>FR990146.1:5624030-7044337 GCA_905404295.2 Ochlodes sylvanus
GACACAATTTGCGTTTGAAGACAAAGTACAATATATGTCGCACGTTTCATTAAACTGGTAACATTTTTAGTAATATCGCCCAAGATCCGCCTTGAAGCACGAGTCGAATAAAAAAATTGTGTTTTTTATTCGACTTGACAGCTGTTGGTGTGTCAACTGTCATTTAATTTAAGCGTTCAAAGCGTTGTTTGAACTTTATTTTTAGATAAAAACTTTAGATTTATGCGTTTAATGTGTTGTTATGAGTTATTAAGGTTAATTTAGCAATACCCTAACATGATGAAGTGTTGTATTAAAAGGTGTGTTCACGTTTTTGTGGGCGGAGTCGGCGCCATTTTAGAGTTAATTTTGGCTTCAGATCACGTGGCCTTGGGCATTTCCTCTTATTTCTTTATCGTTGCAATCGTCCGTCCGTGCAGGGTCCGCATGGCGTGCCGCTGTTCGTGGAGAAGTGCGTCCAGTTCATCGAGCGCGAGGGGCTCGCGTCCGAGGGGCTGTACCGCGTGCCCGGCAACCGGGCGCACGTCGACATGCTCTTCACCAAGTTCTATGAAGGTATTAGAACGTAGTGTTATATACTCTTTGGAAGGTATAACACCGTTCGTCTTTAAGGCTGAGACCCCGCCCCCCGCCCCTCCTCTCTATCCTTTTCGTTGAGAGAACTTCGTACATTAAATACGCTAGATGGCGTTGGTAGACACAATAATCTATACTTTCTTCCGACATATTTAGTTTATATCTTAATATATATAAATTACGCGTCACGTTGTTTGTCCGCGATGGACTCCTAAACTACTTAACCGATTTTAATCAAATTTGCACACCGTGTGCAGTTTGATCCCACTTGAAATATTGGATAGCTTACATCTCAATTTATAGTCGCAATATTATTTTATTGCAAATTATTTGTCTATTAATTATAGAGCGGTACGAAGTTCGCTAGGACAACTAGTTCATTATATTTTTTTCAGATAACCAACATTCATTACATTATAAATAGTGTCAAATGAATTAATTTTAATTATTTAATTTTTTCTGTACACAATACATTTATGTGTAAATTACACATAATTAATTAGTAGTAAATCTTTCCAGATAATTACTGCCTACTCAAAGCTGTTTTAAATGTGATGTGTACTGTTTTATTGTATGTTCTCTGTTTGTGTAGGATAATTAGTTCTGGAATGAATCATTTTTATTCTTTTTCTTAAATTATATTCCAGATCCTAACCTAGATCTGGACTCGTTAGACATCCCAGTGAACGCCGTCGCGACTGCGCTCAAAGATTTCTTCTCGAAGAAGTTGCCGCCGCTTCTGGACGAGGCTAGCATGGCGCAGTTAGAGGATATAGCGGGTAAGTTGGATGTGTACATACATGTACGTAAAATACTAACTGTAACATATTTTAATTTATATTTTTCATGAACTATTTGACGTTTCCGTCAAAAAACGCGTCAAACTGTCATGGCGACTCGTGTGACGTCATATGTTGGAAAACGAAGAGCTGTTTGGTTGAGCGGAAAGACCAAAATGCTATGTCAAGTTTGTTTAGTTTTGCAACGTGTGACGTCACGCGTCGTATTGGCGTTCGCTGTCACGTGACTAGTGACTGTAATTTCGGGATTTTAATTCTCAAAAATATTAAATAATCATGATTTATTTAATCAATATGATCGATTTTTCGCATTTGTAAATATTATGCTACCATGTAAAATAGAAACCTTCAAAATATTTTCTTACTGTCTACTACCCCATTATAACGTAACGCGTGCCCCAGCGATGCGCGGCTGCATAGCGGGCGGCGTCGAGCTGAAGGACCGCAGCTGGCGGCTGCTGGCGCTGCGCGCGCTGCTCAACTCGGCGCTCACCGCGCCCGCGCGCGCCACGCTCGACTACCTGCTGCACCACTTCGCCAGGTGAGGCTCGTCATGCGTAGAGGATCTTCTTTGTGTTACTAACATTATTTATAAGTACTTGTTAAAGTACGGCCGGCGGCTCATGGCCGCTCTGAAGTTAGGCTTTCGGATATAGTGCGCAGGTATTGTGCTTTAGAGAGAGATAGCGACACGAACACCGAGCGTGTGACTGTAACAAACAATGCTCAAAGTGACACCCCGCGCGTCTTGCCACCATTTCGACCCTAAAATTGACTTCTGCGCAGCGATTCGAACAAAGTTCAGAGCGGCCAAGATCCGCCGGCCGTACTATACCAACCTTTTATGGACTAGTTCCGAAATAAAATTATTATTATTATTTGTGTAGAGAATCATCTTTGCATAGAGATCCCAATCTTCATACTCACTAACAGACAAGTCTTCAAGTAACACTATCCTTTTGTTTTTTACTGACATTGAAATTAGCCAATCACGGCTGGCCTTGTGTTGTTTAGCGGTTTAAGTCACGTAGGTGATACCATTTTCGAATGACCGTTTGTATGGAAGGGCGTCCTCTATTGCTTTGTAGCTCGTTGTGTGTAATATTATTTGTTTATTACCACCGCCGCAGGGTCGCCGACAACGCGAAACTGAACTCTATGGACAGCAAGAATCTGGCGATATGCTGGTGGCCGACGCTGCTGCCGGTGCAGTTCTCGGACATGGGCCGCTTCGAGATGACGCGGCCGTACCTCGAGGACGTGGTGCAGACCATGATCGATCAGCACCCGTTCCTGTTCCGGGGCCAGGAGGCGTTCGTCATGGTGTGAGGACGCGTGAGTGTCCAACTCTAATTGTTTCTTTGCTCTAGGTACACAGATACAATTACACGTTTTTGGGAAAGGGAGATCTCCCGCCGGGTGAGGTGACATGCCCGGGGGCCGGGGGGCGGCCAAACCCCGAGTGATGTCGTTCGGAACATGTATACAGGGTGTTAGGTGCTCAAACAGAAACCTTGTAACCACGCTTTCGGACCGTGATTCTAAGTAATACGAGTATTACATCGAAAAAAAATTCGATGCCTTTTTTGTACCATATAAATTTTTTAACAATTTTTTTTTCTTAAATTTTAAAATATGTCATAATTATTCCGGCCCCTCCGCGCTATAGTGAATTATTTAAAACAATGAAAGAAAGAAAGTTAACGATGAGTTATTTGTGTTGTCTATGCAACTCGCAACACAGGGAAACTTAGTGCGGGGGTGGGTATAAATGTGTAAGCGTTCATTATTGTATTTATTTATTTTCTTCCAGGACCCCACAATGCATGTTGCATTCGTGATGGACGACGTGTGACGTCAGCCCGCGCGGTGACGTCACACAGTGAGAGTATCGCAACGCGATAAGAACAATTTACCAGTGAGGTTTATACGTTTCGTATCATATAGCATAGTGTCACTGCCCCGCGTTGGCACCGCGCAACGGCGCACGCGATTGTAGGCTTTATCGGTTACGTAATATGTGTCTATATGTTACACGCTGTGCGGTCGTTACATGTATGATATATATGTGCGCGTGTCCGCACGGCGTTGGCGTTGTGTATCGCAAGCTGTTTAGTAGGTTTACGGTCGAATGGTGTTCCAGTGACGTCACGTGTCCAATCGGTTTATTTTTACAAGTCGTGTCATATCATAATGTGCTTAGTATAAAAACCGCGAATGATAAAAACGATGCTTGCATTTTTTGATGTTTAACGCTTTTCGGTTAAATTTAATGTTTAAAATTAAGATTTGTATTCGACTGTGAATTGGACTATACCAAATCGATTATGGACTAATTCAATCAGTATTTTAAACTGTAGTTGTTAGTCGAATTATATATCGCAACTCCTATGTATAAGTCGATTCGTGCACAAAAGTATTTAACGGGAAAATTCCGATGAATATTTAAATTTAAGTATTATTGGTACATTTAAACGTATATATTTAATCGTATGTTAACACCACATATGAAGCACATTCCGTTCAGTTGAGTTAATTGTGAGGTTAATATTAAATATATGATATATTAATATATATTGATAAAATAGTGATATATTATTCGTATTATATGTTTTCGTCGTTTTGGATATGTAAAGCTTATGTTGTATATGGATAATAAATTTTTTTAACTAAAAGGGCTGATGGGACGATTTTGGGCTCGTACTATGTTACTGAAGTCCTGAAATTACGGACTGTTTTTGAAAAAAATGTGATAAAAGCAGCTAAGAAAAATTAAGTTTACCAGTATATTAAAGTCTCAAAACAAAGTAGGAACTCTCGTATGCGGTTCCTACCAAAGTTAAATTATTTCGTCTTAGAAACTGACAGGCAGACTTATCTTTTTCCTGATTGTTCCTTACCTGAGGCAGCAAACGTCTAACCTGAATTTGTTTTTAAACATGCAGCTGTACTGTATAAAAAAGTTATTTTTATACTCCAAAACCAAGATTACTGTATAAAAGCTATATTTATAGTCTAAAACCACGGCACCCATCGGCACTTCTAGGGTTAAAAGTTTTAATTGCTTACTTTACGAGCTATTTTTAGTTGCATATTTATTTAGTGGAAATTTATATTTTGTTATTATTTTAAATGGTTTAGTCATTTTATTATACCGCTCAATGCATTTTATATAAGCGAAATTTCGAATGTTTTCCCAATTTTTTTTATTAAGTAGATAAAAACCATAATCATTTATTATGAAAATAAATTGATATTGATGTATTGCCTAATGGAATAATACACAATAAATGGGCATTTTACATTGCAAATTAAATTAATTAATAACACGACATAATGGTTAATATAAACTTAAGTCAATCATTCAAAATTTATAGTCATTTTTAAATATTAATGATTGAATTACGTTTGCATGTAATAAATAATTTTATTAATTTATATTTGTTGGTGTAACTTTGTCAAACCATAAATAGTATTAAATTAAATTTTAATTTATTTAATTTCATTTGCGCACCAATTTGTTTCTTTTAAACCAAATTATTGTCAAATTGTCACTTGCCACTTTTGCGTGTGTACTGTTTATTTATCTTTTTTTTTAAATAATCATAAGTTAATGCTTAATCTTGTATTATGTATAGCCCCGAATACGAGAATCGAAATCCTTTTTAGGTTTTATAATCATTAAAATTAATCTTGAAGCAATACATTGTCAGCAACAAAACACACGCGATAATATTTTATTTTTTAAATGTCTAATAAAGTTTTTAACCAATAGAACCAAGTATTCACATATTTATAGGATTAAGGTGGCCAGGTGTAGTAAACGGTTTTTCAAGTTTTCAATCTCATTTTCTATATTGGAAAAAAAACGAATAAAATTCAAAAAGTACACACGCATTTTTTATCTTCAAAAAACCATTTAAGACTGACTTCCTACGTTTTTAAATATTATCTTCATTGCACATCTTTTATTTCTTATTATTTTATTTATGTTAAATATATCACATTTTAAAAAACATCACATCTTCCTACTTTTCCTAATATATTTTTTATTTGTAATTTTATTATTCAAGATAATACGAGGTAAACCTCGTGTGGCTTTTGGCCTATTTTGTATATTAAGTGTTTATTGATAGACTGATGTAGAGTATTTTCTTTTTCCATTATAATATTTAGCTTTAGTACGTAAATATGTTTATCAGCCATCACTATGCCATTGGCTTCAACCCGTGATGTGCCTCGTAGGGCACGGGTGACTCCGAAGTTGAGTTCGGATGAAGTAGCCCCTGGTTTGATGCCATTATTTTATATATAAATGTATAAGTACGTCGGCTTTGAACCAATTGTAACATTATACATATTATAGTTATGTAACATCGGTGTTTGTAGTGATATTGTAACGTTAAAATTTACACTTGGTTTTGTAATAGATTTGATACCCGGTTTTGCTTGGTTCGTGTGTAAATGTCCCGAATTTATCGACGTTATTGAAGTCACGAGATAGATCTTCAATTGAATTTAATCACGAAATAAAAAAATAGTTATGTCTCGGAATTATTAAATGCAATACTGCTGCAATGCTTCTAATACCGTCTGAGGCTGACGGCTGCAACCCATTAATGACCCACAATTGAGCACGGGTCTCATATATCTGAAGAGGCCCAAGGCATCCTCCACCACGCTGCTCCAGTGCGGCTTGGTGGAGGAGGTGACGCTGATAGTACGCCGCATGATTTATCGGTCTACCACCATATTTTCAATCGCGGAAGATCAATTCGGGACAGTTCCAAGCATTTTTTTATATTTTGTGCATTTGTAAACTTTTATAGCATGCTATTTCCATCCAATAAATATAATTATGATGTCGTAATATAGATTGTACGGTTAATATTCTTTAAAATCTGTAATATTTTTGTTTGTTTTAAGCTTAATTAACAAAATTTGTTCGACTCAACAACGTGCAATAATGATATTGTAATATTATGATATTCGAGCGGTGTAATTGTTGCTTTGGAAGGCGTACATTACGAAATGCAATTTTTGTGGGATTACGTTCGCGTGTGAACTCAAGTGGAATCGTTGTAAACTATTTTTAAGTATAATATTAATATATTTAGACGACTCCATTAAGCCTAGTTAAGGTGTATTTACGTAATTTTTTATCGATATAGTAATTGTCATTCTGTGATGCGTTCAATTTGCGTGCGCACACGCAGTAGGGGCGTGGCGCGTGCGCAGACCGAACGCACGCATGTCGTGTCCATTAGGGGAGTGATGCGAGGGAATTTTTTATATTTTACTATTGAATCGAAAAAGACAGAGCCTATTTGAGTTTTAATTCGTTTATTTTTTTTTAAGATTTTCGCTTCTTAGATCTCACGACACCTAAACGAGACGTGTTGTAATATTGTTTTATACGATACCTCCCCCTGCAGAATGAAAAATTCGAAAATGCAATTTTCTATATAAATAATATTCGACATGTAAATATTGTACATTCATTTTTTTTTTGTAATTTTTATTTTTCGTAACTTATTTATTGATTGAGATATTTTTTTATGAGAGTTTTTTAAAAGCCATTTTATATTTTGTTACACGCGATGTACGTTGTAGGGTGTTTTATTTGCTAAGTTTATCCTTAACTTCCTCTTACAGCACAATAAGCTTGTCTTCATTTGAACTATGTGCCATTTAGTTTGAAATCGTACGGTGATTTTGGTGATTCCTAAAGTGTATCGTATTTTGAAGTGTTGTGTTTGCGTCCAAAAGTTCTTTCCTGTAGTTCTCGAATGTTCTAAAGTAGAATCAATGTACGCTTCCCCAACTGAAGCCTTAGTGCCTGCTATTATTACCTCTTGGTGAAATGAATTTACTTTGATGGATATTTTTCAATCAATTGATGGGTCGAATTTCGTGGGTTAATCCCATTTTATAAATTCCAGTTTTAAAAATTGAATATGCCGTTTAACACTATGGTTCATGTCGGACTATTGACGAAGAGTATTCATTGTTATTATGATTATCTATAATTTATCGTTATATTGCAAGTCTGGAACCATAATTATTCTTGCTGAAAATATCCCGACTGTAAGATATTTGTCAGTTTATAATTATAAGTAACATGTTTGTTTGGTATTCCGTCTGTATCTGACGTTAACGAATGTCATTTATAAAACACCCATAGTCAACCTGTTGACCAAGTGCGGATGTGCAGACTTCACACATTAGAAATGTTAGAACAAGGAAATCTAAGCTATTGGTCTAAGATCCGAGCCTACATCGACCTTCACCGGGTTGATAATAGAATCAAACTTATTTTATAATAAATTTCGTATATTAGAAAATATATTAAAAATGGGTTGACAAAAAAAATCCTGGACAGAATATTTTTAATTAATTTTTTAAAAATGATTTTTCATTGAATGTTGCAACATGAAGATAATAATAAAATTTTATACTGGACATATAGTATAAAACATATAGAATGTGCAGACGTAGGGTTGACTATTTTTACCTGGACGAACTACTGGGTTGACAGGTATAAACAGGTATGTCAATACTAGTTACTTTCACTTGATTGGATAATAGAAAAAAATTTATATCAGCATAAGCGCTGTTTTATTCTGAACACGATGATATAGGGTTCACTGCAAAAAAATCGGTCCTAATAGGGGTTGACAAATTTTAAAGATTTAAATTTCAACGCGTGTGGAAATTAGTGACAGAGAGATCCGAGGTAAGTATACCGTGTGATAATAAAGGACCGAACATTGCAGTTGTGTCTGATGGGATCGTGAATATAAGAAAGTGCGCATGCTCGGTATGTAAACTATATGGAGAGTAGAGGTACCCCTGCTACCCTCCATATTGTAAAGATTACACGTTATTTTGGAGCAACTGACATTTGAATTCAGTATGCGTTATTTCGGAGCAACTGAAAATGTTGCAAACAAATTAATTAATTAAATACATAACAATGTAATATAATACAAAAATATTAAACAATATACCATAAATTAAACATAATTATATACATATATATATATTAACTTGTAAGTATAACTAGATGGATGACCGAGCTTTGCTCGGTATTTTTTTTTATATATTGTGTTTTTTGGAAATTATATTTAAGTACGAATAATAATATTAAGAAGACACAAATAATATAAATAAACAATTGATTTTCTTAGTCTAACCTCAAAGCAAACACTCATTGACTTCGTGTTACTTAACAACGCCATCTGCTGTTGTTCGTTCTAAATTCAAATTCTTTATCTCGCGAGTAGGTACTATTCCACTTTAAATAAAGAAAGTAAAACCTTTCTAGGTACTATCTCATACTAAATGTATGGGAGAGTTTAATGTAATTTTTTTGGATATTTCTCGTTTTATTTTTAATAAATTATTATTGTCATTTTACTCATTAGGTAAAGTGCTTTCGATATCAGTTTAAAGTTTTTTGATATCTGTAATAGTTACGGAATAATCGCCTGTGCACACTTAACGATTACACCCTGTGGCTTCAACCCATTGATGGCCCACTACTGAGCACGGGTCTCTCCTCATACCTGAGGAGGCCTAGAGCATACTCCACCATGCTGCTCCAGTGCGGATTGGTGGAGGGGTTAGTGGCCAACCCAAGTGTCAGAAATTTTTAAGCCACCCGAAGGTATCCGACATGGCTTAACGACTGCTACCAAATGGTAACAATCGGGACCGACGGCTTTACGTGCCCTCCGAAGCACGGAAGCGCTCAAGAAATTTTGCCACTAGCGGTCACCCATCCAACTACCGACCGCGCCCGCTGTTGCTTAACTTTGTCGATCACTTGAGATCGACGCAAGTCGTCGGGCTATGAGCGCTTCTCGCCGGGCTATGAGCGCTTCCTGTACACCCTGTATTGTTTAATATTTTTGTATTATATTACATTGTTATGTATTTAATTAATTAATTTGTTTGCAACATTTTCAGTTGCTCCGAAATAACGCATACTGAATTCAAATGTCAGTTGCTCCAAAATAACGTGTAATCTTTACAATATGGAGGGTAGCAGGGGTACCTCTACTCTCCATATAGTTTACATACCGAGCATGCGCACTTTCTTATATTCACGATCCCATCAGACACAACTGCAATGTTCGGTCCTTTATTATCACACGGTATACTTACCTCGGATCTCTCTGTCACTAATATCCACACGCGTTGAAATTTAAATCTTTAAAATTTGTCAACCCCTATTAGGACCGATTTTTTTGCAGTCAACCCTATATCATCGTGTTCAGAATAAAACAGCGCTTATGCTGATATAAATTTTTTTCTATTATCCAATCAAGTGAAAGTAACTAGTATTGACATACCTGTTTATACCTGTCAACCCAGTAGTTCGTCCAGGTAAAAATAGTCAACCCTACGTCTGCACATTCTATATGTTTTATACTATATGTCCAATATAAAATTTCATTATTATCTTCATGTTGCAACATTCAATGAAAAATCATTTTTAAAAAATTAATTAAAAATATTCTGTCCAGGATTTTTTTTGTCAACCCATTTTTAATATATTTTCTAATATACGAAATTTATTATAAAATAAGTTTGATTCTATTATCAACCCGGTGAAGGTCGATGTAGGCTCGGATCTTCTACCAATTCAAGTTCCTCACTTTTCTTCACTATAGGAGTATTATTAAGTAAATCTGTGACTTACGAATGGTTTTTTCACATGTTTTTTCCTTACTCAAAAGTCGAATGTTCAAATGTCAATCATGTTCAAATGTTCTGATTCATAGTCAAATTTTCTGAACCATGTTCAAATGTTCTGAATTGTGTTTAAATATTCTGAATCTTGTTCAAACGGATTGAATTCAATTCAAATGCATAGAATGTTAAACAGTAAAAAATTATTGAGCTGGCTCATTGTTACAGTTTGAATGATTCAATCTGTTTACAAATTCAGTTATGTTGATTCATTGAGTGAATCGGAATTCAATTGTACCTAATATCAAAATTAATTGACACTTCGGTGTTTAACATTGTTTTGATATGTAATATTTTCAGTGTAATTATTTGTATGTTGCGGCAGGCACGGGCGCAGTCGGTTAATCAATTTTGCTATGTGCGTTTCAATTGACTGTAAAACGCAGTTCAAAGAATGTGTCATATTTTATAATAAATAACCATCTATGTAACAATGCTTTATTTTATTTGAAATAAGTCAACTACCCCCCCCCCCCCTTCTAGTCCCATTTTGGTGATAATATTAAAGGATAGTTAAAAAACGTTAGCCTTCCTCATACATATATATTTTCAAATGTGACTGGCCGTTTCACAGATAAGCCCGTCCGAGCCATAAAGTCGAGTAAACAAAAAATTATTACAAAATGAAAAGAAAAAAAAAACAACTTGTTATTGTCATCTATTTTATTTTAGTGGTTCATGTTTTGTGATCGCATTTTTCTAAATTAGGTTTACATTCAAAGAACCCATTTTAAACAACATCGGTTTAGACTGCATTTAGAAACCATTCGTTTTTATTAACTTGCAATATTTTCCTTTATTTTCATTCAATGATTACAAATGCACAAATACAACTTACAATTTAAAATAATACTATTAACGATTGAATCCTTGATACTACTATTTCGAGTTATATATTAGAACTTGGTACAGAGGTGAAAATGAAAATGTTTTTATTGATTCACAATTTACATTACACACTGGTTGCAAGGGCCCGTGTACTAGGTGAAAACCTGTAGGTGCCTCGCTCATCCACCGAGACAACTTAAGTAAGAACTAAAGACTAAATAAATCAACTCGGCACCCGTGCCAGGCAGTCTCGAAGAGGACGAATTCAACGAAACCGAAGTCGTCGTCATTGGCGATATAAAAAAAAATGTGGCACTCGGAGACTGCCGCGGTAAAGCTATTGCATAGCATTTTTTATCAACTTATGCAATTATAATTATTAGAAGTTATATAGTTATATCAGAACAGCGCCATCTAGTTTGTAGAAAACATACGTACCATACCCTAGTATTAAGGTACTAGATGGCGCTGATTGGGGGTGTTAGGTTTTTTTCGTTACGGAATTTCTGGATTCGGTCCCCACGCTCAAGGCCCGCGATAAATGCTATGCAATAGCTTAAAAACAATGACAAAAGACAATGTCAACGAAGATACAGCGAAGGGATTAACTCCAAATACTAAAGAAATCAAACCAGACACTCTCTGACTCGCACTTCGAACCATTGGGTGACTGGTTGGATTTTGTAGTCTTTGGAGTTAATACCTTCGGTAATGTACGAGTTTGATGTCTCGTCTCTGCAGTACTTTCGGTGCTTTCAAAGATTTCTGTCAGACTGTATCTTCATGGACATTGTCTTTTTGATCGTCACTGGCGACGACTGGTTTCGTTGAATTCGTCCTCATCGTGCGATTAAAAAGACAATGTCCATGAACTACTTACTACTACCTTGTAGTTACTAGTTTTGTCCGACTACAGTATTTAACAATATTTTTTAACAATTTGGATTTATCTTTGGTACCAATTAACGACACTTCTTGCTCGTACCTACTGCAACTAATATCCAAGGACACATTTCAATTGTATAGTTAAGCAATCCTAGAAAAAAGGAAATCTACAACATTAACATTTATTCGGTGACATCCCACATTCGAGGGTTGCACTTTATCTATGAAATACCTACTTAGTTACTTAACTCTGCGGTAAAGATATTACACTATTTTAATTTTAAATATTTCAAATATTTATATTGACGAGAGTTCTGTGATAATATTTACATCTACTTAAAACTAAGTGCAGAAACGCCTATAAGTGTCTTACATTGAGCCGTTACAAACATGTAAACATGCCGTAGTCTTATAAGAATTACGAGGGAAACTGCATTTCAATTTAGAATCTACTTATTGCTATTTTTTTTTGAACTATACGACAAATGAGCAGCTATGTGGTCACCGCGCTCCGTGACCATTCAGAACCAAATTGGAAGTCACATAATGTCTAAACTACATTTTTCAATTAAGTACATAATTGTAATAATATTAAAATAAACTTTGGAATTGGTATGTGTCTAATGTTTCTATCATTCACTCGGCGTGATTTGTTCCCGTGCAAAATTGTATGATGAAAATTAATGTAAGTGTTTATTGTATCACCAGTAGGTACATTTTTTCATAGTTACCTTATCTACTACTAAAAACCTTTGAAAATTTGTTATGAACAACATTATATCGATCTACTGTGTGAACATACACATTTATACTTCATGACATTCTCATAGGTACAGCTCGTTAATATATTTTAATTATAGTCACCGGAATTTCTGAAGATTTACGAACGTACCTAATGAAATTTGTGCAGAAGTCAGAGATATAAGTAAAGCATATCAGATCCAATACGAAAAATCGAAGTACACTCAATTGTCTCACAAAACCAAGCTACAATAAAAGCTATTAACTTTGACAGGTTCTATCGACTTTGACAGGTTCTATCCACTTTAACAGGTTCTATCCACGTTGGCAGTCCCAAAAATCCCAAATTTCACACACAACCAGCCCCCCAACACCCGCACCACGGTATGGAGCCGTCCTGCGGCGCCGCGGACAGCTTCCTCGACTTGTGCGTGCACGCAGACGCTAGCGAATTGACGGATGAGCACACGCTATTCGTTCTTTCGTGCTCCGAATGGGATGTAGTCATCTCCTGGAAAGATAAAACATAATTTGAGATGGGTTGGAATGTAATTATGTTTAGTAAGCGTTGTCGTGTAAATTATGCTAATATATAATTTCACGTTTAATAGAAATGAGGAATCGGCCAGCTCCGCCAGCTGCTAGTAGCCATAGAGTGTGATAATGAAGAAGATAAAAATATCAAAGTTTTTCACGCCAAGATTTTAGCAAATTATAGTTCGATGGTACATTTCTAATATAATAGATGAGTTTCTATCCAAGAAGAAATTCTAGGGCAATCACACGCTTCCATGCCCATTATCTTAGAAAATATGAACATCAAAAAACTAACATAAACCAGTGACGTAAACACCGACGTTAGGATGTGAGTCGTTTCTAATAAAAGATGTTTTAAGTAAAATAGTATAATATATAACTACACATATACATAATATTACAACAACACACCGAACAGGATGACTCGATGGAAATGCCTTAATGGAAATTGGAGACAGTATGTAGAGTGAAGGTCGAAGAGAATGATCGCGTGTGACTGCCCCATTCTTCAGCATGAAATTGGTGATAAGCTCGATAAATTCAGAATATGTTTCTACGTTTACTAGTGACAACAGAGGTACCTGGTAGCTGTCCCGCTTGTATCGCGGGCCTGAGCTCGCCGATGATAGCGTATTCCTCGGTCGATGGCGGTTGCAGTGCTTGTGCTTGGGCTCCTGCACCTCCCCTTCTATTAGCCTCTCATTATCACCTTCGATATGCACGGGCCCACCGTTCTTTGCCGTTCCGTTCTTAGCTTCCTTCTTCTCCCGTCGCTTTCTCTCCCTCTTCTTGAATGTCAAGGAGAATCTTTTCCGTTTCTTCGCTTTCGGTGAATCTGGACGCCTCGGTACAGTTTTCTCGCGTTCCGATCGACTGGTGTCGTCGTCTGGGGGAGGAACGTGAGATTCTGAATCGGTTTTAGTTACTTCTGTCCGACTCGAGGAATCCGGTTCGCCGGTTTTGTACGCTACCTCTTTCTCGAGATTGGCGAGCTCCATGCGACGAAGGCGTTTCGGTAATTTGTTTACTGTCGCATATATCGGTTCCTCGTTGTCTCCGACTGGTGCCGATCGGGATCGGAAGAAGAAATCGAACTTTCTCGGCTTGACTGGTATACGTCTTTCGACAAAGACGACAGTGCTCGCCACTTCGGTCGTAGTCGACTGGAGTTCGCTGCTAGTCTTGTGACTCGGACTGCTCGGGATAGGAGTCGTTCGTGGATAGTCATATGTCAGTTCTATATTCTTTTCTGTCACGTAATATTTTGGCGCTTGTTCTTGCGGACTATCTGGTTTCGGGGGCGAATCGTTCTTTTGACAGCAGCATTGCTTTTGCATTATACGCTTCATATTGCACATGAATACTGAATTTTGTTGGATGTACGTGGTTTGAATAGCAGTCGGGCATGATTGGACGTCGCCTAGCAAGTCCTCAATGTTTCCTCCAGTGTGAAACCTTGGAGTTTGGTAAGGTGCAATCACAAAGCCGGGTGGTGGAGGCCCAGCTATATGGTAAGGCGGGGTCGTCACCGATTGGAAGAAGTTTGGTATCGAAGTATCGTGTACAAGAACATCGACAGTGCGGTCCTGAATATTGTCCTCCATATTGGGCTGCACGTGTCCATTGTTTTGAGAACGCGTCACGTTTGCGTTTGAATCTTTTAATGGGCGAGTGTTTGTGGTCGGTCGCGTTTGTTGTTCATTTTGGCACTCATCACAATTGCACGGGGAGTCAACGCCGCTCTGAAACGAGAATTTTGCTTTACCAATCTTTTAAGGCCATTTGTATGCAGCGTGTGTCATTAATTATTACTCTACACGATAAGTTGTCTGTTTAAAGTGCATCAACATTGCAAAAAGGCGTGGCTTAACGCAAAGGTACAATATTCCGGGCTAGTACATTATTCCGTAGTTATTGAAGACAGCGAGACGATAAAAAAGTATGTGTCCTACAATTAATAATTGAGAGAACAATTTTGAATTTCACTATCACCATCAAAAGAACAAAACTAAAATTAAAGTTGTTATTTTGAGTATAGTAGGTAGGTATAAATTGTTAGATCTTAGAGGGTAATTTGTTTTTTTAATTGAAGGCAGGTTAACCGTCGAAACAGAAGTTCAGATAATATCGTGCGTTTTATATTCTTCTATATTTAAGTCGTATCGTGATATAAGTACGTGATAGTGTCAAATTAAGTACCTACGTGATGTCGATTTTTGCCAAATTCATAATTTGACCGTCCCGTTTCGTAGTTTACCTATAGTCGAAGCAAATTCTTTAAGGTCGTAGCAACTTGAAATATGAGTTAACGTCACGTCTCCAGATTTGTCATGTGGCAGTTATGAGTCGGAAGCGGTGCATGCGTCATTGACACTAAAGGTGATGTTGAATATTCAACAGATCAGAACTAGGACTTTACAATTAGATATTAGAAAGTTTAAGATTATCTAGCACAACATTGCTTCTACAGAGGGCAATGCCCGTAAATACCAGGATAAATAATAGGTACCTACCTATAAATCTAAACACGACTTCATGCTGTCTTTAAAAACAAAAGCGTTGTTATGTAAAAGGCGATGATATTTTGATGATTCCCTATTTTATTTACATCTCGTATCCACACAAAATTGTTTATTTTTTCCCTCTCAATGTATATTCTAATTTTAAAATCCAGAGAACGTATTTTAAATCTGGATAACAGCAAATCACATAAATTCTGAACACCGGCAACGGCACATTAACTTTGAAACACATCAATACTCGTGTACACTCGCATGCAAAGGTGAATTAAACATATAAATAAATATAAAAACTAAAAACTATAAAGAAATCACCTTCATTTCCACGTGAACTGAAACACATAGCCACACGCGGCAGCCGCTACTAATGTCCGAGACTCAACTGAATTTATTTATAAATCCTTACATTAGGTGCTATATTATTTTGTTAAACGCCGGTGCACGCCCTTGACTTACATTTTCATCAAAATTATGTCTTTTCTTATGACAAATAACACTAAACTTGATTCCTGTGAGGTCTTGATCGAAATGGAGGGACGCGTCCTATTTTATTTAATCGCTGGTACTGCCGTTAGGTACAAATTGTTAGAAATCGTGGTATTGTGTAGTCTGTATTGTGTGTCCGCCCTTGTCTTTGTTAAATACTCTGTCTTTCGTAGAAAAATGTTAGAATATGGCGTACTTAACCATTGTAATGTATGTTACATTAATATTGAAATAATAAATCTATCAAATAAGTCAATGCCCATCATGTATCATTAAAACAAATGAGACATCAGACGTCACAGTCATTTTAGCGGGACGCGTTTCCAAGTGGATACGCAAAAGTCAATACAGTCAATACAATTTATATCCGAATATAATTTATATCTTTTTGAATGTTTGAATACTTATAAAAATACACATGGAATTAAGAATAGCTAGACTACAATATCCGGACTAAGTATTTTCATGTCAAGAAAGTTGAGGTGCTATTTGAATTTAAACCATTGTAATTGTGAGCGATGGCATAGAAAACTTAAATAAACTGTTAGACGACCCGGATGGCGCAATGGTTAACACGCCGGATCGCCGTTTCGAGGGTCCTGGGTTCGATTCCCAGCGAGGCGGAAGTTTGAATGATGAATGGACCAGGCAAACGAATTTTTTTTTACACGTCAAATAAATCTATAAAAAATTACAAGAAAAACTGTGTTTTTACTTTTTCCATATCTCAATAAATGGCTGAGATATTAACGATCAAAGTGCGTATTTACGGACGTTGGTTTTTTTAAAAACGCAGGCGGGCGGTCACTACTCGATGACGTCATCTCTCAGTAGTCGCGCGTAGTTGATAGGGATTTTTGACCGAAATGTTAATTTAAACTCAAGTAAAGCCGCGAGCAAACCTTAGTTATCAATAATAAAATAACATATATAATTCACATACTATCTACTACATCTATGCAAAATTTCAAGTCTGTATCTATAGAAATAAGAAAGTTATAGATTTTTGAACTGCATAGACCCATATTTTCTATACTTGCGCCGTATCATGCTCGCGGCCGAGCCACGTCGTGACGTCATAGCGTAAGCGCGGAAATTCAAAAAAGGGCTTGAACTTCTCGTCTTTATAACTTCGGAAATACTGCATGTATTGAAGTGAAATAAAAAGTTATGTAATGTATATGACCTAAGCTCGGATTTTAGGTGTATTTGATAGTAATATTTTGACCCTTTTGCCTTCTCCATTTAAATTTCCGTCCTTGGTCTGGGTGTGTGTGTTCTTGTCTTGTGTGTTGTCCATGGCGCCCACGACACAGGGAAACCTAGTGTGGGGCTATGAGTGTGTAGCGTTATATATAAAAACTGTGGTTTTATTTTATATTCGGAAGAGAATTCTATTTGAATTATTATTAGGTATTATTCCGAATTTATTGATTTATTAGAAGCCTCGGTAATAAACGCATTATAGATAAAGATACTCCTAGGTATACAACTAGGTGTTTTGTAACTAAGTAAACAGTTACGTAGGTATACCCGTGAATATAAAGTTAATTTGCGTCATTTTAAACAGGTAGGTCTAATAGAAGCTTCAATAGATATTGTATCTACCATTCTACCTACTGCGGAAACTGTCTAGATTAGAGTAGACTTCAAAATTAGTAGGTCTGTTAGTTTTATGCCTCTACTATAGTTAAGTATATTAGGTATATAGTATATTATATAGTATATTATATAGTATATTCAAAGTAGGTAAGCCAAATTCGCTATTTTCCTGTGTCTGATTGTTCACTCGTATTTTAAAGTACGATGTAGATTTGCATGATATTAATATTATAATGTATGAACATAAACATAACCAGTGTGGAAAGAATGTTGTATCAAGTCAACTAAATCACACATTTTCTAGCATCTAAGTCACAAATGGCTTTCGCAAATTGTTACATTCAAAGGTAGCGTTAACTGAAGGTAGATAGATTCCATCCATAGACACCTAATGGCATCTGAAGGCGTCTATATGTAGATAGTCATATTTATGAAATAACAATCTGTAATCTAGCCTACACTATCTACACGTATGTACTTAATATTTTTTTAACGAAATACATTCATAGGCGATGAGTGTGTTTCGTTAAAAAAATATGTTATAACCCTCTAGGATAACGTGACGTGGGTGCCAAGGACAACACATAAAGACAAGAACACAGCCAGACCGAAAACAGAAATAGTCATTATTCAAATTTCCACCTCGCTGGGAATCGAACCCTTGGACAGTCCGACATGAACCATTGTGCCGTATGGGTCGTCAAATAACCTAATAAACTTGAGATGTACCTACCTAATAAATAAAACTCTAAGCTACTAAAGGCTGTTTCTTTATTCTGAAACATTTCTTGAGGAAAAGCAGCCAAATTCGTGGAGTTTTCTGCAAATAAAATTCCATACTTTTATACGTACTACGACTATATTATTTTATTTAAGTACAATCGGTCGATGCTCAAAGAAATCTTTACAATCTTTCATATTGTAATAGTCCCAAGAGAATCCCCCCGTTTCAGCCTTTTCTGGAGTAAAGTATCCTCAATTGTAATCGGAAGTAATCTCTTAAAAAAGAGTATTTTCTGCTTGTTTTGACCTGACCATATACGCCAGGCTGTACCAGACAGGTTTGCTGTGCAGTTAAACCTATCAGATAAACTTGAGGTACGTAGCGGACATACATGCACATTGTGCAACATGTAAGCAGAATACAGTATAAAGATGAATGTAAGCTCAAGTTTATCCATACAGTTAAACATTACAGGCAAACCTGTACCCTAGCGTAAATGGCTTTACGGTCGCTTTGGCATACGAGCGTATCAGCTTCCATAATCGAACGCGCGTATATCCGTGTAGCTACACGCGTATAGGTAGATACGCACTGCATGCCTTGTGGACTTGTGGACCATTAGTACACGGCCATTCCGCAAGACGCGGCAGACGAGATCAATAGTATTTGACAGCATAAATTAAATAAACGCTCTGACACTCATAACCCTGTTCTAAGATTCCCTGTATCGCGAGCGGCTTGGACAACACAATTAACACATCACTGACAGTCTGACAGTGACACCCAAGAACACACACTTATCCGTCACCTATATGTCTGCCCCGGCGGTAATCGAACCTGAGACCCCTCACTTCGCAGGTAGGGCCACTACCAACAGGTTACAAAGTCGTCAAATACTTTGCAGGAGGTACCTACCTATTAATTTGTACAGGACCAATTAAGAATTGCCTAATGACATGACTACAACTGGTGCTGCTCGACAAATGATTTGCTGTCTGTCGTTTGCCGCGTTTTGTGGAATCGCACCTGGACAGCTGCAGGTCCCAAGAGCATAATATTAGCTTTAATTACCAGTTATAATTCTTTACCATCGCCTTGCTCTCTGTCGTCTGCCACGTTCTGTGGAATCACATCTATTAAGCTGTTCGCGAAAGCGAGCTTCAATTACCAATTTATATATTATGAACCATTTCTCATCGGGGAATCAGAAATAAAACACAGGAAATGCATTAAAAGGCTCTTGACAGCGGTCGTTACCTTGTTCGCCTCCTCTCCCTCCTCGGGGACCACGCTGAGGTCTTGGAAGGCCACGGTACGGGAGTGCGTCTCGCTGGTGCACTCGGGGCACGCACTGCAGACCGACGCGCTATCCTGTTGAACATGGTGTCAAGTTTTATCAGGTGTGCCATAGTTTATGGGCCATAATGGTCAGTGTGAGGTCACAGAATAGTTAGTACAGGTACAGGGAGAGGTAGCCACAGGTAGAATAGAACTGGGGCAGGTACCATTTAGTGATCAGTGGGCCTGTTAGTTGTTAGTAATTGTCTAGTTATTAGTCAATACATATACGTATTTATATATATAAAACTCTTGCGTATCTGAGTGACTGACAGACAACGCACAGCCGAAACTACTGAACGCAAGAAGCTGAAATGTGGCATGTTTGTTACGTGGTAGTATTTTTGGAAATTCCCCCCTAAGGGGATAAAAAGGGGAAGAACTGAAAGTTTTTATTTCTCCAATGGATTCACTTGAAACTTTGTATATCTAATAGGTTCCTCAAGTGACGCAAGTCAGCAGTAAGAAAGGGATTTCTGGTTGTTAATAAGAGCATCGTTCTAATTCCGTCACTGTGTCGTACAACCCTTGAGGACTAAAATCGTCGCCGCTAAAAAGTGTAACCGGATCCACATGCATACAGCATCATCCTTCCGCTGCCGCCCATGACAACTGTGACCGACCCAGAATGTTTGAGTACGTTCCAGTCGTTCCATGAACATAATATGTATATGCAGCGACGCGCACACAAACAGGCTTTGTTGGGACCTTTGTTAAAGAAAACCTTTCTACATAAACTACGCAATAAGCTACAATTTTAAAGTATCATACATCCGAGTGTTCCGGTGAGGAGCGGCGCTCGCGAAGCATGCGGTCCAGTCGATCGTACTCGTAGCGAAGCGCGGAGATCTCTCGCTTCAGCTGCTCGTTCTCTCGCTTCAGCTTTTTTATATCGGATTGACCTGTAAAATAATTTCTTTTTTTACTTTTAACACCCATACTTAGCTCTTTGTAAAACTTTTGTACTTAGCTCGTTCAGCTCGTTGTAACTTATTATTATTAGTAAAAATTCACCCTTTCAATTATTGACTTTCCATCCTTTGACTTATTAAGTTTCCCAAAGAGTACCTACGTGTATACGAGTTTAAACACCAATGTTTCCAACATACATTTTTCTAGAATTGTGTTTTGTTATGTTGTATTGTTATCTTAATAAGTTGTAGTATTTAATTTTGTTTTTTTTCTGTACGGGGTGATGTGGTCGCCCAGCGACAAATTCCCTTTAATAAATAAAAAAAACATACATTTCAAATAATCTCAGTAGGACAGAAATGACGTTTATTCTACCGTTCGCCTCGCTAAGGCCCTTTAAAAACGTCCAATTTGAATTAAGTGTAAGCGATATACTTTATATTTTTTGTGCGCTAAAAAATTCGATATTGGAGGGACTTACCTCTCTCGACTTCAGCGTTAATATTGATCGTCCTCAACCGGAGCTCCTCGTTCTCGTAGAGCATGCCCCGGGAGGACTTCCGGTCCAACCTGAGCCATTGATTACATTTTAGATTCAACTTTGTATATACATAAGGCCCATACCACTTCGAACAAGCCATTTCATTTTCAACGAGTTCGGCTGCAATCTTAGAAAAAACACGGTTCAATTTTAGCATAAGTATTTGTGAACAGAACAACCATTCATTGGTTGGTTATCTATGTGGTACCAATGTTATATTATCGAGCTTTTAAGCCAATTATGTTATAGTAGCCAAATACTTCAGCATCTTCATCTCTCATTATGCCTACTATCTGTGGACGTGTTGCAAATATTCATAACAGAAGATTGCTTTAATAAAAATATCAGGCACTCAACACTTAAAGTTGTTAGTCATGATAAAGAGGGCCCTAGACCGATAATAAGTTACTAATTTTTTTGCAATTTGAATGAAACGAAAAAAATTACGGTTCATAAATCATAAGGCTCTGGTTACATTACTTCGTGGCGCGTCCTGCGAAATATTCGTATATAACGTTTTTAAAACGAATACCGAGTATGTAGTTATTCACGCGGCTACACTGTTTGTCAATAATGAAAGATCCTTCGCTTTTCAGATAAGGGTACGAGGCTACGAGGTTGGCAATATTTAATTTATTAAAGGTATGTACTCACTTCCGGTTGGGTTTGACGTTGACATCCTTGCGGCGCGTGCGCAACATGCTGGCTCCCGTCATGCCCGACATTTTGCTCGGCTCGCGCCATACGTCCACGGATCCCTGAAAAGAAATTTGACAACTGTTAAGATATTCTCCACGATAGTTTATGTAACAGGTAACTATTATTTATAGCAGTATAAAATAATAGCTGAATTACCATATACTGATGAATAAAGTAGAACGTCTATTTGTAGAACATGTGGATTTAAGTAAAATAATTCATAAAAAGTAAAAAAGACAAACCGTAAAATATAGTAAATAATTATCTGAAGTCGACTCATAAATGGAATAAGGATAAGCTTAAGAATAAATCAATGTACTTATAATGTTTGAAAAAAATAAAACATGTTGGGATGACAATTAATACATTAATATTATTAAATATAATTGTATAGTAAACATGAAATGAATTCGTAAAAAAAATATATCTATTATTTAAATTTGCGTAAAATGCTTGACTTTCGCTTAGTGAGCTCAGTTGAGTCGTCAGTTCCTAAGACGAAATAAATGATTTTAATTTGAATAGCATTATGAATTGCATCATCTGAACAACACGTAACATTCTTGATCTTTTGCACAACTTTCATTTCAATAATCGCTTTTGGTATATACAGCATTTATTTAAATACGCGTATTTAATTGCATTCCATTATTGCTCTAGCGTGTACAAGAAAATGCATAAAGCCTGATTTACATGATACCATTTTCTTGTACATGCAAGAGCAATAATGGTATGCAATTAAATACGCGCAAGAATTGCCATTCAAGAATTGTAAGCGGCTGTTTACACGCAGATAATTGAATACGATTATTGCATGCAATTCTTGAAAAGATAAAATTGCCAGTGTCTTTTGTTTACACCAAGGCAATTCTGTTTATGAGACAATTGCTTTCAAGTTTTGACTTGTCTAAACTGACTGACAACTGACTTTTTGACGTGTTGCTTCAAGTATTGCACATATTTGCATTAGCGAATATTTCATTCTATATAGTAGAACATATCAGGTTAAGCCTGATTTACATGATACCATTTTCTTGTACATGCAAGAGCAATTATGGTATGCAATTAAATACGCGCAAGAATTGCCATTCAAGAATTGTAAGCGGCTGTTTACACGCAGATTATTGAATGCGATAATTGCATGCAATTCTTGACAAGATAAAATTGCCAGTGTCTTTTGTTTACACCAAGGCAATTCTGTTTATGAAACAATTGCTTTCAAGTTTTGCCTTGTCTAAACACATGCTTGTACCATCTTTTGACGTGTTGCTTCAAGTATTGCACGTATTTGCATTGGTGAATATTTAGTGGAACATTTTTTGCGCTAGCTAATTATTTCAAATGAGCCAAATAGTCCTAAAGTTCGGTTCTGCTGATATAATAAGGTTCATTGAAATTTATCGCGATAATTAATGTTTAAGGGATACTGAAAATAAAAAAATATTTTAATATCTATAAATTATTTATTTATATTTTTACGTTGTTTTCTCAATATTTCGTGCCTATGAAGAGCAGCAACGATCAACACACCCTCACTCACTGCACTCATGTTTGCAAATGCAGAGAAAATTCAATAAAATTGAATACAATAATTGCATAAGAAATTATGGTATATGCTGTTTACACCAAGGCGAAACTTGCAAGGAAAGTTGTGCAAAATGTCAAGAATGTCACGAGTTGTTTAGATGATACAAGTAATTTATTGCTCCAATTTTATTGTATGCAACAGGCAAGAAACTGGTATCATGTAAATGAGGCCTTATTATTAAAAAATGAGCCAAAAAACCTGGAAATTCGGTTCTGCTGATATCATCAAGTTTATAGAAATATATCAGAACAATGAATGTTTATGGGATACGGAAAATATAAATTACAAAAATCGTGATGCACGTAACGCGGCACTAGCAGCATTTTCTCGGGAGTTTGGAGTGGATGGTTTTGGACCGAAAGAAATTACTAACAAAATTAAAAATTTAAGGACGCAGTACCATGGAGAAAGAAAAAAGATGAAATCTTCAATGGGTACCGGTTCCGGTACTGCTGATATTTATAAATGCAAACTTCCCTGGTTTTCTCTGATGGATTCGTTTTTAAAAAAAACTTACGAATACAGAGAAACGACATCAAATATGGTGACTATGTATTTAATGTTAATTATCATAAGTACAGTTATTATTATAGCTTTGTCTTGCTTGCAAAGCGAGTATCCGTTCTACTACATTTCTTGATGAAATTTAAAATTTTTCTATCATTGAAAAATGGCACCATCTTGCCAAGGTACAGACCCATCAGTATTAAAGTATTGACAATAATTATCACGAATTCTTAAGGCTTCTCTTGTGCTATTCCTATTGTTCTGTGAGGTTATACTTTCAAAAGCCCCGCCTGATGCATTTTGTCTCCAAGTACCAAGACGAAGACCACTCCTTGGACATTCCTCGTCTATAAAACCTGGTGGTGTGTATGACGCAGGTGAAGTTTTCCTCAGCCAGTTGTGTAAAGCGCACGATGTTTTTATTATAACGTCCACTTTGTCTATGCTTGTAGTGATTGGTTTTTCAAAAATTCGAAATCGGGATGACAGGACTCCAAACGCATTTTCAACGATTCTCCTACATCGACATAATCTGTAGTTATAAATTTTTTGTTCTCTTGTTAAATCGTTACGGCGAGGATATGGTTTCATTAAATAGGGTTTTAAGGGAAACGCTTCATCTCCGACAAGTACTGAGTTACTTGGTAAAGATATGGTGTTCTCTTCAATAGCCTTCTTTAATGTACAATTATTAAATATTCCACCATCAGAGTTCCTACCCTTTGCCCCCACGTCGATGTATGTGAAACAGTAATCATGATCAACACTCGCTAGTAATACAATACTAAATGTACTTTTATAATTAAAAAAGTCTGATCCTGTGCCAGGAGGACATTTCACATTTATATGCTTCCCGTCAATGGCACCAATACAATTGGGAAAATTCCATCTAATTAAAAAACCTCTTCTTATTTTATTCCAGTCCTCTTCAGATCTTGGTACCTGAAAAATAATCAAATTATGTTTTCAGAATGACACTTCTTCATTCACTTCACAAGACATCGTTGTGGAATGTATTGTGAATACGGAAAACACGGCAAATATTACAAATTCGACCATAGAAGTCCTCGACGATGTATCTCCATCTCCAACGTCCAAAACAACGACCAAAAAAAAATCGACTTACATCGAATCAGCTTTAAATAAATTAGAAAATATTGAAAAAAGGGCTAGACTAGAAAAACTAGACGATGATATAGACAATTTTGGAAAATATGTCGCAGCTTCATTGAGAAAATTAAATGCCGAAAATAGCGTACACGCTCAAGATGAAATCCAATCAATTTTATCAAAATATAAACTGCGTAATCTTGAAGAAAAACAACAATACTCAACTCCAATGCCTGAATCCCCTTATTCCAAAGAAGGCACCGAAGATATATGGTGGAACTTATAACTTTTTATTTTATTTTTCATTACTATTTAACTAATTACTTGCTGATGTTTAAAATATAAATTTTGTTAAAAAATGTGTAGTTTTCTTTCGTACATACCTGTATAAAATCTTCTAATGCTGAGTATATAGCTTTAAGTACTTCCACCAAGAAAGTACTTATAGTACACTTAGGTACTCTGAATAATTGTGACAGCGTACCAAATGAATCTCCAGATGCCAAATATTTTAATGTTATTTCTAGTTTCGTTCGAGCAGGAATAGCATTACGCATTGTTGTATTTTTCCTTTGTATAGAAGAACCAATTTTATCTAACAAATAATAAAACTGAGTTCTGTTCACACGAAACATGTTCTTAAAGTCATCTTCGTTTTCTGTTTGTAATTCCATACAAAGATTGTTGGATGCCCCAAGAACCTCTCTCCTTGTTATCCATTTTTTGATCCAACACCTTCTTTTACGTTGTTTTCTCAATATTTCGTGCCTCAGAAGAGCAGCAACGATCAACACACCCTCACTCACTGCACTCATGTTTGCAAATATCAGAGAGAATTCAATAAAATTTAATACAATAATTGCATAAGCAATTATGGTATATATGCTGTTTACACCAATGCAAAACTTGCAACGAAAGTTGTGCAAACGGTCAAGAATGTCACGAGTTGTTTAGACCATACAAGTCGTTTCTTGCTCCAATTTTATTGGATGCAACAGGCAAGAAACTGGTATCATGTAAATGAGACTGACTTGCATGCAATAATCGCATTCAATCATCTGCGGGTAAACAGCCGCTTACAATTTTTATATGGCGATTATTGCGCGTATTTAATTGCATTCAATTATTGCTTGAAAATGGCGTTATGTAAATGGGACTTAAATTAGGTAGGTACTATTAACAAAAGGGATAAATGTAATGTTAAATGATGTGGTAGATATTTATGGTAATGGCAAAGTTTGTAATGGTTTTATTATCTGTTATTTATGTTTATTATTATCCAATTTATACCTGGATGGTCATCTTTGTTAAATAGAATTAAACGCGAGAAGAAGAAAGAAACAGTGGTTAATCTGAGGGTGGACTGATGTTGACAGTTGGTTCCGTTTAACCTTCGTACAGCATCGACTACCTGTTTAAACAAAGCAACAAATGTATTTGAAATATAACCTTCTGATGATTGTAATAAGATAAAAATTCGTGTGATGCAAAGACCGTCATGATTATTGACGCTAAAAGTTAGCCTACCCCGCATTTTTTATTTAAGGCTAGTTCAGATAATTATGCTCACTGTAACCGTGGCTCGGTATAAGATACCTACTACCACCGGCGGTACAGCATTTGAGTATTATTGTAAGTGTAAATATTAGTAACTAGTGAACCCACCCTCGCTTCGCTTCGAGAGACATGTCCCTTAGTACATGCACATTCGGAAATTGTTACTGGTGAATCTTTAAAGTGACACAACTGTTTTATTTCTCAACCGATTGAAATAAAACAAACAGTAACTATTAATTGAAGCTTACCACAATATATTAGTGAAAACCGCACCCAAATCGGACAAGCCGTTTCGGAGACTAGCGCGTACAAACCCACTGACAAACAGACAAAAATTCTAAATTCCGACAGACGAGCAGCAGTAAGTGGTCACAGTCGTGCATGGACATCAATCAATAAGCGCCTGCATTATTTCGATTTGACGTTTCAGTTTAGATTTCCTCAATCCGTTTTATATCAAGTTTGTGCTGCCAAGATGCCAAGGTAATATTTTTTGTAATATTCACAAAAATTTTAAGATTTGGAGGTTGCGATATGAACCCAACGTAAAGTCATAAGTAAAAAGAAAAATAGGTACAATTTCTAACCAAATAGGTAGAAATAGAGATAAAATTTCAAAGTAAAAGAATATGTAGCTGTTTGTTTTTTTAAAGAGTATACATACCGATTTTTTTTCGATGCGAACATAATCAAAGCTCACTATCTTCACTTGCTGTTTTCGAAATGAAATAATTTTTTTGGTTACCGGTTTTTTATTTATTTATCACCTTTGATTTAATTTTTTTATGACAAAATGTGACTTTTGCATCAAAAAAAATATTTTGTTGCGACAAAATACACATTTGCAACAAAAAATATTGTTTTCGACAAGTTATGTACTTAGTAAAATAACACTGTATTTCTCTGAGTGACTTTTTTTGCTGCAACAACAATTCTTATTTATAGACTGGTACGCCTCCGCGTTTCTAATAGAATTAGGGATGAGCGTAGAGTTAAGGTACAGTTCCCTCAAGACGTACTTAAGTTCACTCATGCGCAGTAAAAAGGGCCGCTGACCGAATGAGATTTTATTTAAAAATAGAATTATTTTCTCTGAACTTAGACTACTTATACTAAGTCGGGAATGTTAAGTGGACGTAAAATATAATGATAATGATCTATTACGAGGTTTTAAGCTCTTGTTTCGCTGGTAGAGTGGTCCACATTTTATTATAGTACAGGTACTCCTACTCACTCACCATTGTATTTTGTACGCCGATATTTCGACCCAGTTGCATGGATCGTCCTCCAAGTCCTGCTTAGACTCAAGGATCAAGGATCATTTACATCGTAAGATATCATAATCATCATGGGTGTCATATAAAGCTCAACAGTCAACACACTGCCACGTGACATGAGGCTTCAGATTCAGATATCATCGTAAATATTAAATACGCTGATTATATCACATTGTTTCATGCAAACATTTTAAACAAATGCAACAAATTAAATTGTTAGTAACAAGAAAAATTGTGCAACTTAAAAATATTGATGAGAGCGCTCGCCATATGGAATCTTTTGCGCATATTGAGTTGTAAAACTAGTTCGTCTAATTAGGGTCTAGTATAAACTGTATCTGTATTGGTCATTGATGTATAATATGTTCAGTGGTGTTCGTATTAACACAAATAGGGTTGGCTTGTTAAGGATGTCTTTTTTCAAATTTCCATCCTTAATTGTATGTATTTAAAGAAAAAAAACTATAGAAAAAAAAAATGGTTGTCTGTAAAGTCGGTTTACTGACGATAGTTGAACGTGACAACGTCTTAAGAAAATAATTTCCTTTGAATGAGTAGGCAAGCACAATAAAAGAACACTTTTTCAATACAAGTTACGTCATTTATTAAAAATGAATGCTGGATACTTATACATCCTACATCGTGATTCAGAATTATAGCGCCCCACTACTCAGCGCCATCTAGTGTACTGCGAGTGAACTACCAGCTCAGCCAGCCTTCCTCCATCGATAAATGGACCCAATCGAACTTAATGAATAATTGTTCACTGCACAATACATAGATGGCGCTGGTATAATAATTCACCAACGGTAACGACGGTAACGCATGAGTCATGTTTTTTCATGCGTGCCACCGAATTATAAGACGTTGTCACGTCAAAAAATTATATCTAAGTAATATTATATTCTACTTTTTTGGCCTTCTTTGACATGGACAAAACGGAGCAACGGGTCGATGTGATTTTGGTAAGAAGAAAGTGGAAAGGCTGGAGAGTAACATAGGCGCCTCTTCTTCGGATTGATTCTCGTCCACTGGAAAAAATGTTTTAAGAACGTATTAGTATCTACTAGGTTTATATTACGAAGTAGGTCATAAAACTAATAAATAATAAATACCTACATTATACTTACTTCCTTATTACATATTTCCTTAGCAACTATAACGATGAATTAAAGAAGTGTATTTTCCTTGAACGGCATACCATGTAGCGGGCACTCGTGACAACGGTCACATTCTACCGTCTACGCATCACGCGTGTCACAAGTCACGTGCTTATTGTATTACTGTTACCTACCTGTTACCTACTACCAAGCACCGTCACCACCCACACCTCTAACCTAACTCTTTCGAGCGCGTAATTAGCTTCAACCATTAATGGCCCTCTACTGAGCACGGGTCTCTCATACCTGAGGAGGCCGTGAGCACACTCCACCACGCTGCTCCAGTGCGGATTGGTTAGTGGGTTGGGGTTAGTGGCCAATATAAGTGTCGGATTTTTTATGCCTCCCGTAGGCCTCCGAGATGGCTTAACAACTGCCACCTAATCATAACAACCGGGACTGACGGCTTCACGTGCCCTCCGAAGCACGAAAGCACTCAAGAAATTTTGCCACTAGCGGTCACCATCCTACCTACCGACACGCAAGCCGCCGTGCTCTGAACAAGCAATGATTGTATAAACGTCTGTCTACCGAATGGGTGATTCCATTTGGAATCCTGCACATATCTGTGATTTTTTGATATACGTGTTAGTAAATATTATTACCTAATCCACTTGCTTCGCTAAACGCCTTTTTTTTTCAATAAAATTTTTTAACGAGATTATTTAAATTGGTGTGTTTGTGAACCGATTGATTTAAGAACCTGTAAATAAATATTACCTCAATACATTTGTGAAAACCGTATCCAAATCGGTTAATCGCAAGCATAATTTGTAGCATTTTAGTATTTGTTGAATCGGTTCACAAATAAAAAAGATATGTCAATAGAGAATCTCGTCTCAACATTCGAGATACTGGACTATGACAACTAGATTTCCCGAAGTAGAGCAGCTGCTATTAAGTACCTACTTACTAAAATTAATGGTCTGCCCACATTACATCTTTTCAATTTAGACGAAGGCGCAGATCTCAATTAGTATTACATACCTACTATACGTTACAAACAACAACTTTATTCCTGTAAGTAATAAAAATATGAATCAATTAAAGTAAATACCGTAGTTTTATAGATATGTCTAATACTGTGTAATCAGCGTAGAATTCCCGGATGTAGGGAGTAACCGGATTACCGGAATCGCAGTGAATCCCATGTTCCGTCACCGAACGCAACATCCGGTTCACAATCGTATGATACTAATACGTCATTAACTTAATTTGATCGACGTTTCATCTGGTATCCTCAATAAAGGTCATGACTTCGCATCGTCATCGCGTTGACGTAATTCTCACAGATAATTGGATTTATAATTGCACAACAGATATTGGTAGTGTTTTTTTTTTATTTGATCAAAGTTTTCCATTTCTTCAGTTTTGGTATTGCCTATAAGGTAGTATTTTTAAAACAAACATTGTTATAAATATTGAAGTTACTTGGATTTTTTTAATATTCTACGCAAAGAAATTGGTTTGAAAATCAAAGAAAAAACTTTAACAGCGCGGATTTTTTCTGCAATATGTTAACATGGGCTAAACTAAACTACTGTGTAGTAACTATTAATTAAAAGTATGTAATTCCTACTCCTCGAATTAATTAAAACAGATTCTGAAAATCGTAATCTACCAAATAACCCGTGAAAACCCCGTGAAGAATGGGAAAAATCCCTACTTCTCGGTCAGCTCGTTCCCGAAACAGCGTATTTTCCAAAGATTTCCCCCTGTTCCTGTTATCGAAATGACTCACAATACCTAATAAAAATATTAACTTCATTAAAATAAGTAATTTATTATATTTAATTGTAGTAAAAGTAATATTATTACGTATTTATACCCAATACATAATTCGACAATCAACTAGACTACGGGGCATTTTTCAAAACTAACATTTATCAGAAATTGAAAATTGATGTTAAGAAATTGTTGAGTCACAAAATATACATACGAACGTAATCATATTCGGGCAAAGGTAGATTTTATTGCGAACATGACGCCATAGCTAATGCGACACGTTTTTTACGCGTTATAGCTTATTCATTGCACTACGAGTATACGACTACGACACGAAACGTCAGACGTGATCAGACGTCTACGTCATTATTACATCACTACGCCATGTTGATCTGTGTCGCGTGAAACGGACATTCAACGCAATATACGACCGCCATTTTGCAACATATTGCAGTACGCGAGCAGCGCGGCTGTCTAACGAGCGCGAACGTCGTCCGTCAAGAAAATAAATAATAGTTTATTTATAAACGCTAAGTTTGAGGCAACTACGGCAGTATTTACTATTTAGTATAAAGGAGTGATGTCTGAAGCATCGACTAATATATTCGCTAAAATGTTGGATAGAAGAGACGTTGTGGAATTTGTGAAAGAAATAGAAAAGTATCAGTGCCTGTATGATCAAAATTCCTTCCAATATGCTAATAAAGCATTGAAAAGGCGGACTTGGTTCGATATTGCCAAGAAGTATAAATCTACTGGTGAGTGAACATTTGTTACTTTATTTTTTTGTTACAATAATTTCTTACATAATTTTATTTCATACTGAGATGTTGCTATGTTTATGATTTTGTTTTGTTTTGAAGTGTTTCTTACGTTTCCACTGTTTCGATATGTAGGTACCTATTGTATGTATCTGTTATTATATTGAAGAAAAAATCTTTAATAAATAATTATTATAAAAAAATATGAAATCTAAAATTAAGGAATTAATTTTTTGTATAAAATAATTATAAATTCATGTTTCGCGAGAGTAAAAAAATTGGCGCCTTGCAAATTTTATTTCATACTAGCTGACCCCGCGAACGTTGTTCCGCCATATATGTATGTAGAAACAAAAAGCGCGATTTAAATTTAATTTAATGCGATTAAAAATTAATGGGTGGGGGCAGGGAAGTGAAAATTTAAGATTGTGTATTTTTTTATGCCACACCATAAAAAAATAACCAATAAAAAATTTGTCCAAAAAATGAAAAAAAAAAAATTTTGGGCGAGCCACCCTTAACACTTAGGGGTATGAAAAATAGATGTTGGCCGATTCTCAGACCTACCTACTCGATATGCACACAAAATTTTATGAGAATATTTCGAAAATCTAATTGCTCTTTATTCCCTATATCAGAGGATTTGCAAAATATTGTGAATATAAGTTGTTTATTAATAATGAAGAGTTATTTATATGCCAAATTTGAGGCCTATAATAATAATAATTAAACTTACGGAATAGTGGGCAACTGAAAAGTGAAAATATAAATCCCATGCGAATATGAAAGAAAATTGCGTACGTTAAAAAAATAACCCATTCAAACTTCAAATTTCATATATAAAGAACGATAATGAATCAGTCAGTTGGTCAGTCAGTCTTCAGGACGAGTTTCTTTTTAATAACAAATATAATTATTTTTAACCCCGACTTACCTTTGAAAAATACGTGACTTGGTAATCAATTTTATTTACTAAGCTGATCAAATTAAGTAATTATGAAGCCATTTTAGGCCATTTCCACTTTAATGGTCATTGTCCTTTACCTTCTACTTTTTTAATTCTCCTATTTTTCTGGAAATATATCTATTTTTCTGGCTGCTCTAGGTGCCAGTTACCATGTCCGACTTCAGAATTTAAAAAAGCTTAGCTTATTAGCATGCATTTTTTTGCTCTCCAAGATCTATATTCTTGTTTGAATAAAAAAGTTTATCTAATCATACATTGGGTAATAAAATCCACTATTTCTTTGTTTAAGAGGATTGCACAATGTTATGAAAACTTATAAAAGGGGCACTAATGGGTAGTTAGCTAGTTAGTAATTACTGGACGAATAATGTTGATTATGACGACAATAATGAATTGCTTAAATATTTGTTAAATTGTCAGTACCTATTTGTGGTCTTAAGTTCTTACGTCCTGAGTTGAAATCATCGATCTATTGTTACAAACATTAATCAAACCAAATTTAATATTACAATTTATTACTATAATTCCAAACCTTAATTGCGAATGAAATTTTATATAGGTACTCAAACAAAGACTGCTGGAGTTAGAGCTTGTAATAAAGAAAATCTTCACAACCTTTACTTACGTAAGACTTATCTATTATTAAGATTATCTATAGGTGGGAGAGAATTCTTATTTTTAAAAAAGTCAGTTAGGTATGTGTGAACGATTTCGGGATCGAATCCAAAACTTTGCAGTTCACCAGGCACAATCTAATCACGCTGTGGCCCAAATACGTTCAAATCTCAAACTATTAATAAATATCATTTGTTACAGTTCACGACTGCAAGGAAAAATGGCGTAAAATAAGGATTGCTTATATGAGATCGCTGAAGTTGTCTAAGAGTGGTAACCCGCCAGGTAGACCTTACTACCTCGCTGACTATCTCCACTTCATATCTCCCGACAAAAAAGTCGACGATAATGTTCCAACAACGAACAGTCCGGCCTCACCGATATCTTCTGATGAGAGCGTCAAATTAGAAATCGATGATTATGACCATTTGGCTGACAGCAATGGTAATATAGAAGAAAACGAGCAGGAAATGTTTGATGAAACACATAGACAAGAAAAACGTGAAGCTTACGGCAGGCACCAAGACGAGTATAGCAGCCGAAGCTTAAATTCGAGTTCTAACATGGAAAGAGTGAGAGTAGAAAACAGTAGACTGCACACAGAAATGGAACGAGAGGTATGTTCTATTAGAAATAATCGTCTTGAAACCCAAAAGAGCATTAGCGATGAAAGCAATCCAAGAAGAATGTTTCTACTCAGTCTCTTGCCAGACATAGAGGCGCTTAATGAACAGGAGATGAGGACTTTCAGACGAGAAGTGATTTCTCTGCTGGATAACATAATTACTACTCGGGAGAGCGTTATTAGAAATTTATCGAGTCATAAAAACTAGAATACTAAAAGAACTAACTTAGAAAAGTTAAGTTGTAAATAAGTGATATAGGTAATTACTATATTGTTAAAAGTACCGTTTAATAAAACTAACTAAGTGTAAATAAGTAAACACGTATGTAAGTTTGTACCTAATTAGCAATAATTGCACCTAAATCTATTAAATAAAAGTTCACAATTGTAAGTTAAGGCTGTTTCGACGGTTTTTGTGTACTACGAGGATGATATACGATCAATGGTAACAATGTATATTATGAGTAATTAACTAAAATATGTTCCTATTTATGACGTACGACATGTAACTAATTTCCAATAATTGTAATTACTGCCATTCAATAAAAGTCTGCAATTGTAAAACTTATGCCTACTTCGATGATTTTTTTGTGTTACAAGGGTGATACGATCGATGGTAGAGATTTGTTTATCGTTTGTAAGCTTCGTTGCAGCGCCGCCATGCGGGATTTCCGAGGAACTATATTTAATTTGATTCGTCTTCTAAACTTAGTTTAAGTTTACAGAGACTAATTAATATAATATCACTATAATAAGGAGTTCAAAGATGTTTGTAACAGGCATATAGGTAAATATTGGAATAAATTATAGTACTCCTTATTAATTGGTACCTATTTTATGGACTGTTAGTGACAGTTAGTCCCGTTAGTTTTTGTTAAGAAAATCTTGTTATTAGTAATATATCTTGTTAATAGTATAAAAGTCTTGTTAATAGTACCTATATACTAAATTAGTTTAATCTGTAAGTAGGTTTGTACATTAAATACTAAGGTAATAAAATATTTTCGATTGACTTCTCACCTTACTTTTATTAATCTTCAATGTTTGATGTCTACAATGTTTGAACATTAATGTTCTAATAATAAAAGGTGATACTAATTACGTAATATTTTTTTAAGTTAAAGCTTCTACTTATAGTATCGTTGTGATTTGGAATTCGATGAAATGGAAATGACGCGCAAATGTAATAAAACAGAAACGAAAAAGACAGACACATTTTAACGTGGGAAAAAGTTAAGTTTTAAGTTTCACTTCTAGCACGTGTGAATCGCACACATTTGTTTTTTTTATATTAAATAGGTCAATGCTTGACTACAATCCCACCTGATGGTAAGTGGCGATGAAGGCCAAGGTGTTGAACACACCAACTTATAAAAGCATTTTCACTTTCCGCTTGAAGACTCCCACATCATACACAGGTGGAAACACCGACGCGGGCAAGCTATTCCAGTCCTTTGCAGTACGAAGAATATAATATTATTGTGTCATCCACCTTACCGAGTCAGGACTCTAGAAGATTAATTAGTGCATACCCCATTGAAGCAGTAATCCCTTAATGTAATAAGGCTAGTACAGTGTACTTGTACTAATTGAACTGCAGGACAATGTGGAATTTGTCCCGGTTAAATTAACCCATGTTTGCATCATCGCAATCTATACCGATTCGACTGCCGGGTTCTCCTCTAAAAATGATCTAATTATTCTCAACCACACTGACATACACACACACAGTTTTCGGTATATAAACTCTTGGGTGCATAGGTTTCATCACGATATACCTACTTCTCCTGTGCCATGAGAGAGACCAATTTTTAATTTTTTTTTATAGTTGTATTAACTAAAACATAATTTTATAATCGTTGATTAGAGTAAACAGTGAATAAAGAAAACTTTGATCTTTCCCTGATGTATAGAGGCGATTAGTCTTGGCTAAAGAGCGTGAACTTACTCAAAGTTTTTCACTCTAAAACAGTACTAGAAAGTCCTTACCAAATTACTTTGTATGGTCACCCTACAAAAAGGAATTCAGTTCTTGTCAGCAGCTTTACTAAGAAATACGTGTAATTCTTTCAGTTTATTTCCTACGGTAGTGAAAAATAGTCCGTTGAAATGGTGTGAAAAATAACTACTAAAATGTTTTTATATAAAAAATAAAAAATAAATTTCACAAAAAAGAAATATTGTCATAATACTTTACCTATTATGTATAAAAATTGTATTGGCTAGGTATATTTTAAACGGACATTATAATTGCCTGATAAAAAACTGTTTGTGATAGGTACATGGATAAAAAAATTAAACCTCATTTTTCGAAAAAAATTGTACTAAAGTAAAAGCAAAATGTGATCCAACATGGTAGTGCAGACCCAAGTGTTCATCAGATACTACAACAGCTTTAGGAAGATTCAGGTAAGTGTTTAAATTAAGTAGGTAAGTGTGAAAATTTGTAAGCGAACAAACAGCCATATTCATCTTCGCAACACATAACTGTCCCACTGCTGGGCTTAGGTCTCCTCTCACTTGTGAGGGGTACGGGCCATAGTCCCACCACTGGCCAAGTGCGGATTGGTAGATCACACACCTTTGAGAACTTAATTGGAAAACTAAGTATGTTTTTTTATGTAGTATTAACGATACAGATCACATAACAATGATTTATAATATTTTTTTTATTCATACATTTTTATTTGAATCTGTTTTTCACCAAAGAACCTATATAGTACTACCTACAAACCAAACCAAACATACCTACCTACCAAAGTACCTATAATAAGCTGGAATAGGTAGTTTTCGTGTTTGTTTTATTTCAGTTCACAAGTTTAAATACATACGTCAATTTTAAGATTCCCGACGAAGCCTATGTATTCTGGTAAGTGGGTACTAGCAAATCGGTTCTTAAAGCGAAGCGAGCGCGGTTACGTAATTGTAATAATTATGTCTAATTCTCCGAACAGTTATTCCCCAAACCAAATGGTTTCAACAAAACAATGCGATCCCGGGTAATTGACGAGTTAAATTGACGAGTTTTACGACCATTGCGGTACATAATTACATTTTAAGGAATCGCTGAAACCTACGATAATCAAAGCAACAATTTAACTTGCAATGTCCGTATGTTCGGATGGAATCTTACAAGCTGAATTAGAACGAAGTACTTCCTCTTACTCTAAACTACAGAATTCAAATTTTGATGAAAACATTGAGATAGAGAAAGTGCAATTTTGGTGCAAGCATGTCCGATTACTACGCTCAGGATTAGCTCTAAACAAGGGAACTGCTCAATGGTAAACACAGTGACTAAATGTATTGCTTTGTGTTCAATGGTCTCCTTAATACTTCGTAAAAGCGTTTTTAGTTTTTCAAATTAATATTTTTCGTTACAAATTAAAACGAACGTTTATTAAAATAAGATGCTTAATTTTTTTTTGTCAATGTGACGTAACCCTTTATAACTTAAGTGTTCTGTGTACTTTTGTGAACCTATGTATGTACCCAAGAATTATATTATTAGGGCCAGTTTCACCGGTTACGGATAAAGTTCCGGATAGTTATCTGACATTTAATGCTATCTACCAGTTATAAGCTGCTAATAACTTTTTTCTGTTTCACCATCTAACTCCCGGATAATTTAACTGATACATAAAGTTATCGGCCACTTGACAGTTGACAGAACGGCAACGTCGCTTTTTTGCGTTTCGTTACTACAACGTAAATTATCGTCATTTGAAAACAATTTTAAAAACCTAAATAATAAAATACTTTTTGATCAAAATAATCCAAGTCAAGTTTTATTATATTATCAAGTTTAATTTATCAATAAAGAACGGAAATAGTAGGATTCCTATGCTTTACTAGTTATTCAAATTCTAAATGTGTTTATAGAAACGAAACGCAAGACATGTGTCATTTTATTTTTTTCGTTCCCGCCATTTGACTTGACAGATTTTTTATCCGTCGGATAACGCCTCTAACAGCCACTTGAAGTGGCAGTTATCTTAACCAACACTTTATTTGTCAGATACTTCTATCCGAGACCTGTGAAACCAAAAGTTGTAGTTTATTTGGGAGTTAAGTTCCTAATAGGCTATCCGGAACTTTATCCGTAACCGGTGAAACAGGCCCTTAATCTATCAAAAGTGACTGGCGATCCTCTCTGTCAAAACCAATGAAAAAGCCGCATTGACTTATTAAAACCGTAACATACCTGTTAAAATAAAAAGGACCTATATTCATTAATAAGTCAATGCCTATATTGTATTAAATAGGTACTTTGATACTAATTTAGTATCTCGAAACTGCTTATAAGAAACAGTTCTATTAAACAGTAAAGTTTACAGATTGAGCCCACGCTAGCGAATCGACCGAGCAATTTAATACGCGCCGCGAGTGTCTAAACCGCCTTGAATCGCTAAGATTACGACCATTGTCCCTACCCCACATAAATATAATCTCGCCGCGAGCAAAAATATCTACGGCAACACACACATTACATCATACATTGCGGGCTTGGTACGTGTACAAAAGTTGCAAGCTACACCGAGCAGTGTTTCGTTAGTAATGGATATTGTAAACGCAAATGTAGCTGTTGTGTAGAGGAATTTAGACGTGCGTCGAAAGCGGTACCCGCCGAGGCGTGCCGAAGCGGAGAGGGGAGCGGGGCGGCGAGCGAACGGCGGGGAGTAAGCGGGGCGGGACGCGGGAGAGTCAGTACGCGGCCGCGCGCTGCTCGCACCGCCCGTCGCTTCCGCTAGCGCGTCCGCTCCGCTATGAAGGTTAAAACCAAAAGCGCCCGCTCCAAAAACATGGAGAAACTGATCGCAGCCGTCCAGGCGCGGGAATGTCTGTGGGATAAGAGCTACAGGGGCCACCGGAACAGGTTCAAGTTGGAGAGGTACTGGAACGAAGTGGCCGCTGAAGTGGGAACTACAAGTGAGTAGGGTGAACGCCCGTGGCGGCCATCTTATTTTGCGGATTGGCGTACTAGCGTACTGCGCAGAGAAACGCGCATAGCGCATCGCTAATGTAGAAATTATTTTCGTATTGCTGCTAAGACCTGTAGGTATTTGAATATCGTAGTCTAGGTTTGAATAAAGTATGTAGGTACCCTTATAATTATGATTGTAGGTATAGTTTTGGTTAAGTATTGTCAGTTATAAAACATTTTATTTTGAATCGATGTTGGGCCATTAAATATGTTGTGTGCGGACTTCAATAAAATAATGGATTGAAGTCATAAGCAGAGAGCGAGGGAAATTGGGTAAGAATCGCGTTATTTAGGTACGTCTTTGTGTTGAATAATTAATTTACTTAAGTAGGTTTGTAAAGATATTGATTCAGTTTTAATTTATCGCCTTAAATCTATCGGTCTATGAAAAAAATCTGAGTTCAATGTTTTCCTATTATTATTAGGATAAACTTTAACTTACAATTAAATTTGGTATTTATGAGATAATAAAGAATATTTTAAACAAAAAATGTAAGTACGGGTGCTTCTCATTTATTAAATGAAATTCTTGGGTAGAATATCGATTGAAGAATGTTAAGTATTACAATTGTTATTACGAGTACAAGTGTAATATCTGTAGCCTAATTGGTAGTGACACTGCCTGCGAATTGAGTAGTCCCGGGTTCGACTCCCGGCCGGGGCAGGCATTTATAAAGAAATAATAAATTACGCTATACACTTATGGCGTGGGTGCCATGGACAACACAGACAAAAATAAGAACACCCAGATAAAAATATAGCAATTTAAACTCATTATTCTCCGCTTGCATTATTCTTTGCTGGGAATCGAACCCAAGACCCGGCGCGGCGCAGCGGTTCGGCGCGGCATGGCAATGTTTATCCTAGGGTCGTGAGTTGTTTTTGATAATAAGTGTTGTCCATTTCTCCGGAGATACAGGGATTATAGGGAATCTAACTGAGGACGTGGACGTGTGTAAGCGATCATCGTTTAGTAATGTAACGAGTGCCTAATAATGTCGAAACCTCCTACAGCCAATCGCTAGTTGTATGCTAATTAGGTACACTTGTAAACAGAGTTGGGCAAAATGTAATCTTGATTACAGATTACAATTTCATCTGGTGTATTTTGCAGAAAGTATAATCATGATTACGGAATACGATACCATGGATGCATGGAAATGCCGTAATTGTAATCTGTAATCGTGATAAAATTTTGTTTATCTCTGCTTATAAACAAACAATATTAAACACTGACTTTTCTAGCGATACCTAAGCAAGCAAATGAATAATTAAATCTTCACATCAAAATGCAAACTTTTTTCAGGCTTAAACTGCAGAAAGAGATGGAAGAATCTAAAAGACCAATGCCGGAAAGAGATGAAGAAGAATACTGAATCAGAATGGCCACACTTTAAGAAATTAAAATTCATTCATCACCAGTTTCTAACAGAAGATGAAGACGGGGATGAAGATACGACAGATGAAGTGTTCAACTCTTTAGATGAGTCTATTAAGACACCCAAGTTAGGTTATACAATGAGAAAGAAGTTATTGATGAACAAAAGGCGAACGATTGATGTGGATATGAACAAGTTGATAGATTTGGTCCAAGCGAGAGATATTATTTGGAATCGGCAGCTCAAAGGGCATCATAATTGGTATAAGCTGGATGAGAGTTGGAAGGAGATCGCACAGGAATTGGACGTGACACGTATGTATTCATTGTTTAATCTTCTTAGGGTCCGCGCATTGGTCAACGACCACAGCCACCGGTGGCTAGCGGCAAGCAGTAGTATAGCCTTACAATCAAAACTAGCGTACCTTTGGGGTTATCCTGGATGGTACTCCAGCAAACTCTGGAAAGAAGGACCGGGCGCCGTAACCTCGTCCGTTATTCGGTAAGGTGCACCACGAGTTGGGTTCGGCTTTGATTCAAAGATGGATGGAGCTTCTTACGTCAATTCTCCTCTTTTATTCGTTTATTTATTCCTTTTTAATTAACAGCAATTTCATTTATATTAATTTTCCTAATTATTGCGTTTCAGGAGATGAAGCCAGATTAAAATGGAAGTATCTAAGAGACCAAGCACGTAAGGAAGTCCGCAAACAGACATCCGAATGGGAGTACCTTCCAAAGCTGGCTTTTCTGACCAACCAGTTCAACGATTATGAAGGTAATGAAGCTACAGAAGACCATTACTCTCAAGACTACGAGCCTCCAGACAATAACTCTTTCAAAGAACAAAGCACCAGCTACTTTATTGTACCAAATAATGACGTTGAGGTTAAGGAAGATGAATTCGATGAATTTGATACCAAACCAATAATAATGGAGACTGATTTTTACGATGATGATGATGAACCACAGAAGAGTACAGAACCGAGTACCGAAATGATCCCTGAACCCACCAAAGATGAGGATATTGGGTTCTTCAATAGTTTATTACCACATGTCAGAAAATTAGGACCTGCTAAGAAGCTTATGTTGAGAATGAAGATTCAAGAACTGGTATACAATACGGTTTACAATGAATCCTGACACGAGGAGATACTGAAAGATGAAGTTCCAGTTCTTCCACCGCTCGTAAATGAGTAAATCGCAAGAGATTGAGAGAGACTTGTGATCGTAGTGTCCAGTGACAAAGGAGACATTCAATTTTGAACCATATTTACATGTAGATCGTTCACTGCTTCGTGAATATGAAACAGGATTTATTTTTAAGTTGAAAGTTGATTGTGATTGAACTGTTAAGCCATGTGCACATTTTAATACTTTACTTACAGAAATAGTATGTCGTAGTTATGAGATTAATATTATTTTTGATTGGTCGGAAATTGTGACGTTAGAGAGTTGCCTAGTTTAATAAATATTAAGGAAACTAGTTCGCTAGATGTTTTACATTTCTAAGTAATTTAACTATAGATAGACATAATTATACATGTATAATTATATCAAAAATGTAACTGATCCCTGTATATAATACGTATGATAATACGAAAGATATTATGAGGAAAACTATTATTAAGGGCCTTGAGTAACGGAATAGAGCCCAAAACAATGTAATATTTATCTGTTTGTCTATGTTTTTGTATGCGCTAATCTCAGAAACAGCTACACCTATTTGTGTGCGGTTTTCGCTAGTGTATTGTGGTAAGTTTCACTTAAAATTGTTTGTTATTTCAATAAGTTTATAAATGAAAAGTTTATGTGAGTGTTAAGAATCACGTTTAACAATTTTCTAGTGTGGGTACTAAGGGACAAGTTTCCCAAAGCGAAAGTCGGCTTTACTAGTCATTAATATTTTTATTACGACTAATTATTTATTTACTTTAATTTAAGTTGCAACAAAAATAAATACACTTAAATAATAATCATTAAAATAAACGTTAACACACTCATACCCCCACAACAACGCCCCCCCCCCCCCCTACTAGGATTCCCTGTGTCGCGGGTGGCATGGGCAACACAAATTACACATCACTAACACCCATGACCCGAGAACAAACACTTATCTGTCACATAAACATCTGCCCCGGCCGGGAATCGAACACGGGACCTCGCTTCGCAGGCTGGCCACTACCAACGAGGCTCTGGGCTCATCCATGACTATGTATTCATGAGTCAATGTTTAGTACAAATATTTTGTTCATAATTTGTAGAAATTATTCGTGTAACCTTGCCCTATTGTATAATACATATCTAATTGTATTTATGAATATTATGTAATATTATACGCTGTAATGTATTTGATTGTGATACTGTAAATCAACCAACAATTGATTAAATTACTTTCTCCATACTATTAACGTTTTACAAATTTATTCAATCCGTACTATACATGTAAAGATGAATGATAGTTTTTGCCTACACTTTACTCATGCGTCAAATGTACTTCAGAACCATATAATTATTAATTTTTAATCTAAACGTCGTCTAGGCATTAGAATCAGTATTTTGAACAGGGGATTTTATTTAAGATGTTATAAGTAACGAAACAATCCGGAACTACTTAAACAATTTACCTGTTTATGACAGATGATTAAAATTATGTTTCTGTCGTAGTGTAGCTGTTGCGCACGGCTTGGCCCACGTGGAGGTACTTTTAATTTTAATTGTTTGTCAAACATATTTTAAACCCCTATTTTACCCCTAGCCACCTCCCTGCTTTTCTTTAGGTATAGGTAGGTACGTTAAGCGGTTTTCGATATTTCGTGTTGAGTGAGTGACTTTTTTTTAAATTATTAAGATTATATTATTCTGTCCGTGTGTAGTCCGTGAACTCCGCAATTGAAGCATTGATAAATTAGCAAACTTGAGCCCTACCAGGTCTTGTGGCCTTCTGTTACTTTCGTAAAGTTTACCTAAGCACTCAAAAAGTGTAATATTGTTAGTTTTCGTAGTCGCCGGTTAACCGGTTCAATTAACAAACGTGGTGTACGTAAACTAATTCGTGACCAGTTTATTTGGGGTACCAGTTTATAAACAATAACGTAGTGTGTACGGCTCAAGTCAAAACAGACGTTAATGATGTAATGTGCTAAAAACGTCTGTATTCAGGTCATCTAGTTATCGGCGTTTTGTTCCGTGTTCGAGTATTTTGTTATAGAAATTTTGTTTGAATCGGTACTATTGTTTATTTGAACAGGGTTAATTCTCAAGTTTCGCGCGGGACTCGCCGGAGTATATTTAAACAATTTGGTTATATTCAAAAGTACTATTATCGATCGTCAAACTATCATTAGAATTAGACTGAGAAATTATGGTTTCTTCAAGTGTAAGGATTCCACTTTTACACGCGTATGATGCATTGATAGCCCAGTAGGGTTCAGTAGGGTTTAAATCCTGCGCGCACCTCTAATTTGTAAAAAATATGTGCGTATTAGAATTTAATTATCACTTGCTTCGGTGAAAAACATCGCGTAAAAATATGCACGTCTGAGAGTTCTCCATAATGTTCTCAAAGGTGTGTGAAATCCGTCAACCCGCATTTGGTCAGCATGGTGGCCTATGGCATGACGCACTGTTGCGGAGACCCAAGTCCAGCATAAATTTTGTCACTGTGCTGTTAATTGCTGAGAAGTTCCTTTGTCTTGAGCCAATCTTGGGCGTGATATCCAATCATACTTGTCATAAATATGTATTGTTACAGGAACTAAAACAAAATGCAAAATTTCTATTCCATAGAGTAAGACGTAGTTCTAATTAATCTTCCAATATTTGACTCGAACATATCTACATACAAACATTCTTTTTTGGTGTTAAGGATGTCCTTGGGCGACGGTATGATCTGCTTAAAGCACCATCATGCCTCGTCTGACTCTCCATAAAAATAAGTGTTTGATATAATATCAAAGATTATTACAGAAAACAACAAACATACTGGTTCTTTATGGTTATTATTATTTGAGTTTTTGCAGCAGGTTTTGTTCGGCTGTACTTATTCATTTTATAATGTAAATCTTGCGTCGAATTTCATTGCTTACTCTCGATAAACAGAGTTCAACTGATAAAATAAATCCTTTTACTGAATGCCGAGTGCTTGAGTGCATTTCCGATACATGCATCGGCGTCATGTTTATCTTTACGCGCCTTCGATATATCATACTTATTTAAAATTTTTGTTCTTTAAATTTAATGTTTAAGTAATGGCGCTAACCCATTAATGGTCCACTATTGAGCACTGGGTCTCTTCTCCTAACTGAAGAGCCTGAAGAGCCCTAGAGCATATTCCACCACGCTGCGCCAATGGGGAAGGTGGAGGGATTAGTCAATCTATGTCGGTAGTTTTTGCCGCCCGACGGCCTCCGACATGACTTAACGATTGTTATCCAATGATAACAACCCGGAACGACTAAGGACTGAGCACATTAGACCCACTCAACTCCCACCCGTCACCGACTCCTCGTCAAAACTAAAACTAATATCATTGACAATGATATATCATTGACTTAATGCTAAATACGAGTACATAATATACGAGTTTAATATCTTGTAGAGCAAAGATGAATTTAGAACGTATATTTGATAGATGTGTAGGTACTACTCGCCACACGAATGAACGGAACGGAACGGTCGGAGTCGGAGTCGGAGTCGACGTCGAGTTCATGTAATGTGCGCAGCCGCAGTCTTCTAACGTGCCCTCCAAAGCATGGGAAGTATTGGTTTACTTATGTTATTTCTGGTATTGAAAAGGTTCGAGATTTTTTTGCCACTAGCGGTCCCCTATGCAACTACATACCGCGCGCGCTGTTGCTTACTCGGCCGATCACCTGATCGACGCAAGCAACACGGCTGTGGCTTTGAGCAGTTCATAATTTCATGTTTATTTTTAGTACGATACTTCAGTTATTTAATAACAGAAGAATTCGTGTAAAGAAAACCCAAAACGACTGTACGTAAACTCGTAAACCAGAAGACCTTGTGTCTCGCCGTAACGAATGTTTAGTAAACAATGTCTTAGAAAATTACGATATGATATTAAAACACCCTTTGTGGAGCTAGTTGCAATATGTCTGGTCTACGAAATATCCTATTTCTACGCATTGGAATTCTGTGAAGTACACTGGATTTTATTCGAATTTGATTTTTACAAACGCTTTACAAAAGACAAACTACGCAGTGTTAGTGGTCGTGGAAGAAGCGGCAAGAAACTCCCAAGGAGGTAGTACTCACAGTCCTTAGGTACTCACAGTTACAGAACACTTATTACCGAACCCATGTCAAAACTAGTAGGTACCTACCTAACTTTTTTCGCTTCGCGTCGGAAAACCTACCTATTCATTAGATCTTAACTCGAAAATATGTTTGACCGGATTGCAGTTTTTGAGAGTAATCATTTTTCTCAAATATCTTTCATGTGCAGACATCACACAGTTATTTTTTTTTAACGCTAACACATTCATACCCACACCCATGACCTGAGAACAAACATTTTATCTGTGACATAAACATCTGCAAGCCGGGAATCAAACCCGGGACCCCTCGTTTCGCAGGCAGGGTCACTACCAACCAAAGTTATTGTATGTTTGATGATGATGATATTTGATCAAGATAGTTACAGTAGAAAGAAAAGAGGTTTATGAACTCAAGAGAAAATTATTTTTGGTTTTGGCCAATTAATATAAAAGTGTACCGGATACGCACCTGATTGCGTCGGTCACAATTGGCACAATTCCGAGACTCATAAAATTGCTTCGAGGTTGGGCCTATATCCATTCATCCTATCCTCTCCTCTCCCTTGCTTGTTGCACCCTGTTGCTAAATATTAAAAAAAATCACACAGATGTAGGTAAGTACTATTTCTGTAATTCGGTGTATTAATTGTTATAACATCAATTGCGTTCCGGTTAGAAAAATGTGAATCCAGTTGCCCTTTTTAGAGGCGCTCATCTAGTGTTCAAGGGTAGTAACACTAAAATGTGTCCGAATTTGAACGAGATTCTTAACTATGAATTACTAATTGAACTATTACTAAACAACTAACAGGACTAACTATGTATAAGTAACAGTCCCCGCATCAGACCGTATATTACTAACGAACTGACCAGCCAACGTTCTTAAAAACACCCTCTGCTAACAGGACTAACCATCCTAGTCCCGATTTGAGTCTTGTTCTGTGTCAGTCACAGTTGTCATTGACGGCAGCGGAAGGGTGGTGCTGCATGCTCGTTTGCTATCTTAATTCCATAAAAGTCCACAGCAGGAATGATTGAATTTTTTAAAGAAAACATCAAATCATTCTATCGCCTCATGTTACGATATATTTTAATATTGAAGCGTTGTGGACTGTTTTTATAATAGAAGCGGTCGTCACCTGAAATCGCTCCTCAGTTATTTCTGTCCTGATGTAAATATATTCCAACTGGAGCGCGAAATAATTCCATTTTATAAGTTTTTTAGTCGCTTAACCTACATATTTCTCGAGTAGGTGATAAACAACTGAGCTCTGAAGGGACGTTGGGATTTTTCTGCGAAATTTAGTGGAATGAGTATATAAATTATATTAAGACGCGAAAAGAAACCTTTGTAGGTACCCTTTTGTAAGAATAATGCAAGCACGTAGGACTGTTACTTTTGGCATAAAGTTGACACGGAGAAGAATAGCAGAATGATAAATTTTGCATTAAAAAAATTAAATGTGGCACTCGGACACTGCCGCGGTAAAGCTATTGCATAGCATTTTTTATCAACTTATGCAATTATAATTATTAGAAGTTATATAGTTATATCAGAACAGCGCCATCTAGTTTGTAGAAAACATACGTACCATACCTTAGTATTAAGGTACTAGATGGCGCTGATCGGGGGTGTTAGGTTTTTTTCGTTACGGAATTTCTGGATTCGGTCCCCACGCTCAAGGCCCGCGATAAAAGCTATGCAATAGCTTAAAAAATTAAAATAAACACTAACATAATATCCCGCAAAAGGACTCCCTGGATAGCGGATAGTGTGGACAATACAAATACCACATCACTGACACCCATGACACGCGAAAAAACATACGTATCTCTTTCACGTAAATATCTACCTCGGCCGAAAATCGAAACTAGGAATTGTCTCTACAAACTAGGCATGGGGTCGTCAATGTGTTGTTATATGTGTATATATGTATATGCTAGATTAAAACAGGGGCAATTACATCTTAGAAAGTATCTGTAGTTTCATGCTACATGGGTACGTACTGAAGCAACAATGAAAGGCAAAATGTATCCTTTGATTGCATTGACTTGGAAGATTTTTTCTGCTCCAAGGGATTGTAGAGCTGAGTAGGTATTTGAAATCAAGTAATTTCAGCTTGATACCGCTACGTTGCAGATCTTGACAGACAGACAGACAGACGGACAACAAAGTGATCCTACAAGGGTTCCATTTGGTCCTTTAGGTACAGAACTCTAAAAATCAACTAAAAGCCTAAGGGACGAGTCACTTTTAAACTTTCCAGCCGTAGCCTTTGTGTTAACTTTAGCACAAGTTAGTTCAAAGTAGCAATAATGGACGCCACTCCCAAGTCGAGAAACGAGATATCTCGCGAAGTTATTTTAACGGAGTTTATTTGGTGAAACGTAGTCTACGATTTTAATCTCGTGCTACGGAAAAGGAGAGGTTTCATTTCAAGTCTCCAAGGTATCGTGTTAGACTTTATTTATTGACGTTAGGTACGGCAAAAAGCCAGTGTATTTCCGTCGAAGTTTCCTGATTCTTGTGACAGTACTAATTCAGTCTGTTTAACTTTAAAGAATCACGCCTAACAATTTCTGAATGTGCGTACTAAGGGACAAATGTTTCCTGAAGCGCAGCGAGGGCGGATTTAATTCTAGCTAGCTGTTAATAAATTATTGAACGACAAAGTATCATTAAATAACACTTTATATTGTTTAACAAATGGTTCACATATATATTGTTAATCAAGTTTGATCATTGTTTAAGAAATTGTTCACACTATTGTTAATCAATTTTGAACGTTAAGCATCACTAATTAACACCTAATATTGGTCGTTCTGGTATATTCAGCTAGTGGTATGACGGCGGTCAAACGGGTGCATCTATTCTAGTGCGACGAACAGCCCGTTCTTGTGCTAGAATGCGCCTAGAAATGGCTGTCTGTTGGATAATAAATCTATAGGCCCGTATCGCTATTCGTGAACACTGCACTGTGTTATTTTGCTGGAACAAAACGTACAAAAATCTCACAAGCAACGCCCTTTGCGTTGTTTGTGAGATTTTGTAACACATTTCTAACGTTTGCTAAACATTTTAATGTATTCAGGTACTCACGAATTCGATTTGTTTTACCGATATTTTTATTTCGATACTAGTGTACTCGTATGTTAAGTGACAAAAGTTTCTCCCCGCCCGCCGCCACCGCAATCTCGCCGTAACCATGATCGACAACTGAGTCGAATTATCGTAAAACAATTCGAAATCGTCGGTTATCCGTCGTTTTGAGCGTTATGATTGCTTAGTGGAACGCGTAATAATACATATAATTGGTACGGATTGGGTACGGAGTCCTTAAAATGACATTGTCGTCCATCACACGTAAGTATGAACGGGGTGTACCTAATAGCACATTGTCGCATCTAGTAGGCATATTCTTAACCAAAATAACGCATAACAGTAACAAGTTAATTGCGTCAATAAAACTACAGTAATACAAATAGTTATGTGCTCGTGAGTAGCGTCTCAATAGAGAATACTATTTTTAACGGGCCATAAAGCTCGTTAAAAATAAACAGTTGAAGATGACATGGAAGTTCACAATCATTACACTTAAAAGCTTTTTGAGTCACTTCGCTTAACCCCAATCAAGGTTATCTGAAACACATCAATCAAGCTCGTATCAAAGAAATAATACCGGAAGTGTATACCAAACGAAAATACACGGTTTTCGAATACCAATACAAATCCAACCCTCTCCTTTTTAGGTTTCCCTACCTCAAAAGAAAACACGGAACTCCACAGGATCTGTTTTTGGTCATCTGTCTGACTGCCAAGACCCCATTTTCTCAGGAACCCGGGGAGGTATCAAGCTGAAATTAATATCAAATACTCAGCTTTCCGAAAAAATAGTTGAATACTTTACGTAATAGAGATGAAACATGAAATCTTCGAGTTAATTATAGAAATTGGCTTTGACAAGAGCCTAGTTAAAGGAACCCCGTCGGATTTCAAAGGTACTTACAATTATAAGGATAAAAATTAAACGCTTACACACTTATACCCCCACACTAGTATTCCCTGTGTCGCGGGTGGCATGGCAAATTACACATCAGTATCCCACGACCCGGGAACAAGAATTTATCTGTCACATATCTGCCCCGGCCGGGAATCGAACCCGGGACCCCTTCGCAGGCAGGGCCGCTTCTAACTAGGCTACGGTAACTATGAGCTGTCAGTACAATTGAACCCACATTTAGAGCAGAGGTTGTCAAACTTATTTCGTGTACCGTCCACTTTGAAAGTCAATTGTTTTTCAGAGCCCCCATTTTTTTACTGTACCAAAGCATAAAAACCACAATGACATTAATTGCTTTAATCAATTTAATTATAATGTGTTATAATCGTCTGGTCTGGAGTTTAAATTACGTTCTAAGCCAGACTTTTTTACCAGTGAGAGCAATTAAAACGACCAACTACCGCTCCCCTCTAGGCCTTCAGCGCCCACAAGGCGGCGTTATCGCCCACTTTGGGAAAGACTGATTTAGAGTTATTTATAAAATAAATAACCAAGACCCGACTCCACAAAACTGATCGTGGCGCTTTGTTTTGCAAACAAACAATACGTGCGATCGTTACAGTTAACGCTGGTCTGTTGACCACGAATTGACTTCAGAAATTCAATCATCGCATAAAGACGTAGTTGTGGTGGATACAGACTTGATTTACCCGACTACAGCGAAGTGTGGACTGTGAAGGAGAGTTTGAAGATAACCTCCTCCTAAACGATTAGACCCCTTTTGATAAAAAAATATGTGTTTGAGTGAGTCTTCTACACAACGATTAGCAATGGGTTTCCTATTAAGTGAAAATACCTAGCTACGATATTCTTGTGTAATTAGCGAATTATTCCATCTTCACACATTGGTTTGAAGTAAGGAATCTGTGCAGCAATATGCAGTGTCCTGTTAAAATAGGATCACTTATCTCGTTAAAGGGGAGATGGGTGGGCTGGCTAACCCTAAACGATGCGAACATCGTAATTACATAGTAGTCGCACGTCCTGACGCGGCAACGTATGACATTGCGTCGTTATTGAAATTGCTTTCTCGTTATTGACGTTCCTACAGGAAGACCGCCTATATTTAATTCCTGCATATTTTATTTATAGTAACCCTTGGTTTCTTGTGAATCTTTTTTTATTTGATACTCGCAACTGCCTTCGTTTCGCTTCAAGAAACCTACGCCTTTACACTCAACATTTTTAAAGGATTTTTTAAATTAACAAAATATCCTTTTTATTTCGAACCGATTGTAAAAAAAGCACAAAATGTATCCCAAGCTTACTTGACTTGAAACTTTTTTCAACTAATTACAAGTTAATGCTTGACAACAAAGCTTTCTGATGATAAGTTATTAGAAGTCCAACTCTAGAGTTTCTTGAAAAGCTTAGTACGCATCGAGCTTAATCGTTATGATTGTTTTATGTTCCATTAAAATCAGTGGAAAAGCGGTCAAAGACTCGAGCAGATTTATCGCCTGTCTGTTCTGGGTGATAGTGTCCACAGTAGACCACTTAAATTATTAGGACAGGCGATGTTTTACTTTTCCATTATCTTATATCTTTAAACGAGCAATTCTTGTATATATATATATATATATATAATTGGAATCTCGGAATCGGCTCCAACGATTTTCATGAAATTTAGTATATGGGGGGTTTCGGGGGCGATAAATCGATCTAGCTAGGAATCATTTTTAGAAAATGTCATTTTATTCGTGTTTTTGTAGTCCCAATTTAAACTGAAAAATATGACTCTTCCTGACATCTATTGGCGAATAATAATACTTTTTGTGAGCAACTATCTTAGTCCCCATTGAGTCTTGTTCTAGGTCGGTCACAGTTGTCACGAGCGTCAGCGGAAGGGTGGCGTTGCTTGCTCGTTTGCTACATTAATTCTGAAATGAGTAATCTCAAATAACCAAAAGATGAGAACAAAAAATGTGTGTCATATATAAAAAATGACTACCTATATTAGAATTTTTGTCTGTTTGTCTGTGGTTTTGTACACGCTAATCTCAGAAACGGCTTCACTGGTTTGGTTGCGTTTTCACTAATATATTGTGGTAAGCATCACTTAACATTTAGTGTTTATTTTATTTCAATCGGTTAATAAATAAAACCAAATATTGATGTCTTGCTTCGCTTACGTCAGCCGCCATTTTGCCGATGCTTCATTCGCTTTATTTCCGTTTCAACGAATTCCAAATCACAACGATACCAAAGAAGTATTCACTTCAAAAGTTGTCAGTTTAAAGAACCACGCCTAACAATTTTCGAATGTGCGTACATAATCAGGGACATTTTTTTTTATTGATATAAGGCAGCAAACGAGCATGCAGCACCACCTTCCGCTGCCGCCCATGACAACTGTGACCGACTTAGAACAAGACTCATATATGGGGACTGGGATAGTTAGTCCGGTTAGGTGACGGTGTTAGGACATTAGTTGGTTAGTTTGTAAGTATCAGGACTGGGACAGGGACTGTTAGTGAATGTTAGTCCTGTTAGTTATTGTTAGTAATAGTCCAGTTAGTAAATGTTAGTAAGAGTCTCGTTATAATTCGGTCACAGATGTGTTGCTACCCTTGAGGACTGAGATGGTCGCCTCTAAAAAGTGTAGCCGGCTCCCGAATGTTTCCCGAAGCGAAGCGAGGGCGGGTTTACTAAGTAATAAAATAATTCCAAACTCACGTAATTCTTAAATTATTGCAATATTCCAGTACCATTCAATACAATTTGAATAACGCAATATTGATATCAAATAGGAATTTCACAGATTGATTTAGAATACTTCAGAATAGTGCGCCTTAATTATAGTATCTATAAATAGTTGGGATGTTTCCACTTCCCAGGCCCACACCTGTGATCAATAACACATCACGAGAGAACTCACGTTTGAAATACCGGCGATAGATGAGATAGATCCATGATGAAAATATGAGCCACAGTGTCAGAGCTGTTTTATAGTTAGTTAATAATTATGTACTAGTAAACGTCTTTCGGCAATCGGGATACATAACACCTTCAACGACATTGTTTTTAACCCGCGACACAAAAAGGGGTATGTACTATAAGTTTGACGTCGATGTCTGTGTGTGTCTCTCTGTGGAATCATAGCTCTCAAACGGATGGACCGATTTCGGTGCGGTTAGGTAACCCTAGGTAAGAACCGACGCGGTTCGCTTCGTCATTCGTCTTGCGTACCGCGAGGGCTGGAAAACTTGTCCGGGTCGATTGTGGGTGTCTTCAAGCCAAGACTTCTCTTAGTTCGTGCGCTAGACCGCCCACTATTAGCGACACTTACAACCAAGTGAGATCATAGTGAAGCGCCAACTAATATTGTAAACGCCAAATTAACTGTCTGTCTTTTACCTTTTCACGCCTAATCCGATCCGATTGAGATGAAATTAGGTATGAAGATATTTTTGAATGTAAACGGGTACGATTTTGAATTGTTTTACCGATATTTCGACCCAGTTCCATGGACCATGGTCACGGCGAGACTGCGGTGGCGGGGAGAAAGTGTTGGCAGATGCCACTTGACATACATTAATGACAGATAAATCTCTCCTGCCCCGAGGTTTAAAGTTGATTGTAGCTGCGGTAGCTCGTACACCGGTCAAAATAAACAGGCTATCTCCCAACGAATAAAAGAACACATCAGTGTAGTTTAGTGTCCGCCATGATATCAGTTAAAAATCATAGGTATGAAGATAGTTTGAGACTCTGGACAACACAGCAGTTTCATACGTTTTAGTCACGGTCACGGTAATAGTATCATACAGTATTCCATCTTCATACAATCGGTCGGAACGCGAATCATACCTACGCGCGTCAGGTTTAGTACACACTTAGTACACAACAGCCGCAGACGCGCCATAGGGACGAACGAACGTGTGGGTTTGTACTCGGAAGCGTGCGATTTACCTACCTACTTACATTCACTACAACTAAAAAGAGGCCTAGTGCGCGGGGCAGTAGGCATTTATTTCAATGACAGGGCCGAGTCACAATACTGTATGATACTATTACCGTGTCACGGTGCTGGTAACTGTTGAGGCGTTCCACTATCTGGTCAATCCTGAGATTAGCATCCGGTTATGCCTATCATAAATCTGCATTGTCATCGGAACTAGAGCAATAATTATGCAGAATTTCAAGTCCGCAGAGTAAAAGGAAGTAGTTCCAATTCAGCTTGCAAGATTTGATTCGAATACAAAAATAAAAAAGTTAAATCAAACCATATAAAAAGGTATCTGTACTGTCCATTGACTTATTATTACTAATGGACTTATCATTACTAAGTCAATGGTACTGTCCTTCATAATTTGTCCACCCATTTTACAAACAATTTCATATGATCTCCGATTTCAAAGAGCAATTCTATTGATCAAAATGATCAACGTTTTAACTCAAGAACTTCAACATTAGTAATGTTGATGAACAAAAATAGCGCGCAAGTGTTTGACTTTACGAGAATAGATCGGCAGGTGAATGAAATAAAACACGTAGCTTGGTAAAATGTTACACAAAATACTGAGCGTATCTCACGCACTCAACGTAATTTAATTCGCACCGTAAACCAAACCGAGTGCAATAAAACTGGCGATGTTGAACGCGTTTGCATGATATTTATTTTTTTTCGTTCCCGCGCTTTTACCTTTTATAAATTTTATTATCTGTGGTTTCATTGTGGCACTGTGAGTGCGTCCCACTTAGCGATCACAACGCTCAAAACAGCTGTTTTTCTACAGAAAAGGGAATGTTTTGAACGTTGTAATCGCTTAGTGGAACGCGCCCTAGCTGTGTTGATTTGACTGAGTTAAAATTTAGAACGTTACTCGACGTACTTACTATTGATTGAATGAGATTTTTGTATAAAATATGTGTATTATATGTAAATACCCGACAAACGAACAGTCGAACCAGTTGGAGGTAAGTACTAACCGTCGACCATGGAGATCGGTCACAATATCAAAGACATCATCGATGAATAGCTGGCTAAGAAAACAGACAGAAGAAACAAAGCTCCGAGCCAATATAATATGTAGGTATTATATATACAATATAATACAATACAATATAATACATTACAATACAGTACACTAGACTACAATATTATGTATAGTTAATTCTTGCTGAAGTTGCGGGGATCCTCCGCTCAATAGCGAGATCCGCCCTTCCACCGGGAGACCGTAGTTCTCCCGAGTTTATGTTCGGGTAAAAGGAAACCCTTGGGACCCGCACAGCGCACATCCCTTGCTATAGTCCTCGCAAAAAGCGCGACAGCGAAAGGTTGACAGGGTATTCGTAGTAGTATAAATCATAAAATGTCAGAATTACAATGCTTTGGTAAATGAAATTGATCAAATAAAAGCGTAGGGATCTTGTAGGGATTGACTTTAATATTAGTAAATAAGTCAATGCATAGAAATTATTATTAACTATTTTTTCTCTTCAAATGGAATGCAATGAAAAGCGAACAGCTGTATTAATATTTAAAACGATAAGCGTTGCGGATTGCACGATTGCACTCTGAAAATAACGTAGTAAGAATTTAAGACAATTAATCGACATTTAATTTCACATTTATTCAACGTAAGTATATGAAATCAAATCAAAATAAAAAATCTTTATTTGTCTATACATATTTCTAGAGTGTCATAAGTAAGTAACAAATAAATATTTGTTAGAATATGCAATTATTATGACTGTGTCAGGTGACCCTACTATATTAATAAAAGGCATAAGTGTAAAACTTCTTCAATTGGATAAAGTTATTTGACTAGTAAAAATCTTATTAGGTGTAAAGCTATTTATCTGATTACCATACGATATCTGCAATTTCTGTTCAATAATGCCTCTAATCATAAAAACATGTAAAACAAACATGACAAATACATTCAAATGCATGTGTTAGCACATAATTATGCAGTTGCATATCTACGTAATTCGTGTCGTGTACCTAATTCTTGGCATAGCTTCAAACGTGCCAATATTCGTGCAAATGAATGATGAATAACATTTGCATTTATGCGACATTGTAATTATACGGCATGATTATTGGCAAATTGGCATCGATGGTTATGATTTCACCGATAAAACTTAATAATCACATGGATATTATATTATATTTTTAGTTATGACCTAATGTGTGACAGCATTGTTTTCTTCAATCAGCAATCTTTCAGCAAGAGCTGAGATTAATCTTTCTTGTGCGTGGTACTGAGGCTAGTGTTACGTGAGTTATAATATAAGTAAAATAAATAAAATCCAGAAATTGTATCCAATGTTTTTACTCGATGAATATAGTATCTTTTTACGTCAGTATGCATTGGCAAAAAGAAAGACGTTTGGTAATAAAGCCAAGTCTTTCACCCCTTTATATTTCGAGAGGACACCCTAGCCCAGCAGTGGGATAGTTATGGGATGCGACGAAGATGAATCGCCTCATCGAATACTGAAATTGAATTGAACATTAGTGTTCTGACATAAAGTAGGCAGATTTTTCCTATCAACAATTTCACAAACAAAACCATTTCAATTTCAGTTCTTCACATAATTCAGAAGTTCAAAAGCTAATGGCGACATATTGTGTTTAGTCAAAGAATATTATTCAAAAGTAATTGCGAGACGCCCGTGACAGTGACATCAAGTGGCGAAATGTCGGCCGACTAGCGAACATCTCTTTGTGATTTATAGTTTTATACCGAGAATTCTTCAAATTATTTTTTTACTTTTGAAGTGCTGTGGAGAATGTTATTTTTGTTGAGATCAGGGAGTATTTGCTACGCGTTATATAACCCTTTATGTACGTAAGTACGTTCATATATTATAGGTATATTTATCCTATTAATATTATAAATGCGAAAGTTTGTATGGATGTATGAATGTTTGTTACTCTTTCACGCAAAAACTACCGAATGGATTTTGCTGAAACTTTAAAATAATATAGCTTACACATCAGAATAACACATAGGCTATAATTTATAAAGATATAAGTTGAATTATCCAAAATATATAACTAAACCTTTGTAAACTGAAGGAATAAGTTCCCCGAAGCGAAGCGAGGGCGGGTTGCTGGTGATTTATAAGTAGGTGTGTATTTATTGTATCCTGATTGATGTGTTGTGTGTACTTGTGTGATTTGATGTGATCCTCGAATGGAGACCGCGTCTTGGGAAAAAGGAATGTGTGAACACATTATAACGAACGTATGTATATAACAAAGTGTGATTTATAATAAAAACAGTTGGCCATGAACATCCGAGCGTTTCACTAGTCCTGTCCCACACACGCCCATTACAGGAGAATGGGGCGCCCCGACGAGGTGGACCGACGACTTCAAGAGGACAGCGGGCAACCGGATTCAGAAAGTTCAGGACCGGTCAGAATGGCGCAAGTTAGGAGAGGCCTACGTCCAGTAATGGACTGAGATGGAATAGATTTCCAAAAGTGAAACGAGGGAAGTTAGTTTTAAAATATTGTTATGGATAAACAATATGCAAAATACTCTTACATGAAAATACATTAATAACAAAGTGAATCCGTCGACCGCTCTTGTTCACTTGTCCAATTATTGTTATAACACTTCATAAAATGTTTAAGTAACAATAATTGTCTATTTTAGCACCAGCAAAATGGTGTGTGGGTGCGAGAGATATTTCATAAATATAATTTCGTATGATTGTTCGGTTGTATTTTTACATAATTTGCTTTTATTCAATTTGCCATGTTTATACATAATGACATATTATGTAGGTATGTTCGGGTCAAATCTTGCGACTAAATTTTTGGCAACTTTTGTATTCCTAACTGTTTGCAACTCTCTACAAAAATTCATCAGCATTGTGTCTCCACTGGATGAATGAAATTGCCAACAATTTGATAACGTGTCACCGACAAATTTAAGACTTGTATCAAAATCAATTTATTTAGCAGACTGGAAAACTTTTAGAATATCAGAAATAATATTTGTAAATACTAAGATGACGGTGAATAAATAAGTTCGTTTCCGTTCGTAAAATTATGATTTTAATGCGATGTATTTAATTTGTGTTAGGGTTATCGCTTTTCCATTTTGCTGGCTTTTTGCTTCGATATTTTTTGTTGATCGATGACTTAAATCTAATACCTTTAAACGAGCAATTCTTGTATTTCAATACCTATATAATTGGAATCTCGGAATCGGCTCCAACGATTTTCATGAAATTTAGCTCCCGCGATAAAGAATTTGAATTTAGAACGAACACCAAAGAGTATCTTTCTTTTTGTTTTTATTTAGTATGGTGCTTTTCAGCCAGTTCAAATCAATACGATATTGAAACAAGGTTTATTATTAATTTGAAGTGGTAAGATAATTAATCTACACGTGTGTATCTACTTGAAATTCATCAATATCATATCATACTTAATTATAAAATGATAAGGGTAAAATGAGTAGGTACTATTCCACTTTAAATAAAGACCTTTCTACTATCCATACTAAATGTATGGGAGAGTTTAATGTAATTTTTTTGGATATTTCTCGTTTTTATTTTAATAAATTATTATTGTAATTTTACTCATTAGGTAAAGTGCTTTCGATATCAGTTTAAAGCTTTTTGATATCTGTAATAGTTACGGAATAATCGCCTGTGCACACTTAACGATTACACCCTGTATAGGGGGTTTCGGGGGCGATAAATCGATCTAGCCAGGAATCATTTTTAGAAAATGTCATTTTATTCGTGTTTTTGTAGTCCCAATTTAAACTGAAAATATGACTCTTCCTGACATCTATTGGCGAATAATAATACTACTATACTAATACTAATTGCTTTAACGATACAACAGCAGATGGCGTTGTTAAGTAACACGAAGTCAATGAGTGTTTGCTTTGAGGTTAGACTAAGAAAATCAATTGTTTATTTATATTATTTGTGTCTTCTTAATATTATTATTGGTACTTAAATATAATTTCCAAAAACGCAATTTATAAAAAAAAATACCGAGCAAAGCTCGGTCATCCATCTAGTGTTTATTATGGCACAACACAATATCTGTTGGTACTTTATAAGATAAAAGTTGTTGGAATTTACGTAAATTATGTTCTTTAATTGTAATAAATAAAAAGAAGTTCATGTGATAGTTTTTATCATCAGAGCAATGGAATATATGTCGTTATGCCGTTACTTGACGTCATTTGGAAGTCATAGCCATGAGTTCATGAGTTCATAGCCAATATTATCAATGAAGAATTCGTTATTCTGAAAAAAAAAAACAAAAAATGTGCGTATCACAATTTTAAATTCTGTACGTGTTGAAAAAAAAATTTGTCTTTGTCAATTGTGTAAGTAGGTGTATACATTGCAGTTGTTCAGTTGAATTTTTATGTTAAAATCCACACATGAATAATTTGTTCAATGTACAGAAGATAACTATAATTAAATGTTTATTTTTAAACCTATTTGTTTAACTCTTTTTACAAGATTTTATTTAAAAATTCAATTATTCAAGTTTGTGTGTATATTCGGGTCATATCTTGCGAGTTTATTTATGTTGAATTATAACTATGTACTTCCTCTTACTATACTTACTTGACATTTTGCTTATTGCTGTAATTCCGATGATAATGCAATTTTATGACAAGCATGACAGGCTTCGCAATGGAACTCTTCAACGGTTAGCAGCACAGCGTCTAAATTTATTGCTTTGCGTTTTTAGTTCACTTAAAGTTATACAAGAGGGTTTTTAGTTTTTCGAACTATTAATTTATTATCGTCTCCAAATTGACAACCCTAAATCCACGACCTCACGACAAACTAAAACGGATCGAGAAGCAATCGAACGGAAATAGTAAAAAAAGCTTCTATCTCACCAGATTTTAAAAACAGGAAACATGTTAAAAATTAAATAAACAGTCACTGAGTTCATAAATAGGTGTTTGGTCTAGCCTTGGCACCTTGGCACCTCCCGAAGCGTTGCTTCTCTGTACAATTATAAATTATCCCTGTTGTTTATAACGTGATATTCGATGTTGAGAAGCATTTTATAAACAACAATTTTGATTCCCTGTTATCCCTATGCATCAGACAAACGTAATATCACAAATACGCCCCGAAACACCTAGAACCCCGGCTGAGATTCGAAACTGAGGTCACTCAAGGGCTCACAGCCTTGGGGCGATCATAAGCCTACGGGGATGCAAATAGGTGGAATTTTGTGAAGAAAACAAAATTAATTGTTTGAAACTTTTATCGGTAAAAAAATCTAACTTGTAAAAAATCTAGCTGGTTAAAATCTAACTTGTGTGCGTAAGTTCACGCACACAAGCTTATATCAGTCAGGACCCCGATTCTCAATTCGTAGAGATGCATCTCTAACAGAGATATCTCTGAAAAACATGGCGGATCTCGTAGAGATGACACAGTAGAGATATGACAAACTTAGAGATTATCTCTACAAAACGAGAATTGGGCTCCAGGACATTCTTGTATCTCTGACAGCGTGACGATCCGTCTAGAGACTATCTCTGTAGCTATTTTAAAATATTATAAACCTATAAGTAAAAACTGTGACACACACACGTGACGACATGTTTAATACGTTACATCTGGACAGATCTTTGTATTCAACGCGTGGAAATTCAAATAGCATTTGGTACGGACCGATTACAATAATGTTGCTATTTCGTTTGATATACACGCGCGGAACTGGCATTGAACTCCCAACTAGCGAGAAGTTATGATCAATGGAGCGATAAAACCGAGCGCATACTGCACAGTGGGTTTGCGGACGTTTTGCCGGATCAAAATTTTTTTGGCTTTTTCTTTGTAAATTTAATAGTTATATTTTAGAACATTTTTGTCAAGTATTTCCGCCTGTATTGCATTTTTTTATATTTGTTTTCTAATATTATATCCTCCTTTTTACTTAAGAAAAACTAGAGGATACTCTATGAAAATAAGTTTTTGTTTAGTAAAAAATTTAGTAAATAAGTTTTTCTTTAGTTTAGTTAAAAAAAATAACCAATTCAGCATAATTTTTTTTCGAAGCAGCAACTGACCAAAAAGCCTTCTCCAACACTGTGGGCCATTCCGACGAGTGACGTCACATACAAACTGCCTCGCACACCGATACCATTCCTGTGCGTCTACCCAACTATTTTAGGATCCATCGATTGCTTTGTTTTGAGTTTGAAACAATCAAGTTGATTGAATCGGCGTTGGATATGGTGCGTATCGATTTGACTGGACGCGGTCTAAAATTGGCGTTGCATAATTAGGCCAAGTCGATCGCCTGAGCGCGCCTTCCCATTCATATTTGCACCTTGCGTTTGTCTGACTCACCATGTTTGTTCGGTACATAAGATTGTTTGTAGAACTTTTTACTGATATCCGGGCCGTTAGCCGGAAACAGTGTGCCCTTGCGTGGACTATAAAATGTGTTGTAGTGTGTCCTGAAACTATAACATTGTATAGGTTTAACGGATTAGGAAATAGGGTTTGTTGAACAGCAGTGTAAAACCAAGTTCTACTATACTATGACCTTAAACTTACATCATCGTAGATGGATTTAAACTGAACTGAACAAAACAGGCGGGCCTTGGCAGAGATGTAGAATATCTCTAGGCCGGGAATCGAATCCCGCTACTGCTACTAATTTTCTGAAAAAATTATGTGCATAGTAGAAACTCAGAATTACTTGCTTAGGAGAAGGAAAACATCGTGAGGAAACTCGCACACATGAGATTTCTCCATAACGTTCTCAAAGTGTGACAACTCTAACATTCCGCACTTGGCCAGCGTGGTGGACTATGGCCTGTAGCCCTCGCATCATACGCAGAGACCTGAGCCGTCCAGTGGGATACTTATGGGTTGCGATGATGATGAAGATATAACTATCTCATCTTGGGCCGTCCGCCATATTGGATTTAGCATGACGTCACTTTGCATGCATACTCGTATGTACGAGCGTATCTGTGTGTAATGTCTTGCTAACTCAGTATATTAGTACCTATGTAGAAGAAAATAAGAGACTTGTTTGTATAAAAGTAGACTGTGTTACTGTTCATATAATTATGTACAATCTAATTATGTGAAATTTAATGGATTTTAATTATAATTTATGGAAAGACGATAGCGTGATAAAGAGCGAGCAGGCGCAGCCCTTGATGGCAAATTGCGAACTAACTAAAATTGAGTACTTAAATTATGATTGAATTGAGTCGCGCATGACGCGTAATATAGCTGACCCCAGCAGATGCACGGTTGCACCGTACACTAAAGTAGGTATGCAAAATTGGATCTCAATCCGTTGAGGTTAACTGCTTTAAAATTCATTTGCAAAATCTAACTGAATACACATACAAACATTGCAAGTTAAAAAAATTAAATGTGGCACTCGGAGACTGCCGCGGTAAAGCTATTGCATAGCATTTTTTATCAACTTATGCAATTATAATTATTAGAAGTGATATAGTTATATCAGAACAGCGCCATCTAGTTTGTAGAAAACATACGTACCATACCTTAGTATTAAGGTACTAGATGGCGCTGATTGGGGGTGTTAGGTTTTTTCGTTACGGAATTTCTGGATTCGGTCCCCACGCTCAAGGCTCGCGATAAAAGCTATGCAATAGCTTAAAAAGTTGAAAAAAAAAACACATTTTTTCATTGAATGTTATTGTGAGGGATTTGAAAATGTTTTTATTGCCGCTTACATTTCTCTCTGTATCGCTTTTGTTAGAAACGTTTAATGAAACACAACACACATTCCTGAACAAACTGTTGCGCAATACATTAGGTTTAACGTCTGTCATGAGATTCTCATGAAATATTTCCCGCACGTATCGTGTGAGCTTATCTTAAAATAGATAGGAAAAATATAAAATGCAGATCCAGGTATTAAAACTTTCATATCTACGTCTGTGCAAGATATTAAATCGTTTAGGCACGTGAACCTCACATCAGTGATTCCTGAATTCCTGATCCCTGATTCTAACATTGCAAGTTAAAAAAGCATGTAAAAAGTGTCATATTGCAGTTGCACGACTAAGTACAGAACGCTAAAATCTAACGCGGTAGATTAAAAAAGGTAAGGAGGGTTTCTAAACACACAAAGGGTCGCTTATCCCGTCTATCCCGTGGAAAGCACCTTTATTCCCGTGAAAAGACCGTGTCTGGAAGATTGTATGGGACTAGCAGACAATCATGTCCGTACTTTAGTCATTGAGCGACTAGTTTGCCTAGGAATTGAAAAACTGCCTCTTGTGATGTATTGAAGATCAAAAATGATATAATAATCTTCACTATATTATCTTTAAAGAAAGAAAATAAAGAAAGGAAGAAACGACGAGAAAAAAATGAAAATCTAATTTCAGACAGTGTTTGTTACAAACCAAATCTTGGGTGACTCACACGTTTAATTCACATTTGCACACCTTTGCACACACATAATACTAGGAATAGCGGTGTACGGTGTGCCTGCGTAATTTGCTTCGTGTTAAGATGTCCAATAGAACTCCAGTGACAACAGTGACTACTGATTTTATACCTGACTAGCTATGAACGCGAATTCGTCCGCGTGGAATTTTAATCGTTTCGGGGAAATTTCTAAAATAAAAGTAGCCTAAGTTACTCCATCAGCTTAATATTAATATTTATTACTACCATAAGTTATTACATCAGCTATCTGCCAGTGAAAGTCCCGTCAAAATCGGTCCAGTCGTTCCAGAGATTAGGCAAAACAGACAGACAGACAAAAATTGCAAGAAAATGTTATTTTGCATTTAGTTAAAAGTGGTTAATTAAATATTACATTTTTTAAATGGGGGTGAAGCCACACTCTCTATGTTAAGCGTAGACAGGAGGATATAAGGATCTGTTCAGCGTGGCCAACATGAGATAGCAACAGAAAGTACAATTTGTATGTGGCACAAGAAAACTTAACGGTCAGCTGTCGAATTTGCTTTTGAGCTACTGTGCTTTCCTTCAATAAAACCAGCACGGAAAGTGAGACAAAACATCGTGTCATTCTGCATCGGTTTTTTCGTGTCATTGGCGTAAGTTGTTCATTTTCTCGTGCGATAGATGGCATCTATACTCTTCACTGTCTACGATGTTAAGTATCGCTAGTATTCACAATGAGACTTTATTTCCTGGTGCCCTTGACACGCTGGAGCCCCTGTAGACGATCACGTTCGGAATGTAACTGAGTTAACATTATGTAACATTTCCAACGCTATGGGTTGAATAATTCCTTTTTCGGCATACCTTTTATTCATAAATTCAATTTAACTCATTTGTATGTTCAAACGAAACGTGCTAGGTACAGAATGACTTTGTGGGGTACAGTTATTTAAAGGGTATATCGTCTGATGATGATGTCGATGATTAGCACTTATGGTCATAGCAGCGCTAGGGCTGTCACCAACGCGTTGCCGAATAAGGAAGCATTGGACCGCCAATATGAAGTTCTTCCCCTGCGGGTGCGGTCTACAGAACCCATTATCCAACCCTTATCGCTTGTTGTAATAGTGCTTCGGAGTACACATTAAGCCATCGGTTCCGGTTAAAAAACTCAAAACTCAAATCATTTATTTCATGTAGGTACGATCAATGACATTATAAGTATCATTGGGTACGATACATACACTTATGAACGTCAATTTTTTGCATTTACCACCGTTTCGCTAAGGTGCCTTTAAATGTTGATTTTTTAAATCTTTGATGAGAAAAAGAAACGGTGAAAGAAACTCCTCGGCACATCTTTTAAAAAAATAATAATGCTACATTACAAATTTTATACCTACATACAGATACATACATACTAACATGAGCAGAGCTGGTCGCGGATGTCTATATCCAAGCATCTTTGTCATAAATATATTCTTCTACTGTATGTTAATATTGTTAACCGCAGTCGTAATACCAGGTCGGACACCTTATAAACTACCGATACTACGCTTGGCCACTAACCATTTCATTAATCCACACTGGAGCATGTATGGTCTGGGCCTCCCAGTTACAAGAGCAGATGCGTGCCCTCTATTGGGCCTTAAGTTGAAGTCGAGGCCATTGGCATTCCCTTCGCACCTCCTATAATAATAGCTAATCATTGCGCGTACGTGGAGTAAGTCTAAAGAAAGAATTATTTTGTCTGAAACACTGATCCTCACAAAGAAGGGTTATGAATAAAACATTTCGCGTATTCTATTAAGAGATTACATCCAGACAGACAGAAATAACAAGCGATTCAGTAAAGTTAGCGAATTATACTAAGGTACTACGTACATACGTACAAAATAATACAGTCATATACCTACAGCGTTTGTGTAAAACGTAGGCGTTCGTAAAGGAACGTAGGTAAATACTTGTACTTTATCTTCAAACATGATTGCGATGAATTTAGTGCGACGCACCGACCACACACGGTATTGCGCATTTTGTTCATTAAATTCCTTTTTCCACTGCTGGCCACGGGTCTCCTTTCACAATGTGAGGGGTACAGGCCATAGTCCACGCTGGCCAATGCGGATTTGCGGGCTTCACACGCCTTTGAGAACATAATGGGAAAATGGGAGTCCGACGTTCAAAAAGCTCTGCTTTTTTATTATCGAATTATCGAATTAAAATGAGACTCTTACTAACAATTACTAACTGGACTATTACTACCAAATAAATAAAATAAATAAATAACGCTACACACTCATAGCCCCACACTAGGATTCCCTGTGTCGTTGGTGCTATGGACAACACACAAGACAAGAACACACACCCAGACCAAGAACGGAAATTTAAATTCATCATTCAAATTTCCGCCTCGCTGGGAATCGAACCCTCGTAACGGCGATCCGGCGTGTTAACCATTGCGCCATCCAGGTCGTCAAATAATGTTCTAACGCCGTCTCCTAACCGGACCAAGTATCCTAGTCCCCATTTAAGTCTTGTTCTAGGTCGGTCACAGTTTGTCATGGGCGGCAGATGAGAGTTGGTGCTGCATGCTCGTTTGCTACCTTAGCACCACAAAAAATACGGACAGTAACATTACGGATATTCGAATATCATGCTAGTTGCAACAATAGTAACGTGTAACCGATCATCGACGCGTGTACAATATTACAAACATGTCGCGATAATACCGTTTCTGTTTCCTCTGTAGCTGCTGTAGGCTGGTGATGCATGTTCCGCCCTACATTCCGCCCATCATCACCCGCGGATATGAGAATATACAGACGTGCATACGTACATCAGGATGTTATTATGCATTTATGAGAGCAAGAATTCTTGTGCCCATTTATGTTGAATGTACATTCGTGCACAGAAAAATGTTATCTGTATAGTTTTGACTGTCTAAATAACAAGACACATAAGCAAGCTCGAATCGCTTTCAGTGTTATTAAATCAGATCTTGGGAAGAGCTACTTTTGACGATTCTTTTTTAGAGGCGACCATCTAGTCCTCAAAGTAGACAACACAATTAACACGTAACTTCTCTCTACATAAAAGGTGTAAAAAGTATTCTCCTTCAGGGCCTGGTGGCATTGGTGACTCCCCTGATGTTGCTCGTGTCCAGGTGACGATGACCACTTACCATCAGGAGTCTCGTCTGCTTTTACGTAAGCCCTTGGCTATAAAAAAATTAACAAGCACGATCCAAAAAAAAAACATTTATCTGTCACATAAATGTCTGCCCTGGGAATCGAACTCGGGACCCCTCGTTTCGCAGGCTGTTCTACGGAGTTAATATTATTATACCTAATATCTTGTATTCCAACCATGGTTACGAATTAGATAATTATGTAATTCGATTGTCATTTGCCTTGAAGTGACTGGTTGCTACGACAACATCTTGAAAACCATTTTGTAAGAATGGGACGGAATAGCGCGAGGTTTTGAACTCAAATAACCCCGGCTTGAGCGGTCAACTGGTTACGAAGGCTTACAGGTACAAAGTATGAACAAACCTGGGTCTGAAAGGAAACGGCAAAAGGATTATTTGAATATTTGGTTGAAAATTTGACATTTTGGTCGTATAGGAGGTGGATAGAATATTAAGATCACCATACGTTTCAAGCTTCAATTCAGGCTCTTCAATGATGAATCAGACAACCAAGCCATCAGTTATATAGGTAGTATAGTAATATATTAATAAGGGCCAGTTTCACCGGTTCCGGATAAAGTTCCGGATAGCCCTAGGAATTTATCTGCCACTTAACAGTTGACGGAGCGGCAACGTCGCTTTTTGCGTTTCGTTACTACTACGTAAATTATTGTCATTTGAAAATTATTTTGAAAACTTAATTAATAAAATACTTTTTGTTCAAAATAATCCAATTCGACTTTTTTAATATTTTCCAGTATAATTTTATCATTATAGAACGAAAATAGTAGGATTTATAATAATATGATGTACTACAGTTCAAATTCCAAATGTGTTATAGAAACGCCACTTGAAACATTTTTTATCCGTCAGATAACGCCTAACAGCCACTTGAACTGGCAGATAGCTTAACCAACACTTTTCTCTGTCACTTCTATCAGATTACCTGAGAAGCCAAAAAATGTAGTTTATCTGGGAGTTGAGTTCCTAGGGCTATCCGGAACTTTATCCGTAACCGGTGAAACTCAAACTCAAACTCAAACTCAAATCATTTATTTCACGTAGGTATTTTACATACACTTGTGAACGTCATTTGTTGCATTTACCACCGTTTCGCTAAGGTGCCTTTAAATTTTAAATCTTAGAGGAGGAAAAGAAACGGCGAAAGAAAACTCCTCGGCACATCTTTTAAAAATATTTAGTGCTTAAAAACGAATTACAATATTTTTGCTAGGTACTACCATTATATACCTAAATACTAACTTGAGCGGAACTGGTTGCGGATGTCTATTACCAAGCATCCTTGTCATTAATATACTCATCAATAGTATAATAACTTTTCTCGATAAGCCGTGCTTTAACACGTTTCTTAAATATTTGTAAGGGGAGGTCAGTGATTGATTTGGGCAATTTATTATAAAAGCGTACACCGAGCCCCACAAAAGATCGCTGAACCTTACGCAGGCGATATGAGGAGGTAGCTAATTGGTGCATATGTCTAGTTTGCCGATTGGTAACATCGCATTTTTGTTTGTATAAACTCATATTTTTCCGAATAAACATCAAATTGCTATAAATGTATTGTGAAGCTACTGTTAGTACATCTATTTCTTTAAATTTGTCACGCAGTGATTCGCGTGTTTTTAATTTATAAACTGTCCTAATAGCTCTCTTCTGTAACACAAAAATTGTATCGATATCTGCCGATTTACCCCAAAGTAAAATACCATAGGACATAATGCTATGAAAGTAGGCAAAATAAACGAGCCTTGCTGTGTCAACGTCAGTAAATTGTCTTATTGTCCTTATAGCATAAACAGCCTTACTGAGTTTACCCGCAAGCGTCGCTATATGGGATCCCCACTGGAGCTTATAGTCCAAAGTTATTCCTAAAAATACTGTAGATCTTTCCATATTTAATATTTCGTTATTCAATTTAATAGCCGTATTTCCGCTTTTAACATTTGGCAAAACAAATTCTACACATTTCGTTTTATTTGCATTTAGAACCAAATTATTAATAGAAAACCAGTATGAGATATAGTTGAGAGTACTGTTTACATCGTCAAAGTTTATTTTATCTCTTTTTGTTTTAAATATAAGTGACGTATCATCTGCAAACAGTACTATATCAGCATACTTACTAATATGATATGGAAGATCGTTAATATATATTAAGAAAAGAAAAGGCCCTAAAATTGAGCCCTGAGGGACACCGATCAAAACCGGGGATCCTGACGATTTAGCTCCGTTTACACAGACACTCTGAACTCTACGATTTAAATAAGCTGATACTAGATTAAGTGCCTTTTCGGTAAGGCCATAATGACCTAATTTGAGAAGTAATGTTTTATGTTCTACACAGTCAAACGCTTTCGAAAGATCACAAAATACACCTATAGCGTTCTGTGATGCTTCCCAGGCTTCATATATATGTTTTAAGAGCCTAGCACCTGCATCAACTGTACTACGACCTTTGATAAACCCATACTGCTCAGTATGAAGCAGATTATTGTCAGAGAAATGAGTAATCATTTGATTTAGCATTATTTTCTCAAAAACCTTACTGAGTGTTGGTAAAATTGCAATTGGTCTGTAATTGTTTATGTCTGTTTTATCTCCGGACTTAAAAAGAGGTATTATCTTGCTACATTTCATCAGATTGGGAAAAGTACCCAAATCTACACAATTATTAAAAATTACTGCTAGGTGAGGGGCTAAAACATCTATTATATTATTAATTATTTTTACTGATATTCCCCATAAATCACCTGTTCTCTTATTTTTTAAAGAATGGAAGGTTTTAATTATCTCTGTCGTCGTAGTATGTTTAAATTCGAACAGAACACTACATTTATCGACGACCTTTTCTAAGAGAGTACATGCCGTTGCCGGAGAAGACCGAAGAGAGTTTGTTAAGGAAATTGGTATATTTCGGAAGTAATCTTCAAAAGCGCCTGCTACCTCCATATCAGAGGTGATTTTACTTTCGTTGATAATTAATTCATAATTACGGTCACGTGATTTAGTAGCACCGGTCTCATTGCTAATGACATCAAACGGGCCCTAAGTAATATTAAACACCTCAGGATAATGTATGCAGGAATACAAAGTACAAAATATAAAATACCAATTACTCTCAATACATAAAAGTACACGTGCATTCGCAATAAAACTTTACAGCGCTTGGAAGCGAACGCTTATCTGTATTTATGCAGCAATCGGCAGATTAAACGATAAATGGGTCAACGAGCAGGACATCTGGTAAGTTTGGAGTCTGTGGTATTCCGTAACGGAAACTGCTGGGTTAGTCTCGGCAAACTGGGAGTTTAGGGTGTAGTTGTGTACGGTCCTTCTATCAAGTGTAACGTCCGGTTCATATTTGAAAAACGATTCGTTTTGCTTACGGTAGTAAAACTAACTACGAGGCGTAACAAAAGAGAGTTCCTATATGAAAATGCTAGCTTTCCCCCGCGGCTTCGCGGCCCGCTAATTTCCAAAAATCCTTTCTCAGAGCTCGCGCGCGTCGCTTGAGGACCCTGTATACAAAGTTTCAAGTGAATCCATTGAAGAAATAAAAAGTTTCAGTTTATCCCCTTTTTTATCTCCTTAAGGGGGAATTTCCAAAAATCTACTAACTCCCTAACTACTACTTAGGGTACTAAGGCGCTCCCCTATACTTCCCAAGGATAATACATGCAAAATTTCAATTTCTTGTGTTCAGTAGTTTCGGCTGTATATTGACTGTCAGTCACTCGGAAGAGTTTTATACATAATGATTATAAGGAACGACTTTTACGACTCGTTACTGGTAACTAGAAAACGATCTGTTTAGCTATTGGTTAAATATACGAATCGGACATAAGCCAATTTCCCCTCTGAGGCGAGTTACCACGCCTACTCTCATCTACACAATTAACTTATTACTTACATGGAAGAAATATGATGAAAACTATTATTGCAGACCTTTGTTAACGCATTGCAACCCGAAGCAATTCTAACAACATAAACACTTTATTTTTACATTGTACACCAGAAATGTACACGATGAGTTACAAGATGAATTCTTTATAAAGGGCACCTAATCGCTAAATAGTGATCTTCGAGGCTTCCTTTGGCTTAACTAGTTCCTAATTAAAATTAAGTTGGGGTTTATGAGGATCCATTCTACTTTGAGTCCAAGCCATCTTCCCCGCTCGTCGTGCACCTTGGTGAACCGTGGCAAAGGTTGGTGGCTGTGGCCCAGCTGTCTATCTACGATCGTCTGCCAAATGTCTTATCGAGCCCCGGCTTGGGGCTGAGAGCCAGTTTTTCTATCTTTCTTTCCTCAACTTTCTTTTTTGGCCGGTAACGCTTTTGGTGTTGCGGATGTCCACGGGCAACGGTGACTAGTGACTACCATCAGGTCAATAAACTTAATAAATTAATATTAGTTTTTAAAATAAACACGTATGGTGTTGAACTGTAGATGTTTTCTTAATTCCCTTTTATTTTACAACCGTGCGTCAAAACTCGAAAGGCGTACCGAGTGAAGTAAGGCGAGAACGAATGAAACAGCGTTGCCGCGTTGCTAAGGAAGAAGAGCCCTTGTCGTGTGTTCCAGGGTTAAGTACCTACGTGTAGAAAAGTGTAATACCTATATACCTATTCGAAGTACAATTCAATATTGAAGCGCTCAAAGCCCGGCGGCTTTCGTCGATCCTACGTGATCGACCGAGTTAAGGTCTGCGCACATTACATTAACTCTACTCCGACTCGACTCACATCCAGCACATAGGAAAGCATTGAAGTTATGAGCTTTATATTGTGCCACTTACGGTCGTATTCCCAACATTAATCGAAAATTCAATGGACATTTCGCGCAAGGGCGCAATGGTTAAAAAGCCGGATCGTCGTTGAAAGGGTCGGGTTCGATTCCCAGCGAGGCGGAAATTTGATTGATGGGTTCAAATTTCTCTCCTCGATCTGGGAGTGTGTGTTCTTGTCTTGGTGGTGTCCATGGAACCCACTACACAGGGAATCCTTGTGTGGGGCTATGAGTGTGTATGTATACATTTACCTTACTGAACCGTATTCCAAAGAGTTTATACTGCGAAATTATGCAAACGATATTCCCGTCGCTATATAGAAAACGCGTAAAATCGCAAATGTAAACAAATGTGAGATATACGGAAGGACTGCACACATGCGATGTGCGTCTATTGGTACGACTAATCTTCCTACGTGTGAATGTTTTAATAAAGCTATGCGCTCATATGAATGGGTCGGATTGCGCTGCACTTGATTGCAAAAATCCTCTTTTATTTTTTTCTTTGCATACACAATCGTTGATTTGTCTGGTAATGATCTTTTAACATTTAATGATAATATTTATGTTTCGTCAAGGAAGTACATATCAATGAATGTATGTTCGGATAGGCTCTATGTATAGTCAAATTGTTTTTTTAATGCCCGAAGCAGGCAAACAATCAGACAGTTTACCTGATGGTAACCCTCGCCTATGGACATTAGTATCACCAGGAAAGTTACCAACGCGTTGCCAGCCAAGAAGGAAGCGGTGAACCCACCTTTTGAAGTTCGTTCGAGTTCGTTTGTTCCACAGTTTACGAATTCTACGTTAAACGATTACGTTTACGTTCTACGTTAAAAGTTTACGTTTACGTTCTACGTTAAAAGTTTACGTTTACGTTCTACGTTTAATTTATACTTATTATTATATATTTCAATGTTGCAACTCCGATATGGCTTAATGACCGTTATTAAATACTTAACAAGTTCATACATACTTAAAGTTAATAAATCATCGGTGGTAAATAAAAAATTAAACGTTCATAAGTGTATTGATGAAATAAATGGCATGACTTACAATAAATTTGATACTCATTAGATTGTTTTCAAAAAGTTAACCTCGACTTCAATGTTATTGATCCGTTTGGTGTGTCGATACCGGCATGACACAAGTGCGAGAGAGTTTATTTATTTTATCGAATCGAAAACCAAAGTGCTGCAATTAAAGTCTATTATTAGTCTTAAAATATTCAAGGGTAATGGATATCACTACGTTGGCCTTGGAAACAGATATAAACAGAATTTACTACACAAAAATTAATATATTCTTATGTGTCTAATTCACGACCCTGTAGCTTAGTTGGTAATGGTCCTGCCTGCGAAGCGAGTGGTCCCGGGTTCGATTGTCAGCCGGGATAGATATTTATGTGACAGTCAATGTTTGTTCTCGGGTCATGGTTGTTGTGGTGTGTTTTTTTTGTTAAATCAAATAAATAATAATATTTGTAGAGTCTACAAGTTCTTTAACACTCTGATTTATTTCCTTTTATTTTGCAACGAGTGTCGTACGCTGCGCTGTGCAAATAATATGCACTAGTCTTTATTACGGTTGTATAAAGGATAATAAGAGGACGCAATTTGTTTAAAAGATTATGTTTTTAAAGGGTTATATAAATAGGGTATAGGGTTATTCCAATTTTACATTTATTAATTTATAACGTCCGTCGTATTTTGCTCATTCATTCCCGAACGCCGCACGACAGATTACGCTCCAGAACTGTTAAAACGGATTTCTTTCTGTCTATCTGTAATGTATTTATTCGCTAACTTATGCATAAGTAATGTATGGATATGACTTTAAAGGATTTTAACTTGGAAATAATAGTCTCGCAATCAATTCCGCGCAGATTAAAAGTTTCTTTTTGTACAATATATTTGTAATTTAAAAGATGTGCAACGGACTTACTCTCCCCGTTTCTCATTCTCGATAGTAATATATATAAAACACCTTTGCAAGACGGTCGTAAAATAAAATAAAAACGTACGTAAGTCTATAGACAAAATGTTTACACGATTAAATTAATTTGATGTAGGCTTTACTGAGTTAGGTTAAATATTAGAACATGACGTTACGAAAGACTTAACTGATGTCCTGAGGAGTACAAGAACGTGATGGAGTAGACTTGGCTATTGTGGGTTAATAACGTAACCAACCTACTTCAGCATTAAGGCCTGTACAGATACTCGCAGTATCCGCTGTAGGTAGCGAAAACAATCGGATACCAGGGCACAAGTCTACTAATTTATAAAAACTTAAATTATAAGAAGATTTATTTATTATTTACTTACGGTCATAGTCCGATGTGTTGTGTCGGCAGTAATCGTTAGTTTTACCTGAAAATCACAGTAATAACTATGTAATTTTTATAACTTTTCCGCGTATTCTTAAAACCGACAAACAAAAAAATTTAATTGTGTCGTGGGACACCAGGTAGGAACGAAGTTCCTTCGGCTAATGAAGGCAACGGCGAACGAAAAGAAAGAGGGAGAAAGAGAAAGGTATTATGTATACACTACTCGCTTGTGTATGCGACTGTCGCGCCTGCGCACGTCTCATTTAACGGTTTTATTCCACGCATTTTTTCTTACGGTTTTACTATCACATATTTTTCAGTTCGGTCGCGCAGCAAAATCCCTATCCCCTCCAAGCCTGCCGTAAGGAACTTCGTTCCAAAAATTCCAAAAATCATCGTTAGGGCCAACCATACACGTCATTTACTCGTTTAGGGGAACTATTAGGAAATATCGTGTGACATAGGGGGACGTGAGGGGGAGACGTCATAATATATGTTGAAATGTTAAAGCTATAACTCGAAACATACACTTCGAGTTCAAAACTATTCATCATCATCTTCCTGCCCATTTCCCAAATTTATTTGGGGTCGGGCAATATGTTCTTCTCTTCCATTCTTTCATATTGGCCGTCACTTCTTCTCCCTTATCTATATTATATGATATGAATATCATATCCCACACAATCCATCCATCTTTTCTTTCAAACCTATTGCAAAATATGTGTGCGTTGTCATACCATCGAAGGGGGGTCACATGTGTGACCAAGTGTGACAAGGAGGAGTGGGGAGGTTCAAAAATTTTTTTGTGTGGCGTCATAATTATATAGATGGTCCCTTGTCATGATTATATGAGATGTACGGTAAATAAATAGGTGACCTAACTTAACCTGACTCCCATAACATTATATCTCGAATTTAATGTACAGGAATTACCTATATGAATAAATGATTTTGATTTTGAATTTATTTATTTAGGTTATCAATGGAAAGGACACTATTTAATTATTTATATTTGGATTAATTTTAGTGTCTTCCCAATTAAAGGCAACCGCAGCTTATGCCTTAGACTATCTGGAACTTTCGTCTAAATAAAAGATACCAAACGCTCACAAGATTTAATCGTATCGAATCTAAGGCCAATGACCAATCCAAAAATAACGCATGTTTATCTTACCTTGATTTTAAAAAGATGCGTGATTAGAGGCACCTTGACAATCCAGCACTATGTAAACAAAACAGGCCCAAACAGCCACTGCAACCGGTAATATCATTCGGTTGTTTATAACCAACTTTCTTGGTTAGCAATTTGCACTTTCATTAACCGCATACAGTAACGTTATTGATGGTTAGAGTGAAAATTTTCTGTCATGAAAGCGAGGGTTATCTGCGGTGGGTAACGGTGGAGAAGCGTGGCCGACGGTGGCCGCGGTGGCTTCGCGATTTCGACTGGCTAAATTTAACTACGCTGATTGGAGCGTCGGATGCAGCGAAGAACGAAGCTAGGGCTACCGCGCTTTTTAATTTGTTTGGAAATATATTAAACTCGAAATTGTTCTACTGTGATTTTTTTTCTTTTATTTTATATGACTCGGCAAAACATGGCCCTTAGTACGCACATTCGGAATTTGTTAACATGATTAATTATAATGACAACTTGTTTATTTTTCAATCGATTGAAATAACAAAAACACTAAAAATATCACACCCAAATTTAAATTTAATGCTAAGTAGGTACCTACAATAGAATTCTTTTAGGTATAAAGAAAGAAGGTAATTTTATAACGAAAATGAACAACATTATAATGATTACATTATTCAAATTCTGAAATGGATGTACTTACACCTTAAAGAAGTCTTTGTTCGCCAAGAATTAATGAGTTAGATTTTTCAGGCTAAAAAATTGTAGCGCCGTGACTGTAACAGAATTTCGAAAGCTTCTGAATGGGCTCTTTGTGAGCCACTTAAATTTTCTTTAGTTTCCGACCCTGAGGGTTTGCTTTACTTTGAGTACGCTGGAGTTAAAATTAATCGTTTCGACCTTACGACTAATTATTATGAAAGGTTTAAACTGCACGATTTTCAGCTACATTTCAAAGTTTTAAACTGTTATAATGAAAAACACAGCGGATAAGAGGACCAAATGTTTGGCCATTTCAATAGGAACCATTTACTGATTATTATCAATATTCAACATAATTGAGATACAAGTCTGTTTGTTCGTTTCATGAATCAACATAGAAACATGTAGAAAGATAAAAAAGATAAACGAAGAAGAGAAGTTCTATAATAATATATTATTTAAGAAGAATATAATTATTTCATATCTTCGTGTGTGTATGTTTCTCCATATTTACACTTAGTTTCTCCATCAATGATTAATACATAATTTACTTATTAATGAATTACTAGATACTTGTAAATGAAATATACCATTCAAATGTTTAATAGTAAATAACTAACCAATGAATATACTTATAAATCGTTACTTATTTACCGAATAAGAAGTTTTGCTTACTTATTTTAAATAACATTTTTAATATCATTATTTTAATGAAATTACGTGTGGGTATTAGAAAAAATCGTTACCAAAAAATTTATGTATGCAGAGACATCCCTAATCCAATCTTGATTATTTACTTTACACCGAGAAAAATGCTACGATCGTGTTAGAGTACATTTTGAGTTGAAGATGAAGGACGCTTGGTTTTAAGAAGTTTGCAGCTAATTATCAACTCCGGAATGTTATTCAAAACAGAAGAATTGTAAAATTTCACTCAAGATCACCTAGTTTTAGTGGTGCTAGCATTTAAGATACGAGCTAGTATTTTAGGTCATCTGTTTTGTGTATTTGTAACTGTTGCTAACATTTGTTTATTGCCTAATGAAAAGGATATTATTATAAGTAACATTTATACACTAGCTCGCGCCGACTCCGTTTTATATTCATACAATTTTACTGCCTATAGCCTATACTCTAAAAAGGGTTGAATTATCTTGTTCAATTTTTGAGTAGTGTGCTATCAATCAGTGATGGCTAATGGCTAGACAGATAGACTATACACCAAAGAACGTAAACTTATACAAATAAAACATTTTGATTTGAAACAAAAGGGCGCTTTGATACAACGTTTTGATACAAAAGGGCGCCATGGCATTGATTGCACCCGATCGCTACATGTGATAGAGCTGCGCCTGGATCTATAGTTTTAATATCTTTGCTTGACATGGATCAAAAATACAAGGTATTATGTAAAGAACTAGAGCTACTAAAAATATGTTACAAGCAAAAGGGTCAAGTTTATTTGCGAAATAAAAAACACCATTAGCAGTAACGAAAGAACTTGTAGCATCGTACAAAACTACGCCTTACCTTTATAAATATACGGTACAATTTCAATTGATTTGATCGAATGTCTGGCTATGTTGTTGGGTAACATGGGAAATTAGGCTTTATTTCCGAGTGGAAAGAGTTTAATATAGTTTTAATTTTATTTTGCCTGGCATGGACTATTAACTGAATAATTAAGTTACCATACTTATTCGGTAGATGGTAGATTCATTACTGATAAATTAAATGAAACTCATTTGTTACGTAATGTAGTGAATAAAATTGTTTAGTTACTTAACATAGGTACTTATTATTTTCGGCATTGGGCGTTGTTCGGAATACGTTATCATAGGGTTTTCAAAGTCTGGACAGTTTGAAAGTTCCGAGACACGTAACGTCTCACGTTCAATGTCTTGGGACGTCTCAGGACTTAGAGACTTAGAATGAAATTGCTAGATTTTAGTAAACTAAACATTAATTTAATCACCATACTGAGGAGAGACCCGTGCTCAGTGATGGGCCATTAATGGGTTGAAGCAAAGGATTTGTTGGAGCGGTGGAGTAGAAGTACTTACTTAGAGCATTGAAGGAAATAACTTCAAAAAGTGTTTGTAAAAACTAATTCGAATAAAATTGCACTTCATTTTACTTTGTTTGTTGTTAATTGACAATTCTTTTATATCTATGTTAAATTAGAACAACCACAGTCATATGACGTCGGTCACAATGACGTATGTTTTTGTAGGTTAGCCTATAGATTAGTCTATAGAGCCTCTAGGAGATATAGAGTCCTACAGAGTCGCCCGGGGTAGTACCACCGTACGCCACAGTACCTAGTACCATTTCTACTGTATAAAATTATATTAACAGTGTGGATCTGGTTTTATACTTTTTTAGAAGGGGCCTTGCTCGGATCTTAGTTTTAAAGGGTAACAATACATTTGTAACCGAATTAAAACGAGACTTACTAACAAGTAATTACTGGACGATTATTTACAGCAACTAACAGGACTAACTATACCTAACTAACAGTCTTGCCCCAGTACTTACTAAGTTACTATCGAATTAACCAGCTTACGTTATTAATCATATCCTCTTCTGGTAACCAGATTATCCAGCCCAATCTCCCGATCTAATTCTTATTCTAGGTAGGTCACGGTTATCATGGGCGGCAGAGAAGGGTGCTCCATGCTAGTTTGCTATCTTAAATACAGAATAATTTTACAAGTTAAAAAACCGACTTCAAAGTAATGCCAAATTTAAGACTTATATGGGTTTCTCATGGAAGCCATTGTCAGGACTGGACCACACGGAAAGCACCAGCTTCAAATAAAATAACCATCAAAATCGGTTTACTCAGTCGAAAGTTCTGAGGTAACAAACATAAATAAATTAATAGTTTGAAAAACTGAAAACACGCTTTTATAATGCTATCTATAATGCTACGTACAATTTTATTATGAGATATCTAATAATTTTATCAAATTAGTGTATTGTCATCGGTCCTCAATAAATCTACAAAGTTTGAACGAAATCTGGCCGTTTAAAGTGGGTCAAAATCGCGCCCAAAGAAGTCGGTTACAAACAAACATACAGGTGAAGCTAATATAAAGCGTGTAAAAAAATACAGTCAAATTGAGAACCTACTCCTTTTTTGAAGTCGGTTAAAAAATTGTACAACCAAAAGAAAGAACAACCATAATCTCCTAATTGGCATGCCCTGGTTGGCAGCTCTTTGTTGTTCTTATTTCCGAGTCACTTTCAATCTTCAAACTGGAGCACCTTTATACTGAAATCGGTAGGTATAGGCCTAGTCTAGTAATCAACCTTCGTTTCGTAGGAAAAATTCAAATCCAAATGGTTTTGTTTATGTAAATAGCCGGCAAACTGAAACCGATCAATGAAAAACGATCTTATTCTCCGGTTTTTAATTTCAATTTGTAACATAGATAATTTAAATTAAATTTTGAATTGTGCGTACCGTACCCTTTGTACTGTCTTGTCTTATTCCAACCCAATTGAACTGGGAACTCTACTTACGGTATTTTGTCCCTTATAAAACCTTTAAACGATTCCCGAAGATTGATTACGTCTAGACTTTCCCTGGAGAAATCTATTGGACAAATATTGCTTTGCGTTAAGATACATTGATGTTTCCTGAGTTACCTATAGGTATCTTATTTGTTGCCATTTAGTATAGTTTTTTGACAAGAGCGTAATTATAATTGAAATTTTTCATAAACCTAATAGCTAAGTCAATAGTAAATAAATTATATAGCTAGCCCCGCTTTATATGTATAGCTGGGCAACAAAGAAGCGATCGATAATTAATAGAAATTATCGATGTGGGCAATTCCAAGGTTTGCACGTACTACGATGTAAATGAAAACTGCTTGCATTATAAACGAACACCACTTTAAATCTAAGAAAGGAAACATTTGTTCGAGGGTAAATCCAAACAGATACTCTAAAAAAAACAAATAAACGCACATAACACACTCATACCTCCGCAATTAGATTCCTTGTGTCGAGGGGGGCGTGGACGAAACAAATAAAACATCACTAACCCCCCACAACCTGAGAACAAATATTTATCTGTAACATAATTATCTGCCCAGACAGGAATCGAACCCGGGACTCCTCTCCTCGACCAATTTCGTTCGATTTATCGACAACCACGTATACGGGTACTCACGATATGTATTTTGTAGGTACGCGTCGATAATTATAATTTTTTATTTTGTTTAAGGGTAACATAAGCTTGACTATAGTCAAGCTTAAAGAAAATAAAAACTTACTGGTGGAAAGTGGCAACGTAGCCCTATGGTAAAGCGCACTAACTCAGAAATATCCTATTCTTTCTTGACTTAAAAGCACCCATATTATAATCGAACGGAAACACCGACGCAGCTAACTTATTTCCCTTTGCTGCACGCTAACGTATTACTAACGTCACGACAACAGTGACCGTTTACCACCAGGGGGCTCGTTTGAACGTCTGTCGGCTTTACACTTAAATAAATTTACCTACTCGTACATATATAAAACAATCACTACATATTATAACTAGATAAAGAACGAAACTTCTTAGCGTTAATATTAAAAATATTTATAGTCTAGTCCTTTAGATTTATTCCAATGCGGTTACTACAAAGGATTCTAACAAATCATCCCTGCGCTATTTCGCGCATACTTTTACGGAATTTCCCAAGGTAGGGCAGGGGGGCGGGGGTTACTCTCTTCCGTCTTTTATACCTTTATGTCATATCTATAAAATATGCAGCTACATAGCTATAATCCCATAAATCCTTTATAATCCTACAACAAAGACTTTTTCCTATTAAGGACCTTTTTAAAACAGACCAATTGTTTGACGCTATACTTTGTTCGCCCGACAACATGTCTGACATTTCCACATCTGAGCGGTCTGCATTATCGATTGTATTTGGGAATAGATACACCAACATAACCGGAGCTCCCGAGCCACATACACCCACCCCTTTCCGCCGCCGAATTCTATATGAAAGAACGGGGAGGGAGCTCGCGTAAACTTTGCCAGCGTAATAGCCTGTACGCACATTACGCGCACAACGAAACGACTTCGCGCAGACGCAGAACCCTCACCCCACCCAATTCACTTGTCGTCCGAGCCGGCAAAATTCTCCCACACCCCCGCGACAGCGTACCAAACGCAACAACTAGTTCGTTGTACTGTTATAACTTATATATATATTAATAATGCCATTTAAAATTACTTGTGTCTGTGTGCTTTAGCTTTAATTGTTGCTTAGTGTCTAATTAGGACTATATTTAGTGTTGCTTCGATCGGCTGCGCGAGTGCGAGGACGAATCCGGAAGGAAAATGGCGGAATGCGAGCCTCGCTTCGGCGGATTGAATATGTTCCAAATTTGAATTTAAAAAAGACCGCATTTTAAACGAGTTTCCGTAGTTAATCTTCCTCTGTAACTTCGGGTGCAAGGACATTAAAATCGATATCGTTTCCGCTATGTCGGCGTAGGCCGGCCGGGGTGAAGCTGCAGAGCTTTGTCGACTGCTGTTCATGTCCGACAAAGAGGAGTAGACTCGCGTCGCTCGAAGCCGACATGACGACCGAAACGGCGACGCCGAATCAGGTAAGGCTTTTGTTTGAAACAGATTTAATATTCCGATTAAATTAAATCTAAAAATCTATAATTAGCACAAAATACAGAAACTATTTTACTGTTTATTTTTGCACAAGAATTACTACTTGTAAATTATTAGTAAGTAGGTATGCCTAATTTATTTAAATTAGGCTTCCACTGTTTTAAAGATTTCTTTCGAGACGTTTCCGTTGTGTAGTATTTAATTAGGGTAATAGTAAAAATAATCTTATTTACAAAAGTCAGCGAATATAGTCATATTTCGATAAATATATCATCTAAGTTGGCTCTAAAGCTTGTATCCTTTTTGTACATTACATAAGTTTAAGTGGTTTTGTAAAGGTTTACCTCCTGAATACCGCAACGCCAACATTCTGCCGTGTCAAGGACATTCGCGTCCAAGTTTAGAATTGTTATATAAGATCTTGAATATATTTTGAATATTTGAATAATTATATTAAGTTTTTATATTAACGTATTGTATAAGGTTGACGACATTTATATTTAGGCCTCGTCTTTTTGTGTATGGTGTATTCTTAAATCTCTTTTGAAATAACGAATTTCGTTTTTCAATAACACATCATTCTCAATAAACAACATAAAACAAACAGATATACCCGTTTTATTCAAAGATTAAAAATTAATAGATAAAATTAAATCGATATACTTCGAAGCAGTGCTCGCGTACTACAGAGGATGCATTGAGCTCTTTGTCTCAATTTTTATTCCTAGATAAGTATGTATGTAGAATAATTCTGAAGACCTATAAAGACAATACGACTTTTTCGTACTCGGGTTGACTACTAACTTCACCAATCCACACTGGAGCAGCAAGGTTGATTTATAAGATATTTTTTTTTATAAAATGAATAGATTAACTAAAATACTTGTTGTATATTTTATTAATTTGTAGCTGTATTATGTGGGTACTTGATGTTAAACTACCTTCAGTTGATTAATAAAAATCAGTCTTGGCCTAACGGGTGTTTTATTCACAACATGGTGACAGCGGTCTGAGTTTAATTAAAGTAATGAATGCATTCTCCTGTAAAATATCGTTAAGCTCGATTAAGTAAAGTAAACGTGAAGTGTAAATTCAGTTTGTGTAATGGAACACGCGCGACCACCGTCCGAACTAAGTCTAGAAGGTGGCCCCGCGCAGCGGGCGGCCGCGTGGCGAAAATGGCAACAACAGTTCATAGTGTTTTTAAAGGCTTCCGGTGTCAACAAGGAGGACACAAGTATTCAAGCTAGTTTACTGGTTAATTTAATCGGCTCGGAAGGTTACGACGTCTACACCACCTTCAAATTTGTAAAGGACGAAAACAAAGAAGATATCGACGTCTTGTTAAAAAAATTCAACGATCACTTCGGAACTAAAGAAAATACAACGATGAGCCGGTTTAAATTTTTTAGTAGACATCAGGAGACAGGCGAGTCGATTGACGAATACGTCACGGTTTTGAAACTACTCGCGCAGCAGTGTGAATTCGAACATCTTGAAGAAAGCTTGATTCGCGATCGTATAGTGTGTGGGGTGTGCGACGGGAAGGTTCGTGACCGATTGCTTCGGGCGGAGGAGCTCACACTACATAAGGCGGTTAAAATATGTCAGGCCAGTGAAATGTCTAAAGAGGAAAAACAGCAGATAGAGGACACGAAAAACAGAGGTGTCGATGAGAGGATGTCGTCGGTCGCGGTTGATGTAGTACAACGGTACCGCAGCACCCAGGACCGCGGCATGAGGACGGCGCGGAGCGCGCAGCGGGGCGGGGGCCGCCAGCCGCCCGCCACCAGCGCCGGCGCCGGCGGCAGCGGCGGCCGGTACAGCAGCTCGCGCGTAGGTTATAATTTGCGTCCTTGTGCTTCGTGTGGATCAGTGCGTTGCAATGGTGGTTATAGGTGTGCCGCAAAATATTCTAAGTGCTTCTTGTGTAACGTTAATGGCCATTTCAAAAAAATGTGTCCCTTGATCAAAAGTAAAAAAGTTTATGAAATCGAAGAAAATAAATACGGTGTGAATGTGCGTGAGGAGTACAACACTAGCGTAAATGTAGATGAGGATTTGTACTACGTGTCTACGATAGATGGTAACAATGTCAAGGACAACAGCTGTAAATGGTATGAAACCCTTACGTTATTTAATACTTGCAAAAGACAGGTATTCAAGCTGGACACAGGATCGGACCTTAATGTTTTATCAGTGAGTAATTATTTAAATCTAGGCTTATCTTTAATATCGTTACAAAATAATAACATTAAGGCTCAATCCTTCTGCGGCAATTCTATTCCATTTGTCGGATCTTGCTATATCGACTGGCTATATAAAGGGCGAGTATATAATTTATTATTTGTTGTTTGTAAATATGATTGTCAAAGTGTTTTAGGAAAACACGCTTGCGAAAGTTTAGGTATTATAAAACGTGTGTTGTCTGTAAATATCAATCAGTATTCCGATTTGTTTCATGGCCTAGGAAAGTTACCTGGTCAATATAAGATTGTCATAGATAAGTGTGCACAGCCGTCTGTCTGCGCGGTTAGAAAAATACCCCTCGGGGTGCGAGACAAATTATTATCGGAATTGATTAGAATGGAACGGATGGGAGTAATTAGGAAGGTGAGTCATCCGACGGCATGGGTTAACGCTATCGTAGTGGTGGCTAAGAAAGATGGCAGCATCCGTCTATGCCTTGACCCGCGTCCGCTAAACCGCGTCGTACAGCGCGCGCGCTACCCGCTGCCGAGCCTCACGGAAATCGCTACGAAGTTACAGGGAGCTCGTTATTTTAGCAAGTTGGACGCGCGCTCTGGTTATTGGATGGTGGAAATCGATAACGACAGCGCGGACTTATGTACGTTTGGTACACCGTTCGGGAGGTATCAATTTCTTCGTCTGCCATATGGGATTAACTGTGCTTCAGAAGTATTTCACGCGAAAGTTCGACAGATTTTTGAAGACATCCAAGGTGTCGACTCCTTTGTGGACGATATAATAGTGTGGGGGTCGAATATGCGAGAACACGATGAACGTTTAGAGCGAGTGCTCGAGAGGGCGCGTCAGGTTGGTATAAAGTTCAACAAGGAAAAGTGTGAATTTCGGGCAACTAGTGTAACATATCTAGGTCATACATTCAGCGAGGAAGGAATGCAAATAGATAAAAATAAAATAAAGGCCATCACAGACATGCCGATGCCACATGACAGACGTGCATTAGAACGTTTTTTGGGAATGATAAATTATTTGGCTAGATTCATACCGAATTATTCAGAGATAGCTTCTCCGTTGCGATCGCTATTAAAGAAAGATGTAACTTGGTGCTGGGATGCTCAACACGATCAAGCGGCCGAGCGTCTGAAAAATTTAGTGTGCTCCGCTCCTGTACTTTCACTATACGCGGCTAGCGAGCCCGTCACTCTGTCGGTGGACGCCAGCTCGCACGCGCTGGGCGCAGCGCTGCTGCAGGCGGGCCGCCCGGTCGAGTTCGCCTCCTGCACGCTGTCCGATACACAAAAACGTTATGCGCAGATAGAAAAGGAACTGTTAGCCATAGTGTTTGCTTTAGAGCGATTCCACCAGTATGTCTTTGGACGTGGCGATGTGATAGTTGAAAGCGATCATAAACCCTTAGAGGCGCTATTCAATAAACCATTGGATGCAGTTCCGGCGCGATTGCAACGTATGATGCTTCGTATACAGGGTTATGAATTTAAAGTGATATACAAACCGGGGAAATACATGAACGTTGCCGATACATTATCGCGAGCACCACTGTTGGATATAATGAAGGACAAAATTTCTGAAGAAGTGGCCGACCAATCCTGTTTTATCATAGAAAATGTTCGTTTCAGTTCTGAAAAAATGCGATTGATTAAAAATGCTGTACAGCGCGATAAGCAATGTCAAACTATAATAGCTTATATCTTAAATGGTTGGCCAGAAAATAAATATCAAGTCGACGAATGTGCGCGTGAGTGTTGGTCATATAGGGAATATTTTGAGTACATCGACGGCATTATACTAAAAGACAATTTAGTGTTTATACCGAGCAGCCTTCGAAGTGAAATGGTTGGGCGCGTGCACGACGGGCACATGGGTATAGACCGGTGCAAGCGCCACGCGCGCGACGTGATGTTCTGGCCGGGCATGTCGCGCGACATCGAGCGCGCCGTGCGCCGCTGCGCCGTGTGTGCGGAGCGCGTGCAGCGGCCCCCGCGCGAACCCCTGCTCTCGCATTTCATTCCAAATATTCCGTGGGCTAAAGTGGGGTCTGATATATTTCAATACCGAAATAATTACTTTTTGATCTTAGTCGATTATTTTTCAAATTACATAGAGGTTAACAGGTTAAATAATATCGGAAGTAAAGCCGTTATCGAAGCCATGAAGGAACAGTTCGCGAGACATGGAATTCCCGTGGAGGTCGTGAGTGATAATGGCCCAGCATACGCATCTAAGGAATTTCGACTTTTTAGAGAACACTGGGGCTTTAAGCATACGACCACATCCCCGAATTACGCACAGTCCAACGGAAGGAGCGAAAGGAGTGTTCAGACTATAAAAAATATGCTGGTTAAATCCATCGAGTCGCATTCGGACTTTCATCTCGGCTTGCTAAATTTAAGAGCGACCCCTCGAGACGGGGTCAGTTGCCCGGCGGAGATGTTGATGGGGCGTCGACTCAACACCCGACTGCCTGTCCATGAGAAAAGACTGCAACCCGCCCGGGACAACAGCCAAGACTATACATCGATCGTAAACAAACAAGCAACCAGTAAACGATATTACGACCGGGGCTCGCGTGCGTTGCCCGAGTTAGAACCCGGTGATAGGGTGATCATGTTGGAGGCGGGCAAGCGCAAGCATGCTAGAGTGCAGACGCAGGCCCCGGAGCCCCGCTCATACTTCGTCACGGATACGTCTGGCCATCGGTACAGACGTAACAGACGTCATCTTGTCAAGGCAGCTGCAGATGATGGCAATAAGCGCACACTTGACGCCGACAAGTGGAGCAGTGCGAAAAGTGACGTGGACGAGGCGGGTGGCGCGACGCAGTCGAACCAGGCTGACAGCGATGCGTATTCTACTCCGCCACTAACGGCATCAGAGTCGGACTCATCAGATAACAGCAACACTAAGAATAAAAAAGTGTATCGCAGACCGGCGGCTGAGTATGCTCGTGTTAAAATAAAAGAATTGAGTAAAAAACAATGTGATTGATGTATTGTTTAGTGTGCTTATCATTCAAAATATAATTTTATTTTACGCACTGAGAATGAAATGATTTTGATTATGATAAGTTAACTTGTTTATTTATTTTTAAATATAAATAATTCATAATAAATAGGTATGAGTAATTGTTAATTATTTACACTAATAAAATATAATTATGAGCGCAGTCAATTTATTCCTAATGTAACGCATGCTTACATTGTGGGTAATAAATAGTTAAATAAAGTTTAATGAATTTGGTATGAATAAGTTTGATGTTAATTTAAATAAGGTTATGAATATTAATTAAAATTAGTCAAGGAATTAAAAAAACGTCAATTTCTGTTGCCTTTGTTACTTAAAATCACACTAAATTAAATTTACAAATTATAATATATTGGTTGTTAAAAAAGATAGGGAGAACATGTTGTATATTTTATTAATTTGTAGCTGTATTATGTGGGTACTTGATGTTAAACTACCTTCAGTTGATTAATAAAAATCAGTCTTGGCCTAACGGGTGTTTTATTCACAACAATACTGTTTAGTTATAATTGGAATCAAGTTTTAGTTACAAGCTACTGTAAAATTTAGTTGCTTTTAGTACTAAGTTTGTTTAGTTCTTAGTGCCTAACTGCTTTAGTTGATTAGTCTGTACAGAACATGATTCGACGTGTTATTGTATCGATTGCGACGGCTCAGTACAATATGGTCGTCAATCCTCAGACTGCTATTAATCACAAAAGCTTCGAACGCCGTATTTATGCAACACGCGAACTGGTACATAAAATGGATAACCTCAACAATAGTCACTAGTCAGTGCCGGCGTTAGGGGGGAGGGGGGCGGTGGGTCGACGGCCCAGGGCGACAAATTTAGAAGGGCGCCGAGGTCTGGAGCTGATATAAAAAATATAAAAAGAAGTGCTACAAAACTTTCTACGTCCACATCGTTAGCTATGTGTAACAGCAACGCTAAAGGAAAGATAAAATTCTTAATATAAGTTTACATGGAATCATCAAAACCTAACACTCGATATTGCCTTAAGTGGGCGCCACAATATTTTTGCCCGAGTATCAGTGGCCCTTTTGCCGGCACTGACAATAGTAGACCATTCAAAATAGGCCAAGAAATATATGAAGAAGAAGAGTTGTGGAAGAGTATATAATTTGTAAAGCTAAGCTTAAAAATGATTAAGTAGTCAGGACTAAAGTATTTTTACTATGTCTTTTAGTGGTAAATGGTATTTTCATAATTTTATCTGAATATTCTACACAATATCCAAGTTGTGGTCACTGTGTGTATCTTTGGTCTTGTGATAAGCAGGTTACAAAGTATTAAGTTTTTACGTCTTAAGCGTAATAGCTTAACATAGACACAGACATCTTTGCCGGAAATTGAAGCAAAACTCATTTTTCGGTAGTATCTAGATACTACGACTCTAACTAACACTTAATAACTGACTATTAGTAACAACAACTAACAGGACTAACTATTACTAACAGTCCCTACCCAAGTCCTTATACCTACTAACGAACCGACTAATATTCTTAATAACACCCTTTGCTAACTGGACTAACTACCCTAGGTCCGATCTGAGTCGGTCTCAGTTGTCATGGGCGGCAGCGGAAGGAAGCAGAATGCTCGTTTGCTATTAAGAAAAATGAAATCGAAGCAAGGCTCTGCGGTCGATAGTATTACTAACAGAACTTCCGGGTATGAATAATTTTAATCTATGGAAGAAAGAATACAGGAAAAGTACGATAAGCTAAACCGTTTCGTCTGGCAGATTTCGCCACAGCAACATGCCGGTAATCAATAAACCCATTTGTACGCGCGTCTGTTTTTCTTCCAAGTTTCGCCACTGGCGCTGACAAACTTCTCTAAATCAGATTAATGTCGCTCCCTACTAATAAAATTAATCTGTCAACCGTCCCGCTGTTTATATCAGCCGTTATCTTAATCAGCTGTGGCTTGAGTTATTGAAGCATATTGTGGTTTTAATTCGGTTACGTATCCGTGTCTATTTTGATGTCTGTTAAATATATTTTGAAGTGTCGTTTGTAAGTAAAGTATTATGGATGACGTGACTCGGTAACCATATCTTGTATTTTTTAATTTAAACTTACTTATTATTACTTTTACTTATTACGACATTTAAATTTTATAGAACATACTTAAGAACAACATTAAAATCTCTGTATCATAAAAGTTTGATTTGTTTTTTATGTATCATTATTACAATAGATCAACATAACACTTTTTATGGGATGAAAAGAAAATTTCAACATTTTATTTACGGAACAAACTGTCATTTCAGTCCAAACTGTATTTGTATGGCACCGATGTGTTAAAAACTTTTTAACATCCATCGTAAAAAGTTACAGTCTTTTTTACTGCCAAAGTATATTACAATATTTTCTGCAAAATTTGTTTTATGTCTTATAATAGTAATTGAATTGATTTTTTATAAGGTAGGGTAGGTTGATGTATCCGGTTTTCATAAGTAATAGTCTAGCAGGGGCCTGACTATTCATATAAATTATTCATGCGATAAATTATAGTCTAAGTGAATTCATTTCTTACGAGGGAAACAGACTTTAATCATTTGCCTTGGCATTTATCATTCATATTGTGGAAGAACAACAGCTGCCATGAAGTAATCAGTAAGTATAAATATAATGGTAATCGGTCATATTTGCCCATTGCCCCTCAAGATATCTTTAGCTTCATTACAAAGTTGGTTTTCGTATCTGTATGCTTAGATCTTTTTTTATACGATGCTAAGTTAATCCTTGACAACAATCCCACCTGATGATAAGTGGCGATGAACTCCAAAGATGGTAAGCGCATTAACTTAGTAAATACCTATTTACTCTTCTCTTAAAGACTGCCACATCAAAAGCAGGCGGGAATATCGATGCGGGCAAGCTTTTCCAATCCTTTGCGGTGCGCATTACGAACGAGGCAAACCGCGTCGTTCGTACCGGTGGGTGGGATGTTGTCGATGGATACCTGCCGTACGTCGGGTTGTGCCATGGAGAAAAGGGGATGCGGGAATTAAATCCTAATTTATTAATCATCTTTTGACTACGCAACGGATTTCGATGCGGTTTTCAATATCTTTCGTATAATTTCTTCTTTCATTGGTACCGCTGACCAAGGTTTACGAGATAATACATATCAAAGAGCCTCAAAGAGGTAAACTGTGGAGTTGTGTATCTCAAAAATATCTATATAATGTGCGGTAGCATACATTTGTATTCTATACCTTATGGATCATAGTCATATAATGTGGTTTAGCTAAAAACAATAAATAAATAAACGCCATTTTGTATCTTATCTGTATGTATGAATATATTTATATTATTTAAGACTATTAAAAAGCAGTGATAGCGGTGTGGTTGACGGTTGGACTGCCGAACCAGAGGTTCCGGGTTTAAACCCCGCACGCACCACTAATTTTCAAAAATTATGTGCGTATTAGAATTCAATTATCACTTGCTTCGGTGAAGGAAAACATCGTGGGGAAACCTGCACACCCGAGAGTTCTCCATAATGTTCTCAAAGGTGTGTGAAGTCCACCAATCCGCACTTGACCAGCGTGGTGGACTATGGCCTATACCCCTCACATTGTGAGAGGAGACCCGTGCCCAGCAGTGGGACAGTTATGGGTTGTGATGATGATTTAAGACTAGTAATTATTTACCACCTAACTATTATACGGCTCGTGTATTTTTTATGTTGTGGTCAATAAAGTGAAATAAAACAGCATCACAAACAAACGACCACACGACCCGTCAACAAACATTTATCTGTAACCGGCTTTCGAACCTGGGACCATTTGCTATGCAGGGCTAGCAGGCTACAGGATTGTCTATCTTACCGTACAGTACTATTTGTATGTAAAACATATAGACCACGCGCCGCCCTTGACTCCATAATAGTATGGCTTCCTGCAATCCGCTCTTTACGAGATTTTGACGTCACAATACATAGTTCACTGTAGTTTGTCCTACATTGCACTGTTACTAATCTGTAAATCGAGAGCACAGATTATAAAGTCTTATGGGATTTTAAAATTGGAAGCAGGTAAGCAGGTCAGTTGATGTTGGCTTCGACCCACTAATAGCCCACTATTGAGCACAAGTATCTCCTCTGAGGAGGCCAGAAGCATACTTTACCAACCCAGTACCAGGATTTTTTATGCCACCCGCAGGTCTCTGACATAGCTTAACGACTGCTATCTAAAGGAAACAACGAGGACCGAAGGTTTTACGGGACCGCGCCCGCTGTTGCTTAAAGGAGTGCGCACAGTACAACGATTCCACGACCGACCGACGCCAACGCGACTAAAACCTTGACAAAGCTAACATTCAATTATGAGCCTTATATCTTTGATGGTAAGGTTGAATTTCGAACTTATACTTAAAATACCTATACGGCTCGCCCTACACCCATAGCCGTTCCGTTTCGAGACCAACGCGTCGACGACTCACCGTAGACGAGTAGTCCACGCGTCGACCGACACAATGACGTAATGTACCTAGAACGGAACGTCGGAGTTGAAACGGAGTGGAGACGGAGTCGAGTTGACGTCGAGTTGGTGTAATGTGCGCACTCCTTAACTCCGTCGATCACTTAGGATTAATGCAAGCCGGGCTCTGAACGCTTCAGCCAAATGGATTTATCGTATCGTACCTAATAGGCACAAGCAAATTGTGAAATGAGCTTCCTCCTGAGTTATTTCCGAAATAATAAGACATGGGGATCTTCAAAATGTGTAAAAAGAGTTCTTCAGGGTGAGCGTTGCTTTGACGACTCTCCTGGTGTGGTTCGTGTCTATAGGCGACGATGATTACTTACCATTGGGTGACTCGCTTGCTTTTTAAAATACACATTTATAGCCCCATAATGAGATGTCCTGTATGGGTATGGCACAGGACATCTCTGGACTCGGGTTGAACAAAAAGACAAGAACGCACACCCAGAGGCAAAACAGAAATTTGAACTCATCATTGCAATTTCGAACGGCAGTCCAGTATAATAATCATTACGCCATATTTTTTGTCGACATAATATGTAACTAAATTAATAAAATTAACGTATGACAAATGTCTAATTAGACTCAGTTAATGGGTTAGGGTGTGTCATGGTCACCGGGTTATTAACGAAATATGAAATATAATACTAATTAGGGTTTGTCTGCCCTCGTAACCCAGCTTGTTATGACGTCATCTCAATATTGATTGTGGGCACGAGCCTTGGCCGACCCCAGGTCCCCAGATGTATACGCTATCTCTTTCTCACATTGTCATCTTGTGGGAGTTCCTGGACAAAAAGTAGCCTATATTGCCCTAAAACTTCCTCTATCTTTCAGCGAAAGTCCCATTAAAATTGGTTCAGCAGTTCCAGAGATTAGCCCAGACAAACAGAAAGACAGGCAGACGGATCAATTTTTAATAAAGTTTGTGTTTTAGTGTCGTGTAAATAACCATAAAAACTTGAGAAAATACAGTTATTTTGATATCACAGACAGATGTATAGAAACATGTGCCGCGGCCGTTAATGGTATAAATTAAAAAGGTAAAAATACAAAAGCGATTGTAGGCCCGTAGATTATACGCCTAGAAGTTAATTGCATTCGGTTCCAGCGAATGAACTAGCGCACTGCGACAAAGCCGTGAACGGAGCTAAATTGTACTAATTTAATTTAGTTTTACTCAGATCAATAAGTAGTAGATTCAGATCAATAAGTGGTACATTCAGATCAATAAGTGGTACTTTCAGATCAATAAGTAGTAGATTCAGATCAATAAGTGGTAGCTGAGTGGTTTGAACGTTGGACTCCCGAACCGGGCCCGGGTTCGAATCCCGTAAGTTACTCATAATGTTCTCAAAGGTGTGTGAAGTCCGCCAATCCGCACTTGGCCAGCGTGGTGGACTATGGCTTGTACCCCTCACATTGTGAGAGCGGACCCGTGCCCAGCAGTGGGACGTTGTAGGTTGCGATGATGATGTTTTAGATCAATACCACTTGGTCATTTAAAATTGTACTCTCTTGTGTTCTAGGTTCGATTCTTGTAATTTTTTCAGGGTTTCGTAAACAAAGGGTCAAGGACCTTAAATTAATATGACTCCGCAGTATGTCGAATTTCTCTTGAACGGAAATGGGCAGACACTTGAAATTTTAAAGAATTTGTGATACTGTGTCCGCTATCCATATGATAATATGTGAATCCTAAGGGATCCATTATACGAGAAATCCTAAAAATAGGGCTTTTCTACATTCTATACATATATTATTGTGAACCATAGAGTTCACTATCGCTTGGCGATACAGAATTGTTCCGGGTTCTAGTGCGGTAATAAAGGCCCATGCTATTAATATTGAATTACAAGTACTTCCTCTTATTCCGATGAAAATGACAATTTTGACTGGATACTCCGCTCAGGATTGGCTCCAGAAAAGGGAACTTAACTAAACAACTAAACATAAAGAAACTAACTAAATTTAATTTTATTACTTTGTATTTATATGTAATTCAATTAGCATTTTAAAAACATGTTTTTGGCGTTTCAAACTATTCATTTATAAGTTTTATTTTCAATAGGTATCAACCATAATCAGGTTAAGGTTTTCAATGATGTGTTTGTTATTTGGTTATAAAAATAAAACATACTTTATGTGCTACTCATAGTTTCAGCGGAACCATTCTGGTGTTATATTGTGTTGTAAATCTCTTCTCTCAAGAACTCTGTGTTTTCTTGTGTTCAAAATATACTTTGAACGGCTCTTCGGAACGATAATGTCTTTTGAAATTAATTTTTAGCCTTCGTTCGTAACATTTAAATTGTTTGATTAAATAAACTGAGTTATTGTGAAAAGTTCTTTTTAATAATATTTTTTCTGGAGAAGGAAAGACAAAGAACTAATTTAATACAAAAAATTAATGGAACATAATCAGTTATTATTCGTATTATTATTCGATTTTGCCTTAGGTACTAATGTGGTATATAAAATTACTAAATCGAAGAACCCCTGCGAAGCACATAATCGCTCAAGATTTTTTGCCACTAGCGGTGAACCATTGAACTTCATTGATAGAATATTGTGATCAAACCTTGCGAGGTCTCCATAATATTCTCAAAAAAGACATTAGGTTTTAGTACAAGCAAGCAATTTCTTCTATCCATACATAGTTTTTTACGTGTAATTCCTCATTCTGGGAAAAATCGAAGGTCAAGATTTTGGTCAAGCTAAGATTCAGCAAGTTACATCTGAAGTAGAATATCCTCGACCTAAATTTATGATGAGCAGGGGCGGCAGAGATCAATACTTCTTAAATATTAAGTGTTCTTCGTCGACATATGCTTAGGCGAGGAGTTTCCACTTGATGGAGGTTTTCGTTCTATCATGAGGAAACAGGTTGGATGGATGAGTTTTTGTATTTTGAAGAATGAAACTGAATTTTTCAAAACGTTTTCTGCAATTTTGATGTTTCTTTGATGCTTTGATTAAGTATTATTTAGAACAGATTGTTATATTTATTTATATTCATTTCATACTTTAAATTCAGATTAGTATCTACGAATATTAATGTGAAATTAACTATTTCTATCCTTATCTGTCGGTCTCGTACCCACCTACCTTTTCACGCCCAATTCGTTGAGCCGATTTACTTGAAATTTGGTAAGCAGATAGTTTGAGGAAAAAGACATAAGATAGTTTTTATCACAATAATACGTGCCGTTGGAATCATTATAGTACTATTTTGTCATTTTCCCCGTACACCACCTACATAGCTAAGCTACACTGCAGCCGCAGGCAAAAACTAGTGTAAAATATTTATACAGTTGTTGCATAGAAAGCTTCCGAGTTGTTAAACACGTTCGGAATCGAGGGGTGCACAATTATTATGCATGTCTCGTTACACACTGTCTTACGCTATTATATTAAAAATATGGTAATGACCATATCTTATGCATATTAATGTATACTAGAGACCTGCTCTGCGCTTAAAATTCGACCGTAATTCATTCTCTCAAAGGGTTACTTCACATTGACACTAGGAACACATTTCCAATGTGATTTACAACATAGTAGTGTGCATAGAGATACTGATATTAGTGTGTGCAACGTGTATGGTTTATTTATGAATTTCCAATTTCCAAGTTACGAGTCACCTGATAGTACCTAAGTGTTGGCCTATGGACGTCAGTAACACCAAAGGCAAAGTTATTTTTCCTTCTTTTTCGATCAACAACTCATCGATTGATAAAAAAAGAAGAAATAGGAAACCAAAATTGCCATTACCTTACTAATTTAAGTAATAACACAAAGCGCGTTTTCATTAATTATATCCAAAGTGCCGTCATAAACAAAGAGTTTTAAACAAACAATACGCAGAAAAGGTTTCATTAATTTGTCAAAGAGAATATTAGTACAGTTTAATGCATCGAAGTGAAAAGCTCGCTTCGCAAAAGCTCTCAAAGCGTCTGTCGGAGAGAGGCTGTCTGCCGCCAGACTGAAACACTTGTCTCGTTCGCTGTACGTGTACGAATGATAACTTACTTTTATTTGATTTTAGTACAAACGGTTTGAAACTGAATTTAAAGTTTTGAAATATTTTGGGTATTTTGGGTATTGTGTTTTGGTTTGATATAAGAGCAATAAGGGGGGGGGGGGGGGTTGTTTATTTTTTAAACCTTTTAAAATTAAGAAAACCATAAGAAAAAGAGAATTTAATGTAAATGAAAAACCGTGTCCTATTTTTCTTCAGCCTGTTTACCATGAAGATTCTCGGAGAGAACTACGACACCTTCTTAATAAAGCGACTTATTTTGAACGCAGTCGACTTTACCAAATTTTTTTTTGGTCAAGTAAAAACTTCTCTAGCATCATTGTGATTTGAAAGTCGATGAAACGGAAGCAAAGCAAAACATCAATATTTGGACTGACAGTATTGTTTTTTTTGAAGTTTTCCCTTCTACCACGTGTGAATTGCGCACATTTTGTTATTTTTTATATTAAATTCCCACTGACAGTATTAAATAAATCACGGCAGCACTTGTTACAAATCCAATCAAAAACTAATAAAACAAGCATAGAGATTTTAACGTAAATGGTTACCATAACAATATTACATAGTTATATGTCAAAGTGACCAAGTCATCCCATCGTCCCCTCGATGACGTCACGGGACGTGACACGGCATATCGATAGAGTAGCAAGCGGGGGTGCACGAGGGTGATTTGTTATCGCACCCTTCGATATTATTCGTGCCACTTATCGACGTTTCGATGCCAAAAGGGCCGCAGGCGAATAGAGTGATATTTTGAAAAGGGGTCCCTATTTGGGAATGCATTTATTAATGAAGATTTAATTTATATCTCAAAACTTGCGTCGTGATAGACGACCTGTAAGCATAATGGTTATACATGGCCGTTGTTAGAAGGGTCTTGGGTTTGATCTCGGCGAGGAAGAAATTTTAATGATGACTTTTAGTTTCTGTTCTCGGTCTCGGTGTGTGTGTTCTTGTCTGCGTGTGTTGTCCATGGCATGTGTAGCGTTATTTATTTATAGTTCATCCCTTTACAGGCGAAATGTGGCGAAATTGCGTTTTCCCAAACCGAGAGACTTGGGTTCAAATCCGACAAGCACCTCTAATTTTCAAAAATTATGTGCGTGAAAAACTACATATCACTGCTTCGGTTAAGGAAAATATTGTGAGGAAACTTTCACATTGAAATTTCTCCATAATGTTCTCATAGGTGTGTAAAGTCTGCCAATCAGCACTTGACCAGCTAGGTGAACCGTTAGCCTGTACAGCTCACATTGAGCAAGAAAACCCAAGCTCAGCAGTGGGACAGTTATGGTTTGCGATGATAAAAGTTATTAATGAGTCAGAGATACACACGAAAAAACTTTATAATCCAATCCAAAGTTTGTCGATAAAGTATCAGACGAAATCCAAGTTTATTTTTATTGTCCAAATAAACACAACTCTTGCATTCCCGAATCACATCGCCGCCCCCGACATGAGCGAAGTATGTACGATTGTATTGTACGTGTGTCGTGTAAGGGTGGCTTACCCTCGAGGGGTGTAAAATAATTGCTAGCGTGGCGTCCGGCGCAGTACGGTGTGGGTGACGCAATTAAAAATTTGAAAAGTTATGGCGAATATTCCTAAGTTTAGTATTCGAGATTTTAATGGAATTATTTAGGTCTTTTTATTAGCTTAATTTATCAATACTAATAACCTACAATTATATATTTTTTCTATTAATCATAACTGCAGTTTTTATTTTAACATCTTAGACTTCGTTCAAATGTTATAACGATTTATTAACGCTAGTTCTTCATAAAATGCTAAAATGAATGAATGAAAATGATTAAATTTGATTGAATGAAAAAGATTTTTTACAATGTTTTAGGTGGATAAAAATCAGTCTAGATTCCTTCTTTTTTCTATATTATGCACGTTATGATGACTCACGCTGTATAATATAAAGTAAACACTAGCTCATTGTGCACCCTTTCATCACTGTCAGACTGGGTACGGTCCCCATCAGTCTCTTGCCATCAGATACCAGCATGGTAAACTTCAAAGTACAACGCAATGCGTCAATGTCCAACGTGCTTCTTTGTCCGTTTGTTTATGTTCACGTGCCAGGAAAATGGTAATTAAAGATTGCTTACCATTCCCAAAAACCTCGCTCTCCCCTTGTTATTATTGAAATGTTGAAAAGTTCCAATGTTCCAAACAAATGTTCCAATGTTCCAAACAAACAAAAACTTTTCACAATCAAATGCGAATTTCGAAATCTTTTCTTTACAGTATTTTTTCGGTACAAAGCATGCATTTTTTAGCTTCCATTATGGTTCCTTAATGAAACTTGATGTTGCAGGCAAAAGTGACATCCTGAAATCCTGAAAACATCTTTAAAATTAATACATTCGATACAAACGATGTCAGAGTCTATTAAGTGCAAACAATTACCGATTACTTAAAATTAACAGAAACCATAAGGGATTTTATATTTGTCCTAATTATTTCTTTCTTTTACCCTTTCTGTGGCCAACGCATCGTTGATACCTTTGGAGTTGCTAATGCAATTAGCGACGGTGACCATTCCCCCGCTGCCTCGTCCATTCCTCTGTTAGTTAATTAAGTAAAAGAATCAGAGCCAATACCTTGCATTTCAACAAAAGAGTCATTCCTTACAATTAGACCAAGTCTTCTCAAAACGCAACCAACATATCCTGTTCCAAATAAAGGGCCTCGACAAGAGGTCCTTAGTCCTGTAAGGGTCCTAACGACACTACTTCCACATCACCGCTCACCCTTAAGCCTTAAAATCGTCTTTGTTTCCAGGCTGGTTACCTCTTTGCCTGTAAGCGTGATTATAGAGGGGTTGAGCAAGAATAATGGCTACATTCTTAATATGCATGAGGAGTGATTGAAGCGTTGCCGATTCGGGGAAGTGTGGGGCTTTTGAGGTTGTTTTGACGAGACGGTGATTAGTAACCGAATGGCGTCCTTTGATAATGATATTTTGAGACATGAATTTCGAATTTTATATTTTTCAACCAAGTCCGATCGTTAGAAATATTGTGGGTCTCAGTTGAATTAAATCGAAAACAGAAGAGATCATTTAATGAAAAGTTGTTTATTAATCCAACACCGGTAGCAGATTAAACTGTTAGAATACACAGAGAGAAAAGTAAAAAATGTAACTGGGATAAGCCAATGTTACAATATTTATTTTAAGACGAAAGGTTAAAACGTGTCCTAACCTTTCTTCTTGATCGGCAATGCGTTGAGGATGCACTAATAATATTTATTATATCTATTAGGTACTTTCACATGAAGACAAGTTATCAAAATATACTTCCAGCTAAATTACGGATAAAATTCTGATTACTTGACTCGACTAATTTTTTTTCATAAAAGTGTATTTTACAACTAATTTTCCCTTTTTTTATAATCAAGATATCTAAGTACCATAATTATCACTCATGCAAGTATTAGTTTTCTTCTACTGGTAACACGAAGTAATGTTAGTGTAATGTAATGTACTAGAAAGTAATGTAAATGTAATGTTATCTTTGTCCCCAGGCGGACGCCAGCACTGCCTTTCTCCGTGCTGCCCGTGCAGGCCAGATCGAGAAGATCATCAGTCTACTCGAACAAGGAGTAGACATCAACGTTAGCAATGCTGTGAGTATATATTTCTAACTCTGTCTCAATGAGCAATATCATTACTTTATTTTTGGATTTTTGTTATTGTTATTCTTAAATCTATGAGTTCTAATGTTATGCCTATTTTACATATTATGTTCTTCATTTATTTTAAACTACTTTCCAACGAATAATACTACTTTAAGTAGCTACTCATTGTTACTCCTCTCCAGCTACTATTGTGTTTTTCATATCTATTTCATTGATTGGTACTGGTTCGCAATTTATTATGTCGCTTGCTTATGCATGATTTAAAGACAACATTAAACGTCGTCTTCAAAACACGCGCAAAATTAATAATCACAGTTTATTTTCAACTACTTATTATTGTTTAAATAAATCACATTGAATTTACACATTTGAATTCACTCCTTAGCAATATGTCATTGTTTGTTTACCAATGTGAATATTTTATTGCACTCGTTGTAAAGTAGTTTTGATAAAAGTTTTATTGTGTCGGAAATTTTCGATCTTAAGCAAATTTCTATGTACATACTGTGCCCATCCAGATATTCATAAACAGATTCAAAATAAAATATTAATGTGATGTAATCAAGAAATCTTTGGACATAACTAAGTCCATATTGGATTATATCAATGCAAATTCGAATTTTAAAAGCTATTTTTTTATTATTGTCTGTTTCTATTCAGCCTTCTTCTTAGCCGCTAATATGCTTTTCTTTCTTTCCAAACAGTTGTACAGAAAGGTATGTAACAGAAAGCAAAGAATCCCTTCTAGAAATTGCTAGAAGTTTATTTCCTTTAGGTTATGTCTGATCCTATTTTGTACAACGTATTAGATGACAAGCCGCTAAGGCTTATCTTTTCTACAATTAAGTTTGAAGTACATATTAAGTAAATTTTTATGCTCTGTTTTAAATTGTAAGCTTTTATGCTTGTTAATTAGGTTAGGTTAGGTTTTTTTTTTCTTTGTCAACCTATAAGTTACAAAACACAATCACAATTCATAGATATTTTTTATTTTGTGTTATTTTCACTATATATTACAAATGATCATTATTATTCAAGTCATCAATAGATAATTATGCTAACCTTTATATTTGAAATTCTTGCCATTTTACATTTTAGTGACTTGTTTAGGAATAGTTTGCATATTATTTTATTAGCTGTAGTGACAATTATATAGTCTCAGCACATAACATTATAATTTTTCTATACTATACCAATAAATTTAATTAAGTAAATTCTCATCTTTAATCACATACATATGTACACTTCATGACTCTTGAATCTACATACCCACTTATGAACTGTGAAAGATCTTATATAGCGAATTACTTAGTCGTAACAAAATCGTTCAGAAAGGTGTCGATTTTTACATTAGAGTTTTCGAGCCATTTAGAGCATTAAATCGTGAAAATATTATATGTGAGTATCCATTCCGTTCCTTTCTGAGCTAAGTATTCATGGAAATAATCTGACAAAGCCCATCAAGGGTAGGGTCAAAACAATTATCGATAAAGAAGTAAGTCTGTATTTAATAACGACTCTTGAGAGTTACCTCTTAAAATATAACCCCAGCTTTAAAGCAATTTCCCAAGCAAGCCAAGATCGCTAATAACTTACAATTTTATTGACATTTGCAAAAAAGTGTTTACTTCACAACACTTTTTGTTGTGGTCACCTCATATCGCCTTCTTTTTGCTCCCCGCATCCACTACACACGATGTCAGACATTTTAAAGCTAGCTGAAGAACATTTACTGGCACAAATAGGTAAAAATAAGTAAATAATTAAACAGAAAAGTGAACGGCTGGACATAAATTTACGTCTACAGTAAGCTAAAGAAACAAAAACAATCTCGCAAAGCTCGCAAACTGAGTATTTACTCAATCAACAGAGTAATTCTTCTATTTGTTTATGTTCAGACTTCTCCGCTTTTACTGCGTGTTGTTTCTGCAGTCCAGAAATAATTTAGGAGTATTACTAATTATTTTCACGTCAAATAACTTTCAAACAAAGGAGATTGTTGGGTGAATTGGAAAGATATTTGGAAAAGCGTAGAAGTTAAATTTATGGCGTTATTGGAGTTTATGACATGTTTCCTATAATGTTTTTTATATAAACTTGTGACGTTATTAAGTTAATACGCGTTAAAAATGATAGCCGAGTGATTTTAACGTCAGACTCATGAACGGGCACGGGTTCAAATCCTGTGCGCACCACTAATTTTCAAAAAATATGTGTGTATTTGAAGGATTACTAGTTGGCGCGGTGAAGGAAAACATCGTAAGGAATTAGGCATACCTGAGAGTTCTGCATATTGTTCTCAAAAGTGTGTGAGGTTCGCTAATCTGCATTTGTTCAGCATGGTGGACTATGGCCTGTACCCCTCACTCTGTTAGAGGAGATCCGAGCCCAGCAGTGGGACAGTTATGGGTTGCGATGCAGATGATGATGATGATAAGTAAAATAATATACTTGACGTCCTCTAGAGAACATGAAGACATAATTGTTGAAAAAAAAATTAGTTTTGAAAGGTCTTGTATTGGGTATCAAGCAAGGCTTCACTCTAGTAAACTTCAAAGTAGTTAGTCAAGTTTTAGTTTTTAAACTAAAATTGTACTACCTTGTTCACAATTGTTATTAGATGAGATACAGGGTATTCCTTAGAATATTTTTTGATTGCATTCCAACTATTTGACAACCCGTATGGCGCATTGGTTACCACGCCTGACTACCGTTTGAAAGGTTCTCGGTTTGATTCCCAGCGAGGCGGAAATATAATGATGAGTTTTTCTGTTCTCGGTTGTTCTGTTCGGTCTGGATGTGTCTTTGTGTGTTGTCCGTGGCATCCACGTCAGGGAATCCTAGTGTAGGGTTGTGACTGCGTAGCGTATGTTTTTTTACTTATAGCCTGCCATCGTGCCAGCAAATCTATGAATTTATTGCTTTTTCCTATCCCTATACTTTTCCACAAAAAGGTAAAATAAAACTTAGCTATAACCATAGAGTCAGTTCGGTTCAACTAAAGCAACATTTGATTGGGGCATTCGTTCCAAATGTGTTGTCTACACGCAATTTCGTCACGAATACAGCTCGCCTTCTCTCTAGCTAGTTTGTTTTAGTAATAGTACGGTTAGTTCTTTTATGATGGTTTTTCGAGGCCTGAAGCGCTGACGAAAAAACAGATGAGCCATGCTATGAAGAGGCCTACCTAACTGTAGGAAGTTATGCCGCTGGAAGGCCTCCAACATGGCTTAACGATCATAACTTTAAATAACTAGACTAATTTGACTAAAATCATGTTGGCTAGTCTATGGACTATAATTAACGTATGCGTCTTTCAATCGATCGATCGATAAGTAATATCAATGCGGTGAACGCAACTGTATAGTCCCGAATGCCGTCATCCACTGTCTCCAATTCTTGGTAGATGTATGATCTTAAGTAGTAAGTACGTCAACACGTAGCATCTTCCTTACCACATAGAATGCATACAAAGTAATAAACCATAGGACACTTATACCCCCACACTATCAAGTAGAGCACCAGTAGGGTAGGTTTTATATACCTTAAACATACCATTATACATTGTAAACACGGACTGTTGTAGAGTATATTATTGTTAAAAGTATGAATAATGTAATATGAAAGAATGATTTCTTCTACTTATACGTGTAACCGATCGATTTCTCGGAAGATCTGTGAGAAAGGTATCGGCGTATTTAACTAACTCAATGGATCCCTTATAATTTATAGATTGTCGGTTTTTTACTTTGTCTGTGACAATCTCATACGTATGCAACACAAAAGTTGGCAACTTCAGTTTGGTGGGAGACCCAGCTTCTGGGTAACTCCAAGATTTGCTGATAATACAAAAGTTGGCAGCTTTCGTTTGGTGGACACCAAGGTTTGAGTAACTTTTCCACCAAGATTTGTTGACAACACAAAATATGACAACTTTTGTTGCAATCCATCTAACATTCTATCGTGACAAAACAATTAGTCTTTCCTGGAAAAGAATTGATCTAGAGCTCTCAAAGATCTACAGTCCCTGGCAAAATTTGTCATTTGTCACCGGTGTACTGGAATATAAACTATGGTGCATTTATATACTAAACAAGGTGCATTTTCGCAGAACGGTCTCAATGCGATTCACCTGGCCTCAAAGGATGGGCACGTGGAAGTGGTGCGAGAGTTGCTGCTGCGTGGCGCCGCCATCGACGCAGCCACTAAGAAAGGCAACACCGCGCTCCATATTGCCTCGCTCGCTGGTCAGGAGGCCGTAGTGAGGTTGCTTGTCCAGAATGGCGCGCAGGTACGTTTCAATTACTCATACTATCCTACTATCCTCATATAATCCTACTATCCTAGTACTAATATCTACTATAAAAATTTAGATGAAATTTTACAGTATCAACACAGCTTATACTACAGAATAACACAGGCTACAATTTATGAAGATTTTATGTAATTTGACCCTAATATAACGGTAAGTCGAAAACAATCCTGCTCTCTGAGAGTTATTGTGGCGTGCGCTGCTTAAACCGTTGGCGTTACACGAAGGTGATGTAGGTACCGTAAGATTGTTTGTCCTTAGTAATATCACTGATGCTGTGTCGTTCATTATTAAGGAAGAGGGTTCAAAAACTTAAACACAACCAAGTCTTAAAACAAATAAGTACGATTTGAAAATTCAAATAATTGAGAGTTCTAGGTCAACTGATATAGTTCCCGCTTCATAAACCAAAAACTCCTGCGCTTCATCTATCTCCAAGAGCTTTTCTCCAAAATTATTCTCCGGTGCTTGTTTCAGGTCAACATCCAATCGCAAAATGGCTTTACGCCGCTTTACATGGCTGCCCAGGAGAATCATGATGGTGTTGTCAAGTTTCTGCTGGCGAATGGTGCCAACCAGAGCCTGGCTACTGAGGTCAGTAGTGTTACGCGCACTTTAGACATCAATCTGGATAAATAAATAATGATGGATGACAATTAAATTGTAAAAGCGTTAAGCTTTCTGAATACGTTTGAATGGAGCGTCAACTTAACCATTAAACTCTGAGCAAAGAACCATCAATTTATTTACTCGTTTATACTTAGGATGGATTCACACCCCTGGCTGTTGCAATGCAGCAAGGTCATGAGAAGGTTGTTGCTGTTCTGCTAGAAGCAGACACTCGTGGGAGGGTCCGTCTTCCAGCACTCCACATCGCTGCAAAGAAGGATGACGTGAAGGCTGCTAATCTTTTACTTGAGGTAACATGTCTGGAAAATAACAATTAAATAATAGCAATAGACAAAGAAATGCTGTATATATTAAAGATAAAGATAGAGTAAATGATGGTAAATTAATCCTTATTGAGGCATAATTTAAAGCAAATAAGAGTTTAAATCCACATTATGTTGACGATCAGAAGCATAAAGTAAAGCTGTTATTCTGATTAGTTACATCAGTAAAGGACAAAATAATGTTGAGGTAAAAAGAGATGAAAACAGATTATAAACTACTTAACCCGTAATTTAAGTATGTTAGCTTGCTTTAGAAAATAGAAGCGGCGAGCTAAATAATTATGAGGATAATGAAGATTGTGTAAACGCGGTACAAGGGATAGAAAATAAAAAAAGTAAACAAGCGCCTACTGGTTCTTCATAAGCCGCTTAACAACGTGCCTATCCAAGTTTTGGAAATACAATTTTTAAATCTTCAGTAAATCTTTTAAACTATTAAATGTGTACAGCTACAGAAAAGAGTATAACCGAATCGTTGATACTTCGGACCTATTATTAATTTACCAGTCACAAATGATTGCACACAATTACATAACCAAATTTAATCCAGGTCCTAAAAAGATTTTTTGTCTCTTTTAGAATGAACATAACCCTGACGTAACATCTAAATCTGGATTCACACCGCTGCATATCGCCGCACACTACGGGAATGAGGCAGTAGCTAGGTTGCTTCTGGCTAAAGGCGCCGATGTGAATTGTGCGGCTAAGCACAACATTTGTCCCCTTCATGTTGCGGCTAAGTGGGGTAAGTACAAACAACTAGACTAAGTGATTTTGATTTTACTCTAGGATTCTTTAAGCGACTGCTACGAAAAAGTCACATTGTTATTATATATAAATAATCTACGAACATGATCATTCAAACACGATCCCAATGTTTTATTGTCTTATGTCGAGTTTTGATTTTGTCAACATTTTTTAATAATCAGTCAATCGTTCTTCAATTGTAAACTGCTGGAGTAAATGAATTTTGACGACCCCGTAGCCTAGTTGGTAGTGACTCTGCTTGCGAAGCGAGGGGTCCCGGGTTCGATTCCGGGCCGGGAAGTTTAAGTGGCAGATAAATGTTTGTTCTGGGGTCATGGGTGTTATTGATGTGTAATTTGTGTTGTCCATGCCACCCGCGACACAGGGAATCCTAGTGCGAACGTTTATTTGTTTAATATTTAATTTTATTATCCACAACCAGGCAAAGACAACATGGTGGCGTTGCTATGCGATAACGGAGCTAACGTGGAAGCGCGCACGCGAGACGGCCTGACGCCCCTGCACTGCGCCGCCCGCTCCGGCCACGAGCGCGTTGTTGAGACCTTGTTGGACAGAGGCGCTCCCATCACCAGCAAAAGCAAGGTATGTTAACAGATGATTATGATGGTTGTGATGATGATGATGATTATGATGATAAGGCCACCAGTTGTTCTTCTGTATATTGTGGCTTTATTGTGCATAAAAACATAATAGTATTGTTTTATATTATGTATATTGTACAGGATATGTGATATTACGTCAAGATTATATTAACATACATTTGAATTTTTCCGTTTAGAACGGCCTAGCGCCCCTTCATATGGCTGCTCAAGGGGACCACGCCGAAGCTGCCAGAGTGCTTCTGTCACGCAGAGCGCCGGTCGATGACGTCACTGTTGACTACCTGACCGCTCTCCATGTCGCTGCTCACTGCGGTCACGCCAAAGTAGCCAAGTTGCTTCTGGATAGGTAAGATTGCTATTGTCATCGAAGTTGGTGGCTAAAAAAATCTGATGACATCGAAGCAAAATTAATGCACAATTAGACGATTTTAGTTGAGGATGTAAACTTACAGCGCTAAGAATTCTATAACATATACTGTAAAAATATTTGTTCTACGACTATAGGTACTTGATGAAGTTATGACCAATTTAGTTACTAATGAAGTTTACTAACTCGCGCTACTGTAAGGTACGGCGCGGATCGTTAATTATGACGTCACACACGCCGGCGGAACATACCGCCCGTCAATAAATATTTGCTAAATAAAATGTTTTATAAATATGGAAGGACCGATTTCGATTATATTAATATGTTGAAGAGAAAGCTTAATAGAACACTACAATGTTGGTTTTGAGATGATTTTTGAAATGTTTGTGTCTAGAAACGCGGACGCGAATGCACGTGCGTTGAACGGCTTTACTCCGCTGCATATCGCGTGCAAGAAGAACAGGATCAAAGTCGTAGAACTGCTGCTCAAATATGGCGCTAGTGAGTATGATTTTATTATGACCTACTTAGAGGCCTTTAAAAGGCAGAATAAGGAACACTACCTAGAATACAACTACTGATTATTACCTCTTTATCCTTCAACTATATCTACATAACACATTGTTACCATGTTAAAGAAATAAGAAAAAACGACTGTTTCTTCTCGGTTATCTGTTAGTTTCTTTTTTTGTAATGCAGGTATCCAAGCAACAACAGAATCAGGGCTGACACCTCTACACGTGGCAGCGTTTATGGGGTGCATGAACATCGTGATCTACTTACTGCAGCATGAGGCCAACCCCGATGTACCCACGGTGAGGGGCGAAACACCCCTCCATCTTGCGGCGAGGGCTAACCAGGTAAGAGGTTCCGTCAACCAAGTGATTTTATGTTTGATGAATCTTTATTTCATGGTTTATGCCATTTAAATCATTGGTTTAAACTTTAAACTAATGGTAACCGCTTAATGTGGCCCAAAGCAAGGCATGACCTCTTTATATTTGACAGGGCCTAGATAGTTCTGAAGGGTCAATGGGCCCCCTATAGGAAGCTTTTATTATGCTTCCGATATGGTATAACAATTGCTATCTTAGGAGTAAAACGTGGTCGGATGTCAAATGAACGTGACTTGAAGAGAAAAAAATAATTGCTGTTTTATTTTTAAAAGGATCTTACAATAGTCAGTTACGTATTAGGCATAGAGTTTTATCTTGTGAGTTGTCACGAGAAATTGGACTTTGGCAAACTGTTTTGACTCTGAACACATTCATAAGCATTAATAATTAAATAAACTATGTGTTACACGAACTTACCAAGATATTTTTAACTAAACATCGATAATTTCCCCTTAGACGGACATAATCCGCATTCTTCTCCGCAACGGCGCCGCGGTCGAGGCCAAAGCTCGGGAGCGCCAGACGCCCCTCCACATCGCCTCACGGCTGGGCAACGTGGACATAGCGGTGCTGTTGCTGCAACACGGCGCGGATGTCCGAGCCATGACCGCTGACCACTACAACGCGCTGCATATCGCTGCTAAGCATCACAGCCATCCTGATGATACGGATGGTGCCGCTACATCGCTTAAGATGGTCGATGTAAGTTTAAGTAACAAACCCCGAGAAGGTATTGGCGTACCTGAAAACCCTGGGCTAAAAATTAGTAGACGCGCCGCCTGGCCCAAGTTTGCTGCAATTTGGGTCGTGTCGGAATAGTTGGACACATTTTGTATACATGTGTCAAATTACTCCATTACTCCGACGCAATGCAATTGAAGCATTTTTATATTAGCAGACCTTGATGGTGTATGGTCCAAGGACATTAAATGCAGTAGTATAATGACGTATTAATATTTTATTTTATTCGTTTTCATTTTTGACGTGACAACGTCTTATAATTCGGTGGCACGCATGAAAAAACATGACTCATGCGTTACCGTCGTTACCGTTAGTGAATTATTATACCAGCGCCATCTATGTATTGTGCAGTGAACAATTATTCATTAAGTTCGATTGGGTCCATTTATCGATGGAGGAAGGCTGGCTGAGCTGGTAGTTCACTCGCAGTACACTAGATGGCGTTGAGTAGTGGGGCGCTATAATTCTGAATCACGATGTAGGATGTATAAGTATCCAGCATTCATTTTTAATAAATGACTTAACTTGTATTGAAAAAGTGTTCTTTTATTGTGCTTGCCTACTCATTCAAAGGAAATTATTTTCTTAAGACGTTGTCACGTTCAACTATCGTCAGTAAACCGCCTTTACAGACAACCAATTTTTTTTTAAATATTTTAAAAGCAAGTAATTTATAAAGAGTGATAAATAGAGATGATGCGTAATGATAAATAGAGATAAATAAATAATTACAAAATAATTTAAAAAAATACAAAATGAGGTATGGGTTTTATCAATGAAGGTTTACGCCATTGTTTTTTGTCGTATAGTAAAAATACTTTATTGTACCTATGCTGTAATAGGTCGCAGCGGCTCTGATTGAACACAACGCCCCCTTGTCTGCGACCACAAAGAAAGGATTCACCGCACTGCACCTTGCGGCTAAATATGGAAATCTAAAGGTAAAATTCAATAACATGCCTTGCCTAATGATTCAAAGCACTTTCTACTTACTATTACTTACTACTCGTACTTACACTTCGCTCTCACAAAAAAATATGCTTCAGAAACCCAACGCCTTAATACCCGCATCAGAAAAACTTAATTTGATGATACACTAGCTGTGCCCGCTGCTTCGTCCGTTTGTTGAATTTCGTGATAAATATTCGTTTCATGACTCATTGATATAAATTTTACCAGTTTTGAAATGTTTGTCTGTCTATCTGTATAACTCAAGAACAGCTCGACCGATCGATGTGTTTGTGTAAAACGCTGAACCGTTTTGGATGTGACTAGCACTTGAAGATAGATAACGTTAAAGCGCCATATATGTATAGGCGCCTTTTTAACCCGGAATTCCCGCGGGATTGGTATTTACGACTAAAAACTCCCACGCGCCTGAAATCACACAGCTAGTTATATAACAGAGTTAGTAATGTTACTAACCTCCAACATTCCTTTCATTCAGGTGGCAAAACTACTTCTGGCTCACGGTGCCTCCCCCGACCAAGCCGGCAAGAATGGCATGACGCCGCTCCACATCGCCGCCCACTACGATCAGCACGGCGTGGCTACCCATCTCCTGGAGAAAGGAGCTGATGCCAAGGTGAGTGATTCCTTGGTGTCGATTTTCTTTATATGTCAGAAGTAATTCATGTACTCAAACGAGGTTTTATTACAATATATTTTCATCATCACGTACCTAACAATATTAATATGCCCCTGCTGTGTATAAAAAAAATGTTTCATCCCAAAGGGGGTCCCCATTCACTCTAACCTTAGAAAAATGGTGTTTTAATACATTCTGTTTTGTAATTGAAAAAATAATTAAATTCGATATCGCTCGGTGGTTAAGAACCCTACGTGCGAGTCCGATTTACATTTGGCCCTTGTACTAGGTTGATGTAACATTTTTGTTTTTTATTTCTACTATTTCAAAAACCTAAACCTGACTTTCGTCAGCTTAAATCATTTTTAATTTTAGATAGCACGAATGTTTTTTAATGTCCGCAAAAAAACTATAATTTATAAATATTCAGGCTGTGGCCAAGAATGGCCACACTCCGCTGCACATAGCCGCTCGCAAGAACCAGATGGAGACTGCAGCAATATTACTGGAATATGGCGCCCTGGCCAACGCCGAATCCAAATCTGGCTTCACTCCGATACATTTGGCTTCTCAGCAGGTATTGAAAATTTCTTAGGTAAGTATATAATTTATGATAAGAAAAACAAGTTGCGATAAGAGTATTTAAAACCAAAAAGAAGCCGAAAAGAAGAGAGAGAGAAAGAGAAGAAAGAATAGAGAGAAAGAGAAGAAACAAAAGAGAGAGAAGAGTATTTTTCTGTTTCTTGCATGATGTTTCTTATTTTGCCTTATGAGTCTGTGCTTTGTTTTTTGGCTGGCTTCGTATCCATGGTGTCTTTTGTGTGGCTGATTTCTGATGTGACGATGACCACTTACCATTAGGAGCTCGTTGGCAATAAAAAAAAGCCTGCCAAATACAAAAAACCAATTGCGTAATTAAAGTCGTGTTGATTTGTTAATGAAGAATACGCTGAACTTAATATAGGTAATGTTCACGTACCGTGGTAAAATTTACAAATCGGCATTTTATTTCCCCAGGGCCACACAGAAATGTGTTCCCTTCTTCTAGAACATGACGCAGAAGTGAACAAACAAGCTAAGAATGGACTGGCAGCTTTGCACGTCGCAGCTCAAGAAGATCGCGTTCCTGTGGCCCAGTTGCTGGTCAAGAACGGAGCAGAGGTTTGAACTTTACTGACCATAGGAGACCAATGTTATGATCACAAAACGATGAAGATAAACATGATCACAAAACATGACTACAGAATATCTAGTTAAAATGCTCGCTAAAAATGTATTTCAGATAAGTCTATGAAAGAGATCTAGGCAATAAAGGCATCAAATAACTAGCTACAATCAGAGTACAGGACAAAATTAGTCGTACACAACAATCACACCTGATTTAAGTAGTGATGCATGGTAAACGCACTAACTTGGTAAAATTCATTTTATTTCCTCCTCCTGAAGATGAAATGAAAGAAGAAGAAAGAAGTGGAATGGGATATGGGACTATTCCACTCTTTCGCTACGAATGAAAACTCGAGAAGGGGCGCGTTTCTTCAATTTTCCAACATTTGACGAGTCGTCAATGACGATCCTGTAGCCTAGTTGGTAGCGGCCTGCGAAGAGAGGGTACCGGGTTCGATTCCCGGCCGGGGCAGATGTTTATGTGACAGATAAAAGTTTGTTCTCGGGTAATGGGTGTTAGTGATGTGTAATTTGTGTTCTCCATGCCACCCGCGACACAGGTAGTACGGGGGTATGAGTGTGCTAACTTTTTTACGTTTATTTTCTACCCAGGTCGATATCTGCACGAAGGGTGGGTACACGCCACTGCACATCGCGAGCCACTACGGCCAGATAGCAATGGTGCGGTATCTACTGGAGAACGGTGCATCTGTGAAGGCTCAGACTACTCATGGGTAATATATATTATTAACTTCTGACTGGATTATTTGTGTCAACGCTCCTATTGCTTTATAACCTAAGTCGCATTATCATGACATTTTGTTTCGGCCCACATTCATATTTAAATTCATTTCCATGGATACTGTTCACCTATCACTCACAACTTATATTAAATCAATTACCTATTTCCGATATTTTACTTTATCATGTATATTTTGAAACTTAAAGATAGCGCAAATATCTGTATTTTGTGTTTTTGTGTACAAAGCAGACAATTTTCTTGGACTGATGGTAAATTATCATTCCTGCTCAAAGGGCATCCCTTGCGTCCCTTGCGATTACTTGTCTTTAATGCTTTCTGGTTATACTCGTAGCACGCGAGAACATCTTTGAGGCAAGTTCGTTCTATAGTTTAGGACGTAAAAGCGTAGTGTAAACAGAATTGTAAACTAACTCATAGATTTCTAGTGCCGTGCTGAGATTATTATTGTAAACATAGAAATGATATATTTCCAAACAGATACACGGCGTTACACCACGCAGCTCAGCAAGGCCACATCAATATCGTCAATATACTTCTGGAGCACAAAGCCGATCCTAACGCCACAACCACGGTAAGTAACTTTAAATACTTACATCTCGACCCGTGTGTTTTTAACCCAACCCATACCTTTTTATTCGTTCCTTCGCGCGTTGTGAAAGGGGGCTAGACGGAAAAAATTCTTACGAAAAGTTGTCACGACAGTTTTAATTCTTACGAAAAGTTGTCACGACACTTTTTGCTATAGTAAGCTATTGTAAGCCGTGCGGCGTGCGCATGTTTTATATTATTAGTATAACATATATAATGATTATTATTTTAAGACATCAGTTAAATGTATGTTCTATTTTGACGCCTTTAAAAGCAAAAAATCAATACTGATTTAACATCGAATATTAAGTTCAATGTAAAATTGTCGTTCCCATTTTTAATTTTTATAGCAACAAGCCTAGTGTCTTCAAATATAAAGCTATAACAATTACTATTTTATTCATAGAACGGCCAAACGCCTCTGGACATCGCATCAAAGCTTGGATACGTGACAGTAATGGAAACCCTGAAGGAGGTGTCAGAGCCCTCCATAGCACCAGCATCCCAGGAGAAGTACAAAGTCATGGCACCTGAACTCATGATGGAAACCTTCATGTCAGACTCTGAAGAAGAAGGAGGTAAGGATATAAAACGTGACGGTGAAGATTTAAAATTTATTGTTGTTAAAGTTTGGTATACAATGTTGGTATCAATCTTAATGTTTTATGATGATGAGGATAAAGAATTTAGATTTTAATATTGAATAGTTTTGAATGACTAATAATAACTTTTTGAAATTTATGATTGCAGTGCAACCTAAATTTATTCAGGACGCTTCAAAATATCGTGTTGTCTGCCCATTACTTTATCTTTTTCCAATTTGTTATAATTTTTCTGTCATTAATAATTTCATAATAAATTGCAATCATAAAGTGCTTTTTTCTACTTTCTGCCTTGATTTGATATACCATCTATCCTAAATAGAATCATCATTACCATAACATTCATCCATTTTAATGTTGTATCATTTTTCAAATTCTACTCGATCTTCAAAACTCTTCTAGTTCTCAAAGTTTCTATAAGTTTCTTCTTTTAAAGAAAGAATTCTTCCTCTAATCAACGCTATTAATACATGTCATTATTACCATAAAGTTCACTGTCAATGTATACCACTTTCCAAATTCTATTTAATATGCAATACCAGACTTCCTCCCCGCACCAGGTGAGGATGCGATCCTCAACGACCAGCCGTACCGGTATCTAACGGCTGATGATATGAAGTCCCTCGGAGATGACTCCTTGCCCATCGACGTTACCAAAGACGAGAGAACCGAGTCTGCGTTGAGCCACAAGAACATCATGGAGATATCCCAAGGTGAAGTATCTCATTCTTCAAGATTCTGTATTTTTACGTATCCTCTGCTTTCAAGACTGTTATAATTCATGTTTCAAGGTCATTAAGACTGTAAACGTCAGACTCTGCGACCTGCTTCAACTTCCATCATATTTTCAAGAACTGTCTTTTGAACTTAGAAGAGTTCAGTTAATGTTCAAACAAATTGTATACCGTCACCGTCACTAAATAACACCAATTAAGGACTTTATAAACAGCGGCTTATAAAATACCATGTTATTTTCTATGAGCTACGCACCCTCATATAAAGCTATCAATTTATTTATACTTATTTATATAAAATGATAGCTTTTTTATTTATATAATTTATATAATTGATAAATAAATTAAAATAAATTGATAGCTTTTTATCAAACACACAAGGGCCTACCCTTGTGTGTTTGATAAAAAAGCTATCATATATGATCCTTTCTCCTCGTCGTAAAAGCATTAGGTCCTAAATTAATGTTATATCTCAGGATCGGTGAACGGCATGCCTTACCAGCCGCAGCAGGAGGTGGTGGTAAAGAGCATCAGCCGATACAGCACTGCGCAGGCGCCAGAGGGATACTGCTATAACGTGGATCCTACTCAACCCAAGTCAGTACATATTATCATCTTATCAGTATTTTACTTGAGGGAAAAAATATAATTATGTACCTGCAGTTGTTTGTCTTGTTTCCAGTGTGGATAAAAGATATTCAAATTTTAGAGGTAACGTTCGACACCATAAAGATCGTAAGTGTGGGTTTGCCAATGCATTTTGTGAAGTACGAAAGCGTGTTAATCTATTTACGGGATTTCTAGAAGTAAACACCTCAATGTACAGCACAAAGTTACCTCAGTGGTAGTCAACGGACAACGAAGATTGATTAATCTGTCTCTATCTAACTTCCCACTTTACTATAAACAATTGCATTGCAGTAACAGTTTACCAAACTTCGAGGCACAAACTGAAAATGTCTATCACTGATGAGAATTACCAGGCAATTCCTTCTCCAAATGTTACAAGAATAATCACCCTTTCATGTCAACCTTGATAAAGAATATAACGTTTGCAATTGGCATCAATTGCACTGCTTGGTACTCCCTTGATTCATTTCCACAAATAACCATGAGCCATCAATTAGAAATAATTCCATTGTTTTCAGATATCTATGTATGAACTAATGATTCATGATTGATTCATGCTTGCGCTTTCTGGATTGGACGCTGCAGGAAAAAGCTGCAATGGAAAAAGTAAGTTTTTATGTAACAAAGTATCTAAATAGACGGCAAACGAGCAGATACCAGTTACACCAAAGGGTTGAAGACAGAAGAGAGAAACTAAGAAAAAAAGTACCTACTTACTTACTGTTACTGTGATTAAGGTTCATTTTGAAATTGATCTAAACTTGTTTGCGAAGGAAAAATACGTGTTGTTTACGAGAATGTTTTATTGAGACTTAACTTGCTTTGCTTCTACATGAACGCGGTAATAAGCAAACACTTAGGTAGGTACTATCGTTTTATTCTGCGTAAAAGTTTAATTTAAAAGGAGCGAATGATTTGAAAAGTCCTGTGTCATGACGTTTTACACAAACTTTAGAGTCTGTAAGTAACTAATTGCAATAAATAATTTGTGTTGTGTCAACTCACTCGCATAATATTTACTGTTTGTAACTAACTGCAACATCTAAATTGTTTTGTGATTTACTTACATAAAATTTATCATTTGTAACAAATTGCAACAAGAAACTTTTTTTCCTCTAGTTTCCTCGTATCATTCCTGGTGGACGCAAGAGGCGGTGCTATGCGTGGCTGCCGTGGTGGTGGCGTTCGGGTCATCGTACCACCGTTGTCTGCGCAACAGCCTACCAGAATAACTTGCAGGTTAGTTCCTGAAATATTATCTTAAATCAATCTAGATTGTCGATTGATGTAGGTCAAAAACAAAGCACTAAACTATGTGATTTAAATTCTAACATATTTTAACATTCTGACATTCATTACAAGTGTAGAATGGATTAAATATTTATGATACTAGCAAAACTTTTACCTGTTCACGTTAAAAATTTTATGTGTGCTATAAACTTTTAATCTAAAATGTAGGAACCTTACTAAATGTAGGTCATAAACGTTGTTATAATTTTTTAAACGTATCATTTGAACTTACAACATAAATAAATATTTAAATTAATTTAAATGTTACATTAACATGAAAAACATGCTGTAACACATTTTAAGATAGTTTGCCATACAATCATTTACCTATAACCTGCAATCGCTTTACTGTTACAGATATTTGAAGCCATCTCGTATTAACCACATGCCTCCCCTGATGGAAGGGGAAGCCCTGGCTTCAAGGGTGCTGGAGATGGGACCAGTGTCTGCTAAGTTTTTAGGGTAAATAGATAAATAACTAGAATGATGTTGGATTTCCTGTGTCACAAGTGACATGAACAACACAAAATAAATAACACCTCAGCATCACTAACACTACCGACCCGAGCACAAATATTTATCTGTCACATAAATATCTGTCCCGGCCGGGAAATGAACCCGGGACCCCTCGCTTCATTTCATAGGCAGGGCCATTACCAACTAGGCTACGGTGACGTCTCCATGAATTATATTAAAAACTGCCACAAGGAACCGCTTTATCTAGAACATTACAACATAACTTGAGTGTTAGTAGTAATAAGTTTGTACCTATTATTATTGGTTGAATAGGTACACTAATTACCAAAAGAGTATCGAGTTCGAAATAAAAGGGGTTCATTGAAGACTACTTCACGCTTATATACAATGGCGTTAATTGGTCAAAACGTGACTATGCTTTTTAACTTTTTGTCGTCAAATGTCAAAAATCTTGCTGATGACAATCAGCGCATTGTACCGGATGATAGTAAGGTAAATGAAAATAATAGTAACGGTACTTTGTTGGCAAGTAAGGTTGATGACGAAGGGAACGTTGGAATGATTGTTTCCAGGCCAGTGATACTAGAGGTCCCTCATTACGCATCCCTACGCGGTAAAGAACGAGAGATCGTTATCCTGCGCTCCGACAATGGTACAAGTTGGCGAGAGCATAACGCTGACGCAACTGATGACGTAGTCCAGGATATCCTGCATGAAACACTGGAGATTGAAGGTGAGAAATATAAAATGATACAGTAAATCTATGACATAAAAGGCTCTAATTTGAATACGATTACAAAATTATGTAGAATCATAGATCAGCGCCCGCGAATCTTTGTAACCCCTAAAATAATGTAATTTGATGAAAACTGTTTTATCAAAGGATATCAGGGCATCAAATGTGATAAGTTTGTATATAAAATAACGGAGTCAAAACTTCAGCGTAACTGAAATTCCGAAGATAAATATCGCAAAGTATATCGTAATATGCATAATGAAATGGAGGGTGCATAAGATGTAGCATGAAAATAACTCTCTGATATTACTGAATATAGTACCCAATGACATTTGATAAGTCATTGATAGTACCTATTTAGGATATCAAATATAAAACTATTTGACTAGTTACGGCTTCAGAAACGACGCAAATCCTGTGACAATGTTAAATTGTATTCTTTATACAAAATAATGCAATAACTTCTATATGGGCTCATTTCCAGAAACGAATGAAGAAGACAAAGGATGGGACGCGCCACGCGTTACTCGCATCCTGACACATGACTTTCCGCAGTACTTCGCAGTTATCTCGCGCATACGACAAGAAGTACATGCTATTGGGCCTGAAGGTAATGTAGTAAACACTAGCTAAACGAACTCATGCTTTGCTGCAGCAAACTTGTCAAGGTAGCAACTGTGCCAAATTACAAGCTATAAATTGAGAATTTTATATTAGTATGGTTAATCATTTTACCACATACAAATATTAATACTACTTAGATGCGATAGTATTTTAAAGCTAACAGCATTTGGTTGATATAATAACAAAATCTAATGTAACATTATTAATTAATACATTTTAAATTATTCTAGGTGGCATGGTGTCCAGCTCCGTCGTACCTCAAGTACAAGCTGTGTTCCCCCAGGGGGCGCTCACGAAGAAGATTAAAGTGGGACTCCAGGTAAATCTGTTCAAACCTCGCACAGGTGTTAAAGACAAAAACCTTAAAAAGATCACCGTCAATAACGTTTCTAAGAAGAAACGGTTCTCTCTGATTTGGTAGATGGTTTTTGTAAGAGTCAAAATGCGGGTATTAACAACGATATTAATGATTAAGATACTAACGACGATTTACAAGAAACATTCATAAGTTGATATTAAATATAGGATGAAATTGAAGCTTGTGTAATATTTAAGGAATATTTAGAGAAATATCATAAATATTGACAGGCGTCTATATTAAATTACTTAAGTATCAAAGTGTAACTTAATGAAACATAATAATTATTATAGTAAACAACTACAGAAAACCCACGTATAAGTAAGCGACATGTTGTTGCCTTTTGAAGCATTTTATATTATTATAATAAACACGTCATTGTGTTCAAATCAAGAATTAATAAGTTTTACTATTATACGATGAAATACTTGTCATTCAAAAACTAAATCTATATTCTGTTCGTACCATCAGTCAAAATTAGCACCATTAATCTCGTACTACACACTAACTCTCTCGTAATACACTACATTATTGGATTGCAAAATTCTTGACTTAGGGAAAAAACACTCCTCTAAAAATGTTGATTGAATGAAAATGTATAAAGGCACGACTTAAAAACATTTCAAAGGCTTGCTTGATTTTAAAACATAGAAGTAATGTTGAATTGTTTAATAATTTACGAAACATTGCATTAGACATAAGTTGAGTTTAAATGCCTAGCTTTAATTTTTACCTAAATTTAGACCTATCAATATCAAAGACAAGTAAAAATCAGTCTCATAACCCTAGTATCAGTTATTTCGAGCAATATTTAGCCTTAGATTATAATTTCCAAATAATTGGAAAAACTCTGCATTTAACTTTTAAAATCGTTTCATAAATTGTGATTTAGAGGAATTTCTAGGATTACGGTTAAGACACTTGAGATAAGCAATTTTTTTACAATATTTCGAATAGGTTGCGTGATTAAAAAAAAGAATCTTAGACAAATTAAAGCCAAATATTTGTGTTCTGAATATACGATTAACAATAGTACAAAAAATAGATGCCAAAGATTATTTTTTCACGTTTGTTAAATAAATCCAATAGATAAGGTTCTCGTAGTTGTGTTAAATTTAAGATTTTCAAAGCAATATTAGCATTGCCTTACCCTAAGCAATATTATATTCTAAAGTACCAATATTTTTTCATACCCAATATGCTATAGTATTATACTTACTCGTATTTAAATGCTTTCCGTCTTTTACGCAATACCTACGAACGAATATAACCATTATGTTTTTAATGTATACAATTCATCAATATATTTTATTATGAGATAAAGAATGTATAACTTGCTATTTTTAATAAACGAAATCTGTTTTGTTATAATTAAGTATATTTTTATTATTTAGGATAGGTTGTACTGTACCCACACGAATTGAATAGACTCGTAAAGTTGAAAATGACATTTTTTTTGCGCTAATTCTAATATATTTCTTAGAGTCCTCGCTAATGATTACATGAGTCTATTTGATTCGGTAGGTTTAGTAAAAAATATTAATCACGCAGTATTACGGAATTTTAGTGATTTATACTTAGTATTTTATAATAAGTTATCCCTTAGGGATTTTGATAATTCTGAAGTTACCAGTTTGTAGAACGAAAAAGAATTCGAAACACGAATAGTGAGAAATAATGTTAGAACATGAAATGAAATTAAAAATAAATACAACATATCTAATAAAATTGTATCGACCTAAGATATCGGTCTTAGACATGTGATTCTAAATTACTAGATATTGCGTAACATTGTAATTGTAATATTATATACCCAATAAATTTAGAATAACTTAAAAATACGAGTACTTATTATTTGTAGATGAATGATGAATAAAGTAATTTTTACGAGAATGCTTTGTTTTCAATTTAAGCAAGTTTGAAATATGAAATCACTACAGTTGCTAAGTGTAAAGCTTTTCTCACACAGCGTGGAGTTTCGAGTTTTGGATTGGTACTTGCTAGTTGGTCTTTAGGCGTGATTCTTAGCATGCTACTGCAAACATTACTGGTTATCATATTGTGAATTACATAATGTTAAATTTAATGTTTTATGATTGTGTGGTTTTGTACAATGTTAAGTGAGATATTTTTAAAATATTTTAATATAGATAAGTAGCATAATCGTGTATTTTTAAGACGATTGCTAAATTTATTGGGTGATGTTAAGTTTTGCTTCAATTTGACATGTTAATAAGACTGACTGTTTGTGTAACTGTTATTTCCTAAAGACCAAGCGTGAGATTTGCATGATTTGTACATATATTATTTGCCATTGTTTTTAGTATTTTGAGCTTATTAGTAAATGTGTGTTGCATCTTGATTTTGAAGCGCATGTGTGAGAAATGTGATGTACGACTGCGATTATTATTCGATATGTGGTTATGGAGTTTTATTTCAAACTGCTTTTCTTGTGATTTCATATGTTCATTATTGCTTAATGCACCGTCTGCTCTTCGCCACCTTTCCTGTTTTGTTCTTGTTTAAACACAAAATCCAGTATATTTAATAAATGTGCATAAATAAGTGTCTTTGAAGAGAAATATTGTATTTCATAGGTAAGTACAAGAAAACGTATTTTAATTTGCTTTAATCTGCACACATCTATGCGCTATCACCTAAAGCATGACTTATAATTTATCGATCGCGTTTGGTCTTTAGATGACTTTTTTATAATACCAAATCGTTTAATACTAACAAAAACTTCGACACTTATTTTACAGGCCCAGATCATTGATTCAGAATTAACTGCGAAGTTACTAGGTCGTGGTGTTGCTGTTTCCCCTGTTGTGACAGTGGAACCACGACGCAGGAAGTTCCATAAAGCCATAACCCTTAGTATGCCCGCTCCGAGACCCCATACCCAGGGGATGACAAATCAATATAGCACTTCATCAGCTCCGACCCTTAGACTACTTTGCTCCATATCAGGTATGCAAAAATATTACGCTTTATCTTTACTACAGATTAAATTAGTTGCTGGAAACAATACTTGAGGCAAAGTTCTGTCAATGAGACGTGATGGTAGTGACTGTTCTTTCTCGCCATGAAAAATAAGAAATTTACAAATATGCTTTCGTGATTTTCATATTGTAGTATATGTTTATCAATAACAATAAGAGGAACGGTTAAAAGAATATCGATAAAGAAGCACATTGACTGAACTTGAGGAATATCATTAGAATCAGGTCAACTAATTTACTTTTTACAAAGTTATAGTTGTAGCTACTCTCACTTTTATTAAATCAATAATTAAGTAGTTGTTTCCAATAATTAAAGAAAAAGTCTGTGAAGTGTTGCAATGGAGTATGGCTTTTTGCTATCTTGACGACATAAAGAATATGGCTTTGCAAAAGTTGTAGGTAAGTCAGCCTACAAAATTTAGGAAAATTAGGCTTATAATAATTCTGCTTAAATTGTCAATAGGTACAAGAGTTATAGTAATTGACCAATATTCCATTACAACACGCTAGTTGCGTAGAAAGGCATAGAATATATCAATAATTATAACCTTTTAATTCGTATTCGTATTCCGTTACAGTTATAAATACGGTAGACGTTAGAAACTTGAAATTTTATAATTATAGAACTCATTATTATTTAGATAGTCAAAAACTCATAGTTCAATCTATAATTATCAAAAATTATAGTAATTTGTCTCTTTCATAAAGTGTAAAGACTAGAGTAGAAACAAGAAATATTGATACGTTTTAGAACTACATGTCCCAAAATTTTAGACATCGGGATGAGCATGTTGAACGAAACAATGATTATATCTATAGACTAGTTTTCATTTTTTATTCTACTCTAAACAACACTTGACCATTTGAAGTTTAAAACTGTAAGGACACTAAGGAATAATATTTAAGAATCGCTTATAGCAAATACACAGAGCAGCTAAAGGGTGCGTCCCTGTGTGCGTTTTGTGCGTGTCTACATTGTCTTTGTTCTCGTGTGTTTGTGTGTGTTGCACGCTCACCGTGTGTGGCGCTATATTATATCAACGCTGCCACCTTATCGGCGCGCACCATCAGGGGTATTTCGCAAAAGATCTCTCGAAGGTAAAAAAATTAGAGGTACTTTACAAACTAACTATAAAAACAAAGACTAATCGGTTTAAGACCCACGTTATTTTGTTTCGTTTTGATTTCGTCCCCCTTTAATTCTGTTCTTTTTTCATATCATCCCCTTCACGATATTTATACTCGATTTGATTTAGTTTTAATAAGAGTATAATTATCAGACACATTAATTTTCTTCCCTCTGACACTTTTTGAATGCTTAAACATATTTTGCTTTTCATACGTTTTTCCTCTTTGCACGGGCTGAATTTTTTACGCTTTGTTATTTCACATTCACTATGTATCATATAAAATCAGTGAATTTTGAAACATGAAAACAATGCACAGCGATCTATCTCACACAATACGGTTAGCAATGACGTTTAAACAGGAGTTCTAGCTAATTGCAATTTTACTGCTGCCACACCCTTACAATTTTAAACAACTACAGTTTTATAGCGTACCGAAAACTATTTATAAATCAAGTCGGTGCCATATTCTTCATTTCCATTTCATACTGCGTCAATGATCCCAAGAATTATATTATTTTGCTTGTACTAACGTTGTTCTTTTCCAAAACGGCCTATCAGTTCAATTATTTTATCATTTTCGTTTATCTTTTACATCATTTCTTCACTATTTGAATCACTCTTATTGACATCAGAGATTTTTTGTTTTATTAGACAAATGTCCTTCGAGAGATCTGTTTTCCGAAAAACCAGACCAAAATCTTTGACGATTCGTTTGAAATTGTAGCATCATTTTTTATTTTCAAAAAATTAGCACTTATATAAATAGGCAGGTTTATGTGCAATATGTGTCACTAAGTCACTATTTCATTAGTAACAAGTAAGATGCGGTATGTTATGCGTTTCGTGTGGTGTGTCGTCCTTGCTTGTGTGTGTGTGTTTGCTATAGGCCGTTTTGGAAACATTGTTTTTGTTTTACTTTTTGTATTATTTTTACCTATCTTTCTAATTTATAACCTTGTTCTACACCATTTTTGGCAAATGTTTATTTTTGTCTAAAATATAAAATACCCTAAATGTCTACATTTACTAAACATTTTTAAGATACTTTTTGTAAAGTGAATGTTATCGTAGTTAATGATGGCATTTCCGTAGAAGAAATCGAATAGGTAGCAGTATCAGCTTTGAGCATGCATTTATTGAGGCAAAATTATTGTGGCAGTTCAACAAACAGCGTTTAAGCCGCTAATGCATTTATTGCTTGTGTTAATCAAAATTGGCAATTTCAAAAGTGCATAGTTGCGTGTGTCTTCGGATTTTAAAGCTTGGAAGTTTTGTAAGTTTAAAAATCAGAAATGATATATTGGAAAAATTACAACAGGAGGAACAAATCGAGCTCATTGGGAAGACGTTACTGAGAATACTCCGTTGACGTTTGTCAACGACTGCGTCTCTTTCACTACAACTGTTTCGGCTCGCTACTGGCTGATCGATTGCCGACATATCGAAGATGCTACTAAGATGGCTACGGAGTTATATAGGCAAATATATTTTGATAACTTTCAAGTACCTATTTAACTTTAACTTATAATTATTAAAAAAAAATTATTACACAATCTTAAACAAACAGTTAATACCTTTGTTGATTCATTTGGGATAGAATCATAGTTACTAGCTCTGCTATGAAGTATGTTTAATAGTAATGCAGCTTAATTTAAATTTAAATTAATTTAAAATTTGCATACTTATTTATTACAATTTTATTTTACCTTCAGCCTTTTATGAATTGTCTGCCAATTATTTCACTCCCTTTCTTCCAGAGAGGCAATCCATGTACCATTTATGGCACGATTTGTGGTATACGCCAAGAGAACTGACGAGTGTCAAGCGCAGCTGCGAATGTTTTGTGTTACTGATGACAAAGAAGACAAGGCTTTGGAACGTATCGAGAGGTTCATTCAAGTCGCAAAAAGCCGTGATGTTGAGGTAAGTTATAAATCAATGTCCAAAATTAGCTCTATTTTATTTGTCGAAGTGTCTGTCGTTGATTGCATTTTGCATTATCTTCTCTTTTCTGATAAATTTCATTTTCATAACAACCTCTTTTTAAATATAAGTATAAATCATCGTTGTCTTCATAATAAGCGTAACAATTATTAAATTTTACTTTACTTAACTGCTGTTTATTTTAAAGAAAAATAAATGATTCCGAAGTTGTTTATTAATATCCCGAATATTATAGGTACATGAAGGAAAACCAATATACTTAGAATTCGGTGGAAACTTAGTTCCAGTAGCTAAGTCTGGCGAACAGTTATCAATACCTTTCCGAGCCTTCCGTGAGAACAGAGTGGCATTCCCGGTGATGATCAAGACTCAGGATCTAGAACCAATGTGCAGATGCCAGTTCATGAGAGACCCAAAGGTTCCCAAAGGAGAACCTTCGCCTTCACCAGTAAGTTGTATTCAGTTCTTACTAAACCGAAAACATTATGAACACAGTTATATGCTCATTAAAGGGCTAAACGAGATCTATCCCAACTTGACAAGATCTAGAAGCAAGAAATTGTGTATAGGGATCTTTATATGTATAGTGCAAAGAAGTCCTAAGTGAGAAAATTCGAATTGAGACTCTGGCAACAGCTGAAAGATACTTAAAAAAATTCTACTTGAAGATTACTCTCATCGACTAGGGACTTATAATTATTGTAAATATGAAAATGTGTGTTTAAGTCAAATTTAAAGATTTTTCTGAGTAAATATTTAATATTAAAAAAAGTGTAATAAAAATTCTTCAAACGGAAACATCAGTCACTGACGAAGAAAAGCTTAGATTTTAATCAATTTTAGATCGCGGTACTCAATATCATGGTACCAGATGACCTTCCTGTGGAAAGGATATCGCCCGTTTCAACTGATGCGGTGCCGCATCGAACTGAAGAACAAGAATTAATTTGGAGGCAACGCCTTAGTGACCCAAGGTAATTGTTGTAGTGCTAGAGGGTATTGATTTTATAGCGGTAGCCTAGTTGGTAGAGACCCAGCCTGCGAAGCGAAGGGTCCCGGGTTCGATTCCTGGCCGGGGCAGATATTTATGTGACAGATAAATGTTTGGTCATGGGTGTTCGTGATGTGTTATTCGTGTTGTCCATGCCACCCGCGATACAGGTAATCCTAATGCGGGGGTAGGAGTATATTAGTGTTTATTTTAATTTTTGCTTTTATTAATTTTTATCAGATTGGAAGATATATGCAACTTACTCGGTAAGGACTGGGTAGCGTTGGCATATGAATTAGGCGTGAGCGTTGCTACCGTCAATCAGATTCAAGCCAAACGTATAACAGCAGCAGAACAAGCGCAACTTATGTTGAAGCTATGGAAGACTCAATCTGGCACGAAGGCTCAAGGTTTGTTTTTCTTTCTTCTAAAAATATTATACAAATGTTAGTCACTGCAGTGTTTTGATTAAAACGATACTTTTAAATCGGTTGATTCATACCATTCATAGGCAATCTTAATACACTTTCCAGATAATTCTCTTGAGCTAGCATTATGCAGGATTGGAAGAGATGATATTATTGCGCCTCAGTCCGAGACTATTAACGAACGGCGTATACAGCGTAATATTTATCAAGAAAGACAAGCTTCTGAGGAAATTGAGGCGTACAAAGGTATTTTTAACAAATTTTAATCAAATTTAAACCTTCCATAAAATATCATTTTATATGAAGCAAAAATCATGAATTGTTTTGGATACCTAATTTACTAATAAATAATATTTACAGCTGAAGAAGATAACAAGCTGAAAGACAAAATTTATGATGAAAATCAAATTCCTGAACGTGTTGAATCAGAGCACGATCAGGATGAAGCTAAATACTCTCCTGAAGAAAAATCAGTGGTCGATAAGAGTGAAATTGAAAGAACACCTACACCAAGTGAAGATAGCGAAGAAGACGAAGGTATATGAAAAACTTACCTTTAGATAATGAATAAATGAAAGGAGTTGTATACTAAACTTTCTCTAAACTAATGAATAATGTTACATATTTTCACAGAAATTAAAAAAAGTGTGGCTGAGAGAAAGGAACAAATAACGAAAAAACTTAGCTCAAGTAAAATTCCGGCTTCCAAACAAAAGAAAGAAATACGTGAAGAAATCATAGAAATAAAAACACAAATAAAACCAGACATCAAGAAATTTCACGACATTGAACAACAGGTACTCCAATTGTATTTAAATATTGAAAGTTACATATGATTCGCTGCGAATTGTGGTGAGCTTTTTTGTGATCCTGTATAAAGCACTTACTACAGGAAACGATTAAGCCTTGAAACAAGAATTTATATAAACCCAATGTATTTTTAAGAAATGTCTGGGTTTAGGTAAACCGTTTTGAATTAATGAGTCTTTTAAGTTTGTATCAATACTCAATTTTAGTTCAGTTTTATATTTATACATCTATGTCATTAAATTACTTAAACGTATTTAATTTTTTCCGGTAAAATTATAGGTTAAAGACAAAGAGCCTAAATTGGAGAGAATTCGTTCTAAACCTTCTCCAGATTCAACTGAAATAGAAGAAGTAAAAGAAATTGAGGTACAAAAGGAAATTGTGGAAACAATGAAAGAAGAACCAAAACCTGAAAGGCCTATAGAACAGTTTAGAAAATATGATCCTTCATCACCTGGTAAACCTACTCCGAAACATTTACAAAGACACATGCGCAATGAATCTATGAGATTCCCCTCCGGTGATTTTTCAAATGTATCAATAATATCTCGTAAGTCAATTACAAGTGAAAGTAAAGAAGTAAAGCAAACATTTGAGAGTAAGGTTGAAACACATACAAAAGAAATGATCACACAAAAAGAAATGGACAGTGCCAGAATGGAAGAAAAGATTGAAGACGGTGAAAAGGTTGAAGATGGTGATATGTCACCGGATCTTGTAACAGACGAAGAAAAAGATGTAGCAGAAGCTACATTAAAAGATAAAATACATGTTTTTGAAACCAAAATGTCTCGAGAACCGTCCTTGGAAGTTTCGAAAATACCAGTAAAATTAACCAAAGAAGCGTTAAAAAAACATACGTTACAACAAGATCAAGGCTTTGAATATACCCAAGAATTTGTTCTTGAGCAATCTAGGCAAATGTCCAGCATGGAAACTCATATAACGCAACAAAATTCCATTCAAATAGAAGAACAGACCGTTAAATCGGTAAAAGAAACAATACAACAATTCGATTCAAAAATAAAACAAGAAGAAAAAACAAAACCTTTTCCAAAGACTGCAAGAACAGACTCAACTTTAGTGCAGGTTTCTTCTGAAGAAGACAGCGAGTTTCTTAAAAAGTCAACTGACTCAGAAACTGAAACTGAATCTCAAACTACAGTAAAAGTTGAAAAGGAAAGACTCAAATCCAAAATGGAAGCTGATAAATTCACTCTTTATAAAATTCCTGATACATACGACCCTAAAGATATTACTGATAAAGATAAAGATGAGAAATCCGATGATGATGACAAAAAAGATGATCAATCAGTTGCTATTAAAGAACAAAAAACAGAGAAACAATTAACTGAAGAATTGCGAACTAAAATAAGTGAAGAGGAACTCACTGAAACACTAGAAGAGAAAGACGTGTCGAGCAGTGAAAAACTAAAGCAAAAGGTATGTTTAAAATATCAGTAAAAATTTACAATAAAGTTAAATATAAATCACTTAAGTATGCACATCGCGTCAGCTCAAAAGTATCACTGGTATTTTCTCATTATATAGTATAACGTATAGTATACTAAAGTATAACGCTACCACAATGGCGATTGGTTGGTGGTCCAACGTTTCAATGCCGCCCAAAACTGAGACTGCTATCAAATCTAATAATAATACTCACGATTAACGGCTTCACGTACTCTCCGTAGCACGGAAGCGCTCAAAAAACATTTGTCATTAGTGGACATAATGCATAGTATGTACATGTTACAGTATGATTATGAACACAGTCAGTTTAGTCTTTTAAAAATATAAATTATATCTTGTAAAAATATAAATTGTTAAATAATTATGAACAGTCGGTAGTTTATAAACCATTAATGTCAAACCCATGAATTATTTATTTATTCTAATTACTATATCATAAATTTTTAGGGTATTGACAATGCTTTGTTACTTTTAAATTTATTGATATTAAATTTTAGACGGAAACTCAACAGTCCCTTACTAGTACTAAGTCCGAAGTAAGTAAACATACTAAAACTGATTCAATGGGTTCTGAGGAATTAACTGGCCGCAAAATTTCCCAAGAATCTTCCGCGCCTTCTGCATACGACAAAGCTGATTCCTTAGCAGATTTACAACAAAGTACCGAGAGAGATGTCAGTTTCATATCTCAAACTGAATCCAAGGTATGAAAATTCATTAATTACATAGTTATTATTAGTTTAAAGTAAAACTTTATATAAACCTTTTTTATATTGAATCGGTTAATGCTTGACTTCAATCCCACCTGATGGTAAGTGGGTGGCGATGAAGTCCAAGGTGTTGAACGCAGCAACTTATAAAAGCCTATTCACTCTCCTCTTGAAGAAAAATAAAATAAAATAAAATTGAATGAAATTAAATAAAATTAATTAAACCTATAAATAAAATTGTATTCAGGTGTATTCGAAACATAGAAGTGATTCTCTAGATGAAGCATCTCAATTTTCGGACTTAGATGATCAAATTGGAACTAGTCCAGCACACAAACCAATTAGTGATAGAGAGATGCCAGGAAAAGTACTAGAAGTATCATCTAGTGAAATTATTATCGAAAAAAAAGGAACTTCAATGGGAGATGAAACCTTAGAGTTTCTGAAATGTGAAAGTCATCATAGTGCACTAGTCCATGTTCCAGTTCCTCCATCAGCAGATCAGCAAAAGGTAAGATTCATATTTAAATCTTTTAATACCTGATGATAATATATCAATTATAAATAATACCTCAAGTTTAAATAACATAATTGTACTCCAGGTTTCTCCTAAAGAATCTCCAGTTATAAGTGCGAAAGCACGTCAGTTTATAGAGACAGTCCCTGAAGACGATTCCGTTCAAGAATGTTTCTTTTCCAAACGAATATACTCTGATTCGTTGGAAGATTCGGAGCATACAGATTCAAGACGTCATTCTGAAGCTGAATCTTTAAAATCAGATCAGTCTGATGCTAAAGCTAAAGTATCTTCGTCAGATTTTGACGAAAGAGCTGAATATGAAGAAACTGGAGATTCAGGAAGTGGTTTTGGTGACGAGAAATTTGAAGAAAGTATAGGTTTCACGGCAATTAGAATAGATCCTAAAGCAATTGACGAGAAACAAGACTCAGATTCCAGCAGAGAATCAGACGCTGTTTTCAAAAAAATGACACCCAAACGTCATTCTAGAACTGAATCCATATCTATATCAAAACTCAGTGGTTTACAAACAGATGTTGAATTACCAAAGCAGAAACAGGAATTTCAAATGTTTGTTACTGAAGCAGAAGAAGTTGATAGATCCTCTGATAAAGATGAACCATCTGATAAAATTTCATCAGAAGATAGTAGAGAAATTGAAATATCCGATCGCAAATCATCTGAAGGTATTTCTGATAGGATTAGTTCTGAGGATGCCGTAACTGATAAGAAAACTTCATCGGAGGAAGAAGAAATCAAAGATCAACCTTTGCAGGAAAGTGAAACAGTGAAATCAGTAAAAGATATTATTCGTCGTATTGAAAAAACCGATTCAAAACCTCAACTACTCAAAGATGAAGTTGCTGAAATAGGTATTAATTTAATTTTTGAACAGAGTGTATAATAATTTGTCTTTAGCTGAGCGTATTTTATTTGTTCATTTTTATCATTACATAATATTTTAACAGATATGAAAAAACGACAGTCTGTTACATCGGCAGGATCAGGTTCCGTTAGTGAATTGCGTCTAGATGAAAAGCGATTATCTGATGCACATAGTCTAACAGAATCAAGAGATTACACATTCGAAGAATCAGAGGATGACATTGCAACGCAAGGAACACACGTAGATCATGGAAAAGAAAAGACTGAAGTCCAGCAAGCAGTTAATATAACAACCCAAGTATCTGGTTCGTACTAGCTTATCGTAAAAATACCTATCCTATTTTCAAAATTAAAATAAACCAATAAGGCAACGTGCGTGACTAATTTTATATCAAAACTAGCTGACCCCGCAAATTTTATATGCATATTCATGCATATAAAATTTCATAAAAATCGGTAAAGCCGTTTTGGAAGAGTATGGTTACTAACATTGTGACACGAGAATTTTATATATAAGATTATTACGAAAGAAAGATTTGCCTAACATAATTATGTTTTACTCCGATAACACTCAAGCTATTTTCCTTTAGCTTATTCATTCTACTGAATATCTAATTTTCAGAAAAATCTGCGGAACCATCAAAATTAGCAAAATTAAGTCATGGTGATTCTTTAGATGATGTGGAAGGATTTCCTGAGGAATATGTGCACAAATTGCCACACATTTCTGAAGTAAGGTAAGGATCAACTTTAAATATAGGTCCATCTTATAGTATTTTACAATGTTGTCAAATTTTTCTTTAATTTACAGTTCAATAGCAGATAAAAGCATCACAAGTCAATTTCTGAGCCGGGAACGTGAAGAACAACTGAAACGTGAAAGTTCTGAAAAGATAACCAGCATTATTGAACCTACCAAAGTTTCTGAACAAGTAGCATCCACGATGGCCATTATTAAACCCGCTATAATTCAAACGGAAGAGGAAAGTGTAACACGAGTTATTGAAATTGTAAAACCTGTTGTAGAACAAAAAACTTTTACAAGTATAACTGAATCAATAAAAACAGTTGGAAATACTACTATTTCAACAGTGACTGAAACCATAACAGCTCCCTCTGGGGAAGTGACAACTAGAGTTACTGTCACAGAAACTATCAAAACAGCTGATGGAGAAAAAACAAAAACAAGTGTTACAGAGACTATTAGTAAGGTGGAAACCACCAGTGCTGTTGTAACGGAAATCGTGAAACTACCAAAAGAAGTACAAATAATCTCCGAAAGTATACCGACAGACACCGTAATAGAAAAGGAAGTTGTTTCATCTTCAATTAAGACAACTGAGCCAGTCATTTCCACCAGGCACATGGAAATAATCGAAACATCTTCAGAATTAACTGAACCAATTTTATTGTCAGAAATTGTTAAAGATACTAAAAGTGAGAAGTCTACCAAATTTGACGTTACAAAAATAAGGACAGACACTTTAGGAAAGTTTGATTTGACAGAAAAAATATCAGACACAAGGGATGTTAAAAAAATTGGCTTTAAAGATGCGCTTGAATCTTCAGAAATAACAAAAGAACAAGTAAAACCAGTTATTGATGATATCTTGCAAAAAGGGACCATTGCAGCTGCTGCCAGAAGTCCTATTACTGAAAAAGATATAAAAACATTAACCAAAGAGATCGTAGTAGAAACTGAAAAAAGAAGTTATGATGCCAAAGTTCCTGCTAAAGAAGAAAGGAGGCATTCTTGTGTAAGTCCTGCAATTTCTCTCGAAAGAATTGCCGAATCTGATATTGAATTAGAAGAAGAACCTTCAAAAATTGAACCTAGTACTAATTTGATTAAGAAAGATGAATGTACAACAGAAATAAAGAAGTCCGATTCTGCCATGAAACAAATGGCAGATAACATAGAAATAATAATTAAACAAGCTTCAGAAGATGTAGATCTTTCTTCGGAGGAACTCCTTGTTGAACCAACACCAGAAACACATGATATTGCAGGACAAGTATCTGTAGATTCTATCATAGAAGAAGCAGTAACAACAGTTGAAGAGTATTTAGATACTGCGCAGGATGTCAAAGAACAGGATATTGAAATTAAAAAGGAAGTTGTTTTTGAAGAGTCTAAAATAATTGCTAAGGAGAGACCAGGTTTAATAAAGTCTCTATCGAGGGACAGCGGGGAGATTATGATTATGCCAAAGAAAAAACCACCTAGAACATTTTCAGTTCAAAGTTCACCAGATGAAGTGGAAGAACAAATTTACACGGATTCTGAATCAGGTAGCCCTCAAATCTCATTTTAATATACTCTCCGTTGAGGAGTGGCCAACCCAAGTATCGCAAGTTTTCATGCCACCCGAAGGCCTCTGATATTATTAGGTTTTCTAACAATAGCAATCGAGACTGAAGGCTTTTCGGGTTTTCCCAAATAGGGAAAAACTTAATATTTTTTTGCCACCAGCAGTCACCCACCCACCTCCCGACCTTGCCCGCTATTACTTAAGTCGGTCAATCGCTTGGTTGGATCGACCGACGCAAGGCGTTTGGCCATGAAGTCTTCACCTACCACACATAAATAATAATATTATACACAAATAAGAGATGTTCACAAATATACACAAATATGGGTACCTACTTAAAAATCTATTTTCTCAGACATGATTCTTTGGACAGACACAAATGGGAAATCTCAAAATGCAATTTTCATTTTTCTCTCTATATGTATATGTCAGTTTTTAAGCATTAAATACTGTAGTTAATTATTTACTTTAATCTTACAATATTTTTTTTAAACTTCATTCGACCAAAAGCACGGCAAGTCTACTGACAAATTTCCGCTGGTGAGAAGGTCACATAGACGCGACCATAGTGTTGTACATTATCCATTGTTCCGCTATTTCATCTAATAGTATGTATATGTTTGTTCTGGTATGGTTTGTTCTGACATTAAACCTTCACATTAAATAAGGCTCCCAGGGTAGATAGTAAAATATTCCCTATTTATATTTTTGTTTTAGACATGGACAAAGCAAAAGTGTTAGAAATTATTGAACCAAGCTCTGACGTTGATGTCAAAGCTCCTTCTTCTAGTTTTGACGCTAGAAAAATTAGAACAGATTCGCTGGACGATGCAGATGACTTTCCTGAAAAAGAAGTAAGTTAAGATATTGTCTTAAGTAATTTATTGTAAACTCGCAGTTTTATTTAATGTTTGTTTATATTTTAGAGTGATTTTCTTGGTGAAGAAACCAAACACACTGAGGAAATATTAGATTCGAGTGAAAAATCAAAAACTGATGAGAAATATGATTTTACAAGTAAAGTATTTACAGAAGTTGATGAAACGAAAGTTACTAAAGTTCCTACTGTAGGCAGCTTTTTGCATTCAGATTTAGTATCAAAATCAACCACTGAGTCTTCTGTTACGACTGTTATATCAACTTTGACGAAATCTTCCGATGAAGATCAAAAATCAGTTATGGAGGATGGAACATCTGCTGACTTTTCAAAAATTAGTGGAGCGGATTTAGTCAAAGACCCTTCTAAAACTTCTATGGAAACAAAAGAGGATTCAAAAGTCGAAGAACAAGTAGAAGATCGGGGAACTCCTGATTTGTCTAAAAAATCGATTGATTTAACAAAAGACTATTCAAAATCTTCAATAGACAGTAAAGATACTTCAAGAGATTTTGCAACAAATGAATTGTCAAAAGATTCTACAGCTGATTTAACTAAAGATTTTTCAAAAGTTTCTATAGAAAGTGTCAGGGAAACTTCAAGATCTATAGATGAAAAAACATTCTCCGAAGATCACTCCTCTTTTGATGTCTCCAAAACATTAGCTTCCGATGCTTCTGATGGTATGACAATAAGTAAAGACTTCATAGAAGAAGAGAGGTCAGTATCTAAACTCGTAAAATTTTCCTCAAGCTCCTCTCAAGAAACTTCTATATTCACTGAGAGTAAGTTACTGAGCGAAATTGATGAAAAATCAATAGAAAGGGGTAAACAATCAGAAATAACTGAATTTGGAAAAGATTTGGTTATGGAAACCGATAAGGAAACAAAAGCAGTTAAAACCGAAGTCATAAAAAGTGGAGCTAGCGTTGCAGAATCTGATAAAAAAACAACATTTAAAAAGGCTCAAGAACCAGAAAATCAAGTTTTAGACGATAATGAAGTGCCAGATATGAAAGAGCTAAATAGAAGATGCTCAAATCTTTTAGAAGATATATCGGCGCAAGGTGCTCTTATCAGAATCGATTCCACCCATGTGACACAAGGTAAGAGTTAATTATGCTTCTACAATGCACTGTATTTTACAATAAATTTGTACCTACTCCCTCACTTAAACGCACTTACAGATCTCGTCTCGAAGTTTTCAAAGACGCCACCTCCTTCTCCTATCGATTTGAGTATCAGAGAAAAAACGAAGCCGGAAACTGGAGAAAAACAAACAACCTTACAACTTAGAGGTAACGTAGAATATTTGAAAAAAATGTATCTATTAATAAATTAAACATACACAAAAATGAGACAAGTTTTTATTGCTACTGGTAATTTTCTATAAAGCGATAAATGAAAGGAGGTATTTAAGAATTTTTAAATTATGTGTTCGAGTCTAAAACTGTTGAAGAAAAAATGTAACGTGGTAGAATCATCACATGACGTTCATATTCCACATAATTAATTCACTTCACGACCACTTCAGTACGCTAAACACGTTATACTGTAGAGTTGATTAGAAGCTAAATTTTCGTCACATTACTACGTAGGTTCTGAATCATCGTTCCTGGATGCGAGTCGACAATCTCCCAGAGCTTCTTCTGCTGGAGATAGCCTTATTAGTGAAACTGAGGCACATCAAAGTGGTCAGTATGCAAAAGTATACTTTTATAAAAAGTAATTATTGTCAGTTCAATATACATATAATTACTTTCGTAATTAATTGGATGACAACAGTTTTTTAATGAGTTAATAGTATGCGATACACAATAAAATTATATACAGTCATGTTAAAGATGGTATAATATCTTACATGCATCTGACATTAACATCAAATTTCTTTATAATAATCTTATTACACGTATTTATTGATAGCTTAAATGTAATTGATATGAAAAACAGAAGCATTAGCTTATTGCAAGTAGTGGCAAAGTAGAGTCATAGCGAAACCTTACTCATAACATAGTGTAGAAGAAGAGAAATTAATTAGTGTGATCCTTGTTTGCCACACTGTTCATTTTCAGCCAATTATCGCATGTATTTCTCTTTCACTCCCACGTAGAAAGAATAAGGTTTCAAAATCATTTGACTATATTAAATAATATAAGACTATTATAGCCCGTCATATTGTGTAGTTTTAATGTGTTACATAGTTAGTTATGATTTAATAAAAAAATTAATAAGGAACGCATTAACACTGCATTTAATAATTTACTAAAAGAAAATTCCCTCCATCCATATTGTAATATTTTATTTGGAAAATCACATGAGTTATGGAGATACATATATGTCAGCACAGTAAATTTTACTTTCTTTCTTGCGGAGCCCTTACGTTGCTTTAGGTAAGTGGACTCACAGCAGAAGTGTCATATCATCGTTTCATAATTGTCGCTTTTTACTCTTCCTAGAGGGACAAGTTTATTTTTGTCTTTGACTCACATAACAATTTTTTGTTTACACATTGTAATAATCTTCATCTTTGAGTAACGTTTCGCTTTGATTCAGAATTGCCCTTAGTTTATTTTTTCCATTTCGACTTTCACTAAGCTTTCGCCACATTATATTTCTATTGCATCATGATTTTGTAAAATGCTTAGGTGCTTTCACTGCCCTTGTAATATATGTATATTATTTATTTACAACTATTGTCTATACATGGTCAAAATATTTCAATGTAAAAAATTAATAAAATGGTTTTTGAAGTTTAAATAATTATGAGTATTATTACATATTTGTGTCTATTATAATTCTAAAGAAACTTTTTTCCTTTCCAGATATGTTAACACAAGCATCTGAGGCACTGACCGCTGCTGCTAGACCTAAATCACCAATTAAACATGTAGCTGATAATTTAACTTTTGTAAATGTTGATCAGCCGACTATTACCAGTGGTGCTATAGAACTTGTAGATCGCACAATTGAAAAAAGCATAGACGTTATAGATCAAATAAAAAAGGAGCAATTAGCTGTCCAATTGGAAGATATGCAGAAATGTACCTCACCTGACACCTTTTTCTCAGAATCAAGGGTTGAAACGTCAACTTCATCTTCATCCGTACACAAAACTATCGAGGGCCCTCAATTAAAATTTCAAAATATTGACCCTAGTGCCGTTATGTCCAGTATGGTTGCAGGTCTAGGTACATCAGGTGATTTTAGCACAGTTTTAACTCATAAAGAGACAGAAACACGAAAAATTTCGGGACAGGAATTTTTTTCAGAGACTAAGCAAGTATCGTCCTCCGATGACGATTCTTTAATTATTAAAACAGAGACAACACACGAACTTAGAGGTCAAGAACATGAAGTGAAAGAAAAATCTATGGTTCGAAGAGATGGTGACCAAACTGAAAGTTCTCAAAAGAAATTAGAAAAAGCCCACGAAGCAACGGCAAAGAGATCAGATATTGAAACTAAAACAGTATTAAGATGTACTGATGACACAGATATTGTAAAAGTGGAGAGGGAATTTACTGAACAAGGATTATATACAGGTAGGCAAACGAAGTCAGAGGAAAGAATGACTGCTCTTAAAGATGATACAATCAGAAAGAAACATGAAGTTAAAATTTCAGAACGAGATATGTCCCATGATCAATGGGGTAAAGAATATTTTACAGAACCAGGAGAATTAGAAGATATCAAAGAAGACGAGGACATGAAATCAAGAATAGCTTTCGTCGATTCATCGTTAAAAATTATTGAAAAAGATGAAATAGTTTCAAGTGTAGAAGTCTCCGAGAAAGGCAAGGTAGTGAGTTCTAAGACAGAACACCACAAAGAAGAATCTGTTATCGAAAGTAAAGAACATGATGATTTGAGCTCTGATGCTTCTCATGCACCTAGTTTTAAAAGTGAAGCTACTGAAAGGAGGGATTCATGTGAAACAAGCCCAAAAAGTAAATCAAAATCATTTAAAAAAGATGACGAGGTTTATGAAGTTGATTTTATAAAAGAGATTAAAGTGTCTACATCACCAATTAAAAGTACTTTCAGCCGAACAGGAAGTCAAGATACTCACTCGGAATCTGAAATTGCACCTGATTTACCTCATGATGATAAAGCAGTTGAAACACCGAAGAAAGAAAAGCACGTTAAATCACCTATTAAATTGCCGTTGCATGAAATGCAGGATCAAGTATTAGAATTATCAGAACAAAAAATTACTTTAGGTAAAGGGGAGGAAACACATAAAACTCTTACCCTCAAATCTGATACTTTTGACAATGCTAGTACTACAACTAAAAGCTCTGACAGTGATACTGTTTTAGAAATCAAAACCTTCGGCGAAATCAAAACAGATGGAATCCCTAAAGCTTCCAAAGTAGATATGTCTCCTAGTACGTATGAAATATCGGACGATATAAGTACTACTTCTAAGGACATCATGATAAAATCCGGAGAGAGCATTGATACTGAGTGTATGGTTAAGTCTTTGGAATCCCATGAAGGAGAAATTTTACAAAAGTCTATGGACTCAACTGTAAGCGCGGAAACATTACACCCTTCTGAATTTTCAACTGAGGCAGATTCTGCTTACCTAACTGGAACAGATCATCGAAAGGAAGAAATGAAACTTGTGAAAGAAAAAAGTGTTGAAGATATATGCAGTAGTGGTTACGATACTGATCTCTCTTCTGCCGAGTTTCATGCAACGAAACTTGAATCAGAAAAGTTGGATTTGGATACACTCATGTCTAATCAGCCACTTGCAGACTTATCAGTTTTGGAAAAAACCATCGATGAAGTCAAGCAATCTCTTGAAGCAGCGCAGGTAGAAATCATAAGTGAAAAAAGCGACGGAAGCATAAAATACAAACAGTCACCATCTGAATTTCAATTTAAACTTTTGATAAGCCCGGATAGACCAGATGCTATCAGAGAAGAACCTCATCATGCAGATGTCCATTATAAGTCTCAGACAATTTTAGATCAACAAGAAAAAATTATGGATAGTCAATTATCAGAGAGTATTTCACAGAAAATAAGTTCTCAAGATGAACCTACAATTTCTGAGGATAAAGAAACTGTTCAGGTCAAAGAACTAAGTCCACCTTTAGAATCAACAGACGTATCCCTAAGATCAGACAGCGGTCCGCATTCAATTTTAGAAACTGAAAGCTTTTCAGACCGTGAAGGTTCTTCAAAAGGAAGCCCTGAAGTTAAACTAAGAGTTCAAAAACATATTAAATCTAAAATAGGTGTCGTCGAAAGACGATCTGCTTCAGAGGTGGAAGGTTGGTCTAGTTCAGGTGAAAGTCACTACCACAGTTTTGAAACTTCTGAAGGTAGGCCCTTATCTTCAGACATTGACGCAATGATGACAGCTCAAAGTGGTACAGATTTTGAAACAGCACTTACAAGTCACGATGTTTCTTCACAGTCGCTTAGAACTTCCAAAGATTATTATACTGCAGGTAGCTCTCTTGCTTCAAGGGAAAGTATGAAAAGTCTTGACTCGGATGCATCTAGTCATGTAGCCAGTATTGATATATCAGACGCCTCAGAAACATTAGTTCCATCAGCCAACGAATTAAAAGAAGAATTGATGGAGAGCAGCACCTACGTAGAACAATTTTTACATGAAGTTGAAAAAGAACACGCTGGTAAACTAAAGGATGTAAGCGATGAAGAAATATCTGGTGAAGAAGACGGTAACAAGTCGGATGATATTGAACTTGTTGGAAAAATGAAAAGATCACATGAAATGCGTTTTCTTCCCAAAGATTTAATCCCTGAGCATTTTCCCATAGAAGGCACCTCCGAAAGTGTTGAATTAGATGATGATTCTTCAAAAGACAAGGAAGGCTCAGACACCACGATATCAAGTCAGTTAAAAACAGATGAAATCCTTTCATCGTCTATTTCTAAAGTTGATTTGTCTTCCTCGCAATCTCAACAAGAATTTGAAAAAGAAGCGGTATCTGAAGCTGTTACCAAGGTTAAAACGGAAGGAGAACAAGCTATTCCTTTCAAAATTACTAAAGTTGATAAACCTCAGAGAGAGTTCGTAGATATAGAGGACGAAATTATACCTGTTGGGTCTACTGAGTACGAGGAAATTAAAAAATTTGGATCAATTACTACGACGCAAAAAGATGTATTAAAGGATGATACAATTATTACCAAAACTACTATAGAGACTACAGAAAGTAAGCCTAGATCTTTAGAAACTGAAATAAAAGAAGAATGTGTAAAAAAAATTGTACAGGATGTCAGTGTTATTCCGTTTGCAATAACAGAGAGACCTCCAAGTCGTAGAGAGTTCGTAGACATTGAAGAAGACATAATTCCAGTAGGTTCCAAACAATATGAAGAAATTCTTAAATCGAAAAGTGATTCTTCTGTGCCTAAAACCAATGCTGAAAAATCTGTCGATAAGTCGCCCGAAACAAATCTGGAAAGCAAACAAAGCTCTACATCGAGTTTGAAAACTCATGAACATTTATCAACTCCACACACACCACTCTCTGCACCTAGCCAGAGTTCACTTTCAACTGAAAATGGACGAGAATACGTACTTGATGACATGTATGATATATCTGAAACACCTGAACTGAAATCTGATCTTATCACGGAGAGTAGTAGATCGGAACTTATTATTACAACAGAAGAAAGGACATTACACTCATACGATAAGGAACAAGAGTCTCCTACAAGTGATGAGTTTGAGATGGTTGATAAACCATGCGAAATGGATGATTTTGTTGTAATTGAAGAAGTTGCAAAAGAAGCACAAGAAACTGACCCAGAAGGTAAGAGTGTACAGATAACAGCTCAAAAAAGGTATGTAAAACGTCATGACACCGAAGTTGAAGAATATTTATCAAAAACGTCAAAAAAACAAGAAAGTACTAGTAGTACTTCTGGGTCATTATCTGACGAAGAATTACTACAATATGAGTTAGAACAAAAAAGAATACAAGCTCAAGAATTGGCGGAAATTGAAGCGGGAAAACGGTGGATACAGATGCAATTTGAAGGTGATCCAAGATATGACTATGAGCGTGTTCCACTAGAAGACATTAAAGAAGAAGAAATGACTGACTTTGACGCAAGCAGAATTGGAAGTTTAAGTTCACAAAAAGAATCTATAGGAAGTTACGGCAGTTTTCGTAACTCTTATGGTAGTTATTCAGAATCTGAAATGGCATCACGAATGAGATTTAGAATAAAAGGAGAGAATGACGATATATCTATTAGCTCGTTACAAGAATTTGAAAATCTTGAGAGAGCATTGATGGAGCAATATCAGCAACATTCTTCATCATCTCAAGATTCACTAAACGGCTCTTTACCTCGACGTTATATACTTAGTAGAAGTCAAGGTGATGATATATCAATTTCGAGTTTAAAAGAATTCGAAGGTCTTGAATCAGCTTGCCTTGAAGCATTAAAAGCAGAATTGCTAGCAAAACAAAAGGAAGCTCTTTTACTAGCAGATCCCAAAGTAGTTAGCGGAAGTTTTCTAGAACAAGAAAAACGGTCATATGATAGTAGTTCTGAAAGCAGTCCACCATTGAAAGGTGGTAGTCCAGGCCAAAAGAGTGGAAGTCCTTCCCAAAAAACTGGAAGTCCATCACAGAAAAGCGGAAGTCCATCTCAAAAAGTAGGAAGCTATGGTAGTCCATCTCAGAAATTGTTAGCTGATTCAGCAGCAATACGTAAGCTTATTGAACAACAAATGGCTTTAGAACAAAAAATGCAACAACAAATTACACCTAAAATTATAACAGTAAAAAAATATGATGATCGAGGCGCTTTCTTTGTTCCCGAGCCAGAACCTGATACATCGCAAGCAAAACATGAAGAGGTAGTAGAAGATTGCAAGAAATCTTCATCATTTATTTGTGCTGCAGCGCCTAGCGACGGATCTGCAGAATCAATACCTGGTGATTGTGAAGAAATGATGAAAATTTTAGACCAGGAAGAAAAATCTAAGAAAGAAGAAGTAGACAGTACCTTAAGTGAAGGCTTAATAGAAGTTGTGCGAACTACAACTGTAATTCAACAGAGGTTTGTTGACGGAAAAAAAGTGTCGGAAACAGTAACAAGCACTGAAGGTGAAGGCGCTGTGGATATTCCTTCGAGACCATCTCAATTTGATGAAAGCGCTATGTCTTTTGGCTCTGAAATGTCCTCATCTTTAGCGTCCCAACCATCGGAAATGGATAGTTTAATGACTGTAATTGAAAGGCATACTTCGGAGGGTGAAATAGTGACATCCTCTAGACACACTATAATTATGTCTTCAGATCGGCCTGAAGATCTAGATTTTTCTAGAGAAGGCAGTGCAGTGCGTGAGCTATCGCCTTCCTCAGGGAGATCGGTAGCTCACAGCACTATATCTCTTTCCGGTAAACACTTGACAGATCCAGCAAGCGGCTCATGGAGCGGCCAGGATGAAGAACTAAGTTCTTCTGGCAGTTTTAGTAGGTACGTAGACGGTAAAGAATCATAGTTAAGATATGTTTTAAACTTCACTATCATGTTCCTTGGCATTTTCATGTCTTCCGTAAAACACAGATGGGCAAATTGACAGTTAGTGGTTACTACCTTCCTAATACCCGTAAAATCAAAGCGTTATCGGCCCAAAGGGAAGCGGGCAGCTACGTTTTAGTTCACGTATTGTATTAAAACTATCAAAGCAAACTAAAATATTTTTGAAATTATTGTAAAACATAGAGCGCGAGCGGATTTGATGCTGGGAAGTACTGACAGTTTGGAAGCGACTAGTTCAAACGCAACGAGGGCAACCTACAATTATGAAGTAGATACACCTATGACAGGAAGTCTAACGTCTGGAGGTAAGCAAATTTATTACCATTATAAATAACTCTTTATATTATTTTGGTGTTAAAATCTTATCATAACAATAAATCGTAATTATTATCATAAGATTTTACCACCTGTTGTCAAACATTGTAACTGTAATGGATGCTCACGGATTTTTGTATTTTATTCAGATACTAGTAAACCCGCCATCGCTTGGCTTCAGGAAACCTGTCTCTCAGTACCCACAATCGAAAAATTGTAGACATGATTCTTTAAATTGACTTTCTTTTTTATATGTGAATCGATTGAAATAAAGCAAACACTCAATTTTAGTAAAGCTTACCACAACATATTAGGGTCAATCGCACCTCAATTGGTTATGCTGTTTCTGAGATTTATTCTGTTCTGTTCTGTATTGCTGCAATGCGTCTCTGCATACATTTTGATATCTGCTTGTGTACCTTTTTTCGTAATCCTTACTAACATGATTTAGTTCTTGCAGTAAAATGTATGCATAATAAAATATAAAAATCGTGAGAACCAGTCACAAACAAAATTTTAAATGTTTGCGATGGCAACATAATTAAGTATTTAAATAGTTTCTAGTCCAATAACAACAATTAATGCTTGTTGAGTATTGTTAAACAAAATATAACTCATAAATTAAAATGTTATGAGTATCTTTGTTTATATTACATATTGAAATCCATAGTCAGTTCTGCTTACGAATAATATTTTGTAATTATGTGTTCTATATTAGTATTAGTTTGCACACAATATTCTAGTAAATTATTTTCAACATCATCTTATAATATAATTTATTTATTAGAAAAGTTAGTTCTAATGAGTTATTTATTAATCAAATTCAATGATATTGTAGTTGTGATACGTAATAATTGAGGCTATATCAATGCATCCTTCTTATCACTTGTTCCTATTAATACCTTACATTCATTTGGCTTACTGTATTAATCATCTTTACAGTTCCAGACTGATGCTATCATCCTTGCTTGTAATATTTGTAACGTGTATGATTTCATATGTATATTGCTATCCCGCCAAGCTTGATACTAATCAGAAAGATAACAGCGGTTCACCCTCCAGGGTCGAACACTATGGTATCCTCTTTGGACACCATGGACCCTGTGACTGCGGTACAAATGGAGAGTCTGGAGCATCAGTCTACAAGTGAACATTATTCTCATGATTACGAGGTTCATGAACCAGATTCTGATACTGAGCGTTTGGTAAGTTATTCAGGAACCTATTATTCTTATAAACCTAAAAGTCTAAATGATTGTTGGAACTAAGTAGCTGCAATCCAGCTAACCCTATCTGAAATAGCCAGGTGTAGTAAGTATAATCCAAAGTTTACATGGTTAAAATCAAATCAATAACAATGACATTCTATTTAAATGTATTCTAATCATACTCTGTTTTAGGAACTTGATGGAAAAATTCCAAAGGCCAAGGAACGTACAATCATGTTTGACAGTACAGATACACTGAGTGCAGTAAGTGGTGATAATTCTGTTCGAGAGGCCACTGTTGAGACTCCAGCTGCGACGTTCTTTATCGGAGATACACCCATTGTGCGAGGTAAATCTATAGATTTAGATATAATTATTCAAGATTTAGTAATTTCTTCCAGAAACATGTCGTTGGATTGTCTGGAAGAAATCGCTCGTAAGCGATAAGGCCGCCCATTTTATTGTGCCGTTCATTGAAAAACTGTGTACCTATGTAATGTTACGATGTGCAATCATTAAAGAGTTTAAATAAATAATAATAAATAACATTTTATAATTTTAAAACATTAAAAAGCAATAGGCTATAGCAATGGTCTATAAAGCATTAGGAAACTGCTAATTAATAGCAACAGTAAAAAGAATAGGTACTTATTGCAATACGTGGGTTCTTTAAGAGGAAATACCACGCGAACCCTTTTTCAAATTTGGGATTTTTTCACTCAATATCTCTGTCGCGCTTGCGAGCGGCGTGTATGTCAGTGCGATAGAGACAACTGCAGCTCCGTGTAAAAACCCGAGGCAAAAATCATCAAAATCGAGGTTCCGTTCTCGACTAATCCCCCCGCCAAAACTAAAGCAATCTTAACGAAATTTTGGAAATTGAATGGGAAGGAGATATTCTGTGTCGGACCGTTTAGCTTTTTGTGCTAATTGTTATACAATTTGTGTACTAGGCGTTTGTTTGCGGCATATTTATTTGGCCGTTTTAAGCGCTGTTTGAAGTAGCCTAAAACTTTTGAAAACAAAAATATCAAAAAAATCAAAACGTACCAACATAGATAATGATGATATTATTCTTGTGTGAAAAAATTATTGATCTAGAGTCAAAAACCAGCGAGGGATTAGTCGAGAACGTTTGTATGGAAAAATGACCCGTAGCATTTCCTCTTAACATATTCTTACTTATTTGATTTAAGAACGTCAAGATCTATAGGTTGTAGGACAATAATGGTTTGACGAATTAATTTATATAAATTTTAAAGTTATGAACTTTTTTCAACAGTAGTGAGCTTTTAGTTCCAAGAGCAGTTGTAGGCTGTTCTACTAAAAAATGTAGTAATGAAAAATTTAATTTTGTCACAGGAGACAGAAGAGAAGAAGAAGATGATAGCCAACCTACTCTATCTGGTAGTTGCCCTGCTTCTTTACCACCAACAACCCAGCCATCACCACCGGTACCGGCGCAGAGAAGGTAACTACAATAAATTATCTTCCACTTAATGTTATTAAAGCTATGTAATCTATTAGTAACCGCGCATTATTGTAGGACTTGAAGCTATATGTTAATAGATTTATTGTTGCCAGGATATACGTAAACTATATCTTGTACTCGCGCACTTCACGCAGCACTTTTATTTTCGTTCTATATTTCACATTCACCAAATTGCTTTTTAGCTTTCTTGTGTTCTTAATTTTTATAATCATTTTACTTATAACATTTCAATCTCATAAAAGTCAAAATTGTACCTACTAAAACAGTAATGTTATCATTGCAGCTGCTATTGTTTAAGTCACTCTCAAGAAAAGTTCGACAAATAGGTACACGATTTATATCATATAGCTTTTTAGTTTTATTTTGCTCATCACCACTTCATGTCATCGTTTGCGCTTTTTAATTGTGTGTTTAAGAATATAAAATGTGTGATTATTTTTTAATGTTTAACATTTGGGATGTTGCTGTTCACAATATCATTAATAAAGCATGGAGGTACTTTATGAACTTTTGTGGAACTTTTCATCACATTTACTTCCATCCTCATACGGCTTCCTTTCTTAGTTCTTCCACAAAAGTTGTATTGTTTTTGTTTGTTTTCTTTTCAACTTTACATACTCGTATTCTCCAACTTCAATCTTTACTTTTCTTTCCAGATCCTTGACCATGCTAGCCAAATCTCCTCAATCAAGCCTCGACGACACTGCAAGGAAGTAGATTCTTATTTTTTTTCGTCCTATTGCAAGGTGGTAGTATATTGTTGGTTTAAATTTAAATTCAGATTGTTTTAAAAGTTTTAAAAATTTTGTTGATTAGGTTTTAATGAATAGCTTAACAGCTTAGCTAAATTGCACGTTTCGCGATGTTTTTGATTATTTCAACGAACTATCTTCTATTTGGACTTACTAGCAAATGTACGAACATGAATGATAATAATATCATAGTAGCTACAAACGTACATACATCATACGTAGAAATATACAAATAACTACTGAAATATTCACTGATATAATAGTTCCAAGGGAAATTTCTTATAATTGTCCTGTAAGTCCACAACTGAGACTTGATATTTGTAGTCATTTCGAGTTACTTACAATTGACTAACTGAACTAACTATTTACAATGACTAATCACTATTTAGGTGTTCGGATAATAAGACTTAGTGCGTATGTCCAACATTTGTAAGCAAATATTTGTTCAATACTTTGTAATAAAAAAGTTTGTTGAATATTTGTCTAGATGTAGGCCATATCTGTCGAGTGAACTTTTGGATAGTATTTTGGTACTCCCTTTTCTACAGTACCGTCGGTTTTTTACGACACTGGTCCATGGTACTTCGACCTATAACCTCTTAGATAGTGCTTAGCTTAAATTTAGTCTTGAAAAACATGCTTATCCATTACAATGGTAACACTGTAGTAAGGAGTATTAACTATTTTGTAAGATTACGATGTAAGTAGGTATGTTTTTGAAGTTATCAATTTTGAACTTGACGACATCTTTGAAATAGATGGTGACTAGGATGATACACATGATTCGAGACTATCCCTCTCGCTTATTATTACAGCAAGCGTGTTTTATAATGAAATATTTTGAGATGTTATTTGGTTTGGATCTATGCACAATTTCTCGAATAATCTAGCTAGGGTAGAGGTACAAAATGTAGGTTAAGGTACCGCGACATCTCTACGGCCAACTTGCACTTAAGCTATTGAATAGATCTCGTTTATTGTGATATCGAAATAAAATAGCTTTTTTACAATTAGTTTAAACTTAACATTACGAAGTCTGGTGTGCAAAGTATATTTACTTTTTTTAACTACTTATTTGTTTTAAATTTGTTTGTAATTAATTTACCTGTTATGTTTATATTAAAGGTAAATGCAAATAATTTTTATATTAAAACTATTACATTATGTATAAAATTCGAAGGATCATACTTAGATTAAATAGTTATTGCTACGTTTTGTAAATTTATAACTTTGAAGTTGGTCGTAGACTGGAAACGCAACTAAGTTTTTCAAGACGGGCTTGCTCACTTCCAATTGTTTTAACTGTAAAGATTTTATGGTCTGTATACTGGGGTTGGTAATGATAATAAAAATAAATAAGAGAAGGATGGAATTCTAGGATTTGAGTACTAAAGGGATGAGACTGAAGAGGGTTAATTAAGATCTAGAAATAAAAGCTTAGCTGAACTCACGACTGCAGATGCTGATTTGAAGCCAATATCTTCGGCAGACGAACTACCTTGTGTAGATAGATGGGAGTTCAACGCTGCTACTATATATAAATATAGTTAATTTTGTTTTAATGTCGGTGTGCTTAAGAAAATGGATGTTAAGTGTAATGCTAGCGACACAAGTCGCAATGCTGTATTAAGTTTCAAGACCAGTTGAGTTGCTCTGTTCAATGTTTCACGTTGTATTTATAATATGCTGAATATTCTATCGATAACTAAATATTATTATTAAATAAAAATGCTGTCTCATATTTAAAATTGTTGTTTTATTTAATTAATTGCTTGCCCAGCGAACTTCGCACCGCCCGCGCCCTATCAACACTTATAATAAATCTGTATGTGTATGCTGGTCGCTGTCTGTATATAAAAGATATATGAGAAAAACTTTTACGGGGGTGTTTATAACGCATTAGAACCCAAAACACTGATTAATTCAAATTTTTGTCTGTGACTTTGTACGTGGTAATCTCCGAAACTGCTTATCCGATTTAGGTGCGGTTTTCACCAATATATTGAGCTCAGCTTCACTTATTTTATTTAAAACATTTAGTGTTTGTTTTATATCAATCGGTTAAGACATCAAAAATTATGTCGGTTTATAGAATCACGCCTAACAATTTCCGAATGTGCGTAAGGGGCCACTAGTAATTAATATAATTATGTTGTGTTAACTTAGTTACCTGAAACAATTGTTACACTATCACGAAACATTAACAAAACATCACAAATAATAATTAATAGTTTGAAAAACTGAAAACACGCTTTTATAATGCTATCTATAATGCTACGTACAATTTTATTATGAGATATCTAATAATTTTATCAAATTAGTGTATTGTCATCGGTCCTCAATAAATCTACAAAGTTTGAACGAAATCTGGCCGTTTAAAGTGGGTCAAAATCGCGCCCAAAGAAGTCGGTTACAAACAAACATACAGGTGAAGCTAATATAAAGCGTGTAAAAATTTTAATGAATTTAAATTAAGAAAATAGTGTTAAAAATTTCAATGATATATATATTCATTGAAATTTTTAACACTATTTTCTTAATTTAAATTCATTAAAATTTATTTTCTATTTTTTAGTTCGGTTTTCTATAAAAAGCGTGTTTTTTAGTTTTTAAAACTATTATTTATTTTCTACTTTTTAGTTTGGATTATTTATAATAGCTTGTTTTTTTATCAAATTAGTGTATTGTCATCGGTCCTCAATAAATCTACAAAGTTTGAACGAAATCTGGCCGTTTAAAGTGGGTCAAAATCGCGCCCAAAGAAGTCGGTTACAAACAAACATACAGGTGAAGCTAATATAAAGCGTGTAAAAATCATATTTTGCAAATTGAAAAATGGAATAATTTTATCAAATTAGTGTATTGTCATCGGTCCTCAATAAATCTACAAAGTTTGAACGAAATCTGGCCGTTTAAAGTGGGTCAAAATCGCGCCCAAAGAAGTCGGTTACAAACAAACATACAGGTGAAGCTAATATAAAGCGTGTAAAAATACACAAAATAGTCCATAGTTTGACTCAATAGTTGAAATAAATGTAATGAATGAAGTGAGTCCAGCTACTTGAATTACGTGATAAGTACCCAAATAATAAAATATATCATAAGGGCAGTCAAAGAAAAACAATAATTATATTAAATAAAAATTTATTTTACACAGACGAAACGTAAAGAAATAATTTAATAAATAATTTACGCTAAAAACAATGTCTTACGACAATCACTAAGTTAAATAGGTTTTTCAAATAGCACAAGTCACTTTGAAAAGAAGTACAGAAGTACAAAAGTTTATTTTACTTTTTTACTTGTAAAAACTTATCACTGAAAGTAAATTTTACACAACAAATGATTTGTAAGAATAAAAATCGAATAAGACATTTTATCGCTTTTAAATCTATTTCATTTGCATTACAAAGATACTTTTAACACTAATCGTTGCACAACTTGATTATTATTATCATGTAAATCAGGCTTAAAGCCTGATTTACATGATACCATTTTCTTGTACATGCAAGAGCAATAATGGTATGCAATTAAATACGCGCAAGAATTGCCATTCAAGAATTGTAAGCGGCTGTTTACACGCAGATTATTGAATGCGATAATTGCATGCAATTCTTGACAAGATAAAATTGCCAGTGGCTTTTGTTTACACCAAGGCAATTCTGTTTATGAAACAATTGCTTTCAAGTTTTGCCTTGTCTAAACACATACTTGTACCATCTTTTGACGTGTTGCTTCAAGTATTGCACGTATTTGCATTGGTGAATATTTAGTGGAACATTTTTTGCGCTAGCTAATTATTTCAAATGAGCCAAATAGTCCTAAAGTTCGGTTCTGCTGATATAATAAGGTTCATTGAAATTTATCGCGATAATTAATGTTTAAGGGATACTGAAAATAAAAAAATATTTTAATATCTATAAATTATTTATTTATATTTTTACGTTGTTACGTCAATATTTCGTGCCTATGAAGAGCAGCAATGATCAACACACCCTCACTCACTGCACTCATGTTTGCAAATGCAGAGAAAATTCAATAAAATTGAATTCAATAATTGCATAAGAAATTATGGTATATGCTGTTTACACCAAAGCGAAACTTGCAAGGAAAGTTGTGCAAAATGTCAAGAATGTCACGAGTTGTTTAGATGATACAAGTAATTTATTGCTCCAATTTTATTGTATGCAACAGGCAAGAAACTGGTATCATGTAAATGAGGCCTTAAACGAAAACAATTCAAACAAGAAATCGTTTTATTTATAAAAAAAACATTTAATACGTCAACCCCCGATTTCCCATTCAAATCATTTTCAATTTTATACTTAAAACTACGAATATTATGCTTACACGTATTATGGCATTAACATGATATGTTTATAATTTATAATTATCCGTGTTAACTGATAACGGTTAATTATAAACATACTCATAAAATTAATTTGTATCTCGGGAAAAAACGAGAAGTTTGTTTTAGTAGAAACTAAGAATAAATAGGTTAATAAATAAATCTTCACTTTGGTGGTGAAAGATGCTTTCAATGTAAGCATTCTTAAGGTCAGAGCACAAATATTTCAAAATGCCGTCCTATCGTCCGGATATTTCAAATCAGTCGTTGTAAACTTAGAACACAAACCAATTTGATATGTAAAAACAACAAACTTGAAAGTCACTTTATAACAAAACCTTAACCTAATGTCGTTTAAAGCGAATCGAATTCGGACACGTCACTGGTCTGAAAAAGAAGAAAATTATTATTAAAAACAATCATAACGAAACATGAAATAATATGTTAAAGTAACGTTAATGGAAGTTAACTTATAATAGTACCTGAACATACTCGTATAAATCAGCATTGGGAAAGAAAATAGCATTCAGTCCAAAGAATACTAGAGCTAGAAAAACTACCTATCACTGATGAGTCAAAAAGTGTTTCATTTAAAAGCTATTAATAACTTTTCAAATAATCAATTGTCACAATATCAATTATCAATATAATTATTACCATGAAAATATAAATCTGTTAATTGTCTAGCTGCAAAACTGTGCTTGTTGTGCACCCTATAATTATGGGTACACTAATAAATCTGTTGGGTGTCTTATTACTAAATAAATAGATAAAAACCACTAAAAGGCACTCGGAGACTGCCGAGGTAAAGCTATTGCATAGCATTTTTTATCAACTTATGCAATTATAATTATTAGAAGTTATATAGTTATATCAGAACAGCGCCATCTAGTTTGTAGAAAACATACGTACCATACCTTAGTATTAAGGTACTAGATGACGCTGATTGGGGGTGTTAGGTTTTTTTCGTTACGGAATTTCTGGATTCGGTCCCCACGCTCAAGGCCCGCGATAAAAGCTATGCAATAGCTTAAAAATAAATAAATTATTGACATTACTGTTAAAAAAATTGATCAATACAAACATGACTTTATGGATGGAGATGGATAGATAAACTCTATTCGTACCTACACCAGAAATAAATTTAAACAATGTCTTTCACTTTTCATACAAACATAACATTATTATCGAAAAAGGCCGTATCGCTAAGCGATCACTTACAGGCAAACATTTGTACAGAAAATAAGAAGTTAAGAAATACGGAACAGTGGTGACAATACAAATAAAGGACATCATCAAGTTATTATCTACTAGTAAACCCGCCCTCGCTTCGCTTCGGGAAACCTGTCCCTTAGTACCCAAGTCCAAAATTGTTAAACCTAACCAGCGCACGAATTTATTTTCACGCGCGTTATTTTTCATTTTGCGAAAAACTTTCATATATTATACATATAAACTTTCCTCTTGAATCATTATATCTATTAAAAAAACCCCATCAAAATCCGTTGCGTAGTTTTAAAGATCTAAGCATACATAGGAAAAGAGAAAGCGACTTTGTTTTATACTATGTAGTGAAGTGTAAATGTAAATAAGGTGCAAAATACATACAAGGTCAGGTTTATAGAGGTGCACGTGAGGCAGAAGGAAGGTGGAGCCCAGGTCCCGCTCGGCCATCGCGTCTGCCTCCTGACGGTTACATACAATTAGTATGGGGTCAAGGAGAAAAGTTCAAAGTTCAAAGATCAACCAGGTGGCACTGAATCGAGCGACCCCCCAAAATAGATGCTTGTATTGCCTTATCCGTTTAATACGATGGTTGGTTTGGACACAAGGACGGACGATACAAAAGACGGAAGACATTAAGAGACATTTTATAAATATGAAAAGTTGAATGATGATGACATTACCTGATGCGAAGTGAGTCTGGTGGAAGAAGCAGCGCGTCCTGTACTGGCCGGCAATGTGCCGCCCACAGACCGCGCTTCCGACAATGTCCTGTTGGTTATTGATGTAATGTTGAAATGATGATGATGATGATGATGAAAAATAAAGTTTAATAAATAATAACCTAATATGTTTAATTTAACTAACTTTAATTTAAATAATAAATAAATAACGCTATACACTCATAGCCCCACACTAGGATACCCTGTGGGTGCCATGGACAACACACAAGACAAGAACACACACACCCGCCTCGCGGGGAATCGAATCCAGGACCCTCGTAAACTGCGATCCGGCGTGTTAACCATTGCGCCATCCGGGTCGTCAAAATGTTTGCACGAAATTTGATTATTTATTATTTAATTAACTAGGTAAATTAAATTTGATTCGAAGTTAACAAGCACTTTTCGAAGTAATATTTTGATTTGAATTAATACGTACAGCTCTCCAAGTCGCCTCTCCGCATCGGTCCATTCAGATATATCTTCTTGGCTGAAATTTAAAATTAAGTTAAAAATACAGTTGTAAGAAAAATCATCTTATCCTTACCAGCAAACGAGAAAAATCTTTACAATACAGTTTCTACGCAAACTTGCTTCGTATGTACCATCCTAAAATACTACGTAGCGATATGTCACTAATACTTACTTCCCAAAGTTTTAAAATTCCTTCTTTGGACTTACGAATACTCAAGAATACATTACCTGATCTCATCAACAATACCTATAAGACTTCCGAAGCGTATCGAATCGTGACAGTTCCGCTTCTAGATCTGTTTTGTTGACAGACGACAGGTCATCCCTGTCATCCTTAGACATGGCTTCGTCGGGTCTGATGGTGGTCGATACCTTGAACCCTGCTGATACCAGCGCCCCTGTAATAGGAAATATGCATGCACTTGATGGAGAAAATTACACCATAATAAAAACTTGAGAGGTGTCAAGGGAAACCCGGATGGAACGCAGTACCTTTCGATTAATTAGTGACGGAATTGTAATCAAATTTTTTTTTTTTTAAGTTATAATTATTTCCCACTGGTAGCGTCATCTATCATCTGTGACCTACAAATCTGAAAATGTCAAGTGTGGCACACTGCTGCCATCTATCAAAAACAACAAAAACTAATGACAAAACCGCATTTTCTTATTAAAAAACGCTCCACGAGATGGCGCTGTACACAATATATGCAACTAGACGGAATGTATGAATGAATGAATTAAGACGAAAAAGTGTCGTTACAATATTTTTCGTCTTAATTCATTCATTTTTCCGTCTAGCCCCCTTTCGGAACGCGCGATAAGGAACTTCGTTCCAAAAATATAAAAATAAATTAAAAAGTCCTATATATAACAACACACTATAGCGCGAACCTTTTTCGTTCCCTTGGAAACGGGCGACCTTGGCTGTGTAGCACGGCCGCCCGTGTCCTTGCCCGATCGCTCCTTGAGCGGCCCCCGCGCAACAAAAGTTAGTCGACTGGGATACGCGCTTTCAGGACGCACGCTTTTCTTCCGTGTTAGTTTCGTTAAAGTATTGTGATTTTCTTATAGTATGTAAGGCTATAAGTGGCGCTCCAACTCGTGGCCGCGACCCGCTAATGTGTTGTGTGACTGTCTGGTTTCATATATTACGTATTACCTAAAGTTAGGTATTGTTCGTGTGTTCATCGGTGTTACAGTGTAGTACGTACCAGCCGATATGCCGCGTAAATTACGTAATACAACAACGGACAATAGTGTCGAAAGTGGTTCGGAGGAAGAAGCTGAGAGGCCACCCTCAGTGCTCATGTCTGGTGACCAGTTATCGTCGCTTCTTGCCGCGTTCGCAAAGACGCAGGCCGAGGCGAACCGTCAACTGGTGGAGTCCCTCATGACATCGCACACGGGAACGCAGTCTCCGCAGCCCCCCTCCGACGCATCATCACCGTCACCAACGTTGCCGTCGCGAAAATCGGGAAATATGGCTAAGTGCACCGCTCGCTTCGATGGGCACAGTAGGAACCCAGAGGTGGTGGAGGCGTTCATCGATGCACTTGAGGTGTACAAGGAATGTGCATCAGTATCGGATGATCATGCACTTCGCGGCTTGCCCATGTTGCTGGAGGGCGAGGCTGCAGTATGGTGGAGAGGGGTCCGGACGGAAGTGTCCTCGTGGCCCGAAGCTCTGAAGAGGCTTCTAAGTATGTATGGTGTTCCCCTACCAGCTCATTTAGTGTTTCGAAAAATATTTTCAAGGGAACAAGATGAAGAGCCGGCCGACACATTCGTCGTACGTATACGAGCATTAATTTCTAAATTGCCATATACTTTGCCGGAAGAGGCCAAGCTCGACATTATTTACGGTCTTTTGCATAAACGCATTAGAAAACGATTACCGAGAGATACACTCACAAGTATTGAGTCGCTCATCAATAAATCGCGAGCGATCGAAGACTCGATATTGGAAAGTTCGCAAACGAACGTCGCTACGACGAGAGTGTCGACCCGACAACAAACACTCGCTAACTCGTCGTCGCCGTCGCCGCGCTTGGCAACAGCGCGTAGCGAGGGAGTTTTCGCGGGAACCGTCGGGCGAACGTCGGACAGCTACTGCGGTACGACGCAACGGTCGAGCGGGCCGTCTTTGTCGCCGACACGTCGAGTCATGTTATCGTCGGATCGCGCAAGTGCACTGAGAAAACTGAGGCACTATAAATTATTGTGCATGCACACATCTTTGACCAATCGTGCAAGCACGTAAAATTATGCTGCCAACTGAGCACAAAAAGTTATGTTAGTTATCATGATATCGTGCATAGTAATAACGCGTTGAGTGATCGAGTGTCGTGTATTAAAAAGGGTTTCTGTGTTTATTGTAAGTCACGCGGACACAATAGAGACTCGTGTTCTAAGCTAGTTACTAAGAAATCTTTAGGTAGTTCTGATTTGTATTGCTATGGTTGCGGGGAGAAAGGGGTGATTCGGGCAAACTGCCCAAAATGTAAAATTGTACCAAAGTTAGTACCAAGTGTATCGAACGACAAGGATACTGGTTTTTATTCTTTTAATGATTTTAGTGATGTACGATTATGTAGTATCGATAGTTCACCTGGGCGACCAATCTTAAAAATTGAAATTGCGGGTGTTAACGGGTCTGCATTAGTTGATACAGCTGCCAAACGGTGTGTTGCCGGTACTACATTGCATTCTTTGTTACGGAGGATTCAACATCCTCTTAGTGATAGTGTTATGTCAGTAAAGCTCGCGGACGGCGTTGTTAAGGAACTTAATGTAAAACTGGCCAGCGTAGATGTAAAGCTCCAGGGGACTGATTTAGTCATACCTACTACATTTATTATTTTTCCTAATGCGGAAAATAACGATACATTGCTGGGTATCGATTTTTTGCGCGAAGCTCGTATAATTCTTAATATGTATACAAACACTTGGTACACAGCGGATCAACCTCAGGTCATTCACCCTCTACTTACGGAAAGCGCACGCGCTCCTGTAGGGTGCGCCTCGGTTAACATGTTGCGAGAGGACGAGGGCACGTTACTCTCGATGCCTGAACGTGCTGACCTCGCCGCTCTTCTTTGTGAGTATAATGACATATTTAGTTTAGTAGGTGAACCGACACCGTTTGCTGAACACCATATTGACACAGGCGATCACCCGCCTATTTCGGTTCCCCCGTATCGTGTCACGCCGGCCAAGAAGGAAATCATTCGCGCCGAGCTCGACAAGATGTTGGCGGAGGATGTGATCGAAGAGTGCGAGTCGGCCTGGTCTGCACCAATCGTCTTGGTACCGAAGTCGAACGGTACGTATCGTTTTTGTGTCGATTACAGGCTACTTAACGCCGTGACTAAAACGGATGCATATCCTATGCCACATATTGACGAATTGTTACAGTCTACGAAAAAGGGTTGCGTGATGAGTTCTTTAGATCTACGCAGTGGGTACTGGCAATGTCGTGTCAAGGATAAGGATAAAACCGCCTTCGTAACGCCTTTCGGTATGTACCGATTCAAGCGTATGCCGTTCGGTTTAAAGAACAGTCCGGCTACGTTTCAGCGGTTAATCGATCGTTTTAGATCAGGGGCTTGTTTCGAAGACGTTACAGTATTAACATATCTGGATGATATATTGGTGATTTCAGAGTCGTTCACCCGTCACCTTGCAGATCTCCGTGCGGTATTCGACCGTCTCCGTGTATTCAAACTTCGTGCGAATCGTGACAAGTGTGTCTTCGCCAGGGAACAGGTCAAGTACCTCGGACACGTGATCTCGCAAGAGGGTATCTCTCCAGATAATGATAAGGTAAGTGCTGTTTTAGATATGAAGGAACCTACAAACCTGCAGCAACTTCGGACGTTCTTACAAACGTGTTCGTGGTTCCGCAAGTTCATGCCCGAATTTGCGAAATTGGCTGAACCACTCACGAGACTGACAAGGAAGAATCAAACTTGGAAATGGGATGTAGAACAACGTAAATCGTTTGTCTCTCTTAAGCAATTATTAGTAACAGCTCCCATTTTAGTCCAAGCTGACTATGACAAACCATTTATTTTACGAACTGACGCCAGTAACTTCGCTCTGGGCGCAGCCTTACTCCAGGGGGAGGCACCACATGAGGAACATCCCATCGAATACGCCAGCCGTCTGCTCACCGCAGCTGAGCGCAATTACTCGACTACTGAGAGGGAGGCTCTCGCGGTAGTCTGGGCAGTCGAGAGATTCCGCTGCTATATCGATGGTCATATGGTTCATGTTCGAAGTGATCACCAACCCCTGAAGTGGTTATTTTCGCTCAAGACTCCGAGCGGTCGGCTCGTTCGTTGGGCCATGAAGCTACAAGCTTTCGATTTACGAATAGAGTATACTCCGGGTAGGGCTAACGTAATTGCAGATACCCTTAGCCGCCCTGTGCTAGAAGCTGAGTCATCACCCGAATGTGATATTTGTCCGGTGGTTGTCGATGTTCCACATTGGAATGCGACTTCAACTCGTGAGTCACAGCTGGCTGATCCGGAGGTCTCTAAGATAATTCACGATCTAGAAGGTAAGGATGAACTTTCCATTAACCGTTGGTCTGAGCGTGGTTATCTCCTAAATCAGGGCGTTTTATACCGTTACGTCGAGGACACTGATTCCGAGGATCCTCAGCTCGTCGTGCCCGAAAGCTTGCGGAGCAAAGTCATGTATGAATGCCATGACGCACCTACCGCCGCTCATGGTGGTATTGATAGAACTATACATCGTATCTCAAAATCTTTTTACTTTCCTGGTATGAGACGTTTTGTCACTCAGTATTTGAAGACCTGTGTAGAGTGTCAACGATATAAGTCTTCCAATCTCAAACCAGCTGGACTTCTTCAGACTCCGGTACCAGCGCAGAGATTTGAAGTGGTAGCCGTCGATCTGTTTGGTCCATTACCCAAGGGGTCTCTCGGGGAACGGTGGATCCTCATCGTAGAGGACACCGCTAGTAAATGGGTTGAAGTCTTCGCTCTTACCGAGGCAACGGCAGAGGTCTGCGCGAAAACTTTGGTTAATGAAGTATTTATGAGATTCGGTCTTCCTCGTAGAATGATTTCAGATAATGGGGTGCAGTTTGTGGCAGACGTCATGCAGAAAGCTATGTATGTATTAGGTGTGAAACAAAGCCTGGTGCCACTTTACCACCCTGAAGCGAATCCGGTGGAACGGAAAAATCGAGACCTGAAGGCTCAACTTGCCATCCTGGTTGAAGGTCGTCACCAGCATTGGCCGGAGGTATTGCCTTTCATACGATTTGCCTTTAATAGCTCGCTCACAAAGGCCACTGATCAGACTCCCGCGTTCCTTACTTTTGGTCGTGAGCTCCGATCTCCCTTGTCTGCTCAGGCGGATTTGCGGACTATTGTTGAATCCGAGAATTTTGTACCTCAGATTACTCCGTATCTTTTAAAGCTCGCCGATACCGTCTCCTCTGCTAAGGAGAGCCTCGAACGTCATCAAGATGCTCGGAAGGCGTTCTGTGATAAAGGTCGCTCTCCTGCTGAAGAGTTCGCTGAGGGTGATCTCGTATTGATGAAAACTCACATCCTCAGCAATGCTGCGAAAGGAGTATCATCGAAGTTGGTACCTAGACGCGATGGACCCTACGTGATTGCCAAAAAGGTAAGTCCCACAACCTATGTAGTAGCTCATGGGAAGGATGGGGAGGTCTGCGGCAAATATCATGTTTCCGACTTACGTCGGTATCATTCCAGAGAGGGTGAATGTCCTGAGCCAGTGGTTCCCAAGCGTGGTAGGGGTCGCCCACGGAAATCAATTTCTTAGTTAGCTATTAATCGGGTTATACGCACATTCATTCTTTGTTTATCATTTTTGTTACGTATTCCGTTAAGGGGTTTGATCAGCGATGGAGGATCATCTGCTGATCAAAAGGGGGAGTGTATAGCGCGAATCTTTTTCGTTCCCTTGGAAACGGGCGACCTTGGCTGTGTAGCACGGCCGCCCGTGTCCTTGCCCGATCGCTCCTTGAGCGGCCCCCGCGCAACGAAAGTTAGTCGACTGGGATACGCGCTTTCAGGACGCACGCTTTTCTTCCGTGTTAGTTTCGTTAAAGAATTGTGATTTTCTTATAGTATGTAAGGCTATAACACATAATATATTATGTAGTTTCGTTAATATTTCATTAATATTTCTTGAAGTGATAAAGTATTGTAAACATTGTATCTTTATTAAGTTTTAGTCATCATCACAATACCCCATAACTGTCCCACTGCTGGGCTTGGGTCTCCTCTGGCAGTGGGATGAGTGATTCCAGTCAAGTATGGATTCGTGGATTTTATACACCTTTGACAATAATATGATGAACTCTCAGATGACTCTCATGATGTACATTTGGTGGAGATTTCCTCGTGATATTTTCCTTCACCGAAGCAAGTGATAATTAATATGTAATACGCTTTAGTTTGTAATAAGTTTTAGTACATTTTGCTTAACTTGAATTTAATCCCAAATCGTAAATATATAGAATTTTTAATTGAAATTATTCACAAAAAATATTCAAAAAATATGTTCAAACATTTTTAATATTATAAGTATTATCGTTCTCCCCAAGATTGATACAGGACGGGGATCAATCATGATGTAATTGTTTAACACGTTCGCTGCGTTACACGTATAAGTACGTCGTGTTTTTAATACGCTTTTAATAGCTTGAGATGTATGTTGGTATCTAACAAACTGAAAATTAACTATCCAAGAGATACTCCATTCATTTGTATTAAGGTTCTCTTTAATCTGTCAGTGGTAAAGTGGTTATATTCTCTTTGGTAATTAAATAATAGATGATGAATGACAGTCGTGTTATTAATAATGCCATGGTAACTGAAACTAGGGTTGACTATAGTATGCAAATAGTGTATGTAGGGTTGTTGCTCTAGCCCTAAGCGTATTTTTTAGTTTTTTTATAACTATATTTATTTTTTCCATAGAAAATTACGATCGCCGCAGCGAGCGTAGTAAATATGACGAGAATACTTGCCTTGTTTATTGTGTCTGTCTTTGTTCGTACTATAAGACGACTCCATGCTGTGTTTTCGTCTCATCTGAAATATTAAAATAAATTGGTTACAAGTGTTCCAGATGTCCACTAAATTTATACCTCTACATCATTAGGTAGCTTAATTGTAATGGCGAACAAACATTTTTTACCACCGAATTAACTTGAATCATTATTACATTCAAATGCATTAAACTATTCTGTGAGTGGGTTGGCCAGATTTATCGATAAACGCAATTAGCAAAACGTTAAATATTAAAAATGATTATTTTCCCTAAACTTTTCCCTATTAAAATACACAATAAATTGATGGCCCACTACTGTGTACGGTTAGAGAACCGTGTTCTCTATGCGTCCTTAAGGAGAGCCTTAAGGAGGCGTAGAGCACACTCCACCATGCTGCTCCAGTGCGATGGATGGAGGGGTTAGTGGAAACCCAAGTATTGGAAGCTTTTATGCCGGCTGAAGGGCTCCGACAAGGCTTAACGACTGCTATCTAATCTGCCCACTGGGCTATTAGCGCTTCACAAAATATTTCCAAAACATCGAGTGTGACTGTATCCACACACCGTCGTTAGTTTAACGTGAAACATCTACATCAGTCAGTAGCATCCACTAACTATTCAAGATCATCATCGCAACCCTTAACCGTCCCACTGCTGAGCATGGGCATGCTACACAACGTGAGGGCTACAGGCCATAATCCACCACGCTGGCCAAGTGCGGAATGGCGGACTTCACACTCCTTTGAGAACATATTTTTAACCGTCAGTTGTCGGGTTTTCTAACAATGCTTAATATTAAATCTGACTATAGCGACCTCATCATTAGCGTTAGTAGCGCCAGACTCCAAGTAGCTGATCAGTTTCGCTTCATTGCTCAGCTCCAAGCTCCTCTTCCTGGCCAGGTTGTCACGACTGGAAACATAAAAAACACTTATTGACGATGTAGAAAACGATTGTAAAATAATGTTTAATTGAAGTCACAATGCCTGTATGAACATTTGAACATATTTAATTATTTTAACTTTATTGTCCGCAGTAAAATATTACAGCACAAATGGCGAGTATTATGCTTGGCTACAACCCATTAATGGCCCACTACTGAGCACGGGTCTCTCCTCGTACCTGAGGAGGCCTAGAGCATACTCCACCACGCTGCTCCAATGCGGATTGGTGGAGGGGTTAGTGGCCAACCCAAGTGTCGGAAATTTTTAAGCCGCCCGAAGGTATGCGACATGGCTTAACGACTGCTACCAAATGATAACAACCGGGACCGACGGCTTTACGTGCCCTCCGACGCACGGAAGCGCTCAAGATATTTAGCCACTAGCGGTCACCCATCCAACTACCGACCGCGCCCGCTGTTGCTTAACTTTGTCAATCACTTGAGATCGACGCAAGCCGCCGGGCTATGAGTGCTTCCCGGGCTATGGGCTATGAGTGAGTATTATGCTTAACGCATTTCAAATCAAGAGTGAATAGGCTGCTACTCAGTTAGTGCGCTCTACCACCCAAGACCGCATCTCCACTTACCATCAGGTGGGATTGTGGTCAAGCATTAACTTATAATAAAAAAAATTAAATATACATTATACGCACACATTAAATTATATAAATATATACATAAGAGATGATGAACTTGTACCTTTAATTGTAGCTATTACCTGTCAGAATGATGTGGATGGAGCCTCGCGCGGGGGATCATGACTTGCGGCGCGGGGGGAGGCGGTGGAGCGTGCGCGGGGGGGTCCGATATAGCACACTTCTTGCTGCTTGACGATCGCTGGAATTTATATAAAAAATGTATAACATAAATTTAAAATAAATACGTAAGTATGTAATCATTAATAACAATAATTACATTATTATTATTGATTAGGTACATACTTAAGTACCTATAATACGGAAGAATAAATTAGGTATAATACTTAGTAAATAAATTATATAGTTTATAATTTGTTTTTAGTAAAACCTACTTAGTAATATAAACTTATAATTATATGTTAGCTTCATAAAATACATAATAAACATTTACTTGGAAGAAAGGAATAATCGAAATTTATTTTTATGGTTAGTAATCATGAATGTTCTAGCCCTGGGGCAAATCGTAAAAAAATAATTTTAGGTATTATTATTATATATTATTTATTATTTATTATTTATTATTTATTATTTATTATTTATTATTTATTATTTATTATTTATTATTTATTATTTATTATTTATTATTTATTATTTATTATTTATTATTTATTATTTATTATTTATTGTTTATTGTTTATTATTTATTATTTATTATTTATTATTTATTATTTATTATTTATTATTTATTATTTATTATTTATTATTTATTATTTATTATTTATTATTTATTATTTATTATTTATTATTTATTATTTATTATTTATTATTTATTATTTATTATTTATTATTTATTATTTATTATTTATTATTTATTATTTATTATTTATTATTTATTATTTATTATTTATTATTTATTATTTATTATTTATTATTTATTATTTATTATTTATTATTTATTATTTATTATTTATTATTTATTATTTATTATTTATTTATTATTTATTAATTTTGTAATTAATTTAATTTTAGGTACCTAACAGCATAATATCACACGTAAGTGAAAAGTCTCCGAGACTGTGTGTACATAATAAGTAATCCTCATAGAGGTCGTAAGCCTTAAAAGTCCTCTCAACATACAAAATTAGTAAGAAATTATGAAGAGTAAAATTTACCTTGGACGGCATGTAAGGAAGAGAAGCATTTTGGACACTGGAAGAGTCCCCTGTCTCGTTCCGTTCACTGATCAAAGCCCGACGATCGGTCCTCTGCTTTGGCATGCCACCCTGAAATTATATTACAGTCAAATTTATCTTTATCAATCATTAATCATTAATCAAATGAGACAGAATCATTATTTAAAAAAATATAATCGCCACTATAAAATATTTGGTTTAGTTGCTGATCTAAAAATTAAAGCTCCCAGTTGAATACCTTAATGAAAGGCAAGATGTTTAGAAGCGAGTTACATCGTACAAAAAGGAGATGTATACAGCCAATACCTAATGTAAATATAAATCTGAAAAATGTGAAAAGGAGAGACATCATTTAGTTTTTGTTACAAGTTGCGATATTTTCAGATAGGTAATGTCTGATAGTTAATTTTCAAATACCGTCAACCATGACCAATTGGGTATAAATCCTCAAGATTGCTGTGCTAAGGAAACGGAATTTTAAAATTGTAGCTTACCTGGTGTAAACTCGGCATGCCCTGAATGCACGCGACAATAGAACGCGGCGGTGGTCGAGGTCTCTTCGAGCACGCGACCACCGCGCAGACAGCCAACACCACCATGAGGAGAGCTCCCAGCACTACTAGCGATATGAGTACCACTGAAAACAATAAGAGCAAAAGTGAGCTTTTTTTATTTTGCTACAACCATTAATTTTTTTTTACGTGACGTTTCGTTATAAGACGTTAGTTTTATAAATTGACGGGCAGCACGCACGATAAAGTTTCCCGGTCTGCTAGCAATAAAATAGTTCTGCTACTGGAACGCCGCCACGCGAGCTTCTTCGAGAACTTTTTCAATACCTAAACCCCGCCCACCTCCACGGAAGCCTTTATTTATAACAAACAAATGTTGAATACGCGATAACGTGTTTTCATCAATGCTTCTTTATGACGTTATCACGTAAAACTATCATCCGTAAACCGACTTTACAGACAACCGACTTTTTTTTCAATAACCAGTACCATTATGTCTTAGTCTGTCGCAGTCGTTGGAAATGTTGTATGCTTTTTAGAAGCTTTAAGTTGTTGGTTATTTTACAATACGGTACTAAACATGAGGTTACGCACATAATATATAAAGTGTCTGTAGGTAATTATCACAATGACAATTTCGTACTCGTCAAGATTTTCTTCTGCCGACAATCGACATGTACCTATTTAATAAGTTTACCTTCATTCAACTGCTACTCTACTCTACTTCTCTACCAGTGAAGATTGAAAATTAATTAATTGAACATGAAAATTCAGTTATGAAAACCACATCAATTTTTTTACAAGATAATGATGATGATGACAGAAATATTGGAAATATTGGTGTAGAAATTGAATTGCCCCAAAAACCCACCTTTAAGATTAATATGGCATGTGCTCCCGGCGTACCACTGGAAGCATTCACACAGCACCCGGTGATCATCTCTGGAGTAACAAGAGCCGTGGTAGTTGCACCGCTCACAGCCAACTGGTTCAGCTGAAAATATCAAGTTTCAGAAGTAAGAATTGAGAGAAGTACGAAAGAAATTAAGGAAGAATTAAAATATAAGTATTAGGTAACGCAGTAATAAATTCAATACGATTTATCGTGTGTCTTATTCAAAGATACCCTATCCTATTATACCCATTCATCATACCAGAACAAATCCTGCCAGGGTACAAAGAATTGACGCTGAGATCTGCGTAGCCTTCCAAACAGCTGCAGGTGTAGGTGCCGCGCAGGTTAAAGCATTGTGAATGTTCTGAGCAGTCATGGAACTGGCCACTAGTACATTCATCAAAATCTGTAAAGCAAGTGAAGACCAATGTATTGATGAAGCTGTGAAGCCCGTCAAGCAGCGTGTTTTTTCTCTAAATACAATTATTAATTAGATGTGAAGGCTGGTGGAGTTGACGAGAACAAAAAGCAATAACTAAACAATATTTTACTTCGTCACTATGCTTATGATACTGATGGTTGGAAAGATCATAATGGTAAACATGAATTTGACAACAGAGGCACATTCAGTGTTGAAATATGAGTTCGGCATCATAGAATGGCGAATTGAAATGTATTGTAATGCGCGTGTCTAGACACTAAACGTGCAAGTGTCGCAAACCATTCTACGGTATTCTAGAAAAACAAAGTGTGCTATGTCATATCCGCCCCATTGTAGAAAGTACTACCTCAAAATTGTGTGGAAATTTCACAAATATCTACTGTGTATTTTCAAAGCAAATATAATATAGTCTGTTCCTGTTGTTGACACCTTGTTTTGTTAATATGTATTTACAGATAATAATGAATACTTTAAGATTTACATTGTTCTAATTTGACGCTGGAAAGCATAAACGTTGTAACCCCGAAAATATTACTATGGGGGTTACGCTTTCCAGCGTCGATTATATTTTATGTAAATAACTGAAAACCAAGTAGACGAGCCACCTGATGGTAAATGGTCACCGTTGCCTATGGATAACAGCGACACGAAAGATATCATCGATGCAATGCCGGCCAATAGAGAAAAAATAAAGTGCGACTGTCTTACTGCTCTTGAAAGTAGTACTCACCACTGACATCCAATTTCTCTACCAATTCTCCAGCTGCGTGAACATCGGTACCTCCAAGACTGAAGTTGTTATTCCTTAAATATTTTTCTATAACTTCCTTAAGACGGCTCTCATGTGCGTTATCGGATAGCTACAAAATGTTATTTGTTTAAATAAACAAAGTATTAACAGCGGTTATTACTTGAAGCAATTTTAGCATTATGATATGCTAAAATTGATTAATTTTATTTTTTTAAGGCCATAGGACTTTTTTGTTCAAAAATGCTTCTTCACCCCGTGCACACGACATGTCATCTAACCTTAAGCTGTATAAATTTCTATCATTGTTATCAAAAAGTAGGTACAGTGGCGTTAAGTTGTGGCCTTGCTATATAAAGTGATCACCGTATAAAATACGTATTTTGAAGTGAATACTTCTATAGTATCGTTATGATTTGGAATTCGATGAAACGGAAATGACGCGCAAATGAAACGAAACGAAAACGAAGAAGACAGACACATTTTAACGTGGGAGAAAATGAGATAGGAACATTAGCAAGAGTTAGAGCTAAAGTTCGCTGCAGCGCTAAAACAATAGTTATGACATCAAACCAAACTATTTTTTGAAGTTTCACTTCTAGCACGTGTGAATTGCACACATTTTGATTTTTTATGTTATCACACCAAATGATACCATATAATAATATCGTAATAAGTAAAAGATATGCTCACCTGCAATAATAATATTTTTGTAAATAATATATTCATTGATTACCTGTACGTAGAAGTCATTCAGCACTCCTTGATATACATCTCCACTATCAGTCGTCATCTCGATAGGTTGGAAGCCAGTAATATGCACGCCGTGATAAACATCTCTGAGATCCGATTGCATGACCATCCTGTTGATACCCTCATGGGTAGCCATTGCCAATGCGTGGTACTCTTTACTTGAATTGTCCGATAAGCTTTCATGAAATTGAAGGCGCTCGTTACCCTGAGATCCGAGAGCTAGTTTCACTGAGTAAGTGTACGTAGCTGCAAAAAATTTAAAATGAAAATTATCCTATTTCATTGCTCAGAAACTACATACAAAATAATTAATACTTACGTTTGCAAGGTCTATCTGGGAACATTCTAGCAAATCCTGGTCGGCATACGCATTTCATTATTCCGTCAATTCTTTGACAACGCTCGTTCCTTGACGCTTTGCAGTCTGGTTGACACTCCTTGCCGTATCCAACACCTTAAATATTACAACAAACATACAATATTTAGTAGTCAACAAAATATTATTTTATTAATTTAGACTTACCTGTTGGATTGATAACGTTTGTTGTTTCTAAATAAGGTGTTCCAGCTAATAAAATTTCACCGAACAGTACTTGTGATACTCCATTGCTATTTACTTGCTCGTTTCTCGTTATTCCATCATAATCTCCAGTTTCTATGTCAGTACTTATTGATGGGGATTTTCCACCATTTTGGGATTTGTTCATAACGACAAAGAAAGTATCATTGTCATTTTCACCGTCACCGTCTATTTTTTGTATATTTTCTGTTGTCTCGGTGTCCTTGATTATAAAATTGTCAACTTCTTCCGATGACATAGAAATATCATCAAGGGGAGCAATAGTTTTTGTTGATACTTCCTGAACCACACTTGGTTCAATTTGTGGTACAGGTATATGTTTAGTTACAGTCTCCACAATAGTTGTAGGTTGTACTTGAGTATATATTTCTGTAATCACATCAACGACTGTGGATGTTTGAGTATTTGTTAAAACTAACGTTTGGGTAACCGCTCCCTCTGATTGACTTATTAAACTGGTTTCTGTATGTGTCACAGTTAAAGTATGAGTTAAATTGACGTAACCAATACTTGAAACTGTTTTTGGTGGTTCTGAAAGTGTCTTAGTATGAGTAACTACTGTAGTCTTAAATTCAGTTTTAGTTGGTTGTATTTCATCGAAAATCTTTACTTCATTTCCATAATGATGTATGGATGGTATTACGGAAGTTGTCTTTTCTAAATATTTAATGGTCAAAGTTGAAGTCACAGTCTTCTCTACAACTGATGAAACTTCGGGCTGTAATATTGTAGGGATCTCACTCGGTTTCAAGACCTCGGTGGGTTTAATAAATTCTTCTTCAATCGGTGATTCAGAGCTTTCAATAATATTTATAGGATTAAGCGGTGTTCTTGTTGGTATCGGTCTTACTATTTTTTTTATTGATGTTACTCTTGATGATACTTCAGGACGAGATAACGTTCTGCTGGGTTTTATCACAGGTGTGGATTTTGTAGGTAATTTAAATTTATTTGTACTAGGTTTCCTATCTTCATTTCGAACTGGATATGGCTTACGAGTTCTATTCTTATTATTTAGTGGAATTACCTTGATTTTATCGTTATTTATGTCTTCATGGCTTGATACCTGTGTTGAATCCTGTGCTGAATTATTTTCATTTTGGTCTAAAAGTGGGGTAACTTTGGTTGCTATGTTAACTATTTCTTCATTAAACTTAGGCTGGTCCTCTAAAGGCTTCTTTGTAGTTTCATCATTAGACATTTCAGTTGAAGTCACATTGACATTGTCGTAAGTATTTTCAAATGAAGTCTCAGGATAAACTGTTTCAAATGAATCTGGAATCTTAGAAGACTCTGACTCTTGGTATACTGATGTTGGTGCAAAATTGAAACTTGATGAGAAGTCAAACCCGGACGATGTAAGCCATCCTGAAGAAATTGGAGTTGGAAAAACGACGTTTGATATTCTTGTAGGAGATGCGTCTTTAATAGGATTAACAATCTTAGATGGCATTTCCATTGGAGGGGGCAACAACTGAGAAGATGGTTGATCACGATTGAAACTTGGTCGTTTTATTTTATTTATTGCATCAAATGTTGGTCGGTAGGTTGAAACTTCATCTTTGACGGCCGGTTTTCTCAAAGGACGCTGTGTCGTTAGTCTAGGGGGAAGAGTTCTTGGAGGCAAAGTCCTATATGGAGGTGGTGTTCGCATCGGTATAATTGGCCTTGTAGTTTGGGCCGTTCTCGGAGGAAGACGTATAATTGAAGGTACCTGAGGTGGTGGAGGACTCATACCCATAATCATTTCATCATTTGTTGATGGCTTGAAGTTGTAATCTAGTGTAGGGGGTGGCGGGGACAAATTAATAATTTCACTCGAAGGTTGGTTCACCTCCGAATCACCAACAATAGTAAACGTAGGAAGAGTTGATTTTTCAGTAATTTCAAGTAACAGCGGCTTTTTATCGTTTATATGAACAACAGACGTGATAATATTAGATTCATTAGCAATGCGAGTGTTATTGGAATATACGGGAACAATAGTTTTTTGTGGTTTTTTATAAATACCATGAGAATTAGTCACCGATGCAGGTAATTTTGGAACAGCCGGAACTGGATGTTTTGAGTTAATCGAAGAACCCATTTCTTCGCCAATATTTAAATCCAGACCCTCTTCATAAGAGATGTTCGTTGAATTTTCTATCAATTGATTTATTTGCCAGTGAGGTTGTTGCAATTGATGGTCTAAAGGTAAAGTATTGATTGTGAACGGCCTGGGCTTCATGTATAAGCTATCTTCGTAAATAGGTTTAATTGAATTAGATTGGAAAGTAGTTTTATTATACGAACTAAATGGTTTTTCAGTTTGTGTACCAGAATTAAAAGATTCTGTACTTTGATTAGCACTTTTGTCTAGACTAGCATCCTTGGGAGGCGTAAATATTTCATGAGGACGTGAAGGTTGACTTATAAATTTAGAATTGTTTCCATTATCATTTGAAACGCTAATAACTGGAACTTTCATTGATTCTGAGCTGACTTCACCATCAATTTCACTTTCGTTCGTACCTTCTTCGCTTCCATCGTAAACCTCTTCAGAATTCTCATATACAGGTTTTACGTTATCATTTTTGGATTTCATTACTTCAACTGTAGTCGTTTCATCACTGTTATCTCTAATTGGTATATCATACGCAAGTTGTTGCACGTCAAAATTAATGTAATTTGGCCGTACTGTGACATGTGAAGCACTAGAAAGGGTTTTGTTTGTTTCTTCCTTGGTTTTTGTAAATGGTTTGCCGATATTAAAATTATTAACAACTGGAGTAACTGTTTTATCCCAAAAGTCAGTGGGAGGTTTACCAGCATTACTAACTTTCTCGCCAAAATTAGGAACATCCTTGTTATAATCATAAGTCAATGGAATTATTTTTCTTGTTGTTGCTTCCACCTTAATATTATTTATATTTTTCAAACTATTTTCATTCAATACACTAGAGTACCATCCATGAGAATTAGTTGGAATGTTCGGTATAAGTTTAGCTGGCCTTCTTTGATCACCTGATTTTATGTTATCATTTACATATTCTATAAATGGTTTTATATCTAATTGGTTCCCATCCGACTTCTGATCGTTTATCATGGGAAAATTGGCATGACTATTTATAGATGGTTTTATTATGGATGACGATGTTACAACTTGTATTTTGTATTTGTTAGAGTCATATTCTTTATTTGTCTTATAACTATCACGTTCAAAGTTAGAAGTATTTCTAATGTTTGTTGTTTTATTCCATTCGTTGTTTTCAATTTTAACTGGAACCTGACTATGGTCTGGGTAAATAATCGACGGATTTCTGCTACCAACTATATTGTAACTTTCATAATTTTCTGGATCATCTTCTACCGTAATGGCAAAATTTGTACCAATTGGAATGTTGGCATTTATTACTGCACTTTGTGTATAAGAATTAACTGGTACTGCTAAGCTCGACCCAATTACTTGTCCCTTTTCACTATGGCTTGCTACATTTGTAGCGGTATTCAATGTCACACTGTAAGTAGTATCTTTGTCTGTGAAGTTATCAATTGTTTTGTTGCCAAAATTTGGTGATGCAACCACAGAAAATGAATTCTGGTGCTTATTATTATTATTTTCTGTATATTTGTAAGAATCTGTTTCAATGCCTTTATTATAAGAAAATGCCGTGGGTGATTGTGGCATCTGAACTGTGTAAGTAGATGTTGGTTTTGTGTTTGGCATTTGTGAAGCAAAATAAATTTCTGAGGTAATCTTTGGAGGCATTTGTTCTTTTTTCGCATTATTTGTTATTGGATGCTGGACATTCAAAAACACTTTCATATCTTGAATGGGTTTTGTGTGAATTATTGGTCGTTGGTTGTACGGTTTGCTATTATCATTGTGGTTTTCTTGATGAAACTGTCTCTTTGGAGGAGGAGGAGGTGGTACAGCTAAATAATTTTCGTACTCTTTATCAATGATTTCTTTCCCATCTTTGTACTTAGCACCCGAAAGTAAATTACTAGTCTTTTTGTTATATTTATCAAAGTCATCTTTGTAGATGTCAGGATTGTACAGAGCTATCTGAGGGCCTACCTGCATATGAGCTGCTTGATTACTGGTGGGAGGTGATATTTTATTTAGTTCTATTGGTCTCTTATTGTTGTTGTTCCATTTTGATTTTAGGTCGTTTCTTATGGTTGTTTCCTTATAAAGTGGTGATAAATTATGAGTAGGAACTTGTGTGTTGGGCTTGACAATAAAATTATTTTTGTTGTTTGGAGCCACATTATGTACGTTAGTCATTTGAGGTGCATCTATGCTAAAACTACCAAAGTAACCTGGTTCAGGGTAAGGTAATGGATCATCAATATAATCGCCAGTTTTGTGAGGTTCGGAGGATCCAGCAAATACAAGAGCCGTAGAACTTCCATGGGGAATTAATACATTTGCAACTCTCGATGGCTGTATATCTACCAAGAAAGGCTTATTAACTGACTCTGGATTAGAAGTCAATACAAATTCACCGTCAGTTCTCAGTCGTAAATCGATTATTTCAGAAGAACTAGGGCTATTGTCAGCTATCTCTTCATTGCTAGAATCTTCATCTCTAGATGGCCGAAAATCAACGTGATGTGCTATTGGTAAACTGTTTGGAGGCTTTACCAAAGAGGGTATGTAATCTAAAAATAACGGTCTACCATGGTTACCTATATTAGTATTTTTCATCTTCTCTGTTTTCATTAGGTTATCATTTGTGGTATGGAATACAGGTATATGAGTAGGGATTTTACTGCTTGTTACAGAAATTGACTGTCCATATCCTGGTCGTGATGAAATTCTCAATGGTTTTGGCTTAACATTAGGTAAATTAGGTGGCCTTAAATCGAAAGAATCGTCAACTTTAACGTCAACTAGAGATTGAGTATTCCGAGGAGGTTTTTCTTTAAAAACATATTGTTCATCATTAGCCATGAAACTGTCAATTGGAGGAGGATTAACAGGGTTTTGCAATTTAATGCCACTTGCTGCTAAAGTTAGTGGTCCTCCTACTGCGGGTTTTCCTACAATTACATCGGAATTTGCTCGTATGATTTCACCGGGGCTAATTGGTATACCACCGTTTACAAGAGGACTCTCCTGCACTATTTTAGGTAATACAATGTGTGCTTTTGGTTGCTTATATTCCGCTGCCCATGCAATATTCTGATGCAATGTTGCATTTGTATAAGCCATTTGAGACTCAGACGTTTCTAATTCATCTACAGGTATATAAATTGGAAAGTTATTTTGTTTGAATTCGACATCACTATCTACTCTTTTATTTGCATTATATGCTGTTAAAGTAATGTCTGCTTTTGGAGTCGTTGTTGTGACCTTTTCAGTTTCTTGTCTTTTGATAAAACCACCAGTCATTTTCTCTAATACTGGAGCTAATTGCGAAAGTCCTTTTATGCCTAAAGATCCAAGTTTTAATAGCTCGGCTACTACAAGTTTATTTTTGTTGGGTTTTTGCACTTTATCAAATTTATGTCTATCAGGTACCTTATTATTTGGTATTTTATTATTTTTAGGAGGTGAAGGAGCTTGTTCATTAGTTAATAATTCACTTTCTTCCACTGAATTCACATCCTTTTCGTCAGAGTATTCATTTATAACTTCGGTATATTTTTCAACTACTTTATCCGTTGGAGTCACATGTGAGATGTTTTCGTAATCGTAAGGATGATACGGTGTTTTCATATTAAATGAATCTTTGTTAGTGGGTTTAAGATTCGATACACTATATTTTGTAGTTTTGATGCCATATTTATCTGCCGCTGTTGATAGGTCATGAATATGTGTATATTGGGTTTTTAAGTCTTCCGTTTTAGTATGGCTACATGAACATGATGTTGTTGTACAAGGAGTTTGACCTACTTCTGAAGGTTGTATAATATCATATATATCGTCTTCATGACTGTCAATCCTCTTATCAATTTTAGGCACACTACTAGCAAATATATTGCTGTGAGCAGACGGTTGAATAGTTTTGACCTCCATAAATTTTGTCTGAAAATCATAAAATTGGGATATTATACTTTATAAAAAGTAAAAAGTACTGAATAACGAAATTAATTTTTTATTTAGTTATCAGGTAGTTAACAGAAAAACATTTTACTGAGAGTTTTCTTGAATGAATGTGGAGGTATTATGAGGAGGTGTGGTAAAGTTTAGGGGTAATATTTACAAGTACTTAATATCAAACCTTTGGAACCCAGGGTATGCCATCTAAATAAGGGTTCCAAATACAATAAGATCTTACTTTCGTAGGATTCAAATGTGGTATAACATCAGTAGCGTAAAGATTCGTTAACGATTCGGTTGTAATAACAGACACAATAGTTTCGAATGTCGAAACAGCACTCCGTTTATTCTGAACTACTGTTGTCAAATATGTGAATGTGGTCATACATGTCTTGATGATGTAATTATGTCTCATTAGTTGTTGTAATGGAAACATGGTGCTCATTTGCTGATGATTCACAACAGTTGCGACAGCAGATGATAGCAGTGATTTTTTAGGCAGTGATGGCGAGCTCGCTTGATAGCGCGATGGTTTCAGTGAAGAAATATGCATTAGCTTAAGTGTTCGCTGAGAAAACAAAAGCAAATATAAGAAAGCCAAAATTAAAGCGTGTATACACTAAAACAAGTTTATCTATGTTGTGCGCTTAAATAAAAATATCTCAAAATTTAAGTTCATATCTTCATACCTGTTCCTGTTTTCCGTCTGCACTTTTGTCTTTTACCAAAACTTCAACACCGTTAGACATTATTCTTGTGGCTAGATTTTTAAGTTTCCTTTCATCATCTTCAGTTTCACGCTCGTCTACAACTCTGCCAGGTCTCCAAGGAGTATTATCATATACAATTGAATTTGTATTAAAGGCTGAAAATGTGTTTAAAAATGTTAGTGCTTCGAAATCTTCTTTATAGAGTTTGAGAAAAAAAACTCAATTATTTTGAATTCAGACGAAAAGCATGTTTTGTCATTTAACAAAATGAAAACTACAATCTATAATTAAGATTAAAAGAAGTCAAAATAATATTTTCTGTATCATCTATACAAACAGAAGTAAAATTCTTTGAATTAGAAGGAAATGCTTAAATCAACAGTAACCATTCCAATACAACCAAATATAAAAATCAACTTACCTCTAGAATCTCGTATACATAATAATATTCGTAAACTAGTTTGAAGCAATTTCTACATCTACTCAAAAGATTATGTGCAATCGTTAGTAATTTATAACATTATTTTTCATATTTTGCATAAAAACAGATGAAAACCCAGTTTTTAAGTAAAATTTACAACGAGAAAAAAATAAGTATTTAAATTTTTTTTGCATATTATCTACTTCTATATTGTTCCATCTGTCTTCTTATTGATAACTAAGAAATTATATTACTCTACTAAATGAAGCAGCCAAACATTATTATGTATAAACTTTTTAAAGTAGTTTTCATGGCCCCATCGTTATTTATTAATGAGATTATTGAATCCGGTGTTGAAGTAAATAATGAAGCTACGACGTTATTCAAGAGCTTTATTATATCTAACGTGTGTCTGCTTTTAAAACATACTATTTACATAAATTGTTATTCTGTGCATTTCGTCACTACTATAGTTCAAACAACAGATAGGTGTAAAGAACAAGATGCTTGTGATATTGAGAACAATGAAAATAAAGATGCAAAAATTGATAACAGAACCCAAATGACTAGGTATAAAATTTTAAAGCTCTATAATATCTGAAGCATCTAATTCACCACGTTTAATAAATCTACAAGTAAAATAATCTCAAACTCACCTTTAGAAGGCAGTAGAAGACGCGGGAGTGGGGTTGGAACAATCCATTGTTTGGAACTTGGGATTCTTGAAGTCATCTCGGAGTCATGTGTAATAAATAAGTCATCAAATGTGGTTGAACAACGTTAGTCAAGATAAGTTGGCAACGTCAATAAGTCAGAAGTTGTTATATTCATTTATTTTGTTTGAAAAGCACTTTGAATATTATACAAAATAGTATCCATATTGTTTATCGAAGAAATAAAAATTAGAAAGAGAAGGAATAATAATTTGATGTATTATGTAATTATAGCGGTTTGTTACAGATTGGATGTTTATTGTATATAAATATTTACGTAATAGCGATAATACCCTTTAATTAGAATATTGCGTATTGACGTTTTGAATTTTGGATTGAATAACTAAAATTAAACAACAAGTAATTGTTATTTTTTATTATTTTAACAGTTTAAGTCGTAAATCGCAATTTACAGTTGCAAGCAAGAGAAATACAAGTATTACACAAAATGCCTACTTATAATTAAAATCATAATCTATAATTTCACATGTTTTTCTTAGGCAGTGAACAAAATTATACATAGTTACCTACAAAGTAAATTTTCCATTATTGTACAAATCAAGTCTGGTAACATAAGAAACATATTTTTGGTGATCTTACAAATTAAAATAACATACAAGTACACCGAATCGTGTTCAAAGAGTATTTTGTTCTTACTACTAGAATCGCTAAAACTATAAGGCACTATTCGTACTTAACTTATTATGATACATTGTAAATAAATAACTAATTCTTTATTTTACTTTATACACCCTAAAAAGTTGTTCAGGTTTCATGAGACATCGTCCACTGAGCTTCGTTCATCGTGCCTGATTGCTGATGGCCTTTCCAATTTTACAATATATGTCGGTGATGCATCATATCTAATATGGTCACTTAAACTACCTACTATACTTTCTAAACTTTGAGTTTCGATCTGAGAGTCACCTTTAAAACTTGTTAAATATTTATTTGTATCAAAATTTATAGAGTTTTCTAGAACGTTTTCAGCTTGAGAACCAATAAGTTCATCTATAGTCGGCAGTAACGAGGGCAATATTTTGACATCTTCGTAATACATAGCTTCACGCTTCCTGACCGTTTGTGTGTCATCTGTTACTACAGTAGACAAAACGGTACTGAATTCTCCAGGATGCTTACCAGACACGTATATAGTAACTACACTAGTATGTTTTGGTGGCTGTGGTGGTGATGCCTTAGCAATTTTCTGCCTGTTTCTACCACGCGTTGGTGGTGGAGGAGGCGGTGGAGGTAAATCCTCTTCACTATTAAGAATATCTTCAGAAAAGTCTTCATTACTATTAAAGTCTGAAAATATATTAGGTTTAGGACTGTTACTATAGATGTCATTCTGAATAAAATTGGAATCCGGTTGAGCAAGTCCTAGTAATGGATTAGTGGTCTGTAAAGACAAAGCTTGTTGCTGTTGTTGTTGTTGCTGAAGTAGTAATGGAAGAAGTAACGAGTTAAATTGTGGTTGTTGCGCCAAAACGGTAGGAGTAGTAACAACTGTGTCGGTGATATATTCCGTGGCTGTTATTACATTTGTTGTGGGGTCCACTATAGTGGTCAATATAGCTTTACCTCTAAAAGTGATAGGTAAAACTGTCTCTCTAGCATCGGTAACTGTAGTGACATAGGTAGTAGTTCTAACTTTGTACTCAGTTACAGGTGTTTGTACTACTGGCTGCTGAGGTATTAATCCTTGTCCTTGTAATGCAAGTAAAGGATTTATTTGTGGCTGCTGGTTTCCAAGTAAAAGCTGGGAAAGTAATAAGTTGGCTAATGGAACATTTGCGTTTAACTCTGGGGATACAGTTTGAACCACGGCCTCTACATTATAAACAGTACTAGGAAGTACGTGTGAGTAAGAAGTTTTACGGCCACGTATCGTCGTAGGAGTGAAAATAACTGTAGTAGTTTGTGTGTCATGCAAAACAAATTTGGTCACCTTAGTGGCACCATTTTCACCTAATTCCGTAGATTCTGAAACAAGTACCAATTGCGGATTTCCGAGAGGCCCAATTGATGTTGACACTTGATTGAGTAATAATGTTTCGATACTAGGTTTAGCTGTCAACACGTTTTTATATTCAGTTATTTTTCCATTAACAACTGGAATTGTAACTTCTATAGGTAATTGATGAGTAATAGTGATCTTTCCGTCATTTAATATATTGTTAAAACTGTTATATCTTTCCCCACTCAAGTTCTCAAATGAGTTCCTTTGTCTACTAGATGCTCTACTCGTAGTTGTCCTCGGTCGTGATCTTCCTGTTGAGCGAGATGAACTAGTTCTAGTTCTATCCGATTGTGAATTTTTATTAACAAGACGGGGCGCTTTGGGTCGTGAAGAAATAGTAGTAGTTCGTGATGAAGGTCTAGACTTGCTGCTTCGTCGGTAAGCCGGCGCAGATGTTGTTGTTGTTTTAGAACTACTCGCACCACGAACAATAAATGGTTGCCTGCCAGATGTTTTTGGAGCAGCATCAGTAGTTGTCCTAGCATTTCCACGTGTGGTACCTAATTTTCGGCTTCCAAGTCTCTGTTTTGGAGTTGAAGGCGCTGGAGGTTCGGTTTCTGGTTCAGGATCAGGACGACGCGTACTACCTGGTTTTGCTCCAGGTCTGCGGAAATTTGTATATTTCCTATTGCCATAATCTACTTGACGTTTGGTACGTCGCTTAAAAGCAAATGGTCTAATTTGTACTATATTTTTTTTAGGTGGTTGAGTAGCGGGTGTAGGTACTTGCTGTTCTTTTCTATCAGAGGAATCATAATCATTATCAACTTCAAATTCTTCTTCTTCGTCTAATAGTTCTTCATCTTCTTCTTTAAGATCATCTTCATTAAGTTCTTGTTCAGGTTCAGGTTCAGGTTGCCTAAACAGATTTCTTCTGGGGAATAAAGCATTGGGTCTTTGTCTTTTTAAAGATAACAATGGATTTGAAGTTGTTCGTGTTGTAGATCTTCGAGTCGTTGTTGTTATTCGTCCACGAGGGGCTACATTTCTCCGAACCGAAGGTGTGGTCGATCGAGGAGTTATAGCCGTACCTGGTTGTCTAGCTACTAATGGTCTCCTAAACCTGAACAACGGGTTATTTGTTGTCTTTGCAGGAAATTCTGTAGCATCTTCTAGAGGCTCTGTAGCATTCTCATCTTGTAGTGTGGCTGAGGTTTCAAATTCATTCTGGTCAGAAGGTGGATACAGAACAGATGATGACTGTCTACCGCCTCTTAACCTAGATGAAGCTGTTGGCCTAATTCTTGGCACTGCTGATCTGCTAGCGTAATCCAAGCTGTTACTTCGCACGGAACTTGATCTAAATCCAGTTCTTCTAGATGTGGGCTGAATACTTCCTCTAATGAAGCCACCGCCGGGCCGTGATGCAGAAGGAATATTTCCAGAAGGTATAATAGAAGAACTTCCCCGACCAGCAAATCTACGACCGGCACTGGAAGAGCTAGGAGAAGCGGGCTGTTTTCTACCACTTCCAAAGCCTCCAGAAGGCCTGACCGACTTCAGTGTTGGTGTAGCAGTTATAGTAGGTGTGAAATCAGGGCGAGTTATTGTAGTTGCACTACTCAATAAAGGAACGCGTTTTGGACTGAAAGTTGGTCTATTTCGAGATGCAAAAGGTATTATAACAGGAGTAAATGAAGGCTTTTTGGTAGTGAATGTGAGACGACCTCTCTTTCTAGGATTCGTTTCATCATCTTCTTCTTCTGATTCGAATTTAGATTCTGTCGTAACTTCTGGTTCTGCTACAGAACTTTCAATAACTTCTGGAGTAGGACTTATAATAGAACCTTCTGTAGTTGTTGTTGTTGACGTAGTAGTAGTTGTTGTAGAGGAATTATCATTAAGTGTTTTATTATCGTTTGTCACAACTGTAGTATCACCAGATATAACAGCAACTTGAGAATATAATATTTTTTTCTCTGAATCTGGAGCCGGTGAACTAGGCTCATCAGGTTTCACTTCAGCAAATAAATTATCAATGTATGTACCCAATAGTACTGTTGAACCTACAACAGACACATCAGGAATCTTAGTTGGTGTAATTGCCTCTTTGACTACAGATGGTTCAATGTACGGTTTTTCACCATTATCTTGAATTAAATTTTTATCGACTGCTCCAAGTGGCACTTTTCGGCCCAATTGATTATCTTCGACTACTTTTGTGTTATCGACAATATTAGTAACAGTCTCTAAGCTGCTCCGAATTTGTGAAGTATTACCCGCATAAAATGTTGTAAAGTAGGTATAAGTTGTATAAAATGTTGCTTTGCCGTCATCTTGCTCTAAGCCGTCATCAACCAATGAAGGCTTTAATTGAATGTCTAGTTCCTTTGGTGGCAGAACACTTTCGATGTCTATAGGGGTAGTATCGATGGGACTAACAGTAGGAATTGACTGCACTGAAGGTGTTACAACATTTGAAACAATTTCTTCCCGGCTAGTAATTGTTGTTGACTTGTCTTTGTATAAGGTAGTCCAATAAGTGAATGTTGTATAATACGTAATAGGTAAATTATTTTCCTCTTCGGGTTCTGATTTCGGGGTGATTGTTTCAGTTACGACGTTTGTAATAGTTTCTAATCTACTTTTTACATTACTGGAATCTTTGCCAATATACATTGTAGTAAAGTAGGTAAAAGTAGTATAACTTGTTTGCAACAAAAGTGTAGGAGATGGTAGAATTTCGTCAATATTACTTTCGGAACTGATTTGATCATCTAGGATATTGTTATTATCAATGTATTTAGTTTCACCTTTCGATGACGATGATTTTACGTCAGTTATGTACGAATTTTCAGAAACTAAAGGATTCGATTCTACACTAAATAACATGTCAACTTCAATAGGAGTTGGATTTGATGGTTCTTTTATATCTTCAGTCAACTGATCCTTATTTTCTTCAACAGAAACTGTAGTTTCTACAGAGGAGTTTTCTTCGGGCTTTTCAGGTGATTCTCTCTTTATCTGCTTGCAATTTCTAAAATCAAACTGAGCTCTTGTATTTTCCACAACCAAAGAGTTACTCTTGGTAGGAATGAGTTCATCTGGCCCAACGTAATTAGTGTAAACTTCACTTCTACTACACACGTTTGCATCTGAGCCTACATAAATTGTTGTGAAGAATGTGTATGTAGTAAAGTATGTCTTAACGGCATCTGGTTTGATACTAGCAATAATGTCATCATCTAATGATGGAGTTGGAGTTTGAGAATTATAATTGTCCGCTATCTCTACTGATTCAATAACGTCTTTATTTTTTACCAAATCTATAATACTGTTGATGGCAAACGATTCCGTGGGTCGGCCGATTCCGACGTTTGTTGGTGCTATTTCATCTTCATTAAATGCGCCTAATAAAGATGGATCAAGTTTAGATAAATCTATAGTTGAAGTTATAATGTTGGTAACAATAGATTTGTGGCTAGCTACGCTAGATGTTTGGTCTCCGAAAAATGTAGTGAAATATGTGTAAGTAGTATAAAGTGTCTTGTAAATGAGATCAATCTCATTTTCGTGCACCTTTATATCTTCTTCTTCCTCTGAACTAAGTGACTCTGTAGGCGTATGTTCGGTACTAACAGATACTTCTACATGACTGCGGCTTGTTGAATGTTCTGTTGTTGTTGTTGTTGTTGTTGTAGTTTGCTGATCTTCAATAGGTAATTTTTCATCAGACTGAATATCAGTTAGTTCTTCTTGAGCAGGCGATGATATTTCTGCTACATTGTTTTCGAGGGAAGGAGTAGTTTTAGCAGGATTGTCGGTGATTATTTCAATCTGTGGAGGAAGACTTGTTCCAGTTTCAGAAAGTAATTCGGGTAAATCTAACATTTCATGATGAGATTCATTAACTTCAACAGATACAACGACAGTTGGCTCAATTTCAATGTTAGGCCTACAAACAACGTTTGTAAGATATCCGACATTATTTTCGATAACCACGTCTGACTTAATAGAAGTAGTCGTTTCCGTGCTTTCCAAAGGAATAAAATAAGTAGTTAAGTAAGTTAATGTTTTATATTCGGTGGTCATAGTTGATTGGGTTTCAAAACCATTGCTGCATTCCAAATCTTCATTATTTTTTTCATATTGACTTTCTGTAGTAGTTTCAATATCTTCAAAAGATTCCTCGCTATGTCCACTTTCGGTAGTTGTTAAAACTTCAGGTTCATCACTCTGGGGGTTTTCTTCTTCCTCTTCTTCTTCTTCCATTTTCTCAGTTACTTCGGCAGCTGTGTTTTCAGTTTCTTCCGCAGAATCAGTAAAAATTTGACCTACATTGTTTTCAGTTACTGCAGACTCTGAAGATGTCTCAATAAGAGTTAAAGATGGCATTAATGTTGTTAATGGTTCCGTTGCCTCTGAATTATACTCTTTAATAGGTACAACTTCCAAATCTTCTGTTATACGAGTACTTTCGGTTGTGGTAAATGCGGGCTCTGATGGCTGAATAACATCAATGTTAAAATCAAATCCATTATTGTATTGCACACTTACAGAATCAGGAACTCTTTCATCGATATTATATACAGCTTTGTTTAACATTTCTTCACTTTCTGTAACTTTCTCCGTAACTTCGTATTCAAATGCAGGTGTTTCTGAGGCTAAAGTTACTTCATGAGCTTTATACGTAGATGTGACCATCGGTATATCAGCCGAAAGAAAAGTTACTTTTGTAGCAAGCTTATCTACGGGCTTAGCAGAGGGAAATACGTTAACTTCATTTGGATTTTGGGGATGGACTGTCTCAGTGTTTGGGGTAAAAATAATAACTGTGTCACCAACGACGGTCGTAAAATCTGCAAAACCAGCATATGTAAATGTTTTCTTAGGCCTCGGCTCACTTTTTTGCCCAAACAACTTTTTAGGGAGTTTAGTTTGCTGTGAAGATTGTTGAGGAGAACGATGTGATTCAACGTTATCAATATAATAAAATATTGGTGAAAACTCGTTCTTAATAGTAAACGTCGGTAAATCGTAATTTGGTTTAACCTTAACAATATTTGAGTTGTTAAATTTTTCAGCTAACGCAGGAGATTCTGATTTAATGGTATCAGGAATCGGTGCGTAAGCTTTACTCTGTCGATTTAGTGTGTTAACATTATTAATATCTAAAACGGAAGGTTGAACAACAAAGTTTTTATCAGCTGGACCATCTAAGTAATTATATGCCTCATATTTTGGAATCTCATTATACGCTTGTACTCTTCGTCCGGTAGGCTCTTCTAGAATTTGATTATCAATTTGACTTTCAGGTGAGCTAGGTGGATTCCAAAATTTCAAATTATCCTGAGCAGGCTTACTTGCGTAAACTATTTCCATTTTACTATTTGGAGCAATATAATCAGTGTTTTTAAGAACAAATTTGTCTGGATCTATGAACCCTAAATCTTGCTTAACATTCCACTGACCATCGAATGCCGAATGTACACGAGTTGGCTGAACTATAAAAGCGTCTTCAACGTTTGAGGGTTTGTTGTAAAGCACCAAGGAAGATTTAGTAAGAACTTGTGCGTAAATTCGACCGTTATCCAACGTAGTTCCCAAAATTTGCGTAGCAAACTCTGTCGTCACTCCATCTTGAATGAAAGTTCTCGCAGTGGACGTCAAAAGGCCGATGAGAGGTTTAACGCTATGATACCTCCCGATCTTCGTATTGTAGTCGTTTCGTTTCTGGTCGTTGATAAGCAGAACTGTCAGGTCTATGTCATTCATTGTTCGTCAAAGTCACATCAAGTCATGGAGAGGGTACGTAGGAGGTGCGTAATATTTTACAAAGTCCGGTTGAGTTTGGATGTTGACCACGACCCGGGGATTAGATTTGAAAGAGAAAGAAAAACATACAATTAATAATGCAATACAATAAAATACATATACTTAAATAATAATTATAAAGAAACATCTTTTGTAGGGCAGTTAGCACTATTTGTACCACTATTAGTAACCAAGTCGATGATTTTTATGTAGTTTTTTAACAACTAAAATTTTATGTAAGATAATATTTCAACTTAGTTTTCTTTCTCACCCTTTTTGTACAATGTTTTCTGTTATGATCATTAAGAAAGGTTGTACACAAAAAGGCATCGACCCGCATTACTTTCACTATACAAAAGATAAATAATTCAAGAATTTGTTAAAAGATTTGTGAAAGTTATGTAAACTTTTATAAGAATGTAACATTCAAAACAAGTTAGCAATACAATCAAGAAAAGAAGTAGCGATATAAGAAATGATAGATCCAAAGAAGATTTGTCTATTAAATCAAGATATTATACAGGCATAGCAAAATAATTTACAGATCTAATTTAAAATTATATTAATTAGTAAAGTCAATTTGACACTAACCTCTGTTTTCAGGACCACCTTCTCTTTTTATTCTTGATGCTTCTAAGGATTTAAATTCTTCGATTTCTGAAACAATAAGAACAATATTAATAAATACCATTTCTTAATAACATCCACTTCAGAAGTATATTGGGTAAACTATACATATAGAAAACCAGTAGAGTGATTTATATTTTTTTCTTTGACTCCCTTTGTCGCGGGTGGCATGGACAATATAAATAAGATAATTATCATTAACACCCAAATATTTCTCTGCCACGTAAATCTTTGCATCGTTCAACAAAATAACCCGGATCCCTTAGCTTAGCATGGTTACTATCAACTAGACTACGGAGTAGACATTTTTATACCGTAAATAAGTCCACAAAGCAATATAATCTAAACCACTTTCCAATACGTATTTATGCCATTTCTTGTGTCGTATTATCTAATAAACTTTTAGATTTTTTTACTAAGTGTTATAAAAAATGCACCAGATTATTACGCCGGTACCAGTTTCATAATTTGTTACGATAACCCAGATGTCTCGTGGAAAGTAGAGTGACAAGGTCGTGTTAGCTATTTGAGATAAAATCAACACTACCTAAGGAATGGACCTAGTATACCTAAATCATATATTTGTGAATAATACTGATTTAAAACAGATCAAATAAGTAGCACAATTCCGTGATTGTAAGTGCCTCTGTCATAGAAGGGACAACAAATAAAGATTCTTTGTTCTCCTTTTTTCTTATAATGGTGGTCACCATTAAAAGAAAAAATCTAATATCATTAGTTTAATAATAATAATAAATATTTATTTATTTATATTTAAGTGGAATGCAACGGAAAAAATACCTACACGCTTCATAAGTCAAAATCAGTTTTTGTTTTTATTGTACTTTAGGCATAATTTTAACGCATATTAAGCTTTTTTCGTTTTTCGAATGGCATTTTATGAAACTGTAACAAAACTCAATCAACTGGTTTGTTCCCTTGACTCTAATAAATATATTTATCACAATGAAGCAATTTTGAGGAAGTAGCAAACCAAAAGGTAATTGTGAGAAAAAGCGTGGTATGTTTTCAACTGTGAGATCGAGTGCGATAGCTCCAAGCCATTGTTTTCATTTTGCAAGGTTTTCTCACAGGGCATATGCTATAATACTTTCGCAAGTGACGCGATGGACAACATTGAAGAATATTTATTAGAAACACCTACTTAACATAATGTGCGTAATTATATACTTACGTGTAACTGTGGGATTTCGTTGTGGAACCGAGTGGAATAGATCTATGTTGCGGGCGCGAAAATGGCGGTCATTTATTTCGTCCTCAGTTATAGCAATTTTAGTTTCGTTAATAACTTAGGTCATTCAGACTTAATATTCAAAATTATTTATTTATTGTACCTAAGCATTATAAATACGCTTATAAAAGTAATTTTGCTTCTAATGCAGTTTCGATAAGATGGATTATGATGAAGAAGAAACGGGGTAAGACACCTCAGCGCATGTTTCATAAACATCTCAATTTAAACAATACATTTTACAAAATGTAATCAATTAAACTTTGTGTAGTACAACTGTGTGTACAACTGTATCCCATCTATATATTATTTTATATAGATAGGATACAGTGACCGCATCACAAAGTAATCATATTTTATCTTGGTAAGTAAGAAATTACACGGCAGAATAAATATAACAAAGCTTTACAAACAAACTGACGACCCGGATGGCGCAATGGTTAACACGCCGGATCGTCGTTCCGAGGGTCCTGGGTTCGATTCCCAGCGAGGCGGAAATTTGAATGATGAATTTAAATTTCCGTTCTTGGTCTGGGTGTGTGTGTTCTTGTCTTGTGTGTTGTCCATGGCACCCACGATACAGGGAATCCTAGTGTGGGGCTATGAGTGTGTAGCGTTATTTATTTATTTATTTATTTTTATTTTAAACATCCACAGGTAAAGGCGCTTTAAAGTTCAAATGAAAGTTTCCAAGCTGGACGCGAGTTCAGCATCTTCACTTTCTATAACAATATTGGGGTCAAACGTGACCCCGTGCGCGCTAATAAGTTTCAGCTTACGTAACTCAATACTTACCTTGGACGTTTAATGAACTAATAAACCGCTATCGCTTTTTAATTATAACGAATTCAATGGTATCGTTGATACATAAATCTTTTTCACTATCTAAATTTAATCGAAAATGTACTTTCGAAGCTTGAATATCGATTTTATCCAACACAGAGCGAATTCGTTACAATTATTCTAAATACTACTAGTCTTTGAAATAAAAATAAAACGACTTATTATAATTTGTATCTCTATTTTATTTTTAATTTATGATTTACTATGTTTCTTATACATACTAATTGACCACACTAACGCCTTGAAAATTTAAAACGCGATTGTATTGTAATTAATCTATATATATAAAAGGGAGAAGCTGACTGACTGACATATCAACGCAGGGCCTAAACTATAAGGGTTAGAAACTTGAAATTTTGCACGGGGGTTCCTTTTATAACGTAGGGGAGCACTAAGAAAGGATTTTTGAAAATTCACCCCCTAATGGGGTACAACGGGGGTGCAAACTTAGTATGAAACTTTGCCGTTTTTGAGGGTATTTGAATGAAATTCAGTATGAAGGTATTTCATTGAAAGTTATGAAACATGTTTAAATTTTTTCTTCGAAAATCATCCCTTAAGGAGGTAAAAGGGGGGCGCAAACTTAGTACGAAAGTTCTCTGATTTTATCAACTGTTATATATTTAAGGATTTTTGGCGGGCGAAGCCGCGGGTATAGGCTTGTTACTTATATTATTACTAGGAACGCAATTTTCAGATCATACTACACAAATGAAGATAGCGTAAATACAAACCACAGTGGGTATTAGAAATATGTCAGTCTGTTAGTGTGCCTCCGCACGCAATGCGGGTCGCGTACGACCCACTGGACGACAAACGTTTACGGAGGTTGTTCTGGGTTTCTTTCTTTGTACATATAGCAAAAGAAATCAGAGTCTTATCCTGTTGAGGTATTCTGTTTTTTTTTCTTTTCCGGTGAACGCAGCAGGTACGCTCCGCTGTTGATACTAGATTCTAGGTACTCTATCCAACATTAATATAATCCATCCAAAAGCTTTTCTATCTATACTAATAAAACTAAGGGTGTCAAATATGTACATTCAATATTTTATGGAAATTTTTGCTGACTGTCGACTTCAAGAATCACGCGGAAACCTTAACCTTATAACATCACAAACAATCACCCGAGAAAAATTTGTTGCTCTCACCAGCGACCCTCCGGGAATAGAACCCGGGACATATGCACGCAGGGTAACTACCAACTGAACTCCGGATCCATCCTCAAACATTGACAACAAAATGCAAATTCTTGTACCAGTTTTAGATAGCACTAAAGTAATATTCTCAACTCATTATTACACTTTTACCTCTCTAGCAATTTTGAACTTTAACACCATGGGAAAAGAACCACAAATTTAAATTTAATGCGCGGTCACCAACGAAGTTAATTACAAACATAGAAATGTCAAATGAAATTTATTTCGCACGTTCTCCTTTCAAAAGTTCAAGCGTTAGTGTCGTCTTTATTCCAAGGTTATAAGACCTACAATAAACCAGTCTTGTTCTAAATTTAAAAGTGAGTGAATGAGTATTTTATCACCGCTTGGGAACTGATACGCACTGTTACTCGCTACGCGTATATTAACATAATAAGCATAACAATGTATTAAAGACGGATGGGATTTGAAAAAAAACGAAGAAAATGAAAAATTTCTAATAATTATTTATCAATATTACCTACTCAAGCTACGTCTGTATTAATTTATAGAAAGTACGTAATTATGTACTCGTGTACTACATGGTTGACCAATGAAATATTTGAAAGGTTTATTGAAAGGTAGATAATTTTTTAACCTCTGTTTAAACTTCAAAACAATTAAATAATACATTCATATTCAGGTCTTTTAGGTAGCTAAACCTATTTTACGTTTCAATGTTTTTTATTAGGTAATAATATTCAAATAATTATTTATTTATAATCTATAAAAGGGCTATAAACCCGTATATATTCTGACATTACCTCCTACTGCAATGAGTTTCGAAACCTGTCTCCAAGTTTTATTACCGGGAAACCGCGGCGTAAAAACTTGCTTGAGCGAGGAGGATGGGTGAAAAGGGATATGACCAAGCGGGAGAGGGACAGAAAACGTGTCAGTGGGTGAACCAACAGTCGATATACCGGCTTATAAGAAATTAACTTGGAATGTTTTGATATTATACAGCTAAAAGCTGTCTATATTTTCAGTAATCAGCTGATTATATTTAAGGATTTTGTGCTTGGAGATAATTAAAATATAATGAATAAAACTGTAATTATAGTGGCTTATAGACTAACTTACGCAACCCACTTATTTTATTTTTATTGTCTACATCATCATTACTTAGAAGAATATTATAATTTAAGAAATAAAAAATATATTCACATGAGGACCTATGTTACTAACTTCTTAATGTAACTAAAATTAAAATACGGCTTACCGTACATATTTATAAAAAAAAGTTACAACATATCATAACTACTTAGTTCATTCATTCACGAGTTCGCAAATTCACATCACTAGCGCAATATTTTAAAATCAGAAGGGCCCATCAGCGACATCTCTGAACCATCAACGGATACGAATATTATTGCGAGATAAATTCTCACGATTAAACTCATACTATAGTCACGCAATTATTTACACAATCAAATGAAACGAATGATATTTATATGACGACATAATGCATTTCGGACGCTCCGAGATCGCTTGATTACTATAAAAACAATTCTTTGGAACGGTAGAGCTGGTTTTTATATTTGGATAAAATAATAATTATATTTATATAAGACTTTTATCTGACCGTTGTTCTTAGATAACGATACGAAAATCGATTTCTAGTATACAAAATCTTAGCAAATGAGCAAAAGTAAAAATATTTAATTCCCTGTCGTAATTGTTGATTTTATCATTAATATAAGATATATTCCTGGAACTAAAGGTTTTTGGGTTCGAGTCCTCATCGATGCAGACTTTTATGCGAAGATAATCTCATAATTCCTTGCTTTCCTATGATTTGCATCCTAGTCGACACGGAGTTGAGCTGTTGTGATGTGCTCAGAACTTTAGTTGGTAGCTACTATTTTGTACCTATGGCCTATCATTATTTTTGTAGTATGTTAATGCTTGACTAAAATCCCAATTGATGTCCACGACGAAGGTTGGATGCTCGTCGTAAATCGGTTTGTTCGATGGAAGAACGGGGATGGGAGAATTGTGTCGAATAATTCCTGCGCACACTCTCCAAAACGTATCCTATAGAAGCACGAGAGGCTGGCTACCCTGCGCCTGTGCTCGAGACCAATTGGTTTCAACCAATGCTTAGTCACCTCTGATACTTGATACTGCACTTACAATCCTATTTCATAATGCAACGCACAAGTAATAAGTCTCCCATACGATGTACGAGTTAATTGCCTCACAAAAACCGACCTTTCATTACCACTAGACAATTTAATGGGCTATTGCCTTTCATACGTTACTAAAAGTATTAATTATAAGCCAAAATAAAAAGAAACTAACAATCTCTTATCCAGTGACAGTCGTGAGTCGGTATTAGGCACTCGGTTTCAAAATAAGTAGTCGATCGTGTTGAGAAACGATCGGAACTTTCGCCGGCATGTATTGAACTGATCTTGTTTGGCCAACCTTGTTTCACGTTTGTAATTGTTAATAATAAACTTTTATTGATTGTGTATTGCAATCGATCCAACGAATGACCAGGATATTAGCTGTTGCTGTTCAGTGCTAAATGGGGCTTATACCTTGTAATTCTTATGAGAAAATTATCTGTAACTTTGCAGCGTTACAAAAAAAAAAATCGCTACCACACTCCAACCTCCGCACTAAGATTACCTGTGTTGCTTGTGGCATGGGCAACACAAATAAAAAAAAACGCTACACACTCATAGCCCCACACTCGGGATCCCTGTGTCGTGGGTGCCATGGATAACACACAAGATAAGAACACACACACCCAGACCAAGAACAGAAATTTAAACTCATCATTCAAATTTCCGCCTCGCTGGGAATCGAACCCAGGACCCTCGGAACGGCGATCCGGCCCATTGCGCCATCCGGGTCGTCGAATAATACAACACTAACACCTATGACCCGAGAACAAACATTTATCTGTCAAATACATTGGAATCGCAGGCAGGGTCAAATACAGGGTCGTTGAACTTCAAAGAACACTTATGGCCACTAACTCTAGCAATGGAACAGCGTGGTCCGTTCCTAACCAGACAAGACACGAGCAATAAGACAGTTAATGGATATCAATCAATTTAGAAGTTTTACTTTCAACTTAGGTATGTTATAAATTGTTGTGCAAATGGACTAAGTATTGCATACCGGTTTAGGCTTTGTTAGGTCTGTGAGCGATTGGTCTCGATGTTGGTGGGTTATTTGTGGCGCGACCTTGCGGGCAACGGCTTTGACCGGCCTGGCTAGGGTTGGCAAAACACAATAGTTAATATGTTAAGGTATCTCCATATCATATAAGGTTGTCTGGAAGAGATAGCTATGTACGGATAAGACCGACATTTGTACTTAAAAATGTCTATTAATTTATTGTTAATGTCCTGTTCTTTGTGTACAAGAAAGAGTAATAAATGAAATAAATAAATAAAATAGTTGGAGGTGAGTTTGCTGGACTCATATTGTAACATATTCATATTCTTGTTTGATTGTTATTCATTCTTCAAGTCAATCCTTTATAGGTAAATAGGCGGAGTGTTACAATATTGTTAGAGGAAAAAAAATTACTCCCCACATTATTCAAGAAGTCTATCAGTTAGTCAGTCACTATTGGCATTTTAGTTATATTAACCAAATAATTCATTTTTTTTTATTCATTTAAGATAAAAAATCCAACTTCAAATCTCGATTGTGGTGTTATCATTTTGTTAAAAGTACAGCTGACAACCCTATACCCGACTGATTGTTTCATGTTACTAGGTGTCAGTTATAATGTTCTAGAATGTGTAGAACATTGTGTATTTTTTTATCAGTAAATATCATTATATAACGTATTTTCATTCGCGTAATATACTAGTATCACAATACCAGCATAGTGTAAAAACTTAGTATATTTATTAAACTAGTGTCTAATTATAAAAAAATTAAATGTAGCACTCGGAGACTGCCGCGGTAAAGCTATTGCATAGCATTTTTTATCAACTTATGCAATTATAATTATTAGAAGTTATATAGTTATATCAGAACAGCGCCATCTAGTTTGTAGAAAACATACTTACCATACCTTAGTATTAAGGTACTAGATGGCGCTGATTGGGGGTGTTAGGTTTTTTCGTTACGGAATTTCTAGATTCGGTCCCCACGCTCAAGGCCCGCGATAAAAGCTATGCAATAGCTTAATAATATGTAAGTAGATATGACGCTTTGCGCTATTTACGCTATTGACTTCCTTACTTCATTCAAATATGGCGGCAGCATGCTTACCCCATTAGTAATAGCCGTGCCAATCCAGTTTTGTCTAGAATTAGACGGAGAAATATTAAACGGTCAAGAGAATTTCACAAGGACTTGTACTCTAGTAACCCAAGTAAGCATAAACTACTGAATAAATGTTTATAGCGATGGCGATAGAATCCTGGTTCGATCACGGATTAACATTTATTTTAAATAATAATCTTAATATATATAAATCTCCTGTCACGATGTTTGTCCGCGATGGATTCCTAAACTACTTAACCGATTTTAAATTAAATTGGCACACCGTGAGCAGTCTGGTCCAACTTGAGAGATAGGATGGCTTACATCTCAATTTATAGTCGCAATATTATTTAATTGCAAGTTATTTGTCTATTAATTATAGAGCGGTACGAAGTTCGCTGGGACAGCTAGTATAATAATAGTTAACCACGCTGGCCCAGTGTGGATTCACAGGACCTTTGAGAACATCATGAAGATTACATTTTGGACAAAATCACCCGTTAACACACTCGTACGCCCGCACTAGGATTCCCTGTGTCGCGGGTGTCGTGGACAACACAAATTACTCATCACTAACACCCATAACAGCAAACATTTATATGTCACATAAACATCTGCCCCAGCCGGGAATCGAACCCGGGACCCCTCGCTTCGCAGGCAGGTATAGCAACTTGGCTAGGTCGTCAAAATATATGCACTAGATACAATTGTAATCTGTAATCACGATTACATGTTGCCCATCTCTGGTTTGAACCCAGGCCTTCCTGTTTAGGAGTTCAAGGTTCAAACCTCTTGGCTATTATCACTACTAAGCTTTATACATAATTATATATCTTAGAACTATAGAGTTATAGACATTATTGTTATTATTATTTATCGTAAATTTATTTTCGGTCAATACCGGAAAGGTTTAGAAAGTTGTTTAAACATTTCATTAACAAAAACGCGAAGTAGGTCAGGGATTATCTTATATTTATAGTACAAATTATTCTTATGAAAATTTGGCGCCTATAATACCTATTTAGGTATTGTATTTACATAACAAAAAGCATTGTAAGTTTGTAAAATAAAATTAAATACAGCTTATTATAAAAAGGTTATAATTGGGAGTGGCCACGCCTGCTGTTTTTTAAACATTTATAAGTACAGTCCAAGTTATGGACAAAAAACAGTCAATATGTACAGTAATGGCCAAGGACGTCCGGTTATATCGAATACTTCGAATAGCCGATACGATCCAACTAGGATGTTGGTTTTACTGTAAGGGTGATTAAAAAACTGTGGGTTCTTACCTATAGGTTATTCTTAACTTGCATTGCGGATATTATACAACAGGGACAAAATAACTGTGTACCTAACAACGTCATAATTCTGGTACGGTCGTCAGAATAAGCAAAATTTTTTGATAAGTTATTCAAGACGCATACCTTCAATGTACATTACTTGACAACTCCGTAGCCTTGTTGGTGAGCCCCTGCGAAACGAGCGGTCCCGAGTTCGATTCCCGGCTGGGGCAGACGTTTATGTTACATATAAATGTTTGTTCTCGGATCGTGGGTGTTAGTGATGTGTTATTTGTATTGTTCATGTCACAGAGAATATATAACAAAAATGTTATTTCTTAACCGACAACATAATTATCAGTCGCCTTTGGAGTTATAGATGTCCATGGGCGAAGATAAATAACGCTTTAAATAAAATAACGCTACACACTCATAGCCCCACACTAGGATTCCCTGTGTCGTGGGTGCCATGGACAACACACAAGACAAGAACACACACACCCAGACCGAGAACGGAAATTTAAATTCATCATTCAAATTTCCGCCTCGCTGGGAATCGAACCCAGGACTCTCGGCGATCCGGCGTGTTAACCATTGAGCCATCCGGGTCGTCAGGACCGATGCTATGATGATGACCACTTGCTAACAAGTATGTAGCTTTTGTCGACTTAAATAAAGATAATTATGTTATTGAACCTATCCGTAACTAAGAAATGCGTGGTAAGTGGCGACTTCCTGATCACCTCGAAACGGTCACACGGATTACGAAAGAATTATATCATGGTATGATGGTAGTTTGGTTGGTAACTGTTTTATGGTCAGATGGCGTGACTGGGAATCGCTCTAATTTGATAATTTGAAGTTTGGTTATTTATACATAAATTTATATATACCTACAGTCCTACATAAAATAAACTGTGTAAGTAATCGATGTATGTACGTCAGAGATGCCCTCGGTGTTGGATGTCCATGGCTGCCAATGAGCATTTACCATCAATGATTATTTATGAGCTCGTTTGTACGTAAAAAAGTAAAAATTAACATTTAATGGACTTCAAAAAAGTAACTTAAAATTTCGAAATAATAATGTAGGGCCTTCATTGAGATATAAGTACTAACGTACTACTTATATCTCGATGAGGGCCTTCAATTTTTTTGAGCTCAGCGCCATCAACTACACCAACCGGACCTCAACAATGTAAGCCCCTAAATTATTATTTCATAATATTAGTTTTAAGTTACTTTTTTTGAAGTCGATATTTTTATGTTCTAGACTCTAGAGTCTAGACCAAAGCCGAGAAAAAACGAAAGTATGAGATACCATCGCGTTAGCTGTCCATGGAAGGTCGTGGTAACAATGACAGTATGTCATTCATTCCTACCGATCCCATATTTAGTAAAAAACAATGAACGTATGGGAAGCAACACTTGTTTGCATATAATACCTGTTTGGTATCAGTATAACATCTGTAAGGAAGTATGTTTAGAAATTTGGTTACAAGCCATCAATGTCATTTTGCAATAAGCCGTGATAGCTAAGTGATCTGAATCTGAACGTCTGAAACCCAAACCGGTGGGCTTAGGATCGAATCCTGCACGCCCCTAATTTCAAAATATATGTGCGTATTAGACGTATTAGAAATTATTTGTCACTTGCTTCGGTGACGGAAAACATCGTGAGGAAACCTGCACAATGAGATTTCTCCATAATGTTCTCAAAGGTGTGTGAAGTCCGTCAATCACTTGGCCCATGTGGACTATGACTCGTACCCCACACATGAGAGAAACTCAAGCCCAGCAGTGGGATAGTTACGAGTTGCAATTATGATGTTGTCACTTTGAGATAAAGACGATATGAAGTTCAGAATGATAAATCTATTGCGTAATTAAACACCCCCCACCCCAATGATAGGTTTCTTAAATATTTCTCTTAGATTATTTATCTTCTATTACAAAAAGAATTTTCTTTAAACGTACTTAGAATATTTAGGTATAATATACATAAGTACCTATATAAAAACACTGCTCATGTAGTAACTCATGCTAACAATAAAAAAGAAAAGCATTCCAAACTTGAACTTCGCGCCCAAATGACCCATTGAAAGCGACAGTGAAAGTAAAAATAGCGAAATATTCATAAATGGAATTTCACAGTCACATTAGTGAGTAAACTTTGTTGACACACCTAATGTGATAATTCTTTATATTCACACAGAAACAAGCGTAAAATGGGCTTTGTTGTAAAGATGTTGTCATTCAAAATCGTCACTTCGGCTACCAGATTATTTTGTTCACTTGCCATTCAATTTTCGGCTTTATATGCGTGTTTATAAGCAATATGACTATTTTTATGTGGTAATTGCAATTTCGGCATAGTTACGTGTAGGTAATGCTCGCATGCTTGCTTTCTAATAATGTTAGTTTAGCTATTGTAGCACTAAATTGCCTAACTTCAAAAGTAACAAAGGTGCATGTGCAATTAAGTCAGAAAATAAATATGCGGTGTTCATTAAAGTAAAAAACACAATGATTAACTCTAATTCTTATTTCGGCTGCATAGTATTGATGTTTTGCATTACATTTCCTTGAAGTACAAATTGTAAAAGGGCAAATTAATACACGAGCTCCATTTTACAATACATTTCTATTCAATGACAATATTGACATAATTCCTTTGTTCTTCATAATCATCCGTTTATTCTTGTAGATGGCCTGTTCGCCGGCCAGTAACATTTTGCTAGAATGCCTGAAACCTATGAAAGACTACCAACTGAATATCTCTCCTCTCCGCTCCTCAATCTACTCTCCACTCCTCAAGCCTGAACCTCACCACTCCACACCTCGCCTCACCAGCTCACCACACCTCACCTCTGGTCCCCACACCTCATATGACCATTTCCTGCTGATCCTGCTCCTCGCATTTATTTTAGTAGAGGTACAAAATTCCTCCGTAACAGTCGGCCATCCTGAAACAATTGCGGCCCGCAATTGGCACGCATACAAAAGTATCAACACTCAAGAAAATCGACATCAAATTGTACAATGTCACATCAAGGCATACATCACCCTTTTTATGCTGAAATATACTCCTCTATATCTCCTCTACATCATTTTATAAATCTGAAAACACGCACTTAGGTCTGCTTATATTTTATCTTTCCTCGTATAATTCCAGTTAATTTCAATAGACGCTTCACAAAAATATTCATCAAGGAAATGCCAATTTTATTGCAATATAAACAATCTGCACTTATTGTCTATTCTTCATTTGTTTAGCGGTATTACGTCTTTTGTTTTTCCCACTGACACGTTTATCTGACATTTTATAATATTTTCTACATCGCAGAATATTGTTATTTCTTTGCTTTACTTATTATCTCCAGGGCGAAACTCTTTCTGAAGCGGAATGGCACACCCTCACCGGCCAATAATATAACACGAGCGCCACTAAGAAATTTTCATATAGGTACTTCATCGGAACTCATGAACTCTTAATTACAACGGCACAATGTGAATTATTCACAACTTTCTGAACTCTTCATCAAATAGCTAAATCCACATTTTATATTTTTATATCGAGATGACATTCATTTATAATCCATCTGACACATAGTCATAATGTCTTAAATTACTTTGAAATCTTACTCCTTTTAATCGAGAACGCTTTCAATTTCTGCCATTGCTTTTTACTCTCTCCATTCTTAGCACGTAGGTTTTATGTTTTACAACATAAATATGCCACTTCTGAATGTAAAAGGGCAAATTAATACACGAGCTCCATTTTACAATACATTTCTATTCAATGACAATATTGACATAATTCCCTTGTTCTTCATAATCATCCGTTTATTCTTGTTGATGGCCTGTTCGCCGGCCAGTAACATTTTGTTAGAATACCTGAAACCTATGAAAGACTACCAACTGAATATCTCTCCTCTCCGCTCCTCAACCTACTCTCCACTCCTCAAGCCTGAACCTCACCACTCCACACCTCGCCTCACCAGCTCACCACACCTCACCTCTGGTCCCCACACCTCATATGACCATTTCCTGCTGATCCTGCTCCTCGCATTTATTTTAGTAGAGGTACAAAATTCCTCCGTAACAAAATAATTTGTAATAAGAACGCGTAATAAGTGAAAGAGGCGAGTGCGCAAAGAAAGTAATTTAAAAATCGAATCACACATCGCGAACCGCGTTTAAAATTTAAAATAAGGGAAAACAGATCAATTCAAAAAGTTATACAACAAAAGTCACATAGACTTTATTTACCTACCAAACGATTTAGAATCTCTTTGTCATACAATAGAGTGCAATTTTCATTTCACTAATGCTATGGAAACTAGTGATGCGGATATCAAAAAGTTAAGTATACCTAAAATAGATTGATAACAAGATCAAGAATCACATTATGTAAAACGCTTGCTCATTTAATTCGACACGTTCCAGTCGATGCTCCTGACTTTAATTAGAATATAAAACAGCATGTAGGGACTACACTTATGTTTAAACATACTTACATATACTACCTATACCCGTATGCATGTACGTTGCACTAAATGCACCGCACCGCTAGTCTCGGGATTGTCGGGCTACGGACGGTCGTGTACTGGATGTGACTGGACAATAAATATTATATCGCATAATTATCCGCTTTTAAAAATAGTATGAAAGAATGGATTATTATTTAAATGTTTTTCTTTCCTTTACCTATGTACCTAGGTATGTTACTGAGGGTACATAAAAAACCAGTTTTTATTTACGTAGAAACAAAATATATAAATATCACATCAAAAAATTGGGTTGACCACGATCTATTCGAATTGTGAAAATAGGTATAATTATTGGGGTCAACACTTCAACAGAGCTGAGAGCGTAGGAGTAGTAGTTTAAGGAGAAGAGTCCTATGGGTGTTATCTATCTCACTCACAAAAGAAAAGGACCAAATTATGCCAATGACACGAAAAAAACGAGACAGAATGTTAATACCCTTTGTCTGTTAGTTTTTTCAAGGAAAGCACAGGTGCTTATAAGCTGACAGCAGACCATCGAATTTTTCTTGTGTGACATACAATAAAATTTCAATTATTGAACTCTCGTGCTATCTCATGTTTCGGTACGCTCACCAGATGTCTATTTGTATATCTTTCTCTGTCTACGGCTGAGAGTGTAAAAGCGCTTTTTGCGTGGGCTCCTGTTCCCGCCCACATCTGACAGATATAGATAACTTATGATAAAACTAAACAATTGATCAATGATAATTATAAAAAATAAAGTAATGATGGTTATAAAAAATAAAGCAACAACCTGTTAAAAAATAAAATTATTTATGATTTATTTTATAGTTATTTTAGCGTATAATAGGTAAATTAAATCGCTTATTTCTTTTCTCTTTTTAATTTCTTTAATTTAAAGAACACTTCAACAATACTATAATAAAAACATTGAATGAAATGGTCATCGCTACCAATACAGCAACACTTCAAAGTGCCGTACCTAATACGCGAACACGCATCAAATAAATGTATCAAGTATAGTTCAACAGCCACAGATGTGGTCAATGCCATGCACACGTGACTAATAAAAAATGGCGACACAGTTGCCAATCCATAACGGATTTTCCATTTTTAAATACAAATGTCATAACCAATAATAACAAACTTGGTGAACGTATTCTAACTTCTAGTGAACTTATTGAGCTGAATCAAAATACTTACAATTCTTTAGGTAACTTTGATGACATTGCAATAATTATTGAGTTAATCTGACAATGACACGTGTTTTTTTATTTTAAAAATTAAATATATTTACTAATTTCAGTCCTCGAATGGAGACCACGTCTTGGAAACGGAGAATAGACGCCGCTCGATAAGGTGTATCTACTTAGAACCTGAATAAGACAGCGGGCATCCGATCGAGATCTAGATTCAGAAGGTTCAGAACTAGTGGAGACCTACCTATGTCCAGCGGTGGACGCATAAAAGCTGATGGATGGATGGAGATACTTAAGCTCAGCACACTTGATACAATTTCATCATTCATTTTTATGTTTAACTACCCATGTTATCATTTTAGAGGTCCAAGCGTAAGATGAAAATGGACCTTTCCAAAAAAATGTACAGATTTGGCCCTTCCAAAATTATTATCTAATTATATTGTTTCTTTATATTTTGTACATTCAGATATAAGTGAATCCTCGCTCAAACAACAATCTGTGAGTTAACAAACTCGGCTGACTTTTACGAGGTGCGTTACCGCAAAATGTAATAGTACTTGACCCAGAAAAATATATAGGCAGAATACTTGACGGAGCACTGTAATTCGATTGTAGACACAGCTAGGTAATTAAAGGTAAATTGAGTTTTATTGCCCTCGCTTTTTATTGTAAGTGTGCTTTTGCAACACATTTAAAACATTAATTAACACACGAATGTAAACTTTTAGAGCAAATCCCATAAGATGCGACGCTAATGAGAGTTAAGTAGAAAAAACGTTTTGGAATAATATAGTTCGGATTTTCGAACAGCGCTATTGTATTAACTCCACTGAAAAATTGAGTCTCTCTGCAGCGCAACGTAGGCCTCTGATTTAATCTCAGTAAGAGATTTAGGTGTTCGGCGTAAAATAAGCACTTGCTGTGTGCGATGACTGATGGCAGGTCGTTTATCATGATCAGAAACAGCAAAGGACTAAAGATCGATCCCTGATAGACTCCGGAACGCGTCTGATAGGATCGAGACTCGTAGGTGTCCTAGCTTGACATACTGCTGGCGGTTACGGAGATAGTCTGCAAGGAACCTAAGCAGACCGGGGGCAAAGCCGATGACTGCAAGGTTTTTAAGCAGTATGTCGTTATTGACCCTATCAAACGCCTTCCGAAAATCAAAGTACAGTACATCGACCTGGCCTCCCTTATCAAGGCGCGCAGATATGTAAACTACGAGTTAGATAACAAGTCTTTAAACTAATAATGATGTATTCTACATCTCTAGACTATGTATAGGTAGATAGAAGTTCTAATTAAGGTTATAATTAGTTTTGATTTTCTTACCAGTAAAACAATTATTACCATTTTCTAAATTATTTTTTTCATTTTCATTTCCATGACACCTCTCTTTTTAAATGACTTCAAAAAAGGAGGAGTTTCTCAATTCGGTTATGTTTTTTATGTTTGTTATCTCTGAACCTGTCATTTATTAACTGATTTAATAAAATCTCTTTTAGTTGGAAGGATACTTAAACTTCCCGTTGGGACCCATTTAAATTTGAGAAAAAAATACCACCGCTAAGAGTGAAAAACTAGGGGAAGAACAAAATTAATTTAAGTCTGTTTTTGTTTCATTAAAAATTTTGTTTATTTGAATTATTTTTACTTACCCATTTAATTTATCCTTATTTTTATTAATCACTATTACTCACAGGTACTGTATTACTTACATAGAAAAGGTTTTTCTTCGAACCCCTAAGCATATTTCACCACGCTGGACCTACTAATACTATTTACGTAATAAGAATTAGTTATCAGTTAGTTGGTAAAATAATTTTATAAATCACACAATAGCCATTGTTGTGCAAACCTAAGAAAATCGAAAGTGGTCAGTGTGAATTGTTCAAAACGAGTGTTCAATTGTTTGATGATCAACAGTTAATAGTATTGAAGACTGGGAAGAAACATAAGAATTCGTCAACATTAGTGACACGAATTATATTTTTATAGCAAACATTATATAATACGACCTATATGGCGCAATGGGTACAAAAAAAGAATACAAGAAATATAGCAAGTACCGGATGTCAAGCCCCCAGTCGTAAGTCAACGACTCGTTTTTTTATTTAAACTTTGTAGCCAATTCCTATGACGAGTACAACCTGTTACTACCTATCGATGTTACAATGGATCACGGTGATCCATTGTAACATAGGTGATCCGATCACCTATAAAATGTCAAACGTAACACTGATCAAATCACGTGGAAAACAAGTGTACACATGATCAAAACCGAAAGTGAACGACTATTGTTAGCACGTACCCAAATCGAGGCTGAGTGAAATGCGTGAAGTGAACAGGTTGTCTGTTCAAATTTGGCGCGCAAGTGGTTTTCTCTTTCCCTCCGATTTATGGTAATAAGTCACGAGAGTTTATAGGTCAAATACCATAGAATATTGTGATTGAAAATAAACAACGATTCGAGCAATCATTTTATGAACTAGCAGTTATGTATTAATAGTTTAGCGACATCTATTGTATGTGCAATAAAACACAGGAACTGATTTTAGTGAGAATAGATAGCTTTTATTTTAATAGTATTGGGAACAAACATAATTGATAGACCATGAAATTAAATAGCTGTTATTAAGGCTCTATCACAATTTAGTAGCCCTCGTGGTATTCATCCAGCACAAATGAGTTGTCCCGGGTTGATACCTAGCCGAGGCAGATATTTTATAATTGTGATAAATAAATATTCTGTTGTTTGTAAACTCTCATCGAGCTTCAAAAAATTTTTTATTAATTTATCTTATATAATCGATATAATAAAAACCAGATGTGGTGCGTGTCGTGTGTATGGAGTCCGTCTTTAGAATCAAAGGCAGAGCTAATTTACACATCAGCATCACAAATAAGATTGACTACCTTATTGGTACCTTTACTTAGGAACCGGTTGCAAGATAATATTCCTGTACGAATAAAGTATTTGCGACCTTGTATTTGTGAAATGTCAACCACATCGCCGTCCTACGTTAATACTTTTGATATTAATTTTAAACATCCACGCCTGGAATAGTAAGACTTATACAATTTTTTTACAACTTTATTATAAATCTTGTTGGACAACTTAATACGACTTATACAATTAATTGAGATGAAAAATATTTATATTATTAAAGAAATGCAAATAATTATAAGCCTATAATTTTTTTAAAGGTCGGTCCAGTTGTTTTGTCGAGGAATTTGTTGACACCAAAATAAAAATATAAACCCCTAAGTAATGTAAGTATTATTTCATTGTTTAAATTTAATTTTTAATTGCAGTCTTATTTGTTTGTTACTTATACAATTTATTGAAATGCCACTTATACAATGTTTTGTAAACCAATTTGTTTCTGAAGTTAGCAAAGAACTATCTCTTGGGGGTTGATGGGTTTTGTCTATCTCAATCGACGGGTTTTTCTATGTTGTTTCTATCTAGACCAAAATTTTACGCCTATTCAACTGCCAACTACGTTTTTTTATTTGACCTTGTAATCCAACTACTTAGTGTGGTTGCCTGTTGCATAAGGTCATGTGTCGGTGACCGGTCAAAGTAGAAAATAAAAAAAAAGGTTTTCAATTTTTTGGTGTCTTTTTTTATGATCATGCTAAAAAGTAATCATTTTGCAAGAGTTTGAACATGACTTTATTTTTTATTAGTAACGAAAACCAAATATACTTAACTATTAAAAGCACATTTAACGTACATACAAACAAATATTATTATATTAGGTATATATAGTGACCTCGAAACGACCTTACTTTCTATACAAACAGGTCTCACGGGTTTCCTGCACAAATGGTGGCAGTACTAGGTAGGTATTATTTAATGAACTGAACCAAGTAGTATATAGTAAATAATAATGAATATTATGTACATACCAATTCGCATAATACATTAGATAATTTACATTAATAGATGCCTTATAATTTTTTATCGTATTTAAATGGTAATTAGATATCTTGGTATTAGATATCTTGCACGTTCTGTTCTCGTCTAGGTGGATGTGTTCTTGTCTTGAGTGTTGTCCATGGCACCCACGACACAGGGAATCCTAGTGTGGGGCTATGAGTGTGTAGCTTTTAAAAAATTATCGTGCTTCAACTATGGGCTTAAGGGGCAGAATTATTCTTTCTTCCCACTCGGTTACTGCCGGCAACGCATCGATGTAAACTTTGGACACTGATGTCCAAATTTCCATGGACGACGATGACTATTACCATCAGGTGACTTGTCTGCCTATGCTCTAGAGTCTAGATGATCTAGGCGTTTTCAGGTATGAGGAGGGACCCGTGCTCAGTAGTGGGTTATTAATGGGTTGAAGCAAGCCCATTATGTTTGTAAAATAGTTTCCTTGTCCAAATTTAAATTATAGTACGTATACTTAGATTATCGTAAATAAATATGTTTTTATACATTTGAAGAAAACCATTAAAACTGATGGAATCTGCAAGTTCTAGATTGCTTTAAAAAGCAAATATGGCAACATCTTGTGAAAGGGTTTTTATATAACGCAATAAGTTGAGGATCATTAGGAAGCCACATCTACAGAACTATTTGTAATCATATCCGAGATTGGAAGAAATATTTTTCTGTATGAATCGTGCGTGTCGATGGTGACTTCGGTTTATTACCGGACTACAGCGAAGCCAGTAGTGGAATGATTTCAACTCGTACCAGTAGTTGGTGTGTTCATCTGTTCTTTAAGAACTTCTAAACCGCTTTTAAGAATAATTTGCTAGGGTTTGATTTTAGTAGAGTCGTCCGTTGTTTATAGTTTATACGCGTTTACGTATGTTTTTTAGAGTAGAGTCAAAATTAATATCGCCATAATGACCATCCTAGTCCCGATTTGAGGCTTGGGCGGCAGTGGAAAGGTGATGCTGCATGCTCATTGCTTCCTCCAAAACAGATAATTTATTACTGGAAAGCTTAAATTATAAACGATCACCGCACTATTCACCATAGCTTTAAATCCAGCACGCATTTTCTAATCGGTAGCTCAGCTCTACAGGTCGTACAAAAGACACATCATCAGGGACAAATAATACCATAGATGGTACATTTAATACCACGAGCATACCAGATTGTACCATACAGTAATGATTGGACAATCTAGTACCGTTCATCAGCACGTGGCAGCTGGACATTAGCGGTCGCTTGTCACACCGACGCGAATGACGGAAGACACTTATCGTAACGATTGTATGTACGAATGAGAAATGTCTCGGATTCTTATCTAGATTGCAATGTTACCAATGTTCGCAATCACATTGGACTGCTCTGGAATTTCAAACACAGGATAAGACTTTGCTGGACAGGACAGGCTAAAGGTGGTCACTTATAATGTTGTGTAGTGTTTAACGTGTTACAACTCGCAACAGAAGATTGTACCTGATATAGATACTTAGTTTTAGAGTTTGTTATGTTACAGTGTAACGCAAAACCATCAACCCATAGTCTACTTTCTGTAACTTTGTCATTTTCTGTAATAGCAATGTTATTGCAGAACCGTATGCTAATAACACTGCACTGCATACTGTCGGCATCCGGTACGTAAATTGACTTTTCTTTACTTTATCGAATTCCATCTTCTCGATGATACATTGTATACAAATACATCTAGCTAACTTTAAGTATATTTCTTTGCGCTGTTCAATGTTGTTTATTTATTTTCTCCGTTTTGTTACATCTTTTTTGTTCTTTCTTCTGCTCTTTTTACACGCTTTCTATTAGCTTCACCTGTATGTTTGTTTGTTTGTAACCGACTTCTTTGGGCGCGATTTTGACCCACTTTAAACGGCCAGATTTCGTTCAAACTTTGTAGATTTATTGAGGACCGATGACAATACACTAATTTGATAAAATTATAAATAATTAGTGTTTATATTTTGCGAAATAATCGCTAGCCTATACACTTTATAAAAATAGCGACATCTAGCGGTACGCCCGTAACCTACTTCCAAAGAATGATGCAGTGACGCAGTTTTGATATAATAGTTTGCCCATAGTGTAAGAGATGGCGCTACATACTTTCACTTAGCACTATAAAGCGTGTTTTTAGTTTTTATAACTATTCATTATTGTGTTCTTTTCTCCCTAACATTTATACAATTTTAATGTCTGCTGACATCCTATTATTATATTATACATAACAGGACATTTTTATTTCTTTAAGTTTATGTTTTTTTGGTGTGCAAACTATAAAGTATCTATATCCATATTATTTATTTTCAGTAAATAATCAGCTATATGCTAAGAATAACCAATCCGCATACATGCTTTTTGAAGCTACCTTGTGAAGTATACTATTATTATTATTATTACTAGTATTGCCTCCTCAGTTTATTACAAGGATATACCCGTTCCCGACGATGGGCCATTAATGTATTGAAGCCATGTTCAAAATACAGAATCATTAACGACATAAATAGTGCGTCTATGTTCTCACACATAGAATAAAAAGTAATTGCTTATTACTGCTGTAGAATGCCTGAATCTATCAAGTCTTTGAACGTAACAATTATTACTTGTTATAAAGTTGCACTCGAAGGTTCCAGTACTAATATCAAGGTCGCTGTACACACTTCACGTTATAATTGGTGATCAATATTGTACACACGATAAAATGTCCATACCCTATGATTGTAACAATATATCTTCACGGACACTAAAAATTTAAAATGCGGTCGGGTACTCACGATTTTGAAATCTACGTGACCATGATCCGTGCAACTGCGTCGAAATATCGCTGAAACGATTCAAAATCGTGAGTACCTGTTGCATTTAAACTGTAGTTTTATTTAAATGAAAAAAGATGTCTACAGTTTTTTTTTATTTCTGCAAGTACATGCATAATTTTATTTGCTACCAAATGGTAACAACCAGGTACGACTGCTTTATGTGCCCTCCGAAGCACGGAAGCGCCAAGAAATTTTGCCACTAGCGGTCACCCATCCAACTACCGACAGCGCCCGCTGTTGCTTAACTTTGTGGATCACTAAGGATCGACGCAAGCCACTGGGCTATGAGCGCTTTTGTTTTATAATAGCCTACCTAATATATTTAATTAATTGATTACGAAATAATATTTAATTTACTTATTTATTAACTTCCTTTTTACTTCCATAATATAATTATTTAGAGAATATCTAGTAAGTACCTAATTATTTATTTGCTTACCTAATAGTGTTATCCATTTGTATTATTTCACAACGAATAAAAAACGACGCTAATATTGGATTTATCATAAAATGTATAAACAAAAATGCAATTTAACTCATGAATATTAATAATGCTTTTCATTTTATTCAAAACAAGGTAATAACAAATATTATTTAATTAACTTGTCCGAATCAGTATAATATAAAATAATAATATAAAATAATTATAATTCACTGCTCAAGATTTAGTGCAAACTTGTTCTTATGTTCATCTGTTTGCGTGTTATTAATTTATTATAGTGTTATAATGAAATCAGTGTAAAATTAACACTTTTATAGATAACCAGCCAATGCCCGCGGCTTCTCCCGTGCTTAGTATAACAATATTAGCAACAAATAATATCTTTAAACAATTGCTTCTATCCGTTGAGGGGTTCTACTCTATATCTCAAGAATCCAGTAGGTTTTTGGGCTGCGAACCCTCGCGGGCGTCGCCAGAACACCCTTCTAAAGTTTAATCACAATTTAATTTATAGTTTCGGAATTCATACAGGACAAACAAACATACATTGATTTGTATTCATACATATTAGAATAGATATTTTATACTACAAAGCCATTAACATATACTCGTACAAATTATAAGTATAACTATTGTTGATATCTCATATTCTAGGTGACGTAAATAATTATAAAGATGTACTATTCAACTCGGCTTTCAACTGTAAAAACCGCATGACATTTCGTTCATCAGCTTTTGCGCGATGCGTATACAAACATACAGATAGAAAAAATATCTTAAAATAATCATTTTGGCATGTTTGGAGTATGGACCTTATAAAGACTCTGAAAATATTGCCTGTTACTGCATTTCAGTGACTATTATTTCTCTCTCTCTCTCTCTCTCGCTCTGTCTCTCTCTCTACCCGTAGTTTATTATTTCCCTCATCAAAGTAAAAACCATCTAGTCAACGTCAATGCATCACAACGCAGTCTTCTGCGCCGTTGAGCATGAAAACTTGGCCATAATCAGTATTAAACTCTTCCACCCATGACTTTAGTAGTTCTCTATGTTCAAGGCCATAAGACTGTAAATCGTTTGACTCCACGAACAATCTCGAAGATGACTTAGATAAATGCATCGTGCTTAATGACTTTATGTTTTAATTATCGTGAGCACCCGGGATCTGTTAAATTAAGATCAAAATTATTATGAGTAAACCCGTCCTCGCAACTTCGGGAATAATGACCGAATTAACGAATTTGAGTAAAACAAACACTAAATTTTAAGTGTCAGTTTACCAATACATTCGGGGAATACACACCCATATCGGTTAAGCTGTTCCTGAGATTGGTTTAGATTACCTACCTACACACAGCTACCTACATGCCTACAACACCTACTAAAAATATCGAGATGTGGAAAGATAAGAATGACCGAGAGAGAGTGGTCAGTCAGTTAAACTGCCAATTCAGGCCCCCGGGCCACCGTTCAAGAGTGGTCACTTTCACTGTGCATGCGCTAACCCGGTATTCAAATAATGGTGAGGTCGAGTAACGCAAACATAAAACAGGGTGTAAAAACGCCAATACGCAAAAGAATCATTAGTCAATTCGCTTGCCCGCAAGAATACTGTATTAACTCTAAAAACTTACTTTTTCAGGAGAAGCGATTAAAGCTTTTAACTACAAATATTGTGGTACTGAATGCTGTATTAACTCTAAAAACTTACTTTTTCAGGAGAAGCGATTAAAGCTTTTAACTACAAATATTGTGGTACTTTCTTACGCGAGGGATATTGACACAACTTTCGTAATTTGCTTATTCAGGGAGCAAACGATTTTCGACCTCATTCAAAAGGTAGAACGTACTTTTTTTATTCGAACTGTATCATTAAGTCAGTTAGTGCCAAATTTTGACTTAATACTGTATTCTTCCGGACAAGCGAATTGTTGTCGAGTCAAGGTAGCCCAATACCGATACGATACGAATACCGATACCGATACGAGATCCTACCGGTAGGCCATCTTCGCTCTCGTTGGTGCCGAGGCTTTATTGCCGCCGCGCATCCGTTTCGAGGCAGTCTAGTTATAGTAGTTTCAGGAGTACGAATCGGGGAATCGGTGTCGTACAAAGTACTACCACATTACTTGTGAGTTAATAACTACTGCAAAGTAATGCCCCCGTCTTGTGACATTCTATAGCTGTCTGTCGTTGCCGTGTGCCATCTGCCGCGTTTTACAGAATCGTATCTTAGCCCCTGGGATCCATTTGCCGTACCGAAGCGCGTTTTTCAGAACTAAGCAAAGTAGGCGTTCACTTGTCACCTATAGGACGTGTTACTTAAAATCCCCGCTATCAAATCACGCGCTTCAAAACGCCAAAAATGAACCAGGGATTTTTTTTGATGACGTAGAAGCTACCTCAATAACTTAATTGCAATCTCAATTTTCAGATATAATGTTAATGCAAAAAACTGATGTGTGGAGTCCCTACGTGTTAAACGTTTGCCGCAACCATCTTTGAAGTTTCACTTTAAATATTTGTTTGCTATAAATACCACACAGCGTACTCGTTGGCTACATCTATTGATTTTTTTTATAATAAAAAATATATATTTGAGCAACATGAGTATTGTTTAAACATTACAATAAGGAAAATACTAATGAATTTAAATTATGTGAAGTTAAGTAAAAAACGTTTGAACATCTTGTATTGACTTCCGCGTACATCGATTTATTTAAAGATTATTAGAGGCACGGTATTTTTTGTTTTATACCTACTCATTTACTACAAATATACATAATTATAATTATAGTGTTTATTTTTATACAGATATCCGACCAACGGCATAATAAATATTTAGTACTGATAAGAATTTTTATCACAAGATTGCAGAGGATCACCACATCCTGTTCGATGTTTTGATAACTGTAACAGTTCTGCTCAATAATGTTTGCAGTAAGTATCGGACATACTATTTTGTTAGATACCGCTAGACACTATGACCTATAATGTTTTGGACAAACACTTGAATACCGGTCTAAACTGGCGATTATGTAAGTCCACAAAAAGCGATTGGATCATCAGAAGGACCGGTCACGACCTGGACATTCGAAGACTATTAACGACTGGTTGTTACAATCAAAATGTCGTCAGATGTGATTTTGGTCTGTTGGTACCGTTTGCGAAAATAGTCGTGATTGACACGACCCATAATTATCCCACAGCTGGGCTTAGACGCAAGCCCAGCTGTGTTACAGCTTCTGTTAATCGCGGCAATTTTTAGGATTTGATGTCGTGGTAATTTTACCGTTATTGGCCACTCACAAAATTTCCAACCGATTTGAATGTTTCTTAATTCAATTTGTAAATCAAATCATAGAAATTTGTTTGTTTTATTTTATTTTATATCTTAATAAATATAATTCGAGTGTGAGTGTGTATGACACTGAACTCCTCCTAAACGGCTTGACCTATTTGATTGAAATGTTTTGTGTGTCTTCAGGTGGATCCGATAATGGTTTAGATTCACAATTGGACCCGGTAGGTGGCGTTGCTGTCGATATATCACCAAAACATTTTTTAACGACTGGACCGATTTGGATGGAATTTTTTGTGTGTGTTCAAGGGGATCTGGGAATGGTTTAGATTCACAATTGGACCCGATAGGTGGCGTTGCTGTCGATATATCACCAAAACATTTTTTAATTATAAATCGGTACGAAGTACGCTGGGGCAACTAGTTCTTTATATAATTGAGAAAAATTGAACGCTTAGGCCGATCGTGCATCTCTATCGCTTGTTCCGCGCTCTTGCTTGCACGTTCGGCTCAGGCGGAACGTGACAATGGCTTCATACTTTTTAGTGCGTGGAAGCGGCATTCATCGATTTATAATACGTTATCACGTCAAAAATATTCAGAAATAACCTCACATTGCCGCATCGTTCACACATACAAAATAAAATATCAATAAAAAAGTTCTAGACCTCTGGTCGTTCACACAAACGATTGTGAGGTGTCACGCAAATAACAACTTTGTCACACCTCTCAACAAACAGCTTTTGCTGACCGTGACCCGCGTGACACATATCTTATAACGCATTCACGTGTTCGTTAAAGTCAGACTCCTATTTAGCGCCAAATTGTTAAGAGCCCACTTCGTCATTAAATAATGTTATGTTTACTGTCGTATATTCGTAAGTGCTCATTACTCGACGGTGTGTGATATCGATCGGTCATCACCTATACGTTGTCGGAAAAGAAGGAAATGGGAAGAAAGTGAGTCGATCACTTAGCTGTTGGTGTGACCAGATGACTGCACCACCAAACTGCAAAGCCTCGAGCACCGGCGTAAGGTTGCCAGCCTCTCGTGCTTCTATAGGGTACATTTTGGAGAGTGTGCGCAGGAATTGTTCGAATTAATTCCCCCATCCCCCTTCCTCCATCGAACAACCCGACGTACAGCCGGTATCCACCCTTTCGTCGTGAACATTCCACCGATACGAACGAAACGGTTTGCACCGTAGTTCATCATCCGCACTGCGAAGGACTGGAATAGGTTGCCTGCGTCGGTGTTCCCACCTGCGTATAATGTGGGAGTCTTCAAGAGGAGAGTGAATAGGCTTTTAATAAGTTAGTGCGACCAACATCTTCGACTTCATCGCCACTTACCATCAAGTGGGATAGTTGTCAAGCATTAACTTATCTCATGTAAAAAAAAATATTTTTTTCGTCATAACCGCCTTTCATCGTGGACACGACCTTCAGTAAAGAAGAATGCAACAGAGAAAAACAAACAATGAAGAAGATTTAGGAATTCTTGCGTATCACTGTGTCCACTTAATAAACGATTAAGATGTAACTTCTCCGTAAGTCTAGTGACATTCTTACGCTAAGGAAACGAATTTATCATTACGTCAGGTTTTACATAATTATTGCGCACGTAACGTGTTATGTTATAAGCACTTTAAAATTTGTCAGCGTGATTTGTAGGCAATAAATACATACACACATAAAATCACACACACATACTTCCGCACTAAAACTCACAGTTTTAATGGTGATACACAGTAATTGTCAGCAATATGACCCAACACACACACACATTTACAGAAAAGCTATAATATTAAGACTGTCATAATAATAATACATTTATTATCACACGACTAGACTAAAGTGCATAGAAACGTAACCTACACATAATATAAAAGATATTATAGATATAAGTATTATTAGCAATTAACTATACCATGCAACGTTGACGCAAATTTGATCAGCTCCGATGATATTATTGTAATTATGGATGCGAAAGATAATTACGGAAAGTATGAGACAGAAGAGGCTGTATGATAATTCATAAATTAGGGGAATTTGACAGCCTCGCTTTCGGTGTGCTAGTGTTGATAATATTGCACCTATTTACACCTATGTTTACACATATTGAATAACACTGAGTAAAATATGTCAGGAATAAATTGATAAAAAATCACCTGCTCATATCATTACCTCAAGTTACATAAAAGGGAAATTCATAACTAAAATGTAAGTGACATGACATGTTATTATGTTAGTTACATGTTATTAAACTTAATTAGCATCAGGGTGGCTTGAGTAACAGGAACTCTGTTTAAACAGGTGCTAAGTTGTAACCACGGAGCAAATACAAAGGTTGTAACAGATGTGTAACTTGTGTGCTTACCACGTATTACGATAAATTACAACAAACAGTTAAGCGCTGAAAAATTGTTGCATAAAAATTACTTAAAATTTCTGACCATAAGTCCATTTAACAACGTAAACAGTGGAGAAAAAGGTTCCAAAATGATTATTTCTATAGATGTGGATTTTCAACAACAACTTCAAAGGAAAACAAGGCAAGGTTGCAATAACTGAGAAACCTGTCTTCAATTATAGAAATTATAATATAATACATAACCAGATAATTGTATGTATATTAATTCATACAGCTTGTATTCGCGAGCTTGTCAAGATTTAATTAAGGTTGTGCAGTGAGTCGTTCAATGGGTTAATTATAATATCGGTTGTTATTCAAAGAAACACGTAAGGTTATAAAAAAACATACGAGTAAGAGATTCGAAACTAAAGTAATAGCTTTCTTATAAAGAGTTTTCAGATCATGTTATTTCTACCTCCTGTTACGAGTATATCTCTGACTGGTGTAAAATTAAGCTTCAATTAAACCTAGCAGCTTAGCACTATGTAGTCATTGATCATCTATAAATATGTGATATATGTACTACGTATTATGTATAGGTTGGTTTGGACTTACGGATTAAAGAAGTCTCTTACGATCATACAAGAAGTAAGTAATTTTAATGCTCAATTTGATAAAAAATTAAAGCAAAATTCAAACGCCCGGACTTCAGTGAAACCACCATTCAAACAGCTAAGTAATCGACAGCAGCTAAAGTATTTCTAATCACAAGTTTATTATTCATAAACACAAATATCTCAATCGGGAATTACTTAACTCACATAAACTAAGCCTAGAAACAACATCTAGTATCAATTCTTTCCGCATACCAAACCAGTCATTCTGATAAACTTAGAAAGCAAACCTCATAACTTATAACTATACTAGTTGTCCCAGCGTACTTCGTACCGCATTATAATTAAAAAATGTTTTGGTGATATATCGACAGCAACGCCACCTATCGGGTCCAATTGTGAATCTAAACCATTCTCGGATCCACCTGAAGACACACAAAAAATTTCAACCAAATCGGTCAAGCCGTTTAGGAGGAGTTCAGTGACATACACACTCACACTCGAATTATATATATTAAGATTTATTGAAATAGAAGAACCTACTTATAGCACAGTGCTATCGATTGCCCCTGTAGGGTACTACAGTTTAACAACCACCCTCCTTCTTACGTTTTTTAGTTGTTTTGGCCAACATCGGTGATACTTTTGACGTTTCTGATTTTCATGGCGATTCTTACCACTTACCGTCATATAGTTTTGAATGATTAAACTCTTAGTAACAATAACAACTACTAATTGGACTATTACTAACAACAACTAACAGGACTTACTATCACTAACAGTCCTCGCCCCAGTCCTTTCGTTCGTGGGTAACGAACGAAAGGACCAACTAATATTCTTAATAACCCCTACTAACTGGATTAACCATCCTAGTCCCGATTTGTGTCTAATTCTGTGTCGGTCACAGTTGTCATGGGCGGCAGCGTCGTTTGCTATTTTAAATCCATAAATAGGTAGTTTGTCTCTTCATTTGTCGGCTGTTAGTATAGTATATAGTTAGTATAGTGTAGTATATAGTTAGTATAATATAGTATATAGTATACATAAAAAAAAGTATTTTTCTCAGGCATCTGCACAAAATGTGTCATACAATTAAATCTTAAAAGATGGCAATATTCCATTGAAATCCATATCGTTGTATATTTATTACATGTTTAGTGAAGAAACTGACAGAGAGACATGGTTTTTGTGTAATACTATATAAAGATAAGGTTAATGTAGTACAAAGAACCGTTGTGGCTTGTCTGTCCTTGTATCCCGCCCACGTTGTCCAAATTCGGTCCAATCATAGCTGTCGCGACACTGCTAGAGAACTTGATACTACATTTCTATGATCTGAGTAGATGTCGCCCCTTTAGAATTGAAGTGAAATAACTCAAAATTTTAAGAAAATGACTGTTCCATCTATAAGAGTCATTTGTGATAATAGCGGAAACAAACGCAAAAACAGGTATAAGTTCTAATAAATCATTGTTAAAGGATAATATAAAATAGGTTTTCTGAATCTGAATCATCTTTCAAGTACATAAGTGTAGTATATTTAGTCTATGGCGATTCTCGAACTGTCAGAAAGAAAAAATATAAAACGATTATTGTCAAGACCAACGGTTTATTTTATTTATTTTTTATTTGGTTCTCTGGGAATTTTACATTGGCGACGAGGAAACGAGGAAACGTGAGTGTTACGTATGAGGAAAAATGTCGATCGGAAAAATATCAGTTTCAAGTAAAAAATGGGGCGTGGTCAATAATAGGTTTTCTCAAATATAGACAACGATAATTAACAGTTTTTTTTATTATAGACAGATTATAAAATAGTCAATCCAATTATTATTTTTGCCTCAGGGACATCAAACAAGACCATACCTTTAAAAAGACACCGTATCTAATCTCAACCACATATTATTATTAACCGAGGTCAACCCTCCAAATTATAATCGGTTATAATAGCAAAATGTATAAAGCCCTGTCTGTCTGTCGTTCGGTTAAATAACGATAACGTTATGTACCAAACGATAATCGAAAATACCAATATTGAGTAGGAAACGTAACTCTTGCACCGACTTGGCTGCGGTTTTTATAGGTCAATTTGATTTTATTACTTAGTATTTATTTAATCGGAACGACTTTCCGCTTAACTACAGTCCTGTTGTGGAGGTTATATTCGTTGAAAGCTCTGACATCCAAGTAGATTGTTGAACTCCCAAATTTATTATTTACGTCCCGACTATATTGCGTACTCGGGTTAAGTTTTAAACCTATTATTAAATAAATAATAGATAAAGAAAACTAATAAACACCCTTTTTATAGAAAACCAAAATAAAAATAGGCAAATGGATTTTAATAAATTTTAATTAAGAATACTGTGAATAAGAAAAAAAGTTTTTTATTGTAAAAAAGCGTGGGATGCGTGGTGCCAATAGTCCCTACTAATATTATAAATGCGAAAGTAACTCTGTCTGTCTGTCTGTCTGCGTGGCTTTCCCGCTTAAACCTCTCAACCGATTTTGATGAAATTTGACACAGACAATCTTTAGACCCTGAGAAAGGACATAGGCTACCTTTTATTGCGACAAAAAGGGATGAAGAAGTTGAAATAAAGGTTGAAAGTTTGTATGGGATTTCTTCGAGTTTTAAGCACAGCGCCATCTAGGTGAACCTTCCTAACTTAAAGAATAAGAACGCCTAGCGCCATCTCTTAAAGAACCATAGCACTTGATAATAAGTTTCCCGAAGCGAAGCGAGGGCGGGTCGCTAGTTATAAATATTTCATTGACAGATATGAGTAGAATTATCATTTTGACAATATCTGAAAAAGCACACTAAGATTTTTTTACATGTATTTGACAGGATATTCTGTTGCAATAGCAGAGGTTCCTCATTAGTCAATTCTAAGGTAAAGTTAAAGGTAAGGTAGTTAAGGATAGGTAACAGAAACCTGGAGTATAAAAGCTTATTAAAGTTTTACACCCTACCTAAGTTTACCATTGTGCCAAAGTTTAGCAATCAACTAAAACTTAGAACCCAATTAAACCGTAGCACCCTACACACAGTTTAACACTCTGCTAAAAGCCGAAAGATTAACACCCCAACAAAGTTGATCCTTCCCAATTACTAAAACCTATCAAAGTTTAGTGTCAATGACCGCATCGTGCAAAAAACTAAACGTATTTACCAGATCTTTGTAAGTCGCTATGAATGTTATGATATCCGCCAATCGTTTTTGAAAGAACATTAACAAGTTAGCAGGTATATCATATTTTTATTTTTTGTTATTAAAATGTTGTTATGATGCAATAAAGAACGATCTTAGTAGAATACCTCTTGTATTTGATCATCAATAAAAATACCATCGTTATTTTTAAGTTTTAAGGAAAATCCTTTGTTCCTATTTTTAAAAATAACGCACGCCAGTAAGATATTCAGATTTGACTTAGTTACAAGTTTACGTGGAAAAGAAGTGCAGAAAACTAAACTTCATATTATGTATACAAATACATTTTGTTAGAGAAAATATTTACGTACTTACTTACTGATAATGTGAAGTTAAATTAACTAAATGTATTTATTTTACGGTCGAATTTCGAATGTAGAGCGGGTCTCAAGTTATTATAATTTTGTATTCAAATAAAATATACATAACTACAACAAAACAATTTTGCCTTGTGCATGATTGTCGTGTGAATTATTGTGATAGAATGAACTAATTATAATTAAATTATAATTAGTAGTAATTATAATTAGTTCATTCTATCACAATAATTCATTATACAAGAATTATTAAATTGAAAAAAGGGAACTCAATTAACGACATAATAATCCATAATGAGATTAAAATCCACTTTCTACATCCACAGCAGAATGAAAACCACATCCTGTATATCAGTAATATAGAGTTAACGACTTCCGCATTATTTTCATGTATAATAAAATCAGCCTGTATACATTATAATTATACAAATTACATTTTAATACCAAGTACTGGAACCTGCGGTGAATGTGGTTTTATTTTGCAATTTAAATATTGTTGAATATTCAGATATTCGTATTTTGTCAGTTCGGCCCTTGTTACATTTTGATGCATTTAAGGCAGAGCTACTCAAAGTTTTAGCTTTACGAATCCCTGTTTGATATCACGACTAAAAACTGCTTTTTTGCCCGAACCAATGTCATCTTTTCATAAAGAACACATACAATTTGGCACGTGTAAAAAAAGTAAAATGGCCAAAACATTTCCGACTTTGGTCAACAAAAGTCAAAAACAAGAATCACTAAGTCCAATACAAATAAGAAGAGACCTGTGCTCAATAGTACCATTAATGGGTTAATGGGTTAAAGCCAAGTAAATATCCCCCCTTAAATTTTATTGGCGATCCCCTAGGGATTGACGAACACTTTGAGTAGCTCTGCTTAAGTATGCGACGACGTAATAAATCTATTAAGGTTAGTATTATAAATTATTTGTAAGATCTTTGGTATTCACAAGTTACTTAATAGTTCGTAATAGATCGTTACGGGTAATTACAGGAATTCTAAGCACGACATTGAGATACTTAATCGAATTTGAATGCGATATTTGTCAATTACTTTGAAGGTAACGATAATATTTTCACAATTCTTATATAACCATGCGGAATATTTGCAGTGGTTCAACTTATCTTATGTTATTACCTTATGTATGGTAAGGTTATACCAATAGTCATTCTACGCTGTCATATACAAACATGGCAAATGCACACACACAAAGAAACTACAGTAAAATTAAAAAATCTGACAGAGAATAAATATTCGGATAATTCCATACTAATATTATGAAGAAAAAAAAGTTTATTCGTTTGTATTAAATTGCCCTTTTGGAAAACTAAACTATGGCAAAAACTGCATCAAAATCTATCAATTACTTAAAGAAAGCTGAGGGAATAGACAAAAATAACTTCATACTTATTTTGATACGATACGGGTACTCACGACATGTATGTTGTACGCCGATATTAGGACCCAGCTGCATGAATCGTGGTCACGTCTGAACCGTGAGTGCTAAACATATCGCGAGTACCCCTAACCTGCGATGAGTTAAGTTTAAAATGTTATGCTATTTATGTTTTAAGACGATGTTTTATTGACATAGGCGTGCATCGTGTTGAAACAATTGATTGCTAAATACCGCAAACATGGTATGGTTTAGTAGTTTTTGCCTAACATTAGGTCATGAGAGCGCCCGCGTAACACATTGAGCTTCTGTTGTGGGGTCACCATGTTTGTGGGAAAATTACGGATTTATTCTCATATGATTTACAATTTTATTTGAATTTCGGAACACAAAAATTTATTATCAGTAAGTTAAAAAAGGTCGCTAAAACATGTTTTAATTATTTCATGGCTTCTGGTACGAAATTATATATTGCGTTTTTCCAATAAAAGTAAAGTATATTTGTAGCGTATTAGGAATATTAAAAAAAAAACAGGTTTTTAATTTCCAATATTTTTGTAAGTTTAATTAACTACTTAATTATTAATTCCTTTACGTTTTGGCACAATATATATTGATGAATTACATACTATTATGTCAAGTTAAGATTCTATTTTTATTGCCATAGACTTTAGTTATTAGACAAAGTTTTAGCAATTTTGTAAATGTGGCATGGCCAATGTAGTCAAAATACGACCAGGTGACACAGTAACTATTTTATTGCCACCATGTTATTTATACTATAGTACCGATATTATTTTAAGTATTGTAAGTTATAAGTTTATATCTGTGTAGCGTCATTATCCTAATCGATGACAATGTCATGGTCTCCGTCGTAATATTTCGAACGCGTTGCATCGCTACGCTACGTTCACGATCATCCATTGTTTAAAGTGTATTTAGTGATGTCTGTTTCATTACAATAATAATATCGATGAAACATTTTGTATGTCACAAATTATTTTTAACACAGCACACTTCTATATTATGATTCTTTATGTATGTGCGGGCGTGTGTGTGTGTGTGTGTGTGTTTGCATTAGTAGCAGGTGTACTATTTAATTATGTTAAGAAGTACTTAAGTGATTGAAATAATTAAAGTAACAGTCCCTGCCCAAGTCCTCATACCTACTAACGAACTGATCTACTAACATTCGTAATAACTCTGCTACCTGGAAACAGGCCATAAACATAAGGTCAACTTGAGCTACGTAACGGACATCCGGACATACATGTACAGTTGAACTGTACAGGCAAACCTGTCGAGTACACCCCAACGTGTATCACCAACATTAAATCCATGCAAATAGTATTTACTATTTTAGAGTAACAGTAACTGTAATTACTATAGTTACTATAATTACTAGAGTAACTAACAGTACCTAACTATAATCGATTCGACCATGTTGCACCCGTCCAACAAACATCACATTAAACGTTTAATTTAGATTTACAATAAAAACATCGAAAGTGTTAGTCACGAAATGATACAAGGACATAATTGAAATACAGTATTGAGATATTTTAGTATAGGCCTGTTTTTGTAATAGCCAGTGGACCGTTATTATACAAGTTGTGAAAGATAAGCGACTGAAATATAAGTTATAGGAACTCTTTTTGATGTTAGTCGTAACTATACTAATAATAACACTGTTACGGCAAGTTGTACAGTATTTTGATTTTAAATGCAGGTAGGATTTACTCATACATACTTTAATATGCATTCTAGTGTATGACCTAAATAAAAAATGATTATCTATGAAATTCTAAGTACTTACCTAATATAGTTTTTAATTTATTATTTTGTTTGTATTGTAGTTATTATTTTTCAACTTATTTAAGTTCTCCTATTTATACGAATAGATAAACGAAGTTTGAATTAAGTGTTGTCGATGTCTAAGCACATCACTAGCCTCTCATTCTCAAAGAGGCTACCGTTAGATATAGCCACTGTGGCGTATGAATAGGTCGTATCAAAATTTAGAACCATGGATGGAAAAGATTAACAGTGACTTATAAACGTTCATTTTAATCTTAATTTAAACCTTCTATCCTTATATTTAGTTTACCGTTGGAGGTATAATTGTTCAAGGGCTTTCGTACTTTCGATGGCATGTTGTCATTTATAACTATTTTTTAGGCGCAAGTATACACTCATATTTCGTGTTGACGTACGTGCGAAGGGCGTTTTTCATAACCTTTGTCACATTTTCACTTTTATTATATTGTCTGTACCTGTGACCCTTTTACCGGTATTATGAAATGAATACAATACCACTTAATGCTGCAATAATCCAACGCGTATTTACCTGCAAAAAAGAAATTTTTGATTATAAGTAGTTAAGCAAATGAATATGTTAAATTTATTTGACCGATTTAAAGGACCTTTGCTAAACGGTGGTAGAAGCATAAAATGACTTTTAGTACCTTGTGTATTTTAAAAACATCCTCATGATTAGAATTTCGAATTTCAATTATGATACTCAGTCGAGTCGCTGTAGAACGGTATAAAATACAAAAATTGTGAGTACCCGTTATCTATCAATGGTAACGGGTCCTGACGTCACGTCACGATAATAAAGGTTTAAAATCAGATTTCTCACATAGATTTGTTAAGTAGGTACATATTTAAAAAGAGCAAAAACTCTAGCCTGCAATGTATCGAAGATGCATGTACCTCTTTAGCCTTATAAGACATAAATTAGGTAGCCTAGTGCAGGTTTAAGTAGGTGCCTAGGTCCGGTAATTATTACACATCACTACCAGCGAGTAACGATAGGCGAGAGAAAAGAGTTAAAGAGTTCTTTTTTTTCAAATAAATTTAATAAGGAAGTTGGAAGTTCGGAGTATACTTGCGGTGGATATATTTCATTTAATTTATGAAATAAAATAATATTGAAATGGTTTCAAATACCCAAATCTCTCTCACAAATGTAGGCCGCCAAAATGAGTTGAATAAGTCTATAAAAATCAGAGGTAAGTAATTATGTTTTATTAAATTATTGTTTATGTACGAATATGTGCTATTATTTTGTACGTTTATGCATTAAGAATTCGAGGTCAACTAATTAGTAACACATAATGTTGCGGTTATTACTTAACCTCCAAAAGGGTTATGAATTATTTTAAGTACGCCTTAAAATTATACTATTTCAAGTGGATTTTTTTCAATGAATCAGTCACGTTAATGCACATTTAGAAACTATTACAATATAACGCTATTTAGATGGGTTTATGCATTAAAATTATCACGTTGTTATTACTTATTTACCAAGGCTTGGTCTGCGTGGAAGTACTTTTAACTGATTTTCCAACAAACTTTCATCCCTTACTTAGAGGCGGAATATGACAAAATCCTTTAGCTGAAGTCACTTTGTTACTTTTGCATTTAATTTTGTAGGTCATGTTTCGAGATTTATAGTTTTATTTTTAGTTACTATATTATTTAAGTTAAAAGATAGATCGCTTATCGCGTCTCGCTTACAGTGAGACAAGTCGGCTAGGTCCGGTTGGAATGGATGACAAAAAGTTTCTTTGACATGTAAGGTGTGCAGTCTGCACTGCAGACGATTTCAGGTTGACATGGCGAGACCTACATTTTGTTTTCTAGTAAATGTTATTGGATTGCGCTTTATGTTTACGCACGCCATTTTATAGGCACTGGGCCAGTGTTGTCGTGCGCAGCAAATCTAGTTTTCAGAGGTCTGAAAATTAAATAAGAGATTTTTCATGCGTTTATGTAAGGAAAATAATTAAAATTCTTTATTACGCGAATACGGGCCATTTTACAGGTTTTTGGTTGTTCCCTGCTATTGTTAGTAAAACTAGAAGCAGACCTATATTTTCTGAATGTTGATTCATTTTAGATATAAATGTGTTATAATAATGGATAAATACACAGTATTAAAGTGTCATACACACATAACACATACATAAACATAATATATGTATATGTTTAAATTAAAATTCATGGCTGTGACACCACTATCAGGTGTCAATACCCGTATGGTTACTCGATATGTAATGTTATAGCAAATTTCAAAGTTATCAGACACATTTAACTAGTATGAATTTCTGTCAACGCTTCTTCTCCTCCTTCTCCTTTAAAGCACCTTTGCGAAACGGCGGTAGAAATAAAAAATGACGTTCATAAGTTTATCAGGGATACCTATATGAAAAAAAAATCGAAATTTGAAAAATCGAAAAAAAATTGAAACTGAAAATATTTGAAGATTACAGAAAGTTACTGTCGTAAGGAATCTCTCAAATGATAGAGTTAGCGGATACGGCGATACTTTCTAAATCCTTTTTAGTGATACTTGCGAAACCAGTTTAGCTGACACTCGATTACCAATGTTAATAGATATCGAACGGATATTGGTGACTTTCTATTGTCTATGACAGAGTTTATGGGTCGTTACGGTGTCGCGGAACACGTGAGGTCCTGATTACAAATTAATTGGTCAGTACTAGGTGGTCTAGGTACCTACTGTTTTTACCTAAGTGACTGCTTTTTAGACCACATAGATGCAAGGTATTTTTGGTATGGAATGAAAAAACTACATTCTGACTTAAGGTTTTTCAAAAAAGTTTTTTTTTAAATTTAGGAAATGATATCCATTTAAATTGGTTCATATATCAAAAAATCTTAATTATAATACTACAAAAATAAATACATATTGCTATTTTCGTTTTCTTTTCAAGCATATTACTAATGTAAATAAACAATAATTTTAACACTACACCTTTTAATTAAGCTTAAATTTCCCGCATATTATTTTGTACTTGGTGTTTATTATTTTCTATAATTTATGTTCTTTGGTGTGCAAACAATAAAGGGTTTATCTTTCTACAACCTATATATCTAAACTTCATAAAAATCATTTTTATTTACAAATGTAATTTATTACACCGTAAAAAGGAACGCAAAATAGTGTTTGTAACAAATATGGCGGTGAAATGCGCGGGAAAATCTGCCATTGCTTCCGTAGGTCATCGGCCGGTGAAAGATATTCGAAAGCGAATGTTGTACACATTGTGTATTTGTTGCGGTACAAGTTTAATTATTATTACGTTGTTCTAAAAAAATTATGACAAAATTAAATGTGTGAACATGCAAGTTGAATGGTTTTACCGTTCTACTTAATAAAACTTTAATAGTTTCCAACAACGAACAATCACACATTGACATCTCAAAACTTGAAAAGTGTCGACAAATAGCTGGATATTATGTAGAGAATCCAGACCTTTTTAAAGTCAGATTATTTTAGTCACAAAAATAAATTTGTAGTTTTTTTGTACAAAATTTTGATTTGGAGTAACAAATTAATTATTTTTGAGATGACACTGATGAAGATTTATTTTTAATAGTTTAATAAAATTAAAAGTTCATTAATAACTATTTTTTATATTCGCTCCGAAGGACCCGGTGAAGTCTGGACTGATGGTTACCCTAACCGGGTTGTACTAAATAAACGTAATAAAGAAATTAATGTTTTATGAAATTTCATAATAGGAAATAAGTACCATCGGCTACGGCTGGTAGATCCAATAAAATTAATGTTACGTACGAGGTATTTTTTATGTTATAATTAAAACTTTACAAAAGAAATTCATTACATAACTACCTATATTTTAACTCAGAAATAAATACCATATTTATTTCGAGTATTATTATTATTTATTTTATATTTATTTTGACTTCGCCAACAACACTTTTAATTAATCGGTGAGAATTTACCAAAGTTTATTGTGACCTTACGACCCCGTAGCCTAGTTGGTAGTGGCCATGCCTGCAAAGCGAGGGGTCCTGGGTTCGATTCCCGGCCGGGGCAGATGTTTATTCACAGATAAATGTTTGTTCATGGGTGTTAGAGATGTGTAATTGGTGTTGTTGTATAAGGAGGACAAAATACCTCCATCGTCTACGACGCATATTCTTAACGAGTTTTTCAACTTTGTTTACTGCATACATACAAACCTTTAGGATCGTTCAAATAAAATGATACTCGTTCATTTTGTTTTTAAGGTAAACGTCTTTAATACAGGTTTTTTTTACTTTTTGTTGGGGCTTGATTACGATGATGTTAAGCGGCAACGTAGCTCTAAAATTTAAGAAGAGAAGAAAAAATCGGTCATGTGCGAGTTGAACTAGAACAACACGAAGGGTACAATTTTCCGTACCAGCCACCGTGCAATTAATTTTATTCTATTGTAAACATTTGTTAGGTACGGTTCATAAGATAAGCCGAAAACACCCGGTTTCTTATATTTATAAGGATTCCCTTTATTTTAATTTTATTTTTATTTTATTTTATATTAACGGCTACGGTATAGGTAATCTGTGAAAATTTCAGGTGTATTTTCGTTACCTAAACTCTAAAAACCTATTCACTCTTGGCTTAAAACACCCACACAATAAGGTTTTTTTAGTTAAGTTATGTAGTCACTACATAACTTAACTAAAAAAAATTTTGGTTTACTGACTTTTGCTTGACTTTTTTAATTATTTATGCTAAATAATTATGTTTGGTAAAATATTTAAGGCCAGAGATTATCTTCAGCATTGCAACTCATAACTATTTAAATGTCTCTTTTGGTAATATACGATTGGAATCGCACAAAACTTTCGAATGTTTTTCTAACGAAGTGATTTATAAAATAAAATTAAGCCTATTTAATAAAAACAAATCATTAAAATCGCTTCCCAAGCAACATAAAGACGTAACAAACACGCAAAAAATACTTATACAAGCGAAATGAGAACTTCCTAATTTTTTTAAGTATACAACTTTTACTAACGATACTAATCGCAAATCATTGCATGATTTTCCGTTTTAAGTGGAACAGAGGCTTAAATGGCGTCATTTATGAACGAGTTCTTTGAATATTAAAACTGTGACCAATTTTGTGGTCAAAAGGTCACCAATAATAGCATTCACTGACCACTTTAAGAGATTGAAGGTCAATCGAGATGTTATGCTGCTCCTGCTATGTGGGGATTCACATTTTTTTATTTACGAGTATTACTTTGAGGCGGGTAAGAAATGTGGTTCGCGAACTCCTAGGGGTTCAGGAAGGCCAAAGCCTAGGGCCCTGTTTCCCAACCGGTGGGGCACGCCCCCCTTGGGGGGCGTAGATAAATTTCAGGTACTAATACTACTACGTTACTACTAGGTACGTTACCATTTCCGAAAAATAATGTAAATGTCCGCATGTAAATTAACAAGTCACAACATGACCCCGAAGCTTGTATGTACATTGTAAGGGGGCCTGGAAATAATATTTTTGGTTCGGGGGGGCGCGGCGAAATAAAGGTTGGGAAAACCTGGCCTAGGAGTTCACTAATAAAATCGTAGGGTCTCGTGATAAAATTTACGTAGTGGCGGAAAATCGACAGAAGAACACAACTTTCAGTTTTTAATTTTATTTCTGTTTAAAGCGGTAAAAGGTAGGTAGGTATATGAGTTAGCGTAACAACACAATATGTGAGGTTTGTCATGTAAAATGTACCTACTTTATATCGGTTTAAAAAAGATGAACTCGGGACGCTAAAAGTGTAAGTACCTACCTGTCTTTGTGGAATATTCAATACGATGTGGGAGTCTTCAAGAAAATATTGAAAAGCTTTTACCTACTAAGTTACGCGTTCGGCATATTGAACTACCTATATGTATTTATTTGCACTTACAACTGACTTATTAGGCATTAACTTATAATAAGCAAAAATAAGCCGCCAACTTTAAACTTTAACGACTTCCGCCCCGATAACATAAAAATTTTACTGGTATTTATAGCCCTTTATGTATAGCCCTACTACTTATAGCTATTATTTTTTCAACGATACAAGCTGTAACTACGTAAATGGTACCAAAATATAGTACAATACTGTATACCAATATTATAGTACATAAATATGGTACGCCTATTGCTAGATTAAATTTGTACGAGATGCTCGTATGTATGACATATCACATACCAACACAAGTTTTCATAAAATTGCGCTATAGTAGACTAGAGCGGTATTAAAGACGTGTTAGGCTTAAACTAGTTTTTAAACAGGACTTTACTTGTCTTTAAATCTACGGCAAGGCACATGTCCGGTTGCCACTTTCAACGGCGAATCAAGGTCAAGTTGTAGAAATTTTACGCACCTCCACGACGCGGGGACGATAAAATGACGATAACCAACGGACAACGGTTTTAAAATTATAAGTATTTTAGTTTCAATTGAAGTTTTAAAGACCATTTACGGTAGTCAAGGTAGGGATTTGTTAAAGGCGTTAAAGCAATCGAAATGGTCGTAATGATCGAAATGATCGTAGTTTGACTTTCAAAAAGTCAGTAAACCTAAATTCGAATAAAATTTTAATATTTTTTTTTATCACAAAATATTGGGAGATGAAGATTTCCGATGTTTTTTTTCAAAGGTAGGTAATACAAAGAAAAAGGATTATGTGCTATCCTAGCTTACGCTTTTATAATGATAATAAAATAATTGTTGCAGCAGGTACATTGCAATGAACACGCTTTGAATGAGTAAATACATAAATACATTTTTTACGACGTCACGGTAGCATTCGAACTTTCGCTTCATTTCATTCGCTTCTTTTGTGAATGGCAATGATTACTAGTATTTTTTGCTTTTTATAAATTCTCTAATGACCGCGTACAGTTCTCGTAAAGCCGGCTAAAGTGTTAAATTACAGTGATTTCTGGTATTTACCCTATTTCTACAAATGTTTAAGGAAATGCACTTTTAAGAGTACCTACCTAGGTAAATTTAAAATTCGGGAAATAGTAAAATAGACACTACGTACGAGTATCTTAAATATAAACTTATAAATTCTATTAATTCTCTATTCCGTCAAGGTTTACCATCTTATTTGAGATGTCGGAGCAATTTCGATGATAAAATAACGTGCTGAGGCTTATGAAAAAAAATTATGTAGTTTTTTATCTGGACAAATTCAAACCCCGGACAGAATACCAGAAGTCCCGTGGGAACTCAAAACATCCTAAAAATAGGTATTAGTTATTTTTATTACCTACCTACTAAGTTACATGTCATATCTTCATTTAATGCAAATTTTTAATTAAATCGAATTTGTAAAACACTTAAAATGTGTTAGTTATATAATAACAATTGTCTCAATAACGACCAAATATTTTAAAGTTCTATAAGGTATACCTAAAAACAGCCATTCACAACTAAAATACTTAATAGGTATAATTTAATACAAAATGTGGAAAATCAACGCTTGAGAAAACAGTCCATCCTCAATCGTAAAGTGCAAGATCGCCGAAGAATTGTATCCTTGACTCCAAATAAAGGTCAGAGCTCATAGTCATGACTCAGTCTAACATCTTAAAAGAATTCACCAAGATGTTTATTATTGTCGTTTAAAAAAATTCTTGCGCATTAGACGATTATCATTTGGTAGACGAAAATCTTATTATCTCGCGACAGCAACATGCTGTGACGTAGTGTGCTGGACTTTTCTGCTTACTTACTTAGTAATACTTACTTACTATTATTACTAATATTAAGTTATTTTCTAAAGTTTTAAGTTTTTACTTCTATCGGCAGTCGTGATGAGTCGATGACTACCTCCGATTTTTTTACTTTAAGACCTACATTTAAGTCCGATTTTCTTACGATGTTAATTTTCACCGAACGTATTATACTTGCATATGATTATAATTTTATAATTTGTCACATACGTACAAGTACATTTATAACTTATTTTTAACTTATTTATTTTTATAATCTGTAAAATAACATTTATTATTTACTACGAAATACTATTCGTATTATATAATAAATGTTTTTGATATAACGTAAACAAGTATTTAGCATATTGCTTTCATTTATGTGTAATTAGGAATTTGAACCAGGGAGATCCGACGTTTAATCCACTGGACCATGCTCCATTGCCCTGGTCTGAATAGTACTACAATGGCCTGCATCACACTGCAGTGATCTTGAGTTGCAATCATCATTAACTGGTAATTAAACGGTTAATTGTTAATACCTGTCTCCTCACATATAAGGGGCAAACAGTGCAACATAAAGTTCACACGACGTAATCAGCACCTTGAACTTAGGATGCTACAAGACTACCATTCTCCGACTGGATGTCAGCAGAATTCCACGGAGTGTTAAACGCTGTGTGGTGTATATCATTAAGCACGTGTGAGTTGCGTGTTAACAACAAATAAATCAAACCAATACGGATTCTTTATGGAACAATTGATCAATTGTTAAATACCCGTCTTTACGCAAGTGTTGATTAATTGCAAGTTAGTTTTTTCAAAAGTATAACCTATTTCCGATGCAGTATTTGCATCAAGGAAATATAGGTAAATCAAGTCTATGGACTTACTTAAGCAATCCTTGACACCACTTCACTTACTGGTCAACCAGTTAATCTTGATACTTCCCTTGCGCAAAGCAACAACAGTACCTTAGTCATGATCAAGATACAAAATTGAGGTACAGTCATCAAGTTAAACTATATCCCTGAATCGCAATGTTACCGTAAGTCGCGGTAAATCGTAACTAATGACAGAAACGTGACAAACATCACTACTGTACAACGAAAGTCGTGCTCGTCACCTAAATCACAGCTTGGAACTCGTTGGTGAATCAGACACGGCTGAAGCTGTAGTAAATAGCGATAGTATAATGATTGGAACGGAGATTTACATATCAAGCGGTCTAGTTGATCAAAAATTGTTTTTATGGCCTGAAGGGCTGACGTAAAAGCAGACGAGGCACCATAAGTAAGCGGTCATCCTCGGCTATGGATACGAACAACAATCAAAGTCACCAATGCATCGCCGGCCCTAACAAATGCTGGACACACATCTTTTTATATAAATAGCCGACATCTGGTTGTAAATGGTTGTTTGGCGGCCGACTCAATCAGGTAAGTAGATCAATCAATTGGCGAGAAAAATGAAAATATTGTGATTAAACATATAAAATATAAAAAGTTAAGAAGGAAAGACTTGGGAAGAAAGAAGGGAAAATCCTTCGTGAAAAGGATGTCTTTGGAAAGGTATACAAGTAAAGTTTTAACCAAAACCCAGGTGTTAAGTATTCAATTGACTGCCACAGGTTAACAAGTTATCGATACAACACCGCCGACAGGAGGTCAACCTGTTCAGAACACGTTGTTCATCTCGTGCGTTACATACTTTCAAATTACGCAAAACTTCCAACCCATCATTACGTTTGCTAAGCTTAGAAATACCTTTTGTTAGTTCAGGTTTAAAATGAATAATGATTATTAATTATGAATACATTTAAGTCCATACTAATAATGCAATTGTTGAGGACCGAATATGACATTGGTTTTTATTTTAGAATTAAAAGCTTTGTTGCAAATAGCTATAACAAATTATCGGCCCACTAAAGAGGACTGGTATCTCCTCATAACTGGAAAAAGTTAGCCTAGCCTAGAGCACAACTTCACAACGCTGCCCTAGGGCGGATTAGTTTGTAGTATGTTATAGTGGTATTTGTAGTGGTAGTATGTTGCGAATAGAGAAACAAAAAAAGTTCAAATACCTAACAAAGTATTAGAAAGTACACAATTTGTTAATTATGTTTAACGTTAAATTAAGTCAACCGTCATTAATCCATATCGTTAGACAGATGAGGACATAACGGTGTATCTAACGGGCGATATGCTTGTATCGGAGGCAATCGGTCTCTATGTCACGGCATTCGTCTGTTAATGTAGTGATTAGTTTAACGCATTTTAACATTCCCTAGCTGAGGTTAACATGAATGTTTAGCATGTTCATTATTGTCACAACCAGAAAACATGATTTTTAGTGGTTCTGTGGTTTTCTGGTGATGTCCCATAGAGAGAGCCACAGTCTAATTTGTTTGTCTGTAATGTCAGAAATAGTTTAATTTTTTACACGGTTTTCACTGACTCATTTAGCAATTGTTTTATTTTAATCGTTCTAACTGTAATGGGTACTTACCATTTTTTATAGTCTGAAAGGCTGACGTACTCGTATGTTAGACGAACCACCTAAGTCCTAATGAGTAAGTGGTCATCGTCGCCTATGGACACGAGCAACACCAGCGGAGTCACCAATGCCACCAGGCTCTGAAGGAGTATTCTTTTTACACCTTTTTTGAAAAACACTTATATCATAGGGCTTCAGGAATACTTTAGAAGGAAATTCATTCCATAATTTGTTATATAATTTAAATGTATAAATAAATCATTAATAAACTTTCACTCAAGTTATGCACCCCTAGTGACGTAAAAGTTACAGGGTGTTGCGAAAACTATCTTACGTTTTGCTTCTGAAGTAATATTGACCGCGTAATATAACAGTTGCCTACTAACCGCAAAGACATAGGCAATCTCAGCACATTTAGCTAACATTTTTCTGACGCTATTGCACACGAGGTGCATTCAAATTCAGTTCATACAGCCCATTCTAATTATACAATAATGAACAGGGCGTAATCACAAAATATTAAATAAATAAATAAACGCTAAAAATAGGATTCCCACAAGGCCACAAGTAACATACCATAACATCACGAACACCCATGACCCGAGAACAAACATATATGTATCCGCCCCGGCCGGGAATCGAACCCTCGACCCCTCGCTTCGCAGGCAAGGTCACTAGCAATTAGGCTATGGGGTCAATTAAAGTGTAACGGTAATTAAATTGTTTTTTTATATATAAACGGCCGCTGATGGTAATTGGTCACCGTCATGATTGTAGAAATGTTTATTAGTTTACACTTTTAAAGAGATTTAGTCCTCAAGGGTAGCTCATCTGTGACCGAATTAGAACTCCTACCACATGAGTAGTACCGTTTAACTACTCATGTGGTCTTACTAACAACTACCCTGCCTGTTCTTGCCCCAGTCCACATACCTACTAACGAACTAACGTTCTAACACCACTTGCTAACTGACTAAACCATAATAGTCTCGATTTGAGTCTTATTTTGTGTGGGTACAGTTGTAATGGGCGGCAGCGGCAGAGTAATTTTGCAAGCTCGTTTGCTACTTTACTTCTATGAAAAATAGTACGATTGTGGAAGTGTTTATTAGATCAGACCGTAAAGAAAAATGTATGTACTACAATAAACAGCATCATCCACGTAATAAGATTATACGGTCAGATGACTAACAACTCAGATCGTGTAAGAAATTGAAAGCAGAACTGCTCAAGTAACCATAACGTTATGTAATTTTGATAATGGATTGTTTTGATCAATTTGATCATAGTATATTTGTCGGGGGCAAGACTTCGAATAGAACTTTCATATAATAATTTATTGTATCAGGCGTTACTTTGCGGAAATATACGAGCCAACGACGACCAACCGTTGCAGAGTCCACATCACCTGATGATGCTCTGTTTTGGGGCGAAACACGTGTCGTATACTATTGGAATAAGTTGTAATGGTATATACCTACCTGGAGATAAGGGAGGGTGGTGGGTCCATACCAAAACAAGTTCCACCTGTGCGGATTGTTGCAAAGAAATATAAATAAAACTTAAATAAGAACTTTCATATTTGAATGCATGATTAAATTCAACTTGCTTGCGTCAGGCGCCAAAAGATTTGTCGTTTTCCGGCTAGCAAGTACTTCATTTCTTGGCGGGCAACGCATCGGAGATATCGTTGGCTTACTTGAACTAACACTTACACTTACCATTAGGTGGCTCAACAGATCATTTATCGGCTATTTACATTATAAAACAAACTTACCGAAAAGTATTACTTATCTTATGAATTCTCCTTCACTCATTCACTGATTAAACACGAAATCTTGAAAAGTAAGTGCTTGACTTATGAAGATGAAATTAGGGAGGGAGTTAGTTTATGAGAATAATATGTTGGCTAAGAATGAATTTTATTTTTATTTCACCCCTAAAGGGTTGAATAGGGGCTGAAAGTTTTTTAATATGAGTTAAGTTTACCATTATATCACTATCCACCATTATACTCCTATCTCCACCAATCAGCACTAAAGCAGTGTGGTGGAGTATGAAAGCCACCACAGTTACAAACAGAGCCCCGTCCTCAAAAGCCATTATTGGGTTGAAGCCATTTACCTACGTATAAAAACGGCTGAAAAGTCCCTTACACCCAACGCGATAGGAACTTCAGCCCAATAAACACAATTATCATTTTCTAAGTGGCTCTATAAAAACTGGAGTACAAATTACTAACAACGTATGTAATCATTGACAAATCAATCAGCTGTGCGCCCCGCTAATAGGGTCAGCGGCAACTAGCGCGTGGCCGGTTTCGGTTGGCTGGGCCGGTCCGGTGTGGACTTGGCGCCGATTACTTTCTTTGGTTATTCTTTACTGGCTAAAGTGAGAAGAGGAAACTTGATGTTTTGTGATTTTTCTTCTGCTAGGTTTTGTAAGTTTACTATTAAGTCTATTCTTTATTTATTTCTAAATAGTTTTCGTTCTTTTTTCAGGTGTCTCACCTGCTTGTTACTCGGCTATTATTGACTTGAACCGGGTTCTTCTGGTTTCGGGACCGCCCGATCCCACCTGAGCTATTATAACCTTGTAGATGGTCGAAATTTAACTTCATATTCTAATGATATTGTAGCAGTTTTCCATTGCCTAAAAACACGGATAAAACGACATTTCCCTTTGCATGAAACCCCTGCACACTAAATTTCATGAAAATCGTTGAAGCCGTTTCCGAGATTCAGATTATATACACAAGAATTACTCGTTTAAAGGTATTAGATAAAAAATAAGCTTTTTAATGTAAAAAACTATTAATTTGTAAAATTTGTACACATAAATGAACATAGCAACAGACCTATTTGTTGAGGGAAGTATTCAGTGTGATAATTAAAACGAGGTTTGCGGAGCTACAATTGAGTAGCCCTGCATCCTGCATTACAAGGATAGTTGTATAACAGACATCTTACATAGACAAATCTTGACTTGCTGCCACACCAGTCTCAGACGTCACAGTTCCCACGCAATCGCGCAACCAGTTACACACTTAATTACAGAGGAATTATGGAAATAAGTCTCAGCACATTCTGGAGCACTTCTCATTGAGAGAATTGTTTTATTTCCAAATTTTTTCTTGGTTACATTTATCTCTAGGTAACATAATTATTAGGGCAGAAAACAGGTGTACCTAATAATAATATGCAAAAACTGAAAAGATCAAAACATGAATTCGTGTCAATTACCGTAGAATTTATACTGCAGAGTGGTAATCAACCCGTTCGTCAAACATAAAAACATAAAATATCGCCGGATAGAAACGAAGAAATCTAATAAATACTCATCGAATCAGGTTGGAATTATAGAAACTCAATTGACAAGAAAAGTTGGCTGTGGAAGGCTATCTATCCGTATCACGCTTAAACGCGTGAAAACTAGGCGAGATTTCAGATAATTCTACACAGAATATCATAAATTATTGTAAAATGTACCGTTAACTTCAACTACATACAAGATTGGCAAACTAATCGCCATTTCACTGAGATAAGCAGAATAAGTACGTGAGGAAAGTGGAAGAAAGTAGTATTTTCTAATACATTACATTCTGATACGTTTAAGATGGTTTGTTACATTACAATGACGGATCAATGTAATTGAAGACTGCATGTAAAGCCACACGTAATTCAAATTTGGATCTATCTTTGCACAAGAAATAATTAATTAAGCCAGCAATTAAACTTATTTGGAGTATCTACATTGCAATGTCCTCGAAGCGAAACGAGGTAAATAGACAATATATAGCATGCTTGAATCGAAAAGTTACTGTATACTGTGTACGAAGAAAAGAAGACACGAAGTGGCCTATATCAATTTAAAGGTCTCCTAGCAACGAGCACAACTGCCTCCTCGTATAAAAAACCTACCAGCATAACCCGATTGCTGTATATTTCAAGGATTTGAGCTTGTTACCAAGCAATAAGTAACATGTAAACAAACACAGAAATGCATCCAGGATAGACAAAAGTGTTGTTGTGCACTTGGAAATGCACTTAAGCAATGCTGACATCAAAATACCACTTTCTAAAGCCTAAGCTTTATGTGCAAACAGAGCGGCAGTGCCCTTTCGCCTGCATTGAGGTAAATATGTATTTGTCAACCCAGTCACGCCTTCTGCCACCGCCGAGAGTAAAGTTTGTTTGAGTTGTTTTTCATTGTTCTTTTTACTCAATCTGTGTATAAAAGAAAATAATTAGTCACTCACTCTCTGACCGAACTACATGCACCTATGATGATGAAATTTGACAGATTCGTACGATTCGATTGAAATTCAAACGCATTCTGTGATGAGTCAGAACTCATTGAAGAACACAATCAAGACACTTCTTACACTAAGTCTTGTACGAATAGTAGGAGTATTAGTCTTTTTTTTCTACTTTTAGGAGTACTAGTCTACCACGATTCTCTAGAGCGTGAGATTTTAACTAAATTATTTATTGTTATTATACTAGCCGAACATTGGTTTGCGTTGTTACGGCACTAATCTTGCAAGACAAATTAGTTGTGAGAACGGTCTCATTGCTAACAGGTCAAGAGGTTAATAGATCATCAAATCTGGGGAATCAATTCACTATAAACTTGCCATTTCGTCTGGCAACATTCATCCGTCGCGGATCAGTCACCATGCAGTTTTCGATTCATTCTTAATTACTGGTTAAATTGTAACTAAAACTAAACTAGTTAGTTTACCGCTCGATCGTTGAAAGATCTTATTTTAATTGTGGGTAAATTCTGAAATACAATTTAAAAGTATTCACTCATTCATGAATGTAAATTCATCATTCTTATTCTTTTTCTTAAATTCTTCATCATGTTTCAAAACTGAAAATATAACTAACTAATTGGCTTATCATAAGCTTGTTAGGTAAATCTGATACCTTGATTGCATTTACCCGTGAAAAGCATGTAATGTTACGTTACGACACTGACGAAGAAAAGATGTAACATTAAGATCTAAATGTAATGTTATTAGAGGGTTAGGTAATTAAAATATTTTAGCTGAATGCGGAAAATATCCGTTGTGTCTTTTTCTTTAAACATGGATAACTAATTATAATCTAGAAGGCGTCAGTTGGTGACCCTGTGAGTTGTGAGTTGACCGATTGGACTATGGCCTGTACCCCTTACATTGTGAGAGGAGACCCGTGCCCAGCAGTGGGACAGTTAGGTATATGGGTTGTGATGATGATGATGATTAGCAAACAGTAGTGACGTAAGCATTGACGAGTTTTTACTCCAGTCAAGTAAATGACAACTCAATGAATAATTTTTCTTATTTTTAACAGTTTAATAAACCTAAGTTGTCATTTCACGCTTGGTTTAAGGTGAATTATACCTTAACTCCTAACAAATAAAACCTTTATGAGGTAATTCTTCAGAATACAAAGTTATATCATGATTCGAATTGTATCACGTAGATAAGTTCAAAAACGAGTTATTACGAAATGGCCGTGAACAATATAATTGAAAAGCTTGTTATATCTCGGTGCGTGCCCCACTTTTACCATCGTAATGTGGGGACATGCTTGCAACGAATCCTTACAATACAATTTATTGTTAAATAAAGAAGTTCGGATACATTTGAAACTGTTAATAGTTTCATAACAATTCAGTCTGTCATCTTTAATACAAAAAGATGACGTCTTGTGTAAATCGCTCACATTGTGCTCGTCGCTCAAAGTGAAGTGATAACACCTCTACAGCTCGTGTGAACCGCTCACAGCTCTATCTTATACCTTTCACAGCTCTTATTATAAGGCGTATACGAATCAGTCCCAGCGCTATGACTTATTTTATTGGAACAACCGATGGACAAGTAAAAGTGATATGATGTTAGATAGCTGGAATCACGTATGTATCTTTAGCTGATCTCCAAAACTGCTGATTCTAGAACGGTGGTTACGTAGTCAAGAGGGTAGAACACCATTCTACTCGTTACTATACTGGGTTGGGTCTACCAACGACCTCTAACAGAAAGAAACCGGTGCTACTGCCTCGTCTAGTATTGAGGAGGTTGCCATATTGGCAGGGAAGGTTACCTTGTATTCGGATGGATCCCTTTATTTTTCTCACGACATGTTAAGTACCACGATAAGTACCAGTACAATTTCGAGTGATTTTCGTTAGACAATTAGAAACTACCGTATTTTAGAACTGCGTCTACTACCAGTGGTCCTAAGATCAGGTCAAAATCTTTCGAAACGAGCACTCGTCGCTAGACCAGCGTTTCAAAAATAGAGCCCTAGTACCTAGCCTCTTTCAATTTCTCTCAAACGCTGAACCGTAAAATCACTAAAAATCATTTTTTACGCGTTTATTGTTACCCAATACTTTTTATTGGGTAACAATAAACATAATAAATTATTAATTTCAAGGGTAACCACAAACAATGACGTTCAATTAGCGTAACCGGATCTTACTTTAGTTGTAACAATTTCGTTATTAATTATTAACGAATATAATTCTTGCAGGTGCCTTTAATTTGTTATTGTAAACGGATTTATCAAAATTCTCAAGGCGTTCGTTGAGGACTTTATTTAAATGTATTATAAATTTAAATGTATAATATTATGCAATATTATTATGCAATTTGGATCTAGTTCAAAGCTTATCAATTAGATAAAGTGCCTTAGTGACAACAAAAGTTTATGTAAAGTGGGTCTATTTTACGACAGATAAATATTGGTTCTTGGTCTTGATTTGTGTGTGTAGAGCTGTTTGTGTCGAAAACACACACTAACAATAATAGTAAGTTGGTTGAATGTATCTTACAAAAGTTACCGTCAAAGTACATAAACTTTTTAACTCATTGTAACATTCCGCGTGTATTCAAAAAGTAAATTCAGTATTTCTTGCCTGTATTGTCATTAATAGTTTTAAGCCTAGCAAAGCTAACAAAAGCTTCAAACCAAGGTCAGTAGACAGTGGCAAGGTACAAAGGCAGTGCTAACGACCCCACAGCCAATAATGACGAGTGACGAACTGGAGAAATAATGACGAAATCGCTTTCTCCGTCGTGAAAGTAATCGCCGTGTCGCGCCATACTTAATATTTTCGATCTCCGATGAGGCGGGCCCCGCTTCGGTCAACAAATTCGGCTGGTATTTGACATGACTTATAATTACTGGTTTTAACGTTGGACCTTTGGGGGGCTTGGGTTTGAATCCTGCATGTCTAAGTTTCAATAATTATGTGTATTGGAAGAGTTTTCCGTAATGTTCTCAATCAATGACCTATACCTCTCACTCTCACATTGTGATGGGAGACCCGACCCGATAGGAGGCCCAACAGTGGGCTGCGATGACAACCATCACGTTGCTCGTCTGCTTGTGTGTCGGTGTGTATGTACATAATTCAATCATGCTCCGCATGATTTTGTAATCAAGCAAATGTTTAGATAGTTTAGCTTTTACATACAATAAAATAAACGCTAACACATTTATACCCTACTAGGATCCTTTATCGCAATTGGCGTGGAAAACACAAATAACTATCACGAATCCCTATGACCCAAGAACCGCCTTTTATCTGTCGCATAAATATGTACACCGGCCGGGAATCGAACATGCAACAAGCATCAACTAGGCTAGGGGATCTTGTATTAAAAATAACAATATTGGATTATTATAATCACGGCCTTTGATGTACAGGCAGATGTACATTGGTCAATGTATTTACCTGAAACAAACAAACAAACATAAATATAAATAACACTTTTGCAGAATTGCTCAAGTTGAATTAATACAATCGTAATGTTAAATTTTTATTTCAATAGAGACACACATTTCTAGGAAATACCTACTAAGTTATTAGTGCGTTAATAACTGTACTACACAGCACTTGTGTGATGATCGACACATTGGGAACGTATACCTTTGTAGTTCCTTATACTATTCAAACATATTATAAAATAATATGACAACTACTAATTTAAATTGTAATATTCATAAATTGTAATATACTATTAATACTATGGTAGGAATAAGTTGTAGTAGATTTTTATGACGTGATAACGTCTTATAAATCGATTAACGCCGGCTGCGCGCACGAAAAAGTATAACGTCATTGTCACGTTCCGCCGGAACCGAGCGTGCAAGCCAGAGCGCGGAACCAGAGATACAGAGGCCGATCGGCCTAAGCGTTCGGTTTTCTTCAATGTTTTCTTATGACGTTATCACGTAAAATTATCGTCCGTAAATCGACTTTACATACACACATTTTTTTACTTTTAATAAGGTACCGCTCGACTACTTACTTGAGGTAAGTGGCAACGTAGCCCGTAGATGGTAGAGCGCACTAAATTAGAAAAAACCTATTCACTCTTGACTTACTTAATATAAAATACTAATAGATATCTTACTAACGATAGTAGTAATAGTAATGTCGTAATAATATTTATAGTATAATCCTTACACGAAGTAGTGCTCCTCTACTTGCTGATAGGGCTCGTAATCTCTTACGACACCCTGGTCTACCACAATGGGATTGGAATCATTCTACGCTGGCCCCATAATCCAGGAAAGATAGGAACCCTTAGTATAGTTTGATGTCGAGAAACCATTGGGAAATCCTGTTCGTCTAAGCCCTAAATATAAACAACTTGCGAGCCGCCCCCGGCTTCACGCGGGTGCAGTGACTGCAATGTAGGTGTATACCTACAGTATTAAATAAAGCCTATGTTACTCAGAGATAATGTATAATGGAGAGGGAATCGGTCCAGTAGCTTTTGAGTTTATTAATTACAAACATTCAAAAATACAAATCTTTCTTCTTCATAGTTATAGATGTGTACAGTCGGCAGAAAAAGTACATGCACATATTCCCGCGACGTAATAGTCTTGTTTGAGCCATACAAAAACCAGGCATTAAATTTTTATGTACCTACGGAATCCATTCCTCACTTCTATTAATACATTCTAAATCTAATAAGTCTCGTTAGTTAATCAATGAAATTAAAAACTGGATCAATTAAGCATTAATTTTAACCAGTTTTCGCAAAGGTTAAGTGTAATTGGTGTAACAAGGCAACAGCATTTATTTATTGCTGTACTTGAACAATTGCGTGTTCGAATTCGTTTTGAACAGACAGACAGCATACTTAGTTTAGTTATCTATGTCAATATATTTTCGTAATTTTTTATGACTTTTTATGTAAATATACGACAAATGAGCAAACAGATGTGGAGCCGGCTACACTTTTTAGAGGCGATTATCTCAATCCTCAAGGCTAACTAACAACTAACTAACTAACTAACTAAGGCTAACAATCACTAACGTTCTCCGTCCAAGTCCTCATACCGACTAAATAAATCAATCATCCATAAAAAAGAGGCTAGAAAAGGGAGAATTATTTTATTTGTCTATAAAGGCGATTATCTCAATCCTCAAGGCTAACTAACAACTAACTAACTAACTAACTAAGGCTAACAATCACTAACGTTCTCCGTCCAAGTCCTCATACCGACTAAATAAATCAATCATCCATAAAAAAGAGGCTAGAAAAGGGAGAATTATTTTATTTGTCTATTTATAGGCTTACCGGTCTTTTCTCTAAGAAAACAATGGTTCGGGAAATCGGGATACAAATTAATATCCCAGACTATACATGCAAAACCAATGACAGATATATACTTTCACCGAGTGTTTCACAAAATTAAAGTAGTTATAGATAACTGATACTACCATAAAATTTTAATAAATAACAGAATTAAAATAATTTCACCGTCTAATCCGCCTACACACTTACTGAAGTTTAGTGGTCTCATTTATTTATGGTAGTTCGACCGTCATTGGATCACTAATTTTAACTTTCTCCGTTTAGAACATTACTTTTTTATCTATTGTATTAAGGTAGCAAACCAGCACGCAGCACCACCCTTCCGCGGCCGCCCATGACAACTCTGAGTTACCTAGTAACCGGCTCCACACCTTTCTGACCGGAACAAAATTGCATTATTACACGGTAGAAATGGTACTAACAAACGTGGCGGGCGGTAGGACTACTCGGGCGAACTCTAGGCTCTACTACCTATCAAGTATTACAGAAAAGGTGTGGAGTTACTGTGAAAAGGTTAGTAACCAACTTCTTTTGAAGTCTGGAGTGCTAAAGAGAATCACTGACAGGAAAACCTCGTTCTAAATGCTCGCGCGTGTCGATACCGCGGATATTTTTTAGTCCACTGTATTTCTATTGGACATTTGCGTTTACCGTTTATTTCCTGACTCGCTAAACGTTAAGTAACCGACCGTAACGTGTTGCAATAGTTATAAATACCACCGAGTTGAGACTCAAACATTCACTGCTTGAGACGAACCAATTGAATTGAATCTTCGAAACACGTGTTTGGTAAGCGTGTTTCACGATTTGTGAGACATGACCGCAGTCATTATCATTACTTGTGTATCCAGTTCAGTAAATTAAGTTCAGAACTGTAATATTCCACTCTTGCTACGAATTTATTTACTAGTTACCGTCTCGATCCGCTTCGAAAAACATATAATATTCATTAACCACACTGGAAATATTGTTTACACGTAATTATCATGTACACAGTAAAGTCAGCACTCTTACGACCATAATTAGCAACAGTCCATTCAAATTCTGGTCATGGGCAACTTGCAACCTGTACGAACTTAAGTTAGTATTAAAGTTCAGTTGTTCTGACGAGTTCGCAGTTATTCACAACTCCAACCCTGTCGACAAGTGAAGAGCTTTGACCTTTGACATTCAAAAATACATAATTATTATTAAAGTCATCGTCACGGCGTTATTTATTTATGAAACCTTTATCAATTCCTTTTATCAACGCATTTTATCAACTCCTTGTATTGATAAAATGCGTTAATGAATGATAAATTTGAAAGCGAAAGAAAGAAAGAATATCCTTTATAATTTCCTAGACAATTTATAGACGAAGTATATATAAATATTTTTTTTAGTATGCGAATAAAATTGCAAAACATTGCAACAATTTACAGAGCTACATACATATGTATTTATTTCCTAAAACTAGTAGGTAGCTGGCCTCGCTTCGCTTCGAAAAACATTACGCCTTAGAACCCACTCGAAAACAGTTTAGACTGAATTATTTAAATTCGCATTATTTTATTTGTGAACCGTTTTAAATAAAATAAACACTAAATGTTACCTCAAGCTTACAACTATACATAAAACAACCGTACTGTGGCCAAGTTTGCTAATTTATAAATACTTCCATTGCATCATGTCAAAATAGTTTAACACATTTTTGACACAAAATGGTACACGAAATGAGCCAAACTATTCCAACACGATGTAATTGAAGCATTTTTAATTAACAGACTTGGGCTCCAGTTTTATTATACCTATGAATAAACACCATACGTTTCTTTATAGCTTACAAGGGACAGAATAAGTTAGCTCTACGGTACTTAACCGTTATAGAATGTTAGAATGACTGTATGGCCACTCGCTTATCAATTAGAAGAGCAATAAGTATTTATTTTCACGTTTAAACAGTAAAAACAGCAACGTAAATCTCTTGTAAACACATCCCGTAGAGCAATTTGCCAGCGTCTTGAATGAAGCGGAAAGGCGAGAGATTCGCAAGGGCCTACTTCGTCCACATTTCACCGAGTGCGTGCCACAAGGTGGAATTCACTTTCACCGACGCACCCAACGTCGGCGTCACCTTGCGTTGTTTTCGTCTTTCTACGGTTTTGAAGTTCTGAAGGTTGATCACCTTCAAAGGATGACGCGTTTATGTTACTCAGTGATGAATGGATGGATTTTATTCAAAAGTCAAGTTTATACAATCGTTGCAGTAAATCCTTGCCTTGAGAAGTCCTGGGAAATCAATTGTTATTATCCTCGTAAATGATCTTTAATTCTTTACATCTAGTAAAACTATAAGTGATTGCTATGTTTACATGTAAGGTATTTGAAAGAAAGTGTTTGTGTTTTTTTTATTAACACTAGCTGCCAGAAATGACTTAGAATTAATAAAAATGACAAAAACGAAACTTTTTTAAATATGTTTCGAATGGCGCTATTTTGAAAACGTAAGGAATAAGTTTCCCGAAGCGAGGGCGGGGTTAGAAGATGATAAATAATTCTAAAAATTTGAAAATCGAATTGAAAACAAAAAAATGCTGAATTTTCAAAATATCCATGTATGTGTTCGGAACCACATCGGAACTCCCCGTTACAACACACTTGCACTATCTAATGCACAGTTCCCACGACGCGCCACGCCTGACTGCGTCTGCTAGAACGGAATGCAATTTAGCAAGATCGCTCTTAATTACATACGATCTCTTGCCTACATACATACAGACAGCACGAAACGTGATATTATATAACATAATTCGGCAATTTAATCTTGATATTACGTTTTAGAGCCGAAATAAAGACCAACGAAGGACAACAACTAGAATATTATACTTTTGGTGTTATCTACGAGTACTTTACTTAAGCACCGTAAGTAGGTATATGCGAAATATCGTTCTGTCAAAAGTCGCAAAAATTAAATAAATATAACGTTTTTCCCGGTAATTGTCTCTGCTACTAACTCCCATGGAATTCAGACATTTTCATATTTTGTATTTTTCATTATTATTTATTATTAAAACCTTCCGTGGGCCTTGAGGAACATACGAAAAAAAAATAAGCCGAATTGGTCGAGCCATTCTCGAGTTTTGCGCTTACCGACATTCATTGTTATTTATATAGATGTCGCAGTAGTTCGTCTGGGCTATCTGCTGTTTACATAAACAACCAGAAAATAAAAATCCGTCCTATAAATATCTCGATTGGTATTCGAACCCAACACGGGTTCGCATCGTGTATTTTAAAAAGAAAACTACTTACGTTCCTAAATTAGTTAACTTAATCACCGAGCTCATACGTTCTTCTCTTAAAGGTCAACCAGTCAAAAATGTTTGTAGAAAGCTGTCTGTCTATCCGAGTCGACTTCCGCGTGTCATTGCAACCAGGAATGTTGTAGTAACCTTGAATAAACAGGGCCTTCTAGAAGTTTAACTGGTTCGTACTGTGCTCGCCTCCACACTTTGGTAGTTTCCGTTTCCTACAGTTGAATCAATTACGCTGTTGTACCTCGAACTGTCGAAGTCGTAGGCATATCCCCTAATTAAAATTTTAAGTGACCGTTAGAAACTGGCCGGAAATAAAATCCCAATAACAAAACTATGCCTCTCTTAGATACTCGGCCGAATGCTCGGGTTAGTTTATCGCTGAACATTCGGGCACATTTACATATTCGTGACTATTCATATTATCATCTCTCTGTCTCTGTCTCGTAGATCTTTCAAACAAGGATGACGCGCGCACGAATACAGAGAAATCCCTTGATTCGCGCCAAAAAACCGACACCTAGCGGAGACCGAGAAAATATTTTTTGTTCGTCTATGGCAGTATCGCGAGGGAAGCCACTGAAATTAATCAGTTGCTATTTCATATCAGTAACTTACTTTAAAGATCATTATTTAGGATAGTTAAAGGATAGGATAAGATTTTCTATAACAGGATTAGTATCTATACATAATCTGCAGGAACTTAACTATTGAAATCTGAAGCATAGGGAGGGATTTAATAAACTTAATTTAAATGAGTATAATTCCTTGATAAAAATGATTGTGAAAAATAAAGACTAGAAAATGAATAAAAAATGGAAATTGATAAAAAACATTACGGAGAACTCTAAGTTCTGTAACCAGATTTCTTTACGATGCTTTCCTTCAGAAGTAAATGATAATTAAATTGTAATATGCACATAATTATTGAAAATTATAGTTGCATTACATACGATGCAAGATTCCCCCTGTTCGGGAGTCTATCGTTCAAACCAGTCAACTATTAATAATTACTTCCTATTACCTATTGTGTAATATAAAATTGTACCAAAATCGTACAACTAAATTGACGTGAAGCGAAATTTTGAGCAACCGTAACAGATGTGTAATATAACAAGCGGTTTGTTCGTTAACGATCTCATTACTGTATTCAATGTTTACGCAATAATGTCATTTGTCGCATGCAATTACTTGCATCGCTAATCTCAAAACTTTTAGAATGTTTATTTTGGACGCGTATCTCGTATGTTATAGACCCGGACTATATCAGGACATTGCGTTATAGACCAGGACATTAGAAGGACATTGCATTATGTTCGGGCAGTATGAATAATGATGAATTGACAAGTCAAATCAGGTGTAGTTATCGGGGCTCCCCTTCAAGATGTTAGGAGTTATTTTGATCGATCAATCTTAGTCCTATCAAAACTAATTTCGCTATTAAAACATATTGTCTCACTGCCGTGTCAAATTATAAATTTTATTATTTATTAGTATTATGGGTGATTACTAGTAGGTAACGCACCCTCGCTTCGCTTATCAATATTTAAGTTAAACTAAAAATGATAGCCTACATAGCCTTCCTCACGTGTCTGTTATACATAAAAATTTTACGTTGGACTATCCATCGCGGGGATACCGCGCGCTTACCCCACGTACAATTACATAAATACCAATTAAGACTTCGATTACTTCAGAAACTACCACGTAAAAGTCAATAAGTACCACTTAAGCTACGAGAAATAGGTCAAATAGGGATGATTCTGATCTATACGTAAGTAAGTGGCAAATGATAATGTAAAATTTGTCATTTGTAGTTAGGGGTTTGTACGGAGGGACCGTCGAGATTATCACTCAAACGTGACTTTATTGCTCACAGCGTAGTACTTTTCCATCAACAAAGAGAACCCGTTGCCGAACAATAAGAATTGGAGGAATTGCTTTTTATCTCAAAACCACGGAATAATGATTCCGTGTTCAAAACTTCTAAAATATGACGGTACGTACGAGAGTCAAATTAAACCACTAAAGCTTACCTCGTCCAAGGCACTAAACTCGCTGCTTGAGTAGAATAATACAGGTACTTACTAAAAATTGATAGCATCCATTTCTCCAACTCACAATTACTATAATGCCGGCGGCTGGGCTCGGAGGCAAGCCAGTTAATCAAATCACTGAAGCCGATAAATTATAATAAAATGCCTCACGACCTTAAACTCTCAATTAATTCACCTGTTACTAAGTATAACATGCACTTCCTGATCGCCTTAGTAAACCTACAATGTCCAAAATATAATCATAGATCATAAAATATATAATAATCAGGGATTGAAGGTAAACTGATTAAATTTTGACTCGTATCTTGCGTCATTAATTTCATTGTATCCAAGGTCTAATCAATACAAATATTGTATACTAACAACTTTTAACTCATTACCGAAAGCTGCAACACTGAATATTTTTTTTAATTTGTTCCACAACTTATCTATCGCTGCGCACTCTTGTACACTCTTACCAACACCAACCAACCAACATTACGCTACCGCCTTTGATTGGTTCTTAAATCAATGGTTTGATTGTTTCTTGAATCGGTGGATTGATTGATTCTTGAATTTGTTGTTTGATTGATTCTTGGATTTGTTTATTAAAACTTTGCTAATTTTATTTTTAATAGCGAATCAATTAATCGCTTAATTTTTAATCGCGTGATTGTACTTGACAAAAATCGTTATTATCAAATTATAATTTTGGTGTTGATTGTTGTAACGTGATACAATTCCATGTAAATATGACATTGCATGTAAAAAGCAAATGGTTTAATAACATTTATTCATTAGCTTTAGTGCACAACGACGCCTTGAAGTTTTAAATGTAAACTAGACTATTGACATTAATTTTGTCTCTAATTACTACCATTTTTGTCTTTGGTACCAAATCAGGGTCTCAAAGTTTTATATCCGATAAGATAAAGCTTACACACATTCAATTGTGCTGCGAGTGACACAAACGTAAAACAACAAACAAACAACCGAACTTAAATAAAAAAACGTAAAACAAACGCCCTATAATAAATATTCATAAACCTGCCCAAGACGAGAATCGAACCCAAGACACCTGACCGTCACGCGGGATCATCAAGTTTGGAAGGGTGAGCCATAATTATCCCACAGCTGGGCAAAGGTTTCTCACGATGTTTTCCTTCACCGAAGCAACTGATAAATAAATTGTAGGTAATATTAAATGATTACGGAAAACTATTATAAGCGAATAGGTTTAACTTCCGAAAACTTGATATATCACGTTAATACATAAATTAATGGATTTACGACCTTAACCTTTAGAACATAGAAGCTATGCGTGACAATGCAATGGCGACGGAATTGCATAAATCGTGCAATTGTCAAGACAGTATCTTCGCAATTATGTCTATTAAACAATTACAGAGGTCGAATAATTAACACCTGTGCGTTAACTATCAATCTTTGTAATGTATCTTTGTAGATAGATGTCTGGTGTTTTTTCTCCTCAATCAAATGCGAATGATGAAGCACTTTTGCGAAACTGGGCACAGATCGACCAACCCAAGTGTAGTTGTAGTAGTCTTACTATAGTATGTATCTTATTATGTTCTCACACGAAAGCTTTCTGTGCTTTTTTCTTCGATGTTCAAGCCACGAAGTTTAACATCCAGAACAAATTAACATCAAAAGCTTGGCCTTTTATCTCATTGTGTTCAACGTTCAACCCCCTGACACATCACAGTGACTTAACATGATTTAACAGCATTAAGTCATGTATCTCTTGTGACGTAACAGTCAAAGTAACAAAGTTTTTGATTCGAATGTGTGCGAGAATGATGTCACTTAATCGTAAAGGTTAAAAAATGATTTTGATGTTTTGATGAGATTGAGTGCAGTTCAGTGGGTCAGTGGAGTTGTGAGTACATAATAGTTAAAGAGAGTTTCCTTACTCATAACTCAACGAATGAGTGGTACTAGTTATTTAATTACGGTTACGTGAAGTTATTTTATAGGATGTATTTGTGCTATGTGGTTGGGAAAGTGGGTTTGAAGGTTCTAAGGGTTCTGTGAAAACGTTACCAGGGTTCCGCTAAATTATATTTGTTGTTTAATCGTCGAATTGCATTTTCCTATTAAATAATATTTTATTACGAAGTATCATTTTAAAAGGCGCAAAAATATCGATAAGAAATATCAACTTAATAAATCCATAGGGATCAATAGGGATAATTTATTAAAAACTAAATAGGTTTTTTAATAAGACCTAATGAAGATAATAAGTACATAAGTACCTACACATAAAACTCAAAATGTCAATCAAACAAAAATAAGAAACAAAAGGTATATTTCTTCATTCTTTACACAATACTTAAACATCAATATAATCTATATCTACTGTTCAATCCGGACTGAGAAATTAGAAAGTCGATAGCATTGGGTCGGACCTACTCATCTTACGAGTGTACACACCGGCCAGATGAAACACACACAGTCACACAGTGTACCTACGCTACTCATCTCACGCACACAAACATCAACTGTATGCGTTTACAGACTTGTTTGACCTTTCATCGGATTGTGAAAGTGTTTTTGGGGTGCGGACTGAGTGGCAGCGGGTTATACGGTTACAGGTTTGAAGTGTTATCGCCGGCTTATGAATGGCCCGCTATAGGTGTACTCGAGGAAGGCCTAGAGTTTGATTCACACTGCTTCTGTGCGAGAGGGCTTACTGGCCAACGCATGTCTCGGAAGTTTATTCCAGACGAAGGCCTTCGACATGGCTTATTGATTGCTATCTAAAGATGTTAACTATAACTAAAATACGTGGGTATTAGCAACTAATTAACCACTTCAGTTACATTGGGCGAATACATCGTTAAATCTCTAGAAGTTCTTCCCGTTATTCTCCATAAACCATTCTCCGTTAAACCCGACGGTTAAGTCAGCAGTCCAAGTTTTTAAAACGCAAAGAGAAAGAAGATCGCAATGTTTTACTTTTTATCTAAGTATGACACAATTTTACACCATAAGTATAGTAATTATACACTTCCTCCAAAATATACTGTATAATATAAAACAATGTTACTTTGTATGTAAATAGCAGACAAAATTGCAAACGAGCCACCTTACGACAAGCGGTCACTGTTGCCAATCGACAATCCCAAAATTATCACCGACACGATGTCATGAAATAAGAAAAAGAAAAGGAAGAAAGAATTTCAGTGTAACTTAATTGTCTCCGCTACCTCCTATCACTTACCACCAATCAGCCGGTGCCTCGCTCTTCTTCATTTAAACATAAACTAATAGCTGTAACTCAAAGATACTCTGGTTATACAGTGAAGTATGTTAATAGCTTCCATTCGCGATACTACGCGAGATTTAACCGTCTCATTGAATTGTTTACGGTTTCATTAAGAAACTTTTATAACTATCTCGAATAATATTAATTGCCGAGTGTTTCGAGTAAAATTTGCTATTTTCTCTTAGTCAGTAATTAAAGCCTTCTTGTCTATTTTAGAGGAATAGAAAGAAATGTAAATACGAAAGAGGCTTGTACTAAGTTTAACACCTAAAACATCACCACTCTGCATCAGGTGGGATTGTACCTAATCAATTAACTTAACACAAAAAAAAAACACACTTTTAGATTAGAAGCACAGCGAGAATATCATAAGAAAAAAGACAAAAGACTACAGTAGGATTAACCTAAAATAATCAAGACCGAAAAAAATACAATAAAGAACGACTTTGTTATTTAACATTATCTAAGAATATCTTAGGACATTTACGAATCCAATAATCATGCCTCATATAATTTCGTTGATAAAAGCACACTATTCATCAAAATGGGAGCGGCAATAGCAGCATCATCTACGGCTCTACGCAATTAGGTACTTTCAAAATTATTCTGCTTGGTAAACGTTTCCAAACGTGTAATATGTTGAAATGAGTATTACATTTCTATGTTACAGTTTGCATAAATATGTTTATGTCAAAAGTATTGACCGATAATAAATTATTAAGTAGATCGGAGCGCGCTTCTCCGTCACACTATTTACATTAAGCTCTGATCTTTTTCCCCAATTCTTCGGAAATAATGTTATATATATGCGGAATTTAAATAACCAATTAAACATTAAAAAGTATTGGACGACTGGACTGTCCTTCAAAGGGTTCGATTCACAACGAGGCGGAAATTTAAATGAGTTTAAATTTCTGTTCTAGGTCCGAGTGTATGTTCTTGTCTTTGTGTGTTGTGTAGCCACGATATAGGGAATCCTAGAGGGGGCTATGAGTGTGTAGCGTTATTTATTTATTAAGGTTTTAACTCCGCTATATCATGTTACTAATATCAATAAACTTAGGCGCTTGTCTATGCCATTCAACTTAGGCCAGCTCAGGACACTAGCGAGACTGCTTAGTATGTTAATAGCTCTTATCTTCTATTCGCAATAACTTGTAACACTGAATGTCATGAACCACCGGCTCTTAACTACAGCATCGCTTGCCCAATCAGGTTTTAAGCTTTAAAATCTTTAATTCAAACACACTCGTATAAACTCGTAAAACCACTAGTAATAAGAAGACATATGAGAAAAAAGTATTAATTAACGCTATAAATTTTATAAATGGTTGTTATTTTTAGAATTTCTCTCGTTGTCTGTTCGTTTGTTCCGGTGATCTTATAAACGGCTTAACCGATTTGAATGCGGTTTACACTGATATATTGAAGTAAGTTTGGGGTAACAATCACTTTTTGTTTCTCTCAATCGGTTCATAATTTAAAAAAGTATTATGTCAATTTCAAAAACCCACCTATATAATTAGGAATAAGTTTAGTAGCGACAGCGATTAATTAGTCATACTAAATCAATTCTGTATTAGTATCTCTTTTATCTAATCTTTATTAACACCCCATCATCATCAATCAAAGAATGATCGAGCCTCGTATCACCGACCGATCAGCGATCGTCTGATCGCCCAGTGACCCAGTAAGGTGCAGGTTTCTCGTGCGGGCGGACCCATTCCGACCGTCTAGCGGGATGGTCACATGCTGTCATAGTTAACTTTTTACTATTTAAATATCGGGAAATACAGTGATTAACAGCTTTTTGTTCGGAAAAATACACGGGAACAACACTATTATTTATTACTGTTATCATTAATGAGTTACAAAATGTATGTAACACATTCGACTACTCTAGGGGATTGATACAAAAACGTTATGAATACGACTCTCTACGGGCCACTGACCCAGTAGGGGCGCGCTCCCATTTCGATCACGTTCGGGAAGCACGCGGCATCACGGAAGTGGATTTACTTGGAATACGTATTAGATTTAAACAATGTGTGTTAGGTTTATGTCAGTTTACTGTTTTATACAATTAAACAATTATAGTTTTACATGCTTGAAGTTAAACTAAAAATTGTTTTTAGAGGTATGAAGATAATAAGTAATTGTATGATTTATTGTTTTGTTATAAATTGTTTGAATGAATGAATTTCGATATGAATTGTATTATTTATTGATTGATATGAAACTTATATTTTAAATAAGTTTTAAAATTATATTTTAAATTAGTTATAAACTTATATTTTAGATAATTTATAGACTTATTTATACCTATAATATAAGTTTTATATCAATTAAAATATTTTATAAATGAATACGTAAAAATGTGTAGGTATATGTTAAGCTACGTAGAGAAAAATGCTCGTGAATGATCATTTATTTATTTTATTACATTTAAAATTTTATGTACACCTTAAACTATAGAGGAAACTATATAACTAATATTGTACATAAGTCCAGCTTATTTCCTAAAAATCTCTTCCAGCAGACCCAGGAATGGAATCATTTAAAGGCTAATAAATTTTCTTAATTCATATTGGTATCTACCACGCCTTTCATATAATTACCCCGTGTCGTAACGTGTACGATTGTGTCAAAATATTCCGACACGACGCAATTGAATCATTTATAAATTAGCAGACTTAGGCCTCAAATATTCAGCTCATTTTCTATTTAAATATTGACCCAACCGACATGGAGGTTTTGGTGTCGTTAAGCCCATTTCAATCACGTACACTTACGACGGAAATGGACGGAAACGCGAAAGTTGGGCCTAAATACCGACTGCATTCGGACCTAAATATTTAGAACGATGCTATGATAGTGAAGTTGGAATGTATTGCTTTTGAAACCGACACTTTTAAGTTTTAAGGTTCTGTTTCACTGAGTTGTAATCGTAAAACAGAATCGTAAGAAATCGTAATCGTAAGACAGCTTGACGACTCGTGGTGCAATGGTTACCATGTCAGACTACCTTACGATAGGTTTGATTCCCGGTGAGGTAGATAATTATTTGAATGAGTTTAAATTTCTGTTCTAGACCTGGGTGTGTGTTATGTGGGGAGTTGTGTTGTGTTGTGGCGAGCGTGTCGGGTTATTTATTATCTGTATTAATTAATTAATATTATTTATTAATATAGATTTTCTATGTTGTCACACAACTTTTTGTTACTTAATTAAATTAACAGCCACTCAAATTAATTAAATAAACAAATATACCAGCGATTAATTTATTATTTTTATAATTATTAAAAGATGAAATACTGACACCTACTGTAAGAAATCAGGGATCTCACACAGATTTATTATGTCCGAAAGAATATTTTTTCTGAATCTAATGTGACAAAGCAGGTTATTAATACTTATATTTAAATACCAAATTTTGCACTCTGAACTTTTAACATTGAAATAACAAATATATTAATAGATAATAAATTGCCTCATTAACGCTACGTTGCCAATATACTTTTGTGGTACGTTGCGACATTTTTGCGTTTTTATTATCTGACGATAATGTTTACTGATTTCAAGGTTATTTTATATATGTACATATAAGTAGAGTCTTCACAAATCGGATCCTGTAACTTATCTTAATTAGTTGATGTTGGAGTCGCCGTAGGTTAGTTAATAGTGACCCTGCCAGTGCAGCGAAGGGTTTGATTCCCGGCCGAGGTAGATATTTATGTGACTGATATATGTGTGTTCGGGTCAGGGGTGTTGGTGATTTGTTATTTGTGTTGTCCATGCCACCCGCGACACAGGGAATCCTAGTGTGAGGGTATGAGTGCGTAAGCGTGTATTATTATAATTATGTACATAATGTTAGAAATGTCAGGGATTCGCTCGGGGAAAAAACATAAGTAAAATAAAAATTATAAATAAAAAACTCGGTATTGGGTAAGACTTTTAGTTGTTGGCTATTTCAGACTTAAATGATTTATGATTGAAATAAAGACCTACCTATATTTTTATCTCAAATTGAACAATTCATTCATTATAGCACTTTACATCACAACTTACAATACAATAGGATTACACACTATCATTACAACATGGTGTCTTGCGGTGTATATGTTAATCAAATCATGAATCATTAGAATATTTTGCAAACAAAACTTATATTCGCTACTTGTCTCACCGCCGACATATAAACGAACTGTATTGGAATCATAGTCATAGACGTTTGCACACCGCCCCGTAAAAGGATTTCCAGTTTATGGACATAAATACCAATACGAATCGAACCCAAGACATAGTCTATTACATTCATAAATAATCTCTAAAATGGTTTTACTCAGATATCTTATTTAAAAGATTATAAAAAGTTACTATTCTACACAAATAAATAAAATTGAGTGTCTGATTGTAACATTAAAATTACCGTTTTTTACCAAATGCATGTGGATGTATACACGGTACATATACCAAAATAACATTTTTAACAATTTTTGTATGTCTGTCTGTTTGTTTTGCCTAATCTCTGGAACGGCTGGACCGATTTTGACGGACCTTTCAGTGGCAGATAGCTGACGTAATAAGGAGTAACTAAGGCTACTTTTATTTTAGAAATATCCCCGTAAAAATTCAAATTCCACGCGGACGAAGTTGCGGGCACAGCTACTCGTAATATCTTATATTTTTGAATGAAACAATTCCTTTACTATTCTTGCGTTAAGTATCCGTTAACAACTATGACAGTTAGACAAAGAACAGTCATTAATTAACGAACTCAAGATAAGTATTGACTCAACTGATTTCACTTAAAATACATTTTTATGTGAATAGCCAAAAATGTGTGTCAATATTCTCAAATGTGTGTGAAGTCTATCGCATTTGGGCAGTTGGTGGAGAATGGCATAGCACACACATTGTAATAGGAGACCCGAGCACAATGGTGGAACAGTTATCGATTGCAAACAAACAAACAAACAAACTAACTAACTAACTAACTAACAAACAAACCTACTTGATGGTAAGTGTTTACGCATCACTGACATTAACTGCAACCCCGATGCGTTGCTGGCAATAAAGAAGCATATAACTCGGATTATTTCAGGATCTGCGATATTGCAATAGAAACGCATATAAATAATTTTACAACTGATTAGAGTAGTAGCTGGTAATGTGGATTAAATACACTTTTTTAAACAATGCTAAGTTTTGAATTTTCCACGGAGGGAAAGTGTCTTCTTTTAGGAGAAGAGAATAGGTCGAGAGGGAGAGATAGGGGGAGAGAGGGAGAGGATGAAGAAATCATATTAGATTATTTATTATTCAGTATAGAGTTCTAAACGCGTACCATACAATGTTTTATTGACATAACCGACTTTTGGTGTTCGTGACTGGTTCCAAATTGGGCATACGATCGTGACTATTCAGGGCTGTGCGTGATTGAGAATCATTGTTCCGGCTACAACCAATTAGCGGTCACTATAGGGCACGAAACTTACTCAGTGCTTCCTCGTATTGCGTGATATAACGATTTAAATAGGAACGCGAGAAAAGCTGAACTTAATTGGTGTTTGATAAGCGTGCAAAATTTAAGATGTTTTTACATCAATAACTTATAAACGAGCAGATTGGCTACCTAATGGTTACCTACCACCGTTAGTTACTAACACTAAACGCATCAGAAACGCGTTGCCAACCAATACAGGAACGGAAAAGCCGATTACTCACCCTCCGATAATAATGCAGCCACATATAAAACCTTTGACGACTCCTATCTAACGATTACAGCCGGGATCAACGGCGTTACGTGCCCTCCGAAGCACGGAAACGCTCAATAATGTTTTGCCCATCCAATACCCACCGCGACCGCTGTTGCTTAACACGTTCGCTGCGACGATCGCAATTCTCTATGGAAAAAAACACGACATACACGTGTTCCGCAGCGAACGTGTTAACTCAGTGGATCACTTGGATCGATGCAAGCCGGGCTACGGTAAGTAAGGGTTATTGTAACGTAAAGTAAAACTTTAATCTTTGATTGTTATGTTATACATACATACGAGTACATATCAAGTTAATTTGCAAGCACAAACGCGTGTAAAATGGTTTCATCTTTTCAAAGTTACGGAGGTTAAGCGACCCTGTTTGGTGTTATTCAAGAATATACCATCACACGTTCTGTGGAAACCAAGTGACATTTAGCTGACCGCTCGGGCTCACCCACGTTATGCAACGTTGCCACACGACAAGTTGATTAATAAGTTTGTGCACTCGAACATTCTTGACACATCCCATCTTAGGATTAAGTTTATTCTAACGATAGTAAAAATACTGATGGCCCAACCGAAAGGTGCTAATATCTGGACAACTTTTGACAAGTGTTCAAACAGTGTTGTTCTAGCTCGGTCACAGTTGTCATGGGTGGCAGCGGAAGGGTGGTGCTACCACCCGAGCGATATTAGCTCTAATTATTTATTTTAAGGGTACTTGAATGGGGACGGCATTTGGGACCTAACTTTTATACTATTTTATTTTTGGTTGTAATAGCGGCTGCAGTGTAACACGCATTTTGTGATAATTTCTGTTCTATACCGTTCAAGAGATAGAGCCCTCTTACAAACTGACAGAAGGCGGAGGTACGTTAGTATGGTTTCGTTTAGCGCCGTTTGGGTGCGGAACCCTGATAAAAACTGTTTGGATGACAGTAATATGAGCATGTACATATTACGTATTTATACAACATTCAAAAGTTTGTATAATGAAACATTCTTCATGAAATATTCTCACACTTTCTGAAACTTGTTAAAATTAATAAATGACAGACGTCGAGAAAATTGTGCGTGTGAAGTGAATGAGTGTGTGTACTCGTCTTGTGTGTTGTCCATGTTCAATGATTATATTGTCCATGTTACCCACGACACAGGGAATCCTAGTGTGGGGCTATGAGTGTAGCGTTATTTATTTAGGCCTCTTAAATAGCCAATATAATATAATCAAGGCGAAAGTAATATCTGTATGTATTTCACGCTTAATACACTGAACGGATTGAAATGAAATTCAATATTCAGGTAATTTGAAAGCCTGCAAAGGACAAACAGTGGTTTTTACACCGATAATTCTTGTTATACCGATGTCCTTTGTGATAATTTTAACGGTATTTAGTCGTTGTCCGACTCCCACGCGGGCGAAACCACAATCAAACACTATGAATCAATAAATAGTTGCAAGTATAGTTAGTACATATAAATATTTTTCCCTAAGTTCAGTAAAATGTTCATTAATCATTAAATATAAAATAAGTTTGAGTTAGTTACCTTTACTAATTTACTAAATACATTACGTAAACTTACCTTAATTAATTATAATACTTTGGAAATGATTAAGGTAATACCGGTAATGATAATTAACTATAAATATCATTTAAGAATTCAAAATGTTACGTCTATGTTACATAATATGCGTCTTCGTAATATTTATTTTGGGGACTAGTGACCCGCCCTCGCTTCGCTTCGGGAAACTTTGAATTATATTTTGCTCTATATCTTTATAAAGAATAGCCTATATGTTAATCTGATGTGCAAGCTTTATTATTGTAAAATTTCAGCAAAATTAATTCGGCAGTTTTTGAGTGAAAGAGTAAAAAACATTCATACATGCATACAAACTTTCGCATTTATAATATTAGTAGGATTACTTTTAATATGAAGGGAAAAAAACGAATTCTTACGATGTGTCCTTTGATCCAATATTATGTTGATAATTCTTAATATAAAAATTAAGAATCGACTGTTAGGCGGTACGAAGTTCGCCGGGTCAGCTAGTCAATAATAAACTACAAAGCATCACCGTCGACAGATAATTATTACTTAACCAGAGGTAAGTATTGGTGGTTGGTATTTAAATTTGTTACTTTTACACGTTTTCCTTATTTGATAGTGAAAGGAAATTATAGATTACGTATCGCAACTGATCGTACGTTCCAATACTGGAACGTTTGGCATTGCACAAGGTGCGTAAACACTTAGCTATTTCACTTGGAGACTTAGTCACTGCACAGGTTTTATTGTAGAAACTTATCATTTATTCATTCATTTCTACTTTCTTAATAAGTAAAAAAATAAAAAAAACTTTGTATCGTTTTTTTCATTCATCCATATCTATTAGATTACTTTTTCGATACATAAAAAAATAACTACCATAACAACTTATCATCAGAAATTGAGACTTTAGAGATTCTATTTTCGATTAGGACACGACCATAAGTAATCAAAATTGGAACATCCGGTAGCTGTAGTGAAACAGAATAATATTCATTTTATTTGTTCGGAATATACTATACGAACCAAACTTTTTCTAGAGTAAAAAAACATTTCTGTTATACAGATGGAGAGGTATTAAAGTAAAAATAATTTAAACTTAAATATCAAACAATAACATACACGGATGCAACTAAATTCATAGAGCCTGGGCGCGCGTCGACGTCTAATGTACGGAGAGCTTGCGCTTAAGCTCTACCTTCATGTTACTATAGTTTTTTTTGTATTTCCTCTACAATCCGACTTTATTATCTAAGAATAGTCTTTTGTTGATGTATTTGCAATCTTATAATGCGTGGAATTAGAATTATTCATGATGGATATTCAGAAAAATTAAAATTTTCACCTACGTTATTCATGGATTAACTGGCACAAAATACCGACAAGCATAAAGAGATATTTTATAAGCCTAACTTAGAAGAAGAAAAAACGAGATACATTAATAGCGAACCTTCAGGCTACATATTAAAAGCCGATTATTTAAAAGCTACCTGACATCGAGAATTATATCGAGATGTTGCAACGAGTCGAGTGGTATCGAGTGGTCGACATTTAAAAAAGCTTACCTTGACATGTCACGGCACTAAATACTATCACGACGAGAACGCCCCACAGGGCACACAACCCTCCCATACTTCGGGCACATCCGGAAAATCTTGGTTGTAGCATTTTCACTCACACTTTCATAATCTGTCAAAGTTTAACACAACACAATGGCGCACTAGAGTTAGTTCACTGTTTGTGATTATTTTTGGAGCATTTCGTTTTTTTTGTGCCAAGTGAAAGGTAGATGTTATCGGGTCGGCGGTCGGCGGTAGACTGAGAAGGTGTGCGGCGGTATTGCGCGTGCGCAACGCTCGCTAGTCAGGTGTCTGTAACTGTTTATTGACCCACTAGCTTTAAATATGGGTATAGTTTTAATTTCATTAGTAATTCAAGCCTTCTTTTGGCAGACAATAAAATCTTAATAAGGATTTATGTTAATGCCGTTTAACGCTGAGGTTGCTTTGGTTTAAATCAAGTTTTGACTTAAAATTTAAATAGAGACAACAATGTGGGTACATTATAAATTAATTTAATTTCTATAAATTCATTAAAATAAATATAAATAAATAAATAAGGACATAAAAGTAAGTCGCCTTCCCCTATAGGCACGCGATGAACTAGGGTAGCGTAGGGTCGCTACAAAGTAATAATGAACCGACTGTTCAAAATGTGCCGAACCCCTGGCCACAAGCCCGCTTACCGCTTCGCTTTCAAACTCGGTCGCGGACACACGGACGCAAGGTAAGGGCTAGTTTTCACGAGTGCTTTTTTAATGTACACAGCGCCGCTAAGACAACGCTTTGACAGGTGAAGCTTTCAAGGAGACTGATTATAATTAAAATTATTTTTCATCAGTTATTTTAACGTATACTTTAATCAAAAAAGGTCTTCGTGTTTGTTAATGACATAGAAAAGTGGAAAAAATACAACTTCCTGTTTGAACTTCTTGTTTATTCCTTTTTGTGTTTTTTTCTTTATATAAAAAAACTAGTTCTACTTTTAAAATATTCTAAAATTTGTTTTTAAATATTTTCTTGGAAAATATTCCGTATTTTACGCTCCTTTTTTGCTTCTTCCTATCTTACTTATATTGGTTAATTTCGTCTTAGGAACTGACAGCTCACTTAACGAAAATTAAGTAAGTATTTATTAACGTGATTTAATTTGTACTTTGAAGCGTCAGTAATGTCAGTACTCGAGGCAAATCTTAAAAGGTCACTGGACCTAGTATACGCCAATTTGAAAGCAATCAAGTGTAATTTAATGAGTATAATTATTATGGTCACTTTCATATCGCTCGACGACCCGTATGGCGCAACGGTTACCACGCCGGATCACCGTTTGAAGAGCTCTGGGTTCGATTCCCAGCGAGGCGGTACATTTGTATGATGAGTTTTAATTCCTATTCTCGGTCTAGATGTTACTTACTTCTTGTCTTGCTGTCCATGGCATTCTTGACACGTGTAATCCAAGTGTGGGGCTGTGAGTGTGCAGCGTTATAAATTCATATTTATTTATTACCTACAATGAATTTTAAATGACGTTTTCGTAGTCCAGTTTAGGACTCTGCTCAGAATATGTGTCGTAGTACTATTCAGAATTTTAAAGAACCAAGCGAGAACTGTAGTTATCAATTTATAATTGATCGCTGAAATTATGTCCGTAATAAAAAATATAAGATTTGGACAGAGATTGCAAAATGAAATACTAACTAGCTAATTTGACTGACTGGGTGACATACAACGCAGCTAGACCAGTGGACTTAGAACATTAAATGATTTTTAAGTACCTACTTAATTAACTTAATTTGCATGTGTGTACTCATGTACACACAAAATGTTTATTTATTATTCATATAATAAATAAAACAAAGTATATTCAACGAGCTTTAAAGTACTTTTCGCTGAGTAAATTGTATTGAATTTCAAGACTCCCTCAACTCTCTGTACACAATAAATCACTGTACACTTCATCCACAGACCACGGTCTGAGACTTCATCTTAGTGCCCTTCAAGCGGAATGTGGTAAAGAAATGACAACTAGTAGGTAATATTTCCGTGCGTTTCGACGAATAGCAACGACGTCAACCTATTTAATTGACACTAACTTTCTTCCGCGCCCTTTCTATGACTACTGACTCAGTAGTACTGACACATTATTGCGAGGCTAACGCACTTTATTGCCAATTATAAGTCAATATTGACCATAATCTCGCGACCCACTCCACAATGGGCCTGGAATTAGGTACTATTTAATTTAATTTAATTAATAATCGAAGGTTGAGACACACACACACACACACACCAGGTAACGAGCTATCTGCTGTTTGCACAGCATGTTATACAGGACGATCAATCTATGGGAGTCAATAAGGAGGAACAGGAACTACTGACCGTCATCCTGCGCGATTCTACTTTCACTGGTTTCCTGTGATTATAGAAAGCTCAATAGAACAGGTTTGGTTGTCGTTGCTTCTCGAATAGTTTGTTTGAATTACCCCATTTTAAGTTATTTGAATAGTAAAGTGATTAATGAACCGCTCGCAGCCAAACGGTAACGACCGTGTCAATATGATCAACAGGTTTAGCAAATATGGACACAGTCGGTAAAAGAATAATAATAAACATTGGCTTCAACCCATTCATGGACCACTAATGAACACGGGTCTCTCCTCATACCTGAGGAGGCCTAGAGCATACTCCACCACGCTGCTCAAGAGCGGATTGGTGCAGGGGCTAGTGGCCAAAGTTTCGGCAATTTTTATGCCGCCTTAAGGCTTCCGACATGGCTTAACGACTGGTACCGAATGGTAACAACAGGGACCGACGGCTTTACGTGCCCTTTACCTTTTCTTAGCTCGTTCGTAATGTGTAAGCTCATGAATAAAATTAATCTCACACAAACAGCGAATGTAAAGTAAGAGCCATCTAACGAAGTGTTTGATAACTACGTATTAGGTACATTGAACAACTAAATGTAATAGTGCCCCCATGTTCAGCAATACAAACTAGCAGTAGGCCTAGTAGTATTGGAGCAACCGACAGATGTCGCCACAATCCCTACAGTATGGGGATTATAAGAAACATGGACCAGCCTTATAATCCAATGTAGGTAAGTACTTACTTAATAATTATGTAGTTCGAATAAACAACTTTTGCTGCCTTCAAAATAACATATTCATGAATTGGAAATTCATGAAATATATCTGTTATTTTGTACCTAACACAGGCCCTTCAGTCTCTTTACGGCACTCAGAATATAAATTACATAAATAAAATAAAACACACTTAATTTTTGCATTAATATTTATTACTAAAAAGCAATAAATAAAGAGAAGATAAACTCTATTAATAAATTAACAGAAGTAGTCTCAACTTTTACATAATTTTCATTTTATTTTGGCATCACAGTACTTTCAGAATTACAAAGTAATGTCACTTTAAATGTTTAACAACAAAACATCTATAATATTTAATTTAGAGAGGTCATCGCCTCGATTACATCCAAATTATTAGTAACACTTTAACATACATTTTATAAATATTAGTTACTTGAAATAAAACTTTAAGTTTTGTTAATATATTTTTTTATCAATTCACATTTATAAAAATGCATCGATACACGAACCAATCCTTCATACATACACATTGTGTTGAACACATTTATAATTTGTAGATATTTATATAAAATAATAGCAAAATTGTTAAAACGATAAAATACAAAAAGGTAAATCTTATACTCAAAGGTGCGTAGAGGATTATATAATTATGTGACGTTTATGACGAATTGGGAACATTTAAATTATGTTTTAAATTCAATTTCAATGCAATGATGTAAGTTAATTGTACTGACCATATTGCTGTCAGTCTTCACATCATTTTCCAATCAGAGTTCTAGTACTATTACCGCGATTATTTGTGAATTTGTAAATTGTGCGATTGTCACACTGTATTAATTGCCAACATAGACACTCGGTCACGTTAAGCACCTCTATATCATAGACTACTCATATCGTACAGACCTCGTAGAAGGGCCTCACCAGACCTCACAAGAACGGACAAATAATACAAACATGCTTTACTTTAGGCGGTTAAAATATAACGCTACTTCTATAGCCACGTATCACTAATTTATTAATGGAAGGAAATCTATAGTACATGGCAAATTTTCTTATTCAAGTCTTCAACACAGGGAAGCTACGATTGGGTCCGCTATGATACTCTATATCTAGAATAATCAGCGACTTAAGTTTCTCAAACTTAAACCAGCTCGCCTATGGCAACGCTTTCTATAATATTATCGTTATACAAATAGTTAATTGAATTCCGAGGGTAGATACGATATTCACTTACTATGGTAACAATATTCGGGCGCCAGGGATTGGGAAGGCCATTTAGGTTATATTTCACACTAGTTAAATGAATAATGCAGTCCATTATCCCGCGTTTGTTTCGATATAAAAATAATAAATATTCATTTATGTTTGTAAAATGACATGGAACCGTAGCAGATAATTCAATATCTTATCAGTGTGGAATACATATTTTCTCACAAGATTATATTTCTTTCCAACCAGCATCTTCTGTTCTATATAATATAAATCAGTTGAAGCAGTGATGTTAACGCCATCTTCATGGGTTCCGGCGTAATTTGGAGAAGAAGCTGCAAACATAAAGATTAGATAAAGATTTCGCCAAAACAATTGTGCCCAGTGTAATGTAGTGAAAAACAAAACTACGAAACACCCACAGAAAATTTGAAGTAAATATGAAAATTAAATAAAAATCTGAATTTAAACGTGTAGCAAACCAATTACTTAAATTTCATACTGATACTTAAATTTCATACAAGAATTTAAATAATTTTAAAGCAAGCTACACACTTTCGGGCTGATACATTATCATTCAAGTGTGTAAAAAGAAACAAACTCTATTAATCTTAACAATCATATAACCCGACGACCCCTTCACCCAAGTCGTTGTAACGCTGCCTGCATAGCGAAAGGCTTCGATTGCTAATATGACAGAAAATATTTGTTCTCCCTGCACATACAGGACTGTATGGGTGTATGTATACATTCTTATCTCAGAGATTGCGTACCTGACTGAATCTAGACTCTTCACGTCGTACTCTCTCGTTTTCACAAACAATATTTCAGTGCAATTGGCTTCAAGGCATTTGTCAGTCGACGCACACATACAGAGATATGCTGGCTGGCTGGCTTCAACCCATTAATGGCCCACTACTGAGCACGGGTCTCTCCTCATACCTGAGGAGGCCTAGAGCATACTCCACCACGCTGCTCCAGTGCGGATTGGTGGAGGGGTTAGTGGCCAACCCAAGTGTCGGAAATTTTAAGCCGCCCGAAGGTATCCGACATGGCTTAACGACTGCTACCAAATGATAACAACCGGGACCGACGGCTTTACGTGCCCTCCGAAGCACGGAAGCGCTCAAGAAATTTTTTGCCACTAGCGGTCACCCAGATAGAGATATACGTACACGTAAATTTTGACAAACGCAGTGTAATTTAACATTGATTTCACTGAAGTATTGTTTGTTAAAGGGATTAATTATTTTTGATACTGTTGTTACCAAGAATTGATATCCTTTGATCGAAGCAATCCAATACTCTTTTATGCAAGGTAACTTATCAATAGAACTATCCTAATCGTGTAATATCGATAATCCAACTTCGCGTGTGTGCAATACCATAACTAAGCCTAAAATTTGATCTACACTTTCCAATTTAGTCTTTATTTCAAGAAAAACATAAGCATGATGCAATACCTATATTTTTTATAGTAATAATCATAATTATTAGTATAAAAAATATAGGTAATAAAAAATATAGTAATAAAATATAAAAAATATAGTAATAAAATATAAAAAATATAGTAATAATCGTAATAATCATAATTAATCATAAACCGCTTTTATTTTATTATTTATTATAATTACTGTTACAAGATTAATTAACGATTACTACTGAAGTCTAATCGTAAATCGGAAACTGTAAATCGATAGTAACCTTTAAAAAATAAACAAATGCTGCAAATTAAACTTACCTAAAGCGACTTGTGCAAGATGCCGATCAAAGCCTTGTGCTAGAGTGGAATACAGTACAATAGTCGATAATGGAACAGCTTGGAGACTTTCTTAGTCACGTATGTATGTCTTATAACTAGAGATTGTATATACGGATACATTTTTACCTTAGGTTAAACTATACTATGAAATTATAGCTGTTTTCTTTTAATTTTTTTTAAATATGAGAGTACATAATTTATGTAAGTTAATTTTTCACCATCAACGAAAATCTATGTAACGTGTAAAATACTCGCAAAAACATAATCATTATGCGAGTGCGAGAGAGAAAGCAAGTATTTTTCAAAGCCGCTTAAATAATTTCAAAGCCAAAAATAAGTTAATGTGTCCATATATACGATCTCTACTTATAACATAATATAATGTTCATTCGTGATATGTTCAACATGCTTTTTGATAAAGTATTGTTCACGAAACATTCTTTATTACAAGACATGCCATTAAACAATTGATGTTGGAGGGGAATTTGTGTACCAAATTATGTTTGAATAATATTATTGCTGTAAAGATTTATATTCGAGTGCTACCTTCACCTCTAACGCTACTGTGGCGCCATCTGTGGACTTAATGAAAAGCTAATTGCAGCTTATGAAAATGTATAAAATAGATTGTGCCAAGTCTGGAAGACTTCCTAATTTAATAAACTTTGGCATTTATTTAACTGAATGAAATAATATCAGTTTCACTATTATTATCATCATTTTACGAAAATATCTTATTCAAAAGTATAAATTCGAATCCACTCTTCAAATTAGCACTTCAGCTCAAATCGTCGAAGTATTTAAGAAAACATCGAAAAGCTTCATAAATAATTACTGGTAAAAAGCAAAATGAAAACCAAAACATAATGGAGAACATTTTCATATAATATCTTAACAACTTACAGAGAGACATCACAAGCAACTTAGCACTTAAAAGCACATTTGCAACATGCAATGACTTCCACTTATTCGTATAGCACATTACAATATAAAAATTGTGCATTTCAATTTCGAAAAAATGAGATGAACAGCCAACAACGTGTTCAACTTGATTAGATATTTATAATAGATGTCGCTTTGTGACACAGTAGTTTTCAATACAATCTTACGATAAATGAAACGTTACATAACGTTCAAAGTTAAAAAAATAAATAACCTAGCAGATCTATGGCGTCAATAAAAGGCTATGCAAAGTAAGATCCAAATTACGTGCGTGCACGCAAATGTGCGTGCACGCCGCTAACGTACAATATACAAAGCGGTGTAAACTTTATAAAGAAAACACAGTTAAAATAGAATAAATTATGCAACACAAACATTAAATACAGCATCTACTTTACATAAATACCTAATTTTATATAATATAAAAATGCAAATAAACCGATTACAGTCACATCGATACAAGTTAAAAACTGTTAATATATTAAAATTAATCTTTTGTACAACGAAGTCTAAAGCGTTAAATTAAAAACATTGATTTGTTTAAAACTTTCAAATAAAAAAATAAACAACAATCTAGGCAAGATTAAAGACATGATTTAACTTGCATACAAATTATACAAATGTCAAATAATCGTAATTATCGATTCTAAATGTCAAAGCTGTTAAAACTAAACTTGTGAAGTGAATATGATTTCTTCGAAATCCTAAATGATAGACAATACAATAGTCAATATTGATCCTAGCTGATTTCAATTCGATTTGACGTTAAAATTAACCTTATTAAACCTTTATCACTGGGTAACGTGTTGCTACTTATACAGTGCTCCTTTCTACAGACCTACGAAACGATTATTTTACTATAATGAAATAAAATATGTTCACGTCAAGCAAACACAGACAGGTACAAAAAAGATTCGTTGAAAGAGTTTTGCGTACTTAACACGCACTTTATGTCCGTGCACGTACGTAGGTACGTACACATCGTACGACCACATATACATCCCTTAATATCATAAGATTAAAAATGTCAGCATTTCTATACACCAAGCACTCACTAACTCGTTAGATATAAAAACAATTAAAGTAGCTAGTAAAATAAAACTTTCGCACTAAACATTAGTAGAAGTAGTAATAAATAAGTAAAACTAAACAACTATATCATACATCGTTCGTGGTCGCTCGTTCGTCGCCTTATTTCTTCCGCTTAAGCTTCGGTATTCTGTAATGCGTGCGTGACGTTAGGAGACAGCGTTGTGATGGACATTTGCGTAGACAGAGAAGGCAATAGACAAGTAATGATATTCTCTTTCGCTCGTACGCGACAGAAAACTTATTCGGTATACTTACTCAAATATTTTTTTTTTTAGATTAGTACACATTTATATATTTACTTTATAATCATTTTACGGCAAAACGTTGTATTGCCTATCGTATTTTCTGTCTACGGATATTTGTGAATGCAAGGTAAGACAGAGATTGAATATAATTGAACCGATTAAACGATTTTCTGAGTGATCTTGAATAGGATTGAGAATTGAATCGATTTTGTACGATTAAAAAAAAATTTTTTTTCACTTTCAGTTGCGTAACACAGGAAAGTATAGATAGACTATTACCCTATGGCAATATTAATATTCGGCTTAAGATCACACCAAGTGTAACCGTAAAAGTGTCAATATTTCTTTCTCTTAAAATCGATTAATTCCCAAACACAGACTGACACCTTATAAAATGTGGCCCTCTTAAATTAGTCAGTGCATCATGGCGTGATAAGTTATTTACATACTCCGATGCAGGGATCTTTATATTTTTATGTCGTATATTATTATAATACAAGATAGTAAGTCATACGTACCCAGAACCTTTCTTGTGTGGCGAAGACTGTGCCTTCTCTGATTCCAAGAGTTTCGCGCTCGAATCCTTCATGAAACCTGAAAAATAATATCGTCATCTTTAGTATAATTTTACAAATGGAATACAAGTATTTAAGGAGCTTAGATTTTGTTCATGCAGTTCTGTTAATTTTAATTCCTTTGTATGTCATATGTGTCAAAAATGAATTCTTAGGATCAATCTCTATTATTATTAATAATAATATTATACAATAGAAATAAAGCTGAAAGGGAAAATGAAAACAATTAAAATAAATAAACAGATGACAACAAAAAAAGTTGTATGCCATTAACAACAAAAATTACGAAAATAATAGTTTTTTTACGTTCAACTAACCTTTGCCCGAAGATCCAAATACGGAGTTGCCCAGATCGTTCAAACTGCTTGTGAACTTATCCGCCTCACTCGCCAACGCATCGGCGACTGCCGCCTCGGATTCCTTAGCGCCTTCCCTCACGCTCTCCCCGGCATTCCCCAACCTTTCCCCAGCATCAGCCACACTTTGCTTAGCTGAGCCCTTAATGTCTTCCAGCTTATTACCAGCTGATATTTGGAAACCCTCAAAACTGTCCTTTACGTCACCAAACAGTTCCCTCGCACCGTCGCCGGCGTTTTGCACGCCACCTTGCGCAGCACTTCCGAACTCTTTTACAGAGTCGTCCAAGCTATCGAAAGTGTTGCCCGCCGAACTCTGGAAACTATGCAAGGTATCTTGGGCGGAGCTTTCCAGTCCATGCGCGTCGTCCCTTAAATCGGCGTATGTATCTCTCGTCGTGCTCTGCAGGTCCTCCCACGTACTTTGCGCGTCACTCGCTGCGTCCTTAGCCGAGCTTTCGAGCTTATCGAAAGCACTCAAGGTCGAGTCTTGCGCGTGGTCGAACGCCTGCTTCGACGACCGCTGTAAATCGTTGACTTTGTCGCTCGCCGCGCTCTGAACTTCATGCAACTTGTCCTTCCCGGATTCCTTAATTTGCTCGCATTTGTTCGCGATGCCGCTTGCGATTTCGGCTTCCTTGTCCGCGGCAGCGTTTAATTTGTCCTCAGCGGCGCGTTTGATTTCATCCGTTGTATGCTCAGCTTCTTGTCGTATCCTATCCAGTTCAGTTTCAGCTGCAAATTTAACAGCATCCTTAGCTTTCTTAACTTCATCCTGTTTACTTTGAACGGTTTCCGCTATTCCTTGTTTAGTATCTTCTAACGTTTGCCTCACATCATCTGTTTTTTTGTTTACAGCACCTACGAGCTCATCTTTCTTATTACTAACCACGTCTACAACTTCGTTCTGCTTATCGTGTACGCTTTGAACTAAATTTTCAGCACCTTCTTTCAACTCATCGTGTTTCTTCTCTACCGACTTTTCAATATTATCTTTAGTTGCCGACGCTTGTTGTAAGAGATCATTAGCAGAATCTTTAGTTTCAGCAACCTTGTCTTTTACTTCATTTTCGATCTTTTCTTTTTCACCGAAGATATTATGTACTAGACCGGTAAAAAAGTTTTTGCCTTCTTTTGTCTTCTTTTTAGCTTTTCCTTTTACTTCTTCAAAGGACTCACCCATTTCATTAATTTTCTCGTTTGTAGCTTCTTTGACATTATCGACGTTTTTCTCAACTCCTGTTTTAATGTCATTCACTTTATTGCTAATTCCGTCCTGCACATCATGTACTTTATTTTTAGTTGCTTCCTTAAGGTCTTTTGATTTTTTACTCAAATCATCTTGGACATCGTTTAACTTTTCATTGGTTGCATCTTTTACATTTTCTATTTTATTCTGAACACCAGTTTTGAAATCACTAGCTTTATTATTTAAATCATCTTTTACATTATGTAATGAAGTTCCAAGAGCATTAGCACCATCTTTTATTTCCGAATGAACATCATGCGCTTCCTGTTTGAGACTATCCGTGGCATTACCGAGTACACCTTTGACTTCTGATAATTTATCCTGTCCTCTTAGTTTTAACTCTTCAGCCTTTTCTTTCGCGATAAAATCCAGTTCCTGAATTTTATTTTCTGCGCAATCCTTAGCACCTTCTGCGGTATATAAAACGTCGTGTAATGTATCTTGTGTCGATGATTTTACGTCAGCTAATTTATCAGACACTGTTGATTTTAGATCAGTAGCTGCTGAATGTACATCATCTCGCGCTTTCTGAGCAGACTTCTTCAAATCGTCAGCTTTATTACTGACAACATCTTCCGCGCCCTGGACTTTAATTTCAACATCCGACTTTAAACTTTCTTTTTTATCTTGAAGATCTTTCACGACTTTTTCGGATTTTTCAATCAATTCCTCGATCACTTCATTGCTTTTTTGTTTAATGTTATCCTTTTCCTTGGCTATTTTCTCAAGACTATCCTTCGCCTCATTATCCGTTCTCTCAGAAATGTCTTGAAGCTTTTCATGTGCAGCAAATTTTACTTGCTCGATTCGGTCAGTTACGTTCGATGTCTCCTCGTGCCAATGTTTTTCTCCTTTCTTGTATCTACCCTCACAGCATCCGTCATAGAATTGGAAAGGGTCTGTGGTCTTGCAATGCAGTGGTGTATCAACCGGTTGCATATGTTCATACTGATGATAAACTTCTTCCGTTATTTTTTGTAAGTTATGGGGCTTCTCCTCTTCGTCTACGATAAGTTTAGTTGTGTATACTTGGTTATTGATATCATCTTCCTCTTTAATGTGAGGTTTTGAATGAAGATCTTTGAACATGTCTTCAACTTTGTCAAGTAAATCTTCGTTGATAATCCTTGGAGCTGGTTTTGGGGGCGACTTGTCTTTCGACTCCCGAGGCTTGGGTTGGGGTTTAGGAGAGGACTCTTTGACATCATCTTCTTTGTCTTCGCTGTGGCTGAAGACATTTTTTACTTTATCTGTAAGACCACCAAGGAAGGAGCCACCTTCAGGTTTCTTTTTACCCTTTTCTAAGGTATTCATGGGCGTTTTATCCTCATCTGAATCGAAGGTGGCTTTAGTTTTGTTTGAGTCTACGTGAACGGAATCACCGTTAGCTGAAATAAAGATAATATTGTGTTAGTCTATCTATCTTATTCTTGTATTTACGTGCTCTATGCGATTTGACTGATGGTGGGGATTAAGATTGTAGCCGATTGAACGCATCGTTTCAGCGAAGCTGTGAATTAAGGTTTTTATGATTACCTTGAGGTTTGGTTTCCTTTTCGTCTTTGTCCTTTTCCGTGTACTTAACATCACCATTTGCGATTGTTTTGGCCTGTAATAAAAAATAATAATTATAAAAACCTGAAGATGTAAGTTTCATCTACAATTTACGTTTATTGCACTCGTAGCATAAGACATTTTCGATAAAACGCATTGAAAATAATAAATCATTACACACTTTTAGGACTCTGTTAAATGTCAAGTATTTTAAAAAGGTTCCGTCACCGAAACAACGAGATTTAGCGAAGCTTCCTTAAACAGTTATTTTTAAAGTAAATTTGGATGACTCAAATTCCAAACTATTGTGAATGTAATAATAAAATTAATATTGTATCTTACATGTCCATTAATTTGCGGCTTGTCGTGTTGTCTCGGCAACGATCCAGGACCCGAGCTGTTGTTGTGGTCGCCCCAGTGGAAGCTTAGTTCGTCCTTCAGCGCGTCGAATCCTGTACATAAAGTACGTTATAAACATTTTAAATCGTTTTATCATTTACATATTTCATCAATACGTCAAAGCACATAATTTTAAATTGGAGTCGAGTTTATGTAATGAGCGCCGACCTTTAATGAGGGTCTCCGTTTTCTATTTGGTCAGCTAATTTCGTAATTATATGTCACGTCCAACGTTACAGTAATCATCGGAGCGAGTCGCAAAGTGCAATTTGCATTGCATGTCGTTTCCCTATAATACGTCGATAGATACAAAAAATATATATGAGATAATATATGTCTATAGGTAATATCTTTGAGAGGATGGCCATATATAGGTATCGATTCGTTACAAAATGAGATAGAAATACAAAATGAAATAGATTACTCACCAGACTGGTCAAGGTTGAGAAATTCGAGATGGCTCTTGGCGGCGCGCGGCGCTATCCGCTCCGGCAGCTGTACGTCCAACACGCACGCCGGCGTCTGCGACTGTTCGCCCTTGCCCACCTTTAATACATTGACACAATTATTGAATAAATCCCGGCTTGCGTCGCTCCCGAACGATCAATCGAATTAAGCGACAGCGGGCGCAGTTGGAACATGTGGCGGGCAAAATTCCAAGACCCGAGAAAACACATCCATCAGTAACATAAACTTATACCCTGGGAGTCGAACCCGAATCCTCTCGCTCGGTGAACTGGATCACAACCATATAAAACGGACATTACCTTGGGGTCATTCATGAAGTAGATCCTGCCCGAAGGGGTCTCCTCGTGATGCTTCACTCTCACTGTGAACTCTACTCTGTTGTCTTTGAATGCCTGAAAAATAAAAATCATAAAATTAATTAATTACCTATTTTAAATACTAGTAGTTGGTATGGGAGTCGAAAACGGGAGAATACCGTTAAAATACTCCCAAGGAGTTTTTATCGGGTTAAAACTATCCTTTGTCCATTCCAGCAAAATTTCATCAAAATCAGTTCAGCGGATTAACCGTGAAAGCAGACAGACAGACAGAGTTACTTTCGTATTCATAATATTCGTCTGTATTATGTATTACTATACACAACGTTCTATGCACGAATAAAATAGATAAAATTCATTGCATAGAAGCATTATAAGTTAATGCTTCTATGACTTACATGACGTAAAAAAAACGCCGGTAACGCATGATACCTTTGATTTTTGTACCGTCCACTCGGATTTTTTTTCTATTTAATCTTAATTTTGTCTCTATTGTTTCTTATTTTTATTATCCTTCAGTATTTTTATCATTTATTACTTTTATTATTCTTCTATTTAATCTTAATTCTTAGTTTTTTCTTTTTCTTTTTTTAATTATATTCTATTCTCATTGCTACCCACAATCAGAGTTTGAGTTACGACATACCTCAAAGACGAAGTTCGGTTGGCTGGCGGACTTGGTGACCGGCACCAGGTTGCCGGAGAACTCGAGGTACACCTCCTTGCCGTCCAGGAAACGGACCGCGGTCGAGTGGGCCACTTCTGTGTAGTGCTCCTGAAAACAAATGTACATAATTACTGCTGACGCTGGATTTAGGAAGCGCAGGACCGATTGGAACGGCGCCCGTTAGGGGAAGCCTATGTCCAGCAGTGGACTTTGTGAGGCTAATAGATAGATTCTAACAGCCTTGGGCGAACGTGACCACTTACCGTGAGGTGGCTCATGAACAGAAAAAACAAAATAAAAAAAATAAAAAATAACGCTACACACTCATATCCCCACACTAGGATTCCCTGTATCATGGGTGCCATGGACGACACACAAGACAAGAACACACACACCCAACCAAGAACGGAAATTTAAATTCATCATTCAAATTTCCGCCTCGCTGGGAATCGAACCCAGGACCCTCAGAACGGCGATACGGCGGGTTAACCATTGCGCCATTCGGGTCGTCAAAATTGATCAATTTATCCGCGGTTTAGCCACACCCCTGGTTATATACCTATGCCGTATAATAACATCAACCTATGCCGTAATTCGTCAGTTCACCCGTAAGTGCGCACGCAAGCGCGTACGCACCGTGCGTGCGCGGGCACGAACCCACCTGCTGCAGCAGCGTGTCGTACGCGTAGCGGTCGGTGATGTAGAGCACGAGCAGGCGACCCTCCAGCGCGTCCAGCCGCTTGCCCAGCACCACGATGCGCACCTCGAACGGGACCAGCAACATCTCTCTGTTCAACATACGGTTGTTTGAATATGCATCTTTGAAATTAAGTTACGTTTGCATCCCTCTGTTCACAAACAGACGGTCGTTCGTGAATAATATACTACTTTGAGTTTAAGTTAGGTTTGTCGGTATGAAAACTGAATATGCGCAGGATTATTGCGTGTGCGTATATTTATTAAGTGGATAATTCGATATCATAAACAAACATCTTTAGCTACATTTAAGTAGTTACGGAATTAGTAACTTTCGTTTTTTAAATATTTGTAAATTATCATGATAATAGCGTTTTGTAAATTATCATGATTATTATATTTATATTTTTTGCCAATTATTTAATTGGCATAAAATTGTTAATAATTAGTATACAAATATTAAGTAAATAACTAAACTTGATACGACTCAGTGTTCAAAATATTGTTATTTTAAAACTAATTTATGTTACCTGTATAGCTCTGTCGCGAGCTTCGTTGCGTCGCTCACATTTTGACAGTTCATCAACCAGAATCTGTAATAACAAAAATTAAATATTTACTTTGCTTAACCAACAGAAAATCCACGTTATCAAAAATGGAATTGTACACTCGAATAATCAAATACGAACCTGGCCGATACGGTGGTGGTGAAGGAAGCGCAGTCGTCGGTGAGGGTGAGGGGCGTTGACCCCGTGACGTCCTCCCACACGGCGCGCGCCTGCCCGCCCATTATCGAGCACAGCAGACGAAGGTTGGCTGTTGAAGACTTGTCGTAACCACCGCCCTGGGGCGAAGGGAAAAGATTATTGATAAGATTAAATGAAGTCTTAGTTCTTTGGCAAAGGGAGATCTCCCGCCGGGCGAGGCATGCCCGGGAGGCGGTTAAGCCCCAACTGATCTCTGTTGGAACTTGTATATATGTGAGCGGTGTAGAAAACTTCGTGACGTCACCGTGTAACGTGTGTGCGATGTCGCCACAGTTCAATTCCCGGCCTGACTTCGGGGTTTTATGAAACGTCCCGCAACGTCGGGACGGAGACAGATTCGGATTTTGGGTATTTGCGCATATCTTTTCTAGTGCAAACATTTGATTTATGCGATAACCCCTCCACCAATCCGCACTGATACAGCGTGTTGGAGTATGCCCTAGGCCCCCTCAGGTATAAGATACCCGTGCTCAGTAGTGGGCCTTTAACGGGTTGAAGCCAAACGGAACATTCGGCCGAGTTGTAACATTGTAAAGCAGCGCTGTACTGTGCTATGTAGTTACAAAATAATACTGTAGATGGCGTACACCACTATTAAAATTTCGCGCAGCCGCCATCTTGGATATCTAAATCTCACTTACGTTACGGGATATTTTTTGCCTACTAAGGTACCCCTACCGTCCCAAAAGCCACACGCACCTTCTCAGCGGTCTGCGGCAGCGGCACGGTGAGCGTGATCGACCGGTGGAACTTCCTCCGGCGCGGCTCCACCGTGAGCACCGGCGACACGGCCGCGTGCCGCGGCAGCACGCGCCGGCAGAGCGCCGCGCCCGCGCCGTGCGCCTGCAGCCCGACGCGGATGCGCTTCGTCAGCGCTTGCGGCGGGAACAGCGCTTGCACCTGCACCATACGACGGGATAAGAGATCCTTAATCGTTATTATTGTTATGGACATCGGGCCTCGTACTAAAATCGCGAAAAAAATTCCCCAGTCACAGCCATCGCGAGAATAGAATAGAAATGTTAACAAGGTAATTTAAACACTAAAATTATTTCATCACGGTTCAATTTCGATTGCAGTCGTGAACGCCAGCCATTGCAAAAATAGAAATGTTAACAAGGTAATTTTCGTGTGGTCCCCTTTCAATTTGGTCCATTTCTGACAATGGCATCCATTAGATAACCATGTAAGTCTTAAATTTGCATTATTTTGAAGTCGGTTTCCTTACTCGTAAGATTATTTTTATCAGTTGACGTTATAGCCAATGTAATTCTTGTTTTTACCCATGTTCTCGCTGTCGTGGTCACTGTTATTGTTTAGTAACAATAACAATAACACTACCAACTAGGCTTAGATGATAGTATCGTAACCTAGTTGGTAGTGTTCCTGCCTGCGAAGCAAGGGGGCGCGAGATCGATTCCCGGCCGGGGCATTATATTTATATGACAGATAAATGTTTGTTAACGGGTAATGGGTTTCGGTGACGTGTAATTTGTGTTGTCCATGCCGCCCGCGACACAGGGAATGGGGGTATGAGTGTGTTAACGTTTATTTATTTATTTATCGTCGTTACCTGAGCGATGTGCGCCGACGACACGGTACCCCCGTCGGGGCCGATGACGTGCACCTCCTGCCGCACGCGCGACACCACCGCCAGGTAGTGCGGGAAGTCGCACGTCACGATGCGGGTCACGCGCTCGCCGCCCTCGCCGAGACACTCGCCCGACGTGCCGAACTCTTGACGCTCGCGGGACAACGCCTCCTGGACGGACGTGGATACACGATACTTTCGGATACCAATTAATTTTGCACACCATAAGTAACAAATGGCAAATGTGTGGCCTCTACGTACGTGACTTAACATCCTGATCATGTAACCACATTTATTCAAATAAAATATCATTCATTCATTCACTCATTCATTCATTTCATTCATTCGACCTTCGGGTGGCATAAAAATTTCCGACACTTGGATTGGCCACCAACCCCTCCACCAATCCCCGCTGGAATAGCGTCGTGGAGTATGCTCTAGGAGCGCTCAGTTACGAGGAGAGACCTGGCTCAACAGTGGCCCATTAATGGGTCGAAGCCAATCCATGCGCAAAGTACTAGCGCCAATCAAGCGCCGGCTTCTCTCGTCTTGGTCTGTCATAATACTCATAATGACTCATTCATTAGTTAGAAAACGCGGCTAAAGTCGGTCGGCACCTGTATCATGGGGTTGTCGTTGTTGTGAAGGTAGTGGTCCTGCCAGGTGTCGCCGGTGTCCGACCGCAGGATGACGATCTCTCGCTCGGGGCACGAGGCCGTGAAGATCGGCACCTCGATCACCACCGGACTGGGGATGATAACGATCTAATTACTGCAGTGTCAACTGGCCTTCAGTGTCGTTGGTTGTATAAGGGTCTGTCCACACGTAATCGAGCTTGTACACAGATGGACCGTGCGTAGGCAGAATCTCAAAAAAAAATGCGTCTATTTTTTGTGAAGTAGGTCGTCCACCATGTGCAACGTTATGCCCCAATATGTGTGGGTAAACCTACTTTACTTTGCAATAATGAATTTAAACAAATCGTTTTGTAGCAAATAGAAAGCTAAAAGCAGTGTGAACATTGTGTTTGACAATACACCCCGAATTAAAGTAATCTTATCATAACAAACATACTAAACTTTATAACAATCATTAATTTATATAAATAGGTTCCTCAAGTAACGTAGACTATACAGAGACTCACGCTAAGAACTTAGCTCCCTGTGGTTGCAGCTCCAACAGTCTTGATGCTAGGGCTTCGCCCTCCATCAACGGAGGGGGCGCCGCCGCCGGGGCCCGACGCGTAGCCGCTCTGTTAACAGACATCATATATAAAATAATTAGAAACAGATAAAAAATGAGAAGTTTCTTTCGCCGTTCCGTCTTGCAAACAATAAAAGAAAGAATCAAATAACTATGTATATCAGTAATACATATAAGAATAAACATACAACTTATATTAATATTAATTGCGAGAATATTCTATCCCTGTATCATAGGTGATAAGAACAAACACAAATGAGACATCACAAACACACACACGCACGCACGCACGCACACGCACGCACACACGCACGCACGCACGCACGCACGCACACACACACACACACACACACGTCACGTCACACGTCTGTTACATAAATGTTGGATATCGACCCAATGCATATAGGCAGGTTCACTATTAACTCGGCTAAGATAGTAAAGAAATATGAAATAAAACAACCATAAGGTATAATAAATATTTTCTACTTTAATAATACTTGTTGATAAATGTATTTTTAATGGAGAAAATCTCGCACAATATTTTATGCCATTATATAATAATATAAATCTAGATATTATAAGACAGCCGAAAAACGCGATGACTAAGACCTTGTTTTTATCAATCCATTATTTTTCGTAACAATACAATGGCAGAACATTTAAATTATCACACGTTTAAGAAAATAATGATTCATAAAGACATTGCTGCCAACATTTCCAATGTATTTCACTCTTAATAAACGTTATCCTCGATTCTGTTTATAGTCATACCCCATTTTACATACATTTAAGATGCAACAGCCAAATACAGAAATATCTTAATATGTTTGATATGGTTTATTTACATTATTAATTATACCGTTAATATGAGTAAATTCATGTTTTGTTTTTCATTAACAATTTTAGAAGCATTTTATTTTAATTAAATTTAATATTTCTGTGTTGATATTCCGATAAAGCAATTGGGATTATGTTGCACCACATTTTATATTTACACTACAACATTTTTGTATCATACAAAAAATCTGAGAGTTGAAAAGTAAAAGTTTAAATTGCTGTTTTCGATCAGGTTGTGCGTGTTCTTGTTTTATGTGTTGTCCATGGCACCCACGACACAGGGAATCCTAGTGTGGGGCTATGAGTGTGTAATGTTACTACTATTATGTTCCGGGCAGGCTTCCAAAAATCTAATTATTTCAGCCAGTGACACAATTAGTACAAAACATACATACAATTATCACACATTGCATACTGTTTACATCAGTCGACTCTAAAGTAATTCAATTAGACACAATCATTCACACGTATTCATCTTGTTTACTTGAAACCGCGCATGCGCGTAATAACTTAGTTACCGAGATATATCCTTGTGTCTTAATGACTGTCATTACTGATAGATGTTAAAGGTATTATTTTCAGTGACAGTCTTTAAGATTTGGCCTCGACCTTGGGACTATAATTTGTTCATCTGTTTTACTTATTATTATTATTATAAGTGAATATTAGTAGTATAATACTTAAACTTCAATAATACTCTTAGTCTTCAATAATACTTAAACGGACAACGAAAAATTGGGCGCACGGCAAACTTTTATGACCGTAGCGTACACAATTACATATGCACGTAACTTCTTTAACCTACTACAGTTTCGGAAAGGTCTACTCGTATCAGAAGTAATTACGATTGAAATACCTAAGAACATTTTTAAAACTAATATTGAATTATTGACGAATAAGTTAATAATAAGTAACACGGTACTCTCCACGTACCGGCAAGTGACCCGGGTGGGCGCGGAGGCGGCGGCGGGGGGCACGATGATGCGCACGCCGCCGCGCCGCTTGGCCTTCATGGCGCCGCCGCGAGCGTCCACCACGAACGATACCAGGAACCTGCGGATGTTATTACATAGATCACTTAGTTGAGAAATAAACTCTTCAGCATATTCTAAAACTAATATTTACGAATAAAAAAAGTGCTAATATTGACGAGTAATAAAGTCTGGGACCACAGGGCGTCGAGATCTTCCATTCAATATGCCAAAAATATGTAAAAAATGCCGATGGATGGAATCAATTGTTATACCCTTGCACAAGAAGGGTACTACACGTAAATGTGAAAATTTCCGCACCATCCGCGAGCAAGATACTACTGCATAATATAATTCATAAAAGACTTGATTATTATATTACCGGACTCATCGCGAAGCAACAAGCAGAATTAGTGAAAGGTATACGGGAACAGATATTGTAAATGAGACAACTTATCGAAAACCGATGGTTCTCTGCTTTATTGACTATGCCAAAGCCTTTGACTGTATTTCAGTCCCATAAATAAATAAACGCTAACACACTCATACCCCCGCACTAGGATTCCCAATTTCGCGGGTGCCATGGCAACACAAACACCACATCGTTAACACCCATGACCCGAGAACAGACATCTGTTACATAAATGTCTGCCCGGCCGGGACTCGAACCCGGGACCCCGCGCTTCACAGGCAGGCTACTACCAAGGAGGCTACGGCGTCGAAGATACATAGATAGACAATTACATGAACATTAATCACAAGACACCAATCACCAGTGGAATAGCAATGGCACGGAACAATTTCCCATCGCGCGTGTGCGGTTTGTTTCCGGAAGTAAATCCGCGCGCGCTATTATTAAATATCCTGTGACGTGGTGACTGGTGACATTTGAAAGCTCTTGGCGGAGACAATGCGGCGCGTGGCATTCTCGTCGCGATCCCATGTCACGGGTCATGAACGTGAATGTATTTCTATCTCGCTCTATAACGTTTTTCGAATTTTAAACTCAATTATACATGATTGTCAATGTATTTTTCCTAATGCCGTTACGAAACGGTGCGTATAAAAATAAGATAATTACGTGAAAATTAACTCCTCGGACATCTTTTTAAAACAATACTCACAATAATGACATAATCATTTCTGATTACTTGTTTTTGTAATTAACATTTTATGATGTAAGTAAAAAACCACGCTCGCCTTTTTTATTTTTATAATTTGCGATATAAATGTTTAGACGGGATACTATTCAAGATGGATGGTTTTTTTGTGAAACGATTGAAATAAAACGAAAACTAAGGGTGCTAACACTCAAAACAAGTCATTTTATTTTCTACAGAAAAAGTAATGTCTGAGCGTTATCAAATACCCCAATAATCGTTTTTTCACCTACATACTTATAAAACTTTGTAAAACTGGTGGCTCGTTCATGGGTAGTTGTATTAAAATCTATAATAAAATTCCGTTCGAATTGACGGAAATGCCATACTGTAAATTTAAAAATCATGTCAAAGGCATTCTTATGACGAAAGGTTATTACAAACTTGATGATTATTTTAAAGATAAAAATGCTTGGACATGAGTTTGATATTCTAGCTAGTAAGTAGTAATAAAGTGCTATCTGTAATGTGAGTAGCAAAAAAAGCTTCTTGGAAGTTTCTTGCCGCTTCTTCTTCCAAGACTACTCACGGTAGGGATTTGTCGAAGCGATGGCGTAGATTGACTTTCGAAAAGTGTTTGTAAAAAACCAACTTCGAATAAATTTCATTTCATTTCATTTCATTTCATTTCATTTCATTTCATTTCATTTCATTTCATAGAATTAAAATAGACATAAATATAAAAGTGCCCCTCACCCGATATCGAGCGGCTGTCGGTCAATGGTCGCAACGCGGCTGTCATTGTTGCTCGGCCACAGGTGGCCGTCGGTGACGCTGTCCTCGAGCGGGCGCGCGCGGTGCAGCGTGCCCGCCTCGCTGTTCATGTAGCGGTACTGCTGCTGCTGTTGGATTGGACACTCCACTTCGCCTGCAACAGACAGACCGGTTTATTAATTTATTTAAGCTGTCACATAGCAACGAGCTGTATAGTAATTTACTAAGCTAAAGGTCATAGTTAAGACAAACTAAGTCCATTAGTAAAATGCTTACACTCACTTAACGATATCAACTGCATTAATACACAAGCAGTCACATAATCGTAGGATCGTAGCCTACTATAGCTTGGAATTGTGACGCAAGCAGCATAGACACCCGGTTACCCACCCTGAATTAAAACATCACAAACAGCCAAGCCCTTGAGTAAATAACTTCGCATCGGATCAATATCTATTTTCTATCACATAAACACCTTGAACACTCTTGAAAGACAGTTCGGAATAGTAGACTTCTCACACCAAGAACATTATTTAGAACTGTCAGGCTTTCTCACGATGTTATCCGTCTATGTAGCAAGTGATAGTAGTTGTTTTTTTTTACTTTCTCACTTTCTTTAAGTTAGCGCTTGACTACGATCTCAGTGGAAACGTAGCCCTTTGATGATAAAGCGCTGGTAAAGCGCGCTAACTTAGAAAATATCTATTTTCTCTCGACTTAAAGGCACCTACATTGTAATCGAACGGGAAAACATCAGAATTTATCATAAAATATATTTTTATATTGCACTAACATAGTAGTACATAGTACGTACCTCCTTCGTCCTCCGAATCGCTCATGAAGGTGTCTTGCATGAGCTCGGGCGCCGCAACCCTGTACTTCCCCTCCAAGCCGCCTGTAACAAACAGATAAACACATATAAGGATAACTATTATTTAGATATTTTACGAGCTAAATATTTTATACACATGTTATCCCAAAAAAATATCAGTACATACAGGGATAGATATACAAGTAGGGCTATGCGAATCAACTGAATCTGTTATATGTTTTTTTTCTGGGCATAATATTTTATAAACCTCAAAAATGGATTGACCATCAAAACTAATCAACATTTTAACACATTGCGTCAAAAATCCAAAAAGTATACATAAAACGTTCAAGTAACACTTCGTTACTGAGCATAACAATGCAATAGGATATGATTATGAAGGGCCAAGGGTCCATAGAAAGCGGGCGCGACCCGGGGCGTGAACGCGTACCGCGGAAGTCCATAATTACCGCGCGGTACGGATTCGGCGCTCGCGGCGCGTTCATGCATGCACAATAAGCATAGGAAATAGGAAACGACGGCATGACAACACGCAGGGTTCTCACCGCTTTTTGACTAGCCGCACACGTACTAGGTATATCAGTAAGAAAATTGCCATTATCAATATTAATATTATTGTCAATACTGCCGAGTGTGCAGCTCGACTATAATATAAATCTTTAAAATTTTTGGAACGAAATTCTTCAACGCGGCTTGCGATACAAATTGTTTTTTTTCATGGGATGTTAGAAAACCACGTCAATAATTTTGTTAGGAGTTAAAGTCATGATCTTCATGTTTATTAACAGTTATTGCAACGGAATAAATATAGAATACATGTATATATACATAGGTAGGTATGTAGAGAAGGTATAGAAAACATTACGCTAAAATCTAAAGTAAATAAAAATACATTAATTGTTAAAAATAATTACTTTATCTACAAACAAGAACAAACCACCATTACCAAGTGGCAGCCCTAATCATGCTCGATATTTTAATTTTCACTGGCGTTCCCTTCTATTCAAGTTTTCGGCATGTACGCGTAAGCATCGATGCACATACGAGTGGTATTAAAAAGTGTTATATTATCATTACTGTACTTTGATTATAAGGTACTACATTCACGATTGTCATCCATCTAAATCTATAGTATCGCTTTAAGTTAAATTAAGTTACATGTACGGAGTTTTGTCCTTCTGCACGGCCTTTTGTATTTCTCCGAATAATAAAATAACTGAACAAAAACGTCAAATCAAATAATCATTCGATAAAGTTTTATCTTTTTGATAAACTAAAAATATGAACAGTGCGATCTCAAATTATTTTGTAGTTTTTAATTAAAAAAATGTTAAGCAATTATTCCAAGCAATGATTGACTCGAAGAGATCGATAAGCCCATCAATATAACCCGAGTTCGATAACCTTTATTCTTATTATTGTGATTAGTGTTTGTAGTTAATTATTATTGTGTACAAAAAAGATATTTGTAAACGTTCAACCAAAAACTTCATTACAGCGTATGGGAAGTTAGCATCGTAATCGTCTGCGCTGTTTCTGCGTACACTCGTTTAGGAGAGCCTTAGCCTTAAAATTTTATATTCATCAGAACTAATAACTGTTTGAACCGGGTCTACTTCCATTGGTGGAAGGAATAGATCAAATGGCAATTTCAATATTCTATCTATTCATAAACCTCAATAAGAAATTCGAAATCTAAACAATTTAGAACTTGGCTAACATTGCCAATATTCCATGTCTAACTTTCCACATCGTCACATAATTTTCCAATTTGTCACTTTGCATAAGTGTTCATAAATAAATAAGTAAATAATTTGTAATTAAGATACATTGGTTCTCTGTCTTTCTATCTTTTGTTTACTGTACACAAAAAGTTTTCACAACAAACAATACGTTAAAAAAAGTCATCTACTGACATGCGACTTCACAATACATTCATTCTCACGAAACCTGTATTATATCCACGGAGCGTTAATAATATTGCAATTATCACAAAAAATATATAGACGTTTGTGTTTTTGTGTTACCCACGCTATTACTACGTAACGTATCTGTAACAGTGATGTCACCGTGGGAGTGAGTGTCCAATCGACTGCGGAGTTACCTGACTTCTGACCGGACCAATTGGCGTCGCGTGACGACACCCGACGATGGTAGACTGTGTGGCATTACTGTTCTACCACCAGACTGCTACTGTATCAATTCAGGTACTATTTATATCTATCTGTATAAAATTTTAGCCCACGTATATTTCTGGCAACAAAACTAGAGAAATAGTATGGATTGGCTTGTATTGTACATCTACAAAAGTAACCTTTATTGTACTCCAAAAAAACCAAACATAACAAGAAATGGTCACACACATAGAGAGACGATATACAATAGATGGTCTTATCGCTAAAAGCTCTTCCAGACAACCTTAAGGTATAGGTAAGACAAGGACAGTGACAGTAAGAAAAGGGGGTCACAACACAAATATTTAAACGCGGGTATTCGAAGTCGTTCGCGTACACGATTATTCAGCGAATAAGTAAGCCGAATATTCGGCCAAGTATCTAAACGAGACGTAAGGAACGGGAGCATTCGCATGTAATGTAAAATCCAAAACTACGCGCATTGGTGATACAAATGGTTGAATAAAGCCCATATTCAAATAGTTGTGTTGGATTGTAACATTACAGGCGCATGCTCGTTAGTCAGTGACCATTACTCCAAACGTGCCATATTATAGACGTTTGTATTTTTAGCTATTAGTAAGAGATATAAACACAAGCGATATATTTAGAATCAGAAAGGAAAATTATTGTTCTTGTTCATTGGGAACTTTTCCAAACCAACGTCTGAATCAACATACGTGATGAATAATGTTGAAACGAATAATGCTATCTCTACTCAAGAAGAGTACAATGAAAAGTTCAAGTTTTAAATTCGAATGATATTTCAAAAATACAGTAACATTTATTTTGTAAATGTTTAATAGTATTCAGGTAGGTATCGGTAAAATGATTTTTTTATACATAATTATATAAATAGCCGACAAAAAAACAAACGAGCCACCTGATGATAATTGGTCACAGAGCACACCTTACCCTGAGAGTAACACCTAAAGCCATCAGTAGAAAAGTTATGGACTACGACAAGAATATAGTCCCATCTACATAGTCCATCACTGTGTAGGTGTACTATAATATCTAACGTTCAAATTAAAATATCAGAACTAAATAATTATTAAAAAAAAAACGTAGAACAACGCGATGACTAACCATTCATTCACTAATAAAAAATAGCTTCGACATGACGCAGAAAATCTTAGACAATTATCATAAGAGGTCTAATTACACATACAATAGAACCCGTACAGTCGTGCTAACAAAAACGTCGATTATGTTCTTAAGAGCGTACGTGAAGGATGCTTTTATTTGACCTTACGTACACGACGCAATTACATCGTACGCCCAACGTGATCGGTTTTACGTATCGGTTGCTCTGAATAGGGTTGACATGCCACAGTTAGTTTAAGATGTTACAAAATAAATCAAAATAAAACAAATATTCGGCATCCGGGTCAGTAAAGTCTATTTACTAGTCACAGAACAAGATCCAAAATTCCATAACATTCCCGGATTTCCCAGCCTTGTGGCAGCCCTAGCCCCAAATAGATAGCTCTTAAAATATTATCCCACATTAAAAATACGGAAGCGCATAATCTTGATCATAAGTGTTTCGGTAAATACCATTACGTACATTACGTAACACCGCGCTACACATACACATGTCTGGACACATCAGAATTCATCATCATCACAATCCATAACTGTCCCACTGTTGGGCAAGGGTCTCCTTTCACAGTTTGTGGGGTATAGGTCATAGTCTACCACGCTGGCCAAGTGCGGATTGGTGGACTTCACACACCTTTGAGAACATTATGGAGAACTCCCAGGTGTGCAGGTTTCCTCACGATGTTTTCCTTCACCGAAGCAAGTGATAATTAAATATTAATACGCACATAATTTTTTGAAAATTAGTGGTGCGTGCGGGGTTTGAACACGGACCCTCCGGTTCGGCAGTCCAACGTTCAACCACACGGCTATCACTGCTTATTAGAGAAGATCAGAATCATATTGATGTATTTTTACATCACTCATTCACATCACATTTACATCAGAATTATATTGATGTATTTTTACAAGAATGTATCCATTTCAAATACAAAGTATACAACTCTAACAACAAAACAATTAATTCAGGTATTGAGCTGATTTCCAAATCCAATAGTAACGAGAATAGCGAATCCTTTCAAGCTCAAATAATGAACAAATCAAGTTTCGTTTCATTGGATTTATTTGAATAATGACTTTTATATAAAAGACCTTTTGTGAAGGTATTATTTAATTTATACTTATAGCAACTTGAAGAATTATTCAAATCAATTGTTTCGAAAGTGTTTTATACTATAAAATTATATTCAATTAATTACTTTCGTTGTCATTATTCATGACTCAAACTGTAACTTCAAATACCAGCCTATTTACCAGGTTAATTTAGTCGATCCTAAACGATTGACCAAGTTAACACGTTCGCTGCAGCGAAAAGCGATCGTGATTTTCTATGAAAAAAACACGAAATATACGTGATCCGCAGCGAATGTGGCGGTCGGGTAAATGGATGACAGCTACTGGCAAAATTTCTTGAGCGTTCTCGTACTTCGGAGGTCACGTAAAGCCTGGTTATCTGTCGGTCTGTGGTCGGTCCTGGTTATCTGTCGGTAATGTCGGAGGCCTTAAAAATTCCGACACTTGGATCCATCCAGTCCAATCCAAATCAATCCTAAACCATCCACACTGGAGCACCAAGGTGGAGTATACTCTAGAGACCTCCTCAGGTATGAGGAGATACCTGTGCTCAGTAGTGAACCAAGCCACACAGTTACGCTATAAATAAATGTTCACCAAATTAATTCTTATTGGGTCTTCGTACGCTCCACTGCTCCTAATTACTACTGACACACATTGGCACGAAGGCACTTCCAGCCCTTCCATCACACCAATTGAACTTTTAATTCTAGCACGACGGTTCCGGTTTTTTTTGATCCCGTAATTGAATAGGTCAAATGCTGTCGCCAATGTGTCCACTCATCCAATGTACAATCAATAATTTAGTGTAGCAAAAGATATTCTATTAAATAGAAGTAGAAATTGTTATGTAGTCCAGTTAGTGTAAAATTATTATAATGTCATTCCTATTTTATAAGAATTGTTCCTTTTTATGAATGTTTAATGGAATAAAACGTCTTTATTCTGTCCATGTTTTTGTTTTTCTATATTATAATTATGTATTATTGTATAAACTACCCTGCTCTGGTCTCTCCTAAACTGAGAACATCTAAACCTTACTCCACTACACTAATAGTCCAGTGTGGATTGGTAAGACGACCTACATAATGTATTTTTATTGATACACAGAAGGGTATAATAATATATGTACTTATTATTATATATTGTACATATATGTATGTGCATCATGAAATACACATAGCAAAGGCCGCAAAGGGTGGAAACAATGTAGGAAAAGTGAAGAAAAAATTCTCTTACAATCAATAATAAACACACGCTAACGCACTCACTTCCCCGCACTAGGATTCCCTGTGTCGCGGGCGGCATTGACAACACAAATAACACATCACTACAATTTAATCTGGATATGAATATTACATATTGACCATACGTTTCAATCATAGTGATTTAAATGAGTATTTGATGCAGTAGGTATAATATACGTTAATGTAAATTTAAACTATGAAAACAGGTAGACAGTCTCGCACGGTGTTTTCGGTCACCTGAGTCACATTGTGTATTTTGGCGTCAGTACTAAACTCGTAATGTGTGAGTGCGAATGACAAGATTTTGCATATTATTATCATTTGACTCTGCGATGACTTCAAGACTAATTATAAAGTATTAGCAAAAACGTATTTCTTATCATCAGTAAACAAGTCTTCATAATAAAAAAAAACGAAAATGTAACTCAAAAACAAAGCTCTTGTCTTCAGCAGAGAACATAAGCTTTAAAATGATGTGTTGATTCATTAAGATTGATAAAGAATTAAGAAAGACATAGCGTTGTCACTAAAACATACAAATTCTGACATTGGATATAGTACCTATTTATGTTGACGGGTTCGAGTTCAATGGATTCCATTCATACTCGAGTCTAAGGTTTGGAGTCATATTGGAATTGAATTTTGAAATTGCAATTAGAAGTGCATGCATTCCAACGTGGACCTTCCTACTGTTAGTTCCATAAAATAAAATAAATTCATATTTATTTTACGATAAAAATAAAATGGAATGGAATGGAAATTCATACAAATCGAGAATTATTTACTATAGCATGCGCGCAGATCTAAAAATGGCAAAGGAAAACCACCCACTATCTTTAATCTTACTAATAACAGGTGAGTGGGCACTAAAGTGGGTTCACGTGAGACTTTTATAGTGTACTTTCAAGGAGAAATATATCACGAACCTTTATAGCAATGACGGCATCGTTTGTAACGATTTATTATGTGAATTTTGCACCGTCAATGTCACGTCGTATCTTCTCGCGGTGTTCTAATGGGCTACTAATGGGTATATCTAATGGATATAAAATAGAAAATGTCTTTTACTCGCCAAGCTTTAAGTTTTACTAACTTTTATATTTAATATTATGAAGACGAAGACCTTTTTTGTGTGACTGACTACACAGCGCAGAGCCGATATTACCGATGCTAGAAGAATGAGATTAGAGTAAGAGTAGTACCTAAATTCCAATTGACGACCTCTTCTCGTTCGAAAAGTCCTGGTATCGATTCCCAGCGAGGAGGAAATTTGAATGATGAGTTTTACTTTCTGTTCTCGTTCTGGGTGTGTTCTTGTCTTGTGTGATATCCATCACACCCACGACACAGAGAATCCTAGCGTGGGGCTAATAGTGTGTAGCGTTATTCTGACACGAGATTGATTGCTGACACAATCATAAACTAGTAAACAAGATCCCAAAGTCGCCGCTCGATGTATACTAATGGAACGAATCGACACCGCCCTCACTTTTATTGGATTACGACGTGTTCCCGCCGTTATTGTGACATTTTTACCTCGCGTTACCTCAGCGCAGTGTCGGTTAAGCCATTTACGCGCGGCTGGTATGTCTTACTCGAAGTAGAATTCAATTCAGTTCAATATCGATAGAACATAATGAGTCGTTTGTAAATGAAGAAGGTACGTTCGAAATTTTGAATTTAAAATTTACGAGTATGTCAAAGAAAATTTAAAAAAAATTAAGGAAATTTAAAAGAAAATTTAAAATCAATCGGATCAAGTTATTTTATTTATTTCTTTATTTGTAATCGTAAAAAATAAATTTCCCGAAGCGAGTTCACTAAAAAGGCATGAAGACGATTCTTATTGTCTTATTGCTTTTCAAGTATAAAAAGCAAATTGGTATAATTAGGTACAGAATTTAAACCATACTTACAGCTATTGTTGATGTTGTCTTCAAAACAACACTTATTTAGAAAAACATCAAAGTAAGGTAAGTAGTAAACAACTAATTAATCTAAATTTACTTCAGTTGAGGAGGTTTCGTAATTTGTATTGGAAAATAAAATGGATTCGACGGATCTTTCCCTTGAATTTGTTTTATTATGATAATTAGGTACCTACCTTTGTCTGGAAATTCTAAGGGAATAATATATTACTTCTTAATGGTGATTATTAGTTGTTAGTAATAGTCCAGTTAGTAGGTGTTCGTAAGAGTCTCGTTATAATTCGGTCACAAATGTGTTGCTACCCCTGAGGACTGAGATGGTCGCCTCTAAATGCCGCCTCGCGAGTAGCATGGACACACACAAATGAGACATCAGAAACACCCACGAACTGACTTTATCTGTCATGTACATGCTGCCTCGGGCAGAATTTGCAACGCAAGGGCAGAATTTGCAACGCAATTGCTTCACAGGGAGGACTACCGCTACCACCTAAGCTAAAGGGTCGCCAAATCCTATCTCCCTTAATTCGTTGTCAATATTAATGATTTATACATCATTTAAGTTAACCGCTATAAATAAAAAATATTTATTATTATTAAATTAGTACCTATAATTATAATCCTGTTAAATAAATTGTAACAAGTGTACGTTACAGCATTTCTTACATGCACGACGTAACCCTCATTTACACCGTAAGACTCATCGATAAAAATAGATATAGCGTAACTATAGGTACTGTAGCTATAGCAAATTAAAACACATTCGCGGTAATTGGTTAATTAATCGTCATACCTAACCTTGGAAACGAATGCAATCAATCTACACTTATATCACTAATAAAATACTGTAGCGGAGTTAAATTTGTAATGGGTAGTGTAATTTTTTGGAAGTTAAAATTTTCTGTAGTTCTGTATAGTTTATCTGTCTATGCGAGCGTCAAGTCGAAATTTCTGAACTGACTTATATGATACTTACCTTATTTATTACGTATTACAGGCCTTTACCTAGTATACTTTTCATCTTGTGATTCGTAGTAATTTAACTTCTCAATTCACTCAATTTTTTCCGGGAATGCAAATTAGCAATCATAACTTCATCGTTTCGAACACGACCATGACAATCGGGAGTCAATAAAAAATTAATTCAGTCAAATACAAATCAAAAGTCTGGTGCCTTAGAAATAAATTTATTATGTAGGTTTAGGTATCTCATTATTGATGATTATGAATTATTAATTACGATAATTCAGCTTGACAAGAATAACTTAAATTAATAATTAATTTGCATACTCTGCTTTTAAATACTATTCAGGTACTAAGATTAAATATCAGGTCACTTAAGACATTTTTTTATAGATAAAAAATGCTTAAGACATTTAAGTGATATTTTGGGAGTATGTACTCCTAAAATATTACTTGTTTATCCGCTATTTTCTTTTACTAAAATACAAAAAATAGCTTGTGTCCCATGTACAAACTATCAGAAAGTCAGAAACACGCATTACACAACCGTACAGTTTGCGCATCGCACGTCGTGTAAACAATCAAAAGCGCGCAGTAAAACAATTGTGTATTGATTGCATACAGCGCAAACACCGTGTGTACGTCGCAAGGCTTGATGGACAGTAGGTATGCACTTGCAGTATGGACACAGTGTCACAAACTGCCGTGCTACTTACTGATTATATCACAGCGCGTGTATCGCCCTTGACGAGGCCGCGGATACAATGACGTGTATCTTAGCAAGGACGGTATCGACGCTGCTTCACTGTACACGATATTTTTACAAGCTTTCACTTGCAACGTTTGAATGTTCGGGTCAAATCTTGCAAGCGGATTAATTCGCTCATCGCCTCGCTATCGCGCTCATACCGTCCAGCATCAAACGGAAGTTATTTGTTACAACTATGTTTGTACTCCAATTCAAACTCACTATTCAAATTCTTCGTCACGGTCTTCACGTTACATTTGATAAGTGTACGTCGGATGTCCTAAATGGAAACTAATGGAAATAATCAATATCTGGTACACCACACGGATAATTGGATACATCCAATTATCCGTGTGAATTTCGCTGATTAGATACGATTTTTATGAAGTAGATAATGGAGTGGACAAATATTGATTTGTTTATGTCGGTATGTTAAGTAAAGATAGGAATGATAGAACCTTTGATTCTAATGTCAATATGAGTACACAAACTTTCTGAAAGAAATTCTATACGTAAATGATAACACCACATGAAATACTATTGCGCAAGGCGTACTTTTTACATAGAAACCGTTACCATATAAAAGGAGACGCAGGGCCTAAACTATAAGGGTTAGAAACTTGAAATTTTGCACAGGGGTTCCTTATATAACGTAGGGGAGCAATAAGAAAGGATTTTTGAAAACTCACCCCCTAAAGGGGTAAAACGGGGGTGCAAAGTTAGCATGAAAGTTCTCTGATTTCATCAACTTTTATAATATTTAGGGATTGTTTGCGGGCGAAGCCGCGGGTGTAGGCTTGTTTTTACATAAAATAATGTAGTGCTTGACAACAATCCCATCTGATGTGGTAAGTGCCAAAGTCAACGCGTTGTGTGCGTTCAACATTTTGGTTGAACGCACTAACTTATAAAAGCCTATTCACTCTCCTCTTGAAGACTTAATTTAAGTTTTAAAACCTTTTTATTTTTCATGTAAGTATGTATAGCAGAATTTTCCAATTACAAATCCTTAACAACTTTGTAGGCCCCTGTTTTTATTATGAATTTTTTAAACATCACCTATACATTCCAGCTTTGAACATTCCTAACATACTTAATTATAAGTTTGACAATACATGTTGCGCTAACTAATTACACATTCTACATAGCAGTCTTGACTGTCATACTGCAAGTAAGATGAGAATTCCGCAATCGTTAATGGCAATCTGTTCGGAGAGGGTCTGAACTCATAAAACTAATTGCTGTTTTGACAGCTGCGAACTGACGACCACATGAGTAACGCCGCTTCTTTTACGTCGTCGGGCCGCGAGGTCTGATTGTGATTTTAACGACCGAATTACACGACGTTGGGGAATAAACATCGAGCAGTAATTATGTCTATTATGACGTCACTTTGTTACGTGTATTGCTGGTAAAATCGTTCGGCGAATGGTATCGAAAATGTTGTGTTTAATTTTGTAAAATATAAATTTCACACATTTTTTTCAAATTTTCAGCGCGAGAGTACTAAATGAAGAGTTTCCACGAAAGGAATTATACATTATTCCTTATATGAAAAAAAAAATATGTATAGTTACGAAATGTTATTTTGCATGAAATGTCGGTAACATTAACGGCAACGTACTGAAACAGAACAATATGACTTGTTCAGCAGCGTGATATCTTAGCGGGGGTAACGCGTGTGAATTGGTGTTAACTCGACATCCTGACTGCGGATCTCAGCTAGTTATTACCACTTCAGAAGTTTTTTCTGTAACTGAGTCATTATGTAAATTCCAGTTCGTATTTGCAATTTAAGATTGCTCCGTGTATGTTAATTTTAGCGCTCCAATTTTATAATGGCATTAATAAACTCGCTGTAATAAGACCTAGAGACCCGCTCTGCGTTGTAAATTTGACTGTAATTCATTCTGTCAAAGGGTTATTTCGCGTAACACTATGGCCGTAAACGTTTGGTCTAAAATGTGATCTAAAACTCATTGCCAATGAATCACAAACCCATTACAAAATACCGCATATAAATAGCTCAGACCGTTTCTGAGATACGACATTCGTATTCACAAATAAACAATCTTTCATCCTAAACGCATATAAACGCCATTAGCATTTTCGTCCCATCGAGGGTAAAAATAAGGCATTTCGCGAACAGGTTCTTTTAAGAATGGGACATTTAGCAAATAGGTTGTTTCAAGAATAGGCCATTCGACGAAAAGGGCCTTTTTCGGGGTAGGGCGTTTTGCGAATAGGTCCAATATCGACTAAGCCACTGTAGGTGTAGTTAGGCCAACCATGCCGATGGTGAATGGTCTTTATAAAATCTTAATCAATCTTGCACTCAATAACATCCAAATTCGAGCAAAATTTATTTTTATTATTAGGCACTTGCAAAAAAAGCAGTGATAGCAAGCGGTTTGAACTTGACTCTGACTTTGACTCCCGAACAGAGGAGCCGGAGTTTGAAACATGTAGGTACGCACCTCTAATTAGAAATTGGTTATCACTTGCTTCGGTGAACGAATACATGGTAAGGAAACTTACACAACTGAGAGTTCTCCATAATGTTCTCAAAGGTTCAAAGTCTACCAATCTGTGCTTGGCCAGCGTGGTGGACATTTTTTATCCCGTGAGGAGGGGAATTTCCAAAAATCCTTACTTAGTGCTCTCCTACACTCACCAAGGAACACACATAATATGCCAAATTTCACCTTCTGACTTTCAGAAGTTTCGGCTGTGCGTTATCTATCAGTCACTCAGTAACGCAAGAGTTGTACTTATAGGTAAATATATCGATTACTGTTACATTAAAATTTCATCAAATATCTTTAACTAAGCGACCTTATCGTCAAGTCATTAGTAAAATCGAGCAAACGTATCAGCGGCGTACGGAAGCTGTTTGCAGCGCCAGGGCCGACCGTGTACCCTAATGTGGTCGCGATGATGTAAACCAAAACATCACGCAGCCTTGACTGACTCACGTCACCGCGCGCGTTCAACAGTGATATTGACTATTCAAATATTTTTGGACGGCGCAGGAGTACCACACAAGAATTATTTATCGATCGGGATATGCGTAATGTGGTATGGGAGTTTTTTTTAACCGACTTCAAAAAAGGAGGAGGTTCAATGTTCGGCTGTATATTTTTTTATGTATGTTTACAGATTTCTCCGTCAATTGTGGACCGAATTCGAATACTTTTTTTATTGAAATAACGTACTTCCGAGGTGGTCCCAATGCCAAGCCAGGATCTGATAATGGAATCCCAGGGAAATTGAGGGAAACCCTCAAAATATTTTATTACTTGTCGATTTTGAAGTCCGTTTTTTGTTATGCAGAAATTATTTGTTATAATTATAGCCGACAAACAAGCAAACAAGCCACCTCATCGTGGTAAATGGTCACCGTCGCCCGGGGACATCAGCAACACCAAATATATCACCGATGCGTTGCCGGTCAATAAGGAAAGAAAGAACACTAAAGAAATAAATTATTCATCTTTTTCACCTTAAAAAGCTTCTGCGAGAAACGGAAACTTTACAACTTAAAGAAGCTTTACAAGATCAATTAAGAGTAACTGTCTATCTGTAGCACACGAATTTTAACACATTGTTAATAATACCATAATAATAATATATTGATGTTTTAACCAATGTTAGTAACCAAAACAGAGAAATATAAAAGCATTCGAATCCCAAGTTAAACAATTCTGAACAATCTAAAAGATTTCTTTAGAAGCCCGCCAATTCCACGGTAATCATAATTTGACACAATTCCGAAAACTGATACTCCTCAGTATGCTAATACATTGTTACAAGGATAATCGAATGTCAAACATTATAGACGCTTAAAACGTACATCGCAATGAGCTCGACATGTTACGTGGATCATAATCGAAAACAATGTACATTAAATCATCTCTAACGACTGCACCATGAATATATGTACATATTTCAGGTAGCTAGTGGGTACATTAGTACGTTGGTTTGCAATGTTTGCTACTTGTATCAATCGCTACCAAGATTTCATTTATCTTAATATTAGCTGTGCCCGCGACTTCGCCCGCGTGGAATTTAACAAAAAAGTTATTGATCTAAAATAAAAGTAGCCTAAGTCTTATAACATCAGTTATCTGCCAGTGAAAGTCCCGTCAAAATCGGTAATTGTAAAAAATGTTATTTTGGTACGAGTATACGTACCGTGTATACATCTACATGCATTTAGTAAAAAGGGGTTATTTTAATATTACAGACACTCCAATTTTATTTATTTGTAGGTATAGACTAGTAAACCCGCTCCCGTTTCGCTTCAGAAAGCAATGTAAGAAGATAGGTACCTCAAGAGTATAGCGGTGACATAATAAAGACTTAAATATGCGAAAAGATTAATACCCACTACGCAATTTAATCAGATTTGTAAATGACACACATACCAGGCGTATGTGATAACGTCATTTGATTACGTTATTGATTAACGTTATCCTTATTGATTAATATCATTATGTCTCGTGGTTAAACATCTACAGGCTGCGTTTTTACGACTAACGCTACTCATACTCGCTAGGGTATGCCTGACAGCTTTTACCTGTACAGTTGAACTGTAGAGGTAATCTTTCTGTTTGTACGAGCTAATCTCTAGAACGGCTGAACCGATTTTAACGGGGCTTTCACTGGAAGATAGAAGAGGTGATAACGCAAAATATATTATGCTACTTTTTATCCTGGAACTACCACGGGATCGTAATTTACGCGAGAAAAACTCGCACACAGCTAGATAGTAATAAAAACGAACGAATATTATTTATACGGTTATAAACATGATTACCCCGGACAGTCCCCGCCCGATCTGGCAACTGTGGGGTAATTACGTAAGAGTTCCCCGCTATCCGGGACATAAACACAGAAGTAGGGCGCGGTTGGTCGGACTGGCCGAGTCGCTCCCTGGATTATGATCGAATGTTTGCATTCAATCATCGACATTTATGTTACGGATATTAGGTTGCCGAATTGTCTTGTCATCGAACAACAAGTAATGAAGTAAATACAGGGTACAGGGTACAGGGCCCGGTAATAAGGTGGTCGTTGCTTAAATGAACATCTAGAAATAATGTTAGTAGTAGTGAAACGGTATCAACAAGGAGGAAAGTTAACTTTTTATGTAGGATAGTATTATATGAATAAAATAATAGTTTTATTGCTTAATTTCTGATGACGATCTATTTTCAATTCATAGGAAATCATGATTTATTTGCAAATCCGTAAAACCGGTTACGATTGTTAAATCTTAGATAAAGGTGAGTATTAGATTTTAGTCAATTCCTGCTACATGAATTTCAAGTCGCGCTTTCACGAGATAATTGAATTTTTAACACTAGACTTGGCGCCTGGGCCTTACTCGTAGTATTCCGAGTGTGTCCACGAAGAAATATCTTTGCAATAATTATAACAAAGCGATAATATTAAGAGTAACGAGGTATATAGGTCAACCGCGTTACTACCTTGGTTTTGTTGAAAAAACATTTTTCTTTTTAATAAGTTCTGTAGCGTACCATGCCGATAACTTAAAATGTTATTTACAAAACTTAAGAAAATTCAGGACTCCTTCAATTTATTAATTCTTAAACTAGACGACTTGAAACTGTTTTGATCCGTTCAAACCATATTTCTTTTATATTAATGCAATAATTCAAACAATTTTATGTAAACTACAAATAATTTTAAATGGGTTTGAATTTTAATTTGATAACTTCATAACGTTGATTGCTAACTGATACTTATTGCATCAAAGCAAAAGTATTGATAACAGCATTCAACCCTTCATTGCTCCTCTGGCATCAGAAACGAAAACCTACACAATGATAATTATTATAAGTAAAACAGAAGTAGATATAGGTATGTCATTCACGCGTGAAAATTGGGGTAGTCAAATTCAGCTAATTGGCCTACCTTTTATTTAGCTGTCTCTTTCTGTCTCATACGTCCCGTAATTATCTTTCGCATCCATAGTTTCAGTAATGTCATCGGGGCGGTACCAAAAGTGCGTCCCGTGTTGTATATACCTTTGAACCCACAGGACGCCAAGACTTGGTTCATATCACGACATTACGTCATAAGCTAGTTTGCAGTCGCAGCGTATCATAAACCCAACATAAACATTACACCAAGCTTCAATAATATTACATTCCCCGAAATAAACGGTGTTTTGTAATATAAATTCTGTACAAGCAGTGTTGCTGAATACTTTGTAACTGGGAATTGGGAACTCGCGCCAATGGCGATCGAAGGACATGTTGATTTTAATAAGCGAGAATAACTTTATGCCTGTGACAGGTAGGACATAGAGAGCAAACTAAATATTATGTTTTATCTGACCAACTTTTGTAAACCTATTGTCCACAATAAAGTATCTTTGACTTTGACTTTGAAACATAAGAATTGTTACAATAAAGATTAAAATAAACAAACGGGAACACACTCGCACCCCCGCACTAGGATTACCTGTGTCGCGAGTGCGCAACAAAACTAACACATCCTAGCCTAGAGTATTTGCAACGAAAAATGTTCTTAACAATTTTATGTGAAGCCAATAGTTAGCCATAAAAACCATCTGCACTCTTGTTTCCACTATGGCGGGCAAATTGCGTCCTCTGACAAATGCCACTCCGAATGCAACTTTTCAATGGACTATAATTGATAATAGTAATTACACTTTTCTACAACTTAACAACAACCTGTATGCCGTGCATGCATAATCGCAAAAATGATCTAAAATTGATCTTCAAACACTTAAAAATAAACAATCGTGTGACATTTTCCAATGGAAACGGAAATAAAGCCATAATCACCATTGTGGACAATTACAACAACCGCCCGCGGCTATTTGTGTAGCGGCTCCGTTTCCGCCGTCAGAATCGCGTGATCATTTTTAAATATGCACATTTTTTTTTCAAATAAACACACGCTGACTTCTATGGACTTGTTACACAGAGTATGTCTGATATTTTATAGGTATTTGTTTCTATAGAAATTTAAAATTTATAAAGAAAAAATTAAATATGAACATTTTTTTAATTAATAACACACGGACTTCTATGGACTTGTTATACAGAGTATGACTGTGTATATTTTTTGAGTATATTTGTTTCTATAGACATTTATAAAAAAAAACGGATCTGCTGAAAGAGATTCCTGTTTGAGATAAGTAGCAGCCTAGTAATTATTACTAGTTCATTCTAATTCCTTGTGTGTACTGAATTAATAAAACAAAAAAAAACAAGTTATATATTCAACAGAAAGTTGCATTACACCAAAGGATTTGTAATAAAATGTGCATCGTTATATTTAAGAAAATCGGGAAAACATCACAGTCGAACCCTGAGAATATAACTGGGTCGATATATTAATACATGAAGAGAAAAGTTTGTAGGTACTTTTATGAATAAAATGCACACAGAAACGTAAGAGTGTGAGATTTGGCATTGTTCATAAAGTTTGTGTGGACAAAAAGTGCAGAAAGCTAATTTGTTCTTATAATAGGTGTTACAAACACATTTTGTGACGATGTGTAGCCTGGTTGGTAGCGAGTGTAGCGACTCTGTTTGCGAAGCAAAGGTCCCTTGCTTGATTCCCAGCCGAGGCAGACATTTAATGATTTAAAGTAACTTAGTGAATTTTTAGTTGGTCGGGAATCTAAGCCCATGCTTTGGCTTAGCAGAATGGGGCAATGTTTACATCTAACAAGCCGGTTAATGTCGGTTACGCATATTAAAGAAAACAAACAGTAGATGATCAGATCAAGTAAACTAACATAATAACAATAAAAAAATCAACAAGTACCATCATCCGGCGACTTGAAACACTGTAAACACGACACTCTCTTTTTCTTTTTCACTTTCGCATCATCCTTTTTCGGTTTCGCGTCATCGCGTTTCGACTTGCCGTTGACAATATTTTTCTTATCATTCTTTTTCACTTCATCGGCTTTTGTTTTTGTTTTGCTCTTTTGATTTTTCACGACACCCATTTTGTCATAGTTTACGAATTTCTTTGTTTGAATTTTGAATTTCGCGCGCGCGGCAGTTCTGCGTTCGGAAACTAGCGCGCGTCTAGCAACGCTGACTGCATCCGCGGGCTCGGAGGCACTGAGGGACTGACTGGCTGACTTGCTTCGCTCAGTCGAGTCACGATGAAATCGAAGCTCGCTAATGAATCCTACGTCCAACTCGTACGACCGAGCCACTCGCGATCTACCGTCTGTGTCTGAGGCGCGCCGCGTGAGCTCACCCGCCCGCCAAATCGGGACGCTCGTTTGGGAATCAAGGCCAATACACGGATTAATATTCCGTCTGTGGCCACTTCCTAAATACAATGTTAATTTCCACTTATTATTATTTCGTCAATGTATCTTTTCAAATGTGAAATTGTGCAGTTATTATGACGGGACGCTCATGCTATTTTTATTCATCAATATGAATATTCAATCAAGTGCGCGACTAAAACACCATAAAATTCAACACAAGTCCCTTGTCCTAATTAAAAATCTAAAGTGCTAATGAACGCGCATAAAAACTTCCTAATAGTAATTACTTATCTCTAAATTAAGTAACTTCCATTACTTATTTTCAAGTGTCTGTAACGCCGCCCTCCGAATATGAATCTATTTTTAAAGCGATCAATACATTTCTAAGCGTGGACTCACCTCATAATTGTCCGCCCGCCGAAGAACGAACGATGGTTACGGCTAAAGCCAGGGAAAAGCGTGACTGTTGACGATTTCTCTTACTTCGTTATCTAGCCGGCTAGATATGTAATCCAGACTATATAATACACAACAATAGTAAAGTGAAAACAATCGCTTTGTATATTGATCACGTGCTAATCGATGCATCGATGCATTGACTCGAATGGACCATAAATACAAAATGATATCCAACTACGTTATAGTACTTGTAACAAAACATAATTTCAATGTTTCAGAATGAAGTTTAAATTGAACATTTAAAGTACTAAAATAGCAATAAGTACTAAATGTAAAAACTTTTGGATAAATAAAAAAAAATCAAGTCGCTCGTGAAGTACGCACGAGAGCCACTGGGCCGCCTTCAATTCCGCGAGACCCTTCGGCCAGCTGTTTTTGAAGGAAGGCATGGGTTGAAACAAAAACACGCATAATCTTCGAGAGTACCCAAATCTGGCTAGAGTCACCCGCCAAACGACTTGTCTTGGTCCGGCTGGAGTCTTGTTTTGCTTTTCTCTTTATTCCATAGCCGGCAACGCATCAGTAATAATGCCTTTGGTGTAGCGGAGATCCATGTGCGACGGTGACCACTTACCATCAGGTGGTTCGTCTGTTCGTTTATCGGCTATTAAGAAAACGTTGATTGACATATAGTCTACGCTTCGCCCAATAAAATATCGGCTGTTGTCGCCACAATACACACCTACCTCGACGGAGCCGCCATGCGCCAGCCGCACGCTATCTCGTCATTACTATTTATTTCCAATACAAACCATTCGTTACCAGAAAATAATGCGCCATTAGGAAAATAAATCGTTAAAAGTTAATTTGACACAATAATTAATTGGACGGTCAATGGTAGGTCAGAGAATATCAGGAAATAATTTATGATGATTTATGATCGATATTAATGTGGTCGACAGAAGTAGTTTACTGGTGTTACGCTGTTTCAGGCTAGATTATTTGACTGACTTCAAATAGGACCCTTCCGGTCATATAAACAAAACAATACCTTAGTTTTTCAACATAATTAAACAAAAACGGAGCAGCGTGCAGACGCAGTCGAAGTCTGATCGTCATCTGATATTAAAATTAGGCTGGACCGAAATTGCGAAACCGTCAACACATCGATAATACATACATACATTATCGGTGGTGGAGACCAAGTGGTAAGTACCATCAGGTATGTACGCGCAACAGTCAACTTTTAAAATATATAATTATTTTATACAAAGGAATACCTGCCACTCGTACAAACATATTTCATTCAGAATGTGATAATTCGGTCAAGTTCGAATGAATTACAGCGATGAGGTCAAAATATGTAGGGCTGGATATTACACATTTAATCTAGTGTCGCAATGACTACAAGGCCTTTTCAATAGATCTTGTATTTCAAGTACATTAATAGTGCAAAAATTTCTATAGTATCTATATACTACAATTTTATTCGGTAGCTTAGCTTGCTCTATATAAAATAATTATATAATTCAGGGTCTCTCGCCCGAACATATCACGATTACTTTTTCTTATACACTTTGGAACCCCTTTAGCTCAATATCACTTATACAGGTAATACGGCGATGGCATACCTTATGTGCTAAATACTTGATTTAACAATTTTTTTTAATTGATTTGAATGCGGTTTTCACTGATGTATTTTTGTAAGCATAAGGTAACATTTAAAGTTTGTTTTATTGCAATCAATTCACAAACTAACAAGATACATATTGAAATATTATTTCAATTTAAAGAATCCGATCTTGAACATTTTTTCAAATCTGAAGCAAAATTATGGCAGTTGCTAGTTTAGAATATATTTTTTGAAAGTAGTAGTACCTCATCACAACCCATAACTGTCCCACTGCTGGGCACGGGTCTCCTCTCACAGACAGTAGTTCAATAGGCGTAATATCACATTAATATAAAATTATAATATCGACATTAATTTCCAAATACAAGCTTTGCTAAACAAAGCCCACGCGTAAACGGAAACCTTTCTGTACCCAGAGAGCTCACATATCAAAGGTTTTTTTACAAGCCAAGATCAAAACGTATTCTTGTCATTAAATATGGGTTACATTTTTAAAGAAAACGATATCACAGCTACAATCTCTTGATAAGTGAAGGATTTTTTTTTATATTAAAGCGAAACAATACCTACTCACTGACTAAAAATGTCCAAATCGAAAACTACTTGGCCTTTAAAGATGAAATTAGGCAGGGTAAAAATAGTCTAGCAAAAGAGTTTAGAAAGGATAAAGAGTAAGAACGGATTTGTTATATTTCACCTCAAAGGGATAAAATAGGGGTTGAAAGAGTGTTTTGAAATCAAACTACACCCACACGACCCGATACGCGGTCTACAGCTTATATATAAACCTTTTCTGTTACTAATCCTTTGATATAAATGAATTCTGAATACTTGTGCATTTGCAAACGGTAAGTTTTCGTATATAAACCAGAACATTATAGAAAACCTCGTTCGCCCGTTTTCCTACGTCCAAACCGGCTTAGAATCAGCGCCTTCCTTATGAGGTTTCCTTCGACACACATGACACGGCTACTACGATGCGACGTGCGTACCTATTTGTATTATTATTATATCTCTTTTTATTGAAGTGCAACTAGCGACTTGTGTCGATCATCACTTTGACGACCCGGATGGCGCAATGGTTAACACGCCGGATCGCCGTTCCGAGGGTCCTGGGTTCGATTCCCAGCGAGGCGGAAATTTGAATGATGAATTTAAATTTCCGTTCTTGGTCTGGGCGTGTGTGTTCTTGTCTTGTGTGTTGTCCATGGCACCTACGACACAGGGAATCCTAGTGTGGGGCTATGAGTGTGTAGCGTTAAAAAAAAAAATCACTGATCGACATTGTCAAGCAAGTGCCTTAATAATTTATACGAGTAATATGTTAAGTTTATATTCTTCTATTCCTTCTTCTGTCTGTTTTTCCAACTCAAATTAAATTTTAGCGTAATGCAAATAAAAACATTGCACTCTGATGCACGTAGGGAGTCACACACATTTACATTTGATTATGAATGATCGATCTACTTCGGCAGTGTTCACACTAGAAAATTTGTACTCAGACTTTGCGACTTTGTAGTTTTCCACACACTCGGTGTGTGTAACACTCATTTAATGAAATATCATTATCAATCAATATCTATTGGGGAATTGAGCTGGCCCATCACGTAACATTATTTTAATCTCTTAAAGAGATACTTTGAATCTCCCATAAACATACATATACCTACTAGATGTCACTTGATAGTACCAATAAATGATAGTAGTTACTAGAGGTGATCGATATATTATATAGCGGATAAAATAATCTAATAATAATAAATAATCATATAATCGATTATTTATTTTAACAGACAAGCGTTATTTATGTTGAAAGATTATTTTTATTACTTACGTATAACGCCACAAGTTACAAGTGTTACAACTAAAATGTACACAGACAGAGGCGACAGAGCCCGGCCCATGGACAACGGCTCAAGGCCAAGGTCAATCTCACTTTGCCGTATAATATATTCGTTATATTTGTCCCATGTGAAATTGTATTCTATTGTAACTGAATAAGAACAATATTCCCTTTAATGTCCAGAACTAACATTTTGAAAACTAATAATAATTTTAGGATTATTTATTTTTTCGTATTGTACACGTTAGGTTAGATTATTTAATATTTATTATTTCGTTAAATAATCAATCAGTACGGACAACTCGTTTGCGCTCGTATGACGTTTTTTTAATTTCGTTAATTTCAGTTTTATAATAATTTAGTTGTATATATAAATTAGTTTTAATTTAGTGTAAATTATTGATAGTCTACTAGTCTAGTGTGTTTAGTTATAGGTACATAGTAATTTAGTGTAATTAAAATGCCACGTAAAGGACTAATGTATGTAAATATTGTAAAAAGACATTTTCCTTCAAAACTACTACATCGAATTTAAAAAGTCATTTAAAGCAAAAACATTTAATTATATAATTATGAAGAAATATGTAGAGAACATAGGAATGAAAATAGCGGTAAGTTTATCTATACATCTAAATAAAATTGGAGTGTCTGTTTGTGATATTAAAATAACCGCTTTTTACTAAATGCATATGGATATATACACGGTGCATATAGCAAAATAACAATTTTTACAATTTTTGTCTGTCTATCTGTCTGTTTTTTCAGCTTATGTCTGTAACGGCTGGACCGATTTTAACGGAACTTTCACTGGCAGATTGCTTATGTCATAAAGATTAACTTAGGCTTCAAGTATGCAGCTTCATTGTTCAACTTTATTTTATTGCACTTAGGTACTAGAATCGCTGTCCCTGCTGTTCCTAGTACTTAAAAGCTGTTAAAAGTACGATGGGAAATTCAGTGAACTTAGTATTTAAATAATTATGTATTTAATTATTTTTTTTGCAATAACATAGGGTTAGAACTTAATATCTGTTAAAAAATACTGCCCGTTAATTTCTCACACAGCAGCAATCTATATATTAATAAATAGAAATAGAAAATAGTATGAAATTTTTATAGATAAAACATCATTACCTAAGTAAGTCGAAAGGAAGCGAGGGCGGGTCGGCGCGGCATTCAAAATTCAAAACGCGTCGTTCTACGAATAAAAGTTATATAATAATAATATTATACTAATATATTATAACGTAAAAAATAACCGGCGCTTTAAAAGTAGCGTAACGTTATACTAAATTATTAATATATAGCCGTTGCGAACACTTCTAGTAGTTACTGTAGGTAATCTTACATATCTTCAACCCATTAATGGCCCACTACTGAGCACGGGTCTCTCTTCACGCCTCAGAAGGTATGATTACATAATACGTAGTAATTAAAATTACTGATAATAAATGACTAAGGTATATAGATAAAATTATATAAGAAATATGAATATGAATTTATATGTATAAGTGTGAGAATAATTTAACGGTGTACTTATAGACGAAAACCATTATTTTTCATTTAACCCTCGTCAATTTTATTTATTACCTATCTGTATTTTATTCTTAAATTGTTTCGATTTATTTAAATAATATATATGCGAGATAAACGTATCTGTTCTGTGTTGTCTGTTTTGTGACGCGGCACCGGTGAAAAGAACGAAGAAAAGTCTAATAGGTCTGGTCTAGAGTCGGTTTTCTGGCAAACTGTTCACATAAACAGTGCTTTCCTACGATGTTATTTATAGTCAGTTTATTTATAGCTTATGACTAAGTATCCTTGTTATTAACGAAGTTTATTAAAGTCGTTTAATGAATAACTAATTCAATCTACCGACCGAGCGTTGCTTGCTCGATGCCGACACGATCATCAATTCCTTAAAGTAGATTAAAGTCGCAACGTCGCAAATAAACTGCGCGCAGTCAACCGTGATTTGTTACTTCGCATTGGCTTCCGTCATTCGATTCAGTGTCATGGTCGACGCGTGACCGATCCGTACATTAATACAATCTTATTTACTACTCCACAAAGACCATTTTCAAACAGCACACGCGTGTTTCTATGCTCAAATGTTAGACCTTATTCGCTTTGAATAGAAGATAATTTGCTTTGACAATTTTATTGTTCGGGCGCACCTGACCACGATGTTGGATCTGTCGTATGATAAAAGGTCGAGGTTTGCTTTCATACGAGTGTAGATTGTGATGATAGTAGCCTTGAAATTACAAAATGACGTCACCCAAAAGATATTTTTGGGCACATCTTTTTATAACGGCAGCAACGGGAAACTTTGTACGTATCATAGTTAAGGGCTAGGCCTTCCAAAAGACGTAATATGACAGTCGCTTTGGACGCAATGGACAATGTCATAATATTTTGTAATCAAACATTGTAATCAAACTCATAATTATTATGATCCTACTTATCTTGTCTAGGAAAACATAGAGTTACTTTTTAAATAAAAGCGAGTAGAGCTTCAATGAGTTTAGGACATGACTTATATTTATTTTGATCCACGGCCGAGGTATTTTTTTGACATGGGAATTTAAGAAACTGCTTATTTCTTGTCGCTTAGATCTTTATGAATTATTTTTTATTAAGTGCGGGTAGACTTCATAAAATCATTGAATTTTTCCATACATCCTACTTTATTTTATTATTCTTATAAGATAATCATTTAAACAATGTGATTACGCATGTGTTTGTAGTTTTCGACCCATTAATATAGCATTGGCTGATACTCCGATGCCGTTTGAAAGGTGTTTAATACATACAAGTAGCGACATCTATGATGCGATAGCGGTTGCTAGTCAGTTCGTAGTGTTGCAATTGACACAAATGGTTTTGGTTATTTTCACCAGGGGGCCTTACAAACTACTGGAAAACTTATTTTGCTTGAGTTTTCAAACATTATTTATCTGTAATGAACTGAAAAAAAATTATACATTTTTAAACTTTTAAATTACTACGCCTAGTTGAAAACTTTGAAATGGGTTCACATGAAATATACTTACATATTAGATTATATGATATTACTATTATATTATGATATTACATAGACTATGAACTTTAATATTAAATTGTTCTCAATAAACCACAAGAATTCTTGCACTAAAAACATTTAAGATTAGTAGCGACATCTTTGGACGGATAGCTTAAGCACTTCGTATAAATAGCCTTTACGGATCCGGCCCTCAAACAACACAATGGTGTCATGGCGCGTACATCATTTATCAGGCGACGTTCAAGTGGCAGTTTGCAATAGTATCGTTGGCGAACTTCCAACCCATTGGCGCTTCCGAAGCACCCTTGTAACTCCGTATACGATGTAAAGACGTCATGAACAACAGAACCCATAAGGAATGATTAGCATTTCTAAAGTGAAAGTTAAATTATTTGCGTAAATATCCTTACCGTAATATATTGAATTGTTAAACAAAATAATTACTTATGTACTTATCTACTAATTAACGTCTACCGTAAGTAACGCCATCTATCGACTATATGCGTACGGTTCTCATAATGTATGTTTACAAACGGATATCAAATACTTACACCATTACACGATTTTTATCACAACCGTTATAGAAATATTATTACATTTATTTTACAAAGATTTCCTATTGCAGATTGATATGCCTTTTGACTTTACCATGGAGAACTCACATTACGATTTTATTGTAAGTACTAGGAAAGTTGGTCCGATTAGAAGACGTTGTTAGAACATTAGTTGGTTAATTCGTTAGTAAGTATGAGGACTTTGACAGGGAATGTTAGTGATAGTTAGTCAGTGTTGTTTTAATTCGGTCACAAATGCGTTGCTACCCTTGAGAGAGGCGACCACCTCTAAAAAGTGTAGCCGGCTCCACACCTTTCTAACCGGAACACAATTGCTGTTAAAACAATTATTACATGGTATAAAATATAAATTGTACCAAGTACGGTGGCCGGCGGTAATACTACCCGGGCGAACTTTAAGCTCTACTACCTATCAAATATTTAGACAACAAAATAAGCCATCACAGCTGTTTCCTAAATTATCGTCACACATTGGTTTCTTAAATTAATCATCAATCGCGACCAATACAGCTATATACATATAAATAGAAGCTATAATTAACACTTGTTTCCTTGTAGTATGTTTCAATTATATACCATAACTTTATTACTCGGCATCGAGCAAGATTGCTCTACACCACCCCATACCAAATCAACAAAATCTTCTAAGTACCTATCTACGTGTGAAATAAATAATAATAATCCATACTTAGCTTATCCATTCTAAATATTTTAATTGCGAAAGTAACAATTTCTGTCTGTCTATTACCTTTTGAAGCAGTGATAGCGGTGTGGTTGAACGTTGCACTGCCGAACCGGAGGTTCCGGGTTCAAACCCCGCACGCACCACTAATTTTCAAAAATTATGTGCGTATTAAAAATTTAATTATCACTTGCTTCGGTGAAGGAAAACATCGTGAGGAAACCTGCACACCTGAGAGTTCTCCATAATGTTCTCAAAGGTGTGTGAAGTCCACCAATCCGCACTTGGCCAGCGTGGTGGACTATGGCCTATACCCCTCACACTGTGAGAGGAGACCCGTGCCCAGCAGTGGGACAGTTATGGGTTGTGATGATGATGATGATGATTACCTTTTCACGCTCAATCCGCTGACCCGATTTATGTACCTATATGAAGAGTGATAACGAGATAGTGTGAAAACCGGGGAAGGTGATGAGATAGTTTTTATCTAGGAAACCATCCCATAAGATGGTGAAAAAGGGTCTGGGGTCGGCCCCGACCACACATCGAACCGCGATCGTTTTGTGTAGGAAAATGCAAAAAGTACATGCAAATGTAGGTACGAGAATTGCCAATCCCTTCAATCTATGAAGCCATTGCTACCACGATTAGTTAAAGATAGATGCAAATAAGAGGCAAAAAGGAGACACCTGCAGCATGCACCTTCCAACCGGGTCGGCTTTCTAAACTAATTAGCTACTTCGTCATCCGAATACCTTCACCCTTTTCTTTGATCTTTCATATAGTATATTCTAAGGACTAAATTAATCACGTTGTTTCAGTGAAAAACGTGAGGAAACCTATGCCTATTTATTAATTTCCTAACCGGAACAAAAGTGGCCTTGTTTTATGCATTTTTTATTTTTAACCTTTATTTGTACACCAGATATAAGCATAAAAACAAACTCAAACTCAAATCATTTCATGTAGGTATCATACATACACTCATGAACGTCAATTATTATTTGCATTTACCACCGTTTCGCTAAGGTGCCTTTAAATCTTTCGAGGAGAAAAGAAACGGCGAAAGAAACTCCTCGGCACATCTTTTTAAACAATAATAATACAACTGCATTACAAATTTTATACCTACATACAAATACATACATACTAACATGAGCAGAACCGGTCGCGGATGTCTATTTCGAAGCATCTTTGTATATACAGTAATATAGACAAACAATGGTATACAAAAGGCAACCTTATCGCTAAAGTAGCGATCTCTTCCAGGTAACCTTTGGGTAGATGAAAGAACGTATGTAGGTTACAAAAACAAATTAACCGTTTCCCAGTAAAATGGGATGGTATTAACTATAGATAAAAGACACACGACAGGGTGTAAAACGTCTGAGCCCTCAATAGTCGTTAACCCGTACCTAATAGGTCAACTTTTTAGGTCAAAGAGTCTTCATTGTTAAAGCCTTCTGAAACTGGGATTTTTAACGGCACAAATTAAAGAGGTTCTTCACTATAATCTACGAGTATGTTGGCTAGTCCGATGCCTACGATTATTTTCATTTAAGCTATTATGACTTGATAAATCTACACACATATTAAACTGTACTTGATCGATGTCTATATATGTACATACTTACTAAAAATATTTGAAAAAAGCTATCACGAATTCGAAGTATATATTTATTATAGCAATCAGTGTGGTTGGTGTAGTAAACTTGAGGTAACATTTAGTATCCGTTTTTTGCAATAGGTTTACAAACAAAAAAGATATGTACATTATGTAGGTATGTCAATTTAAAGATTCCCGTTTAAGAGTTGAATACGAAGCCACACCTGGTTTCTGTTTGTTATCTGTTTAATTCAGAATCTGGCAGCTATTTGTGGAAAAATATAAAATTCAACACAAATATCCCAAATACATAAGAAGTTTAAATTACAACTTTTTAATTATAAACCTAAGCATTAATATGAAACTATAATTCATAAACAATTATGACGAATGTGTTCATAATTATTTGCTTTATTTATCTCTGGATGACCCCTATAATACTAGACCATGAAACGTAAAGGCGCGGCAATTTATCAAGTGATTATAAGACATTTCGCGGCCTTCGTCAGCCACTTAATTGCAAGCGTTGCAACCAGTGAATTGCAACCGGAAAAATGCAGATTAAGTTTTTTTATTAGATCTTAATTATCGGACCAGCAATGATCAGCTGTTCTCATAGAATGTACATCAAGACACTATGATGTCGCGTGACCATACGGAATTTTCGAGGAATTCATTTTTATTTTAAGTGAATTTTTTAAATCTACTTTCGCATAAGAAATTGATTTTATGAGGTCTAATTACGTGGTTAACGAATAGTTCATGCAATTATTTGAATTCGAACCTTCGTACCAATGATGTCCCGTCCCGATGATGTTATCCTTCCGTTCCAAAATCCGACGCTATTTGGCGTTTGACAACACTAGTTAAAAGAATTGGGGATTCCATACAAAATTTAAGTTATGAATACCTACAAAATCCTCATCTAAGATATTCATAAATTAACGTACTTCTAGCAAAACATAATAAAGATTTTTGCCCGTGGTATGTACAAATGGAAGTGCCAATCAACTTATCTCCTTCGACAGCCTTAAGGCACGAACCCGTTCTGATGGGAAAATTTTTAAACATCTATTTCTAGCACACATTATGAAGTACCGTTACACGCAATAATAAGAATAACGCAAACAATAGGGATAGAATAGGTCTGTCCCACTGCTGGGCACGGTTAGTCTCTCTCTCTGGACTATGGCCAAGTGCGGATTGGCCGACTTCACACACCTTTGAGAACATTATGGAGAACTTTTTGAACCATTTTTACCTTCACCAATGCAAGTGATAATTCGAATAAGCATAATGAGTTCACATTCCCTTGGTTAAATGTATAGTAAAGTATCGTCAAAAAAATACAGGAAAAAATGTAGTCAATGTAGGTACTAAATAATCGGAAATGCAGAGTAATAATACATGTAGGGACAGAATACTAAAAATGCTCAAAATTAATATTAGAATGGTACTCAACAATAATGTTAAATGAATTTATGGAATTTAAGAAATAATATAATGTATCATACGGAAACAAAACACGATTTAGTACAGTACAAGTTTGCGCAAATATGGCGTTTATATAGGAATAGGGCGTTTTGCGAATAATTCCAATGTCGACTACTATAAGCCTTTCAATACATACGAAAGATGAACTACATATATTTAAAAATAAACGTAGATCGATTCGTCCACCTGACACAGACACTGAGATATTCACAGATCACTATACTCCTATCGGAGATATTTTAAGAAAAGATATGCAAATGCACTCTGATCAACATTTATTTCCAACAGGTCTAACGAAGTAGCCGACTATGAACTACGACTAAGTATAACAAGTATTTATGTACCAAAATAAACATAACGTGGTCCAAAATTCCTACCTGACAAGGTCACGCCAGGTTTCATAATAGAATAGCATTAACATTTATGTGTAAGACAACGTAAAACATCACACATCTGTATAAATAAGAATTCATTCTAACTGATCCATGTATGTATGCATCTAAGTAAAAGAAATATGTACGAGAAAAACTATTTCTGAATGTATTTAACTATTTATTAACGCAATAGATCCCATAACAATTGTATGCGGATTTCATTAATATATTGTGATCACTGTATCACGTATAAAACTATAAATCATAAGTGTAGGTAGTACATAGTGCATAAGCAAAACGCGGGCTTGTGGTCAGTTTTTCAGGCCGCCCCAATACAGTCAAATAAACTATATTAGTACTAGAGGAATTTTCATTTGAATATAAGTTTCGTCAGTCATTCTGGAGCGCATTAATTAATAACACCAACAGTTTTGATTTAAATTAGCAACAACGTGCCAACAAGCCCGACGTGTTTACATATTGAGTAGCAATTTCGAAACGACTGCAAGTTATCTGTGCAATTTAAATAAACATAAATCACGCCTATTCCTGAAATTAATCAAATAAAGTCAAGACACGAATGCATTCAACTCTGATGAACTAAACTAATATAAATGCGAAAGTGTGTCTGTTTGTCACGTCAAAACTGTGCAACATCGTCGCGTCGGTTAGATTTTTGGTATGCAGATTGTTGAAACGCTAAAGACTGGAATAGGCTACTTTTTCGCGAAAAATATGTTGTTTCCGCAGAAAAACACGTTTTAATCAAATAAGCGCCATAGATGGTGTTACGGGCTCGATAACCTTTATAACGCTTGATTCTGAGTAGGTGAATCTTTGCAGGAAGGTCGGCAGGTTTACTAGTACCGAATACTTAACGTACCTAACAAGATCTTTATCATTTTCATAAAAGGGTTCAATGACTGAGCGATGAGGTTTTTACTCCAGGTCTACTTTCTTACATGAAATCCCTTTTTATTTTATCTGATGACTGCAATCTTTGTACGCCAAAGTAGTGTTAGCGCATGAATTTATAACATATAATTAAAAAAACAACAAAAGGACCTCCCAATAGACCTCCCAATCTGTTTCTGATACACCACCCAATCAGAAACACGTCATAATTATCAAAATTATTTTTTTACTCCAACCGAAATCACAACCTTCATATAAGTAGGAACTCATTTTTAAAATAACCACTACAAACAACCATGAACCTAAAACACTTTAGAATCTAAATATATATAATAACATATAATAATCAACATAATAACAGACTACACTATTAGCTACAACTTTGTGGCACATGTAGCATAAATAACAGAGCAAAACAGGTCCCGGTGAGATAACTCATACGAGAACGCGTTAACCTTCTCTGATACGCCAACATGCGATTTAGTGTGTAAACTATACGAATTAAAATCAAATGTAGCGATCGACAGATATTTAAACGCACGAACATGCGCGGAGGCCGATGGTATTGCGTCACTCGAAACTCAAAAACATTCTGGGTACATAATGCTAGAGAGAATACTTCAGAATATTACAGTTGATCAATAGAGCTCTCTAGGCCAATCCTTCGGGGCCCGCGGGGCATGACACGCTCCCGAATTTCTAATAGGAATTTAAATTCCAAAAACACAATTGGCTCCGATTTTGAAATTACATACATATATATTTTGTACATATATATGGTACGTACATGGTGATACAATCTTGCGTGGTAAAACGCATTAACTTAGCAGAATTGTATTTACAACTAATTCTTCATCAAAATATAGTGTAAGCTTTTTATAATTATGTTAGTGCGCTCAATATCGTGGAGATGGACTCCATCGCTACTTACCATCAGTTGGAATTATTATCATGTACTACGAGTATCGTATCTTCTGTAAAAATGTGTTAACCCTGCCCATTTATCAACATTCCTTCCTAAACCAAGGCTGGCTGTACACCAAACTTCTTACACTGTGATAGCACTATGTTTACGTTCACGTGTTAAAGGTCGATGCCATTATTTTGGAGCCACACGTCAGTCACCATGGAAGCCTTATTATGAATTTATATGAGATGTCATACCAAAACGATGAGTGATGCTTATGACTAATAAATAACAAATGACGAATCGAACTTTAGCAAAATATATTGTTCAAACGCGTTGTATACATAAATGTAATTCCATTGATATCTGGACTCATAACTATCCCATTACTGGGCTGCTGTGTATCCTCTCATGATGAGAGGGCATATGGATTGACAAACTTCACACATTTCAGGACATTTTGGAGATCTTTTAGATGTAATGTCCTCACGATGTTTTTCCTTGCCGAAAAGCAAGCGAAAATCTTAATTTATACATATAACTTAGAATGTTACAAGTAGGTGGATTTGATCCCAGGCCACTCTGTATCTGTAGCAGTATATATGCGGTTTATTCGTAATAAGTTCTACAGAGACAAGTGCAGGCATAGAAACTAGTAACAGATGGCGTGGAATGGAAACTTATTACATGCGTAGAGAGTATGTGCAATTTAGCATTATCTTGAGAGTACTAAAAGTTAAAAATAGTACGAAGCGGTTTTACGTGCCGTGTGTTCAACAAAACAAGCATTGTACGAAGAGTACTAAATTAGTTGTAATATGCTTCACATGTATTGTTATGAACATAAATTATAGTAAAATAAAATTAATTTTCGTTGAACTATAAACGTAAAGGCCACGATATTTCCCCGCGCGAATATTGGTGTTTTCGCTAAATGTCAATGTTGCCATAATAATGACATAATCAATATTTATTCATGTTGTTGACCTTAAATCTCGTTATAGCGCAAAGGCATAAATATAGGCAGTTTCTCGAAAATGCGATGTCTCGGAAATTTCGGCTTTTGCCCTTCAGTAACGCCGCCGAACAAAAATAACTTCTCATTTAACGTATGTACATACAAGCGTAAAATTAAAATTCCTTCTGGTGAGGCGATAATAAATTTTGGCGAATCGCCACACACGTCTCGAAACGCCTAAGCATATCTTTAGAGTATCATCAAACAGAATTTAATATTCAAAAAAGTTTCCAGAAATTGTTGAATAAAAATAACAAACATACCAAGCAACCGAGCGAGTTCCGACTTACGGTGTCAGTATGACACTTTCGTTTTCTTCTGAGAAAGCACTGTTTGTAACACACGGGTCGACTGACCGTCAAACAAAGACACCATTAACGGACACACGGTTCACAATTACATCACACAATTCGCGGAATATTAGCAACTGAAATTTCGGCACTCAATTCACATAAATTAGCGCGCAAACTTCAACTGAGCGTTAATTGATTGGGTGTAAATATCCAGGATTTTTCCTCGATGTTATTGTAACGTTCGAATGTTACAATGATTGGTTTTTAATAGAGTGGATTGGTCGCACGTCGCGATAAGCTCTGAGGTCGCACGGAGACTGCCCACCCGCTGTATCGTTGACGGCGTCTCACGTGCGTTTGCATGCAAAAACTTTGACATAGACCACGTCTCCCACAGAATACTTGGTGCGTTATTCGATTATTATGAAAATTAGACATGACGTTATTTATTTGAAGATATATTCACAGCATTTAGTTTTAATTGAATATTATTTCCATATTTCCACGTAATTAATTAACGCGCTGATTGGCGTAAACAATTTCTGGAAAAGTTATTCTGCTCTTTCTACGACTGTGTCCGATCAACTTCGGTTTATTTTATAATATATTTTTATATAAATATGACTGTCATATTAGCACTTAATATGTGTATTGATATGCAAAAGTTTTATGTATACATATTATATTTGTATATTAGGGAAATACTCAGACTACGACCACTACCTTTTACATAACTCGTGACAAAAATGTGAGTGGTGTAGAGTCCAATGACCTGCAATACGCGCCATTGCTTCGTTCAATGTTCAACACCACAACCAAAGTTAATCATTACATCCATTAATCTATAGTGCTCCATATATCCACTGCTGGACATAGGCCTCCCCTAACTTGTATCACTGAGACATGTCCTGAATTTTGAACCCACTATTTTCTTCAGCAAGAATTAATCAAAGGAAGGTGATTAATTAATTTTTTATGGTCACCTTTTTCGTAATTTACTATTGATAAATATTGAGGATTAGGTATTATAATTATTAAGCGTTCCAAGACTTGGGTTTGATTCCCATGGAGGCGGAATTTAGAATGATGAGTTTAAATTTCTGTTCTTGATCAGGGTGTTTTTCAGGGTTGATTCAGGGTGATCTTGTGTGTTGTCCATGGCACCCACGGGGATCCCAATGTGGGTTTATGAGTGTGTAGCGTTATTATTCTACAGTTTTAAACTCATGCATAGACAATGATCTATTTAGGTATTTCGTAACAGTAGCGACATGTAGCAATCGTGTGGTAAACACAGTCGCCACACACATTTCGTGATACGATATCGTATATCCGATGTCAAGGCACATCTCGCTTAGTATTACAGTTGTTGTTTAAAGAAAATAATATTAATGCAATCAGTATGTACGATAAATAAAATTTACATCATCATGAATATAAGTAGATACGGCACTAAATAACATAAATACGAGTATGTCTCTCTTGTCTGTCTGTCTGAATGCCATAATCTAATACATATTTAAATTGCAAAGGATTTTTATAACATATTAACCAATGTAATGACACAGACACTACTGTGGTAATGATTAACCATTACAAAATATCAATGAGAAAATAACACAACTTTATTTTAACAGTATCAATATTCTAAATTCTACATGTTTAATTATGTCATTTTAACAACCAGTAACTGAAATCGTAATGTGTGCTATACACATCCAAAAAAATGTGTATTAACATTCAAAATTGGCTAATGGATTTAAAGGAATTCCTGCAAATCCAGGCCGACCATATCAGACACTCAACAGATGCTATCGCCATACCAGCGTTTTCTGATATGAAACCCACAAAAAATTATCAAGTTTGAAGAATTATATACTGTATTTCCATCTCCAATCTTCTTGTGAGAACTGTAGGAGAATCAGAAACGCAAAAATATAGTTATGGGAATTTTAGTACTTGATTAAAATACTTGATTTTTACTTATAACATACAATCATAAGTAAAATTACATCTATTAAATTATTAAATTAGTCTATTTTTTCATAGAGTCGTGTGTCATTTAACATCAATACTTCATTGGTCGAGAATTTTGTCTCCAAAATGTAGTTAAAATTTCATCGTGTTAAACACGCAACTAGAGCCAGGATTAAAAGATACTCCACACAAATATAGTGCTAACAGAGATAGTAAGGCGTATCTTATCAATGCGTCCGATAACATAACTGTAGGTATTTGACCTTTTTAGTTATCTAACAAATTAAAATAAATATTCCAATTGAATTAACTGCCTTGCCGGAAATTTTGCCGCCAACAATCGTAGTCAATTTATCCTGATACTTATTTACGGGGCGAAACATTCATTGGTCCTAATCGTATGTTAGTATTTTCATTAACATAGTTTCTTTGAAGCACGAGGTAGGTAAGTTTAAAGTAAGCAAGTCTAAAGATATACTCGTACCAACATAAATTATGCTCACAGCAAAGTTGATTTATACTAATTGAATACTATTTCTAAGGTTGAAAAAGAAACATAAGTGTACTTCATGTTATTATATAGTATTCTTATAGGTATTTATCTAGGGTATGAGAGAATATTCGTAACTGTTGTTACTAGTTGATCACCCGGAGCGAGTGAGGTCAAGTTAATACAATTTTTTTTTTATGGAGACGATGGTTCTTAACCATGCGAGAGTTTAATATGTGGCGTTACAGGAAATTATTAACTATCTTTATTTATATAAACCAATATAATTGTAATAAAAATATCATTCTCGTAATATTTCATGGTAAGCAGGTATTTATTTACCTTTAAAAAGACATAACATTTCGTATGACTTTATTATGTATGATCTGCTAAAAAAATCAGTTTTAAATTACTTTTCCTGACAGTTCTATCGAATTGTGCTATCTGTGGATTCTGGAGAGAAATATATATAAACAGCTAAATTACGAGTTTGGATCCGCTAAATCCGTTACCGATGACGTCACACCCACCTCGTCTCCGCCTCCCAAGCTATTATTTATAGCCACACTGTATCGAAATATTTCCGAGTGTGAACCATTGTTACGGCATTTTATTCAAGGGCCGTGTCAAAACATTAAACTCATTGGATTTGAGCGAGATTTTTTTGTCAAGTTTAAATAAAGCATTTGAGCAAAATAAAACTGCACTAAGTCAATTTAGACGACTATCAAACGTGACGTCATCGGAAAAATATGCATAATTATACCGATCGCAAAAAAAGTATTACAGAAAATGTCACCTAATTAAATTGTCTTCTACTTATATTTTTACAACTATGTTATTAACGTAAATAGTTAACATACAAATGGTAAATAATTTTGAATTGCGTATACACACAATATGAACATATCGCAAGACAACAAAAAATGCTTTCTGCCTGATATATTATCGCTGTTCGAATAACATGTAACGAAGTGACAAAAACAATAAAAAAATATTTTACAAAAAACAAAAAATCAAAAAGCATTAGTGGAGGAAAATACTGCGAACGGTACTTAGGGTAACGCAGTACCTGAGATGGTATACAGGCATTCTGTCCTTTCGTCTAATTAACGTGGTAGAGTCGTAGGTACATAAAATATTTTTATTCAATGACATAATAAAAATTCGTCTTTCGGTTGTTTTTTATTCGATTGTATCTATACTATTCGTCAGCCGGTAACTTTTTGTAAAACCTCGTTATTTCACCTCATTTTTTCTTCCCTCCTCAAATCACTACTTTCGCTCTTCTCGGTTTTCACTTTATATAATCCCTCTATAACTTACACAGTGACAGCTGGCAATATGGCATTCTCAAGATACAATGAACAGATAAGGATTTGTTGGCGGATCGTGTTCGTTTGTAATGTCTTAATTGTGTATGTACCTATATGTCACCCGTTGCATAGGCACAGGTAAGTGTAGAGGGGAAAATTAATTTTTGAAATGGCGCACATCATGTTATTCAATACTATTTTCGATTAACTTCATTATGTTTGTCACACACCTTATGTTACTCACACACCTTACTAACAAAATATTATAATATGCAAGAGCATTATCGATTAAAAGTTATGGTCCTTATCGTCTTTTTATAATTTTGAATGTACTAAAAATATTATATGACAGGTAAGTTTTACACTCAAATTCTTATAGCCATTTCTACATCAATACTATTCAATGCAAACATTAATAATACGCAATACTTATATGCACAATTGCAGACATACATAGAACATCCTTAAGGAGATTATTATCCTGTCGACAGAAGAAACCGGAACAACGTACTTCCACATTCGCTTAGTCTAATAACAGTTTAATATCCTTTAAGACAACATAAATTTACTTACAGAGTCGATTTCGCCAAACAAGTCACTGCACAAGTTCTAAACTTATTTTAAATCTTAGACACATGCCTAAGTACAGAGAACGTTCTACGTAAGAACACATGCACTCATCTGCGTGACACACTGACATATGGCTTGACGGCAGCTATTGTGCATAGATTAGATAATGACTATTGGTTCGAAGATGCATTGAAATTTTAGTTGAACGAGAGAGGAGTTAGGGTCACCATGTCGAAAAATTAAGACAAAAAGGGACTAAGTCGACTCAAACTTAAACTCAAATAATTTACTTCATGTAGGTATTTTTAATACCACTTATGAACGTCAAATTTTTGCATTTACCGCCGTTTCGCTAAGGTGCCTTTAAATATTGAATTTTTAAATTTTGACTGAACTGAAGCCGAGAAAATAGAGACTAAAATAATAACTATGAACTCAATGTTTTATTTTGAAATGGGCATAAAAGATACGTGAACTTAAAATCAATTAATTGCCATAGGTACATGAAACGAAGAAAATTATTTACTTATTTAGGTTCAACAACAAAATTGCATTCATTTTGAGTTACATATAAGGCTGTCTTAGTTAGGAATTGCAGTAACAGATACACACAGCAAATTTGTGACAATGTGCAGAATCCTTATTTAGTAGAAAAATATAAGATATTAAAATTTAGCAGGCAATTAATTTTTTATCAATTAACTAAGGTCAATAATGTCCAATTGCGTACGGACAAGACTGGCAATATATTTGATAATACCTGGGGAACCACCACTACCATTCAGGTATGAAAACCTTGGCACTCAATTAAGGGACGCGCCCGGACGTAATGATTACAAAATACTACTTCGTGATTCATACATTCACACGAAACAATCTTCCTCAATAGCGGAAAATTGTGAATCTTATCTGACCCTGCAGTAAAATTAGATTACTACATTTGTTTGAACAGAATACTGAGGCATTTTCCCAGATATTCATGCCCTAAATAGCCGACTTGCGACAGCTGTATTTGAAATTGCACAACCATGGTCATGATCACCCTCAATGATCTTTTAAGTAAAGACATCGAAATGTCACTAATGCGCGATAAGTAAGGCAGTCAAATTGGGCCAATTGGCGTACTTTTCATGTAGCTATCTGTCTCATATGTTCCGTAATTATCTTTCGCATCTTTAGTTCTTTACAATAATATCATGTCGGAGCGACAGTTACTAATTAAACGCTCTGCGCTCGAAGTTCGACCGTAATTTACTCTGACAAACGGATACTTTACAATGAGCGTACATATTTCAATCGTACTCTATATAAACTATATAAGTGTGCCAAATTCCATATTCCTTTGTCCGCGCAAGTCTCGTGAAAAGGTTTACAGAGTTTTCGCTTCACGTATTAATATACTGATAATAATTTTATCTTTGGTCACCCTACGCAATTTATACAACTGAAAACTAAGTATAATTTGTAGTCGATTTGCCGGCACTGACAGACATTGTATGATATGAACTGGAATGAATTATGCATCACTTAGTGATATAATAAGCGCATCACTGCACTAGGTCACATTCAGTGATTTGCTTACAATGCACGTTTGGAACACAGCCGGTATGTAGAAGTTTACTACGTTTTGATTATAATACTTACTAAAATTATAATAAGTTTTATTTTCAAGGAACGTAGGTGAGATATTGACGTTTTTAATATTCAATCTAAGCATAACCCTCAGGTCAATTGCCTAGCAACTATCAAAAGTTAAACAACATTATACTGTTGCGCGGCGATTTGATACTCGGTCGAATATTTCATTTTTCACTGTCGCAACGCGTCGGTTATGCCCGTATGTCTAAGCGCTCGTACGCACTATAGCGGTTAGCCGGACTCCGGCCAGCCGTCCGGCTGACCGGGGATGCGGTTGGGCTAGCGGTTGGCCGGACGGCTGGCCGTATGCCGGTTAACCGGACAGTGCGTATGAGTAACCGTCGTCGTTTGCGGTTGGATCGACTAATTTCCAAGATGGAATTTAAAGAAGTTGCAGCTATATATTATATTTATTCACGTCATATATAAAAAAGAAACAGAGAAAAAGGTACTGGGTGCATCGAAATTCATTGTAAATCATTTGTTATCATCAATAAAATGCGCGAGCGTCGGTGAACACGTACAACATCCAACCGCAACCGGCCAACCGCATAGTGCGTATAGCGACCGTCCGGCTAGCCGTCGATCGGGCCGCAGCGCTCCCAGCGACCGGAGCGGTTGGGCGGCAGCCGCATCGCAGTGTGTATAGAAACCATAATTTTCATACATATTTTTGATTCCGGTCAGCCGGACGGCTGGCCGCAGTCCGGCTAACCGCATAGTGCGTACGAGCGCTAAGGCAGTTACCAATTCCCACAAAAGACCTCGTCTGTACCTACTGATATTTAAATTTAAAAAAGTCCTTGTATTAGATAGAAAAATTAATATTAACTACACCCTTTAAAACCTCGTCTTCGTCATAACTAACTATTGATAATAAATTACTACGTGCCTGTACATTTACATACTTTATGGTCTGCTGTAAATTGTAAGCCTTCATATCATGTTTTATATACTCGTAGCTCCAATTATTTGTCCATCGATATTAATAGCTGGGTCGCGGAGCTCTATAGCGTCAGCCTGAGAACTTGACAAGTAATGGATGCTGTGCTCTTTTCGAAAACCGCTTTCTTGATCAATGCAAATGACACGTTATGGGAGTCTAGAATTAAGAGTAGTAAAGAACTAATTTTCAGCTGGTTTCGATTAAAAAAATGATTAAACAGAAAATAAGCGTCAATGATTGAGTTCCGATGTTAACTACGACCAGGCCTGGGTGAAAGGAGCACAGATCGCTCATCATTGCCACTTACCATCAGCTAGGATAGTACTCAAATATTAACTTATAGTGAAAAAAATATGCCCTAAGGAAAACAGCAGCAACATTGTATCCTAATTATTATAAAAATAAACGCGATTTTTTTTCTAATCAATTTATTCTAAGAAATTGTATTTAATCCCTGTCATTATGCTACATTTATAAGAGTTGCCAGTCAACGAGTTATGGTTTATTTGAATTTCAAATGAGCAATAACAGTTTGTAGGTTGCACGGCCGTTCGCCGCGTACGACTTACGAGTTGGTATGGCGCTGGGCTTCGACAGGAGATTGAATAGCTACACGACAAATGGCTCGAAATACATACGCATTTATTAGTTTAATGATTTTATCATAAATATTATATAATAGCTGTTCTGCCAGACGTTTATATAACTTTTTCTAAGGCATCACTTCGATGCTCCACTAGTTTTGCTGATTTCTTAGTAAATCTCGACAACACCGCCTCTAACTCCAATTGCAAAACCAAACCATACAGATCCAGGACCTACTCACACAAACACAAAATTTCACCAAAATCCGTCCAACCGTTTAGAAATCTAGTAACATAGACATTGACAAAAGGATGATATGATATACATATAAAGATATATTACGATATAAATTTACACACACAAGTAGTGCAGTTTTTCATGAACATTGTAACTTATGCATTAAAATTGCAATGCCATGGTAAACAATACACATTTCGTCTTCAATATTATTAACATTTTTTAATTAATTAAATGGTTACATTTTGTAGCTAGCTTTATAAAAATGGTATTACTTACATAGCAATCAGTTGTTATGTAATAATGAATATATTTTATTAATAAAATGAATCGCTCACAATAGCTTTACATTGGGAGAAATATGACACAACAATATTGTTACCTATTATAAAAATAACTAACCTAAAACCCAATAAATGATTTTTCTTCATTTTTATTTTTAGTATCTATACTAATGTCAAATGCCACACGGTTCAACTACTTACTACCAAGTACACTTCACACACAATCACTTCAGACGAAGTCCTCGTATAATTATGATAGAAACGTCATTTGGGTAATTTCGTTTTAATCAAAAATTATTATAATAATAGTCTCTCACTATTATTCTCTATCTTTGTGTCAATTTTAACGAACCGCATGTGCAACCATTGCTTCAGTCATCGTGCATCGCTAATATAACGATCGTGTCCGTATTTGGAGCAGATTCCACTATCGGTATTATGCATCCGCCCACTATTTTAATCTGTGCTGAAAAATATTATTCGTGCTCTATGCGTTGTCGACATCACTGGCTTTGCCATTGGGACATCGCAAGCCAGTGATGGCTTGGCAGTGAGGTCAGGTCTCCTCTCACAACGTGAGGGATACAGGCTATAGTTTTCCGAGTGCGGATTGACGGACTTCACACTTTGACAACATTATGGAGAATGACTGACAGACAACGCACAGCCGAAACTACTGAACGCAAGAAGCTGAAATTTGGCATGTACGTTCGTTGGGGAGTGTAGGGGAGCACTAAGAGAGGACTTTTGGAAATTAAGAATTTCACGCGGGCGAAGCAGCGAGCGGAAAACTAGTAAATAATAAAACGGTTACAAAAGTGACTACGACACAACTGGATCAATATTTCATCGTAAACTTATTTATTTAACTATTTAAATATTCAAACGCTCCGAGTTGATGCGAATGATAATTACAGAAGGTATGAGATAGTTACATGAAGAGTAAGACAATTAACCGAATTTAACCTCATAACTTAATAATATCATTGAATACTAGGCAATCAGCAATTAATTTTAAATCAATCAATAGGATCACGACTTAAAAAACAACCTGAGCTGAGATAATTTCTTAGTTAGAATCATTTCAAGAAATTATAATATCGTCCTTCTACACGACAATCTACTCATGTGGCTTCGGTAAGTTGTTCACACTGAATGCATTTAGAAATGTGACCGTCGAACGTTCTAGAACGAATCGTAAAATAAGCCATTGTTGAGCATCGGACTAAACATATTTCCGATTGTTTTGTGACGTCAGCAACACGGCACACCGCCGTGTTACTAACAGATTAGAAGGCTAATTCGTATTTGTAGAGACATGGCAATTATAAAACAATTAAAGATATATGTCTTACAATTATGAATGGAGGTTTCTAGATGTTTGCTACGACGAAAAATAACTATGCAAACGGCGGGTAGTTAAAACTTGATGGTTTAGTTAAGTGCCGTACAAAAAGTTGATTATGATAATAATTAAAAAATAAACGCTCACACCATGCTCACACACATAGATTTCCTTGTAATTTTAAATTACCATAAAAGTAAATTGTCTATAATAAATGTAATATTCTGAATAGTCAAAAGAGCAGATGATTCTTCTCATATTAAATGGTCAACACTTTTTTTTAAATACTTTTTTTTAATGCTGCCACACTAGGATTCCCCCTGTCGCGGATGACATAGACAACACTTAAACACATCACTAACACACGCGACACGTGATCAAACATTTATCGGTCACATACATATCTGCCTCGGCCGGGATTCGAACAGGAATCGAATCGAACATAGAACGTGGTTGCTAATATCAATGGGCACTGGTGACCGTATCAGATCAGCGATAAGCAAAAGTTTACGGGAAATCATTACGGGTTTAGGTAGAGACGTCATTCCTCATATTAGTGTAGTGTTGATTAATTTCTAGTGAAAAGTTATTATAAACTGCGGCCAGCGGATACAATTAAATTTAGCTGCGCAGTCGCGGTCGCATTTAGATCGATTTTACGCGAACCAACTTTAACTTGCATGCAAATAATTATTACGAACGTTTCTTATCAAATTCTGTGAATAGTGCAATATTCATCAAGTAATCCCACTTGTTATTTATTGATGATGTCTATTCAAGTTGGCATGTCGTGGATGACATGGACAACACAAATAACACAAACACCCATGATCCGAGAACAAACATTTATCTGTTACATAAATATTTGTCCCGGCCGGGCATCGAACCCGGGACCCCGTGCTTCGCAGGCAGGATCGCTACCAACAAAGCTACGGGGTCATAAAAACAAAAAAAAACAAGATAGAACATTTTACTTCTACCTACAAATATCAAACGTACAAGTAGTAAACGGAAGCGTCGCAATTATGTCGGCGAAGGCCGCTGACATGGCGATTACTATTTAAAACTAAGAGCTATATTAATATGCCCTCCGAAATACGGCGAATCCGAATAATAGCGTTAAAAAAAATTGTGTCATTATCGCTCTTTTATCAAACCGCATCCGCATTTACGAAACTTTAGTTGGTATGTCTATTACGAGTGGCTTGGCTTGGCTTGGCTACAACCCATTAATGGCCCACTGCTGAGCACGGGTCTCTCCTCGTACCTGAGGAGGCCTAGAGCATACTCCACCACGCTGCTCCAGTGCGGATTGGTGGAGGGGTTAGTGGCCAACCCAAGTGTCGGAAATTTTAAGCCGCCCGAAGGTATCCGACATGGCTTAACGACTGCTACCAAATGATAACAACCGGGACCGACGGCTTTACGTGCCCTCCGAAGCACGGAAGCGCTCAAGAAATTTTTGCCACTAGCGGTCACCCATCCAACTACCAACCGCGCCCGCTGTTGCTTAACTTTGTCGATCACTTGAGATCGACGCAAGCCGCCGGGCTATGAGCGCTTCAAGTAAGCTTCGCTATTACGAGTACATAATTGCAACTACATCCAATCCTATACTACATCTATAATGAATCTGTAAAATGGTTTATGTATGTTTGTACATAGGAGATATTAAAAAAAATGTATGAAAGGTCTTCATAGGTCTAATGGAAGCCAAAAATATTATTGTTACAATTTTTGTCTGTATGTTCGACCGCGCATAACGCAAAAACTACTGAATGCAATTTAATGCGGTTTTCACAGTTGTGATGCTAGTCTACCTTAAAAAAGGCATTTTTCATCATAATACGCAGCTTAGAACCCGAGATATAAATAATAATTACGTTACAGGACAAAGTCTGCAGAGTCGGCTAGTTATAAAAAAGAGAGTGAGTATGAACACGACTTGTCGAGTCGTTCAAAAGTTACGAGATCGAAAATGTACCTACTAAGCATTGACTTATATCTACTAAGTTACTAACGATCCCAATAAGATCAAAAAACTTAGGTACAACCTACTTACGTATTATTTTATAAGATATTATTATACATACAAAGAACGTATAAGTACATACTCAACAGTGCATCGTTAACGGTACGTCCGCACCATGAGGTCAGGTGCCAGGTCACAGGTCGACGTCATTCATTGCTCAACACGAAATTAGTACACCGTTTCCTCATAGCTTATCGATGACTAAATTAACTTTATTACTAGTAATTGGTACCAAAACTGCATCAAATAGAAATGCCGCCGTGTTAGAGGCCGCCGTCATTTGGAGCGTCGATTAAAAACGTATAATATAGGGGTTGTGATGAATAATATCAGGAAATCTTATTAATACGCATATTTTTTCTAAAATATACTAATTTATAGGTTGTTTGTCACGGGTAAATCTAGGATACGTTTTACTGAATAATAATTAAAATTTCTAATTAAAATTTGACACTATTGTTATAAATTTATATCTTTCTGATTTATACAACAAAATAAGGTACGCTCTAAATCTACAAATTGATTGTGTATAAACGTAATATTCACTTAGCGCCTGACATAAATAAATCGCAATCGTTTCAAATGCGGGTAAAAAGGAATAGTTACACCGAAACGATTGGAAAGCGGGTAACTAGTATACTTCTAAACATACACAATGGCATCATAATTTCAGATTACAATTACATCTGGAGGCCTGGAAATACCCCCAAAATGCATCCCCCGTTGCATACCCCCCCCCCCCCCCCCCCATCTCTGCATCTAAAGATTTGATACATTCCCGGGACCGAACGCGCGGCATTTTCATGTTCGGCCGTTTCTATCGAGTGCTCGAGTCGGGTTGAATTATAATTTCCTTAAACGAGTTTTGTGAACAAAGCGTATGACGACGCACCAGAAATAACACAAAGATTAAGCTCCTACATATTTATTCTTAGCTTTTGATGAGCTCATATATGACGTAAGGTTGAGTATATTTTTGCGATCAACATACACGTTGTTTATCAAAGTCGAGCTTCTCCACCATTTCCTAGCGATTGTCGTCGTCATAGTTTAACGTTTCAAAATTACAGTAAAAGCAAATAAATAATATCATGTGTTGGATAGATTTTTTATAAATTCACTTGGCACATTTAGTAATACAGATTATTCTGTGTTGTCACCTGAAAATCCACTGAACCTATTTTGATGTAACTGAACCTCAACGTACATTACGGTTTTATTGAAGGCAAGGTTGATAAAAATCTTGCAAAACTATTTGTGCCTAATAAAATTAATCGAATAACACGTGTTGAAGCATAATCGACCTAATGTTAAATGCAAAAAACATATTTTAAAAATTATATCATTGTTAACCAGCCGTCTATTAAACCCCAGACCACACGCGTTTTTTTGACCCTAGTCCCTCAATTGCAATGGACCAGGCAAACGAATTTTTTTTTACACGTCAAATAAATCTATAAAAAATTACAAGAAAAACTGTGTTTTTACTTTTTCCATATCTCAATAAATGGCTGAGATATTAACGATCAAAGTGCGTATTTACGGACGTTGGTTTTTTTAAAAACGCAGGCGGGCGGTCACTACTCGATGACGTCATCTCTCAGTAGTCGCGCGTAGTTGATAGGGATTTTTGACCGAAATGTTAATTTAAACTCAAGTAAAGCCGCGAGCAAACCTTAGTTATCAATAATAAAATAACATATATAATTCACATATTATCTACTACATCTATGCAAAATTTCAAGTCTGTATCTATAGAAATAAGAAAGTTATAGATTTTTGAACTGCATAGACCCATATTTTCTATACTTGCGCCGTATCATGCTCGCGGCCGAGCCACGTCGTGACGTCATAGCGTAAGCGCGGAAATTCAAAAAAGGGCTTGAACTTCTCGTCTTTATAACTTCGGAAATACTGCATGTATTGAAGTGAAATAAAAAGTTATGTAATGTATATGACCTAAGCTCGGATTTTAGGTGTATTTGATAGTAATATTTTGACCCTTTTGCCTTCTCCATTAGTCGTAAACACGACGCGCCCAAGAGCAAAGGTGTTCCTTAATACAAAGAACAGGTTTTTCGATATTTGAACGATAGTAATATCCAAGCAAAGTTCTTAATAAAAGACTCACCAGTATCGCCCACGGCTTGGCTGAGCGTATTCTCTGTGACCGGGCGCAGAGCCTCCACCGCGCTGATGTACCCCAGTCGGTCGGCGATGGCGCACGCCGTTTGTCCTGTCTGTAATGAAATAGGGTCGTAAATCCAAAAGAAATCATAGCCCGGCTCGCGTCGATCCAAGTGATCGACCGACTTCAGCAACGACAGGCGCAGTCGGTAGTTAGTTAAGCAAGTCGGTAGGTTGTTAGTTAGCAAGAAGCTCCATCGATCTGGAGTGCAAGATAAATCTCTTTGGTCGTGGTTAAACCTTGAACAACGGACGAGGTTACGGCGGCAGGTAACCACCGTCAACAAGTTACTTGTGTTTGTGGTAGAAACTGTGTGGTAGAAACTTGTTACTGTTTGAAGGAATTTGATGAAATTATAGACTTACAGCTGACAGCGTGTTCGGGTCGGCGTTATTCTTCAGCAGCAACTGGATTATCAGCGTATGGCCTTGCTGCGCCGCTTGGTGCAGAGGCGTGAATCTAAAGAATTATATTGATATCAATACATTCAACTTTATCACTATGACGAACGGTGACGTCCGGTACTATTACCAACATAATAATATTCCCCATCCCAATCACCACAAAATATTTCTACAATTTACGTAGGTTATATAAAGACACAACTAGATTTCGCTGATTGCTTCGTAGATGTGACTTTTTCAAATCTCACTTCTGCGACATGTCCATACACCCTTAGGCGTCGTCCTAATTGGCAGCGATCGTACGATGGCGCCATGCGTTCTCGTCGTGCGATGGGTATTTCAATACAATTACTTGCGAGGTTTTAATAGGACACACTGATGAAATCTGTATGTTTGAACCCATCGCACGACGAGAACGCATCGCGCCATCTTACGATCGCTGCCAATTAGGACGACGCCTTAGTCTCGTCCAGCTATCCATGCCAGACGGTTGCCTATAGCCTATTAAAAATCTTTTTTCTTTATTAATCCCTAACAGAGACGCAACAGCACGCACCCGTGCGCGGCGCGCGCGTGCACGTCGGCGTTGCATTCGAGCAGCGCGCGCGCGGCCGCCAGGTGGCCGTGGTGCGCGGCCGCGTGCAGCGGCGTGTACCCGTCGCGCGTGCGGGCGCCGACGCGCGCGCCCGCCGCCGCCAGCGCCTTCACCGCGCCCGTGCGGCCCTCGCCCGCCGCCAGGTGCAGCGCCGTCAGACCTGGACGCATAGTGTTGGCTTTATTATTGTAAATAAATAAATAACGCTACACACTCATAGCGCCACACTAGGATTCCATGTGTCGTGGGTGCCATGGACAACACACGAGACAAGAACACACACGCAGACCAAGAACGGAAATTGAAATTCATCATTCAAATTTCCGCCTCGCTGGAAATCGAACCCATCGGACCATCGAGAACCATCGGAACGGCGATCCCGCGTGTTAACCATTGCGCCATCCGGGTCGTCATTATTTGATGTTTTATGTTTGGAATTATGTGAGCACTTTCGTTTTTCCATTAACAGAGAGAATGAATGAGAACGATTGACGAAAGAAGTGTATAAGGCGAGTGTGGCGTGATTATAATTATGTATGTATTAACAGATATTTAACGATCAATAGCTACAACATATCAAAATATATCGTACAAGCGTTTTACCGGAATCATGTCTTACTCCAGGTTATCTGTTTTCCATTTTTATTTTTATCTGTGTTCTATTTTGAGAACAATCCATCCAATATGCGTTCACTACCTTACTCCTCGAAGTTCTCGCTCAAGTACTAATTAACCCAAGTACGAGATTTGTCGCCACACTACTCGTTCAACTTCTGGACAAACCAAAGCGTTCAAAAGCTTCGTGCGACTAAATCCCTCGCGCAAAACACCGATAATCGAATTCCACTATCATCCTCGGCCGATTTGGAACAATTTCAAGCGTAGTATAGAGGTTAAGCAGTGATAGCCGTCTGGTTGAACGTTGGACTGCCGAACCGGAGGGTCCGGGTTCAAACCCCGCACGCACCACTAATTTTCAAAAATTATATGCGTATTAATATTTAATTATCACTTGCTTCGGTGAAGGAAAACATCGTGAGGAAACCTGCACACCTGAGAGTTCTCCATAATGTTCTCAAAGGTGTGTGAAGTCCACCAATCCGCATTTGGCCAGCGTGGTGGACTATGGCCTGTACCCCTCACACTGTGAGAGGAGACCCGTGCCCAGCAGCGGGACAGTTATGGGTTGTGATGATGATGATGATGATAAAGGTTATTAAAATGCTTTGTTACCGTTGTTAGCAGGAACATTGACGTCAGCGCCCCTATCGATTAGCATCTCGACGCAATCTTCGTGCCCTTCCTGCGCCGCCATATGCAACGGTGTAAAACCCGCCTTCGATTTCACGCCGGGGTCCGCATCTGTTTCATAAAAAACTTTATCATCTGCAAATACGTCAATGTTAAAATGCCTCAAACTCTTGTAGAGCTATTGACAGCTCTGCGTGGTTTTTCCGATTGCTCATGTACATAATTTGTAATCTAGTCAGATGTAATATGTGTCTAAGTATACGAGTATGTTAGTAGTAAGTAAGACATACTCCTCAATTCTTAGTAATGTTAGGATAAACTCTCTAAATTTTTTTATGTCAAGGTGTAAAGTCCATTCCGGCAGCTTATTCGATGATGTAAATGTAATAGTAGTTGTAGTTATGGCCGACCATAATTGTAATATTATTGAAGAAATGATGTGCCATTCGTTTTGAAATCCATGTGACTTTTTCGCTAATATGTATTTCAGTCTGCACGATGTTTTTTTTCGTGTCGTTGGGTGTAATTTTGTTACGATCTACATACGTAGACAAGTTAACGTGCTGGTGCATAAACACCTTTTTGAGTTTTTAACGAGCTATTCGCAGATATTAGGAGGAATTATCGGACAATTTAGCAATGTTTTTAAATGTAAACGAGTACTCACGATTTTGAATTGTATTGTAATTAACATTCAGACATGTTTAGTGTCCGCGATTATATCAGTTTAAAAATTTAGCAACTATATTGTTTTCAGTATAATGATGGAACGAACTTGACAAGGTGTACTAATGTCAACGTGTGTAAATACTAAACGGTATACTCACCATGTTCTAGCAATGCGAATGCGATGTCGGGGTGATTGTGTCGACAAGCGATGTGCAACGCGGAATGGCCGTTCTTCGCCAGCGAATGCGGCGACGCACCTAGATCAAACACTAGCTTACTATCTAGCTAGGCTAGGCTATAACTTATTACTAAAATCACACCTTATGGTTAACGAAATAGAGACTATAATGAATGATTAAAATCCAAGTTGGTTCCATTTAAACATGGTGATGTACTTATTCTAACGGAGAGGAAGATTTTTCCCTAATATACCCAGTCGTTAGTAAAACTATTGGGAAAAATCATTGCAACAAAATTAGCTTTCACAAAATACTTATGTGATATTCCGAACATCTAGTAAATTATACTAATGTAAATAGTACACTCACGATACTAAATTCGGAAACCTCTCTTTGAACGACTATATTAAACATTAACATATTGAAAAGGGTAATCATATATTATGACTACATGCAAAAACATTCACAATGTAGTTGGTGTATTCTTCAGCAGAAGGTAGATAACTATTTACCATAAAGTCAAAGTAAATGTAACATTTTAGGATATTTGTCGTATTTTTAATAAGTTATGATTGTCATTTTACTCATCAGGTAAAATGCTTTCGATATCAGTTTAAAGTTTTTTGATATATGTAATAGTTACGGAATAATCGCCTGTGCACACTTAACGATTACACCCTGTATAGTTTAGCCGATACCGATAGGCCTCCTCAATGTTGGGGAAAGACCAGTGCTCAATAGCAGGTTACTAATGCTGAAAACGTTGACAATACCGATTACATAAACCCGTCAAGATCTCTAAAACAATGTATAAACTCGGCTCAAACCCTACCTTTATCCAACAACAGCAACGCGATGTCCGGATGGCCGTAGTAAGTGGCCATGTGTAGCGGCGTGATGTGGCTCTTGCCGGGCGCGTCGGGCTGCGCCCCCCGCGCGAGGAGCAGCCGCGCGACGCCCATGTCGCCGTACTTGGCCGCCAGGTGGAGGGGGGTGAAGCCCTTGCGGGTCTCCGCTTCTATTGGCGCGTCGTGGTCCAGGAGGATCGATGCTACCTCTTCCTTGCCTGTGGTACAAAATTTATATTATACGTACGTATAATTTATATTATACCTGTGCCCGCGACTTCGTTCGCGTGAAATTTAACAAAAAATCTAAAATAAAAGTAGCCCAAGTTACTCCTTCTGACATTAGCAATCTGCCAGTGAAAGTCCCGTCAAAATCGGTCCAGCCGTTCCAGAGATTAGCTCAAACTGTAAAAATGTTATATTGGTATATGTATGTACCGTGTATACATCTATATATGCATTTAGTAATTAGCGGTTATTTTAATATTACAAACAGACACTCCAATTTTATTTATTTGTATGGATTTTCTGTATGTAACGGATATGGAGTGTAGAAGTAAGGAGCACCATCTCATATAGGTGACAATTTTTTTCGATATTTTAATATGCCTTTGTTATCAACGTGTCTTCGGCAAATGCTTCCAGAAGGTAAGCGAGGACGTGTTACTAGTTATTGCTGTCACTATAATTATATTATCAATTATATTAGCAATCACTGCATAATAAGAGTGGTTACACAAAAACTCCAAAATAAGCTATTCATAATTTTCACAATCACTTCGAAATAGGTTTTCCCAAAGTACACAATCACATTACAGTACAATAATGATTATTAATGCCATCTCATCCAAAAACACAGATTACTATTAATTCCTGCCTTTTTCTTAGCAGCAATACGTAATAACAGTAAAACATACTAACAATAATAATAATACCTAACTTAAATACTAACAATAATTTTAAAAACCACGAATAGCCCACCACCGAGCGTTATACTCACCCTCCTTGGCGGCAATGTGCAGCGGCGTGTATCTGTCCTTGGTGGCGGCGGCCACCTGCGCGCCGTGCTGCAGCAGCAGCGCCGCAATGTCCGCGTGGCCGAGCCGCGCCGCCACGTGCAGCGGCGTCTGCTCCTCGCGCGCGCGGGCCTCCACCTGCAACGGATGCCGCTGATGAGGACCGGTACACGGTGCCGATACCTCAACCAGACGTTGCTACGTTTTTTGAAGTGAAAGCTGCTATAGTATCCTTGTGATTTGGAATTCGATGAAACGGAAATGATACAAACCATTTCTCAACTATTGTTATCAGTATTTATATTATGCCTACAACTTTTTTAATTTGTGTTTGGAGACGAAATATTAGGAGGAGGATAATAATAATAGTACAAGTTGTTTAGTAAACCATAGTTAAGTATCATAATTTAAGTTTGTTTTTATTACGTCTTTTTCGCTGTGCTGCAAACAATTACATACCTCGAATAAACATTCCATTCGATAATTCATTCATTCAAATAAAGTATTTTTGTATTGTATTGTATTGTATTACCTTTTTACATCTGTTTTCGCAGTACTAAAAACATTTATATACCTCGAATAAACGTTCCATTCAATCATTCATTTATTAAAGGAAAGTATTTTTGTATTGTATTGTATTGTATTGTATTGTATTGTATTGTATTGTATTGTATTGTATTGTATTGTATTGTATCGCATCACCTTGGCATTGTTCCTGAGCAGCACGCGCACGAGGTCGGTCTGGTGCGCGCGCGCGGCGAGGTGCAGCGGCGTCTCCCCGCGCGCGGTGGCCGCGTCCGCGTCCGCGCCCGCGCCGACCAGCACCAGCGCGATGTTCATGCAGCCCATGAACGAGGCCACGTGCAGCGGCGTCAGCCCCGACTCCGTTGTCGCCGACTTGCCTGCGGGTGGGGGGGTTGAGGTAACTTTAACGTTATATTTTTTATGAAATTTTATATGTATATTAAGTAGGTCTGAGAATCGGCTACTATCTATTTTTCAAACCCCTAAGATTACTTAAGCTTTGTTCACCCTTAACATTTATTTTTTATTTTTTGGACAAATTTGTTTTTAGTTATTTTTATATGGTGTGGCATAAAAAATACACATAGTCCCAAATTTTCACTACCCTACCCCCACCCCTAAATCGATCACTACAAGTAATATATATGGCGGAACAACATTCGCGGGGTCAGCTACTATCTCTATATATATGTATATCTCTATATAATTTCCCAAAAAATAGTGTCACGCGAAAGTCCAGAGACAGAGCACACCTTAGGGTACCCGAATCACCCCCATGTGAATGAATATGATTTCTTTTTGATTGTTTACGAATTTTGGACAAAATAAAACTTAATGGGCTACTTTTTATAAAATCGGTCATTAAAGGCAGTGAGGCGGAAAATTCATAAAACAAGTCATATGATTAACACAATTTTGTCGTCCATTTATCACTTATTAGGTTAAATGCTTTGATAACAACCAAAAATTACGGCAAGATAAATAGACTTAAACATTTGGAAGTTTTATTTTATTTTATTTCCTTCAAAAGTTACAGTAACTTCAGCTGGAGTTTAGAGCCAGTATATACATTCTTCTCTCTTGGTCAGCGACGTATCTGTTCTCCCTGTCGTCAACGGTGACCGCTACCTTACTTACTTAGTTAGTGAGCTATTAACTTTTAAAAAAATCTGTATGTCTACTCACTGGCACCATATTTAAGCAGCAACTCGACGACCTTGAGCCGATTCTTCTTGCAGGCGATGTGGAGCGGCGTGAACCCGTTGAGGGCGCGCGCATTCGCGTCCGCGTTTCGATCGAGTAATAATTTCGCTACCTGGAAAAGCATTGATAATATTTAGCTGATATAATTTTAATGGTTATGTAAAACCGGGTATAAATGAGTCTTGGGTATTTCAAACGTGTATGTTTGATCAAATACAGTTCAGCCGCCGACTATTAAGTTTAGTTTACACATATTTTTTTAATAAAGAAATAATTGTGAGACCCGCACCCAAAAATTGTTCATGAGTCCAACAGCACTTGGTCATCATTGAATAACGTATATTGGACTTTACACCATGACAATAAAGTAAGTTTCACCTTGACATGTCCGCAGTGGGCGGCGACGTGTAGCGCGGTGAGGTAGTCGACGGTGACGTCATCGATGGGCGCCCCTTCACTCAGCAGCACCCGAGCGGTCTCGACGTGCTCGCCTTGCACCGACATGTGCAATGGGGTCAGTCCATTCTAGAAAAATATATGACAGAGCAACAACTATTATTTTTTTATCATTTGAAATGTTACGAAAGACAGTTCCGGCTTGACGTTCATTTTACGATTTCTGACAAGGTACTATTAAATTTTTAACCCCTGATGCAAAAAGCAAGTTTAACGTGTCTGTGATGAAAATGTGTATCTGTGTGTCTGTCACACACAGACACACATTTTAAATAATAGTGTTGTGTTTATCGCCGCAATACGCTACTACAAGCGACATCTAGAGATGAATGGAGTTATATGTTTAGTAAATACGATTTTCTTATATTGGGATCACCTTTAAATTTTAATTATTTTTTATTTTTAGTATTTGTTGTGATAGCAGCCACAGTAACACGCATTCTGTGAAAATTTCAAGTGTCTACTTATATCTGTTCAAGATATATTATTATCCCTATTAGACACTGAAACCGCTCTTCGTGTCGTTCTGTTAAGCCTAACCTACCTACCGTAATAGTTATTTTATTGTGGTCAATACAGTTTAAATAAAGAAACATGGAAGCCTGTGACATACACTCACAGCGGAGGCATATTCGTAGTATACCCGTTGGGCACGGAACACTAAAAACACCCACCACATAAGAACTCGTAATTTTCTTCAACGGTCTCCACACCCTAATCATGGACAGCTCACCTTCACCTCCTACCATAACACCTCCTAATCCATCATCAACAGTCCCCACCCCCTATCTCCGGACGGCTCACCTTAGTCTTGCTGGTGATGGGCGCGCCGTGCTGCAGCAGCCTCGAGACGACGTTGCTGTGGCCGGAGCGCGCCGCGCAGTGCAACGGCGTGAGGCCGTCGCGCGTCACCGCCGCTATGTTAGCACCTGAACACACGTGGTCTTAATCATAACACTATAGAAAGACAGTCTTCATACAAACGCTCCGTCTAAAGTGAAGCACTAAACCGAAACTTTTCCGAAAGCGGGGTACGATTTGGCTGCGGATAATCATATGTTTTTAGCAATATGTAATACATAAATAGCTTTTCAGATATTTTGTGACACAATTTAATTGGACAAATCGTCATAATTCTTTTTTTTCGCAAGATACGTTTGGCGTGCGTTGACATGAGGCGCCCGGTGTTTGGAGTCATTTCTGGCTCCAATTAAGGTGCTTCAAAACGGCCGCGCGGACTTCGTTTTTATAGTGTATTTATTCTAAGCACGTGGTACTAATCGCAGATAGGATAGGATTTTTATGTACACGAATCAACGAGCAAATGCCAAGCAATGCCACCTGATGGAAAGGCGTCATCTTTGCTCAAGGACATCAGTAACAGCAGAGGCGTCACCGATGAATTTGCTTCAATCCACAACAGGACACGGGTATCTCGTCATAACTCAGGAGTATTAGACCATTTCCCACCACAATACTCCCAGAGTACGTATAGGAGAAAGAGATGTTTATTGGCCAACCCGTGTGTCGGAAGTTTTTATGTCGCCTAATTACCTCCTATGTTAACTTAACAACGACTAACGCTAAAGACATCCGAAGCACGAAAACGCTCAAGAAATTTTTGCCACTCGCGGTTACCCATCGCGCCCACTATCCCTAAACTCGGTAGATCAATCTATATCGACAAGCCTATACCAACCAGGCTTTAACCCCTCGAGTGTAGTTGTCCCCTCCGTCGGGGCAAAAATTTTTCTAGGCCAATATGAAGTGCACCCCCGACGGAGGGGCAAACTAAATACAATCGTATTGGAGGACGATTATTGTCTATTTCATAATATTTTGATTTCATTGGTTGGATTCAAATTGAACCTACGTTCATTAGCTACGAAATACCGACTGTGATTGGCTGCAAAGTCGAATGATAAACAGGAAAATATTTATTTGAAAGTTGTACAGTACGGTCGCTACGCTCGTTTCGCGTCATTTGAGTTCGCAACATTTTATAAAATAGTTTTCGAGAAGGAAACGGTGAATTAACTGATGAGATTTTTACTTATTATTACTGGAAAAGTTGTGCAGATTACGTGTAAAGTGCTAGTTTTGTAAATGGTGATATAAAAGTTGGTGAAAAAAGTAAATAACTTTTGAACAACATAGTTACAGTGTCGTTGAAGTCGACAAGCTGTGTATATTTTCATATAAATATAGGTACAGCGAGTTTGATTTTGTTTGGTTTTATAGTATTACAAATTCTTAGCTTATTAATCTAGCAACATATTGATAACAATATTTACCACAAAATAGACCAAAAATAAAATAACTTCGGCCGCTAAGCGGCTCGCTAAAAATATGCCGGTATTCGCACCGTTTTCGTGTTAGTTTTCTAACTTCTTTTACCGCGTAATTACTGTGTTTCCAAATGAAATAATGTATTATATCGATGCATAATATGTATACTAAGTAGTGATAGTGTTAGTTTTGATTAATGTACATTGTGAGTTAGTGAAATGTGGAAAAATGTGTCTCCATTGTGTTTGAAAATTTCGAAGTTGAAAAGAAATTGAATAATTTCTTACGCAGGTAAGTTTTTTTGCTTTAATTTAATTGTTTTAGGTGTTAGGCAATTTCGTTGTGATAACAATGATGTATAATTTATGTGATATAATTATAACATAATCCCGTACAATTCATTTTTACGATGACCTAGCGACATGATCGCGCGAGTTACGAATAGGCGTGACACGTTGGCCATGTTTTACATTCGGGGGTCTCGACACTCCAGGGGTTAAGAAAAGAAAAGAAGTATAATTTATGAACAACGAGAAGAATAAATAAAATAAATAAATAACGCTACACACTCATAGCCCCCACACTAGGATTCCCTGTGTCGTGGGTGCCATGGACAACACACAAGACAAGAACACACACATCCAGACCAAGAACGGAAATTTAAATTCATCATTCAAATTTCCGCCTCGCTGGGATTCGAACCCAGGACCCTCGGAACGGCGATCCGGCGTGTTAACCATTGCGCCATCAGGGTCGTCAATAAACAAACAAAGAGTTACCGTTCTCGACGAGCAGATCGACCATAGCCAGCTGCCCCCACTTGCTGGCGACGTGCAGCGGCGTGATGTTGTGCTTGGCCGCGCGGCCCGCGTCCGCGCCCGCCGCGAGCAGCGCGCGCGCCACGCCCGCGTTGCCGTAGTGCGCGGCGATGTGCAGTGGCGTGAACCCCGACTTGGAGCACGCGTCCGGGTTGTGCTCGTTCTGGAGACGCGGTGTACAATACAATATCGGCTTCAGGCAGGAGGCCTAGAGCGTACTCCACCACGCTGCTCCAGTGCGGATTGGTGGAGGGGTTAGTGGCCAACCCAAGTTTCGGAAATTATTTAAGCCGCCCGAAGGTATCCCACATGGCTAAACGACTGCTACCAAATGGTAACAACCGGGACCGACGGCTTTACGTGCCCTCCGAAGCACGGAAGCGCTCAAGAAATTTTGCCACTAGTGGTCACCCATAAAAAACCGACCGCGCCCGCTGTTGCTTAACTTTATCGATCACTTAAGATCGACGCAAGCCGCCGGGCTATGAGCGCTTCAATACAATATAATACAATACAAATACACTTTTTCGTTCGACATTACTAAAATAATAATGAACCAAAACCACCATGGAAACCACCGCATACAACCGCAGCGCCGCTAGTACAATTTCCCTAACCATTGATTTTGGTACAAACCATAGAATCGTAGCATAGATGCGAAACTTGCTAACCAAGAATATATTTAAATACTAGTAAACCCGCCCTCGCTTCGCTTCGGGAAACCTGTCCCTTAGTACCCAAGTCCAAAATTGTTTGCGAAAAACTTTAATATATTATACATATAAACTTTTCTCTTGAATCATTGGCTTCAACCCATTGATGGCCCACTACTGAGCACGGGTCTCTCCTCATACCTGAGGAGGCCTAGAGCATACTCCACCACGCTGCTCCAGTGCGGATTGGTGGAGGGGTTAGTGGCCAACCCAAGTGTCAGAAATTTTTTAAGCCACCTGAAGGTATCCAACATGGCCTAACGACTGCTACCAAATGGTAACAACCGGGACCGACGGCTTTACGTGCCCTCCGAAGCACGGAAGCGCTCAAGAAATTTTGCCACTAGCGATCACCCATCCAACTACCGATCGCGCCCGCTGTTGCTTAACTTTGTCGATCACTTGAGATCGACGCAAGTCGCCGGGCTACGAGCGCTTCGAATCGCGCTTGAATCATTATATCTATTAAAAAAGAACCCCATCAAAATCCGTTTTAAAGATCTAAGCATACAAAGGGACAGAGAAAGCGACTTTGTTTTATACTATGTAGTGAAGTACATAAGTACACCACGTCACCTCTAGAAGCAGAGTGGCGGCCTTGACGTCGTTCTTCTTGGCGGCGATGTGCAGCGCGGGCAGGCGCACCTTGCCGCGGGTGTCCGACTCCAGCAGTTCGGCCACCACCCGGTCGTGGCCTTGCTGCATGGCCACCGCCAGCGGTGTGAACCCGTCCTGCGGATGAGGAAATCGATGCTTTGATGTCACGTCTTGCAATGAACCCCGTGATTAGGTGTATCAGTGATATCTATATAAATAAATGATTTTTAATTTGAACCCCTTCTGGTAAGTCGCGGTTCAGCTCAGAGTCCCTTAGTAGAAAGCTATAATTTGGTAGAATAGTAGTAGTAGAATTAAACATTTAAAAAAATTGTGATTGAGGGAAAGTGGTGTTGATTAAATGGTTGTACGGTGCAACCTTGCATCTACTTAACAAAAGCTCGTACAGTTGGGGTATCTTTAAACAGGTCTTCTGATGTTGTGGGTTTGCGAAGAACGACATATAACATAGATATGAATTTTAAAAGCACCTGTATGTTCTTACATGGTTCGATCATAGTTTCAATGATCGAAAATTACATACAATACAGTACAATAAATCAGTTTATGCTCTGCGTCATACATATAACCTAACAATCCATCCATCCAACAACACATGAACACCAAGACATTAATCACCTCTGTAGCAAGGGTCTGGCTGGCACCGGCGGCCAGCAGCATTTTGACGCATCCCGCGTGATTCTCCTGCGCGGCCATGTACAACGGTGTGAAGCCGGCCGCCGACTGCGCGTCCGCCTTCGCCCCGGCGCCCAGCAGCGCGCGCGCCACCGCCTCTTGTCCCGCGAGACATGCTATGTGGAGTGCTGTGTTACCTGGAAGATAAGTTAATGAACGCATTAGAGAGAGAGAGAGAGAGAGAGAGAGAGAGAATGCTAAATTTGCTTAATTGATTTATCAGAAAGACAAACCGGCAAAACAATTTAAAATCATGTGATATGTAATTGTATAGACCGTAAACGCATTTTTTTTACATTTTCAACGATTTTTTTTTTATTGTTCTGTAACGTTTCACATAATACTGGTTGTTCTTTTATTTAATAACTATTTGTACTGACTATTTTGTGTACTTGGCGCGTCACTTTACAGCAGAACTGTGTTTTGTGGGAATTAAAAAGCTCACAACAATATCAAAAGCTACAATCCCCCAACAACTTGAGACACAACAGTGAAAGGTAAATAGTAAATAAAAACTACATAGTAAATAGAAAACAGTTTCCGCTAATCGATTACCCGTCGCGTCTAATTGCCGCAACATCACGATCGATATCGCAGGAACAATAGATTGGTTTGCTGACACACATCACTTGTAACTTTCATTTTTCATCGTAACTCAATACTGATTGTGCACTAGATAAAAGCTTCCATGTTTTTTTTACCTCAACTGTCAGGCCAAAGGCGAGATAAGGCATCTTACAATCGCACCCGTTTTACAACCAAGTTAGAAATAATATACCTAAGGTGTACCTATTCAAGGAACATGCAACTTGACTGATGAAATACGGACATTAGCGATTAATTATCACTTTTTCCGGTGAAGGAAAACATCGTGAGGAAACCTGCACACCTGAGAGTTCTCCATAATGTTCTCAAAGGTGTGTGAAGTCCGCCAATCCGCACTTGGCCAGCGTGGTGGACTATGGCCTGTACCCCTCACACTGTGAGAGGAGACCCGTGCCCAGCAGTGGGACAGTTATGGGTTGCGATGAATCCAAAAGAGTTTTACCTTTCTTTGTGGCGGCGTCGACTACGGCGCCTCTTTTTAACAACTCTTCAACGACTGAGATGTGTCCATCTTTTGCAGCGAGGTGAAGAGCGTTCAGACCATTCTGCAATCAAACATAATTTCATTTAAAACATCAACCAACGCAAGTATTAATTACGTAAAAGACAAGGACGGTCCAAATGTATAGAAATGCAACCAGTTTCGCTCAGGTTAGAGAATCATTAATGCAATATGCAAATATACATAATACATACATCGGAACGTGTACTTTTTTAAAGATGTGCCGAGGAGTTTCTTCCGCAATTGTTTCTTTTACATGATAAAGCACTTTTGCGCTATTATAGTAGAAGAAAAAATTACGTGCATAAGTGCATCACGATATCCTATGAATGCTTTTAATTTTTAATTTAACGTTAGTAAGGCCCCAGTTGACGAAGCGATAGTTTAGTCTAGTCTAGATATTATGCACAGAACTGGCTGTATCTAAATAAATCTTAAATGTATACGTTTCATTAAAATATTACAATGGCCGCTATGTTGATACGCGTTTCCGGTATTCATAATTTATGGAGCAAATTATAAGCTAATAATGAAAGATTCCGGGTAGTTAACATGCATAACTCTTAAATTCCATTCGTTCATCTTCTAAACTCATTAAATACTCATATCATCCGTATCGTATGAATATCCGTATCGGATGAACCAGCAAAGATTCTTCATATTAACAATAAAAAATATCTTAATCAGCTAATGGGACTATTCAATAAGTCATTTATCTTTTGTAAATACAGATTTTTTTTATTTGGAAGTACAATTTATACTTCTTAACTGTTACATGTTCTTTACTGTTACATAAACTTTTTCGATTTCGAAGGGGAAATCTCCGAAAAATAAATTTAGTTTAGTATTCTGATGTATCGTTTGATGAGGTTTTTTACTGTTCGTGGACTGGGTGTGTGTGTGTACTTGTCTTGAGCGTTATTCATAGCATCCACGACACGGGGAGTCCTAGTGTGGAGTTATGAGTACGTTAATTATGACGACTTCGTAGCCTAGTTGGTAGTTTCAGATGTTCTGGGTCGGTTGTAGTTGTCATGGGTAGCAGCGGAAGGGTGGGGCTGCTGGCTCATATGCTAGTTATGCTACCTTAAATCGATAAAAAAGTACCCAGTTAGGTCCTGCCTGTGAATCTAGATATCCCGGGTTCGACTCCAGGCAGATATTTATGTGACAGATAAATGGCTGTTCTCGGGTCGTGGAAGTAAGTTAGTGGTGTATTATTTATGTGGTCCTTGCCAACCGCGACACAGGGAACCCGAGTGCGGGGGTATGAATGTGTCAGCGTTTATTCATTAACTTTGTGATATGACTGGACCAACACATCAGTGCACAATTGTATAAGTCACCGTGTAAACAGATCCTAATGGTCACTGTGCTGTGCATCAGAGCAGAACGTATTACTTTGAAGGTCGACTACATTTATAGCACCGATATTAATACGAATTTTTTGCTAGATCCAGCTGTTTGTATCGTTGTAGTAAATTACATATTTTGATGAGCGTTACTCTAGAATATATTTACGATGTTAGTACCTACATAATATCCTAACAAGTTCCGAGTTATAAATCGAATAGATATTTATATGAATGATTCAAATTTTTTACCTTAAAGTGTAAGCAACCAATGAACAATCCTGGACAAAAATTAAACAACTTTTGTGGATATCTTTATCTTTAGTCTATCTCCACCGATCCGCACGGGACTCCAGCAATCGACAATGGAGCAGCGTGGTGGAGTACGCTCTAGATCTTCTCAATAATGAGGAGAGGAGAAACCCTTGCTCAGTAGTAGGCCATTATAGTTTCAAGCCAAATTTAGATCATGCAAGTCAATTTGAGTAGAAAATTATATTAATTCTCCCGAAGCGAAAATGTCATTCCGGTAAAGTTGGTTAACATTATTATCGTGAAATACAAACTAGCAGTTGGAATAACATTACTTTCCAACTTGCCTTTGGTAACTAACCGAATTAAAGGGTGTTGAGGTGACTTGATCAAAGTTAGAAGCGACGTGTTTCGCATCATACTGAGTACATTGTAAACTTTGTTCTAGCATGGTGCAGAATATACATTTTTACTTGCTCAAACTTGGAATTTGTTGCACTTCCATTCGAACAAACTTGGCATTTGTTGGACTTCCAATTCGAACAAACTTGGAATTTGCTGGATTTCCAAGTCTTAACTAATTCCAAGTTTCAATTACCTAAACCAAACGAAATTTATTTTTGTAGGTACTCATACAAACGTTTAATCTCGACCCTCCCCACTTTACCCCTTTACGAATCAAGTTGGAGTCGCACAAGTAGGGTTCCGTACCACAAAGCGATATTATCTCTAATTATTAGGGGGTGGGAGTGTGTTAACGTTTATTTCATCATCACAACCCATAGCTGTCCCACTGCTGGGCACGGGTCTCCTCTCACAATGTGAGTGGTACAGGCCATAGTCCACCACGCTGGCCAAGTGCGGATTGGCGGACTTCACACACCTTTGAGAACACATTATGGAGAACTCTCAGGTGTGCAGGTTTCCTCACGATGTTTTCCTTCACCGAAGCAAGTGATAATTAAATATTAATACGCACATAATTTTTGAAAATTAGTGGTGCATGTGGGGTTTGAACCCGGACCCTCCGGTTCGGCAGTCCAACGTTCAAGCACACGGCTATCACTGCTTCAACGTTTATTTATTTATTTATAATTATTTGGTCAACAACATGATATAATGTAGAAACCCCCAAGTTTCTTAAGGTTACTCGTGTGTGGGATCCTTTTTGTCACGGCTCCATTACAACGCAGCCTGTGAAAATGTCAGGTGTCTATACCTATTTCCGTTAAATAGATAGAGCCCTACGACATACAGACAGCGGAGGCATGTTAATTGGGTTCCGGTTGCCACGATTTAGGTACGGAACCCGTAAAAGTACGCAACATTGCATCACACAAAAACAACAACTTCCGTATAGCACTTACTGCAGCGAGCACTGCAGACATGAGTTAGAAGTGTGAGTAATAGAAGTGAGTGTAATTATGGAGGAGGCGTTACAACCCCCGCTCGGGGAGACCGCATCTGCTACCTATTGTTTCAGCTCCACATTTATAATCCGAACATTTTCACGTACCCGAGCTTCCGCAAATATCATTTTGTTGAAACGGACGACCCTGTAAGTTGGTGGTGACTTTGCTTGTGACGAGTTCTGAGTTCGATTGCCGGCGTGTTTCATTTGTTTGTCCATGGAAATCCTAGTGCGGAGGTGGTGTGTAGTGGTACTTTTAGACTATTTCTCGTTTTCTAGACGATGTATGTATAACGACATGGAGGAAAACATGTTATAAACAAACAATATATATTTTTTATTATGGAATTGGCGTTCTTCTTCCAAACAACCACAACCCTGTGTTTTTTGGATGTGTTGCTAGGTCATGCAGAACCCACAATTCTACAAAGCCAAAATTAAGGTTGCCTCTACTTTTTGGCAGATTTTGTCTCCAACTCACATAAACTTTTAATGCTCCGCCGCAAATGCCTAAAGGAAATTCGAGGAACACAATTTTCTCTTACGTAGAAGGCAGGTATATTTCATCGTTTATTGACTTACATCTACATCACATACAGGTATGGATCCTGAAGAGGAAATATCACATTCCGCTTCCGCTTTATATGATACCTTTTCTATTTTAAATTGTTTCCCTTTAATGAAACATATTTAAACAGAAGGTTAGTTTCTCCTACAGTACTGCAGTAAACATTCTCCACGAGAACTGCTTTCAAACACGTGTACAGCTAACATAAATTAAAAGGGAACCCACATAAACCTACCGTAATAAGATTTTCCTGGGAGACAAGTGTCGTTATACTGCATCACTGAGTGCAGGGGAGATGTAGGTGTTATAAGCGGTATAATTATGCAAGAGGCATTTAAACCCTTGCCAGCTTACGCCACCTGCAACCTTTTGTCTAAAGCTTTTGACGCCTTCAGGCCACTGAACCGGAGTCGTGTTACGCTGTTACTCGCTGAGAAATATAAAAAAATAAGCACGTAGTTATTTTCCAAATCGCCGTAATTGTCGCACCGAGGCTCAATCCACCGCTCACAGAGGGGTTAAGCACTCCATTACGTCGGACATTGCTTATTGCCAGATATCATCGTTCATCTTTACAACCCATAACTGTCAACATGTTTCATTGCTCGGGTTTCCTCTTGCTAAGTGAGTGTTTTGGCCCAAGATTTACCACATCGGCTAAGGTAAGGAAAATGTGGAGAACTCTCAGATATGCAGGATTCCGGATTTCCTATACCAATGCAATAGTTGAAAACAGAAAAAAATATAGTATAATCGTTATAGGTCTAATTCCTGACCCAGACAGACATCTATCTGCGATACATATTAAATGTTTTATTGGATAAACTAACTACTACATAAAGCACCTACCTTGCCTACAAAATAGGTACAGCACGTATAAGAAGTATGTACTGCAATAAATCCCACTGATACAATTACTGAGATCATTTTAAGAAGATCAACATGTTTCTCGCGTGTGAGCGTGAAAATAGCGGCATTACTTTGACCTGATAATTAATGACTCTTGGTACTTAATGGGTACTTCAGCTTTCTAAAGACACTAGAGACTATTAAGAGGACGTGAATTTAAACAAACTTAAATGTTGGGGAATGAATACCTACAATAGTCTATTAAATACCAAAACTAATGGTTAGCGACTGTTTACAAATGACAAGTTTGTTTTTAAATAGAAGTAGGTGAGTAATGACCAGATCTGCCACCTTATGGTAAGTGGTTCCAGTCACAAATGGACAACACTAGCACCAAAATCACCGTTGCATTGTCGGCCAAGAACAAAGAGAAAAGAAAGAAAATACTAAATCCTAGCGTCCAGCTGGAACATAATCTCTATAACTCTTGTCTGTCTGTTTGTTACGTTGTAACTCATAATCCGCTTAACCAATCGATATAAAATTCGGTAGGGAGATAGTTTGAGACCCTACACTACACATAGGACATAAGGTTGGACAGGGTAGTTTTTATCTCCAAAATACAATTCCTTGGAATATTTTTAACGGTATTTTATCGTTTTCGACTCCCACTTTTCCAAGCCGCGAACGAAAACTAGTGTAAAATATACCTACTTAACCGCCAATTAATGTAGTACCTATATCTAACAAGTTTAACTAATTATTTCTAACAAGTTCTTACCACCTAACACCAGTTGCGCCAAGGTCATTAAACAGCTTAAAAGGAAACCAGACCAAACTGAAACCAAACACATTTTATTTTACAACGCGTATCCATTTGGATGTAATTTGCTTGTGCTGTTCTAATCTTAGTCGGTAAGCACAAAAAACCTTTTGTCATGTAACCAAATGAGTAGGTTCAAACTTCAAAGTAACTACGTATTACAGTGACACTTGTAAATTAGAGTATAGTATAATTTTAAGTAGTCTCAAGTTTCTAGAATCAACTGTCTACCTTTTCCTGACCGTACGTGGTCTTTGGCCATGGACAACAGTACCTAACACCAAGAGTATCACCGATGTGTTGTCGTCCAGAAAGGAAGCGAATAAAGAACTGCGCATATTAGACCCACTCAACCTCCACCCGATACCGACTCAACTAAAAGACTCGACAAAACTAAAATTCAATCATGAGCTTTATCTCTTGTACTACTCGCCGCACACCCATGAACGGAACGGTACGGTGTAGAGTCAGAGTTGAGTCGACGTCGAGTTGGTTAGTTGGACGCAGCCTTCACGCACTACTTCTGACTCCCCGATTGCAAACGGAAGTAGTTTGCGTACCGCGAAGGACTGGAATAACTTGCCTGCGTCTGTGTTTTCGTTCTATTATAATGTGGATGTATTTAAGTCAAGAGTGAATAGGTTTTTCTGAGGTAGCGCGCTTTACCATCTAATGGCTACTCTACCACTTTCGATCAGGTGGGATCGTAGTCAAGCGCTGCCTTATACAAACTTACAAAGTACAAAAAAAACAAGTAAACACATTCTCGGTACATTTCAGGAGGTTTACTAGCTAACAACATGGGTAAAATCCCCTTCCACCACAAATGAGTAGGTACCAGGGTGCACGCCCCACGAGCGGATGAGTTCTGACTTGAATCCTAGGTGAACAGAGACCGTAGCACAAACTGACCTTTGACATATAAATGTAAAGCAAACCACCAGAATTCAAGCCTGTACATGTTCCCAATTACATAATAGAACATTGTCATATATAAATAGACCAGCACCACATTTGTAATGCTAATATCATAAAACGCGACCCTGGCACATTTCAACAATACGCATTGGATGTAATGGATACGATCTGCATGCTGGCTGCAAGGTTATGGTACACAACACATTTTTACAGGTACAAGTTTCACGGTACTGAAATATTCTGTTCAGACATTAAATAGACTATCATGAGGTAGAATCCTATACTGTAGTGTAAATAATAATGTATAGAGAGAGCCATAGAGTTCGCCCGGAGTAGTACCACGGCCCGCCACGGTATTTAGTACAATTTCTACCGTGTAATAATTATGTTAGAAAGTGGAGCCGGTTACACTTTTTAGAGGCGACCATCTTAGTCTTAAGGTCCTAAGGGTAGCAACACATCTGTGACCGAATTAGGACAATTATAAACTGGACTATTACTAACAACAACTAACAGGACTGTGGGCCATACCATTCTAAGCAGCATCTCGCGGACCGATAAACATTATGGATATCTAGTACCGCAATGAATTGGGAAACATTAGCAATTGATAACTGGTCTAATATACTATCTATTGTGGACACCCATTCCACCTAGTCACGATTTTAGACACGAGTCGAGTACTATCTTTATACGAAATACCGTTTACTTCCAATCGGAAAACTCTATTAACTTCCCCTCGTGACTCGGAATAAAACAGAAGCCAAACAGTTATAATAGCTGAAACGCGGATATCATACATTATGATCAATGGGGCGCCTAAACACCTACCTACTGCGCATATGCAATGCACGCCACTTGCCCCATTACCGTTGCAATAACGAGGATTGGAGAATAGCCCGGCGGCTCCCGGGAGACTGAATGTCGAGCTCGTGTGTGACCTACATTTGACTTCACTTGGGACATGGTGCCCTGTTGGTACCTAGCAATGAATTTGTATCGACAAACGCATTGGCTATTGATAATTGTATTCACGTAAAATTAGAATCAGTAATCACTTAACAAAATCATTGACTGAGCATGATTTATCATCATACATTAAGCTTCATTGGAGATTTACGTAGGTATTATTAATTCTTAAAATTCCAGCTTTCAATGTAATTTTCTAATTTTTTACTTAATTGTTAACTAATTTTGTTTTACCTGCATGATAAAGTGATTCCCGTCTATTGCTGATTTCGTGTCTAATATTTATTTATGAACACATGAAGAGATTCCATAATTTTGACCAAATAAATATTGTAACGAATTTATCCTAAGACAACCCTAAAATAATTACAAAAAAAAAACAATCATTTTCAGCGCGTCCAATTACATGGAAACCGCGGAAACGAAAGTTTATTTTTTCACTGAACAACGAACAAATAACAGTCGTGTAGAGACGATTGAAATGTCAGGGGAATTGTTGCAGCGTAGCGTGTCCGACAGAGAATTGGCTGGCCACTGACTGCCAGCCGTTCGTGATACTTTGTTGTGACACCGCTGACACTTTACTATGTACTAACAAAGCGAAATAATTTGTTAATCTCATTATCCGTTGATAACATAATTAGTTAACCGAGACGAAGACAGCGTGTAATGTTACGCGTCTAGGAAAAAATGAGACAGACATGCAAGTAATATATATCTATTTATTGGACTTATGGATTTTTTTGTCGCTACGTTATAAATAGTTACAATAAAACAGCTTGGTTGTGACTTCACTGCGCTTATTTCTTTTAAACTACGCAATAGATTTTGATTCTAATTGCTTTTAAATCAATAGTTTGTAGGGGAATTGTATTAACTAGCTATTAAGAGTTCACCTCTTACATCCGAAATGTTGAGTCTGTCAAAACGTATCACTATCAGTACATAAATATATGTGACACACACATTTCTACAAAATAATCGTTGCAAAATATACTACTACTATACATTTATGTTATTTCTCAGTAAATCGTGAGACATTGACAAATGCACCATGAGACGGGTCAATTCCATCAGGAAAATTCCCGTTGTAACTGTGAAACATTTCATCGACGCCAAGAGCTGCGAGTGCGTTCAAAGCAAACAAGTATGTATATAATTTCCAATAGATCCTCCATGTGTACTTGGTTTTAACCATCTCAACAGTTGACAGATTAATAACCTAAATCAAAATAAAGTCTAAAAACTAAAATGAGACTGCGTTAAATCGCGCTCCAAAAAAATTGCAATTGATTAGCACCACGGAATCTTCCAACACATTTTTATTTTCTCTACAGTGTGTCATGAATTTAGTGTGACGTCACCAAGTCTTTACTTATTATTACAGATTCATTTACTAAAGCCCTCCAACAACATTTCGCAATTTCTTTTTATAGGAGTTTAACACGTAACAATATTAGTGTCACATGAACATGTAATTTACAAGAGTGTGTGCACATCATTCAATCATCATTTATTCATTCACGCATACATTTTGTACAGCGTTAAAATTAACTCTTTCTTCTTCTCAATTTGCATACATTATGTTCTGAATTCTTAAAAGTTTATCGGCTCTGGTGAACATTTTAAATTTTGTGGGTTAAGCTTCTATTTTGTGGGTTAAGCTTACATTTTGTAATTTGTGGGTTAAGCTTACATTTCCTATTTTGTGGATTAAGCATACAATTTATATTTTGTGGATTAAGCTGACAATTTATATTTTGTGGGTTAAGCTTACATTTTCTAATTTGTGGGTTAAGCTTACATTTTGTAATTTGTGGGTTAAGCTTACATTTCCTATTTTGTGGATTAAGCATACAATTTATATTTTGTGGATTAAGCTGACAATTTATATTTTGTGGGTTAAGCTTACATTTTCTAATTTGTGGGTTAAGCTTACATTTCCTATTTTGTGGGTTGAGCTTACCGAATTACAAGTGTTGATGTCTTTAACGGCGCCGGAGTCTAGCAGGTCGACCACAGTATCGAGCTGCCCGGCGCGCGCGGCTCGTAGGAAGGCTGTGTTCGGGTCTATCTGTAATAAAAACATCTATGTTACTACATATTTTAATAACATGGAAGCATACTGCTATGTATAAATACTTACATATACATAATATATGTAATATATGTAATAGATAAAATTGAATATATTTCAGAAAAACTATTATTAGGACTTTTTATTAACGCAACAGATCCTGTAATAATTTGTTACAGAATTTTTCTTTGTTTGTTTTTGACGCTAATATAGGTATTGTGGTAAGCTTGAGATAGCATTAAATGTTTGTTTTATTTGAATCTGTTCACAAATAAAAACGACAGTGTGTAAATTTAAAGAATCTCTAAGTGTATCTAAGCCGGCATAGGTTTACCGAAGCAAAACGATGATTACTTGTTCAGATCCTTTGGAAGACCGAAGTCTCCTCGTAATTTAGTAAAGCCTAAATCATCTAAATATTTTTAACAACTAAGATTTAAAACTAAGTGCACTCTGATACATAGAAAGGTATAAGTAATTTTTACCACAAGCAGTCACACGCGGATACATTGATTGTCTTATGTCAGCGAAAAATTGGTTTATGTCAATCGCCCATCATCGCACGATCAATCTCATAACATTTCAACTAATCGTTTTTGAAGTCTTATCCCCGGTTACTGTATTTAATCAATCGTTAAACCGATCGTTTTCGAGTTATTAGTAACGAGTCGTTTCTTACAATATATTCTTATAAAAACACTTTTTAGTTACGCCCCGTAAATAGTGCTACTATCCGTAAGCAAAACGAATCGTTTTTTATTACAACTGAGCATAAGTGGGACGATACTACGATAACACAAGCGGAGGCGCCACTGTGGGAGTCCGTTCATGTTTTTCAAGCCCAGCAAAGAGCATTCATCAACGAGTCACGACCAGACGTATAATAATTCCCGCGTTATACGTTTTACTGCCCGACCTCGTGATAAAGGAGTATCTAGGTTTATAGAAAGTGATTCATTCATTCACGATCGGACTGGAAAGCTCGCTCAGAAGCTGAAATATCACGAGGTTGTATTAAGGAGTGCGCACATTACACCAACTCGACGTCAACTCCACTCCGACTCCACTCCGTTTCAACTCCGACGTTCCGTTCCGCGATCAACGCTTCATCGACGTCAACTCGACTCCGTCTCCACTCTGTTTCAACTCCGACTAGTTACATTACGTCATTGTGTCGGTCGACGCGTGGACTACTCGTCTACGGTGAGTCGTCAACGCAACGTCGACGCGTTGGTCTCGAAACGGAACGGCTATGGGTGTAGGGCGAGCCGTACAGGGCTTTTAAGTATAAGTTCGAAATTCAACCTTACCTTCAAAGATATAAGGCTCATAATTGAATGTTAGCTTTGTCAAGGTTTTAGTCGCGTTGGCGTCGGTCGGTCGTGGAGTCGTTGTAATGTGCGCACTCCTTTATTTAACTTTTACTTACCCATAGAAGCGAGCTTTCAGTCTCGGACTGAATTGAGCGTCAATCACGTTTATAGACGTACTAGATTAGTTCTGTTTAAGATGATTTATTTGATATTCGTTCGATACAATACAAGAAATATTTAATATTGCGGGAATAACTGTTACAGAAATTATTGTATTTTTAATACCTTTAAAATAACGTACCTGCACCTATTATTTATATTACCAATTATCTATAAATTGGAAATCTAATGTCATTCCAGATCAAGAACATTATAAAAACCGAAGATCATTTGAATATATTCGACAACTTTGAATTATTTGCTATGGAAATATAGAAAGATTCAATAAATCGTAACATATGTAAAAACTTGACACAAACAAGTACAAAAAACAAACAATTCATTGCAAAACTTCGCCAAAAACTTGTTTACTCGTAAAACAGTGAATGTATTCTTGACAACATATTACCTAGGGACTGAGGACCTATAAATTCTGTAAGTGACATTGGCGGTGTATTCTTGAGAATATTATACTTTGATAGCCGAGTGGTTTGAACGTTTGACTGCTAACTTCATCCCTGAAGTTAGGAGTCTCGTCGTCTCCCCAGAAAAACTTAAAATAAAAATGTGCTCGCAATCTTTGCTTCCATGATCCAATATCTTTTGAAGTTATCTATACATCTATAGGTACAAATAAATAAAATTGGAGTGTCTGTTTGTAATATTAAAATAACCGCTTTTTACTAAATGCATATGGATGTATACCTACACGGTGCAAATACCAAAATAACATTTTTTACAATTTTTGTGTCTGTCTGTTTGTTTGAGCTAATCTCTGGAATGGCTGGACAGATTTTGACGGGACTTTCACTGGCAGATTGCTGATGTCATAAGGAGTAACTTAGGCTGCTTTTATTTTAGATTTTTTGTTGTTAAATTCCACGCGGACGAAGTCACGGCCACAGCTCGTATGCTTTAAAAGCGCTTCCCTGAAGTCTGCTTGGCTGGCTACCGCCCTCGTGCTTGGGGCAGCTGCCAAGCGGCTTGTCGTGTTCCAGCTGGGGCGGCGGCTGGAGAACCAGTACTTATTTTATCTTTTCTCTATTATTTTGTGGCCGACAACGCACCAAGGGATTTCCTTGTTACATGTGACCAGTTACCGTCAGATGTCTCGTCAGATCAGTTTTTTATTAATATGAAAAAGATCCCTTATTCAACGGTTATGTCTGCAATTGTGGTAAATTTATACAAGTGACAAGGCAGACGTAAAAATTAAGAGGGGAAAATATGGTAGAAGATAATTATAAAATGCATTCAGACTTTTTTTTTCGACTATAAAAAGTTGTATTGAAAAAAAATATTTTGTCTGCCGATATTTTGTTACTAGCACAAAAACTAACTGGTACATAGGTTTGCAGTTCGTAAAATAACAAAAAAAACCTAGCTAACTGCAACAGTAAGTAAGCCCTTCGCTTTCACGGGCCCAAACCGTAACTGATCGTGTTCTTATTTACGGTTTATTTGGGTTACCCGCCGCTAAACAAATAAATGTATTGGTCGGCTACATTTTTTATTTAAACTGTAGTAGTGTAGGTTTCATCTAAACTGCAATAGTGAAACTCTTGTTAAGTCTACCAAAGACTTTTGTAATAAGTAAGAGTTACCTGACCAAAAGCAGATATTGAACTGAATTAGATTTTATTAAAAATCTTTCAGTAAACACTGATGGTGTAGGTTGTAGGTAGAATGGTATATGCTACTTAATAAAATATTGACGGTGATTGACTGACAGACAACGCACAGCCTGAAACGCTTCGGACACTGACAGACAACTCACAGTGAACCAGTGGACTTAAAACATGAAACTTTGTACTAGTGTTTCTTATACGGTTTGAGGAGCACTGAGACAATGTTTTTTTTTTATTAATCTCGTTAAAATGGAGAAAGATTTGTATGGATATAAAAGGAATATTTGTATCGAAACCATTCGAACGGCAGTCCAGCATGGTGTCCATGTCAACCATGATGTCATACGGGTCGGCAGTTGTCGGGGATGATGGTAATCGGACGGGAGTGGTGGGGATCAGGGTGATTATATCTGAGTTAGTGGTTCCAAGCTTTCTTAGTTCATATAGAATTGATCAATTTAGAATTTTAGTTTAGTTTTTATTCCGCATTGTTCAAAGCGTTATATTACTCGATTGTACATCAATCCGATTCGATTCGATGTCGATGGACCATTCCGAACGGAATCGATTGGGTCAGTTAAGCTGCGATTACTGCGGTTAGGTATTAGTTGTTGTTGGAGATAATTATGTTAAGTTAACAATAAAAAAGAATTTGGTTTTCACTTCACCCTGTAATAATCCACTGGTAAACACAAAAAAATTCATCGTCATCATATACATACATACATCTCAGTCCTCAAGCTAAGCTTCATATTCGCCCTATCATCATTACATCCCACAACTGTCACACTATTGGATTCCGGCCTTCTCATAATGAAAGGTGCTAAGACCTCAGTCCGGCACGTTGTGGATTTGCGGATTGACAGAACTCAAATACTTTTTGAAAACATTATGGCTCTCAGGAACGTAGGTTTCCTCACGATGTTTCACTTCAGCGAAGCAAATGATAATAAATTGGTAATACGCGTGCAAAATTCGAACTTGAATCACTCGTGTGAACGAGCGACATTTTTCATTAGTCTAATTTGTTCTGGCTAATTCTAGAAGTAGGTAGGTACTTATAGGGTGCGTTTAATTCTCATTTCTGTTAGAAGTGCTAGGTTAATTCATGAAAAAGATCAAATTAGTACCTAGGGAACTCACATAAAACATTTCAAAGGAAATTTTGAATTTTACATAATTAACTAGTAGGTAGGTTTTCATTTTCATTCATGTAAGACCTACAAGCAATTTACATAACGACCCTTTAAAATATTCCCAGATGAATTTTCTCATATTCTCATTACCCGATTACTGAGCCTAAGCGTAACACAGAGCTTTTAACAAACACTTCACTCGAGCTTTATTACGAATAGAGCTTATTTGATGTGTCTTACCCACTTTGAAGTTAATAGGTTCAGGAAATGAGAAAACCCACACAAGCTTTCCCTAACCCCTTTTACCGTTCATAATAAAACCGTCATGTTAGAAAATTCGCTTTGCATTTTTTGTGAGGGATTACGTCACAACATTTTTATCTTCTGTTGATCGTTTACACAGAAATATTACTGAAGCATCTCAAACCATCTCAAACCATCAAATAACAAGTGCATTTGAATCTCTCAACTATTCACATATCACTTCAACAATACATCACCATGAAATATTACACAGAACTTAATACAATTAGGGACCATAATGAAACATCAACATGATTTAGAGAATATTTTGAGCTAAATTTTGATACGATCTATTGGTACAATAGTCTGTCCCAAAGTCAAACTATTTTATTAATCCAATAATAAGCACATAATTAAACTCATTATTATCCAATATCTACACAGTTAAATCCCGACTTTAATATGCAGATTAATTTAAATCCGACACACACTGGCAATTTATTGATCATAAATAATTTCAAAATGACGATAGTTTGTTTGTTGATTTTTCAGTATGGCCCAAAGCCGATAGGAAAGACGATAGACCAACGCACCACCAACGTGATGGAGTAGACGCGTCTCTCGAGCGGCAAGATGCGCGCGCCGCACCAGACCGCCATTGCGGCACTGGTGGCGCCGGCGCAAGCCACGCGCTACCGCAGCGGTAACATGGCGTGGTGGTGCATTCGACGCCGTATGCCCACTTCCTATATTCCAAATCGATCCGTGTTGCCTCGTAGAACTATCTACGAGGCGTAACTTAAAAGTTTTCCTACCATGTACATGTAAAATTTGAAACGAATTACCATCAGCGGTATTTCCACAAAGTTATGATATGGGGACATTCGCTTCCTTCTCGGCCGGCAGCGCACTGGTGGCGCCCTTGGTGTTGCGAGTGTCCATGGGCGACGGTGACCGCTTACCATCAGGTTGCCCGTCTGCTCGTCTGCCTGCTTAATGCATAATCGAATAGTAGGAACGACTTTAAGGACTCGTTACTAGTAACTCGAAAACGATCGGTTTAACGATTGGTTAAATATAGGAACCAGGCATGAACGGATATATCATGGACGTTCAGCTTTACTGGACTGTGTCCTCGAAAACAACGCAGGAACCCTTACTCAAACTGTCCTCTATTGGCTCTGATCTGACTCCGCGGCGTCTTCGCAAAAATACTGCCTACTACTCAAAATCTCAGCATTATTTAAAGTGCTAATGCATATTTCAGGATTATTTGTTGTGCTGTAAAGATATTACTAACTGAAATGCTTTGACTGCTTTATGTAACTATTGTTTTGTAACTTTCTAATCTACAGATACCTAAACCAAAACTGTCTCTTAAATCTATAAGTTTAGATTAACATGATATTGATAATTTATAATTGCCACAAATTAATGAAAAGCCATTATTTCGGATGCCGGTAAAAAACCCTAATAGTTTTATCCAAGCAAAACTAGTAACCCACAAGTTGAATATAAAGTAGCTTTTGCCTTCACGAAATATAGTAATAAATAGCAAAATAGCGCGCGAGCATCCATCGTCACGTATTTTATTCAGACCCAACCATGGATCCAGTACACTGAGCAACTAGGCTCTAGGTTCAATGGTATAATTATTAAATAGTGCATGTTCCATCCCACGATCAAATAATGGGGCCAGGCGTAATATACAAATAATACTCCTTTCACAATGCCCCGAACACAATGCTTTGGATCCGGAGAGATATTCTTCCGACAGTTATTTTGTCAAATTGGCTATCGTAATTCGTATCCAATTCCAAAATTGCTTATTACATAAAACATAAATTGAATGAGTGTTGTGGCTTGAAAAAAGAAGTAATGAGTATTATTATTGGAAGAGAAGAGCGTATGCCGTTAGAAAGTGCGATAGTGAGAAGGGGCGTTATGAACTACTGCAGCCTCATCAAACGGAAATAAGGTTCTAATTGTGTGCCGCGACAAATTGCTCGCCGGAACGTTCTTGAACTTGGCAGAGAAACAAAAAATCTACTGTCAAATCTTGATCTTGATTAGGGAGCAACGGAACACGCACAGTGTTTAATATCCGAGGTAATACAAGCCTCCAAAAAAAATTGCCGCGTCGGATATGACTGATTAAATAATTCCTCTACTGCCCAATGTTTTTCAAAGTTTTCGTGAGCGAAAATTTAGTTTTTTTAGTTTTTGTTAACTGTTTTCGACAATACGAGTAGTGAAACGACGAAAAAATAATACGAGCAATGGACCTTGTTTGTAGGGCGTGTAATTATTATATTGATGATTCTCTTGCTAGTGTCGTGGACGAGAATAATTTGTCATCCACTAGCGAAGTTGTTTAAAATGAGAGACAAATTTTTTTCGCTAGAATATTATGTATTACTTACGTTAAGAACGTTTGACGTATGTAAATGAAAGATAATAAATACGAAAATAATTCAAAATATGAATAAAAAAAATTAATTCTACCGCAAGCCACGTTAAGAAAGTTGTTTCCAAAAATACAGGCATAGGCCTTGTTTGTAAGGCGTTTAATTATTTATTATAACATTGATGGATCGCTTGCTGGTGTCGTGGTAATTCAAGAGCGATATTGTTGAACTAAAGCAGATGACGGTTACCGATTGGTCAGCCCTTGCGGTTGTTGCGTTCATTTTGGTCGTTCAAGCCTCTAACTACGTTATTCGAAGCAACCTCAACCCGTTAGGCTGGCAACATTATTTTACTTTTTACAGTTATTTAACTGCTCACATGATGGACTATAAAGACGCGAAAATAATGGGATTTGCAGGCATTACCCGACTTTAGCACTCCAAATATTGCGGACAATTTATGGAATAAGTTTCTTTAATATTTACCTTCACTGGTTAAATGTGTGCAATAATTTAGATTGACTTTAGATTGGAGTAGACCCTGACGCTTATGAACAGTAAATTACTCAAATATCAATAAGTTTTCGGTTGCCAATATAAATAAAACTCTTCAGAGAGGATTTTGGTAATTCCCAAACGGGACAAAAAAGAAATGACGAAGCCGTGAGCGGAAAACTATACAATATAAAATTCATTTTTTCTCAGTTTCCAGTTTCCTTACAAGAAAACGGTTCAAAAACACACAGTTGTATTTTCAGGACGATTCTGGATTATGTTCAGACATCTCTGAAATATGTGATAACAAATTCACCACATTAATCAATGTGATGGACGATCTTCAACTCAGCTACAAGCTCGGATTGACAATTGACCCAACAGAGATAAGACCGTCGGTAGCAGATGAGCGATAAAATGGTGAAATTACAAGTGATCGTTTCCATTACAAGTATTTGAAAGTGAATTGAGCCGTGAATATCTAGAATAGGATCTAGCTTAGTGGAGCAGTTTAAGAAGTCGACGCGATAAGCGGCCGCTATAAAACTTATCGTACGCAGCCTTCGGTATTTATAGCCGTTGCATCTGACTGCGCGTGGTCAACTGATTTTAATGCTGAATTGTTATTTGATAACGATCAACTGAGTTGTTTATTTGTTTATGTTAAGCTGAATATTAGACAATATACTTTCTAAGTTAAGAATCGAATAAATGAGAAACGTAGAGTCGACTTGAAATTGTATGTACTATAAGCTTGAATTTTTATTCTTTGTTATTGAAGTACTAGAAAACCGCTTTGATGGACTTGTACCTTATTAGACTTGATTATTTAAATTGATATGTCTTTTTTATTTGTTAACCAATCGAAATAAGACGAATAAATAAAACATCAGTTAAAACCACATCCAAATAGGTCAATGTACCCGAATACGAGATTGTTTCGTAGTCGTTGGATATTATGTTCTTCTGTACTTTAATTCATGGAAAACTATTTCGCAAAGCTAATTGCATATTAGTTACAGTATTAAGCCACAAATTACATTCAGTAGTCAAAATAAAAGTAACTAAACAATTTATTGTCAGATAGATTGATAGGTATACGAGTAGGTGGTTCTTTATAATTATGCAAACTTTGTTACAGTCCATGACTCAGGTCAATAAACTTAACAGCGGTGTCTATGAAATTAATAAAAAAAATCAAGTTCATGTGCATGTTTTTTTAATGCTAGTTTTTCATAAGACCAAATTCAATTAGGGTCTATGTATTACATTTATTTCCAATTAGGTACCTACTACACGTGTTCGAAAACAAAAAAAATGTAAACCTAATAAATTGACCGTTTCGTGTTTCGATTCAACTAAAGGTAGACTTGATAATAAGATTTATTATTAGTTAACCCGTCCTAGCTTCACTTGGGGAAACTTTTTTAGCAAACAAACATGTAGGCTCACCCTTCCACTGCCGCCAAAGACAACTGTGACCGACACAGAACAAGACGGACTAGGATGTTAAGTCCAATTAGCAACTGACAAACTGAGCAGAATTCAATATCAACACGCAGTGAGCTATAACAATAACGATTAGACCAACCCGACAGCTGTTTAGAGCGTTTAGCAAGCCAAGCGTGCCGCAAAATTACCAGCTTTCAATTGCAACGCGGGTTAGGGTGAAATTAAATCCAAAGCTGACATTGTCTAAGGTACTTCGGAACTCGCTTACGGCACTTATTAGTATTCCGCCTGAGATTTGGTCCTGTGACTATCGTCGTCAAAGTTCCTGTCGTTTTGTAAAACAGATTCTATACTAGGTCGAGACTTTGTTAGCGGGGATGTCGGATATATATTATTTATCAAAAATGTATATCATACAAATTATCATACAAAAATTCTAAAAACGATAGAAACTGTTATTATGTATATAATATACTCAGCCCCCATTTTTTTTGCTTATTGTACATTGTACAGAAAAGTGAAAGTTTTATTGTGCATATGTATGGATAGATAGATTAGCAGTGTTTTAATGGAACAAAGCTTAGATTTATATACTAGGTAGTTTTTATATACATAGGTACTAGCTATGATTAAGACTTTTTGCATCGTATAGAATTCGGAGGATGAAATAGATAATGTAATTATGGATTTTTTAAGAAACTGCCTGTATTTCATTTAGAACATAGTAACTAGTTAAACCTAAAAGAATGTCTTTTCAAATTAATTGTAAGCTATTTTATCAATACACTTATTCACGCATTTTTCGCTTCTACCACCGTTTCGAAATTTTTTTCATTTTTGACAAAATATTCCTCGTCAATATTCGCCCTGCCTTCGAAGCGAGGGGTCCCGGGTTGGATCCCCGGCGGGGCAGATGTAACTGATAAAAGTTTGTTTTAGGGTAATGGGTTTTAATGGCGTGTTAATTACGTTGTCCATGCCACGATTAACACAGGGAATTCTAGTGTAGAGAGTGTAGACACCGGGTATCCTATTCAGCATTTATCATTATTATATTTCAGTGAATGTCGCTGATGAAAAAATCATATTTCCACGTGAATATAAACGGAAGCTATAATATACGAAGCGGAACGAAATTAATGAAACCTGATGGGCGGCCATATTGCCGTCTCGAACGCCCCCGGTAGCACCGAGAGGGTCTCATTTCAATTAGCTCATTAACTTTTACGAGAAATCGCACTCAATCGTTTCTGCTTTATCCAACGCAACTCAATTTGCTCTAACTAATTGGATATCTTGAACCAACGATAGAACAATGTTACAGTATTAAAATAAGTACATAATCAATGGAAAAATCAATTTTCAATTTATAACGCATATTTTTATTAATTCATATTTTTTATACTTAATTTTATAAAAGTAACTCTCCCTGTATATTATATATTGAATACTGGACAATAATAATAGGTATTTATGTTAAACATTAACTGTTCAAAACATCCTATCCTAATTACTAATAATATTACAAACGTGACAGTTTGAATGTTTGTTAGTCCAGACACACAAACATATGAACCGATGCGGATGAACTTTAGCAGACAGGGTAGATAGTGTAGGATTTTCAGACCGGGAAACGGTTTGTCCTCGCGGAGGTTAATGACTGCTTAAAAAAATACCAAACCACTAAACGCAAAACTGCATATATTTTTCTATTGCATCTGGACCTAAGACTTAATATATCAACACAATCAATCAAAGCCATCAGTTCGTTGAATATAGGGCAGCGGGGTCAAGAGCAATGAGCAATTGATCTGGTCTACTGTCGCACTACACAGTAGCTAATAATTAAGCACGTTGCGCCCACCTACGTGTACAATCTGACCTGGCCAACTGATAGCACTATAGGGCTGATCCCTTTCTTTTATGGAATTAATATAGCAAACGAGCATGCAGCACCACCCTTACGCAGCCGCCCACGACAACTGTGACCGACAGAGATCGGGACTAGGTTGAGTCAGTTAGCAGACGGTGTTACTTTACTTTATTCAATATATTATATTCAAAATTTGTGCATTAACATTACATAATCTAATTTACAAATTCCTTCTTCAAGGTGAATATGTAAGTATTTACCGGGTTTCGAAGCTCTAACTAGGCATTAGCAATATTTTTGGCCCTATTGCGGCAGATTTCAATAGTGTTGATAATATAATCAGTCGGTAAATTTTTTCTCATGCAACAATGCAACAGTTATGCAAATTATCAGACCGATCGAGTAAGGTTTTAGGGCTTAAACAAACATACTTTCGCATTAACACATTGTTATAAATGGTGTCAACCCTAAAGCGCGCTGGCCACTGTTCAAGGAAACAATCGGGCAATTGGATAAATACCGACCACAAGTGGACATAAACTGCTACACGGCGAGTCCCTAGTTCGGATCATGGGAAGAAAATCGTTAACCATTAGACGCTTCCCGGCCGTAACGTAATACTTCCGATTGGGCGACGCGACCTTCAGTGATGACCGAAGAAATGTAAAAAGACAACCTCTTCTGTCACCTACAGATTAAGAAACCGGTAATAAGTTAAAAGTTAAAAAGAGACTTAAAAATAAATAAGTAATTTTAAAATTACGTTACCTTACCTCACAGACCACTTAACCAATGGTCTGTGCCTTACCTACATCTTCCAATCTCTACATGCAATATTCCATGCCAAAATATTATTATAAGTAATTGAAGACCAGTATCAGTATAGATATTAAACACCTAAAAGTTTTCATACTTATTTTCGAAAAACTTTAGGTTTAATTTTTTTTAACTGTTTCCAACTCAAGTCCGTTACAAACAATTATCCCGACTCCATTCCACTACTGAATAATAATTAAAATAGAACATACGACATAATTTTAAGTAGCCACCAATATTTTATTATTGCACGTCGATTTCAGTATCACTAAATCCTACTAGTCTATAGTATAATATTAGATAGCTGGGTGGTTTGAACGATATAGTTCTGAAACGGAGGGCCTGGGATCAAATCCTGCACACACCTGCAATTTTCAGATTAATGTGCGTATTAGAATTTAATTATACTTGCTTCGGTGAATGAAGTCTTTGTGAGGAAACCTGCACGCCTGAGTTCTCCATAATGTTCTCAAAAGTGAAGTCCGCCAATCCGCACTTGGCCAGCGTGGTGGACTATGGCCTGTACCCCTCACTTTGTGAAAGGAGAACCGTGCCCAGCAGTGGCACAGTTATTGATTGCGATAATACGATGATCCTGGTGCTGGTTTTTTTGGTGAATAACAAAAACAATACGTCTCAGTTTCAGAAGGTGCCTAGTTGTGCTTATTAAGATTCCACGTCAGAAATCATAATTTCTACCGATAAGACTGAATTGAAAGAAACAAAGGAACACTAAACTTATGAAAAGCCAACTCTGATCATTAGAACGTACCCATTGTTTACGATATGAAATGCGCTAGTATTGTAGCACTAATTTAACGTAATTGTACTAATATGAAAAGTCATAAAGCGTAAAGATAGATTTACACTGAAACAATTATGAAAAGAACACTAAAATAGTCATCATTGTCATAATTAATAATGCTACACACACTCATAGCCCCACTAGAATGTCCTGTGTCGTGGGTGCTATAGTCAACACACAAAGACAAGAATAACCATCCAGAAAAAAGAAAACCTCATTCAAATTTTCGCCTCGCTGGGAATTGAACCCGGAACTCTTCTAACGGCAAACCGGCACGGTAACCATCAACGATCATTACTCAAATTCATGTAACAAGTTATTTTAAGCACAAATGCTTGCTGAAGCTTAATGCTTGGGATATTCGCCCGTATCAGTTGCAAGACCATCCGACACAGCCGGACCATATCGGTCCACCCAAGACGTTAGCAACAAGTCAACAACGCAACCCTATCTCGTAACACGTAGAACACAATATCGGCTGGTCTTTCGCAAGGCTAGATTATCCAGTACAGTAGAGGATACGGACCGCTAGTCGGGCTCGCCTTGTACAGCCAGCGTCGAGTTACGTCCCATGGGTATCGATGGCCACCTGCGCTTGGGCTTGCAAGTATCCGGTTGCTAGGAATAGAAATTTATAACAGATCTGTATTACATAAAGGACCGATTGCGGTGCCGTTTGATGGTTAGATGGCTGCACTCCTTCCGCTAGTAAAACGTATACGGAACTGCCCTGTTACGAGTGCGAGGGGATTACCTTCATTAATCTAATTGTTGAGCCATATCACATCCTGCTTCATCTCTGGTGCTCTCGTAAATATTATGTTGTAAACAAGCACGTAACATTTGGTTTATATTCGCACCAAGTGTTCCGAAAAGCAATTGAAAAGATTCATGGAAAGGACAATATAAGGGACTTTCATCCCATAACTTTTTTTAATTTCTACTTCTGATGGGAAATTACTATAATTATGTAAATGATGTATGTGTCGATGCATTAACGACTTCTGTGGCAACACCGTGCATACAACTTACCATCAGTTGCATCCCATCGTTTTATCGTCAACTCTTCAGGATGTAGGTATATAAAAATAGTAACTTAGTAACGTTTCATATTAAAGCAAAAAGCTGTCAACAAGACCTAGTTTTAATTTTTATACAAACAAGATGTATCAGTATCGCACGAAGCAATCTCTATTATTACAGAAACCTATTTCTGCTACTGTTTGCACGACTACGGCTTCAATGCCTTTGCTCTATGAATATCAGATTCATTCATGAGCACGTTGCTAATAGCGTTCTATCAGGCGTTCGGCACTGTTTGTAGTGTTTGTACGCACAATCTAGCTCGAGCTATTATTATTGTAGGAACAGAGAATATTTACTCGCTAACATTACGGTCAATTATATCGTTTGTTAGGTGATTAGGCACCCCAAGCCCATTATGGAAGGGATCTTTAATTCGCCGGATGCTTTTGGTGCTTCTTATCAACTGAGAGTGAGCAATATTATAGGACATGACTCAAAGAGTAGAGTAGTCTGTAGGAGTTATATTCTCATGTGCATGCTAAATGAGTTCCACATCACCTTTCCATTCCTGAGTCTTCTGGAAAAAATATCCTTAACTTCTTTGCCCAAAATATCCTTAACTTATACTTTTTAAATTAAAAAATAAAGAATCTACACAGTTTAACATAAACAGATCAACATTATCAATGTTTACAATGGCACATTCAAGTGGAAGATTAGACTGTAATAGATAGTGAATGACAGTTTCAGTGGCAAGGTCACGCAGGTATTTCCAGGCAAAACATTGTTAGTGTTACGAAACAAAGGCCAATGAACTGTTTATATTGATGTACTAAGTGCTGACTTGGCGTGAGCAATGTTTGTAGACCGATAACCCTCACGTTCAAACCAGATAGCACGAAGGCAGGTTGAATTATGGATTAGAAACATACTATTGTGATTCCTTCTTCAATTCTTTTAGAGCCAATGTAGGTAGACTACTTTTTAAGTAGGTAAACGACATCATGTCAGAGCTAGGCGTCGCTAATGGACACCAAAGTAACACCAAACAGTACAGTCAGTAACACCAAAGGCAGATAGAAAAATATCTCAAATTGTTCAATATAACATAATACTTAATGCAGTTTGCTTAATTCATTGTAAATTTCTCTATTTTCTATGAAAATCACCATCAAAGTTTAAATGAACAAAAAAGCCGCCATAACTCTAATCCACCATATTAAGCAGGTCATGACGTCACCTGCTTATATAAACAAACTTAGCTGTCAATGCTGTCACTGCGCATAGTGTTCCTGTTCTGTTGTCATTGCTGTCAAACCGTACAATGCTTCATTGACTATAATAAGCAGGTGATGTCATTCAGCCAATCCCGTGTTTTCGATCACGTGATCAAACATGAAAATTTAATTATTTTATTATTGATTTTTAATAAAAATCCAAATAATTTTAAAGTAAAGCGTTGGCTAAATTGGTTTAATAATATAATATAGGCTACAGGATCGAAGTTAAAAGAGACATTTTCAAGCACCGACGCTTGCAGCTCGATGGATAATGAAGATTGATGGATAGTACAAACAAAGAAGTTCCATTTTACGACTGCTCAAGTTTTTGGGAACGTCGGCCGTAAACCTTAACGACACGGCGAAGTAAAACACTTGAGACGAGCCGCAAATCAAATTACACACACTCCACGTTTATTTTTCAGAGTTACACATCTGGATGTTTCGAATTATTATTTATTTGTTCATCATCGTCATATTCCAAACTGCTTTAATTAATTCTTAGTAACACATGATCAACTTATATAACAAGTAAAAACCGGTTCATCCGTTTCAGAGATTAACCACAGACAGACATTAAAATTTTATTTATATGTATGGATAGATTAGTATTATGAGACGTAACGCGAGCAACAAGTTTAGTAAATAATGTAAGTTACAAGAAAATTCTTACCAGCTTTCCCTTTCTACCAATTTCAATTTCACTATTTGAGTTTATCCTGACCACGCTTATTACACAAAATATTTCTGCTCCGTTATTACAAATAATGAAGGGCAAAAACATGGAAAAAATCGTTATAGCTAAAGATAAAATAAAGATTGCTTTCATTTTTGCTCTCTGACCTTTAGAACCGTAATCAATAACTTCTACTACGACCACCAGGTTGAGGAAATTAACTTTCGGTTTTATTTTTCGGCATGCCCTTGAGTTGTTCGGAAACAAGAGAATTTCATTGGAAATAATGAAATACATTTTTCTTTATTATCTTTTATATTATTACTAGTGGACCCGCCCTCGCTTCGGGAAATTAATTGTTCTTTAAGTTTGTTTGTTACACATTCACGCGAAAACGACTTAACCGATCATCATGAAACTTTGTACACATACAAGATTCAGTAAGAAATTGCAATATTGCTATATGAGTGATGCTGAAAATATTCCATTCCCCTGGGAACTCTGAAATATAGACAAACTGTAACGAGCTTCTGTATTCGATTCGATACTGAGGACATGAGAGTTCCTCAAAAAAGGTGTAAATCAATTTTTCATAACTAGTGTTGCGGTGACTAACGTTGCCCACATCCTAAACGACCAAGACTTACCGTCAGGTGGCCCACATACTGTTGTGGCAATTTACATTAATCATTTACAAAAAAAAAAGCATACACATACATCAATATGAGTTCATAAACTGGTTGTAATGTGAGTTATTAAACTATAACTAAAAGTTTATTAACCAATTTCCATCGAAGCGTGGCGCGCTTTAGGCGACTCCCGGTGGCTTTTGACATTTTCGAAACTTCCAGAAAACGATCCTTTACGGCCACAGCTCCCTCAATAACGTCGACATAAAAAAATCTTTGCTGCCGACCAAAATTGAGCGAACCAGTTAAAGTACAATGTAAAAAGTATAATAGCAAAAAGCTCTGAAAATCATGTTTAGGTGAATAAATCATTCTACTTTCAGTACCGAAACCTTCACTTCGTTCATAAATCTCGTTCGGGTTTGTTAGGTCGGCTCGGAGATCGCTCTACCAGCTATAGAAAACCGCGTAATCAGGTCAGACTCCACACAGAGATAGGATTTACGATCTGAAAGTATAAATTACAATTTGTGTAGGTTTCACCCCGGTATGGTGTTGGTCAATTCTATTTGTGCTGGATAAGTGGTTTTGTGTGAAGGGTTTTCTTGACACCGGATGGTATTGGAAGACCTAGTTTCTCAAACTTTCTTTTCAATACTAGGTACATTTTGTGAGGCTATTTTAAAGTTATCTAACTAACAATAAGTGTAAAGTTAAACTTGTAAATTTTATTAAACATAGGAAATACCTATACGAACCTTATTAACATGGAATTACTATTCGTCATTCTTATTTATCAGTTATCGGCATGGATATTGCTAAGGCAAAAATAATAGGAGAGACAAAAACAAACATACATATTAACGATTGAATTAAAACTATTGACGACCCGGATGGCGCAATGGTTAACACGCCGGATAGCCGTTCCGAGGGTCCTGGGTTCGATTCCCAGCGAGGCGGAAATTTGAATGATGAATTTAAATTTCCTTTCTTGGTCTGGGTGTGTGTTCTTGTCTTGTGTGTTGTCCATGGCACCCACGATACAGGGAATCCTAGTGTGGGGCTATGAGTGTGTAGCGTTATTTATTATTATTTTATTTATTGATTTCAGTGAAAATATATTACCGATAATAGAAAGATATACACATATACACCGAATATAAAAAGTACATTAGTCCGGTAGTATCTATGTGTCATAATTTCATACTACGATGCTGCTAGAAATATCTGCGAGTTCTATTAAATATGTTCGGTCTATGCAATTTCCGTCAAATGCAATAGAGAAATGGCGAGCTATGCAAATGGTATGGCTGAAGCCCAAGTCGCATTAAACAAATCCGTGTCCTCAACATTGAACGTTCTGATGATGAGTCTAGGTTCAATTTTGTCTATCAGCAGTATCAGCTGCCAAATTGAAAACACGCGAAGCAATTAATTCTTAAAGGTACGTAACGAACGGGAGTAGATCGATAAGAACATTCGTAGCTACATCAGAATTCCAAAAATAGCAGGGCTCTTGAAAGGGCTCAGTCTGCTTGCGTAGTGGTTTGATTCATAAAACTGTTATGGGTATTATACCGTTGTTGATACTAGCGATTTGTATTTGTTTTTCAGTTGGTTCCGATTGAAAGTGGACTATTTTTATTCACGTTGACGAATAAAAAACAAAAAGACATTCTCAAATTGAACTAGTTGCATGGACGAAACATATTGTGGAAATTACAGCATCAAGTTATTAAGAACTAGCGACCCGCCCTCGCTTCGCTTCGGGAAACTTATTCCTTCGGTTTGCAAAGATTTAGTTATATATTTTGGATAATTCACAGGATATCTTTATAAATGATAGCTTTCCCCCGCGGCTTCGCCCGCCATAAACCCCTAAATATATAAAAGTTGATAAAAATTTGCGCCCCCCATTTACCCCCTTAAGGGATGTTTTTCGAAAAAATATTTTATACATGTTTGTTAACTGTCAATGAAAAACCTTCATATTGAATTTCATTCGAATACCTTCAAAAACGGCAAAGTTTCATACTAACTTTGCACCCCCGTTTTACCCCCTTAGCGAGTGAATTTTCAAAAATCTTTTCATAGTGCTCCCCCACGTTATAAAAGGAGCCCCTGTGCAAAATTTCAAGTTTCTAACCCTTATAGTTTAGGCCCTGCATTGACATGTCAATCAGTCAGTCAGCTTCTCCTAGTGCACTAGGAACTTTTTTCCAATACTTAAATTATTAAACTCGTGATATCTTTCGAATGGAATGTCCGAATTGAATATGAATTAATTTATTTTGATAAGGATTAATATTAAGATACAAATAAAGAGCCTTTTCCAGTGGCAGTATCTCAATTAAGTTTTTTAAATAAAAAAACACTTATTGTGGCATAACTATAATAGTTAGACATATGCCATCGCGGACTTTATTGTAGATATTGATGTCCTTTATAAAACTGTAGTACATCACTTTGCTCTATTATCCATAGTTTTCGCAGCGCACGCGATGTAAAGAATATTTTAGGTATTTTTTTTACACCTTGGGTTACATTATAAGGATCCCTATTTTTTTTCCAAAATAAAATTTAGCCTATGTTACTCGTAGATAATGTAGCTTTCGAATGGTGAAAGAATTTTTAAAATCGGTCCAGTACTTTTTGAGTTTATTCGTAACATACAAAAATACAAATCTTTCCTCTTTATAATATTAGTGTAGATATCGTGAATAAGGCATTGAAAAGTGCCGTCTATAGAACAAAACACTTGCGTAATATCACTAAACCATCCCACAATATTAATATTAATTTTTCGACAGCAGAACACACATCCATAAAACCTCTTATGCCACAGACAAAGGCCCTTGCCACCCTCCTTAAACACTGTCCAAAAAGCGTTTCAAGAACAAAATTAGCAGTGCTTTGCATCAAGCTGGTAACGGCAAACTGAAGAGACTTTGCGCCATAATCACCTCTAAACACATTAGAAGGGCTTTCAGGAGAGTATGTAAACTCATTCTAACAGGGTCTAATCTTGCAAGTTTAAAATAACAAGACTTTTTGTCCATATCAAACATTAGTTAGTCAATATTACTAAAAATCACCTGATTTAAAATGAGGTTCACCAGTGAGGCCACCCCTAAAACTCTTTGTAATAATCATGTTTATAACAATATTGAGGTCTTTTGATAACGATAATTATAATTTCGATGGTACAAATCGGTTTTGATGCTATGGCTGTTACAGTCTTAATCAAATTTTTCGTTTCAGAGGTAGACACATCTCTGTTTATAACTGGCCACTCACGACACGATTTCTCAAATCTGAAAACACCGATGATAAAAATTTGTTTTTAAAAAATTAATTTGGTACCTATACCTTCCTAAATTGGCAAGAGCCGGCAGGAAGACGTACTTTCTACAAAGTACGCAACAAACACAAGCAAACGCAAATCTGAGAAGTAGGTAGTACCGTAGAGCAGTAGTAAAATAGTAGTACCGTAATTTATGCGTAACCTTCCCAACACTGATCAGTGTTTATTGCGAGCCGCAATGAACGCAACCTCAGGCTGCGGCCTTGACAATGAACTTCCCTTACCTTACCTAAGTGGGGTTGGTGCGTGGTATTATTGTCTTGCCATACTGTTGTCTTTCTTAGTATTAATTTTGATGTACAATGGATGGAAGCTCCGCTTGTTGCGGCGCGTCCCCGAGGAAAACGCTGCGTCAGGTGTATTATTTACAGTTTTTGGAGGCTATCTACTCGTCAGTTAAAATAAATACATACTAAATATTAAAATATATTATTGCCTGCGTCGGTGTTGCCACTTGCGTATAATGTCAGGGAGTCTTCAAGAGGAGAGTGAATAGGCTTTTAATAATTTAGTGCGTCCAACATCCTCGACTTCATCGCCACTTACCATCAGGTGGGATTGTCTTATGTAAAATAATATACATTAAATTTCTACAATGTGTGATCTTCGCATTGATCAATCCAATTTTTTTATAGAAAAAATAGCTTACTAAATTTCGCAATGAAAAGACCACTAAAATGTGAAGAAAAATATAGATTATTTGCAATACGCTCGTGAAGCACATAACATAATGTTTTACATCCTGTTTTTTGGATAGCAGATTTAACCAGTGAGTTAAAGGTTATGTCCGAATGTTGTTCAGCCATAATTATAGAAGACTTTTGGCCAGCATAATAAAATTTTCGACACTTGGGTTGGCCACTAATCCCTCCACCAGTCCGGGCGGCAAAACTGGCGTCATAGTGGAGTATCCTCATATTTTGTCTCCTCATTGCTGAGTCCCGTCACTTTATGTGGGATTTTCTTCAATGGATTGAAGTCAATCAAGAATTTCGTTCAAGCAGACTGCATCGAAATCTTCAGTGTCCAAATTTTTATGTCAGCGTAACTAATCAAAATGATTTTCATTAATTGTGTCCACCGGCCAAGTAATACGAGTATAATCGATTCATTTTATTGACGTTGATTGTATCTTGATGACGACATGGTTGTTATAAATGTAATTTATAAAACCGTTGTGTGTTGATAAGGTTTTTCAATAGTTAGCTTCCTTCAACATAAACCAAACTAGAAATGTCTTAATGTCTTTCAGTAGTAAGGTTGAAAAACTCTATAAGAGTCGGATTCACAGTATATTCATAGATTTTAATCTTGGTCGGCAATATGTTCTCTGGCAGTAACCCTTATCAGCGATCAGTGACTTAATCTCAAATGGCAACTTTTATGGGTTCAACTTATATATTTCATTGCGGATCCCTAAACCAAAGTGATTCACGAACAAGCTAATTTCCCTCGGCTACCCGACACTGTTATAACAGCGCACAGAGATACTTTGTTCAATTTTAAATGAAAATACTACCCGGCTAACTTGTAATAATAAACTCAGTTCTACGTGTTATTTGTCTAACTCCAGTATCAACCACAGTATAAATTGTTGGTTTACGTTGGCATACGCGAGATTAAAAGTACCTATCTAATAATATATGTAGTATACATTTAGGTACTTGGTTAGTGGCTGCAACTTCAACCGTGAAAATATTATTGTCTAGAAAGAAGTGTTTTGTTTCTTGTGTTTTTTTTAACCTTGATGCCTTTGGTGTTAATAATGCCTATCGGCGACGGTGACCACTTACCATCAGGTGGCTCGGTTGAACGTTTGTCGGCTATTAACATCTTCCCTTCCCGCTTCTTTAATAAATAACGCTACACACTCATAGCGCCACACTAGGATTCCATGTCTTAGGTGCCATGGGCAATGCAAAAAGACAAGAACACACTCACTTAGACCGAGAACAGAAATTTAAACTCATCATTCAAATTTTCGTCTCGTCTCGCCTCGTCGGAATTGAATCCAGGACCCTTCGAACGACAGTCGGGCATGGTAACCATTGCGCCATACGGTGTTACGCCTTTTTAGGGGAAGCTTTTTGATACTTCAGGGGATGAATTTTCAAAATTCCTTTCTTGGCTCCCCGATACTACTCAAAACCTGTACAAAGTTTCATACTTTTAAGTACAGTGGTGCAGGCTGTGTGTTGTCTGTTAGTCAACAACCGTTAGCGTTTTATTAATACACACATAGTCGATAGCCTTCGTCATTTATTAAAAGCTTTTCCAAAACTAGTAAGTAGACAAAATCAACTTTTCTACCATAGGTGTTTAATAGATAAATGGATATTACTTTCTAACACCTGTAGTATGGCGAAAAACAAAGGCTAAAGGTGACGCAATAGTTGCAGCCACAGACCGGTGAACAAAATGCAGAAAAAAAAATACCCTTACATTACCCATCAGTTATTTACGTCGATTCTAATTAACATAGAACACCGGTACGCCATCACGCGATCTGCGTAACTGCTAATAACATGCATAGTGTTCATACCTATAATGACTGCATTTCACGAACGTGCAATTATCTCGCGACGCGAAGATTACAAGATTACCGGTCGATTTAACTATCTGTACATCATCTAGGATGCTGAATAGATTTTTTATTGATATAGAAATAGCAATCTATCCAACATCATCTCTGTGGACCTCTCGTCTCCATTTTTAGTGGAATAATATTTGCTATCTTTGCAACCCATAACTGCCCACAGTTGGGCCCGCATTTACTCTCACACTGCGGAGTACAGGCCTTAGTCCAGCATTTGGGCGAACTGTAGATTGGTAAACTTGGTACTCATGAATACTTGTAAATAAAAGAGCACACATAATTACTTAGAAATGAAAAATAATATTGATGAACTAGCTTGCTTCAAAGAGTTAGGGTAATTAGCCTCTCAGGCAACAGATTTTAGCTCATATTTATCAAAAGCAAAAGTACAATGTTCAATAATAAAACACTATAAAATTCTTTAGTCTGACCAGTGAGATGGTTTTGCATGTCAAAGTCCCATTACCCACATCGATCCGTGCAATGCTGAAATTAGTTTATTGTTAATTAAATCAGTTCTAGACAAGGACAAATTTTTACTAAAGCTCTTTTATGTAAATAGTCAACCAGCGAGTCACCACCGCTCTTGGAACGTCGGTAGCTCCAAAGGCATCTGCGATGCATTGCCAGCTATGAAAGAAGGAGAAAATACAAGGCACCGGCTTCCAAGCTCCCAGTCAGAATACGGCAACCCGTGTGGTGGCCGACTCCTCGGCCTCTGGCATAGGTGATACGCAGATGCCTTTGAAGACAGATGTCTTAGCAGGCTAGTGGCTCACTAGCCAGGCAGACTTAGTGCTATTACGCACTGGCGACTAGTCGCCGGCGACTCGGTCTCTCGGCGACCAAGACATAGGCAAAGTCGCTCGGGCGACCGCCGACCAAGTGCGTAAACACCTATTTAAACTATAGTAAGTCACAGTCACCATCGACCGAGTCGCCGGCGACTAGTCGACAGTGCGTAATGGCACTTAGGCCCCAGTTAGACAACGCGATAGTTTTCGCGCGGCGGCTGCGGGGATCTCAGTGCGGGGGTATGAGAGCGTAAGCATTATTTATTTATTTATACATCCATCGAAATTAATACAGCGTAAATAAGAACCGAAGGTTTAAGTAAATCCCAAACTATTCCAGCTTAATCTTACCCCAATCTCCTTCAAGTTTCAACTTAGTTAAGCTTTCGATTAACCAAACTGCCCAATTCCGTTACGCAAGAGCTTAATTCAGTGAGAGCTTTCAAACTACCAAATTGATTTACATCTAAATCGGTAACAATAATATTAACATAATTATAAAAGGTGGTACAAAAGGCGCTCTCGATAAGCGCCTTTTAAACCTTAATAAGACCACCTTTTATAACCTTGTGTAAAAAACAATACCAATTTTTTTTACACATACCCCATCATAACCCCGCACTAGGATACCCTTTCCCAGTGTCACGAATGACAGGAACAACGCAAATCAGACATCACTAACACCCACGACCCGAGAACAAACATTTTTCTGACACATAAATATCTGGGTCCGGTCGGTAATCGAACTCGGAACCCTTTAGCAGGCAGAGTCACTACCAACAGACGCAGTCGTCGGTTAATTAACTTTGTGAAACAGAATTCAAAGTGTAGTTTGAAACTTTCGCAGGCTACTAAGTCTCATGTTCTTGTTCATAAAGCCTTAGTACTTACTACTACGGTACTGAAATTAAACTTCAATCTACCAGGTCTCGAAACGGAAACAACTTCTAAGTTAATTTGGTGTACTTCATGTATTTGAGCAGTGATAGCCGTGAGGTTGAACGTTCGACTCCTGAACCGGGGGGTCCGGGTTCAAACCCCGCACGCACCACTAATTTTCAAAAATTATGTGCGTATTAAAATTTAATTATCACTTGCTTTGGTGAAGGAAAACATCGTGAGGAAACCTGTACACCTGAGAGTTCTCCATAATGTTCTCAAAGGTGTGTGAAGTCCGCCAATCCGCACTTAGCCAGCGTGGTGGTCTATGATAGCACGGGTCTCCCCTCACGTTGTGAGAGGAGACCCGTGACCAGTAGTGGGACAGTTCTGGGTTGTGATGATGACGATGATGATGATGACTTAATGTATATACACTCAGCGGCACGGAATCTTGGCCAAACTCATAGCGTACGATAACAATTTTTTAAGTGTGTGTAACTTTGTTCTTAATATATAATTGGGTGGAAATAATGTTTACGTTAATCCTAAGAGGCTAATTAACTAAGTTGAAGTGCATTTTGATTTGATTTCTGAAGTTTAGTTGAACCGTGTCATTTATCCGACGAAGTCTACGTTTTGAATTGTGTTCTGGAATTTGCAAGCGTTAAGTTGTCGAAGTTCTTTGGTTTCATTGTGATCAATAAACATCTTAAGGCGCCTTAGGATCCATAAAAATGCCTCTATCACTAAGTCAGATAGCACAAGCAGTGGCATTAGTCGAACTAGGGATGACCCATCGTGAAGTGGCTACTATCCTTAACGTACCGGGTTCTTCGATGCAATATGCACTAAAACGGTACCAAGAGACTGGCCTCTGCACACGCAGACCAGGTAGTGGTGGTGTACGTTGCACGTCAGCCCGTGACGACCACTTTATTGTGTTAGAGATTTTAAGAAATCGCTTCCTTACTGATGTCGAGATCCGGCAGCGGCTTCAAATCTCCAGGAATATAAATTTTAGTGAGCGTACGGTGAGAAGACGTATGGAGGAAGTTTTTAAGATCAAGAAGACCAGCCCATGGCCCACAGCTTCTCCCACAGCATAGAGCAGCGCGATTTCAATTTGCCCGCGAACATGCTAACTGGTCTCATGAACAATGGGAAAGGGTTTTGTTTACGGACGAGTGCAGGATCGCTTTAAATGCACCTGATGGTCGACAACGTGTCTGGAAAAGGAATGGTGAACGATATCTGGCGATTACTACCACTCCCACAGTGAGTTTTGGTGGAGGCTCAATAATCGTATGGGGTGGCGTCAGTTCTGATGCACGTACAGAATTGGTCATCGTCAATAACTCTGTAACTGCAACACGATACGTCGAGGATATCCTTCAAGAACATGTTGTACCCTTTGGAGGGTTTATTGGATATGACCAATTCATTTTAATGCATGATAATGCACGACCATACGTCGCTCATATCGTAAATGAGTACCGTCAAGAGGTTGGTATTCAAAAATTGCAGTGGCCAGCTCGCAGCCCCGACTTAAACCCAATAGAGCACATTTGGGATAAGCTAAAAATGATAATTAAAACAGCATCGAACCTACCACAAACCCTTAGCCAGCTTCGAGATGCTGCACTGACTGCGTGGCGCGACTTATCGCAAGTGGACATCAAGAATGTCATCCAAAGCATGCCAGACCGAATGCAGGCGGTCATAAGGGATAGAGGAGGAAACACGCGATATTAAAAAGTACAAAATGTTGTCAAAGATCAAACAGTTTTTAATTACTAGTGCTCAAAACTGCAGTGTTTAATTTTGTGTAAATGTGATTTTGCGCTTAAACTTCATTAAAAACTTAAAAAGACGTTATTTATGAGTAAAAATGATTAAAGACGTTAAGTGGATGAACAACGATCAAATTGGCCTAAATTAGAAGTGTACAAACTAAAAAAAACTGAAGTTATCACAAATTTTGTACGTGGCCAAGTTTCCGTGCCGGTCAGTATAGATATCGTCATGCGCTCTTTTGCCCATAACCCATAACTGTCCGACTGCAAGGTAAGCAAGGTAGTGATGCATGCTTGTTTGCTACTTTTAAATCCAAAAGAAAATACCTCTATAACGTATAAAACCGTCATAAACCTAACAGATACTTACAAAACTGTCCAAAACCTCTGAAAGACTTGAGCATGCATGATAAAAAGATTTTTCGTATCCTCATAAGGTGATGTAATAACGACATGACGAGATTTGGGAGTGAAGAGATCGCCACGGGAATATGAACCTTGTCGCGTTGATACAACCTTAATAATTTTTCTCGTTTTATTCCGTGGAGAATGCGTAAAAAATGCATTGTCTCGGCGAATGGTTGCGCTTAAATGTATTAAAAAGACTGCAGGATGCATTCTTTCACTCCTTTGTTACCTTTTAAACGCGCTCTGAGCCCACGTTAACGTGAACAATGCATCCAGAAAGACTACCTTAATTACTTTGAAATACCCGAAATACCTTCACTATTTGTATGAAAATTAGCTTATCCGTGCCTTAGAGGGCACGTTTAGCAGCCGTCTTAGTCTGTAGCAATACGAATACTACATGTGGCCACACCACCTGTTACCAACCCCAAGAAATAAACAAAATAAATACTCATTAAACTAGATAGTGTATCCGGCCTCGGTTCGCTTTGGGAAACTTTTTCTTTACGATTACAAATATTAAGTTTTGATTAACGTGTTCTCCCGTGGAAATGAGATATTTTTCCGCGCACAAAGCCTATGTCACTCTTCAGCGCTACACCTACCATCTTGACGACCCGGATGGCGTAATGGTTAACACGCCGGATCGCCGTTCCAAGGGTCCTGGGTTCGATTCCCAGCGAGGCGGAAATTTGAATGATGAATTTAAATTTCCGTTCTTGGTCTGGGTGTATGTGTTCTTGTCTTGTGTGTTGTCCATGGCACCCACGACACAGGGAATCCTAGTGTGGGGCTATGAGTGTGTAACGTTATATATATATTTACCTATCGCCATACCTATAATTACATCGATCCGTCGCTCCGGTTTGACGTGAAAGAAGAAAAAAAACAAAAACACTGTCTCATTTATACTCGTATTAGCACATAGCATGCATTTACCCTCGCGCTACCTGCATCCAACTCTACTCGCGTTCTTAAATTATATCAGTATTTCTAATTTGTTTGAAAATTTGGAATCAACGAAATTTCCATGAAAACTAATTCTAATTTGTTTCTTAGTCTTCTATATAACTACCGCTATAACTGTAGCTTACGAATTACAAAACTCCCACGGTACATTGTACCATATACAACCGATGCTGGCCACTGAATTAAACGAATACATCCCAGTAATGATAATTTCATCGTGTATACAAAATGATAATTAATTACCGTATACCAAGGAAGTTAATCATTAAACACGTATTAACAATCTTTTGTTTTCGGCCGGTACCTCATTATGTATGCCCACGCGTTTGTATTTTAATCTCTGAACGTAGAAAGGGGTAATGAGGCACGCTTAATTGGAGATAAAATATAATGCTTCATTAATTATTACACGATTACATTATTACATGTTTCAAAACGTCTCATGCTAGGGCTGCCTACACCTAAATTGCCGGCGACAGTAAAAAAGACAAAGCTTTAAACCTTTATCTTTACCTTAATTTTTCTTCGAACAAAATTGAATCGTAAAACGTAATGTAAATAATAGACAGTAATTATCCTGGCGTTTCATTCAACTCGGTTGTTTTCCGTCGCAAACACAATTTGAACATTTCAGTTGCTGCTTTAAAGTTCTCCATCGGGTTTTACCTGAAACAAAAATAAAAGGTAATTTAATTTAATATTTTTTATTTTACTACCTTAAATAATAGGTCATTGACCCGCTTACAGCTAAGCTTCCGACATTAATTCAAGAATCGAATAGAGGACCCTCAACAAGCAAAAAAATTAATAAATGTATAGGTACCACGACAATCACCTATTCTAGAAATGACGCTATCTAGGAACAAGACGCGAGGGAATTCTACGCTCCGTTTGTCCAAGCAACACACACACAACATAACGCCATGAGGGTATTCCAAAAATATAAATTTGGCTATGGAACCCAAAAAGAAGCATAACGTTCACGTTTGAATGTCGAGCTCAGGATTCGGAACCGGTTCCGTAGCTCACTCCGCCCGGCCCGTCCGCCTACGCCGGACAAACGGATGAGGAACGTGTTGCCATACAATGTTATTCGCCTCAATGTTCCTCGGGTTTGCTACGAAGATACCTCTGTTTTTTGTTCCCTGGAAAACAGCGAATAAACATATACGCTTTAGGGAACGTACCCTTACGACCGACGTGATCAGTCCATTCTTCAAAAATACCACGCTTGGTCACAGACAAAAAGGGGCATGTGTGTTTCTTGTAGAGTGTAGGGGAGCACTAAGAAATGATTTTTTGAAATTCTTCTTTGGAATGGATCTCTTATGCCGCTTAAGTTACAAAAACGCATGGTATAATCTAAATCTCTTCAGTACTTTCCGCGTGATATCCGGAAAGACAAACAGTTAATAATTCCAAAATTTTTGACACCACCAACATTGACATTCCCAAAAAATGTCCAATGTATAGACTTCGTCCCCGCTATAGTATTTTGACATAAATAGAGATGCCGCAATCACTGTTCTACCAATATGATTATAATAATTATTATAATTGATACAAGTTAAGCTGCATGCTATTATAGAACAATTCATCTTAACAATAGAAACAAGTTTAAGCATTACGAATAACAAAAAGACGTAAGCGCTCATGAATATCTTTGGCGCCATAATATTATGTACAATTTTTTGTACATTGGATAGTACAAAGGTATTTTTTATTTAGATTTTTTTGTAAGCACAAAAGTCGGACTTAATGCTAAACGCATGAATGATAACATTCTATTAATTAACAAATCAAAATAAGTAATAATAATATATTACTAATATTATAGGTAGTTAAAAAACTAAAAACATACTAATATGTTTACTAAAAGCAAAAGAATGTGACTGTGCCGTTCCCCATTGAGGTCCTGTGTTAGACAGGAACCAACCATGGGAGTGACACGTTTATTTTAGATAGTTTGGCTTTCGAAAATATTATATAAACTTCGAATAAATTTAATTCTTATAAAATGCAAAAAATATAAAAGCACAACATCAAAAGCTGCGTGCTAATGTGTTAAAGTACACATTAAACGGTACAGACCGAGCCGTGTACTCACTTTCGAGTCATGTTATAGTTAACGCGCGATGTTTAAGATAACGCTAAGTGACTGCAAACATGGCATTCAAATTGTAGCACCTTTCTTAGCGTCTACAAACTTACTTAGGCAGTGGTATTGGATTCACATATTATGTACGACTAAATAAGTTTTATGTTTAAAAAAATTAAGCAGTGAGTGGTTTGAACGTCGGACTCCGGAACGGGAGGGCCGGCTTCGAATCCTGCACGAAACTCTCATTTTCAAACATTGTGTGCGTATTAAAATGTATAAATTGTCACTTCCTTCCGTGAAGGAAAACATCGTATTGAAACTTGCACACAGAGTCCTTCATAATGTTCTCAAAGTTGTGTGAAGTCCGCCTATTTGCACTCGGCCAGCGTAGTGGACTATGGCCTGCGCCCTTCTCAACGTGAGACGAGACCCTTGTGCAGCAGTGGGTCAGTTATGGGTTACAATGATGAAATAAGTAAAATAAATTAGTACAGATATACGAGACTTATAGTGTAGGCGTATTAGCGTAAGTAATTGGAACAACAAGGGTATAATCCTGACACCATTAATCACAAGCACGATCAATTTGTAAGCTGAATTACCTCAACTACATCCCGACATTCCCGACAGATCTAATAGAAGTGCTAATAGAGATATGAATCTAATTCCTAGATCAGTACATCAAATTACCGGTCTCTGTACTGGGTGACTCAGTGTCGCTAGTGGATGGTCGCTACCTGTCCGCCTACACGAGCAAACCGGGAGGTGTTTCGAGTCTTGACACAAACGAAATAAACTACACTAATGCAGTCGATGAGTCATCTTTGTCTGGATACTAATAGTAATAATTATAATCAAATTCAAATTTTAAATTCCAAATCTTTTTAGATTTGGGTACTTTTATAATACACTAATAAAAAAAAATAAGAAAGAAAAATAAATCGTATTGTTTTATTTTCATTGTATTGTGCCTTTCATTTAAAATTTGTATCGTTTTTGTTACCTATATTGTTTGTGCAATCAATAAAGAGTTTAAATAAATTAATAATTACGATTTTTTTGCTTCTATTACCGAAAAGATTCTATTACAGAAAAAAAGGGTCTTTATCATTGAGGAGAAGAAAATTAAATGTTCAAGATTCGAACTCGGACGTCCCGTGCGAAAGACGAACCAGAGAACTAGGAACCTGATAAAGAAACACTAGAGTAATACTACAACTAAAGTCTATTATTAATGGAATAAGATCAAATGACTGAATTACCAATGGTGTAAGATTGCCAACTCATTGTCCAACCGTCTAATCTCGTAGATGATCCAACGTACCATTACATGTATTGTTAAAAATAAAAAACGTATCATTGGAAACGCTCGAATAACATCTATTATCATAAAGAGAACCGTTTCACTCAACGACGTACACTACAAGCATATAAATTATTCATACAAAACGCATTTCAACGCTCGAAGACAACACAATTGCACTATCGAACAGGAAAATCTTAACTACAATTTCAACGATGACGCGGCCGAGGTAAAGAATAAAATACCTAAACTACTTGAACCAGGGTAAACAAATATCATATTAATTGTTATCCGACGTTACGTTTCAGTGCTAGCATTTGGAAAAGTTTTAGTGAGGTCAAAGATACTAACTTTGAATAATAACAACCGAAGTTTTAATGTAACGTTAAAACTTTTTATATTGATCGGGGCTTAAATTTAAAATTTTACGAAGCACATAGTAGTAATTACCAAAAATCAGTTAATGTCGGACAAATAATAATTTTAAAGCACAAAAAAAATTGGCCGTTTCAACTGCATATATTAATATTTTCCTGTAAAAAATTTAAAACTTGGAATAATCATATTATTTACTTTTCTTTTTACTCTTTCGATTGCTTGGTCTATGGTCTATTATACTATGGTCAGTTCCCTTAAAGCTCGTTTAAAAATGTAATTGGCACTTGCTATTACGAAAGCGATTGAGCCTTGACCTAATTATGTCACCCAGGCGGTTCCATGAGTCAGGTCGTAATGTTTATTACTCATGTGAATGAATGCGCGTCTGATTACGTATTCTTTACGAGCTCATATCAAGCAGGCCTACATGTCCTGCTTGATTGTGATACAGTTTGAATGATTTTCTATCAAAATCATATAATATAAATAATTATTATTATTACACAAATAAATATGGCCATTTTATTTAGTGTTATGTTATAAATAAATCTTACTAATATTATTTATAATCGAAAGTTTGTGAATATGTATGTAATTATGTGTGTTTGTTACTCTTTCACACAAAAACTACTGAACGGATTTAGATGAAATACTACAGTAATATAGCTTTTATACATCAGAATAGCATATGGGCTACAATTTATAAAGATTTTGCGTAATTTGGCCATAATATAACGATAAGTCCGAAAAAATCCTGCCCTCTGAGATGTATCTCGGCGTACGCTGCCTAAACCGTTCGAGTTACACGAAGATAATGTATCGTTCGATTGTTTGTCTTAAATGGTCCTAAATAAAAGTCCGCTACAGCATAATTATACCTTATGTGTAAGCCACTATATTCAAAATAGTGAGCTTTAAATACAATTGTCGTTTTCCGACTCCCACACGGGCGAAGCCGCCAGCTAAGTCTGGTGAAGTTAGAAAGATAAAACTTTAACCCAAAATGACCACAATGAATTTATACATTCTGCTATACAATAGATTAAATTTTTATTGTGGGTACAGTTCTGATATATGCTATTTAAAAGGCCATTATTTAGATATTCTAGAATAAAATAAGGTGACGGGCAAAAAATTCATATATTGTTATACCGAACGACGATGCCATATCCATCTATCACGATAAGTCATTTTGTAGAGATGACTAATGATAGCAGCAAACAAGCAAGCAGAAAGAAAGTTTTAGACAAAACTATATTTATTAATCTTAATCAAATCGTATAACGAAAATAAAACAGTGCACTGTTCTTTTATCTACAACACAGAAGGTAAATTAAACACTTTCTCTTGTTTGACCTTAATTTGTTCAATACAATCTACGGCTATTAAAGCTGTCGGTACAAACCATATTACCGTGAGCCTAGTTTTAACATGACACGTGTCAAACACAACATGTACATTCCCGCAGGAAAGTGTTCTATAACGTTACAGAATTTCGGATATTTTTTCATGGTATAAAATTAAACATTCGTAAGTTAAAGATTTGAATTTGTTCCCGTAAGGTATCGAGAATATTCTCGCACTATCGGAAAACAGAGCCCAGCAATAGGACAATAATGGGATGTACAAGTATTTGCTACAAATTACAACCCAAATAAGAAACGTTTTGAAATTTACGAATATATTATAATACCGTGTCACCGTAAACTAATTTGTCACAAGCAACCCTATAAGTGGATCAATTTGTACGTAAACTGTCACACGAGTAGGATGTGCTGTCACGCTGGTCAGACCGTACTCACACAGGATTTAGGGCACCGAACGGTTCTGTCATCGCTTGTCGCGTTAGCTCAATTATACTCAATGGACTTCCTTTATATGGACTGTTTGTTTATTTCATGGCTTTACTACAATCTGTGCCGGATTCAACGGTATATTTTCTATATTGGAACATTAAACTTACAAAATTAGGCTCACAACGCGTGTGGTATTCTTTTTTTTGGAAATCAACTTAACTACATTATCTTAACCGTATTATTATTGTGAAGAAAAAACTTTAAAAAAATATTTCAATCACTTTTGCTGGCAACTGTACTTAACAACTTAATTTCGTCGGCCGTTTTAATGGCCCACTTGTAGTACGTGATTGTATGTCTTGTACGCATTATATTTTATTATTATTATCAAGATATTATTATTAACATCATCAACCTCCCTTATAATCGTGAGAACTTTAGAAGGCATTACATTTATTTTAGACCAGTAACTAGCCTCGCTTTGTTTTGAAAAAAAAAATTAGACAGGATTCTTTAAATTTAAATTTCTTTATATCTTTTTTATTTGTGAACCTGAAAATAATTAAGTAAATCCCATCTTTTTTTAATGGCGTCATTTTAAAGTCAAGGTTTAAGGTTGCGTGTATTACCTAATAAAAAACTTCTATCGTGAAACTTAAGGTGCTATAAACAAGAAAAAATTAACAAGAACTTATTAATTAAGAAGAACACTTTATAACAAAAGTTCATACAAAATTTAATCTTTTATGAAGTCTTTTACGTTCTTTTAGTCACAATTATCTTGTGCAATATAATAAAAGAAAACTTTTAGCATTTTTTTTAATAATATAAGGTTGAACAAAGTTATCTTGCTTTATCAATTTTAAATTTATTTGTTTTGACATGCAAGAAATAAAACCCAGTGTAAAAGGGCAAATTAATACACGAGCTCCATTTTACAATACATTTCTATTCAATCCGTTTATTCTTGTAGATGGCCTGTTTCGCCGGCCAGTAACATTTTGCTAGAATACCTGAAACCTATGAAAGACTACCAACTGAATATCTCTCCTCTCCGCTCCTCAATCTCATCTCCACTCCTCAAGCCTGCTCCTCACCACTCCACACCTCGCCTCACCAGCTCACCACACGTCACCTCTGGTCTCCACACCTCATATGACCATTTCCTGCTGATCCTGCTCCTCGCAGTTGTTTTAGTAGAGGTACAAAATTCCTCCGTTACAGAATATCTCTCCTCTCCGCTCCTCAATCTACTCTCCACTCCTCAAGCCTGCTCCTCACCACTCCACACCTCGCCTCACCAGCTCACCACACCTCACCTCTTGTCCCCACACCTCATAGACCATTTCCTGCTGATCCTGCTCCTCGCAGTTGTTTTAGTAGAGGTACAAAATTCCTCCGTTACAGTCGCCCATCCTGAAACAATTGCGGCCCGCAATTGGCACGCATACAAAAGTATGAACACTTAAGAAAATCGACATCAAATTGTACAATGTCACATCAAGGCATACATCACCCTTTTTATGCTGAAATATACTCCTCTATATCTCCTCTACATCATTTTATAACTCTGAAAACACGCACTTAGGTCTGCTTATACTTTATCTTTCCTCGTATAAGTTCCAGTTAATTTCAATGACGGTTCACAAAAATATTCATCAAAGAAATGCCAATTTTATTGCAATAAAATCAATCAACTCATCGTCTATTCTTCATTTGTTTTACGTCTTTTGTCTTTTCCACTGACACGTTTATCTGACATTTTATATATTTTCTACATCGCAGAATATTGTTATTTCTTTGCTTTACATAATATCTTCAGGGCGAAACTCTTTTTATAACGGCACAATTCACATCTTTTGGAAATCTTCATCAAATTGCTAAATCCACATTTTATCCATTTAGTTATAACGAGAGGACTTCATCATTTATTATCCATCTGACACATAGCCATAATGTCATATCTTATTTGAAATCTTACTCCTTTTAATCGAGAAAACTTTCAATTCCGGCAATTGCTTTTTATTCTCTCCATTCTTAACACGTAGGTTTTACGTTTTACAACATAAACATGCCACTTCTGAATGTAAAAGGGCAAATTAATACACGAGCTCCATTTTACAATACATTTCTATTCAATCCGTTTATTCTTGTAGATGGCCTGTTTCGCCGGCCAGTAACATTTTGCTAGAATACCTGAAACCTATGAAAGACTACCAACTGAATATCTCTCCTCTCCGCTCCTCAATCTCATCTCCACTCCTCAAGCTTGCTCCTCACCACTCCACACCTCGCCTCACCAGCTCACCACACGTCACCTCTGGTCTCCACACCTCATATGACCATTTCCTGATGATCCTGCTCCTCGCAGTTGTTTTAGTAGAGGTACAAAATTCCTCCGTTACAGAATATCTCTCCTCTCCGCTCCTCAATCTACTCTCCACTCCTCAAGCCTGCTCCTCACCACTCCACACCTCGCCTCACCAGCTCACCACACCTCACCTCTTGTCCCCACACCTCATAGACCATTTCCTGCTGATCCTGCTCCTCGCAGTTGTTTTAGTAGAGGTACAAAATTCCTCCGTTACACCAGATTTCAATAGAATTTAACCTACAAAAGTGAACCTTAGCAAACGAGACATTTTAATTTCCATATGTACAGTATTTTGCTCTTTCTTCTCTTACATTTCCTTCCGTGGTGTACCAGCTGACGATCACCACACCACGTCCACGTAACAAGGTACGTACCGCACAGACGTAATGCCCAATGAGGCGGATCACCCCATTTCGATGTTATTATCTGCTGTAACGAAGTCGAAAGTGTTCCAGCGAAAGTTGTCCGTTCTTAGTACGTAAGTAAAGAACACTCACAAAAGCCTTTTGTAGTAAATATAAGGCAGTGGTATTACCAGCCATAACTAGCGACCTAGCGATAAATTACCCGTGAAATAAAGTGTTTAAGTGAGATGTTTCGGCTTGTTTACCTTGTTACCCGGTATGCCCTAAGAGGTTATTAACTTTAGCATTTTCGGTTGGGAAAGCCATTAGGTGTTAACGTCCGTGGCAAACAAATGGGAAACGTTTAGTGTTTGCTCTATTAAACATTACGTTTATTCTTCTTGTTTATAAACAGTAATTAGAAAAAAAGAAGACACATTTATTCCACCATTACAGTTCAAAAACTTTATAGATTAAAATTAGGCTTATGGATGTAAACATAATATTTACTTAGTTCGATGTTGCAGTTACGGAGCTACCAATATTTTTCATTATTTTATTGTATAGACCAAAGATAATTGCTTTTTTTTTCGAGCGTTTTGTAAATTATTCTTGTTTGTCCTATATCGGTATTGGACATAGTTAAACATTATTTTAATGTTTATAAACAGGAGTCGCCCCCTTAAACTTTTCACATAAACAAGTGTTCCATCTTGTCAATTTTATGTTTCATGTAAATACGCCGAATTCTATTTCTTATTTGTATATTACACGCTATTTTTAGATAAATCTCAACATTTTTCGCAACATTCTCATCGCTCACCGTATCGCAGTGGCACAGGTGCACAACACCATTAAATATCTGCAATGGTAGTGTCCGTTTTGAAAAGGTCGCGTTTCTCTGGAACTTTTATTGTACAACGCATTATGGATCTCTTAGTCATTTAAAAGCTTTTAGCCATTCAATAGGCAATTTCAGGACGTTCAACCGTCAACTGATGTCTCTGTTTACCTTTATAACGGTATACCAAATCCAATTGATTACTGAACAAATTGATTAAACCTAGTTAGACCATTAGGTGTCAGAAATCATAAGCGTTTTGTCGTCTAATGGAGGTAATTATTCTTCTTTGTGTTAGTCTAATAAAAAAACGAACACTATTACGCCCGACTGCGCGATGCAAAGGACTGTGTTTAACGGTAACATATTTTATCTCTTTTAATCCTCAAAATTCAGTTCAAACCGCGTCCCACTACCACGTTACTATACATCGAATACATTCAACAGATTACAAGCATTACATATAATGCGTCGAATGATCCACCTCGTCGGTATCCAAGTCACGTATTGTGTACGAGTGTTCTGCATGTATGGCATACAGGTCGATCCGGTGTAACTAATGGATAATATGCTATGCGAACTCAAATAGTAACGTATCAATTATTATAAAATCACGTTACTCTGTAACTGATTGGTTTGTCGTAGATATTTGATAAAAACTATTATTATACCGAGGACCCCGCAGCTTAGTTGGTAGTGACCCTGCCTGCGAGGCGAGGGAGTTCGATTCCCGGGCCAGATATTTATGTGTCTCATTTCAATACACAGGTAATCCTAGTAGGTACATGTGTTAGTACGATACTTATATTAATGTTTTAAGTCAATGGTGTATAGTTCTTTATAACATTAATGGTTTTAATAGCAGAATAAACGCTAACTAATGTATTTAAAATGCCATAACCCAAATAGTACCTGGTCTATTTATCCCAGATCTTATCACTAGCACATCGCGAATGTTGGGTAAAGGGAACAGACTTCCATTTTATTGTTTTTTCAATGTGAAACTTCAGCCGTTGCCAGTCCACTTATATCAGTCGCGGATCTACAAACAATGCGGAGAAAGGGCCGAAGCAATCTGTAAGATACTACAAACCCAGCTTCGCAATAACAATTTATCATCACTATCTGATGTATACTGCTTCCTCGAGTTAATGAGAGATAGTGGCCAGAGTGCTCCGCTATAGAAAACATTAATAATTCTGCATCAGGGACGAGGACACTCGAGCTCTTCACTTTTAATATGCATACCTCAATATTTCATATCAGAAGAACTATGAATGAGCTCAGGGCGTGCTTAAGGCCGACCTAACTTAGTTTCCGACTTCTTAATGTAAATAGGCGACAAAAGAACAGTCGATTTACCTAATGGTAAGCGTTCACCGTCGCAAGTAATGCAAAGACATCTCTGAATTCAGTGATATCTTTGTATTGCTTAGCGGCGCGGCGGCGGCTGGCCAAAAAGAAGAAGGGAATCCCCAATAATTTCGGCTCTCCGGCAACTTAACACGTATAAAAAAATTTTGCGGTCAATTTTAGCAAGAGGATGGTAGCTTGCATTTTCTTTGTGTTTGAGACACAAACTTCACTCTTAATTACCTAATACAACTCAAAGTATTTCTATTAAAGAAAGGTTATATAAATATGGCAGAAATGAAGTCTATTTTATCAACTAAATTGTCTGCTTTGTCTAACATCAAATTATTAGATATCCCTGGAAGAAATAGTTAATTGTTTTTGTTACCCGATAAGGCAAATGACGTTAATTTTCACGCGATTTTCTATTGCACATTAAATTGTTATCTTTGATATAAAATGCAATATGAAAATAACGGATAAGATAAACTTTACCTTCGTACAATAATAAATCGATACAATCACTGTATAATATTGCACTGAAAATACTAGAGCTGCATAGATGGGCATGCTTTAGGTCACCTTCAGATTGAGGAGTAGTTATATGTACATAGATTTACCATAGATATACCATTACATCAATCAATACAGTTATTTTCATTCTATGAAATGTGTATTTGTTCTTTGAAATTATTCACGTACAAAATGTGAGCCGAGGAAAGATCCCAATATCTCCGAGGTCCTCTGTCGCGAGGTTCCGCCAAGGGCAACCAGGAACGAGGCACGGTGGTAGCCATTCCAAAAATAAACACACGAATAAAACCGATCACCGTTACCTGAACATTTTCCGTGTCACCGCCTCTCTTCGGAGTATTCATGGATGAAATCTCATCGTACAAAGAGAATAGGCTTTTACTAAGTTAAAATTTAATTCACCACCTTAGATTGAGATCTATAGACGATACTTAGCCTTAGCTCAGACTTTACTTACGAAAATCTTTGCTTTGCAAATACTGCGATTTGGTATTTATAGACACGTCACGCTGAGATTGTGCTCAGCATAAGCTAAGACCGCTTATGTCATAATACCAATTGGTTTCATTAGATGCAGTAAACCTGCAAAGTTTTTCGTAAGTCAAGTCTGAGTTAAGGCTAAGTATCGTCTATAGATCTCAGCCTTAGACATTATCTCTGAACATCAGTTGGGGATGTTTTCATTAAAATATTTTCATGTAAAGATACACTATTAGAGATATTCCACGACAGTAGCCCAGTTGTTTTTTTATGGTATTAAGGTAGCAAACGAGCATGCAGCACCACCTTTCCGCTACCGCCCATGACAACTGTGACCAACTCAGAACAAGACTCAAATGGGGAATAGGATGGTTAGGCTAGTTAGCAGAGGATGTTATTAAGAATGTGAGTTGGTCAGTTAATTAGTATGTACTTATGAAGACTGGGGCAGGGACTGTTGTTGATAGTTACTACTGTTATTTGTAAAAGTCAAGTTACTTATCGTAAGCATCGTATCGTATACGTGAGTACTATTACTTATTCTGTGTCGTAAGTAAGTCTCGTTCTGATTCGGTCATAGGTGTGTTGTTACCCTTGAGTTCTAAGATGGTCGCCTCAAAAAAAATGTATCCGAATCCTTTCGTGGAGTTTTATAGAGTAATATAGAGTAAAACATAGAGACAGAGAGCAGACACACGGAGAGCACAGAGAGCAGTCTCAGTATTTTATGTTAACATGCAGAAGCAACTGAATAACCGTTATCGTAATACCCCTCTTCATTGGATACTTGTGACACCCACGTCATTCGTGTATTGTTTTCTAACAGATTAAATTTTATCGAATAATATTTCCTATCGATAACTTTAGGTGGACCCCCCGGCATGAATCCATGTGGCATTGCGTAAGGGAACATTGATGTGATAACATCACAGACTCTACATTAGCCTTGCCATGAGTCCCGTATTACGCGGGACGTCCCGATTTTTAAATCTTGTTCAGTACTTTCATCAAGAATTTTAATAGAATAAGGACTTTTGACGTGAGAGGTATACCTTGTTCTTTTGGCGCGTAAGGGAAAAAATAATGAGTAAATTTTTTTCGCGACAATATAATGTCCAAACTGAATAAATATTATAATGATTGATTTTGTAGCTGTCCCGATTTGAAATTCAAAATCCCGAAATTTAACCATCTAAACCTGGCAACACTACTCGGCATCCCGTTGTCATTTACACTGAATGGTCACGAGTTCAAATTTTTACTGGTCAATGACAAAACAATGGTAGCCCTAACGTATTCGGTTACTTTTAAATTTTAAAGTACCTTTCAAAATTATTACTTAGGTGCGCCCCACTCTTGGTAATCATTAGGGATTGGTTTACGTTATGACATGATGAAGGTATTCGAACATTTTTCGGCGCGATGATCGGCATAGCCATCATAGGCAGATCATCGCGATTTGTTTTTTTATGTTGCCGCGTACGTCGCGACTACTTAAGGTAGTGTCCTCTCGTAACATCTTTAAAGTGGAATTAAAGTTGATTGAACTATTTATCGACCAATCCGCAGTAAAGCAGCGTGGTGGAGTATGCTCTAGGCCTCCTTAGATATAAGGAGAGACCCGAGTTCAGTAGTGGGCCATTAATGAGTTGGAACTAGGATCTATTTGTTAATAACATAAAAATTTGGTGAAAATGTCGATTTAAGATCACCAACAAACAGCTGCAACCTAATTTGTTAAAAGTACAAATATTTGTGTTTGAGTAAGATGCTGGCACGTGTATGCTGTCTTTTTAGAATAAACAAAAATATGCTCCTTTAAGAATTTCTTATCGTTGATCACTGCAATATTTAGATGTTGTACACATAGATTAACTAGATGGAACATTCAATAGACATAACATAGGCCACTTTAGCATTTATGTGTGCGTGACAACGCTAATAGTATTATTCACACTAAGAAACTTACATTTTAATTGGTCGGTACTTGTCAACTTCAAATAGTCTATGAAACCGGCTGTTATTAGTTGAAAATGCACCTTAATACTTTATTTTAATTTTTATTTTTCCTTGCCATATTTGGTGTCTTCTTACCTTCATCAATTAAGAACATAATATTTATAAAGTTCGTCTATCCACCGCTAGATGGCAATGGAATTTTATGTAACGCTATTGAACGCTAGATGGCGTGACTGGTATCTATAACAGATTGACCTTACGCATATAGTCTTAAGTTACATTTTTGGTTAACAACTGCTTCAGGCATAGTACCATTATCGGTTTAGGCTTAGTGATGTGCCGGTGCTTTTGCCACGTTATCGACAATTATCGACAGTTTATTGTTGCATGGTCTAGAACTAGATCTACAATACATTATTATTACGTTGCTTTTTTATATGAAAACGATAGAAACTGGTACTGTATTGTTTACTCGTATAATATTTGTTAATCATAATTATAAAAGGCAGTAATAGCCTAGTGCTATTACTTATATTATTATAATATTATGTTATTTATTATAACATTCAATAGACAGAACATAGGCCACTTTAGCATTGATGTATGTATGCGTGACAACGAGGAAAGCCACTGTAGGGACACGTGTATCTCTGTGTGCGTGTAATGTTGCTAGGTATTGAATTAGTTCCCGTTATTTACAAACTAAAATATTTTATTATTATAATTAAAATAAAAGATAAATAATATATTAATTCAATATAATATAATATACATAATAAATAAATAAACTTTAATGAACGTTTTTTGAAAATATATTGTCCGTGGCGGGTTTTGAATCCGCCATCTTACGTGTAGTGACATGTCACGTTATTACTACAACAGACGGCCGTGATTACATTTTATGACAATATTGTGATATAATTAATTTATCACACACAGGGGTAATAACATATTTAGGTGTTTTGAATTTGAGAGACATAAATACGTAGGTAACTTAAAATATTTATTCAAAACACAGATAACAACTTCACAAAATGTCATTACAATTGAATGAACGGCATAGAAAATAGTACATTCTATTTTGTCAAAAATTTTCATCCCTTACGCATAACAACTAACCAAAATCTCATTACAATTGGATGAACAGCTTGGAGTGGTGTAGAGGGCAAAATATAATAATTATTTATTCCACACCATGTAGCAGAACTGTATACACATGTTTTTTTTATTGATTTAAGGCAGCAAACGAGCATGCAGCACCACCTTCCGCTGCCGCCCATGACAACTGTGACCGACTTAGAACAAGACTCATAATTATTCATTTAAAAATTATTAACTAGAAATAACATAATAAAATTGTCGATATCGATAAATTTTTACCCCACTCCTTCACGAGTAGCATAGAAAGTTCTGGAAGTAGCACTACTACTTAAAACTTAAAACGAACCTTATTGCCAAGTAACTGAGTAGCTTTTTGGTTATAAAATATTTATTTATTTTATTTATTTCTTTATTTATTTACATGGGTAAATATACAACAAAACAGTGAAATAAAAATAGTTATCTGTGAAAAGATATCCCATCTTCGTTTTTATGTGTTTGGGAACAACTTTTACAATGTTTAAATATACAAGACGGCATTTTTAAGTTGTAGTAATGCGTGACGCGTGATTACGCGTGACGTCTAAACAGTACGACGGTCTGAATAGCACTAATGCGAGTTTGTATTCGCTTTTGAATTTGTATTGGCTTCACTTTTTTGTTCTGCACGCTCCATCTGCCTTTCTTTCTATATCGCTGGTTGTACATATTTGTTACAAAACAAAACTATCCGATTACTTGGTAATGTCACAAATCACAATGTTACCAAGAACATGATTGAGCATGAGTTTTTAATTTCCCAAACATGATAAATATTTTTAAAGTCTCGACTGGTTTTTTAAAAAACGCATTCTGGATTTATTTCCACCTACTTACTCCTACCCTACTCCAGAACAGGATACTAAGGTATTAAATACTATGCTGTTACTCTTACTAATTAAAGAGCCTCAATATTTTATTGTTGTTCTTATGTAACCACAAAATTATTCATGTCTTCATAAAGTTCCCGTGGTCAAAGGAACATCAGAACTTCTCAAGCCAACTATTGTCAATAGCAATCAAGTACTTAATACATTTTTTAATATCTTCGTGGAGTACTTACTCCGGACATTCAAACAATCTCTTCAATCTCCTTCAAGTTCGAAATTGCCGTCAAACGCGCACTTGAAACATTGCCATTACTGCCAACTTTACCCAAGGATGTTCAATCGATGTTATAAATCTTGAGGCCGAATGGGTTGCCAAGACAAAGTTTTATTCACCCAAGTAAAATTGGTATTGCCTCGGCTGAACAAAATTATTCTGTCTTATATGTAGTTGTGTTAAAGGTATGTAGGGTTGCCACCTTTTTCAAATAAAAAAGGTAGGTTATTATTTCAAAATATAATTTACCTCAATAGTGAGGATATAATATCTTGATAATTACCTATATTACAATTACCTTGCTACCATCCTCTTGTTCTTGTTGTTGTTCCAGCGGGGGGCTTGATAGCGAGTTTTTCTATTCGTTCCTCTTCTTTCTTTGGTGGTCGGCAACGCATCGGTGATGCCTTTGGTACGACTGCTATCCATAAGCGACGGTGACCACTTACCATCACAAAAAAATACAAAGCATATTAGCAACAATAGCCAATAAAACACTTACTTTCTAGACGCGATAAATCAGTTTAATCAGCCGTAGTCAAATATGCAATACCTGCAAAAAACAAAAGGAATTAAAATTGAATTGAATAAAAACATCACAAATCATTAAAATGATCTCCGAGTAATTATTGCATATCCCGATGATCGCTAAACATCGAAACACCACATCATGAAACTAAAAATTCGCTCCGGTGAAATTCGTATTTTATGAAGATATTTAAAGAAAATATTATTCGAGGTTATTAGCGCAATATATTCCATTGTTTTAACATAATTATTGATTTTTAGATTTTTGCTATTCCCGCTGATCTCAGAAACGACTAATTTTGCAGTAAAATTGGGGTAAAATCTACTGTTTATTTTAAATGTCAAGCAGATTTCATATCAAAAAGATAGGTATGATAATTTAGGGATCTCGTTTAAAAATTATTTCTACTAAGTCATTTGTTTCCCAAATTGAAGACTGCTACTATTTTACGGCTAAAAATAAAGTGGCGTACTAAAGAAAAAACAAATCACTATAGCTGGAGCCGATTTTAAAACTAAACCATCGCGGTTTACTAAGTAGGTACTACTAGCCAGTAAAACTTTAACCGTTTGTAGTAGAGCTTTATCACGGTTATAAATCGTGTACTCAATAGCTTGCCAAGCCATAACAATAATACTTGAGTGAAGTTTTCTTTTGTTTCAAATCTCACAACACATGGGGTGAATGTACGGCCTATAGTGACGTCACACATATGACGTCAGAGGAATGCGTTTCGAACATATGGCAAAAAGGAAAAATTAAAACAACACTGCTGGTTCACTAAACATTACTTTCATATAATACATGTATTGCATTTATGAGTATAATATGAGCACGCTTCGCTTGCTGGAGGATGGAAATTTCTTCACTATGTCTTTATTTTATCTTTGATTAATATAGAAAAAATGGTGCAATACAATGCTTCATGCATTGCGACTGCTAGTATTACCTAAAAGTCAGTCATTATATAGAAAACACTGAAAGGTACAAAGTGAGTATTTCCTAGACCAAAAATTAAAATTTTGGCAAATGTTCAGAATCTCGTCTTATGTTCGAGAAAAACGGTTGAATCCACTCCGATTCTATCTGAATAGTCGTCTGCAACTTAATTGCATAGATAATAATGAGTATAGTCAGCAGCGTCAGCGAACGTAGTTACGAAGGAAAATGCAGCAGTCATGTCACCTCGAACAAAAGGGACTGCGTCGAAAATCTAGGTTAAAAGTCACTTTTCTGTCTTCAAAACCTGAAGCTTGGATCTGTCTTACTGATAGTTCCAAGCTTTGCGACATATCAAATACTATCGGAATTAAAATTGAAATTAAATTCTGCATATTTTTTATCGTATTTAACTTAAAACACATTCACTCCAAAATCATTGTCAAATATTCAAATTTTGCTATGTAATTCGGATTGAAAACTCTCAAACAGATATGTATCAACTCTCTTAAACCGCCCTTGCCCTTACCAGTAGAACTTCGCAATCGGATCAAGGGCATTAAACTGAAAATGATAATAAACTTTTTTTACGTTTCGTTAGAATTTTATGATCTATATCGCTGAGGTAAAACTTTCCATTTTGTCATAGTGTTCCTGCTTCATCCAGTCAAGGTACTTCATGAGAAGACTATTAATCAGCACATCAATAAAAAATAAATTGCAGCAGCCAGATTGTTAAGTATCTAAAACATCGCCAACCCACCATCAGTCCGACAAGAGTAAAGGCGGATGATATCACGCATGCGCGACTTGGTGCCCATAGCGGAGAGAGAACAATAATAGGGAACTTCCCACGACCGACCACGACCATTGGTCCGGCGCAATTAGCCGAGATGGCGTGGAGCGTGAGACACTTGACTCACTCAGGTAACTGGATAGACACGCACAATGTCAGGAATTAAGGTGATATCGTCTAGACACGTTTTGGTAAGGATTCGTAAACATTTATAGTGTAGTTTAAAAGACTGATGGAGAAGAAAAAAAATCTTTCGGTACAACTTTCCTAATTCTTTTTAACTTTTAATATCGGTAATTTTTAGAGCGTAACATTCATCTAGGAAGTAAAATAAGACATGAAAATTGTATGGAAATCCGTCATTTATTAATAAGGAATAGTCAATGGCATTTTAGTCAAACATATTGAAACAAAATAAAGCTGTTTTTATACGCGGGATTGTTAATAAGATAATATAGATTTTATAAAATAGAAATATAAAGCAATAGCAACAAACCAACAGTAACTATAACAGCTGAAATAGCAATAATAATTATAGAGCAATCACAATGCAAAGCCGGCTAGCGTAGAACAAAAGAAGGCCAACAGACTAGAACAACAGACCTTAAAGTGCACGTGCTTTAGAATAAAAGGATATTAATTGGAACTGTATTAACTAAAAATATTAAGTAAATAAAATATTAACTAAATAAAATAATTTTGGCAATACACAAATAAAATAATATTTGTGTATTGCCAAATTTATCTGCCTCATGAAAACTTTGATACAAACAAAAAACAAAACAACAGTAGAGTAAACAATAATGACATATAATTATGTGCTAAGTGATAAATGACCGACATCGGTGAAGTCTGATGGCAAGCAACAATAAGGCCAATACACCATTTTTAAATTAACTTCTTTAGGGTCTCGATTTAGGTGAAATTATCTAACACACTGACTTTCTGACGAACCAAAGAATTTTAGCACAAAACCACCGTGATTTAATAAAAACTAAGTAATGCATTAAAACGTTACCGTTAAAGTGCCCTATAACAATTTACGTAAAATGGTTGGGAATATAAAAATGATTTATGGCTGCTGTCTTACCTGTTCCGTGAGAATAATCATGTCCACAATGCACAAGCACAATAATACAAAGCGAATACGGGAGCGGGCATTATGAATGGAACAATACTGGAGAATATGAATTTAATTGCAATCATTTCAACTTGTTGAACTTTGTTCTCATAAATGATCAATTAGCAGCATCGCAATGTTGTCTTATTGCTTTGTAAAATTCCAGTACTTAATTAAAAAGCAAACTATTTCTTGCCCTATGGTATTTCTATAAAAGTTTCATAATCTACGGTTCATTTAAGGCCTTTTTATCTTGCAATGTTTGTACCTATGTAGGTTCGCATCAAATTTTGCAAGCTGAATTAGAAGTACTTCTACTTACTCCACGGATTTTGCATATTGCTTTAGTTCCGATGACAATGCAATTTTATGACAAGTATTAGGATTGGCTCCAGACAAGGAAACTCCTCAACGGTTAAAAACTAATAACTAATAAAAACACATCCTCAAGAATCATAAAAGCGTATTTTTAATTTTGCGTCCGTCACATTTACTTTGAGAAAGTGACACTTCTAGTGGATATAACAGTCGTCTAGTCAATATGACACTTTTAGTCGATATAACAGGATCGCGGGTTAAATCACCGTTAGAAATATCTTCACATTTTATAATAGTGGCGTTTAGAGTGCACAATCCACAGAGACATAGAAAAACTAGACACCTGCCGATGCGTTCGAACCTGTCCTACAGATTAGCTACTAGGGTATTCACGTTTTGTTCCACTGTAAGCACCTTATTTAGTTTTCAACACTTTCAAGTTTCAACCATACTCTCTCAAGCTGTTTTCAAAGATCTATAGTTGGATATGTTTCAGGTAACTTGAGCCACTCTGATTGGTTGTAGGTCATCAGTTCACCTGTCAGGATGCCTTCCTCCTGTTTCAACGGAAACTAACGCGTGTTCGCTATTCGTGAATCTTTCATTTTCGTCTCTTTGAACTTTGTTTTTAGTTCACCGAAAAGTAAGCAATTGCTCCAAAACAAGCTGTTGAAAAAAAATCTTTTGAGAATTGTGGTGCTGCAAGAAATATATAAAGTTATTTACGGCCCCACTTAAATCTTGGGACATCAAATAATCCTTATGGTCCACGTTACTTACTAATCCGTTTGTCATTATTGATTTGTTTATACTAAATAACGATGTTCTAGTAATGATACAAGAAATACTAGCAAGTACGACATATTTATGTGCTAAGACCATTGTTTATTAATGGCAATCCTACTTCTGATGTCAGCAACCCTATAAACTACTGGTCGAGCTAGAAAGTGTGCACGATTCGTTACACACATACAGTACGTTGGAAACGATGCATACTCCTGTACTGTACCTATAGAAGAAATATTAAACGGCTCGTTTCCTGAGATTCACTCGATAGTACAAAAACATAGCTAATTAAAGAAAATAATTTATATTATAGGTACTTACACGTACCATTTGTTGAAAGTGTTAAATTTCGTGATCGGTTTAATTGTGATAGCATCAGTAAGAAGTATTGCGTTTAAACACGTTTTTGTTAGCTTCACCAATATTTCTATTGGTGAATTTAAACTATTTATATCGAGTTAAAAAAATTCAAGTACTTAATTCAGATGACAATAAAACTAAGTAAAAACAAATTCTGACAAAACCAAAGCCGACAGACTTAATCATATTTCCTACTCCAACTAATGGTGAACGTAAAAATAGAATGAGTTAAGAGACCTAATTTTTACGGCCTCTGATTCTTCAATACAATAAATGGCCTTCACAATTTACGTTATTAAATCTGGTGCCTACTGTGCCCGCCCACATGAACTCGACAGTACATCATCTATTGTGGTATTACGTCGAATTACAGTTACGTCATTCAATTTTACATTTTTATCATCTTGGTCTTTACGGACATTAACAACATCGATGGAATCAATTTCAGTAGCTTTAAGCATTGTGTCTTCAAAACAAATATTTTAAATAGCACTGCTCTACTTATCTCTAAGAATATACGAAGTTAAGGTCACAATATCTCAAGGCTTTTTCTCTATGCGTTATGTTTCGGACCCCGATCCATGTTAAGGTGAAGGATATCATCGTGAGGAAATTATACACTTAAGAATTTTCCATAATGTTCTGAAAGGTGTTTAAAATCAGCCTATTCGCACTTGAACAGCGTCATGGAATATGACCTGTTTGCCAGGAACGAAGTAATATACAATTTTTTGTCAGCGTATTGGAAATATATTACAGAAAAAGAAAAATAATATTATAGAAAAATGGCATTGACGGAAAGTGGAAAAATATAGAGGACACCAGAGTTTTGGCAGTGGAGGCGCTATGAATTTGCGAGGACCAAAATTTTCACTTGAAAGTTATATCAACATAAATTATAATGTATACGGGTACGACCCATGTACGGTAATTCGACCCAGTTGCATGGATCATGGTCACGGCGAGACTGATCCATGCAACTGGGTCGAAATATCGGTAAAACAATTCGAATTCGTGAGTACCCGTATACATTATAATGTTTAGTGCCCGCGATAATATCAGTTTAAAATTATATTCCAACATACGCACCCAAAACCCTTGTCAACACGATAATCCCACATCGGAGTCCCGTTTTCGGAATCGTATCCGAATGTGATCCGTCACAAATGGTCAAACAATAATCGCTCAGTGGAGTGTGACAACATAAATTCTATAAAGATTGTACCCATCTAACAATAGAGGCACAGCTGCTGCTGACGCACTAGGCCCTTCGTGTACGTGAATGGAATGCCCAAATGCGTTATTCAATTTACCGCTTTGAATAATATGTTCACTTAATCCGATTATAATCGAAACTACGCGATCGCCATTATAAAGGTACTTTGTGATGTGTGTGAATCTTTGAGTATTTATTTTAACATTAGTAAGTAAATAAATGTGAATGTTTCAGTGATGCAATTATTTTTTATTGAGCGTTATCTATTTTAACCGTATCGAGCTTAACTGATGGATGAGATCCAATATAATTCATATTATAAATAACTCGTAATAATGTTTTTCAAAAAGCTACTGACTAAAGTGGACCTATAAATATGTATGTAAAGATCTATCATAATCCCAACTGAATATCCAGATTTAGAAGTACACGAATTAAATACTTTGTGACCTTAAATGTAAAGAAGTATTCTCCCAGGGGACTTAGAACCGGAGCTCTGCAAGCCAAGCTATAATCTAATTATTATATTATTCCAGAGGTTCGCCCGACGGGATTTAGCCATACTTTAAGTATTATTAGAGATTTACAATCCAGGAGCATTCCTTGCTGAAAGGAATCTGAATATAAACAACATCTATCTATAGTCATTATCACCGTTTGCGTATACCAAAGATATTTCATTACTTATGTTTTCCCAGTCTATCACAAATCCTTCTACAATAATGATTAATTCATGGCAAGGAGCGAACATACAACAAAGGAACGGGGACAAAGGCGGATAAATTGCTCCCCTTTTTGCATAAAATCGCGAATATTCCACGAACCTCACTAGTTCCTTGGAAAGCTTTTTGTAGGAGGCTTTCATAGAAAAGAATAATACAGATATTAATTTTAAACAAGATCATAATGATATAATGAAACACACTATAGTATCATTTTAATTTAGTAGCAGTTAAATAACTTAAAACTGTTTATAACATTAATACATTCATTCAAAAACCCACACGAAAATAGCTTTTTATTTTCAGTTTTACGTTTTAATATTTTCTTCTACATCATCATTATCACCACCCATAACTGTTCCACTGCTGGGAACGGGTCTCCACTCACAATATGAGGGGTACAGGCCGTAGTCCACCACACTAGACAAGTGCGTACTGTAGTACTCCACACATTATTTTCTCCACATCGAAGCCAAATTTAAGGACGCCGATATCCTAATACGTGGACGGAAGACTTGTACGGTTCTATTTAGAAGACCTGCTAATCCTGCTGTACTCCTAAAAGACTGTAATGTTCATTTCTTTTAACACATACACGTCTTTACAAAGTAATTATCAGAAAAACTAGTTGGCGCTATAGACGGATAGCTACTAGTCCGGGCGAGCAAGAGCTTAGTTGGGTATAGACAAGACAAATCGTTTCTATCTATTAGAGTCCTGTCTGAGAGGACTTACGAGATAAGCTGTGCGTTGACACGTGAATACACGACATTCTGGCTTCTCATGGTAGATTATAAAGTTTATCCTTTAAGCACCGTATCGAGGGAGTAGGTAATGGAGAAGGCAAAAGGGTCAAAATATTACTATCAAATACACCTAAAATCCGAGCTTAGGTCATATACATTACATAACTTTTTATTTCACTTCAATACATGCAGTATTTCCGAAGTTATAAAGACGAGAAGTTCAAGCCCTTTTTTGAATTTCCGCGCTTACGCTATGACGTCACGACGTGGCTCGGCCGCGAGCGAGCGACGGCGCAACTATAGAAAATATGGGTCTATGCAGTTCAAAAATCTATAACTTTCTTATTTCTATAGATACAGACTTGAAATTTTGCATAGATGTAGTAGATAGTATGTGAATTATATATGTTATTTTATTATTGATAACTAAGGTTTGCTCGCGGCTTTACTTGAGTTTAAATTAACATTTCGGTCAAAAATCCCTATCAACTACGCGCGACTACCGAGAGATGACGTCATCGAGTAGTGACCGCCCGCCTGCGTTATTAAAAAAACCAGCGGCCGTAAATACGCACTTTGATCGTTAATATCTCAGCCATTTATTGAGATATGGAAAAAGTAAAAACACAGTTTTTCTTGTAATTTTTTATAGATTTATTTGACGTGTAAAAAAAAATTCGTTTGCCTGGTCCATTGATAGCCAATGAACAATGCATGATTAAATTAGTATTAGATAGGGTATAGCCTTTAGTTAGAAAGGCTGACGAGGAAGCAGTCGAATTATCTGACGGTAACTGTCGTTAATTTTAATCACAAAGACACTAAGCATTTTCTCAAATAAGCCATAGGTTTCCCGAAACGAAGTGAGGGCAGATACTAATAGCTACATAAGAAAATAGCAGACCAAATTACGTACAAAATTCACCGACGCCGACGGCGGCAGTGACCGCTAAAATTCAAAACCGGTTATTCAAAGTGTTTACATCAAGTTTACATCATACGGCCCAAATACATTATTAGTACCGTTTAATATTATTACAAATCGGAACTGTCCAAAATCCGCAATTAACTTTTCTAACAATATTTTTTACATAATATAAGTTTATGCTTGACTAAAATTCCACCTGATGGTAAGCAGCGATGTAGTCACTCTTGACTGTTTGTTTGTTTCTTCTTCTTCATAATTATTTGGACATTATCGTAAGACTTTCAAAGTTATGTATCTATGGCCAAACTTACGCCGGGCAAAAATACAACCAGGAACTCACTTTAGAATTACTTCCCAAGTAGTTGCAGAGCACTGCAACCAATGTTGACTAGTTACCTGAAGGTAACCTGATGGGTGGGTAAAAAACTCGATCACGACGCATGAGCGCCATTGAAAGTAAACAGGGTAGTATAAGAGCCTTTAATGTTCAACAAGGTGCACCACGAGAGGAGGAGGAACCCGTTACACCTCAAAATCTATCTATCTAAGTATCTAATTGTTTATCACATACATATGTTTAAAGAGCGATAAAGATAATTTAGAGCTTTACTTCTCATCAGACTACTCCTTCCAATTTCCGCGAGCATCGAATCATCTCGTATATAGTTGTGAATGATAGCATCAGTTGGTATTCGTTACGATGGACTGCTAAATATTTAGTAAGGCAATTTTGTTAGACTACCTTAACGCTTAAATTAATCTGCATTTTAACGAGCCGATTCCGTTTGAAATATTCGCTAAAAGCCAGCCGAGTCGCAACGAAAGCATCTAAATACATTGTTAAGAATTTTTAGCTTGTAAATTAACACACATTATCATAACATGGGTTGATTTCGCTTACCGTCTGACATTAAAAGAAATATTCGCTGAAAGTAACAAAGTTAATTTGCTGTATAAACTTATGATATTTCCTTTTATAAAGGTTGACTGGGTGGCAAAGAAGCTTAAATTGTCTGCTCGATTAATATCCATAGTGTGGGTGGATAAACAGACAGAGGGGCTGGAGAAAATGACATGATTACGTCGCTACGTCCTGTGTCATATTATGTATAATTTAGTTGGTCACTCGGAAATGTTTGCCAATTGTATCGGTGCTTCAGTAACATGGTCTAGTAAAGTAATGAACCAATGTTAGTTAATTTTAAAAAGAACAACAAACTTGCACAGTGGCAACTTGAGCATGCATGTTTTTTTCATCTATATACATTGACATTAGTTATAGTAAGTCAATGTCTGTTAGTCTATAAGTCATGGGCATTACCTAGATAACAAAAACTGCTACCAAAAACGATCCGACCACAATATTTATCTCAACCCATTGACTCCGACTTAAAGCTTGCCTTGAAAGCTCCTAACTTCGGCACATTCCTCAAGACTATAGATGGCCATAACTGGCTCGCTCCTTATTCCAGTTTAAAACTTGCATTTTGTTTTCTTATGCCATGACGTCAGTGCGTCCGCGCAGCAAGCTTGCGCGTTGTATATCGGCCGTGTCAAGTCCGCAAATAAACGTGTGATGCAATGCGTTCAAAACTAATTCATGCCCCCTTTTAAAAGCATCTACGACATGAAATCGATTTTATTATGCGATGTAGGTCATTCGTCAGTGGATGATGCACGGAGTATTGTCTGTTTTTGAAGGTAAAGTCTAGATAGGAACAATATATCGCGTGAAGTATAAATGAAGATATAGATTTTTATGCGACTGTTTCCAGAATAATAATGTTGGGACTTGTTAATTTAAGTAGTTTACTTTTTACTTTATTACTTTTTTATTTTATCTTCATGTAATACACCAATGCAAGTTATGTCAGGTAAACCAAGACCACTAATTCCTAAGCAGACGAATACTACCCGAGGGTTGAAGACAATTTTCGTACTCCTACCTCATGTAGTTATCACTGTCTGACACACGACTAAAGCAAATGACAAATAACTAATGTTAAAACCAGATATGCACATAACTTTTGGAAACGTCGGAGTCGTTTAGGACTTGAATTGGGAACTGCCGAACGTGTAACTGACTTTCAACAATGTTTTATCCTCTGTTTAACACATTGCAGTACCAACGAGTATTTTATTATGTTGTAACTATATCGATATTACTCAGTCTTATATGTAGTTTAAGTATCTTTCCTTGTTGTGTTTGCATCGCTAAGCCTTATTTTCGTCAGTCGCTCGTGTCAGCGATAGAGATAGGAATAAATTAAGATAACCGCAAGGCCGCCCACATCGTCTGTGTGTCGACTGAGGCACCTCACTGCACCTCGTCGTATTAATTTTGTGTGCCTTAGAAATTTGCAGTCCGCCGAGAAGCATCCGAGATGCCTTTGATGCTGCTGATATCTATGGGCGATGGTGACCATACCAACAGTAACACTTGTTGCCATTTTTTCATTTTAATTATCACAACCTGTTCACAATACTAACATCGAATATCGTACGTTTATTTCGAACGAATGACACAATCCTTTTTAACATAACCTGTTTTGCAATGGCTACCGAATATTCGCATGCTATTCAATGTCGTTTCGAATTTGGAACTAACGACTTATGTTGTTTTTAACTGCCAGTGTTTCGTGGTTTCTGAACTGGCTCTTCACGTCAAACATTCGCGGTCCAATTTGCTGCTGTAGCTGCTCGTGGGGTATCCAGAATGGATGTCCTCGATCGTCCTGTTAGAGATTCCTGTCTTCTGCACCGTTCAGGTGTATACTGCGGTACATCGCCAGTTTACATAAAAACATGCTCCATTTCTAAAAAGGTTCTGTTTTTATTGCACATACGAAGCTAGCAAATAGCAATGTTTTTTTTTCATTAAACTTGAGTAACGGAGTTATTCAGTTTGCGAGTGTAAAAAATTTGTTACCGGCGTCCTATTTTTGAAACTCTGTCGGAGTGCTTTTGTCGGTAATAGTTACCACAAAATCCAGACATATTTTCCAGACCCCAACAGTTTTTATATGTGAAAAGAAACAATACAGTACTAATGTTGAGAAAATTGCACGCACGCAGGAGCGTCTTTGGCATGGTTAAAAGTATACACAAAAAGCTAAATGTTATTTTTACAAATGAACTAATAACAGAAAATAAATCATTTATCAGTGTCTAGTGTCAATGTAAAATACCCCTTTGACAAAATGAACTACGGTAGAATTTCGAGCACAAAGCGTGTCAGTAGGTAGAGTGGTTTACTAGTTCCTCATAAATAAATAATAAATTAATCCTTACCAAGAAAAATTTACGGAGGTAATCTCCGCACTACACAAACGGAAATGAGAGGCATTGGTAATCTACGAGTATTCATTATTTTTTATGACCCACACAAGCCAGTATTCATGGCCTATTTATCAGCATAAAAGAACGCAAACATTGGATAATATCTACGTCAAAAACAGAGGTGGCCATTCAAAGGAATAAGGTCAACCTCCTCTTTAACTTTCGGGTCAACAAAAATATAATTTAGAGATAAACGGTGAGTAATTCTTTTGTACAAATATTTAAAGTTGTGGTTAATACAACAAATCTATGCTTATTATTAACTAAACAAAACTCGGATGGTTCTTCTTCGTAAATCATAAATGTCCCACTGTTGGGCTCAGGTGACCACAGGTGATCGCACCTTAGAGAACATTAGGCATGGAGATTTCCTAACACTGTTTTCCTTCCCCGAAGTAATAATCAATTTATAACACGCAAATAATTTTGAAAATAAGTGCTGAAGGATTTGAATCCATTGAATCCATTTCAATCCACTTGGCTATCACAGCACTCGTTTGATTACTAGTAGAAAATATTAATCAACATAAAATAATTCCCAAAAGAACTTCGCTCTCTATGAGAATTAGTATATAAATTGTGATTCACTCCCTGTAACCTTGTCACAATCAATTATTATATAACAACCATCACGCACATGTGTCGTTCTAATTCGCAATTAGTATGATTAAATTTTATGGTAGAAAACACCTATGGCCTTAATGAATCGCCGCGTATGTAATTAATTAATTAAAAACTATTTTCGCATATTCCATTACATTTGAATGATAGCCTACTTTTATTTTAATTGTATTTCATTTGATTGCTCAGGTAATTGCGATTAATTCTAACAACAAGAAAGACGTAGTTACTTTCGAGTAATTTTAATTCCAGACAGTAATTATTACCCATTGGAAAATTTTATGAACCTTTGCGATTACCTACTTGTAATTACGTCATACACCTAAACTTCTTGAATTCTACATAACTATAGGAACAGTTCCGATAAATGATTCGTAAAGCTCTACCTTTGATCATACTTCTTCTTATAGGATCTTTATATTGATTGATCATTAGTCAACCAAGGCATTAGCGGGCGCGTTCGACAAATGAGTGGGTGAGGTGACCGCTACTAGCAAAAAAAATTGGTTGTCTGTAAAGTCGGTTTACTGACGATAGTTGAACGTGACAACGTCTTAAGAAAATAATTTCCTTTGAATGAGTAGGCAAGCACAATAAAAGAACACTTTTTCAATACAAGTTAAGTCATTTATTAAAAATGAATGCTGGATACTTATACATCCTACATCGTGATTCAGAATTATAGCGCCCCACTACTCAACGCCATCTAGTGTACTGCGAGTGAACTACCAGCTCAGCCAGCCTTCCTCCATCGATAAATGGACCCAATCGAACTTAATGAATAATTGTTCACTGCACAATACATAGATGGCGCTGGTATAATAATTCACCAACGGTAACGACGGTAACGCATGAGTCATGTTTTTTCATGCGTGCCACCGAATTATAAGACGTTGTCACGTTAAAAAGTTTTGAATGCTTCCCTGCTGCGGAGAGCACGTAAAACAGTCGGTTTGACTTGTTATCGTTAGAGGACACTCGTTAAGCCACATCAAAGGCCTTCATTTAGCCAGAATTTTGCTATACCTACTCGTATTTGCAAAATGGTGGCACATTGATCTATAGACAGGTGGTATACTCGTATATGTACACTTGTCTGAAGTCGTTAAAAGATCACTCGATCCTACACCCACCATATATGTACGTCCAATCCTGTATCCGACGGGGCCCGAGTGTAAACCGGCTCGAAATAAAGCTCGGTAGCGTACACACAACGGTAAAGTTGTTTAGTCCCTACCGGAAGACATTAGCTAGTGTTAGTGTACACAGTACAACAGAAAGCACACTTGACTATTTGCTATATTACGTATTTCGCTTATTCGGATTACAAAGGACAGGTGAAGTCTTCATGAAAATGGTACATACACATCAACTCTGTTTTTAACGGCTATATCAAAAAACTGATATACGGATTTTTATGCTGTTTTTATTTTTAGTCACAGGAACAGCTTACGTAAATTATTTAATCATCAAAAAATTTACAAAATGTGTGAAAAAAGCAAATGTAAATAATAATAATTTTTGAACATAAAATAATATACATTACTGCATCTGTTTCTTAACTATGGATTTTTATGTTATCATGTTAAGCGTAAATCTGTATTGTATGTGGTACCTAATTATCATTCCTATCATCGAAAATAAAACAAACCGTACACTTTGAAAGGCAATGAAAAACAACGACACAAAAACTAATATCCATTAGTATTTATCGAGATGTAAATTTGAAAAAAAGGACTTGACTATGAAATAAAACTTTAGACAAATTCAATTCCATAATAACATTCATGTCTGTCTGTCATCATTCAACTGTCTAGCTAGTCTGCCGGTCCTTGCCAACCTACACACGTCCCACACTGTCCAATTTTTATTAGTTTATGATTATTGCTATAACAAGACAGCGTACCTAATAGCTTAGTGGTTTTGAAGTGGCTCTCCCGTAGGGGTAACTAAACGAAAGACGTGGATGAATGGAGTTTTTTTTTTTATTGGAACGAAGTTCCTTACGGCAGGCTTGGAGGGGATAGGTTTTGCTGCGGCGACCGAACTGAAAAATATGTGATAGTAAAACCGTAAGAAAAAATGCGTGGAATAAAAGCGTTAAATGAGACGTGCGCAGGCGCGATAGTCGCCGAAGGAACTTCGTTCCTACCTGGTGTCCCACGACACCAAATCATTTAGTTTATGTAATAGAGGTGGCGCTGAAAGTGACTACAACTAAATAGATGTCGCTGATCGCATTTGATTTGTGTAAGATAATGTAAGAACTAAATAGATGTCGCTGATCGCATTTGATTTGTTTAATTAAGTTTAAATGCAAGTCCCCCTTTATTTAGTTTGTAACGCATGAGTGATGCTTTTAGTGATACTGATATTCATGGATGACGTTGACCACTACTAGTATAATTTGTCGGTTATTTACAAAAAAAAGTACCAAATAATAGTATTGTTCTCATGTATCACTCAGATTTCCGACATAATGAGAAATTAAGATCCGAATATAGTACAACTAAATTTCAAAGTAGGAAGCATTACTGCGTATTATAATATAAAATAAATTAATAGTTTGAAAAACTGAAAACACGCTTTTATAATGCTATCTATAATGCTACGTACAATTTTATTATGAGATATCTAATAATTTTATCAAATTAGTGTATTGTCATCGGTCCTCAACGAAATCTGGCCGTTTAAAGTGGGTCAAAATCGCGCCCAAAGAAGTCGGTTACAAACATACAGGTGAAGCTAATATAAAGCGTGTAATAAATCACTTGCTTCGGTGAATGAAATGATCGGGAGGAAACCTCAGAAACCTACAAACGTGAGAAATACAATTTTTAATGGATTTCTAAATCTGTTTTAAACCCCAATTCCAATCTGCTTAACTGAAATCGTGTTGTAGTTTTTATAGCAGCATTGTGGTAAAGGGCATTGACCGGAAAGTCGTTTAAAAATATGCAAGTGAGAGTATTTCGGTTGTAAAAAGCAAAACAAAAGGAAATCCATTTATTTTCACAACGAGATTAAAAGTTGGTTTGCCCTTTTGATATTGAAAATCTTTTCGTTTAGTCATAACAACGTTAATGTCATTGACATACTACAGCCTGGATCGGGTTTCCTGTGATAATGAGAAGGTTTAAGGCCACGGTCCGCCACGCTGGCCACGTGCGATTGACTTCACATCCCTTTGAAATCACTATGGAACCGTACGGGAGACAGTGTTTCGACTTACTGAAATACATACGTAATATAAGTCCCTGCTATTATGACACAGAAAAATATGTTATTCGATTGGATGGCTTTATTAAATTTCCGTGAGCCCAGGCTGGCTAGCCTGCTCTCTTGATTGAGTCAGCCGACAAATAGCTTGTATTGTACCGGCTAGGAGCTAGAGACAGTATTTTCTTTTTTTAACCGACTTCAAAAAATTAGGTTCTATGTTCGACATGTTCACCGATTTCTCCGTCAATTGTGAATCGATTTTCAAAATTCTTTTTATTCGTAAGAGTGCACTTCATAGGTGGTTCCCACTGCCCCCAAGTCTGGATCTGATGACGGAATCCCAGGAAAATCAAGGGAACCCCTCAATTTTTTTGATTACTTGTCGATTTTGAATTAGGTCTTTTTATGGGAACCATAATCAAAGATAAAATTCTTCATCCTTTTTTCCTTCCTCAGCCAGCAACGCATCGGTGATACCTATGATGTTACGTACGATATCATAAGCGACGGAGACCATTTACTATTAGGTAGCTCGTTTTCATGTTTGTCGGCTGTTTATATTAAAAATACAGATATTGAACGTATTCTTTGATCAGAACCCGATCACAGGCTAATCCGATTTCCGTTAACCTTTTTTTACTTTAACCAGTCATTACAAACATTTGAGTATATCACGACCCACGGCCTACGGGTAGCAGGCCCAAAACCCCGTCAATAAGGGGCCACGCCATTGTTTCAGTTCCGCGTCGTCGGTCATCTGATTACGTCACGCTCGGCAACCATCACCGCAGGTGGACCGACCACGTATGTGGTCAACGAAAAGGAAAATTGCTCTAAGCTGTCGGTTTGTTAATTTTCCTTGCACGAGCTACGTTGAAGAATTATTGCGCTATATAAAAAGTTCGGTATTGATTTTCTAAACAACGTTTAGGTAGTTACTCACTTAAGTTAGTTCTTTACCACCCAAGACTACATAGCTGCTTACCATCAGGTGGGATTACTCAAGCATTAACTTTTTTATGGAAATAAGGTAGCGAACCAGCATGCAGCACCACCTTTCTGTTGCCGGCCATGACAACTGTGACCAACCTAGAACAAGACTCAAATGGGGCCTAGGATAGTTAGCAGACGGTGTTAGACCAATAGTTGGTTAGTTTGTTGGTGGGTATGACGACTGGAGCAGGGTCTATTAATGATAGTAAGTCCTGGTACTTGTTGTTAGTAATAGTCCAGTTAGTAATTGCTATGAGTATTGTTTTTATTCGGTCACAGATGCGTTGCTCGAGGACGAAGAGGCGTCCGGTCATACGTACGTTATAAACACGACATTGAGAATGAGTGTAGTATATTAAAAGCCGGCCCAGTATGTAACTCCTGTGTACAGTCACGAGCAATAATATTACATTGTCACGTTTTCTAAAATATCTTAACTTGAAAGACAACAACAACAATTCGTTATTTTGACATCATTTAATGGTTAGTTAATTTAGAACGAATTGTTGTTCACTTGTTTCTAGATTGGTACAAGTTAAGATATTTTAGAAAACGTGACAATGTATACATATTATTGCTCGTGACTGTACTTGCATACTACATGTTGCCAAGAACGGTGCGCAGGTCAACCAATTAGAACGTACGTCGAGCAGTCAGATTAAATCTGATCAAATTTTAATATGTATGTATGCCATTGTAACAAGCCATTGGAACGAAACCCCAAATTATATTCAAATAACACTATTGCGCCCGCGTCGTTTGCGTAACAACACAAGTACGTATCCATTTAAAAAAATTAACACAAGTAAAATTTTCACTTAAGTAGGTAGATCATTCATTTGCAATTCATGCTGTTATTTTATAAATGTCAGTAACATAATTATAGGAAGGGGGTTCCTCCCCTTTCGGGTTTAGGGTATAATTATTAATTTGCCTTAAATATTGATCTTACCGAAGCGAAACGAGGGTGGTTACTAGTATAATGCAAAGTTGGCGTCAAAATCAGAATGATTGTGTGATTTCCCTATTGCAGGAAGGATCTGGTCTGCCCGTTTGAATCAGTACCGATCTGACTAGGGCTTTCGAATACCGAATTTTTTCAATACCGGTATTAATACCGGACTTTTTCTAATATAATACCGGTATAGAAAAAATTTAAATTTATTTAATAACATAAATCAGAAATGATATCAAAATGTTTTTAGTCCCAAATAATAACTAGGCCACCTACTGTATCCTTAGGTTTTTATTGTACGTTTTATCATAGTTCGCATAGCAACGACAGTTTCGAGTTTAACGGCAGAACTGGGCCAATAGAGATTAAACTGCATTGCGGAATGCCAGTGGCCATTAAACCGTCGATCGATTACAACGATGGTTCATACATTATGTTCAATTTAACAAACATACGCGAATACATTGACATTCATTAAAACTTGTTAAGCCCAGTTGGTAGCGAAGCGAGGGGTCTCGGATTTGATTCCCGGCCGGGGCAGACATTTAGGTGACATATAAATGTTTAAGGAAATAGCAAAAAGGTTAGTCGACATCACAGGAGACCGAAGAGCTGGCAGCTACCTCGGACAAAGAATTAGCCTAGCTATTCAAAGGGGGAACGCTGCCAGTATCTTCGGAACCTTGCCTCAAGGGACTCCTTTTAATAATATTTTTTAGTTGTTACTTTTTTTTTAACTTTTTAATTATAGGTTGTGTGTATTGTTGAGAAATATCAAATTGTAAATACAATAAATCATTATTTTAATGTTTAGTGGTGTTGTTCCACGTGCACGACACGTGTTATAGGGTTTCATAGGTAGTAGAGCCTAGAGTTCGCCCGGGGTAGTACTACCGCCCGCCTTTTAATGAAATCGTTCAGCTACGAAGTGGGTAAAAATAACATTGAAAATTGCATTACATTAATATAGGTACATAGATGAAGCTAAATATAAACTTATAAGTGCTTGTTAAAAATCATATTCTTTTACGCGCCACAGTAGTTTCCATAACATACCAATTATGAGTCTAGATAGCCACCAAACGATACTATTACAGTGACTCATATCACCGTCAGCCAAACCAGTCGACCAGAAATAACGGTAGACGATCCTAGCGCAGAAATAGGAAGTGTATTAGCTCCGGTTTTGTTTTTCGTTCACCGAAATGAGGCCGTGTGTATAGTTGGATTATACTGACTGCATCCCGTAATGCGTGAGGGCTGTTGTCCGCGTCTCACATGTGATATGTCCCTAGCAGAAGTACAATTTATCTGGCTAGCGACATCTATATATAAAATAAATAAATGAAACTGATCGTTGTCTGTACGTGGAAGAATTTATTATCGCAATAAAACCCAAACAATTCATGTTAAGTGATGCTATTAGTGAAAACTGCGCCTAAATCTGTTAAGAAGTTTCTGAGATTACCGACAAACAGACAGGTACTAAAAATCATTGTTTTGTTAACATTTCATGGTCATCATCACAACCCATAACTGTCCCACTGCTGGGCACGGGTCTCCTCTCACAATGAGAGGGGTATAGGCCATAGTCCACCACGCTGGCCAAGTGCGGATTGGCGGACTTCACACACCTTTAAGAACATTATGGAGAAGTCTCAGGTGTGCAGGTTTCCTCACGATGTTTTCCTTCACCGAAGCAAGTGATAATTAAATTTTAATACGCACATAATTTTTGAAAATTAGTGGTGCGTGCGGGGTTTACTACTATATACATATATACTATATACAATTATACATATATACTATACTAATGCTTAACATTTCATGTTAAATGATGTTATTTTAATAAGTTCATAAGTAAAAAGGTTATGGGAATTTAAAGAATCACGACTAACAATTGTCGAGTGCGGATACTAAGTAACTAGGCTTAAATTGGTCTTACCGGTCCACCGCTAGGTGGCGATGCTATATATCAATCGACTCAACTTTTGATTCTGAGTCGATCGGCATGACCTTCAGCGTCCGGAAAGGTCAAATAAAAAAGTTGCTAGAAAACGGTTTTCTCGATAGATGGCGCATGTTTCATCGGTTTCTCATGTCAGCGCATGCTCAGCCACTCCTCCCAATAATAGGTCCGAAAAATAGGTTCAAGGTTATTTTTTTTATGATGAGTACCCCGAACTGCGCGCAAAGTGAAAAATAGGTTCAAGGTTATTTTTTTTTTATGATGAGTACCCCGAACTGCGCGCAAAGTGAAAAATAGGTTCAAGGTTATTTTTTTTATGATGAGTACCCCGAACTGCGCGCAAAGTGAAAAATAGGTTCAAGGTTATTTTTTTTTTATGATGAGTACCCCGAACTGCGCGCAAAGTGAAAAATAGGTTCAAGGTTATTTTTTTTTATGATGAGTACCCCGAACTGCGCGCAAAGTGAAAAATAGGTTCAAGGTTATTTTTTTTTATGATGAGTACCCCGAACTGCGCGCAAAGTGAAAAATAGGTTCAAGGTTATTTTTTTTTATGATGAGTACCCCGAACTGCGCGCAAAGTGAAAAATAGGTTCAAGGTTATTTTTTTTATGATGAGTACCCCGAACTGCGCGCAAAGTGAAAAATAGGTTCAAGGTTATTTTTTTTTTATGATGAGTACCCCGAACTGCGCGCAAAGTGAAAAATAGGTTCAAGGTTATTTTTTTTTATGATGAGTACCCCGAACTGCGCGCAAAGTGAAATATGTATAGTATCGCCCCCTAGCGGTGGACCGCTAAGACAAATTTTTACCAGTAACTAAGACCAGTTTCCTGAAGCGAAGCAAGACCGGGATTGCAAGAAAGTTAATATTTATGACAACTACTCTTCCATAGTAGCGTTTAAGTAGAAGCTCAGAGTGGAGAATAAATTCTGAGTAGAAGCAAACAAACTAAATTAAAAGAAACAGGTCAAAGCTTCAAGAACAATAACCACAACTGAGGGGATACAAGAAAGCTCGTTCCAACTTCAACTTAGAGCTTTTCTAATGACAAAAGGCGGAAAATATTTATCAATATCACAATGTACAAAATAGAGCTAAAGGACTTTTAATAACGATTTTTCAATATCACTGCTATCAATGAAACGATATGTATCTCCAAAGGGAAATTAAAAAAAAAACTGGTCAAGCGCGACTCATAAACGTAAGGTTCCGTACCACCGAGTGCTAATAATAATAGTAATAACTGCGTTGCTTATTTTTACCCATTAAATCTACGCCTTAATGTAACTTAATACAAACACGAGCATTAATCTCAATATCGTGAACAACACATATCATTGCTGGTTTAAAGTTTCACCCGAACTAATACGTGAAATATAAGATGAATTAGCTACATCCCACTTGATGGGTATCACAAAATCCATGATTAGGAAATTTCTATCTTCTATTTTTGAGACTTTATACTTTACTAGGTTTCCCTCACGGCTTCGCCCATCAATTTCCATAAATCACTTGCGTCAAGTTCAGACATTAAACAAATGTATCAAGAGGAATACTTAATAAAAATACATCTATCGCTATTTAAAAGGAGAAAGGGCACCTGCCTTTCAAAATTCAAATTTTTGCACGTATCACTTAATGGATACAGTGGTCAATGCCCGAATACAAAGACTTACGTACAATGTTGTAGAACGAAATTTTTGATTAGGGATTGGCCCGACTTCACCCAGCGGTGGTCAGTTAACTTTACATCCTCTCCGTATATTATTACTGTCACTGTGTTTGATTTATATGTCTCTTAAGTATATGAACAGGAGGACATTAGCTTTAACAAATTGCAGTCAATCGCAACATAAAATTGCCAGTTACATTTTATATCTACCCATATGGCGCGATGGTTAACATACCGAAACGCCGTTCCAAGGGTCCTGGGTTCGATTCCCAGCGAGATGTAAATTTGAATGAGTTTAACTTTCTGTTCTCGGTCTGGGCGTGTGTGTTCTTGTCTTGTGTATTGTCCATGGCACCCACAACACAGGGAATTCTAGTGTGGGGCTATAATCTGTTTTTTTGGTGTCTGCTGTCTGCAACAGCTTTTGGACTCATGTTTTGATGCGACACACCGATATATTATAATACTTAAGGAACATTCATCTGTATGCATACACGGGCCCAAACAGTTTTGCCGAATAATTTATGCAGAATCTTTACTTAAAAATCTTTGCGTATGACATACGTGACAAGAACGTATCTATTGGGAGAATCATCCCAAATTCGCTGACGGCATTCAATGCACTAAAAGCTATCTAGAAGAATATTTACATCAGAATCAATCGTACAACTTGGAAAGAATAGGTACTTGAGCCGTCAGAGCCGAGCTTTCAAAACAAAGCCATAATAACAAGAACATGTCGAAAGGACAAAGAGATCACATTGTAGGTCAGCAGACGGGTGGTAGACATTCCGCTAGTGGTAGAATGTAAACAACACGCTCGTAAACCAAATGAAATTAGCCAAAAGCCATCAGCGGCGCGACTAACGTGCGCACCATTTAGAGTGAAAACCATCAAAAAAATGAGCGTTACGGGGAAAATTTGGTTGTGTTATGATTTCGGCGTAACGTTGAATTTATTATATCTAATACTAGTAAGCCCGCCCTCGCTTCGCTTCGGGAAACCTGTCTCTTGTTAACAACACTCGAAAATCGTTAGTCATGATTCTTTAAACTGACAACTTTTTTACTTATGAACTGATTGAAATAAAACACTAATTTTAAATGAAACAACACAATACATTAATGAAAACCGTAGCCAAATCAGCGAGGCCGTTTTTGGGATTAACGCGCACAAACGCACAGACAAAAGTTCTAACATTCATTGTTTTGGGTTTGCGTTATATTTATGGCGTTAATAAAGAAATTAACGATTTCTGGGGGGCTTTTCTCATATATCTTTTATGTACAAATAACGATCAGTTACAAATTCACTATACATATCGCTTGCCCGCAAGAATACTGTATTAACTCTAAAAACTTACTTTTTCAGGAGAAGCGATTAAAGCTTTTAACTACAAATATTGTGGTACTTTCTTACGAGAGGGATATTGACACAACTTTCGTAATTTGCTTATTCAGGGAGCAAACGATTTTCGACCTCATTCAAAAGGTAGAACGTACTTTTTTTATTCGAACTGTATCATTAAGTCAGTTAGTGCCAAATTTTGACTTAATACTGTATTCTTTGTAAGGATGATCATCAAAGAATAAGTTCTCACACTACAAAAACGCATATAGCATTAAATACGTAGTCAAATCGAGCACATCTAATGAAACTGAACTATCATTGTTTTACTTTTATACTTTTGTAAAAACATTCTTAAAAAAATGGTTGTCTGTAAAGTCGGTTTACTGACGATAGTTGAACGTGACAACGTCTTAAGAAAATAATTTCCTTTGAATGAGTAGGCAAGCATAATAAAAGAACACTTTTTCAATACAAGTTAAGTCATTTATTAAAAATGAATGCTGGATACTTATACATCCTACATCGTGATTCAGAATTATAGCGCCCCACTACTCAACGCCATCTAGTGTACTGCGAGTGAACTACCAGCTCAGCCAGCCTTCCTCCATCGATAAATGGACCCAATCGAACTTAATGAATAATTGTTCACTGCACAATACATAGATGGCGCTGGCAGACGCATCGCTCACTCAAGTAGGAGAGAGACGGATGTCGGACGCTGCCGAACGCTGCCGAACGCAAAGGCCGATTGATACGCCGTTAAGGTAACGCATGAGTCATGTTTTTTCATGCGTGCCACCGAATTATAAGACGTTGTCACGTCAAAACACTCCTTATTTTATACTCCTTATTTACAACACATTAGAAACAAATATGTACCTAGTTAATTACACAAAGTAAAATGTTAGGTAAGTGTTACTCCGTATATGTTTTTCAAAGTAGGTCAGTATAAACCACGGGTCATGAGGATAAAAGACAACCCCCGGACAGGTGGACTGGACGGCACCCAAAACGTAATTAAAATAGCGCGTGGCAAGCCACACGCATTTGTTTTGGTCACGCAAAGTTCACGTTGTCACGCAACATTTTGCTGGAAGTGCCTATGAGGCGTGAAATTTGACATGCTTGTCCAATTCTGAGCTGTAAACTATATTTATTTACATCAGTGTTGAATAAAGATGACCGATAGGGCATTACATAAATAACGTCACACAAATTTTAGAACTTTGGTGGTGACTCATTGGTTGTCACTTATGTGAAACACCTTCCCCCGTCACATGTTTTTCAATTATATTTGCCTATTATATTATATATTTGCATATTATATTTGCCGTTGACCCGTCCTCCCTTAACGTGTGACTTAAGGATGGCCTTAATTCCCGTTTTTTAATCCTCGATGTCATGGCTATAGACAATTGGGTCAGCAAACTGTTTAAGAGTACAAGAACACAATAATAAGCAGATTTATTGACAGGATTCCCTGTATCGCAGGTGACATGGACAACACAAATAACACATCACTAACACACACGACCCGTGACCAACCATTTATCTGTCACATAAACATCTGCCCCGGCCGGGATTGAACCCGGGACCTCTCGCCTCGCAGGCAGGGTCACTACCAACTAGGCTACGTCGTCGCTACGTCGTATCTGTCTACGGGGTCGTACTATAGACAATTTTGACTTTCATGTAGGTGCTGTCAAAAATCGAAATAATTAACATGATTATTAACATCAGTAAACACACCTTGTTAGTACATATTTTCGTTAAGTTAATAGAGATTTCTTAAAAGACGCTCTTACTGAGAAACAAACAGAATTCTTCTAAGAATGATTAGATTAATTTCATGTAGCAAAAATGTTGTATGTTTAGATAACTCGGACGAAAATAAAACCCACTTGTTGTTTGATGGCGCCTCTATCGCTATCGGGGAGCGATCGATTATTTTCGGCTTCCATACACAAGTATTGTACTTGTACGACCCGTAGAACGTTCCGTGACTAGATGCCTCGATTTAATACCTGGTTTGAACGTAGTAAGTACAAATAATAATAAATCTCCACCAATCTGCACTTGAGCAGCGTGGTGGAGTATGCTCTTTGCCTCCTCAGACCCGTCGTGCTCAGTACTGGGCCATTTATGGATTGAAGTCAATTAAAAGTTAGTATGAATTTATTATTGTAAAAAGTTTATAAAATTTAGGTTTTACTTTCAGGAAGCTAGCCAACCTAGTTCTTTAAAAATTCATGGAAGTAGCTGACGGTGATGAGAACTGCGTTGTCTACTATGGCTATAAAAACACTGACATCAGAAACCTACCTAAAATGTTCCAGTCTCATTTCAGGTCATTTGGTATTGCTTCAGTTAGAAAAATAGACATCGCAGAAGGGCAAAGCCTTTTAAAGAAAGGGGAGAAAGGTCAACTAGGGCTTATTATACCACATTGCAGATAATATCTTTGCGACATTTCAGATAACCTAATGAAGTAACATGTATGTATACATGTATTTATACATACGAGCAGCTCTCATGCTGTTATTGGTTTATATAAACCCCAAGCAACTATGACTTTCGCCCGATGCATATTTCATCGATTTCGAAACATATTAAATGTACATGTACAAACGATCGAACACAAACAAAGAAATCTATCAGGCTCGCTGGCCACCGTAAATAAAATTAGATGTTATCGGTAAGCAATTTGTGAACAATGTGGAAAGGTATGTGAGTTAGACTTTGATGTTTCATTCAAGATGCTATTGTTTAATATGGGTTTCAAATGCGCAATGAAGTCGTGCTGCAATAAACACCGAATAAATATTAATTGTTTTTATACTCTGCATATACTGTACTATTTGCTGCGGGAACCTTTTTAACGATACAACTCGAAGAAAATTCGTAATGCACATCAAAGGACGCGAATAGCTTGTCTGCGTCGTCGAAGTGGGATACTATGCATTAACGAAGTTAACGCGTTCACCATGTTCGACCTAATTTGAACTTACCATAAGGTTGAAATTGTTGTAAAAGTAATTTAAAAAATACTAGTGATTGGATAACAAAAAACATGGTCACAGATTACAAACACGTACAAGATGGCCTTGTTGTTAACTGATTTAGTTACTTATTTTAACTCTAATGACCACAAAATACATGAGGTTATACATATGGCGAGCTAACAATCAATCAAACTCTCTCTCTCTCTCTCAAATCTCTCTATATATCAAAATCTCTTGGAAATTTTATGTTCAATCCAAAATTATGTCCACGAGGCCATCACACAATCCGAAATATATTTTGAAACGAATACGTTAATTAGAGTTCAAATGTATTGAAAGAACTCAACGCAGTAGAATTTGCGTGCCAAATGCATCTCATAGGAAAAGGATACGTTTAAATGGAAAATTATTCCCTTCAGGAGAGCGCATGACGCGTTAGATTCAGAAATCACTTCCTGCTACTTTGCAAGTCTATACGTCCCAAGAACGGCTTCGTCTAAACCTAAACAATGGTCCCCTAGACAGATCCACAGACGATAACAGTACAATAAAACCCAATCTGAATTGTAAAGATATAATTTCCTATGGACATCTTATGGACTACAGTTTCGTAGACTAGAATACTTAAATGGGCAATGAATATCTAGTTAAAATCAAATTTAGATCCAAGAAAACTCTTTCAATCTTAATATATATAAATCTCCTGTCACGATGTTTGTCCGCGATGGATTCCTATACTACTTAACCGATTTTAAATTAAATTGGCACACCGTGAGCAGTCTGGTCCAACTTGAGAGATAGGATAGCTTAGATCTCAATTTATAGTCGCAATATTATTTTATTGCAAATTATTTATCTATTAATTATAGAGCGGTACGAAGTTCGCTGGGACAGCTAGTAATAATATATAATACATAGATCTATAAAATTGAATTGTCCATGCAATGTAGGGGAGCGCTCACTTGAGAATAACTTCAAGCTTCATGAAAAAAACTCAGTGTTTACGGATAAAATGTACGCAGCAAAAAACGTAAAAGTCCATTTCATTAAACTAGAACTTGACACCAACATAAAAACAATCTAATGGGGCTTAGACCAACAAATTTATCAGGGTAAGTTCACGGTTAACGAGTTCCATAAAGTTTGCAACTACTCTCATCATGCTATCTTTATGGTACAGTTGAGTTATATTTTACCACAGCTGTTTTTTACATTTTTATATCTCTAGACCAAATACATTTTTTATTAAAAGTACCCATTTAGACTTTAATAAAATTTACTGATATCTTGAGTACCTGTATCAGAGTTAAATACACCAATCCAGTTCAGTTTCAAATCATGGAGCATATTTTCCTATTCTTCAAGCATGGCTACATCATGATCACTGAGGCAAAACCTTATTTCCACGTGCCTTCTAGTGTTTCCTTTCTGCCGTTATATAAGCTATGCAACATATACCAATATCACATGTGTTATTACGTCAACTAGTCAACAAAAGGAATACAATTGATAAGTCCGCACCACAATCTCGTTACGACTCCGGTATGTCAATTGATATGATTGTTATCCATTTGACGGTGTTGTGTAACTTTCATTGTGAATTTACTGAATGACCACTTTAAACGTTTAAACTATATTTGTATTTTAATTTACAACGCATCATCTAGTAACTAAATATCAGCATCATAATCATCTCAATAATTTAAGCCAAGGCGTACGACAAGGACTAGGTATACTCTGTCCTGTACTGTAAATTGTAGTACATATATTTTCCAAAATATACATAGGTACATTATATTGAATGAATCATTTTATTTCATAAATATAAAGTTTTACATCTGTCACATTCTATAATAGGTATGAACGAAACATTAATTTGACGTAGTTAGTGTGGGGAGAGAACCTCAATTTGTCTTTTAATCTTACCATCAAAGATAAAAATATTGTGAGTTAACTGAGATACCAAATAAGATACCAAATGAGGCGAACCCTAACCCAATCCCATATCATAAAGCATCAACAGAGACAGAGCTCATGTTCACAAACATAGTTGACTAGCACGGTCGCGTAATTAATAGACCCTCCTCTACCAACTAGTGGCTGGAAAGCTGAACATACGAACGTATAGTAATTAAAAACTGCACTAGCTTTCAGTCTGTACGAAAGCAGACCTTCAGCGCTACTGCGAAATGATGTTAATCTCGTCGAGCTGCAGCCGTCGTAACTTTGTTTTTGACTTTAATATTTAATCTGTATCTATACAAATAAATAGAATTTGAGAGTCTGTTTGTAATATTAAAATAACCGCTTTTTACTAAATGCGGTTATTTTACTAAAAAACTATAAAATAACATAGTTACAATTTTTGTCTGTCTGTTTGAGCTAATACGCGAGCTCTGGAACGGCTAGACCGATTTTAACGGGACTTTCACTAACAGATTGCTGATGTCATAAGGAGTAACTAGTAAGAAAGTAAAAAAAACGTAAAGTAACTACTAGCTACTTTTATTTTAGATTTTTTTTGTTAATTTCCACGCGGACCAAGTCGCGGGCACAGCTCGTTAAATAATTATAAGCAATAAAGAGATTTAAATAAGTAATTTTGTTTTTTAATTTCAACATCGTAATCAGCAATTGTATCTTAGTCCCAGAATTATTGTATCTGACGCCCCCAATCTCTGCAACGGGTCAATTTAAGCGATTTTTTTTCATCTTCCAAAATAAAGTACGAATTCAATAAAGTATGTCTTTTTTATATTTCGATCCATCATTTTAAAATGTATACAAATTATAGAAATACATTTGAATTTCCTACTTTCGGGTACTTTCTCAGTTCTCTGTGACAATCTGTTCTGATAAGTAAATACTAGTTGCAGGACATGTTCATTTAATTCTCCATTAACACATAATAAATAACTCTTACACGTGAAAAGATAAACCGAGGGAGAATTATGAGCACAAAGTTGCCGAAGAGGCGCGCAAGACGGCTTAAGCAGTAACCATATAACATCATTAATAATATATTACATCGTAGCGTAGCCATGAAGAGCTTAATGTCCCTAATTTTAAGTGATTTAAGCACTTTACTACTTATTACACTAATTTGCCTTAATCTTTTTATAATACACTGGCTTTCCCCCGCGGCTTCGCCCGCCAATTTCCAAAAATCCTTTTTTAGTACTCACTTGCGTCACTGAGAAAGTGTATGTTTAGCCCATTTCCTTGTTTATGGGGGTCAAGTTTAATTGTAAAAAAATTTTACACAATTACAACTACACAATTACACGTCATTACAAAGTGCAAAAGTTAAAAAATAATGCTTATAGGTATAATTGTTAAACCTTAGTCTTAGTGAGAAATACGTAGCTTATTTCAATAAGTGAATTTAACATTGTGTGTAATACCTACATTATAAATTTTAACACGCGTCCATTGGATTTCCTCTTGATTGCCAGCATCCTAGTCATCCGCAGATTGCAAATTGACAGGGGCACCAAAAGGGGTGCAACGGGTGCAGGAATAATCAAATATCCCCCTCGCTGCTGCAAATGTCGGAAAGGGTAATGCAGGCATGGTCGCGTTTTTATGAATATTTTCATATGAAATTCAATGCATCTAGATGTTTTCATAACGAGGTCTAGTCAGATATTACAATTTTACGTGTATCTTTGTTTGTTTATGAGACTGACTTACGAGCAGAACCATCTGACAGTAAGTAGTCTTGATGGTAACCGTTGCTGATCATAATTGCCTAAACATTGCCGTACATGTCATCGTCTTCCTGCCCATTTTACCGTACAACTAGCAAGGCTTAAAGCTTGATTCATTACCTAAAAGCTAAAGCAGATACAGACGAAGGACAACTTTTACCCATTAAAATAAAAAAACATCCAAAAATTGCGAGCGAAAATCTACTCAATTCGTTGAAGTATTAAAATTGGTCAGTCAATACCTATTTCGATTTTACGAAGATTGTACAGTTATAGAAAATATTAACGTTATACCTTCATATTATTTATATCACTATACATCAGTGAACTTTCACATACATAATGTATATCACGGAAGGCACCAAGCACTGTAGCGTTATAGGTAATCAAATGTTGCCTTCACTCGCCATCAGGAAGCGCCACGCGGTCATGGTTAGCCTGTGCATGAATGTAAATAACGTTATTAAAATTGGAGCTGTGTTGGTTTCACTTTCGTCAAACCTAAAACTGAATATTCTGGAAATTTCATGTGTGTGATGCTGTTGACGCTGACTGACGTTTGTTTCCGTTATGTATGCTGAACGCCAGAGTTGAATAACAAAAATATCCCAGCGAATATTTTATTAAATGGCAGTTATGTCAAACACCATGTGCATGGATTTCGTTTAATTATTATATTGGGCGTTATCAACCACTAGATATATTTTATACAGATTGATCCTATCCCGATTATGAAGTACAATAAATAGACAATGCAACGGCGGCCCTAACCCTTGATCAGGTAGAGCATCGAAACTTCACAATTGATTTATTGGTTCCAAACCACAAAAAAAGCTTTATTACCGAACGCCTTCGGCCGCTATAAATAGTGTATTATCTAGTTTGTAAATAGTGACAATGATATTTAATTACTTATCGTTTATTTCACTCTTCTGAAGTATACTATAAATATTAGGGCCAAAGAACAAAGGGATTACCCCCCAATCAAGGCCCAATGCATTCTAAATTCAGTATGGCACTCATCACGAGAATCAAAATCATAAATACTAAACACAATCATAAAACACGTTCCACAAATACGTGAAGAATGATGCCGCAAAAGCTCGACGTGACGTCAGCTTTCTAAAGTACAAATTAACGTGTCATGTTTACCTTGATGTAATATTGGGGTAGAATTTAATCGTCGCATGATGTAAGCACAGCTGGGGCTTCCAAATTAGAAGTGCGAGTACACTCGAATTACCGGAAGGAAGACTTTGGTATGGGTTACTTTACCATATTCCTGGAGTTTTAATTAAATTTCGCGAGGTTCCTGGAACGGATACTTTCGTATGTGTCAAACGTAAGTTCCATGAATTTTCAACAAAGGATTACGTAAGCTCTTACTAAGAACACATGGTTGACGATCTTAATTTGCGATAAAGAATACAAAATAGAAAATAGAAGCGTATATCACAACTGGTGTACAAGAACAATTGTAGCTGTACCTAGTCGTCAGCACAAAGGAAACAAACAATTCACAGCCAAATTCGCGAGGCCCCTCGACGTCTGCAAATTCGCGCCAGAACCACAATTATATTGTTGTAAACCTGACCTCACGGGTCTTAAAGAAATGGGCAGTTGCCGAGGGTTGGCAGAATCGATTCTTCTCCTTGGGGAGATGACGTCACCCCGCGACGCGACTGCCTCAAGGACGGGCACACTCTTCACGCTAGCGTCGACATGATTATTGCTGTATCAACTTTATTGAGTACCACTCCAATCGCAAATAATGAAGTATCTACAAATTTGACAGTCATTCTGATCAATTCTGCCTTTTGAAATTATCAAACAAGTATAAGAAAAAACCTTGTAGATAAGGCTGTAGAGTGTAGATGAATATATCAATAACTATGTCTTGAGATAATCTATTATCTGGTTAGAAAGATACACTGTATAAGCAATGTTTTAAAAAGATTTGCGAAAGAGTTTATCTCGCAACCCTAGGCAGTTTTACTTTGCGTTTTATTGGAGCAATGTTTATCTATGAAGGTGATGTGAAACCATTTTATCATAGTGAATACAAGCGGCAAGGTGGGACAGCTGCATTTAGCAGTAGACCTTAACGTCACTGCACAACCTTGACCTTGACTCTGAGGCAGTCATTTTGTGCGGCGTTCTAAGAGATCTTTACACAGCATTTGATGTTTCTTTTCTTTGTACATTTTTGTACTTTCTTTTTATGTAAGGTTTAAATATACCTAGAGTTTAGAGATATGTATCTTCATCCCTAGTTTTACACTCATACGACACACATCTTGGTTCTAGTTTGGTTATGAAATTTGTAAAATACAAATTACAAATTGCCCAAGTAACGTAAGTGTTGGTAAATAAAACCCTAGGCCCTTTCAAATTTGAGATAAATTGGATGGTTCCTAAAGCATTGAGATGCTATTCGCTACGGCATATTTCATCTATAATTCCTCATGTTCAAATATCGCGTCCTGAAATTTGGAAAACGCTTTCGTGGTACCAGTCCAGATATTAGGTGCACTGCATACCACATACTTTAAATACATACAGCAAAATAGTGTGCGCTAATAACTACTTGGAAAATTGTATAAAGAACTTATATTGTAAACAAAACGATATAAATGGAACGCGCGTGGTTTAACATATGTAAATATGTATAGCAGAAGCTTCACACAAAATCACGAGAATCGGATGTTATCAAGGTCGTGCACTATGGCAACCTGTGAGCTGTGACATGGCAGGTGATTTTAAACCGAGAATAACATATTACCTATTGTACCTACCTACTGGAATAGGGTATTTGAAACTTTTTAGAAAAATAACTCAAATTGTTCAATATAACATAATACATTATGCAGTTTGCTTAATTCTTTGTAAATATCTCTATTTTCTATGAAAATCACCTTCAAAGTTTAAATGAACAAAAAAGCCGCCAAAACGCTAATACGCCATTTTAAATAGGTTATGACGTCACCTGGTCAAATAACCATACTAAGCTGTCAATGCTGTCATTGCGTATAGTAAAGCAGTACTAGCAAGTGACGTCATTCAGCCAAATCGCGTGTTTTCGATCACGTGATCAAACACGAAAAATTCATCATTTTATAATCGATTTTTAATAAAAATCCAAATAATTTTAAAATAATGTGTAGGCTAAATTGGTTTAAAACTGTTAAGCTAACAACAGTTTGATCTATATTTTCATTGTAGTCAAATACCCTATTGTTTAGCGACGAGATAACACACTCACACTTCCTACCTATAAAGGCTTTAGAAAACGCGTACGGCGAAAAATTGCGCATACATAAAATATACCTACTTTGTCACAACACACATAAGAATGTTTGAATACTGTTAATCGTTATAAAATGATATTTAAAGTTTTGGCTAGGGTTGAATCTATATGAAACCATTTTATGGCTACGAAGCAGAATTAAGGACTGCGCACAGTACAACGACTCCACAACCGACAGACGAAAACGCGACTAAAACCTTGACAAAGCTAACATTCAATTATGAGCCTTATATCTTTGAAAGTAAGGTTGAATTTCGAACTTATACTTAAAAGCCCTGTACGGCCCCTCCCCGCCCTACACCCATAGCCGTTCCGTTTCGAGACCAACGCGTCGACGTTGCGTTGACGACTCACCGTAGACGAGTAGTCCACGCGTCGACCGACACAATGACGTAATGTACCTAGAACGGAACGTCGGAGTTGAAACGGAGTGGAGACGGAGTCGAGTTGACGTCGATGAAGCGTTGATCGCGGAACAGAACGTCGGAGTTGAAACGGAGTGGAGTCGGAGTGGAGTTGACGTCGAGTTGGTGTAATGTGCGCAGTCCTTTAATTTACATTACCCAACATTTTGCAATCCCTCCGTATCGTTTCTACACGACAATTCCTTCCATCGATGTGATTCAGTTCCAAGTAATCAAGACAACTCAAGTGCAGAATTTGAATATCGGTCTTCAAAATTAGTGAACAATTAAAAAACAACTAGAATTAGAATGGAATTTAAATCATCTGCTTCGATGAAGAAAACCATCGTGAGGAGAACTGCGCACACCTGAGAGTTCTCGATAATGTTCTCAAAGGTGTGTGATGTCCGCCAACCGCCAATCCGCACTTGGCCAACGTGGTGGACAATGGACTATACCCCTCAGATTTTATGAGATTAGACCCGTGCCCAGCAGGTTGCGATAAAAGGAAAAAAGCAAGGTTTTAACATTGTAAAATGTGCGATGTTGATGAAGAATGTATGTCACATCCGTATTGACCCGTCGGACACAGAGGGAGCCCCGCACTTCAACGGGGTCTTGCGGTCGTGGCCATATTCCACTTTACTCGACCATTAAGACATGCAGAGCAGCTATACAATGTATAAGATTTGTACATAGCCGATATCTTAATAATTATGCCACTATTACCATAGTACTTAAAAGAACATCAGATTATCTTTCCACCCGTTGGTGCCGAGGCTTCATTGTGCGTGCAGTAACAGTATCGTCCTCAGGTCTCCAAGAAAATCTTTGTGTGCGTTCTAAGCTGCGTAGGTACAAAACGAGACAGCGGTGTGCACACAAACAAACCGTGTAAAGTAAATTAATTTGAAGATAAACTACATACTTAATGGTTTAAATATAATACGTCATTTACTCAAAATAACGCCTGCCTTACTCTAGTATCATTCAATAATGTACATACTATAATGTAGGTACTACAGTACAGTACGCCTATACGTACAAGGCCTCAACTCGTAACGTACAAATTTTCTTCAAGACTCCTTTATACGTAGTACATTGTACACCAATGTACTCGACTGTACTCGTGTAAATCGTTTACGGCTCAATAAAACGCGATAAAGGTTACGTTATACACCTAAACTGTTGTCATTCTGAACATTTACAGACTGTTGATACCGTTACCGATTGACAGTAAAATTGTTACCGTTGAGAATAAACGACCGAAACCACTCAAGATACCAATGTTAAGATAATTATCATCATCGCAACAAATAAGTTTCACAATAAGACAGAGATAAGGCGGAAGTTTACCACGTTGGCCTAGTGCGGATTGGCAGACCACTAATAGGTATTTGAGAACATTACGGAACACTGTTAGGCAGGTGTCCTTGCGATATTTTCCTTTACCGAAGCAAGTGATAATGAATCACTAATACGCATATAAGTTTTCGAAAAATTAGAGGTTGAATTCGAACCCAGACCACTTGGATCGGGCGTACAACGTCGAAACCACAATTATCACAGCTTCTGTTTTAAGTTAATAAATAGCGTGAATAAAATAATTTGCGTAAGATTGGATAATTTCAACATCATTAAAACCGGGTGTTAAAGCTTTTCAGTGAGTAGCAATTAACTTAAAATGTTAAACGTTGTATTTTTAATATAAAAATAATAATCGAAATCGGTTCACAATTGACGGAGAAATCGGTGAACATTTATAATGTATGTAAAAATATAGAAAAGAACATAGAAGTAAAATCTCCTCCTTTTTTGAAGTCTGTAAAAAAAATACTCAAATAAGTTTTTTTTGGAACGAAGTTCCTTACGGCAGGCTTGGAGGGGATAGGTTTTGCTACGGCGACCGAACTGAAAAATATGTGATAGTAAAACCGTAAGAAAAAAAATGCGTGGAATAAAAGCGTTGAATGAGACGTGCGCATGCGCGACAGTCGCATACACAAGCGAGTAGTGTATAATACCTTTTTTTTAAGCTATTGCATAGCTTTTAACGCGGGCCTTGAGCGTGGGGACCGAATCCAGAAATTCCGTAACGAAATAATGAAATAAATAAAATAAATAAATAAATAATTTTTCATGGTTTTCGAGGGTACTAAAGCCGATAATTCCGTCAAAATAGATATCCAAGATGGCGGCTGCGCGAAATTATCAACTTTTCGTCATGGGTATCGTTTTCATGGTTTTCGAGGGTGGTGAAGCCGATAGTGCTGTCAAAATACAAATCCAAGATGGCGGCTGCGCGAAATTATCAACTTTTCGTCATGGGTATCGTTTTCATGGTTTTCGAGGGTGTTGAAGCCGATAGTGCTGTCAAAATAGAAATCCAAGATGGCGGCTGCGCGAAATTATCAATTTTTCGTCATGGGTATCGTTTTCATGGTTTTCGAGGGTGGTGAAGCCGATAGTGCTGTCAAAATAGAAATCCAAGATGGCGGCTGCGCGAAATTATCAACTTTTCGTCATGGGTATCGTTTTCATGGTTTTCGAGGGTGGTGAAGCCGAAAATGCTGTCAAAATAGAAATCCAAGATGGCGGCTGCGCGAAATTATCAACTTTTCGTCATGGGTATCGTTTTCATGGTTTTCGAGGGTGTTGAAGCCGATAGTGCTGTCAAAATAGAAATCCAAGATGGCGGCTGCGCGAAATTATCAACTTTTCGTCATGGGTATCGTTTTCATGGTTTTCGAGGGTGGTGAAGCCGATAGTGCTGTCCAAATAGAAATCCAAGATGGCGGCTGCGCGAAATTATCAACTTTTCGTCATGGGTATCGTTTTCATGGTTTTCGAGGGTGGTGAAGCCGATAGTGCTGTCAAAATAGAAATCCAAGATGGCGGCTGCGCAAAATTAACAACTTTTCGTCATGGGTATCGTTTTCATGGTTTTCGAGGGTGTTGAAGCCGATAGTGCTGTCAAAATAGAAATCCAAGATGGCGGCTGCGCGAAATTATCAACTTTTCGTCATGGGCATCGTTTACATGGTTTTCGAGGGTGGTGAAGCCGATAGTGCTGTCAAAATAGAAATCCAAGATGGCGGCTGCGTTAAATTATCAACTTTTCGTCATGGGTATCGTTTTCATGGTTTTCGAGGGTGGTGAAGCCGATAGTGCTGTCAAAATAGAAATCCAAGATGGCGGCTGCGCGAAATTATCAACTTTTCGTCATGGGTATCGTTTTCATGGTTTTCGAGGGTGTTGAAGTCGATGGTGCTGTCAAAATAGAAATCCAAGATGGCGGCAATCCAAGATTTATTCATCTAATTTTTATAATTGCATAGGTTGATAAAAAATGCTAGGCAATAGCTTTACCGCGGCAGTCACCGAGTGCCATATTTAATTTTTATTTTTTTATCCCTCTTTCTTTTCGTTCGCCGTTGCCTTCATTAGCCGAAGGAACTTCGTTCCTACCTGGTGTCCCACGACACCACATTATATTTTTTATTAATAATAAGTTAATGCTTGACCAAAATCCCACCTGATGGTAAGTTTAAAAAGTTCTTCGAACCGTATGACACAACGCTTACCATACCGGACTGCTGATGCCGTTGAGGTTCGATACCCAGCGAGGCGCCAATTTGAATGATGACTTTGGCTTTTTGTTCTAGGTGTGGTGTGTGTTCTTGTTATTGTATGTTGTCCATGGCACCCACAATAGATGGAATCCTAGTGTTAGGGTATGAGTATAAAGCGTTATATGTATAAGCATTTGGCAGGAAGTTGAAATATAAATAAATAGTTATTTTTATATTATTTTAAGTAAAACATACATACAACGTCTGTTGCATGATAAATTGCCATTGTTTTTGCGCATTGCGTTGATACGCATACAGCATCGAGTCGACAGCAATTCTTTCGTTGACGAATCGAATGCGTTGAATAATATCAACCTGATAGTGAATATTGATAGGCAGGAAAAAAATGTTGATCTATAGAGATAGACCGCTAAGGTAGATATTTCAGATTAGATAAAAGAAAAGAATATCTGATAGGTAAGTCTAATAGGTATCTTTCCTATTAACAAACTAACCAAATAACGTTTTTAAGACACCGTCTGCTAACGACATGACGACCCGGATGGCGCAATGGTTAACACGCCGGATCGCCGTTCCGACGGTCCTGGGTTCGATTCCCAGCGACGCGGAAATTTGAATGATGAATTTAAATTTCCGTTCTTGGTCTGGGTGTGCGTGTTCTTGTCTTGTGTGTTGTCCATGGCACCCACGACACAGGGTATCCTAGTGTGGGGCTATGAGTGTGTAGCGTTATTTATTTATTAACTGGACTATCTATACAAGTATTCATACTAGTCCCGATTTGAGTCTTGTTCTGGGTAGATCACAATTGTCATGGGCGGCAGCGGAAGGGAACACTGCATGCTCGTTTGCTGCCTTAATTCAATAAAAAAAAAGTTTCTCTATATGTATTTTAAAGTAGGAACCCAGAGAGCATTGTCAATTTCTTTCTTGTGGTATCAATAATGTTATGTCGTAAAAAAATTACATAGAATGTCATTCATAGTTATAGCCTACCAACAACAAGTTACAATGATTCTACCTATTAATTTTTAGCAACTAAACCTTATTAGTAACTTAACCTTATAAACCGAATTAACTCCACTCCTATAACGCTATATTCGACGCTACGAGAGAACTAATAAAAACGAATCCACAAACCGGACTGGACTATACATATACTGCAAAGCCATCTGTGGCTGAAGATGCCAAGTTAGGATTTCTGATCACGTAATAAAGTTAAAGAGGTGCTTATTCAACTCCACAACTCGGTAATTTACATTGCTGACAGCTACGTAACGCCATATTGTTATCGCTGAAAAAACTCTCAAGCGACTGTGGGCATTCGATTAAGTTTAACTGGTCTTCTTACGACCCCCTTATGGTACAATGGTTGTTACCATACCGAACCGCCATTCGAAAGGTCCTGGGTTCGATTACCAGCGAGGCGGAAATTTGAATGAGTTTAAATTTCTTTTCTAGGTCTAGTTGTGTGTTCTTGTCCTTGTGTGTTGTCCATGTCATCCACGACACAGGGAATCCTAGTGTTGGACTGTGAGTGTGTAGCGTTAAAAAGTCTTCATTATGTACTTCTGAGTTTTATACTTAAGGGACAGTTCATGACTGATTTAGTCAATCAAACTGATTGAAGATATGGGTACAATGACTTGGTTCTTTAGAATTTCTGGCCTTAGTACCTATCACGCGAAGTCGATAAGTACATAACTTGCGATTTTACACTTACCTCATTGTGCGTATAGGCAATTTTAATAGAACCTGGCAATTATATAAACAAATAATTAAATCATTTCTCGGTACTTACATTTGAATATCAATTCTATTAATATTTTAATGTTCTGTCACTGTGTACAAACGTCTTCGTTTTGTGTACAGACTTCATATACATTTTAGTAAGGTGCTTCTTAACGACTTACATCATATTGATATTGTATCTGAATATAGCCGAATTTTTTTGGTCCTTCGAGCCAAGTAAGTATCATAATGGGCATTGACAAGATATAAATTGTATAAGGGCAAACGTTTTTAAAATCCCATCAGCACGAGGTTACTGACCTTTAAGGCAAATTATGGATGACGAATAAAAAACAAACGCAAAAGAATATTTTCTTCACACACTCGTAATCCCAACCCTTGGCGTTAAAATCACGCTCCAAACAAACAGACCATACTGTATGGATGTGCTAAGCATTGAGAACATGCCGAGGCGCTCACATAAAGGCGTGTACGTTTTTTGTTTCCATGTGTTATTTGTAAAACTCTCAATGCTCGCAACTGACAATAGCTGGAAGGTAAAGCTCTCTTAGCTTCGGAATCCTCCACAGTCTTAATATAAATGGGAGTAGAGTAGAGTGAACAATATCATTTTATTACGGGTTTTCTTACCGGAAATCCTAATCCTAAACATTACAAAAACCTAATGTACCTATTTTACATAAAACTATAATAAAGAAGCCTTATTATAGAATTACTTAATGCTAAAATAAAAGGTTTTCCACGGGTTAACGAGCGCGCTTATTCGCTATAATTATAAGCGATTTAATAACAAAACGACGTAAAAACGAGAGATTTTTAACATGTTTTGATTGCATAACCGGCCTGAGTACACATAACCTGACACACTTTATAAGCCAACCCTATATTTCTGTACACGCTTGTAGTCTGCATAACATCAAGAATGTCGACCCGTGCGGATATTACGTTGTGCATGACCGACATTTATATTAAAAACCTATTTTTACCCCGTTGTTAAGACATTCTATTTAGCGATACGGCGATGCGACAGAAGTTCTATTTAGCGATAAACTGCTCGATCCATGGAAGTCTCGACCAACCTCATGCCTTGCTGAGTAACAAAAAAGGAAAACGTGCCGGATATCTTCTGTTGAATAATTCTGGTCTCTGTACAATCAAGTCAAGCCAGGCATTCAGAAGCAGGCGCCATTACCTTCTCCATGTAAGTTATAGTAAACTACATACCTGCCGGGGCAGACGGTTATGTGAAAGATAAATGTTTGTTATCAGGTCACGGACGATAATGATGTGTTATTTGTGTTGTCCATGCCACCTGCTACACAGGGAATCCTTATGCAAGGGTATGAGTGTGTACGAATTTATTTATTTATTATTTATATACCTGGCTAGCGATACTAACACCCACTTTGCAATCTTTTTGACGTTTATTTGCTTGCTGCTTGCAGATGAAGTAATTTCTTACTAAGTCCGTCAATAATACTGTACTAGTAAAAAGTAGTTATTTCAACTTCAAGTACAGTAGCAAGGTCTGCCAATCCCATACATACTGGCAAACACTTTGGATGATGTCATGGACATAAAAACATTATCATTGTGCATTTCTGCATTATGATTGCGGATTTATATCTAATGATAGCAAGGTATTATAGACGGCGAAACTGAGTGTTTAGTTAAGGAATGTATGTAATTAATGATAAATCAATATAACTTTTTAAGCTGAGAACAGGTCAGCTAGTAGTGACTTTGAATGTGATTATTGGGACTCTTGTCCCAGGTTCAATTTGTGGACAGAGCACATTTCATGTAATAGACAAAATGTGTTTTCAGATCTATCTGTGATATCCAATCAATGTACAGTTTGTGTGTTTAATTATTGTAGTAGTATAAGACTGTGTAATTTTTTGGCCACCAGTTAACAAATTGCTTTAGATAAGATCCTTAATGGATGTATTGCAACCAATTATGTCACTAGGCTAGGTCAATTGAACTGGCCTTTTTTACACTCCTCCGGCAGTTTTGTGTCATTGAACAATAATTGAGCACCTCTATCAGTATTTTTGTTTCAGCTTAAACTAAATTAGGTTAATTATAAAAGACCAATGTTATCATTCTCATTTGAATTTTATATCATGACAACACACAAGAATTTATTATCAATATTTTTTAATGTGACAATTTTTTTACATACTATTATAAATTAAATTAATACAAGAGATTGGCTCAGGTACAAAACAAAATCAAGGCGATAATTAGGTAAGATAGTTTTAGGCATTAATAATAAATTTACAGTATTAAATATCAAATTATTCCCATAAATCTGGGTTACATTACATAATACACCAGTGAAATATATTTTTTCTACAACACTTTTACCCTGAGAATTAAACGCGATAGATTTCCAGGTGTACTTAACGCCTATGCTATCCTGTGTATTAAGGATAGGTATTTGGGTAAACATCAACCCTAAATAGGTCATATCCCCGTTGACATCTATTTCAAATAGGTCCCTGGCGAAGTCCCGCCCGCAATACAGCATGTAAGTACTTGAGCTGCGCGAAAACTCACTTTTCTGCGATGTATAAAATAAACTAAAGTCGAAACGACGTACTTTATTATGATAGTCATATATCACTTAATTTTGTTATTGTTTTTTATATTTAATAACGTGCTAAAACAACGCGAAAATCTCGCAAAAATGTAATAGCAACATACCTGTTTACTTCTGTTGTCGATCCCATTCGCCTTGCCGTCTGGTACATTACCATTGTTTTCCTCACTTTTTTCACTTTTCACACCCTCCAACGCCATATTAAAAGCTTACTTTATTCACTGTCATGCGAGAAATGTTATAATTTCTATAAAAACACTGGACATTAATTACTTAACCACTGATTTCGATACGTACGAGCGAGCACTCCCATAGACAACCGGCGATCACAGCAGCATTGCGTATCGCAATACACAAGTACAACGCATTGAGCGCGAATGCGAATGAAAAAAGAAAATGAATGAAAGATAAAACAAAACGAAGTGACAGCCTGACATGACATGACAGCCATATGTCAATTACCCTCCAGCTGTCAAATATTGTTGACAAGATGTCCTATTTGCCAATTTCACACAGATAAACATTGACGCTTGTCTATGTCGACTACAACATCTTTATACACTAGTTACTGTTATACATCGCAAACCACGGTGCAGAATTGTACAGCAAATTTAACAAAAACGAAACGTATTTATGTGCGAAGATTTGTGTTATATTAATGAATAAATATCTCGCTGTCTTTTCTTGACACGAAAGTTTCGTTAAATGTATTACTTTGATCAAGTTTGATCTCTGTATTATAGTCATAAAATAAAGCTATCGATATAATCTGTGGTAAAATATTTAGCGAGACCCAATAGAATAAACGTAAGATAAAAAAATTAAATTGTCAATGGCTTCAAATGAAAATAGTTCTCAAATGTTCCAGTAGATGGCTGGTGCAGTCTATACAGTTCGTAATCGTAGTAACTTCGTTCGTAGTTTGTAGTGGAACTGTTTATTTTTTATAACTTTTGGTATTTTTTAAATTAAATTTAAAGGAATGTCCTTTAAATATTATAACATAATTTATAACACTGACTAACATATAAAATATATTACTATAGAATACTGCTACATAAATATTTATTGATTTCTAAATTTTATCTGCACAGGAAAGATTTTCTGTGGTTCGTAAAAATAAATGTAATAAAAATAATTATTAATGTAATAAATATAATTATTGAAATAATAAAAATAATTATTGACGCTTATGCGGATAAAATAATCTTACAAGTAATAAAACCGACTTGCCATTGTCAGAACTGGACCAAATTAACATGGACAGAATCATCAAAATCGGTTCACCCAGTCGAGTGAGGAGAGGATCATTGAGGTAAAAATACAGTTGAATTGAGAACCTCTTCCTTTTTTGAAGTCATTTTTTATGTTTTTTTTTAATAACATTTAAACAAAAATTAATTCTTCCCGGCGCGGAATCGAACCCGGTCTCCCGCATGATAGGCGGGGGCATAGTTACCAGCTTCATCACAACCCATAACTGTCCGACTGCTGGGCACGGGTCTCCTCTCACAATGTGAGGGGTATAGGCCATAGTCCACCACGCTGGGCAATTGCGGATTGGTGGACTTCACACACCTTTGAGAACATTATGGAGAACTCTCGGGTGTGCAGGTTTCCTCACGGTGTTTTCCTTCACCGAAGCAAGTGATAATTAAATTTTTTTTTTCACTTACCAGCTTACCACCGTACTACCGAGGATTTGTTACATAGTCTGAAATTAAGTTACGTAAGCAGACTTGAATAGAAAAACAAGGAATCTAGTACCTACTGTTAAACCCGCCCTGGCTTTGCTTCGGTAAACCTGTCCCTTAGTACAATCCCTCGATTCCAATTACCGCATTGTACATGACCATTTTTTTAAAACTTAGAATGGGTATAGTACCTAAGCTATCCTTAAACGCGGTAATTGTGGGTTACAAAAGAAAATGTTCACCAGTGCCGATAAACTTTTGAGATTTCAGAAGGATAATGTATGGAAATAGAGTTAGTTTCAGCGGCGCACAAAATGCATATTCTATTGGATACTATACATAGCCGTGGAGCTTCGAGAATTGGACCATTCGATGCAGAATTTTTTCTGATTCCGAACCACCATTGTCCCGATTTGAGTCTTGTTCTGGGCCGTTGTTGTCTTTGTCACGGGCGGCGAAGGGTAGCGCTGCATGCTCGCACGGGTGAGAGGTAGGTAAATGTTCGGTTTCTGGATTTTAGAGGTGTCATCGTTAAAATGTCCACGCAATACAGAATGTTCTAGCAACAGTAATAAAAATAGATTTATTTAATCATATTTTATATTTACCTTACATTTATCTTCGTTATCAGTATTCACACCAATATGATGGCAGGTGGCATTTAGTGTCTCTAAAATTACAACATTCGCGATTAGATTCGGGTTATTGACTTACATTGGATACCTACCTACATAACTATTTACATATGTGTTCTCTAGTTGTGGCACGCGGTTTAGTTAGAAGGTTCTTTTAACTGCTTTTCAAACAATCTTTCATCCCTTAGGGATTGATTTATTGTTCAAAAATACATCTTTCGTTTATCCGTTAAACAGTAACATGAGCTGGACCTCAGTAAATATTGTTTGTTATCGACATCGGCTAATGGGTTTAGTGATAATGACTGTAGACCGTACCTACACTTAATCATTAGTAAATAAATATGTATGAAACGAGTTCACATCCTGATGGCCGTGCGGACTGCGGACAGATAACGCATAATCAATAGATGCTTTGTTTTGTAGTTGCGTATCGCTGGAGGAACACTAAGTATTAAAGAAAATATTAGTATTTATGTGTATTTAAAGACAATTTTTATAACCGAATTAAGTACCCACGACACCTCGTTTTGGATGGTTTTATAAACTAATAAATGGGTAATTACTACACGATGGGATTACTAACGGTGCTTATTTATACTGTACGGCGATAATATCTATAGTATAATATATCATATCAACTCACTTGTCTTGCAACGAGCCGTTGGCAACCAGACCCATGGCGATGCCCTTAAACTCATCCAGTCGCAGTAAGTTCAATCGTCTACTACGTGACGTGAGTACTCGTTATCGTAGTAAAATTAATAGTTATGCCTGTTTTTGTTTTCAGAAGAAATTTACAGCCATGTAACTGACAGTTCCCACAATAAAACGCACAAACCCATGACAGAACCCATAGTTTTCCTCGTAATGTCATTTTGTGTTAATTTTTCCCTATCAGCGTGTTGATATCTGCAGGGCAGCGGCTAGCCGCGTAGTATTGCAGGCACTCCTACAATAACATACCAAGTGTGTAGTGTTATTCCAAGTGCATAATTAACGTAAATAGATTGTGAATTATAACTTTAAATCGTATTTATTTACTTAAAATTAAATTTAATTAAAATTTGTGAAGAACAATGCAATTAATTATGAAAAAGTAATCGGTTGTTTTGTGATTGTTTTCTTTGTTTATGGGGACATAGTTCAGCCTTAACAATGATTAAATGTAAGTATCTATTTGTTAGCTTTTGTGAGTTAGAATAGTATCGTTAATGTGAAGCTTGGTATTGGATAATAATTGATAATGTTAATAACTAATATTATAAATTTCAAATTGTTATTTTCAAAACTCTTTTATTTCCTGACCTGGTTGTAAAATACTTAATTATTAATATTACTTAGAAGTTTTTACCACAGAACAGAGGGATAGCTTTTACAATTATTATTATTAGACATATTGGAAATATCGGAAAATTATCCGCTAAACCTATAATTTTCATTGCCTACTTTCAGTCAGAATTTGTTTTAAAAAGAACTTAAATTGACATATGTATTTGTATTTATTTGTTCAGCAGCTTCGGAACTCCGAAGTTAATGAAAGATTTTCAAAAAATGTCGCAGCCTAAAATTTGTATAATGCAACTCATCATCGCAACCCATAACTGTCCCGCTGCCGGGCACGGGTCTGCTCTCACAATGTGAGGGGTACAACTACAGACCACAGTCCACCACGCTGGCCAAGTGCGGATTAGCGCACTTCAAACACCTTTGAGAACATTATGGAGAACTCTCAGGTTCCTCACGATGTTTTCCTTCACCGAAGCAAGTGATAATTAAATTCTAATACGCACATCATTTTTGAAAATTAGAGGTGCGTGCGGGGTTTGAACCCAGACCCCTGGTTTGAGAGTCCCACGTTCAACCACTCGGCTATCACAACTTATAAGCAATTAAAGTTATAATTAAGTAGATATTAAACAGAAATAAATTTTACAATATTTATTCGGACTTCGGAGTTCAGCGATGGCTATCATACAGTAGAATTAGGAGGGATTTGTTTTAGTAGATCTCGAAAGAATTTAATATGAGTCGTTGTGATGAAAACATTGCTCGAAAAAAAATATTTTACTCGAAAATTTCCTTGGTTTGGATGAAATAAATATGTCGACTTGACCTGTGTTTAAGAAAATTAATCTCACAATGCGCTTATTTAAAATGCTCTTAGAAGTAAAATGAATCCGTAGGATTCAGGGGGATTCATTTCGAACGGGAAAATCGTCATCATATACTCGTATTATGTATTACTTTTGCTTTGTCATGACAACTTGTTACTTTCGTAGCGGGAAGGATAGTTGGAATATTCAATTACTTACTTCAACTTATTTCCAATAATTTTCGTTCATCATTCGCCACCAACAATGACTTAATTTACGTGTTTAAAAATTATTTATTAATTGTATCAGGCGCATTGATATATTAATAGGTCTTTTATAAATAGGTCTTTTATAAATAGGTTTTTTATATGTCAATGATCGGGTGTTACTTTGCGAAACTCCATTATTACAAACTAAAAATCAATCTACTTCCCGATTAACTACCGTAGAGTCTATTTACCCTGGCGATGCCTTATTTTGGGGGGAAACACGTGTTGGTGGTGGTACCTATGTCTGTCGGTGCATATTTTCTTTGTTTGGTTGCATGTTCCTATGTGGGAGGTAGAGAGGTGCTACTTGCATGAAAGTATACACCATCATACGTGTTTTTTGACGCGGATTGTAGCAATTTCTTCAATTGATTCTTAGATTTCTTAGTTTGTTATTGAAAAATGTTTATTTGCTTAGTTTTTTGTCTGTGTGTTCAAGCATTGTGTTATGACTCATTTACTACAATTATAAATGGCCAAGCACTAATTCCACGTGCTATGAATTAGAAATCGTGATAATTTGTTAGATTATCTTTAAATACTTGTAGAATGGCATGAATCTGAATCTGTATTTTTATGTTACCTGCAATATTAACTAATTAACAGATATTGTTATTATATCGGTGACAACATAGCTGCAATCGATAACAGATAAATATGTATCACAAAAAAGCTAATTAAAATAATTATTGCAATAATTAATAGTGTTTAACGAAGTGTTAGGAACGTTTTAATTTAAAACGCTAGAATGCTTTATCAAATATTTTGGCAATATTTTATCAATGTAAACTAACATTTACAGAAGCCATTGAGTAGATAAACGTGTCGAGATTGTACCTAAGCTTAGAATTTGGTTTCAAATAATTTTAACAAAACTTTAATTCATAAAACCAATAATTACTATAAAAATATAATAATATGTAATTACAGGTAATAACCGTAAATTATAAATAATAAACCGTACAATTTTCGTTATTTTGTTGTTGTTGTATTATGTTCCCGCTAATTTCAAGAAAAAGCTTAACCAATTTTAATGCTGTTTTCACTGTTCACAAATAAAAAAGATACCTTTGTCAACAAAAAAATCTGTTAAGTATCTACCCATTGACTTATTGTGGGATCGGTAACTCGGTAATGCGGAGGTGGTTTCTAGTATAACTTATTCTAGTATCTATATACGATACCTACTATACGCAGATTATTTAAATAATGAAACGCATAATGGATTCAAACCAGGTACCTCTCTCGAATGACGTTAACGAGAATGTAATTAGGCATTACATAATGATTAATTTGTCACAGTAATTTACAACCCACAGTTTTGTTTACAGCAAACACGAGTTAAGTCGATGTACTTACATCGTTATCTAATGCTAACTGTGCACATGACGATAGACGATAGGTAGATATGTATCGCAGATGTCAAGTGAGATCAGGGTGCACTCGCAGACCTTGTAAACGATACGAGTTGTTTATTTTCCACGATGCTAATAATAACGTAAACGCCAGTTAAATATGCATAGATGTTGTCCTACGTAACTACTTGTATCTATAAGAGGCGTAACCTGCACTGGCATTAGATCGCTAATAATGGCCTATATTATGAAATTAGAAAAACGATTCGTTTTCATTACGGATAGTAGAATTATCTATGAGGCACAACCAAAAAAGTGTTCCTAAAGATTATAAGGAATGATTTAAACAACTCGTTACTACTAACTTGAAAACGATCGGTTTAACGAATGGTTAAATATAGAAAGTGAGCAGAAGTTCGATAAGAAATCGAAGCGACAATTGACAATTGTAAAATAAACGCTTACCAGAGATGAACAAAATGTAATCAGATTACAGGTTACGATTACGTCTGGTGGCACAAAAATGACTTTGCCAAGACCGCACTACCTAGCTTTTTTTCAAAACATTTCGTCGTATTTTCAAACCCTCCTTTCAACTGCTCCTTTCTAGGACTTCGGGAAGTACCTAACCTAGGAGTCAGTGACCAATTTCAACATAATTTTAGATGTTAATAAAATCTAAATATAGAAGCTGCAACTAATTAGTCCGGTAACTACAGCTGATTCAGAAAAATCTTAAAGTTTTGAAAAAAGGTATAGTAAGAGCGTTCTTGGCGGGGACATTTCCGCATCCCTATGTTTGTGTAATCGTAATTCGTAATCTTAAATTTTGCTCTGACGCTAACGCTAACGCTCATAGCCATGTACCTACTAGGATTCGATATGTAACAAACATTTATCGATCACATAGCAGCTCCGGCCAGTATTCGAAGCCAGGACCGCACGCTCCGTAGGCAAATTATTACCATCTATGCTACAGACAGATTAGAGGGTCGTCTGGCATATGTACATACATATGTATACATAGATAGGTGTTTGGTAGCATAATATGTATTTAGTTAAACATGTTCTTGCCCTACACGAGATTGTACATCAAGGACAAAATAATAACTTCATCGATCACTCCGTCAATTAGATGCAATGCAAAATCTTTACAATTGAACGTGTTCTGAGTAGGTACTCGTACCTAGTTTACAGATGAACTTATGGCCGGTGTTTGTTACAATTGGTATAAATAACATTTAATCATTGATAGCCAAGTGATTTGAACGTTGAATTCCAAAACAAGGGGGGGCTGGTTCGCATCCTTCACGCACTTCTAATTTTCAAGAGAATGTGTGCCTTTTAAAAATGATTTATGGCTTGCTTGAAAGAAAACATCGTGAAGAAACCCACATACCTGGGAATGTGCCATAATGTTGTCAAAGGTGTGTGAACTCTACCAAATCGCACTGGCCAGCGTGGTGGCCTGTACCTACCCTCACATTATGATTGGAGATCCCAGTTTAACAGTAGGTATAGTACGGCCGGCGGATCATGGCCGCTCTGAAGTTAGGCTTTCGGATATAGTGCGCCGGTATTGTACTTTAGAGAGAGATAGAGACACGAACACTGAGCGTGTGACTGAAACAAACAATTCTCAAAGTGACACCCCGCGCGTCTTGCCACCATTTCGACCCTAAAATTGACCTTTGCGCAGCGATCCGAACAAAGTTCAGAGCGGTCTAGAACCACCGGCCGTATTATACCATAGCTTTAGATTGCAAAAAATAACAGTAAATTCAAGCTACATAAATAGGAGCAAAATGTAAACAGTTTATTCAAGAACTAATTTATTTTAATGATCTGACGTTGCTTCGACTCATTTATATGCTGTACTGCAAGCGGTACAGAATAATAAAATTGCAATCAATGGTACCTAAGTATCTAGATATTATGAGTGTCTATTAGCACGTGTTGCATCGTAAATTGTCCACAAGGCTGTGATCGCGAATGAAACAACAAAACGTGACTTTAAATTATGTAGGTTGGTACTCTCTTGTCTTGTAGGAAGTGTAGGAACTGACTTTGTGAAGAGTACCAGATTCAATTTCCATCTGGTGTTTTCTCGTTTCTGACTGAGTAATTTGTGAAGTCTTTAATGTATGGTATATCATGTTACGATTATTTTTAAGCTATTGCATAGCTTTTATCGCGGGCCTTGAGCGTGGGGACCGAATCCAGAAATTTCGTAACGAAAGTAACCTAACACCCCCTGAATAAATTACCGACCACTCGGCGGTCCCAAGAGTAGTTTCGTTGAACGAGTAGGCAAGCACAATAAAGATTAAAGAAATACTTCTTCAGTACAAGTCAAGTCAAGTCATTTATTGAATGTTAATGCTGGATACTTATAGATATTACAAAAAACCTCACCAGCGTGATTGAGAATTACAGCGTTTTACTACTCAGCGCCATCTAGTATACTGCGAGTGAACTACCAGCTCAGCCAGCCTTCCTCCATCGATAAATGGACCCATCTAACCTAATGAATTGTTCACTGCACAGTACATAGATGGCGCTGGTAGGGGATAATAATGCACCACCCCCAATCAGCGCCATCTAGTACCTTAATACTAAGGTATGGTACGTATGTTTTCTACAAACTAGATGGCGCTGTTCTGATATAACTATATAACTTCTAATAATTATAATTGCATAAGTTGATAAAAAATGCTATGCAATAGCTTTACCGCGGCAGTCTCCGAGTGCCACATTTAATTTTATTTAGTTTTCTTTATTTTTATTATTATTTTGAATATTTTATTATTACGTGTATATTATTATTCATTTTCAAATATCGTGATATGTCAAAAAATCAGACAAATTAGGACATATGACCTTACTCTTAATAACTAGATTGTTAGAATATAACAAATTACTTTAAAAATCTGTATAGTATATAAGTAATTAGACAGATATTTCCAATATACCGAATTTATCGGCGCCGCTTTCTGGAGACGCTTCCTGGAGTTTCCTCTAGGTAGATCTTTTCTGATGCTAGATATTACTTAAACATAGTTTTGAATACCAAACACTCCTAAACTCTTTTAAGGTGGCATTATGTTTCTAATTTGAAGGTTTTGACATCATCCTAACATAAATGTATTTAACCCATGCATAGAATCTATCAGCGTCCAGGATGTTTACAACACCATCCATCCATGAGCCTTTAATGTCCACTGTTGGATGTAGGCCTCCTTAATTAGCGCCACTATGACTGGTCCTGCAGCACTCCTGAAGCAGTGATGTGCCGTGTGGTTGAACGTTGGACTGCCAAATTGGAGGCTCCGGGTTGAAACCCCGCACGCACCACTAATTTTTAAAAATTATTTGCGTATTAATATTTAATTATCACTTGCTTCGGTGAAGGAAAAACATCGTGACCTGCACACTTGAGAGTTCTCCACAATGTTCTCAAAGGTGTGTGAAGTCCACCAATCCGCACTTGGCCAGCGTGGTGGACTATGGCCTATACCCCTCACACTGTGAGAGGAGACCCGTGCCCAGCAGTGGGACAGTTATGGGTTGTGATGATGATGATGATGACTGGTCCTGAGCCTTGTGAATCCAGTGGATGCCCGCTGTCTTCTTCAGATCGTCAGTCCATCTGGTAGGGGGTGCGCTATACTCTTTTTTTTAAAGATGTCTCCAATATGAAAATCTGTCGTTCATAATGTGTTGATATAATTCATTAGAGATGTTATCACAAAATGTATATCGATTCATAAAAAGCTACGAGTCGAGTTGTATTGTCCAATACTGATAACAATGATAACGAGGACCAAGTCACAGTCGGCTTCTCGGCTTCACACGAGAAACATCAGAAACGTTGTGTTGCGTCATACTGTGAGTTACTCGTCTATTTTTAAATCATCACATTCAGTAATAACCGCTCATAAAACGTCGCCAATGGTTTAATTTACTCCATGTACCATATCAGTTTCATTGTATAGGTGAGTGTGTTCATTTGTACTGTTTTGTACGCTGCTACGAAGTATATTAGATATATTTACCTCCTTAACGTGCTCTTTATAAATCTAAGAAAACTGGGTTTTGCCGTAAATATTGTCATTTGGAAGAAATTTTAACTTAATATATCAACATCAAATCCTATTGTAACATACATTGTGTTCCATGTGTAATATATTGTGTACAATGGTTTAAAATCGTATTATTTTGGTTTCTTTCAAGTCCTCGTTGTAAGACAATCAATGACCTACTTGAACTCTGGATGTTGATAAAAATTATTCGATGGGGCCGGATAATAACAGATTCTTAAGAAGCTTCATCAAGCTAAGGACCTACACTATTATTATCAATGATATTTTAAGTATAATGTATATAATTTGATATGACTGTCACTAGCGCGCCAGAAGTAAGACAGTTATCGAAATTTTCCTCTCTTTATGTCTTATACTCGTACGTTCCGATATTATCTTTTGCATCCACAGTTACAAAAATGTCATCGGAGCGGATCAAATTTGCAATTCGCATTGTATGAACGTATCGTATCTATAGCTATAGGTAATAATTATCTTTGATTACAACGATGTTCTGTTCTATGATTAACTATAATATATTATCTTTAAGTGTGTATTAGATTAAGATACTCTGAAGATGAGCGTTTTATTGTGTATTATGCATAGTCTGTTTGAAACTTCGCAGTATCACTAAGCGAAGCAATGAAGATTGGTTTCATCGGCGGTGGGAGGCTGGCGTTTGCTTTGGCCAATGGATTTATATCAGCAGGTAATTATAATTATGAAAAGATTTACTTACACTCGAAATTTCAACGAAGAAAAACTAAAAACACACTTATAATCAGTATAATCGGTCGGTTGTATCATATTGTGCAACGGAGGATAGAATGTGCCTTGTGTACCATACTCTTAGAATATACTTAGTTAATTATTCTAAGACCATACTCGTACATGCACAACATCAAAGTGTTTCAAAGGGGGCTACGTGTTTGACCTGTGTCCCCACGCAAATAACCGGCTTCCAAATAACCGGGTCCACTTACATCTAGGACCCATAAAACTTTAAGTTTAGTCAAAATTTAGATTACAATTTCACATGTAGAACCCTGACTCCCAGAAAAGCGTGAGCTGTCCTGGGAGACCGTTCCTTCCTATTACATGCGAGACAAATCAATTATGTATACCTAGTGTTTAAATGTGTATGCTGATGTTAATAGTTGTGATGTACCTATACTACTTATTATTAAGCAATAAAAAAAACGTTGTTAAGTCAATTATAAATGCAAAGAAATAAATATGGTGCCGCTGGTCTCTGATCGGGAGTTCCCGTGTCTAGAACTCTGGAGCCAATCCTGGGCAATATCATAATATACTCGTATTTCTTTTTATTCCAGGACTAGCGAAACCCGATGAGATAACAGCCAGCTGTCATCCATCAGATGTTGCGAGCGCAGAAGCTTTCAAGGTATGAAAATTAAATGAGAATAAATAAATATAAATCATATTCTCAATTCCGTCAATTCCGCCAGCGTGGTGGACTATGGCCTGTACCTACTCTTCATTGAAACTTATAAATGCGAATTTCAGTAATTTCTTTACTCATAGCGTCTTATCTATGAACGTCACCATTAAGCTTCATTGAATCCTTTAAACAAGCACTAGCTTATTATGAGTGAGCAATCACTGTAGGTAAGTACATAGAGCATGGTAAATTGGGGTTCCGTACCCGAATGGTGACAAACGGATCCCTGTTAATATTCCTTCGCTGTCTACGAGGCAAAGGGCTCTATCTCTTAAACCTGAAATTTTTACACAATGCGTGTTACTGTGGTCGCTATCAAAAAATGTGACAAAAAAAGTGAAACGGTTAAAATCCTCATAAAAGTAACCTTAAAAATGTGTTTTTCTACATTCTATCTTGTTATTGACCAAATAATTAGTGTTTATATTACTCTGTGGTACGGAACCGTACGTAGGTACTGAAGCGAGTTCAACTCACCCTTGACTGGTTTACAGTAACCTACGTTACTAATTCACCATTACCGTCATCCGTCCTTGGCTGTACCGACCTCCATTATCTACACTGTGCCATTTATCATAGGCCTTATCAATATTAATATTTTATTTACACACTTATTAGTTAGTGTACACTCGCGTAGTTAGTTGCTCTGAAAAATAACTTTTTAATGCTTTCTTCATCCCAAGGACTATAAATTCATCATGGCTTAAGTTTATGGCGTACTATAATTAGTCTTTCTATCTATTTATGTATCTAAAAGTCTTTTTAAATCAACTGGACCTAGACCAACTAACATAGACATGGACTAACCATCATAGGCCCGATTTGAATCTTATTCTGTTTTTGTCACAGTTGTTATAGTTGGCAGCGGTATGTGCTGCTGCACGCTCGTTTGTTATCTTAATTCCATAAAAATAGACCTCCTTTAATTGGTGCCATTCCGACCGGATTTTCTGAATCCAGTTTTCCCGGTTTCCCGCTGTTTTCTTTTCCGGTTTCCCGCTGTTTTCTTTTTGTTCCTGTACCGAGCCATGGTCGCCATTTGAGGACTTTTCTTCCCCATCGGTTATTCTTTCCAAAGATCTGACCTGCCATTTCAGTCGGCTTACTTTGCGATTTACTTATGTCGGGCAATTTTGCTCGTCTTAGAATTTCTTCGTAGAGAATTTTATCTCCTATTTAAATATTTCAAATATCTGTCTCCATAGCTCGCTGGATGTCTTTAGAGCCTTCGAAGGGATCCAACAATAACCACGTGTCGTAAACTAAGTCATCACTGGCAGTGGGCATAAACTGGCATTTGGAATGATTTTGATGATTTTCGCTCAATGACGTCCTCGCATTACCACTGTAACATGACAACATTTATTGGAAACAAAATAATATTGCTTCATTATTTCAGGGCTTGGGAGCAACTGCGCTGTTTGAAAACAAGTCTGTAGTGGAACGTTCAGAAGTGGTTATCGTTTCTGTAAAACCTGATGTCGTCTCGCCAGCCTTGAGGGAAGTCAGGGATCTGCCAGCGGCGAAAAATAAGCTCTTCATATCAGTTGCTATGGGAGTCTCGACAGGCACCATCGAAAAGGTAAATGATACACAACCCCTGGGTAAGGTTATCCCTTTGTATCGGTAGCAGCCTAGCAGGCAGGGTCCGAGATTACAGTTTCTAAGAAAATCGTTTTCTTCATGGCTTGCGATGTTTCTGATGCCATGAATGAATTGAATTTCCATGTGTCATGGGGATCACTTATCACCACGTGACCCGTTTGCTTTTACTAGCTGTTGACACGAATATCCGTACAATATAACTATTACAAATTGGTGTCTCAGATTGTTTGTCCTTGGACAAATTAAGGTTAAAAAAAAAATTAAGACTTGAGAACAAACGTTATAGCGATCAACTAACTGGGTACATACACAGAGATAGTATGTACTAGAGAAGCTATCTAAAACACAAGTTTTTTTTTCGGTAACAGAGTTATCCGTCGCTGCTGCGCTGAAAACAAAATATAAGGTCTAATCTATCATTCAAAACCGCAACTACATGGTATCTCAATATCATATCACACACTAGTTCGGCTGGTTCCTCTGGGTAAGTATCAAATCCGGGACAGTTCGCTCAATAGCGACCACACTCACCAACTGCCAAACTGATTTGGCTTAGAAGGATGATAAATATTGACCACCTGCAAAGCACGGTAGCACGGTAAGTAGATTTCCGTTTCGGGGATAAAAGATTTTTAGAAAGTTGTCCAAAAATCTTGGAAACTGTTCTGCAGGTCCTTCCACACGAAGCCCGAGTTATCAGAGTGATGCCAAACACACCTGCTCTGGTAAAAGAGGGTGCTGCAGCCTTCTCCAGGGGATCTCGCGCGACGCCAGAAGACGCCAAGCTGGCAGCCGAGCTGTTCCGGGCTGTGGGCTCCTGCGAGGAGGTGCCGGAGTACCAAATGGATGCGGTCACCGCTTTAAGTGGCAGTGGACCAGCTTATGTAAGTTTACTACATGAATGGGTTTATTTTAAACTTTCATCATCTGCCACAATTGGACTCTAAAAAATGTTTACTGTAACGGATACATTTTGTAAAATACGTACGTACGTGTTAGACATTAATTATCACAAAATATTTTAAGACTTCATATTACTTACTCATTCTCGAAGATGTGTGAAGTCCGTCAATCCACATGTATTGTATACTCCTTTTAATTTCAAATAAAATCAGAACCCGGCAATGCGACAGTTATTGGTGGTGAGGATGTTATTACTTCTCGTCCATTTTACAGGCCCAAACATAGAAGGACCTGTTGACCTATCTTTATTGTGGACCATATTTTTATGGAAGCAGCTAAAGGGCTGCAACCTTAACTGTGTATCACCTATATCACGTTCAGGTTTACATGATGATAGAGGCGTTGGCAGAAGGCGGGGTGCGGTGCGGTCTCCCGCGTGACCTCGCGCTTCGTCTTGCCGCGCAAACCACTCTTGGCGCCGCCGCCATGTTGAAAAATGGCGGCCACCCCGCTGTCATGAAAGACAACGTCACATCGCCGGCTGGTTCTACTGCTGAGGGGACATATCATTTAGAAAAAAATGGTTTGTAATCAAAGACTTATAATATGTGTAGTGGTTTCTAGGTGGTAGCCTCAGATTAAAAACGCCTTTTAGCAAAGCAGATTAATAAAACAAAAGGCTTAATAGCCTTTTGCCTTTAAGCAAGTGATAATTAAATTCTAATACGCACATCATTTTTGAAAATTAGAGGTGCGTGCTGGGGTTTGAACCCGAACCCCAGGTTCGAGAGTCCCACGTTTAACCACTCGGCTATCACTGCTTGATAAACTACTCCTTTGGCTTTTGCTACTTTAATAACATAAAAATAGATATCGACTCAGGGAAATCTAATGTGAGATGTAATAATTAATGTGAGCATGGGAATGTACATTATATTATCTTTATAGGTTTCCGAGCTGCAGTTATTGGCGCCGTGTCTGCTGCGAAGGACAGGTGTAAAGTGGTCAATGAACAGTTAAACATCTGAACATAACCATTGTAATTATCTTGTATTAACTATGAATAATTATAATTATATTATAATAAGCTGCGAATAAATAAAGATATCTCATTTTGTAAAATGTTTTTCTATCTATTTTTTGTCACATTTTATTTTTGTCTTTCATAATGAATGCTTTACAAATAAGTAGATTTATTTCAAGTAAATGTAGGTCCTATCATTTATGATGCCTATTCGTAAAACATGTACCTAAATAAGTAGGTTAGAAGTAAATCCATCTCATACAGATGACAAGTTGAAAAATTGTCCAGTGGTGAGCAGTAAACAAGTAGTTTATAAGATGTATGATAATTATGAATTTAGGTGTTATAAACGGAGAAAAGTGTGCTGTGTATATTGTTAACGAAACTGTTGTATGCAAAATCTCCACTATTCGCGTAGTTTAAAATAATTCAGTAAATAAAACTTGTTTCAAATTTACCCTCTTGCTACAGTAGCGCCACGCCACCCAAAAGCACGACTAGCTGACCCGGCGAACTTCGTACCGCCTAACAGTCGATTCTTCAATTTTTTATTTTTTTAATACTTATTCTGCTATTCGGGACACCTTCCCGGAACCCCTCCACTAACACTTAAACTTTATGGTAGGGTATTAAAGTTCAAATTGACTTTTCAGTATTATTACGAATCTTCTAGACTGACTCTAGAAGATTCGTAAAAATACTGAAATAATAATTCTAGACTGTTTCAGGCATTTTTTTAAATTTTTCTCTCCGTAATAACCATCCTCGTACTTTAAGGAATATTTTAAAAAAAGAATTAGCGAAATCGGGTCAGTTGTTCTCGAGATTTGCGCTTAGCAACAGCGATTCTTTTTTTATATAATAGATAATACAGATGTTCCAATAAGCGATCACAACGCTCAAAACGACTCTATTGAAAAAGATAAATAGAAATTAGAATACTTTCGTAATTATAACAAACACTTAAACTATCGGTACCCTACATTTTACTGAATAGAATTTTACAGTTATAGTAAAGCCATCTATCGGCAGTCAACTAATTTTATCATTTAGGGTTGGGTTGACACCTTAGAGTAAAAAGTATAATATACTCTAAGGTTGACACAAATTTATTTTATCACACAACATGGCTTCCAACCGTTATTTTTTTTTTATTTATTGTGTGAACCTTCATAAAACAATTACAACTTACACTTATAAGCGTCTCTAAGCCATCAATTTTGTTGCGCTGCTGAATCGTTTCCGAGTTGATAGATGTTCACCAACCTTTGTAGTTTTGTCATAGACAAACTTTTAGGTCTTACAAAATGCTTTCATATTTAATCTTCACTCTTCAGTACAGATGATAGGAGATACTAGATGGCGCCAAATACAATATAATTTTGACAAGCTGAGATTTTGACAGCGATCTGTCAGTGTATAATGGTAAATCTACGAACGAACGAACCTCAACCGTATGATGACAAATTGTCAATCAAATTGACAATTGACATTTAAACGAAAGAGAAACGAAACGTAATAAATTGGCTTTTCCCAGCCAACAATTCTCCAACCAATTCCTAACGTAACGGCTGCCGTTGCTTGTCTTTTCTCACTTGTCTGTTTGTGTGTGTCTGTTGCTTTCAACTGGGTCGGCCGCGGCCCGGCGAATAGAATAAATACAATACAATACGTCATACTTTACTTGCAGTCTTGCATCAAGTTGAACGTGAACGACAATCCGCGACCTTGCTTCGCCTGACTTATTAGTGTAAATTGTTGTTACGGCCGGTGATACTGTTTACATGTTGACTCAAATAGCAAATGGATAGTGTAGACTTGCTGGACGTAGAACAGAAAGTGGAGCGGCATGGTGACCAGTGCAAAATAAAAAAATAGAATGGCTATTCTCTGTTAAAGAACGGCGAAGGCTACTTGAATCGGCTGCAAGGTGGTGTGACCTTACATTTGAGTAAAGGAATCGACCCACGCCGTCTAATAAACAGACTCCTACGCATCGCCAAAGATGTGCACAGCTCCGTCGGACAGCATTTAAAAAAACTAGAATGAGAGGGAAACTAGACGAAACACTAATTCTTTCGTGTTTTAGTTTATTGTACTGGGAAATATCGTAAGTAAAAGTGGAACTGTAGTCGTGTAGTGTTGTGTTGGTCGTGTGTGGTCATTGTGGTGCTAGTTGGTTTGAAACGCTAAAACCCCGCCGGAAGCCCAGTTTTAGAGACAGCCAAGGTTAGAGGATAAGTTGAAGCCCTTGATACCCCATTCGAAGCACAGATGGTATGAATAATTTTGATTTTATTCTAACATTATACAAAAAATTCAGTAGTTTTATTGGTCTACTGATTGAATCCTATTAGGATAGGTCTACTCTCTAACTGGTTATTGTAGGAATGTTACTTACACTCATTTGTAAATAGTATGCAGGCAAAACAACTTGACTGGCATATCATGTTCCTCTAGAATCTCGCTCCCACCTTATCATTGTAGAGTTACACAAGTACTGTATTTTTATAGCTTGTTATTTCTATCTGGCTTCCAACGACATATGAGTATATTAGAAATGTGAAGCTGATAAAATTAAAAAAATGAAGTGTAACTAGTAATTTTGACAATGATATTGAAAATTGTTAATTTATAGATTGCTACTTTTTGTCTGTGGCTTTGCCCTCTTTGAAGTCTAACAACAACAAAACACCATTACAATTATCCCAAGGGATTGTTTTTCCAGGATCAAAGCTGCCCTATGTCCTTACCAAGATCTCAAACTATCCCCATACCAAATTTCATCTAAACCACTTCACCATTTCGTCATAATTGTCAGCGATCGTACGATGGCGCGATGCGTTTTCGTCATGCGATGGGTATTTCAATGCAATTACCTGCGAGGTTAAAATAGGACACTGATGAAATCTGTATGTTTGAACCCATCGCACGACGAAAACGCATCGCGCCATCGTACGATCGACGCCTTACAGTCGCATTCATAATATTATAATAGTATAAATACATTTTATTACTAAATTTATTTAGAATATAGATTTGGTAGAAACATTGTAAAAACATGTCTCAGAAAAAGGCTCTCTATAATATCCAGCCTTGAAATGGTTGGTCAGAGTAGTATGTCTAAAAACAAATTAGTTTTTTTTATCACTAGTACTGTTTGCTATAATCATATGATATTTGAAAAGCAATGTGTATGTGGATTTTTGTTTCTTTCATTTGTTATAGGTATTTAAAATTAAATTTTCCGAGTGATACAATGTTTCCTTGGTTATAATGTTTTGAAAGATTTTTCATCATCATTATCATCTAATAAGAATTTCAATTTTAGGTACACAGAACTTTAGTTTTCCTCTCACCAGAACCCTCATTCAGAAGAATGTCCCCATAAAGTGTTTATACACGATAAACAAAAATAAATCAGACGGCCCAGAAAATTCATCAAAATAAAGAAGTCAGCAGCATTCCTGTGCTACAAAGTGAGAATGGATGAAAGCGATGTCATCATATCATCTACGGAAATAATCAAAGGTTAGTTGCTACCACTACTAAATTCTTCGGACGTTATATGAGGAGGGGCTTTAACAACCAATGAAAATGAGCCTTTATGGTCTGAACCTCTTGTACCTTCAAGTGTGTCCTAATTTATTACATTGATGAATCATGGAAAATTGCAAGAAATATTGATTTATTAGAAAATAAGTATGAAGGTGGATATTAAATATAAAGCACATTGAAATAGTAATTTGCATAAATCTTGTATTGTGTATGGTGATAAATAATAGTGACAAAGTGTGAGGGAAATAATGGATGTTACATCATCTATACTTCTGTTTAATGTGTCTGTAAATGCAGAACAATTTATATTCCTATATAATTATATGTTTATGATCTCTGTCTATACTTATTGGGCTTAAGTTGACCATTTTTGGGAAAGTGATTAAAATTATGCATAAGTGCTTCATTAACTGACTTCAAAAAAGGAGGGAGGTTATATATTCGACAACTATATATTTTTGTATGTCCAGCCATTTCTCTGTCATTTGTGAACCGATTTTGATTATTATTATTTTTATTTGAAAGAATGTACTTCTGAGGTGGTCCCAATGCCACCAAGCCAGGATCTGCTGATGGAATCATAGGGAAATCGAGGGAAACCCTCAATTTTATTTATTTCTTGTCGATTTTGAAGTCGGTTTTTTGTTTTAATTGTTTTAATTCAACTAATAACACACACTCGTACATTATTTTCTAAAAGGCCCATACTGATTGATTTGAAATTTGGTACACATGTACATAGGTACAATGCGCTGATAATAAATGTGATAGGCAAAATGGCCATATATTTTATTTTTAAGGTCAAATGTAGAAAAATATTTTTTTCTAAAATTTTGTTACTACCTTTAACATTAAAAGTATTTTTTTTTATTTGCGGCTTGGCCTGCTTCATAATAATATTATTATTTTGCTTAGAAAGTTGTGGAGAACTCTCAGGTGTGCAGGTTCCTCGCGATGTTTTCCTTTACAGAAGCAAGTGATATTTCTAGATAGTTTCGGTTATATCTATAATTAACATAAAAATTGACGCTTAAGTTTAACACCGATCTTTAAGTCTTTTATGTTAAGAGTGAATAGGTTTTTTCTAAGTTAACGCGCTTCACCATGTAAAGGCTACGTCGCCACTTACCGTCAGGTGGGATCGTAGTCAAGCGGTAACTTATATTCAGTAAAAAAAAACCGAGGAGTTTATACTTTCATAGAGTTCCCGACTCCGTTTTAACGTTTTTAAAACTAAAACTTAAGAACTTCGATAAGTAGGTGGCGTAATTGAGATGGCTCGTTAGTTCAGCGCTAATTTTATCCTACGGTTTGGCTTTAAGAAAATGTTATAAGATATTTTTATTTTTGTACTCTTTATCTCTGAAGTTTTTCATGGGTAAATGAGCCTAAACTGAAGATTTGTAATTACCATAATAAAATGTGTAAGTACACTTTCATCTGTATTAAACCCTCATGATTAAGTTAAAAGTATCATAATGCTGTATTGTTACAAGAGATCAATTTGTACTCGAAGAATTGGTTCAGTAAAAGACGCTAAAAAGCTTTAACAAGATTTGAAACAAAGCCATGTTATACTCGTACCTATAGCCATGTACTGTAAAAGCTGAACTTTTGATAAAGGAGTAAATTATATTTTTTTACGAGCTGTGCCCCCGCGACTTCGTCCGCGTGGAATTTAACAAAAAAAACTAAAATAAAAGTAGCTTGAGTTACTCCTTATGACATCAGCAATCTGCCAGTGAAAGTCCCGTCAAAATCCGTCTAGCCGTTCCAGAGATTAGCTCAAACAAACAGACAGACCGACAGAAAAAAATTGTAAAAAATGTTTTTGGTATATGCACCGTGTATACATCCATGTGCATTTAGTAAAAAGCGGTTATTATAATGTTACAAACAGACACTCCAATTTTATTTATTGGTATAGATGTATTAACAAAGAAGCGGTTAGGCCATCTGATGGCAAGGGGACACCGTCGTCGATAGACATCCGTAACATTCATAATAATCTGCGTTGACCAAAAAGGAAGTAATAGACCATAGCTACTTGAAGGTCCCCATATCACTGTGCGAACGTCTCTGATAGGACAGGCAGCAATCGTATCTGAGACCTGTGACAGATAGACCAGAATGATCCTATTCGGGTGGTTCCGTTATTAAATCGTACGGAAGGATCTATAAAAACATGAATAATATCCTATTTTCCTTAACTATAACACGCCGGTGGGCGTTGCATATACTTTATGAGAATGACATCAATGTCCATCGTATCGGGTTACATCATTCGGTACATAGCAGCATTATTGTCTTCGTCCACAGCGACCTTCGCGCTTCACTCATCATTGACCCACTGTTAAATTTACTTGCAATGATCCGTTGGCTTATGTCTGTTATGGTTTTATGGTCGCCCGTCTAGATGATTTGTATATTAAATGATTGTTTGGCAAACTAAAAACACGCTTTTATAATGCTAACTGAATTATAAATGAAAATCAATAAATTTGGACACTGAAGATCTGAAGCCAGTCCTGTGCGTAGTATCTAGTAATGTTTGTCATAAAATTGCATTGTGATCGGAACTACAGCAATAAGCAAAATTTCAAGTCCGTAGAGTTAGTAATAGTCCAGTTAGTAATTGTTAGTAAGAGTCTTGTTTCTAATTCGGTCACAGATGTTTTGCTATACTTGAGGACTGAGATGGTCGCCTCTAAGAAGTGTAGCCGAATCCACACCTTACTAACCGGAACACAATTAGCTGTTAACACAATTATTACAGGGAAGAAATGGTACTAAGTACTGTGGCACACACTCAACTCACTTTAATTTTCAGCGTATTAAGCGTGAAAAGCTAGCGGACCGACAGACAGATACATAGTCAGACCCACTTTCGCATTAATAGTATCAGTATCTACTCGTATTTAAGAGGAAACCCTTAGTTTTACTTACGAATTTATGATAAGTTATAATATATGATACACGTGAAAGGCCTTGGTGACTTCAATTTGCGCGTAGGCGGAGTCTAGACAAGTAAATAAACTTGTACAAAGTAGCTACTTTACTGAACTTTACTGCAGTTCTAACCACAAATAACCTCACCCTCATCCATTGCACCTGAAAAGCGATTTGAAGTTTTTTGGCGGCAGAACATAGCATTAAATGATTTGACCTTAACGTTGGTGTTTGGTTCAACTGAAATAAAATAAAATAAAAAATAAAATAAAAATGTTTTATTGATAAAAACACATTCACATTCGCTAGTCGCAAGGGCCCTGTACTTGGTTCAAGACCTGTGTTACAGGTACCCCGCTCATCCACCAAGACTAAGGACAGTGTTGATCAACAAAATACATTTTTAAGCAAATAAGTAGGTAATACAATGGAAGGTAAGTACGATACATTTAAGGTAATTTTTTTTTTTTTAACAAAATAACAAATAATATTTAACTTTAAAACTAGGTAATATAGGTACTAAACTAGGTATATTCAGTAGTTGTGTACGCTCGAATGTGCACGTGAATGTGTGTGTGTGTGTGTGTGTGTGTGTGTGTGTGTGTGTGCGTGTGCGTGCGCGCGCGCATGTGTGTGTGTGTGTGTGTGTGTATGAGTGTGTGCGTGTATTATTGTATGCATGCATGTCTATATGTATAATTGATGTCTGCTATATAGTGGTAGAATAAATAGCTCGTTCGGTTTCCTCGTAATTTAAGTCTATTAAACGTGTTGTAATTAAGCGTTTAATTACAACACGTTTAATAGACTTAAATTACGACTTACTTAAATTAAACTGAAATAGCTCTAACTTCCTACTACGGAACACGTAAAGGTATGGTGCAGGTGTCAGCGTCGCTTTGTTACGTAATTTTTTTTAGAACAACGTTTACCCACGAATACCCCCACACTAGGCTTTCCTGTGTCGCGGATTGCATGGAGAACACACATAACACATCACTGTTTTTTCCGAGAGAAAACATTTACCTGTCACATAAATATCGGCTCCGGCAGGGAATAAAACCCGGGACCCTTAACTTCACAGGCAGGGTAACTACCAACTAGGCTACGGGGTCGTAGCCTTAATCTAAACCGCGGATGGTCCAAAGGCGGATAGCGTATAAAAATTCCATTTGTATTTCGAATAACGAATCGAAATGAATTATTGGAACCAATGCAGCAACGTCGTATATTGATATGTCACGATACACGATCTGTAATGTTAATTCACATCTGATTCTGGTATGGCCAAGGTCACAGCGTTTTTAAGTTACCGTTCAGCGTTTACGTTTGAAAGGAAGCGATTGTTTGTATGCTTATGTTGCGTAATTTGGTTATTGGATAGATTGAAATTTTTGCACGATTACTTCGTGACTGTGTACATGATTAATTGATTATTATTTATAGATACGCTCGTGATAATGGTAATATGTTGTGTTATCTAGAAGGATTATCCTTTGCTGAACAGCGGCGGTTTTCAATAATGGCACATATGGTTATGTGGTGTTACCACTAAAAACCACTCGGTGTCCCTCGATACCGCTAGAGCCGGGGCCGTGTGCTTATTCACGCTCGAGCTCCGGCGCGGTGGCCCACGTACGCGACCCCTCCACGGCACGCTCGCGAGTCCCTCCAGGTCGCTGGGTGACAGCGGTGGGATCGGAGCGGCCAAGTACACAAGGCGGGCTGTCGCGGCCAGGGGCTCTAACACACGGAAGGCGTGCCTGACACTACAGCACGCCTTTCCACCTCGAGAGCCATCTGTCAAGTGACGGAATCTCGCTTCCGCCACCCAACTGGCCCTCATGATGTCTCTTATCAGCTCCAGCCGAGCCAAGTCCAAGTCCAAGTCCAAGTCTAAGCCAAGATGAAGCAAGAACCTCTCTCATAATTAACAACCACTCCTATTGACCGTCTATCGAATGGTGAATTTGTGAACATCTACATATATTGTTTAATCAGATACTCGTATACAAAGCATTACCGCAAAAATAGCAAACGTGGCGGCAATCCCTTATCATTTACTAGCTTCCCCCCGCGGCTTAACCCGGCAATAGGAACCTATATAAAAAGTTTCCAGTGAATGCATTGAAGAAATAAAAAGTTTCAGTTTAACCCCTTTTAATCCCCTCAGGGATTTCCAAAAATCCTCTCTTAGTGCTCCCCTACACTCCCCAAGGAGCATACATGTCAAATTTCAGCTTCTTACGTTCAGTAGTTTCGGCTGTACGTTGTCTGTCAGTCACTCAGTAACGGAAGAGTTTTATATATATCATAGAAGATAGATTACTTATCTGTTTACAATTAAAATGCGGTAAAATGTATACCACTTTCGTCAACTTTTTAAGTACGAGTATGTACCCGTCTTTCTATATACTTCGTGTTTTCATTGCAGTACACTAGATGGCGTTGTTCTTGTTCCTGAATCACGCTAACGATTGTAACGTGAAGTTTACGTAAGTAGCGTGGGCAAGTTGGTCTGCCATCATCCATCGACCTATTTATGGTCCACTGCTTATTTTTGATCGGCAAGAGGCTTCAAAACCTTTTGCTTTATGAAGTTGACAAATTACAGAAAATATAAAAAAGATATACAGAAAGAGAAACAGATACAGTGCGAGTTAGATTAGAATATACTCGGATTTTTAATTAAACGGAGCTACCTGACAGTAGCTAATGTCACTTTTTATTATAATGATGCCATATTTAAAGTAATAGTGATGCGTTCAGTTCTCGTTCAATCAATGATATATTACACTAGATACGCCACCAAGGCTCCTAACGCGTGCAGTGGAAACGACCCTACGTGTGACCGTTTCAATCGGTCGAGCTGTCGGCTGTCATTGTGAGCGCACGATACTAAAAAAGGTAAAATGCCTGCTTGTGCATTTCGAAAGTGCAACAATTATGATAGAAAGGTGAAGAAAGAGGACGGTATATCATATCACAGGTAAATGTATAAAAATATTGAAATTTTAAATAGATTAATTTATAATTTGTAATTTTAATGAATCACAGCTTGTTTCCAAACGATAAAAGAGACAGAACATTGCTTCACTCACAGGTGTAACAAAGATAGCACAAACGCTAAGATCATAGATTAGAGGCAACAATGCAGACAGTAGGTACAATAGGTAGACAAGAAATTGTTAGTATAACGATGAGATTTTTTTATGAATTTAGGCTGAATTATTTTGTTTCTATGTTAAGTAAACCGTTATTTGTTTAATGTTCCGTAGATTTCCTACCAACAAGGTTAATCAACAAAATTGGATAACTAATATAATTAAATTGGTCTCCTGTGCCGTCGACTAACATTTTTGTTATTTCCTTAAAAAGCTAATTCATAATTATATGTATCCTACATGAAATAAATGATTTAAGTTTGAGTTTATGAAATTGCTGTTTTACTCTCTCGCAGTAATTAGTTTCTAATTTAATTTAATTTTTTTGTTTAATGTAAATTAAATTTAATGTTCTTTTTTGGTTATGATCCTTAATTAAAATTAAATGTTAATAATATGTACTTCCAAGAGTCATAGCAGTTTTAGGCATAAATCATTCTAAGAATAAATGTCTCGTCTGTAACATTTATCTATGACACTTATGGTTAACGTCAATAGACGTCAGTGCAATATTTCGGATCGTTTGTCAGGTTCAATTTTCATATAAGTAACATGTCTACCTCTTTTTACTTATAATGTCATTGCGTTCAATCAGATGATTGAACAACGAGTGTCAATAGTTAATCATTTCAAACTATAAAATAATAATATTTCTATTTTACAATAAAATTGTATAAAAGTGCTCTGATATAAGTTACTACAAAACATTATTAACGTCATCAAGACATATGTTAACCCCAAAATTAAAACGGGTTTATTTATTAGTCCTTTCAGAGCTGTTTTCTGTAATACCTATCATACAGAGATTAAGAATTCTGCTATGAAACTCGTTTTGACTAAAATTGAATTGGAGAATATTACGGACTATTGCCATCAGCAAGACATTATAGGCAAATACCACGATGGTAAAACTAACCATCGCGGTATAAATGAATGTTACTTGGCTCTGTCACGCAAATTTTATTGGCCTACATCAACGAATTAAGAAATAAGAGGAAATGCCCTAAGGTCACGTGATCTGAAGCCAAAATTAACTCTAAAATGGCGCCGACTCCGCCCACAAAACGTGAACACACCTTTTAATACAACACTTCATCATGTTAGGTATTGCTAAATTAAACTTAATAACTCATAACAACACATTAAACGCATAAATCTAAAGTTTATCTAAAAATAAAGTTCCAACAACGCTTAAATTAAATGACAGTTGACAGACCAACAGCTGTCAAGTCGAATAAAAACGCCATTTTTTTATTCAACTCGTGCTTCAAGGCGGATCTTGGGCGATATTACTAAATGCAAATTAGGGCCTATCCTCTCTTTTCTTTAATCGTTGGCCTACATACATACATACATGCATACGACATAGCTGAAGAACTGGAAATTGACCACAAAACAGTTTTGACCCAATTGAAAAAAGCTGGCTACAAAAAAAACTGGATATTTGGTTGCCAAACGAGCTCACTGAAAGAAACTTAATGAACCTTGTGCTCATTCTTCATTGAGACGTAACGAAACCGAGCCTTTTTTGAAGAGATTGATAACTGGTGATGAAAAGTGGATCACGTACAACAAGAACGTGCGAAAACGGTCGTGGTCAAAGGTCGTCCAGGCTTCACAGACTGTGGCAAACCTCTAGTAAACTCGCAATAAGATGATGTTGTGTGTATGGTGGGATTGCAAGGGCATTGTTCATTACGAGCTTTTACCATCGGGCAGAATTATCGACTCGGTTCTCTACTGCCCACAACTGATGAGAGTTGAGAGAAAACGGCCGGAATTGATCAATAGAAAGGGTGTGGTCTTTCATCCCAATAACGCTAAACCACACACATCTTTAGCCACGCAGCAAAAATTAAGAGAGTTTGGCTTGGAGTTGTTAATGCATCCGCCATATAGCCCTGACCTTGCACCTTCAGATTTCCATCTGTTTCGGTCTTTACAGAATTATTCAGGCAGTGTCATGTTAACCACAAGAGAGGACTGCCAAAAGGACTTGTTGCGGTTTTTTGATCAGAAGTCCCAAAATTTCTAGAGCAACGGGATCATGTCTCTACCTACAAGATGGCAGAAAGTTATCGAACAAAATGGTATATATATACCATAATTATATGTAAATAAACTTTGAAAAAAAAGTCTTGAATTTTTATATAATATGCGAAGAAACTTTTTCCCCAACCTTATATTTTATACATCTATAGTTTCAACTACATGGTGTAATGAAAATAGGACAGTCTTACAAGTTTCCTCGCAATGTTTTCCTCAATGTTTAAAACACTCAGTATTCAGTATAGGTAGATATATACTTTAAACAGTAGTCGTCGAAAACTCGTTGGTATGTACAAAGCACGACTAAAATTCGAACCCCGTACCCGATATCGGCAGTTCGGCACACTAACTATTCACTAGACAATCGAGGCAATTTCATTCATTCAGGAGGTTTTTCAATCATTCACTTTGTCACAACACTATTTTTATTTCATTAAAAACTGACAACACAGTAAACTTCATTGGACTCCGTCTAATTAAAAATTCGACTATAGAATAGAAATTAGAAACAAAAAAGAAAAAATAGATGATATTTTGTTTTTGTAATGAGTAGTACAAGTGTGGACAAGTGTGTCGCAAATCACGCCTTAATAACAAATACTGTTTAATCCCATTAATTAAACGAGAAAGTTCCTATATAATATAATATACATACATTACATAACATGGTGCATGGTAATTTTGCGATCACAACCCCTGACATGCAATTAACGGCCCTTGAAGTAAATTAGCAAGTCAAGCGTTGTTACGATAATGATTGATGGTGTACCTTGTAGTACGTTTTTAATTGCACTACTACCATATGGCCAATATAGTAAACGAGAAGTGAAGGCTTCTTTAATGGAGTGTAAGGCGCTTCTCCATCTTTGAGGCCAAGCCGTCTTCTCCTGCTCGTGCACCCTGGTGAACATCCCACACGAGGTCGCTGGACTTTGTAACATCGAGAATTTTCCCGAAGGTACCCCTGGTGATAGGAGTGAGGCCCGGCTGGTTAGCCACCACGTTGGCCGCCGAACAATCTGTCGTGTTCAGGCCGGGGGTATGAGAGTTTTGAAGTGAAAACTTCTATAGTATCTTTGTGATTTGGAATTCGATGAAACGGAAATGACGCGCAAATTAAATCAAACGGAAACGAAAAAGAGACAGACATATTTTAACGTGGGAAAAAATTAGATAGGAAGCATTGACAAAATGGTCGCTTACGTAAGAAAATCAAAACATCAATATTTGGACTGACAGTATTCCTTTTCTTTAAGTTTCATTTCTAGCACATGTGAATTGCTACTTCTAAAATCGACTTCTTTAGTTAATTATAGTGGTCACAGGTGTTCAATTCAAAAAGTTGTATTTTTACTTTACGTAGCGTAACTGTTGAAGATAAGACTGAATAAGTTGACGGATAAGTTTGAAGACTCGTTGGCAGGCTTCTTATATAAAATGTAATCTATTTCGATGTAGACCTACTTAGACCATATCCTGGGAAGCCATGGAGGTAATAAAAGGCACTTGAAGTGCAAATCAGTTACCGGTGCGATAAGAAACGAGGGCGGGGTTACCTCGAGTGCCTGAAGCTTTAGCTTTTGTTCGATGCGATCGTTATTCACCACTTTGCGTATTACGTTTTTAGATGTAGTCGTGCCGTTATAAAAGGGTACTGACTGAAGACTGAGCTGTCTCTCACAGCCTGTGAGAGAAAGAAGAGTCAAGCGATAAAACCCTGTGAGTCACAGGGTTTTATTGTTTGAACCGTAAGAGGTAGACACTTGGAAATATTTACAAAATGTGTATTAAAGCCGACATTACAGTTTTAGCAAAAGGAGATCTTTCCCCAGGTTCAGGTCTTGGAGGCTCTGCTAGGAATGTTCTCGTTCGAAACTTGTTTGGGACTAAGAGAGACTAAGAGAGTAACTTACCAAGGATAAAATTTCGATGGTGTTTTTTTTGTCACTTAACATTTGATATAACGTATAGTGGAACCACCGCAAATATTGACGACCCGCGTGGCGCAATCGTTCATGCTGGACTGCCATTCGAGGGGTCCTGGGTTTGATTGTGGTAAATGCAAAAAATGACGTTCATAAGTGTATTGAAAAAATACCTACATGAAATAAATGATTTGAGTTTGAGTTTGAGTTTGAGTTTGATTCCCAGCGGAAATTTGAATGATGACTCTAAATTTCTGTTCTTGGTCTGGTTATGTGTTCTTGTCTTGTGTGTTATCCATGGAACCCTCGACACAGGGAATCCTAGTGAGGCTATTTCGTGTGGCGTTATTGGAACGAAGTTCCTTACGGCAAGCTTGGAGGGGATAGGGATTTTGCTGTGCGACCGAACTGAAAAATATGTGATAGTAAAACCGTAAGCGTGGAAAAAAGTGCGTGGAATAAAAGCGTTAAATGAGACGTGCGCAGGCGCGACAGTAGTCGAAGGAACTTCGTTCCTACCTGGTGTCCCACGACACAATCTGGTTTTTATTTTTTTATTTTATATTTAAAGGATTGCCGTTTGCCAGGTAATGATGATTATATTAATTGTCATATTTCACCACCTGGATGTCCGTATCGCAAATGTGCGACTTCCATATCATCTAACACGGACGTATGTAGCATTATGCCCGGATTCAATTATCTGACGGTCCAGTGGAGCGGGAAGGAAATCCGCGATTAGCCTTGACATCGACCGTGTCGTTTCAATAGCACCTGCTGCCGAGTGTAAGGTTACTGGATCATTTCTCCTATTACCTGCTCCGCTGTTTGATCCTCAGATTTTTACTGCCTGAAAAAAATTCAATTAATGGATCACCTTGAATTTGGTATCTAGGAAGATTCCAAATTTTTTCAGGGCTACTCAAACTGTGGTGTCGCAAACTAGACATTCACAAATGAAATCGTACGCTGGCAATAAAGTGAACTGAACTGTATACCACAATTTATGTTTTTTAATATTATATTATATGTACTTACCTACATATATACTCGTAAGTGAACGTTGTAAATGAATTTGGCATGATCAGACAAAGAAGCGTTTCACACTCGTCTAATAAATTAAAAAGGGATTCGTGGCGTTAATAGTTTGAGAAACCCTGGTCTAGAAAACTTTATTAAAGAAATAATTAACCACGTATAACATTTTATAACGAACTCTGTTATAAACCTTGTTAAAAGATCTTGTTTATTAAATTATTTACTGTTGCTTCTTAAATAACAAGCGAAAATACGTCAGAAGAATACGTTTGGAGTATGAGTGTTCAGTTACGCGTATTTTACTAAATGTGAATGTCAGTGACAAGCGAGACTGTTATTCTCCGGGGAATACTGCTTGGAGCACCCTGTTGTACACAATTACGTGGCAGCGTTGTAAATACCGAGTAATAGCCAAGTGGTTTGAATGTTGGACTCCCGAACATGGCAGCCTGGGTTCTAACGCACGCACCTCTAATTTTCAATTGGATTGGAAGTGGAAATCCGAGCCCAGCAGAGGGGCAGTAATGAGTTTTATATTAACAGTATAGATGGTACAGATGATGAACTGTATAGATGGTACAGATGGACAGTACAGATGGTAAAGATGATGTTCACTTCTCGTGGGTGAATTACTAGAGAAGTTGGTGCCTTGAAGGTTATTATTGTTTCTCTCTTCTTTCTTGACCGGCAACACTCACACTTGATTTGATGTTACTGATGTCCATTGGCGACAGTGACTTACCATCTACTTACTCGTCTGCTTGTTTTGTCTTTTACCCAAGCCGCAACTAAACTAAGTTAACACTAACGAGATGATTTAACGTAATAACCGATTTAGGATTGCGTTTCACTTATAAATTAGTATCGTTAGTAGTTGATAGCTAGTTAAATAAACGAACAAAGTTGGAGTACTCGTGAGCTAATTGCTAAAATCGTCTCGTTCCAAAGCGAATGACACGTTTATGTATATACCTATACTTGTACATAGGTACACAGATACAGACAGCAAAAGACAAATTCAGTTACAGAAAAGGGACGTGAGTTCAGCATTGTCTAATTTTAGTCATTCGTAAGCTTGATCATTCCTGTTTTCTGTATCTTACAATTTCATTGTCTGTCATTGTACATTGTTGTATTATTACTGTTACGCTCTTTATTTTCATTCTTTATATAATCTTGCTTTCTGTATTAATATCATCTGTTATTCTTATTTTTTTTAATTTAAATAACATTGGTAAACCTAAATGTAAGACTATAAACTGAATTGTAATGTTTGTAACGCAATTAATGAAAGGGAACCGCCTCTCAAAACACGCTTCTTAGGAAGTCAGGGTTCTTTGCTAAAAATGTTTCAAAATTTATGGTCGATAAAACATTTTTATTATGTTCACGTAGCAGTGGGTACGATTTTTATTGGTTTACTATTAATCGCTCTTTCTTCGCTTCGGCAAACCTACGATTTAATAACCGATTTCGAAGAAATGTTTAGTAACTTTAATTTAGCGTATCTTTTTTATTTGTGAACTGATTGAAATAAAAACACTAATTGTTATCTCAGACACCACACAACATTGATCAAGACCGCGTCCAAATCAAATAAGGTTCTGAAATAAGCGGAAATAAACGCACATACAAAGACGTTTCGACAAACAGACAAAAATCTAAAAATCATTGTTAGTCATCATAACCTTCAATAAATTAATACCCCTAATAATATAATAGGTAATGTCAACTATCTCAGTTATTATTTGTATAGAAGTAACTTCTGTATTACCATAAAAATATACCTACTTCGGAAGACTTATTCGGATCGGAATTCGTATTGACAAAGAAACAAGTTTGGATAAATTTCAAACTCCGAATTCTCGAATACGCAATTTTAATACACATGGCCGTATTAGAATTTTCTAGATTTGGTTCCTAAACTTTTGATCTTTGTAAACACACCCATAATACTGGACCGCAGAGTTTAAGTATTTTGTAGACTAACTGTCAGCTGTTGTTGGAATAAAATTTATTGTTGCTCGTCATTTTGTTTGTCCTTTTGTTCTTTAGATTTAAGTGTTTTACCCATTAATCATTCGTAGACAAAAGTTCTGTAGGTGTTTTTTATTTGCTTGGACTAGACGTTTTATTTAAATATGACAATTTTTTTTACTAACCTAACTTTATAAATACAAGATCCATAAATTATGTCATAATAATGTCATGATTTTTCGAGTTATCCGTGTCCCCTCCTCCTTGGCTTGGTCACACGTGGTCATAGGTGTGTGATCTGATGGGCGTCATATACTTTGCAATTTTAACTTTGCGTTGGAGTAGAGTTATATCATTATATTAAGCTGTACAATAAGTATTCAAGCAACGCATCGGTGATGGCTTGCGATAGTTGCGATGATTGTGATAGTTTTCTGTCCATGAGCGGCGGTAAAGACTTGCCGTGGGCTGGCTAGTCTACTCGGCCTTCTTCATCGGGTATTTGCATAAAAACACTGCAAACACTCAATTCCTAGATACGAGTATGTTCGTATTCGTACTCTTCAATTCTTCCCTTTTAGCCGTCACTTCTACACTTACCTAATCTTTAATATCAATTACCAGTGGCGCAGCGTGCAGTAATATAGACGTGGGCAAAGTCGAATCAGCGAGGCCCCATTTCTTTCGTTCCCAAAATCTGGCACCGCAAAAAGAGGCCTCGCGAGGCCCGTTCAGGTGCGAGACCGTGGGCGAGGGCCCACTTCGCCCACGCCTAGCTACCCCACTGTCAATTACTCTTCTCGTAATAAAATATAATAGTTAAATTAATTTTGTAATCTAATCATGATAATATTATGTGTAACATAAATGTCTGAATTGAGGTTGGGTTACTAGTATACATACATACGAACGATATTTTAAGAAATACATTACCATTTTTAGCTGACGTAAAAAATATAAAACCTCCCACATAAATCGGTTATGTTAAAAATGTAATATGGTCGGCGAAAGAAACGCCAAAGAAAATATTTTAGTAACAATGGAAAGGAAAAAATTATGCGAGCGAGACTAAATTAAAAATAATAAATTCAGTCTAGTCTGACGGAGTTTGAAATGAGTAATAAATGAACCGTCGAATTGTCGGCTAGCATGCGAGGTCTGGGTTCTTTATAGTTTTAGTTTAAATAACTCAATATTGTAGAGTTAGTTTAGTTGTTTATTAGGGTTCCGTAACTACCGTACCCAGAGGGTGTCGAGTTTCAACAGGACTATTACTAAGACTTCGTGTTCGTTGTGACTCTCTGTCGCAAGCATGTGTCTCGTGAACCGTATTAGGAAGACTTGAATATTTTTCATTATTATTATTTATTATTGTGGCCGCGGCTACACAGTAGAAAAAAACATATAAGTACCATAAAGAAGCAGTATTATTGCATCGTTATTGGTAGACATTTGTAATTTTCACAAAATGTACCTATCACAAAGCTGTCTTAACAAAAATTAATAAAGTTAAGTCAAAAATTAAAGAGAGTCCCCAATATACAAGAAAAATGTTTACGGCGTATTATGCATTGGTACAAAAAATACAAAACCCTTCGTGTGTAAGTCCAATTCACACTTTCCGGTTTTTTATATACTAGATGACCGTTGCGAATAAAAGTACCTAAGTCGCACGGGACAGCAAGTTAGGTGAATGCGACGGCGCGGACCACGTAGATATTAAAAAAAATTCAAAGATTTTCCATAATAATGTTGTTTTTACGCCACTTACCATAGGTGGGATTGTTGCATTAACTTACTTTTGTAAAAAAAAATTCACTGTCCCGCAGAGACATTATAGGTGCTGGGCCGGACGATATAAAAGAGAATTTTCAGACTTCCTAGGTACAATACTTAGGTATTCTATATATACGATAACAACACAGTGCCGTTATATTAATTTATTATTACATAATGATAAACTCTGTTAAAAACAAAATTATTTTCCAAGTCAAACTACTACCGAAGTTTTCCTAACTACTTTACAATTTAACGAAACATGATTTGATATTTATTCTTTTTAAATTACTTGGGAACTTCACAAATAACTTCGTATTTTCTTAAATAGGTATCGCTTTCGTTGAAAATAAGTTGTTTTAAGTTTGTATCTAACTTCGCAAGTTTTGAAGTATTTGTTGTATTCAAAATGTAAAATATTTGGGACATATTACAACACAAGACACTTTGGGACATATTAAACTTATGCATTGTTTTATCCACTTTCCCAAAAAGACTACATCTCAATTTACAAGTTGGACTTAATAGCTATAAACTTGACTTAATAAGCATCAAGCTTGACTTAATAAGCATAAAGCTCGACTTAATAAGCATCAAGCTTGACTTAACAAGCTTCAAGCTCGACTTACCAAGCCCAGTATCGCACTACCATATCTGTTATTTTCCAGACAGATTGTACTTCGCCACTCTGAAGACTGGATACAAGCCAAAGCCGACGCGAAACAGCAAGTACTTCCACATAGAAGGTGAAATCGTCTACGAGAACTTTTACTTCGACTTCGGGCCATACCACCTCTGTCACCTCTACCAGTTCTGCAACAAGCTCAATGAGGAGTTGGAGAGGAATCCCAAGAAGAAAATCGTCTTCTATACCAGCAACAATGAAACCCTTCGGCTTAACGCAGCTTACCTCATTGGGAGTTATCAAGTGAGTATTGTAAGACGTTTTGTAACTTAACCGTATCTTAGTTGTAGTTCTATCGTCGTTTCTGACAACTGTCCTACTGTTAGACTTTGATGACGCTACTAATTTTCAAAAATTATGTGCTTGTTAGAATTTAATTTTATCACTTGCTTCGTTGAAGAAAAACGTTCGGAGGAAACCTACACTAAAGAGAGTTCTCTACAATGTTCTCAAAGGTGTGTGAAGTCTTTTAATCCGCACTTGGCCAGCGTGGTGGACTATGGCCTATACCCCTCACACTGTGAGAGAACACCTGAGTACAGCAGTAGGATAATTATTGGTTGCGATGTTGTAACTTTTCAAGAGAAACTCTTTATTAATCATAACATTTTTCTGACTTCGTAACATTTATTACGTAGGACCCAAAGCGAAAATCTACTTAATTAATTCGATAAAGGCCCCGACATTATTCTTGTTCTTGGCATTTTCTTGACGCGCAAATACGGCTTGTGTGTGATGTAGTGTCCGGCAGGGAAATGTCGTAACAAGATTATATCGTATCGCGTACGTAATATCTACGAGTAGGTACCTAGAAATAGCCTTAGCATCCTCTTAATGCACCAACCATCGGCGAATAGATATCTGGTTTATAATCATTACATTTAATACGTGAATCGAAAACTTTGTACCCCTTTTTACGAAAATTGCGAGGACGGAAGAGTATGGAATTTGGCACACTTATAGTTTATTATAGAGAAGGAGTGTAGAATGAAAATATTTTTTGCATTCATTGCCATACGTTTACATACATAAAGTGCCATACATACAGGGCCATACATAAAGTGTCGGAAGTTTTTATAATAGTTATGCCACCCAAAGGCCAGTGAACTGCATAATTGATCCTTTCAATTCTGACAGGACATGGAAGTTCAGGTATTCCTGAACTTAGAACTATTGTACATGTACATTGTACATGCTTCAATACGAATACGTCTTCTATACGTCTATGGTGATCGTAAACAAAAGCGAATTAAATCTCTAAACATGTAACGATCTTTTCGTATTCCTAAATTGTTACCTTATCGGCCGTCAGGTAAAACCTCCTCAAAGCTTTTATCATTTCCGCAGATTCCAAAGCTTCTAGTTTGTATTCTTTGGCAAATATTCCATGGATATGGAAGATAAACAGTGCCTTTTGTCGAAGGCATGCGTTGTTTCCGAGCAATGAGTGATACAGATGTAGGCCGACGTCTGCATATTTTTATCTTTTGAAATGTTCCGTACAGCTGTTGAGCAACTCAACACTTTTATTTCAAAATATTTACATATGTTTGGAGCATCCGTAGTAATTGTTATTTATTAGAGTAGTATTGATGATGTAGATAAGTAAATGAATTCAGTATTCGTTTTTTGAAGACAATTTTTTGAAATACTTAAGTGAATCAAACACACTCCGCCATAGTCAGGTAAAAATGTAGCGTATCAAACAAGAACAGTTAACTGCGTACCTGTTCATTTTCATTCATAGATGTGTTGACGTGAACTTGTGTCGACGAAGATTATAAATCGGTAAATTTCATAATAAATGAACATATTCGTATATTTTTAACTATGTGTATATGTATATGAAACCTCTCTAAACGTAAAAAAGTATTTTATATGTGTGTAAAAAATGTAATAAAAAATTACTCAAAATTATTTTCAAGTTCCCGAACTGACTAGATGTTATTTGGAAGTAAGCCATAGGTTTTATCAAAAATTCTGATATTATATATTAAGTGTGCCAACTGGTCCAAAATGTTGCAGATACATAGTCCTAAAAAGTATTTTTATCATCATCGCCATGAAAGGCCGTAGTATCCTTTAAGGAGCGTAAATATCGTAAATCAACGTAATTCTGTGCGCAACCCTCTTATCTACTAGATAAGGGCAATACCCGCTTCGCTCGAATGCTTCACCTTGCAAAGGGGTGGGCGTTATGTCTCATTTTGCGCCTCATTCATTCACTTTACAAAATATACCCGAAAATATACGCAGCGATTCGGCGTAATATCTGTTCTCAAAATTGTCGAGAGGTAGACCTTTCTACCTCGCTGCTCCAGTGCGAGTTGAGTCAGCACTCATGCAAATAAACGTTCACACACACACACACGCACGCACACACGCACGCACGCACACACACACACACACACACACACACACACATCGCATGCATCGTGGACGTGGTGTATACACGACACAGAAAGAGATGCCTCCATATGAAAAGTAGGACATTGACATATCTTCTTCTTTTTGACGTAAAATATAACTTTCTTGCACCAATAACGAACAATTTCAAGTAACATTTTACACAATGTTGGATAAGTACTTTGTTTACCGGAAATTATAAGAAATCGCAGTTATAACAGTAAGGAGCGGCTGTTACTTGGAAATCGCATAAATGTTAAGTGCCCACAATTTATGTGCACGTATCGTAAACCTATTTCAGTTTTAGCATACTTGCTTTGCACTGGGCAAACAATGTAGGAGTATAATGGAGTATAATCGGACATGATCGTACGGTACGGGACGGTAATCGTACGACCATCCACGCTATCAAGCAAGCTGAACTGAGCTTGGGGATTATTGCACCTGCTGCAAGTTTTACGTTTATTAAAGTGAAATACTTTTTTAGTATCGTTGTGATTTGAAATTCGATGAAACGGAAATGTCGCGCAAATGAAATGAAACGGAAACGAAAAAGACGCAGACACATTTTAACGTGGGAGAAAATGAGATAGAAACATTAGCAAGAGTTGAAACTAAAGCTCGCTGCAGCGCTAAAACAAGAGTTATGATCTTTGAGAACCAACGATCGACGACTGTCGATGTTTTCTTTCACTGAAGTAAGTGATAATAAATTTCTATAGCATAATTTATGAAAATTAGAGGCGCGCAGGATTGATCCCAGGCCACCCTGTTCGGGAGTCCAACGTAAAACCCTTTGGCTATCATTACTTTCTATTCTGCATTTCTATTTACATTTGAAATTTAGCGCAACATTTCATTATATCACTAATGCCGACCTTTACGTCAACTGGCGGATTAAGAAAATCTATTTGTACGCAAGCACCGGTAAACGCCAGTGGAAAAATACTATCATCAACTAATCGGGGATTACTTGCGGGAGCTATACTTGCTGGCGTCACGGCAATTGTAGTAGGTACCGTGTGGGTGGCGTTCCGCGTCTACGACAACAAGACGGCCGTATTCCCACGCAAACGTGATTATTTAATAAAAAACGACAATACTAAAGGAATTACGAGATAAACGGATAGGTAACAGGGTACCACACTTCTACTTCATTTAATTTTACCATTCGCCACTTGGTCAGCGTAGCGTTAGCTTTTCTCTGGAAAAGAAACCTGAGTCAAGCATTGAGACAGTCACGGGGCGTAAAGATACATACAGAAGATATAATTATGCTTTTTTATAATGCTTAGTGATTTGCAAATTCAATGCAAAGCACTACATTTATTCACTGTGCTGTTAACCGTTGAGGAGTTGCCTTGTGTGGAGCCAATACGGAGCGCAGTATACGGTTATGCTTTTTTTTATGGAATTAAGGTAGCAAACGAGCAGGGACCACCATCTTCCGCTGCCACCCAACTGACTGAGTCTGACAACTGCGACCGACTTAGAACAAGACTCAAATGGGGATTAGTCCGGTTAGGTGACGGTGTTAGAACATTAGCTGGTTAGTTTGTAATTATGAGGACTGGGACAGGGACTGTTAGTGAATGTTAGTCCTGTTAGTTGTTGTTAGTATTAGTCCGGTTAGTAATTGTTAGTAAGAGTCTCGTTATAATTCGGTCACAGATGTGTTGCTACCCTTGAGGGTAGCCTCTAAAAATGTAGCCGGCTCCAAAATGCTTATCATAAAATTGCATTATCATTTGAACAAAAGGCGTACAAATTTTAGCGCAATCGGACACTGAGAACTGAGTCAAAAGTTCGCAAGATTTGACCTACACACCACAACTTTCCATGTTAGTTAGACATAGAAAGTTAAATAAAGGCTTGAAAAAATTACATCGTATCGTTTCAGATTATATACCTGGACGCGTCACCGGCCGCGGTATACAAGCAGCTCACCGAGGGTACCTGGTCGCTCCTGAACTTCAGGGATGCGTCGGGCGGGCCGCCGCTCTTCGACATATCACTCCTGGACGTGCTGCACGGCATCAAGGTCGCTCATGATGCGAGGTTCTTCGACTTCGAGCACTTTGATGCTGAACAGTATCTGTTTTATGAGGTTGGTATCTTAGTGGTCCAAACACCAGTTAAATTATAAGTAATAAATAAATACGAACGCCTCACTCTCATAACCCAGAACTCACCACCACCAGAACCTGTACTATATTACTGGTTACTTGAAGTTCGCTCTTTACCACTCTCTTGCTCGAATCAACTGCCAAACGACTCATCGTGTTCCGGCTAGAGGGTTGAGAGCCAGTGTTTTGTTTTCTCCTCTCCTCTCCTCTCCTCCTCTCCTTCTCTTTCTCCTTCTCTTTCTCCTTCTCCTCTCTCCTCTTGGCGACAACACATCGGTAGTCCGTTTAATGTTATCGATGTTAATAGGTGTCCGTGACCACCTACCATCATATATGTGACTTATGTGTCCGGGTGTCTGCTATTTATACAAAAATGCACAATGACATATTAATTTAAACAGTTGCGAAATAAGTTTCTAATGTAAGCATCACTTAATCTTTTATTCAAGAAATTTAACCGACTTTAACTTTAACCGACGACATTATTAGGAATAGCTTAAAAATTACTTGTCAGATCACGCTCAAATTAAAATGGGATTACGCGACAAGTACCAGCTTTCGAATATAAAAAGAATCATCGAAATCGGTGCACCTAGTTAAAAGTTATGATGTAACATACATACACCCTTTTATTGAAGTCGGTTAAAAAGAGCCACCCATTCCAAAATCAACCCCAACCAATATCGAATTTGCAGAAAGTCGAAAACGGTGATCTAAACTGGATAATACCTGGTAAAATGCTAGCGTTCTCCGGGCCGCACCACCGCTCGCGGCTGGACCGCGGCTACCCGCTGCACAGCCCCGAGCACTACCACGAGTACTTCAAGCGGCACAACGTGACCACCGTCGTGCGGCTGAACAAGAAGTCGTACGACGCGCGCCAGTTCACCGCGCACGGGTTCGAGCACCGCGAGCTGTTCTTCGTGGACGGCTCCGTGCCGTCCGATCTGATCGTGAACCGGTTCATTCGGATCTCGGAGGTCGCTAAGGGGGCTGTTGCGGTGCATTGTAAAGGTAATTTTTCACTAATTTTCACTGCTTCGTACTTCGTATTTTTACGTCAATTGGTCATAGTCATAGTATATTGTGATGATCCTAACTTTGTGATGATTTTTAAAATGGTCCTAATTTTTATAAAATTCTAGCTGATGCCTCTCACTTTGTAATTGCTAACTTGGTATTGTGCATTGTGAGAGGAAACTCGAGCCCAGCAGTGGGACCGTTATAATGATGATGCCTTATGTGGTCAATACCACCCGCCACATAGAGAATCCTCCTGCGGGGGTATGAGTGTGTACTGACACACTCGTACCGCCGCATCTACCTCTAAGCGGTGTTCAATTATTCCCCGTTCCAGCGGGTCTCGGGCGCACGGGCACGCTGATCGCGTGCTACATGATGAAGCACCACGGGTTCACGGCGCGCGAGGCCATCGCCTGGCTGCGTGTGTGCCGCCCCGGCTCCGTCATCGGCCACCAGCAGTGGTTCCTTGAGAAGTGAGTACCACCGGCTAAAGCTAACCGACCAGGCCGCAGACGGAGAAGGGTGTAGAGCCATGGATGCCATCTATCGCCAATGACACGAAAAAACGAGATAAAATGTTTTGTCGCACTTTGGTGCATACAATACACATACAAATTTGACAGCTGAACGTCCGAATTTATTTATGGATAACGTAGATCATTATTCGCTATTAATTACCAATCCGCACTTGGCCAGCGTGGTGGCCAACCTGTACCCCTCACATTGTGAGAAGAAACCCGTGCCCAACAGTGGGACAGTTAACCAATTACATCTTTATTATGTAAAGATATCGTTTGATCACCCAGCGTCCAGCCGCGCATGCACGCCCAGGGCGAGGCGTACCGGCGCCGCTACAACATCACGTCGTTCCCGGTGTTCTCCCGCGGGATCTACTGCGACCTGCCGCCGGAGCCGCCCGCGCCCGCGCCCAAGGTCGTCCGAGACCGCGCCGACGAGAAACCAGTCTCGCTGCAGACTATATTGCACGCTAATAACGTTAACAGGGTTAGTATGGAAATTTCTTGGAACGAAGTTCCTGAAAGCGGCTTACGGGTACTGCGATTTAGTTTAGAAGTCGTCACGTAACGAAATGTCGTATGCTGTGTATGTGTTTTTAATAGTGGTTTCCGCCATCTACGGTATTATTTTGTAACGACAGCACAGTACAGCGCTGCTTTACGATGTATTATATTAGTTCACATGAGAGTGTGGAAAATCGAAAAAATCACTATACATATTACACTACATACCGATATTCTAGTTGATCATATAACCTCAACACACGGTTGTACAGTTTTTAAGTTATTGGAACGAAGTTCCTTACGGCAGGCTTGGAGGGGATAGGTTTTGCTACGGCGACCGAACTGAAAAATATGTGATAGTAAAACCGTAAGAAAAAAAATGCGTGGAATAAAAGCGTTGAATGAGACGTGCGCATGCGCGACAGTCGCATACACAAGCGAGTAGTGTATAATACCTTTTTTTTAAGCTATTGCATAGCTTTTAACGCGGGCCTTGAGCGTGGGGACCGAATCCAGAAATTCCGTAACGAAATAATGAAATAAATAAAATAAATAAATAAATAATTTTTCATGGTTTTCGAGGGTGGTGAAGCCGATAGTGCTGTCAAAATAGAAATCCAAGATGGCGGCTGCGCGAAATTATCAACTTTTCGTCATGGGTATCGTTTTCATGGTTTTCGAGGGTGGTGAAGCCGATAGTGCTGTCAAAATAGAAATCCAAGATGGCGGCTGCGCGAAATTATCAACTTTTCGTCATGGGTATCGTTTTCATGGTTTTCGAGGGTGGTGAAGCCGATAGTGCTGTCAAAATAGAAATCCAAGATGGCGGCTGCGCGAAATTATCAACTTTTCGTCATGGGTATCGTTTTCATGGTTTTCGAGGGTGTTGAAGTCGATGGTGCTGTCAAAATAGAAATCCAAGATGGCGGCAATCCAAGATTTATTCATCTAATTTTTATAATTGCATAGGTTGATAAAAAATGCTAGGCAATAGCTTTACCGCGGCAGTCACCGAGTGCCACATTTATTTTTTATTTTTTTATCCCTCTTTCTTTTCGTTCGCCGTTGCCTTCATTAGCCGAAGGAACTTCGTTCCTACCTGGTGTCCCACGACACCACATTTTTTTAAAACACTAACACTGTTATATTTTAAATTATCTCGGTACTACTAGGTACTATAATACTTGACAAAAATCTCAATTGCAATAAGCGCACTAAGTTAGTAAACATCGATCCATTCACCTCTTGAAAACTCCCACATTTTTCATATTATGATAAACCATTCCAGCTGGACAATGCTAACGCCCTAAACGCGAACGAGACGGATTCGGAGAACAACGTGACAGCTGTCATCGGGAAGTACAAAACGACCGCGACGCCAATGATGCCAACCAAAACGGTGTTCGCGCCCAAAATGAACTACATGCTGCCAACCAACAACGTCCGCAACGCGAACAACACCAACTTGAAACCGCAGCCGCGGTCGATGAACTCGGCCTTGAAGTCGCATTACGCGTCGAAGACTTCCACGTTCCCGCCAACCAGGAGTGCCAACCAAACGAACAAACTAGCCGTAGGTAAGTCCCCGTTCAATAGTAAAAGCAGTTTCCACGGACAACGCGCCAACCTCGCGAGACCCCCCGTCGGCTACACTCACGGCGCGAGTCCGATCAAAACGTTCACCCGCAAGGCGATCAGTGTGACCAAGATCGGCAACGAAACACCTGTTAACCTCAACAACGTAACTTCGACCCTATCCGCACTGACCGAGAACTGCCATTTGAACGGCAAGAATCGCCTTCCATCGGAACCGAATCTCAAGGTCACGGGCAAAGTGACGCCTACGAACTCGAATAGGAAGAAGCTGATAGTCAGGTCCAATTCCAGTTCGCGGAAAAAGCTGTCGAAGAACAATGCGCCCAAGGGCTTGGAGTCCACTCAAGACCTGTCTTCCAGTGACACGAACGTCACAAATATATCAACGGATTCCCTCGACTCCCCCTTCAGGTTCCGGCGGAAACGGGACAAGTCCAAAAGCCCCGAGCCGATGGACTGCGTGTCCAACTCCATCATAACGGCCGACGTCACCCCAGATAACTACGAGGAAACGAACAATTCTCAAGGCAATAAGTTGTACAAAATAAAAGCGCTCAGGAAGAAGTGTCCGGCGTTTGGTGTTAGTTTGTTAAAAAAGGATGGGGTTCAAACCCGGTCGAGTAGTTGCGCGAGCAGTTCCACCGTCAAGAAGAAATGATCTCTGGAGTAGTTGTTAAGTGTTTTGCACGTCATAGATGTTCTATAGGTGTTTAGTAAGTGCATAGCACTTGTATCTCCCGTTGATGGATTTGTTTAGGTGCTTTTTCTAATCCACTTACGACTGAAATTTAATAAACTCATATCAACGCGTAACCTGTCCTATTAATTGTATTGAATGTCTAAACAAATTGATCAACTTTTATAGGTACGTGTCGCAGAGGAATTATTGAAAATGTAGATTTGATTTAATTAAAGGGATCGTGGTGTTAAAGTCAGATGCATATTTAGATATTCTTTGATATCATTAAAGTTTTTTTTTGTATCAGGCATTTTTTTTAATTTGTCTTAAATCTATTGGTAGGTAATGAGTTTTTTAGTCAGGTATTTTATTACCAACTTTAACACACATTCCATAGGCATAGTCTTGGATGAGAGAAGTGCGCGGTGTCACATCCAGCTGTAATCTGTGAATTCTCCTCAAATATTTCTAGGAATAGATCAGTAGCAGTTATCCAATAGGTTAAACGTCTTTTTCTATAATTCCCCTGCGACGGCGGTGACATACGCACCTTAAGAATTGAAGTTGCATAGCACAAAATTTAAAAACAATGACCATTCCAAACGGAAGTGGCATTACTAAACATTTTAAGAAAATGACTTATATAGATGGAACGACTCGTAAATATGTTATGTAATGTGTAAAGTGTGTGTAAAGTATAAAATATGATGTTTATAAGTATAAATATTTCTAAATGACTCATAAAGATGGAACAGTCATTTTCTTAAAATTTTGAGTTACGCCACTTTTTTTTTACATGAGATAAGTTAATGCTTGACAACTATCAAATATTAACTTATATACTGACCGGCACGGAAACTTGGCCACCTACAAAATTTGTGATAACTTCAGTTTTTTTCAGTTTGTACACTTCTAATTTAGGCCAATTTAATCGTTGTTCATCCACTTAACGTCTTTAATCATTTTTACTCATAAATAACGTCTTTTTAAGTTTTTAATGAAGTTTAAGCGCAAAATCACATTTACACAAAATTAAACACTGCAGTTTTGAGCACTAGGAATTAAAAACTGTTTGATCTTTGACAACATTTTGTACTTTTTAATATCGCGTGTTTCCTCCTCTAGCCCTTATGACCGCCTGCATTCGGTCTGGCAGGCTTTGGATGACATTCTTGATGTCCACTTGCGATAAGTCGCGCCACGCAGTCAGTGCAGCATCTCGAAGCTGGCTAAGGGTTCGTGGTAGGTTCGATGCTGTTTAAATTGTCGTTTTTAGCTTATCCCAAATGTGCTCTATTGGGTTTAAGTCGGGGCTGCGAGCTGGCCACTGCAATTTTTGAATACCAACCTCTTGACGGTACTCATTTACGATATGAGCGACGTATGGTCGTGCATTATCATGCATTAAAATGAATCGGTCATATCCAATAAACCCTCCAAAGGGTACAACATGTTCTTGAAGGATATCCTCGACGTATCGTGTTGCAGTTAGAGAGTTATTGACGATGACCAATTCTGTACGTGCATCAGAACTAACGCCACCCCATACGATTATAGAGCCTCCACCAAAACTCACTGTGGGAGTGGTAGTAATCGCCAGATATCGTTCACCATTCCTTCTCCAGACACGTTGTCGACCATCAGGTGCATTTAAAGCAATCCTGCACTCGTCCGTAAACAAATCCCTTTCCCATTGTTCATGAGACCAGTTAGCATGTTCGCGGGCAAATTGAAATCGCGCCGCTCTATGCTGTGGGAGAAGCTGTGGGCCACGGGCTGGTCTTCTTGATCTTAAAAACTTCCTCCATACGTCTTCTCACCGTACGCTCACTAACATTTACATTCCTAGAGATTTGAAGCCGCTGCCGGATCTCGACATCAGTAAGGAAGCGATTTCTTAAAATCTCTAACACAATAAAGTGGTCGTCACGAGCTGACGTGCAACGTACACCGCCACTACCTGGTCTGCGTGTGCAGAGGCCAGTCTCTTGGTACCGTTTTAGTGCATATTGCATCGAAGAATCCGGTACGTTAAGGATAATAGCCACTTCACGATGGGTCATCCCTAGTTCGACTAATGCCATTGCTTGTGCTATCTGACTTTGGTGATAGAGGCATTTTTATGGATCCTAAGGCGCCTTTAGATGTTTATTTATCACAATAAAACCAAAGAACTTCGACAACCTAAGGCTTGCAAATTCCAGAACACAATTCAAAACGTAGACTTCGTCGGATAAATGACACGGTTCAACTAAACTTCAGAAATCAAATCAAAATGCACTTCAACTTAGTTAATTAGCCTCTTAGGATTAACGTAAACATTATTTGCACCCAATTATACATTAAGAACAAAGTTACACACACTTAAAAAAATGTTATCGTATGCTATGAGTTTGGCCAAGATTCCGTGCCGCTGAGTGTATTAACTTCAATTCTAATGGTGTAATATAATATTTATAGTGTCGATATTGAAGCGCGGAGCCGCTCGCCCCAAGGAGATAAGCCTAAGTTAATATTTGTAACCGTTTACGATGTTCTGACGGTACATATGCGACAGGCGCGTCGATTGATTGCCTAATAGAATATACTTTTAAGCAAAAATCCACTTTATTAACATTAGGTTTAAGTTCAATTTTGTTTGTAGTTGAATCAAAGTTTTTATCGATGATTAATATGATTCTGGAATGTGTATTTGTTTTGTATTGTTTTTATATGTCAACATATTGATTTAATTTGTTTAATTATATCGAAATTATTTGCTTAAAAGTGTATTATGAGTGTTCCGCTTGAAATATAAGGTTAAATTTGAAAATGTACATTAAGTTAGTACGTGAAATATGATTTTGACCTTACTACAGTTAACCATCGAGAAGTTCTAAAGCGATATTGCATTAACTTGTGTTTGATGTTACGTTGCTGCTGGCATGGCTTATTGTTTTCAAAGCGTATTGTTATAATATAATACCGTCAAAATATTATTTTATTTTTACCTATAGTAACCTATACGAAGTACTCGTTGCCCGGCGACTTGCGTCGGTCTTAAGTGATCGACAAAGTTAAGCAACGGTAAGTCGGTAGTTGGATGGGTGACCGCTAGTGGCAAATCTTTAGGTACGTAACACAGTCGATTGCGGTTATTATCGTTAGATAACAGTCGTTAAGCCCTGTCGGAGGCCTTCGGGCAGCATAATACATCCGACACTTGGGTTGGCCGCTAACCCCTCCACCAATCTGCGATGTGGAGTAACCTCTAATAATGTTCAGTTATGAGGAGAAACCAGTGCCCTGTAGAGGACATTAATGGATTGAAGCCACCAACCACACAGCCACTAGACTCCGAATGTTTGATTTTCCGTATGGAGAACATTCAGACCACTAGCTGAGGTAAGATGAGCGGGGGGACTGGTTAATTCAACGCTGTGATTGGCTAATTCAAGGCCACACGAAACGTTGGAAAGAAATAGATTGATTGAAGCAACGGGAAAGAATGAGACGGCACGAATTTATATCGGTACTATAATACTGATGTGTTGTTTGAAACCATTCGCCTGTTATTAGGAGCCTAGGGGCTGTGTGGTCGGTGATTGAAGCCAACTCTGTACATATTGTGAAATGTAGACAGAAAGAGATAAGAGATGTGACTTGGCTCTTGACTGAAATTGAACCCGGAACCTCTAGCTTTGCTGGCAGAATCATTACTAACCTTTAAGGTCGTTCTCGATGGTCTATCTTAAAATGTACAGTTGTGTAGGAAAGTGCAATAACAGTCGCCGACTGATTGTCGACAACTTGGGTGATACTCGTAAACTGTAAAGATATACAACTTGATAGTTATATAAGTTTCAAATGACTATTCACATTTTTATAGCAACATTAGACAATCAGTCGATATCCTAGTAGCGTAAGGAGATAATATTTTTATAAATTAAGGTCTTGAGATTAGAGTTATCACTCATGTTGAGCCACAAATAGTAAAGAAAACATACATACATACAAACTCTTATATTATTATTATATCACCCATCATAGATATGGATATGATTTTGTATGATAACATATTTAGTAAATAGTGAAACATTAAAAAAAACGAATACTGTCAGTCCACATATTGACTGATAGTATTTTTGCTTTGCTTACGCAAGCCATTTTGCCGATGCTTTATATCTCATCCGTTTCCGGTTCATTCCATTTGCGCGTCATTTCCGTTTCATCGAATTCCAAATCACAACTATACTATAGAAGTTATCACTTCAAAAATGTTTATTTATTATTATAGTGTCGTATAAAAAATGTGTTTACAGCATGCTGTACTTTTCGAAGACATTTTCAGCAACTGAGTGATGACTTTAATTGAAAGAGTGATTAAATAATGCCATTTCTTTTAGCTTTTATTGAGCTTCCGGTTAGGTGATATCAGAGGATGTACAGTGAGTGGTACGTGCCGTCTACAGATCGTTTATATTGTACTTCTATGTTTGCTCACGTTATTGTTAAGTCATGTTTAGTTTGTGGCTATTCTTAGTAGATTTTATTATGAGCATACTTGACGCATACAGAAATGTATTGTCGCTACAGTTGTAACAGCGCGAATATCTTATTATGTGTTATTAACTTATTACATACAATACAAATACAACTATTTGTTCACCAAAATTACATGAAAAGAACTTCTTATATACCTTGTATAGAATCTAAATAAGAGTTCATTATAAACGCCTAAATATGCCTATTTTTTAAGTGTAACGTAGACCACGATTCGATACTTATACCCGCATTGAGATTGAAATTTCTACGCGTTATGCTTAGACACGTTTCGACGACATTTGACGATTATTGAGTACGTGATGTTATAACTTAGCGACTATTAGCGGTTCGTTAAAATTTTATTTTTACAACAGTTCGTGCATGATTTAATTTATATATTTTGCCATTATCGATGTTATTTTTGAAATATATTTGCAGTAAATTTAAATCGAATAATTTGACTCGTACCATATGGAAACATTAGTATTACAATTCATACTTCAATGCATCAAGTGTGTGAAATGGTGTCTATTCGTCACAAAGACCATGATGTGATATCGCATAATGCAAGATACAATTATTGTTAGTTGTGTGTTGTTATTAATAATTAATTATTATTAATTAATGTTAATATTAACATGTATTTATTTTTGTATATGTCACAAAGTACACCCGAGGTGTCATAGTTCATATTCATCATGGTCATAGTTCATATATGTCATAGTTTTTTTAGGTGTCAAAGTTCGCGCTATAAGGCCGCATTTAAATACTCGGTAGAATATTCGGATTACAATGGCGAATATGTACACGCGCACACGAATACAAACGAGGAACCCTTTGATCCGCGTCACAAAACCGACACCGAGCCGACAACGAATATTCGTTGTATGTAGGTTTATGGAGTCGTAATCGCGCGCTCTCAACCTTTCTTGCCGACTATCTAAATGGGGCGTAACGTTTAATTCTATTTTTCTTCATAATTAAATAAAGGTTAGTTTAAAATAAATCGCCTCGGGTCGAGCACCGTTGTATAAAAGTTAGAGAATTCTATATACAATGTTCGAATTTACAGTATCATATCAGATTTATATATGCTTTCGTGTGTATTGACGTCATTTACCGCAATTGAAATAGATCTTGCGTAATCGTGATAAGAACTATTTTTAATTGTCGTATTCGATGGCGTGATTATAGTGGATCCTCTTATTTATATACCTCACAATTTTAGAGCCAGCTGTATGTATATATTATATATATCTATCGAGACTGTTGTCTATGCCATTTTAATTGTAAATTTAAATTATTAACTGTTGTTGATGTGTACTAGCTAAATCTATTGATGTTGTAGTTGAATTGCCAGTACCTTGACTATTGAATGTAAATTGTTCTTGTGAAGTAATTATAATGATTTAAGTTTGTATGTATGTTATTGGCCATAAAAGCCAGATGGCTTAGCGTGTAGTGCCTAAATGAGCCCTATCGAATATAATGCGCAGCTGGGTTTGCCTATTTTTCGGTGTAATTATTGCATGTTCTACCGAGATTAACAGTTTTAATAACGTTTCGTTTTTTAACTATTATAGACAGGTTAAATGTTAAAGTTTATGACTGATGTTTTTTTGTTGAGAAAATATGTTAATTTTTATAAAAGGTGCTTTATTAATGCAGTGAAAATTCTTATTACGTTACATATTATATTCGAGTTCCGGGTAATATTAATAGGGTAACCGGATACCTCGATTGAAATTACATTAAATCAGAGCCATGTAAACATATATTTGTCCAAATTTGTGTTTGATAAAATGTATCCTTCAAAATTGTAAGCAAGCATTAACCTATAATAAAACAATGCTGATATTGGCTGTCAACATATTTATTACACTTTTTTATTATGTAAAATGTTGGAGTCATAATAATTATGTACATAAAACTAGTATGACATTTTTAATCATATTTTTTGAGTACAGCAAACTTGACCTGAATCTTTGAAGAATGGTAGATTGTTGAAAATAATAGTAAAACTTAATGTTACATACTTTTTATTAGTCACTGATTGCAATTGGCTACAGTAATGAAATTTGAATAGATCCTTGATACGAATAGTAACTGGACCATTTGAAGTTTATCTATCTTAGTATTGATATAATTATAATAGATGTTCGTCATCAATTATTCAAAGTATCCCTTTATAATCAAGTACATTAATTGATAAGTCAATATTTTGAAATTCTGTGACTTATATTTTATAGATATATGTATATTTACAGATATATAATATATTTATTTAAATGAACATAATTTTTTATATTTTGAATAGATCTGCTTAACGGTGTTTTGTATTATGATTTACTTCAATATATGTTATTATTTCTTGATATTTTTTCTGTTAATGTTATTGTGAATCGTATTTTTTGTTCGTATCGATTTAGTTTTCTTTTTATTTTGAATTAAGATTAAATGTGCTTCCGTTTAGATATATGTTTGTGTAAGAATATTGTAAATATTGTTGTGTTTGAGCCTTCACTATACAATTTTTCGTTATATCTTCAATTGATTGACTTTAAAGATTACTTTTTGTTTAAATTACTTTTCCATAATTATAGTTGTGTTATAGTGAATAACATAATATAAAAATACATTTCATACAAGTCGTAGACATTTTTGTATTTAAGATTATGCAATAAAAGACTAACAAAGCAGTTTAATTGCTTTTATAAAAAATAGTACATAATTATTAAACATTGTTTGATTTATGATTTGGCATGTCGGAGCGGGACGGTATAGGGACCAGCGAGTATGTAGTTAAAACATGAAATTGTGTTGTTTAGATATACTTTGAAATTATATGTTACTAATGCACTACCTATAGGTACTACGAACAGGCCGCGCCCAGACAAACGGTGCGATGTTAAAGAAACGCTTGTGCTTAATTAATTAAAACGCTATATCCCAATTTCAAAACTTGGTTTTATTTTCAATATCCCCAAAGTTGATGGAAAATGAATAACCTTGGACCGAAAGAATTTTTGTCTGAGAAAATACTTACAATTATATAGTGATTATATAATTAGACTATATTATACATGTCCATGGGCGTATCCAGCTTCTGACCCAGCAGGGGGCAAAGTTTTTGATCCTGGGCAAAAAGAATTTTCGAGGCGGATTTTTACAGACTACAACAGACGTAAGTACTCGTCGCAGGTGCCCCGCCCCCCCGGGTGGGTACCTAGCTATGCCCATGAGACTGAGACCTTAAGCTGTGCATTTTTGTTCACCAGAATCAGTTAAAATGTTCACAATTTTATTAAAAAACGCAGTAAAGTTTGAAGGGAACACCACAGCTTACCTGTGCTTTCAAATAAAACAAGTAAGTACTCACTGTATTTATTTTAACATAATAAATAAATAAAATCGCTACTTATGTATAGTAATCACTGGACTATGTATTATGTCAAACTTGGGTCGAAGTTTATAATAAATCGTAAATATAATTTATATGGAAGTGGTTTGGAACGTTAACCATAAAAGCCATAGATCCATAGAGTTATCTACAACTGAATAAAAGACTTAAATTTAACACGAACACTCACGAAATTTGTACCTACTGTAAAATTGGTACCCACGTTTCAGGTTTAAGATCACTGTTTGTAGATTATTAACATAAGATAGAAAGAACATGCAAACAGATTGAAGTCTCACGCGCTAAACTATGTATTATTATCATAGATTAATGTTAACCTGTGATTATTATCTAATAAATCGTCAGGAGATACAACTATCTTAAATGTCTAATCTGCTATCTTCAGTTAGCTAATTATCATAGATACCTACTCTAACTTTTTATCTACAAATTCTTATTAAGTTAATAATTTTATAATAAACATATTTTGAATTGTAAAATATTCCTATAGGACTACTACACCCCGGAAACTAGCAGAACTTTTGGCCATAAAGCATTTGTAAAATATTTAGACACTAAACATATTTACATAATCATTCATACATACATAATAATATAAAGAATGCATTGTATTGCACACATCACATAACTAATCATAGGTAGGTACCTACCGTAGGTACTTAGCTCGTAACTGCGTCTTGAAGCTGTTATATCGTCATAGGTAAAGGATATATGTAATTCAGACAAGGTGTCTAAGAAAAACACAATGTCGGCTTACATGCATACATTGCGTTGGTACCAAACAACAGGTACCTATTATATCAGGCACAGGGTACAGGTGTGGAACTTGTGGAACCTAATTATTTTGTCTATATACATCAGAGCAGAGATAGTACAAAGCGAGAATGGGAACATTGAACCAATATCGGAATCAAATCGCCAAAACTAAGTAACATATCTAACTAACTAACATATCTTGATACAGGCCTTCCAACCTAGACCATATCATCACCCATAAGTGGATAACGTAAAAATGTAACTGATCGCTGACTGTACATGATAGATATAAGTAAAACCTTTGGAGGCCTTTATTAACGTCTAGGCAGATTCTACGGGTGGTCACTGAAGGGGGAGGGGGGAATTTAAAATGTCACATTGTAAAATGTTCACGGTTTGTAAAATGTCACGTAACATGGTTACGTTAAGCTAGAAGTCGTACTGCGAGACGATGACGACGAGCCTTGCGACGGCGCTGCCGGCGAAGCGCGCGCGCTGGTGCAGCGCCATGCTCAGCTCCAGCTCCGCCACCTGCGGCCCGCGCAGCGAGCACGTCAGCGACACCACGCACACGTTCGCCGTCGGCCGCATGCTGCCGACCGACACGTAGCCGAATGACATATAGGACTAACAATGTTGAGTAGGTGGTGGGGTGAGTCGAGGAGGGGAGAGGTGAGGCGAGGCGGGGAGAGGAGAGGCGAGATGAGGCAAGATGATGAGGGAGTTTTAAAAATGTTACTGGCAGGTTACCGACAAAATTATGCTGGCGATGGCAATGTTTGAGAATAGACAGATTTATAAAAACAGTTGAATAGGACTTGACGTTGTGAATGTTGTACCTAAGCCATATGGGGGGCGTTCGGCTAACCACTAACCGTTCCACCGACCCAGATTGATGCAGCGTGAAGTATGCATTAGGTCTTTTCAATGGGTTGAAATCAATGGAAGGTAGGTATGTAAGCTCTACAAATTGCACAACCTTATGAACCAGTTGTAGGTAGGTACTATAAAATGCAACGATCGTGAATAGGACTCATCCCATGGCATAGGACCTATAAAGTGTGGAGGGAGGTTCGACTTACTCGAAGCAGCTGAGGTCCGCGGGCTCCACGCCGGGCGCCGCCTGCACGCTCACCATCCGCATCTCGAAGGTCACCACAGAGTCGTGCCACGACGGGCCGTGCATCGTGAACAGATCCACCTAAGTATTTATATTTGGCTTAAAAAAAGTCACACGAAAGCAGTTTTGAAATGAAATATATTATTATTACCTATACCTACCTAGGTACGCCTCGCCTCACATTGTAGATACCTACATGTACAGGTACAGCAGCAGTGGGAAGGTTATTAATTGCGAGAAAAGAAAAAATGTATGTAGTTTAATATTTACCTATCTTACACAAACACATACCTACGTAGGTAATATTTTGTTTGTTTGTGAATAGATTGAGCGGTCTTGGCTAGGACATTTATCGCAAGTAATCATAATCTACAATCGGATTACATTTTGCCCATTTCTACACACGGCAACCCAGAGAACCTGCACGAATCCGGTGTTTGTAAACTTACCTATGTACGAAAAATTATGACAAATTTTATGCATGTTATCATTGCATTTATGAACAGGGATTTTGTATACAGATACTCACACTTCCCATGGGTAGGTAAATATTGGAAACAAAGGTGATGAAGTTATAGCTGTATGTGCTCGGCTGCTGGAGACAGCCCCAGTCCGAGATGGGGCAGGCGCGCTGGATGCGCGTGCATTTACTGCAGACAGACATAGACATTGAATTTAATTGATAATAATTTTCTTTCTTACCTACTTAAAAAAAATTACTTAACCTAACACCTAATATTTAAAGCTTTTACATAGTAGTATTTAACATCGTACATCGTCGCAAACATGCATCTTGAGCGGAAGAGTATGCGGAAAGAAACTCCTAAGGATACTTTACTCACTATTTTAAAACACTTAGTTAAGTACTATGACGTTAAATATGAGCAGTTTTATCCAAAGCTATTTATCATTTAAAACCAGGTTTTGAATACTTCTTGATTTTATAACTTATCGCAATTTTTCTGTTAATAATGACCAAATTTTACAATACTGACTGCCTGCCCTCCAGGTGGTAGCCGGTGGGGCACTGGATGTGGTGGCAGTGATACCCGCCGCGCGTGTTCTGGCACACGTTGCCCTCCTCCGGCCGGCCGCACTGCGCTTCGCCGTTCTCGCACTCGTCTATGTCTGTGGACATTATTACATGTGTAAATTGACATTGAATGGGAGATGTTAACTGAAATTACGTATATGTATTTTTTTATGATAACGACCTGCTGCAATGCAATGCTGCAATCATAATTATATAACAACTGGGGGTCAAATCGAGCCGTTATTCTTTTGGACCTCAAACTTGGATTTTCTTTGCGTAGTTTTGAGAAGCGTTGTAAGCTAATGGGGAAATATTTCAATTCATATGTTCAGATATATGGATATATGGCTTCAGCCATAAATCTAAAGTATAAAACAAATTTCACATTCAGAGGAATTCTCCGAAACTGCTTGACCGCGCTTGACCGTATTTAAAAGATTTTTGAGCACTGTCGTCCTTCAAAGGGCACATTTTGATTAGCCACTATTCGCTCCACCAATTAGGCCTGGTCTATCATTGTGGTACCACTCTGGGCTTCCTGGATTACTAAAAAACCCGTGCCCGTGCTGCACACTCACCAATACAGCTGCGAGCGTCGTCCGCCAGCCTGTACCCCGAGGGGCACGAACAGCGGTAGGAGCCGGGGATGTTGTTGCAGCTGCCGCCGCAGAGCCGGCCGCGCGCGTTCGACTTGCCCCATTCCTCGCATTCGTCTATGTCCACACACGTTCTGTATAACAAAACAATATTATATACCAAGTCTATAAAATTGAGGATTTTAAGCATCATGGGATATACCTGATAAAGCCCTCTTTCTGGTTTAAACACTTATATACATAGGATAGATATTGTAAAAAAAAGAAAACTAGGTATAAGTAACTAGGTTTAAAACTAGGTCGAATTGAGAAACTCCTTTTTGAAGTCAGTTAAAAAAATGACTGAAGTGTAATAGTTACCGGTTGTCGGAGCTGAGCCGATACCCCGAGTAGCAGTAGCAGCGGTAGCCGCCCCAGGCGTTGGAGCAGCCCTGCTGGCACTGCGTCGAGGACTCGGAGCACTCGTCGATGTCCACGCACACCTTGTCGTTGGACGCGGTGTTGCGGAACCCCTCGGCGCACGCGCAACGGTAGGATCCCGGCGTGTTTACGCAGCGGGAGTAGTATGAGCACGGCTGGGGGAATATAGTGATTAATTATTATTTATGGGATAACAGACTAGCTTGGTGTGTCATAAAGTAGGCGATAACATCATCTTTAGCTGGGGTATGTGTACATGAGGTGGTAAGATTAGGCGATAGAAGTGCTCATAGGATTCCTTGTGCCGTGGTTGCCATGGACAACATTCAGAGCCATAACACACACATAAATCAAAAACAGAAAATTTAACTATGCACTGAAATTTCCCCATCGTTGGGAATCAAACCCACAGGACCCTTCGGATGGAAACATTGCGCTGTATTCTATATTCAAATAACGATTCGTTTTGCTTATGAATCTACGAGGCGTAACTAAAGAGTGTTCCTATGAGAAAAGATTATAAGGAACGACTTTACCACTGATAACTCGATAACGATCAGTTTAGTGATTAGTTAAATAAGGGAACTGTGTAAAAGAGTTACGAACATTTCCGTAAGCACATTCATCAATATCCTCGCATTGCTGTCCGACGAGGCGGTGCCCGTTGGGACACTGGCAGGAGTACCCGCCGTGGAAGTTCTCGCAGCGCTGCTGCGGCCCGCACTCCGAATGATTGCGGGCGCACTCGTCGATGTCTGGAACATCAGCACAGGAGAGACACTATGCTACCACGATACAAACCGCACCCTTAGTAATAAGTATAATGGCCTAATTCAAAAAAGTCGTTTTTTGGGTGAGCTCCCGTTTGAAAGATTCTGGACGAGACATTTCAGCTTATTTTTCGTATAAATCCCTTATTTTCACTTCCCTACCCTTACCCCTCAAATGTAAATGGCGCTTTAATCATTCATTATAAGTAATCTTTATGGCGGAACAACGTTCGCTGGGTCAGCAAGTATTATACTTATATAAATGGATTTCTGGTTGGAAGCATCTGGATGACATATAACTATTTTATGAACCTTAGACTCACCAACACAATACTTCTCCGGCGTAAGTTTGTACCCCCAAGGGCACGTAGCGACGAGGGTGCCGGTGTCGGGGAGCCGGGAGAAGGTCGGCCGGAGGTAGCGTGGCCCACGCTGGCCGTACTGCGCGCCCACTGTTATCACGTTCGAATCCCCTCGACTGATTGGGGGCGCCGGCTCGCGAGATGGCACTTAAAATAAATGATACATTCGCTACTGATAACTGGTACGTAACAAAGGAAACACAGATTGTCATAACCGCGTTACATTACCTATTAGCGCTAAATTGAATATTTGAAAAGCATTGCATCGCTAAATTTCAGAAGCTTTTTAAAGACTTTACTGTTAATACCTCGGGCAGTGGTTGATAACAGAGCAAGACATAAGCCATTAAATCTGGTAATCAAAAAAGGATTAAATATTTTTTTAAGCCCCCGTTAAGCAGGGGCCATCTAAATCGGGCAAGCTGATTGGAAGATAAATGGGACTATTAGTACACACACAACTATAATTATATAAAGATATCTACCACATAACGTCAATACCCCAAACCGATTATAGAAAAATTTAACTTAATTGATCAAGGCGTTTGTCAAATACTTATTTAAGTGTATTATAATAATTAATGACGAAATATTATAAAACCTGCAAATTTGCAGGTTTAATAATATTTCAAATATAAATAACTACAAATAAAAATAAATAAATGTGAATTTTGTGTATTACAAATGGGAAGCACCAACAAAAACAATCACTCTCCCAAACACAAACACCGTATATAATATGGATTAGTCAAAATATTTGAGAGATAATTAAAAAAATTAGTTTGCATACACCATTGCTGCGCTGCTTCTCCTATCAAGTTAACACCATAACACGTATCTTAGAACAAACGTCGATGAATCACGAACCATGAACAAAAAACCGTATTTATATCACTCGGACCGTTTTGGAGATAAATAGGAATATTCTTTTCCACGCACAATTGCAGCGTTTTCAAGCAAAAAATTACCTACCATAACATAATATAATACCATACCAACCCTAAACACTTACCTACGAAGAATCGCCCATGAATCACAAATCCTGTGCACAAAAACCGGTCTAGTATTCGAAGAGATAAATAGGAACATTCGTGTGTTAAACTGGCTAAAATTTACTAGGGGCTAAGGCAAGGGTGTTTCATAATTAAGGAAGCTTTGACCAAATTCAAAGAATTCGATTCGTGCTGATCAACCCTTGGCTTGTCCTGTGACGAACCAAGGGTTGATCACTCCTGACTGTTCAGGAGTGGCCAACACAGCGTAGTGAACTAAACCTTATTTCTCTTACCATAAGTATTAGAGTCGTGTTCCTCGCGGCATCGGGAGCCACACACACATCGGTACCCTCCCTGAGTGTTCACACAATCTTCGTTTGTAGAACACGAAGCCCTATTGGTTGCACATTCATCGATATCTGTATCAATAATAACATAATTATTAAACTTTGAATAACTGTAGGTCCTTTTAGGCACGTACAATACAATAGTCAATAGTACAATATACCCCAAAATATTCTTTCTAAATATAAATTTCTTTCTAGTAGTTCTAGTACCTACGTAAAATAGTCTCTAACTGTAAGATTCTAAATGGCGCAACGATTTAGAACTTATGGTGGAATTAAGAAACTCGCACACATATTCGAACATGAAACCTTGAAAACATTACACTCTTTTATTTAGGCAGGCCGTGTAATTAGTGCTCTTTTATCTAGAAGTACATCATAACCGTCCATCGCTAGTTCGCTACCAATCTTCAATAAACAGTACGATAGCTATATATCATATAAATAAATAGAAATGTGTACCTACCCCTGTATCCTGAAACGCAAAAGTTTGTTGTAGTCATTGTAGTGGAGATAGGCAGGTTATAGAAACTAGCGGTTGGAGTTGGTGCGCTATTCTATACAGAACTTAAACCACTTAGCTACCATCAGTTGGGATCGTAGTTAAGTACATAGTAAAACAAAATAAAGGAATAAAAAGTCATAAACCTAATTTGAACGTTTAGACTCTGTACAGATTGACATACAATTTTTTGTATGACTACGATTGTATGTATACGATTTTTTAATTCATACCTATCGTTTTTAAAACTAGATTTTATTAAATGTGGATTCAAAATCCTTACCAACACACTTCCCTTGTGTAGCGCTGTACTTATAACCGAGTTCGCAGTTGACTGGCGGCGAATACGGCCACTCTGGTCTTGGTCGAGGTGCTAATAACGTCCAATCTGGAAACACGCCTGGAAAATATGTCGGATAAGATGATTCCTTCGGTATTGCCTTGCTGTGAACACTAATTACTATAATATTAAACACGATGAAAGAAAAATAAATATAGAATAGTGCTAATAAAAAATAACTCATGTGTAGAACAGTGGTAACCACCAATAGTGGTAAATCTATCACCCAAGACCACATCACAACTTTCCATCAGGTGGGATTGTGGTCAAGAATTATCTTATATAAAATAACAACAACTATAGATTTGCTCAATACCTTACCTGGAGTCGCCCTTTCAGTAGTAGAAGTTGTAGAAGAAGTAGTAGATCTCGTCGTTGTAGGTCGAGGAGTAGTTGTAGAGGTAGTTGTAGTTCTCGTCGTTGTAGGTCTAGGAGTAGTTGTAGACGTAGTGGTAGTTCGTCTAGTAGTCGTAGTACTTCTCGGGGTAGTGACTCTAGGAGTCGTTGTTCTGGGTGTAGTAATTGGACTAGACACTACACACCAGCCAGTAGCGTCTCTAGCGAAACCCGGGATACATTCACACGCGTAGCTCCCATCTCTATTCTGACAAACTTCTAGATTGCTGCACACGTGTCTACTGGACTCACATTCGTCTATATCTGAAATATTAATTATCATATCTGGTTTTAGATGAAATCATAAAATTACATCAGCGAGACTGTTATGGGTTATGATGATGAAAAATGTACAATGATAATAAATATCAAAAGATGATTGCGTATCCATCAGGGCAGGCAAGGCATTGGTTACTCCCCTGATGTTTCTCGTGTCCATAAGTGACAATGACCACTCACCATCTGATAGTTCGTCTACTTCTATCCAGTCTTAAAACCTATGTAAAAATCTGATGATAGACAATTTCTTACCAACGCACTCTCCCCTGGCATTTTTCTCGTAGCCATCCAAACAATTTAGATTATTTATATCAAAATCTGGATTCGCTGGTGGTTCTGGATTCTCCTTTCCTATTACATTCGTCCATCGATTTTTAGGGATATCCTCCGTGTTTATACTGTAACTTCCATCAGGATACCTGTCTCGTTCGACTGTATCCACGGCTGTTGGGGCAGGGACGTTAACTTCAACAGGTCTGGAGTATACTGGCGGTCTCGGAGGGGAAGGTTTATTAGTAATAGGCGGTTTAGGAGTGAGAGGGACAACAGACTCCGTGGAAGCGGGATAGGTAGGTAGGGGTCTTTCTGGTCGATTAGTGTAGGGTGTTCTTCTAGTCGTTGGAGGTGTTCTACGATGGTAGGGATACCTTGGCCGGGGTGGCGTTTGTGGCCTAGAGGTGGTAGTACTAGTGGTAGTAGACGTTGAGGTGGTGGTGGGCCTGGGAGTGGTCGTGGTCGTAGTAGTAGTGCTTGTGGTAGTCGTAGATGGCGTTGTCGATGGTAATGTAACCACCTCTCCCGTGTTGGTCGAGTTATCTTCTTCTCTAGAAGTTAATTTTCAAGAAATCAAAAAATAATTTTTAAATACGAATTACTTACACTATCAAATAAATTACACATTTTAAGATTTTATTTCATTCATTCATTTATGATTTCATTCGCAGGATAAAAGTTATACAAATTTAATCTTTAGTTTAGTACCAAAAATCAAATCGATTTGTTGCTCCGTTTTGACGCGAAAGGAGGACAAATTAACAAACACGCTGTCCCATTTATAATATTAAGTATTGATAAAAAGTATGGATTATTATAACTTACGAGTCATAATACTCGTACTCGTAGAAGGGTGGTACGGCGGTGCTGGTGGTGGTGCTGGCAGGGCGGCGCGTGCAGCTGTACGAGCCCAGCACGTTGAGGCAGTGCAGCCCGGGACCGCACTCGTCCAGCTTTAGTGCACACTCGTCGATGTCTGTGATGGGAGACATTTCCAGAATAACACATCTCGTGAACATCTCCCCGGTACGAACGAAGCGCTTTGCTTCGTCTTTTATGATACGTACCGCAAAGGACCTGTGCCTAGTGATAAGTCGATGGTGTATCTGTTGTTAAGGACTGGAATAAGTTGCCTGCGACGGTGATCCCGAGCGATTATAATGTAACGCGCTTCACCATCTAAAGGCTAACGACGCCACTTACCATCAGGTGGGTTCATATAGTCAAGCGTTAACCTATGTTCAGTAAAAAAATATTTTAGTATTGTCCTCCAATGTTAGTTTTAAATATAATGTGGTTTAACTTGGTTTACATTTAAAACATACGCAGCTAGTAGGAAATCTACTTGCAGGTCTCTATCTTATCTCTCAGTTATTCTTATTCTATTCTCAGAATAAGACGGATAGAAAGGTCAACAACATTTGTGATCTTACCCACGCATGAACTAGAGGACGAGTCCAGTTCAAACCCGTTCTTACAGCGGCACTCGTGGCCGCCGAAAGTGTTGATGCAATTCTGGAACTGGTCACACAGATGAGTGCCCTCCCGACATTCGTCGATATCTGAAATAATGCAGTCAAGAAATATAAGTGACATCTTTTTAATACGCTTTTATTTATAATTTATAACTGATATACAGGCAGACGAACCACTTGAACGACTGAAGACGAACACCGAAGTGGTCATCGTCGCCAATGGTTATCAGTAACACCAAAGGCCATCACTGATTCGTTGCTAGCCAAGAAAGAAGGATTAAGACAGAAAGAAAGCCTTGTATCTCTAGTTCCCAGCTGGAACACGACAAGATGTTTGGCGCTTGACTCAATCAGAGCGTAGCGTCAGGGTCCGGCTTCTGTTAGTCTAATAATAGTCTGCCGACATGAGATCACCACGGGGCCATCCTAATCCAATAAGTACATATGCGTCAAATAAGTACCTAAATATATCAATTTTATCATACCTTCGCAAACTATTCCTCCAGGTCTGACTCTCGTACCTTCTTGGCAGACTTTAGTGGCGAGCCTGAACGAAATAAACCATTCAATCGTTAAATCGTTGAACTTAAACCAACTTAGGTAACTTACGGCCGGCTACTGTATGATAAAATCTATCCTTACTGTCGATAAGAGATCTTAAGGAGTAGTATAATAAATGTTATTCACTCATTAAACATTTTTTTTTTATTGATTTAAGGCTAAGAGATCTTAAGGAGTAGGTAGTATAGTAAATGTTATTCACTCATTAAAAATTTTATTCACTCATTATATCACATTTTATCCACTATAATTTCATGAATTTGTTATACGACTAAGTACTCTAGAAAACTGCAAGATTATATAGGATGTTAAGTGATCGTCCGAGTTAAGCAAGGTAGGTGATGGGTAAGCGCTACTGGAAAAAAATCTTGAACATTTCTGTGCTTCGGAATCTGTCCCGGTTGTTATCATTTGGTTATGGACTTAGGTTGGTCAGTAACCAATCCGCACTGGAGTTTTGTGGAGTACATATACTCTAGGCCTCCTCAGGTATGAGGAGAGACCCGTCCTCAGTAGTGGGCGAATAATGGGTTGAAGCCATACCTACTCAAGAAATAAGTAGGTGAATGCAAAAAAGAAAGGGAAAGAACGTGTTAAAGGCTCTGGAAGGGTTACGTTACTTAGGCAGTGTGCTGATCTTGGATTTACAGTTGTAGGCGCCAGGCAAGTTGATGCACACTTCAGTTCGCTTGCAAACTTCGCTGCTTTCTTCACACTCGTCGATATCTGCAAAATTCACAGCACCATTAATATATGCCACATTCATAAAACTATAAAACTCAAACTCAAATCATTTATTTCATGTAGGTATTTTAAACTTTATTGCACTTTGCAATATGCTGACTTACAATGTTAATAAAGCAGTCGACTTTAGTGCAATAATTATAGCTAAGCGGTTGCAAAGAGGGAAGTTTAATGGGCTGCTACTGTAAGGGACTGTATCCATTTCGAGTTCAAGCCAACCTCCCATGCTGGTGGTGCACCCTAATGAGTATTAACGAGGCTACGGAACAGTTGTCTATTGTTGGAAGTCGCTGCGCTCTGAACCATCCTGTTTAATCCGGGCTGAAGGGAAGAAAGATAATTTTTGTTGATGACCTACCATAGTGCAATGCTGTGTCGAACTATTCCGACACGACGCAATTGAAGCACTTATGAATTATCAGACTTGGTCGTCTGGGAGAAATATACTGAAAGTGTACCTTCGCATTTCCCCGAGCCAGCGTTGACCTTGAACCCCGGCGCGCACCGCTTGGAGACGTGGTCTTGGCAGAAGTACCCGCCGTGCGTGTTGATGCAGTGCTGCGACAGCCGCTGGCAGTCGTCCAGCCGCTCCTCGCACTCGTCAATGTCTGATGATCACAGGTACATGGATCACAGTTTTAAGGCCTACGCGTCAACCCGGCTCCAACACGGCTCTGAATCACGCTATCGAAATCTTGTACAAAGACGAGATTTCGATAACAACATATTTCAACCCAGTTGCATGGATCGTTCAGTTCAGTTCAGCCATGACCACGAACACGAATGGATCGGGTTCGTGGTCATGGCTGAACTGAACTGAACTAGCTCGAAATATAAAAAAAAAAAAAAAAATTTTGCACTGGCAAAAAATCTTGATTCTTGTTCTAATTTCCGACCCTGCCGAGCGAGTTCTATCCGGTTCGATTCTCGGGCAGACATTATGTATGTGACAGACAAATTTTTGTTCTCGGGTCGTGTGTGTTTGTAAAATCTGATATGTGGGTGTAGCGATAGAGCTACGGCTCAAGTGTGTGCATTTATTTATTCAAGACGGACCATAAGACTAAACAAAGCTATCACTTCAATCATGCAGAGCAGTCTTTGGGGACTGACGATAGAAGTGAAAACTAAGTATCTTGTGAATTGTGTCGACGAGCTATTAAATTATTATTTTCGAATTATTTTTGGTTTATAAAGAAGTGTTTATGATCAAGGATTAAAGTTGAAATTGGTCATTAACACTTCTATATGTAGAGGTATATCTATTACTTACATATACACTCTCACTATAGCTCATGGGAAGCGTTCGGAGACGATGACGCGAATTCCATGATTTTTGTTTACTCAAAAAGTGCTCAACGCGCTTGAAGAAGTTTTCACTCCAATAAAATAAAACTTCATACCAATACACTCATCGTCGTCTCCGGCTCTAAAGCCAGGCGGGCAGATATCGTTCTTGGCGGTCGAAGTGGTGGCGTCCGCGGCCTCCGTGGTGAAGGTGGTTGCGCCGGGGACTGCCTCAACGAACGGCTTGCCCGGTTTACCAGCACACTTGTAACCCCCTATCGTGTTCTCGCACAGGTACTTCGGACATGGCGGTCGTGGGAGACGGCATTCGTTTATATCTGTAAAAGACCAAGATAATATGAAAACTTTGGTGTGTTCCCTAGGGTGACCAATGTGACCATAGTCTGCCGTGATAATCATCGCCATACGGGTTGTCATTAAAATAATCGTCATAATAAGAGATCTTTCGTTTTCTTTGCCAATTCTATTGACAGAAACTGTCTACGTTTTATTCCAAGAACGATCCTCCGCCTCTTGTCTTAGAAATAAAATGGCACTGGCAATGGCAATAGCACGATATATACAGATTAGAGATAGATTTTAATGACTTACCATCACAAACTTGGTTAATGACATTCCGTTGGAAGCCAGGCGGGCAGCCGAGGCCTACTTCCCTTTTCTTGATGGGCATACACTTGAACGAGCCCTCAGTGTTGTGGCAGACTGTGTCCTGCTCTGTGCACAAGTCGTCTAGAGATTCTGCACACTCATTGATGTCTGGAAATTTTGGGAACAAGAATATTTAATAAGTTTTCAGACATATCACGATGTTTCTGCTACTAACAATAATCGTGATCAAAACCAAATGAGTCATTCTTTTTTACCCCAGAATACTCCAGATTGATGATTCATTATATCATTTATTAATTGGACGAAAATATTGTAACTAAATGGCTAAACATTAATTATAAACAAAGATTAAGTAATTGTATGTAATGTACTAAAAGTAATATTATGTACAAAAGTAAATTTGATTTATATACGTCGTAATTTAATTACTAAGCATGCTGAAATATACTGCAATTACTTTACTGACTTACCTTAAATTACCTGTAGATTAAAACAATACTTACAGCTCACTACAAAAAGCTCCAACCTTACCTTACCCCATATTAAAATCATGCTAAATACCGCAAAAAAACCATGCAAACCATACCTTTAAAAAGGATGCTTCGTTAAACGCACACAAACACCAAATACTCAGATATAAAGAGATACCTTTACAGGATTTCTTGTCGGCTTGCAGCCGATACCCTTCGCGGCAGAAGCAACTAACTTTGCCGTCGTCGTCCTTACAAACATGCTGACAAGAGTTCTCCTTACATTTTTCCTTTTCAATTTTTTTCTCAGTTGTAGTCTCAACTTTCCTCTCTGTTGTAGTCTGTACTTTTTCTGTTGTGGTTGTCGGCTTCAGTGTTGTCGTTGCAGGTTGCTCTGTTGTTGTTGTAGGCTGCTCTGTTGTTGTTGTAGGCTGCGTTGTAGTAGACGTAGGCTTCTCTGTCGTCGTTGTAGGCGGCTCTATTGTTGTTGTGGGTTTCTGAGATGTAGTTGTGGGCTTCTTTGATGTAGTTGTAGGTTCCTGTGTTGTGGTTGTCGGTTTCTGAGATGTGGTTGTGGGCTTGCTTGATGTAGTTGTAGGCTCCTCTGTCGTAGTTGTAGGTTTCTGAGATGTGGTTGTGGGCTTGCTTGATGTAGTTGTAGGCTCCTCTGTCGTAGTTGTAGGTTTCTGAGATGTGGTTGTGGGCTTTTCTGTTGTCGTAGTGGTGGGCTTCTTCGATGTAGTAGTAGGCGCCTGTGTTGTTGTTGTTGGTTCTTCTGTAGTAGTCGCTTCTGTTGTAGTTGTTTCCTGTTCTTTAGCCGCTTCCTATAATCATATAAATTGATTAGTACTAATCCGTACCAGCTATCTTTATACAGAATTAGTTAGTTATTTTTATACAGAAAATAATAATATATTATCTATCTACAGTCTATCTATATCTTTCAATTGTATTCACTTACCAAACAGCACTGGTAGTATACATTCTGTCTCAAAGCTCTTAGGGGTCGAAATTCCTCATCCGCTGGATTGCCACAACCTTCCTTGCCCTCAGATGAACCAGTGAGCCTTCCAAATGTGCATTCACTGCAGCAGGTCTGGAAATGCAATGTTTAGAATATATTTAAAGGTTCTTACACAATGTATTTTATAACAACAACTAAACGTTTATTGCACGAGGATTTATTGCCTAAAAGAGAGGCAATTACACATGTTATGTGTGTTGATTCGCACCAGGCGTCGTACCTACTCATGCTTATTTTAAAATTAAGTTCATGTTAGAAATAAGTGTTTCGGAATATTTTCAAAGACCGTCAAGTAGCGTTGGCTTGGCTTCAACCCATTAAATGGCCCACTACAGAGCACGGGTCTCGATACCTACATAAGTGTCAAGTGTCGGAAAATTTTATGCCGTCTGAAGACATACGATATGGCTTAACGGATGCTTCGAAATGGTAACCACCGGGACTGACGGCTTTACGTGCCCTCCGAAGCACGGAAGCGCCCAAGAAATTTTGCTTCTATCGCTGACCCATCCAACTACCGACCGCTCACTTAAGATCGACGCAATTCGCGGGGCTATGCGCGCTTCTTGCATAACGTAGATACTATGACGTATATTCCAAGAGGACGAGCCCAGCTTTGGAACAGTTATTATTAATAATAAATAAATGAATATAAATGGTTACATACTTTCGCGAAATCACTTCTGGGCACATTACATCGCTTTGATGCTGCCAGCTTTGCTCCAGCATTGCACTGATCTTTCAACCTGAAACACAAATTCAATTAGTTAAATGAACGTATAGTGCCTAATTCTACGCAAATGTTAAATATTTTGAAATATACGATGCTGTTTATATTCTATCGGCAAATTGGGGCCCAACGAGGGACTTTGAATTTTATTCTATTATCATTTTAACTATCCATCCATCCATGGTATTTTGGATTAATTTTTCGCTTTCCTATCGATATGTATATGTAAATAGATATTTATCATCTCCTTATTCAATAGCAAGATTCTAACCCCACGATTGTCTGGTAGAGATCGCTGTATTGATAAGACCACCTTTTACATAACATACTCTCCAGAATTGCCTTTCTTTGGTTCTTTGTATGAGCACAATTTACTATCGTCAACAACATCAAAAAATATGGGATTTTCTCTACAAGAGCTGCAACTCGCTCGGAGCTTAATTCACGGGAATATCGTAATGCAAACGTTGGTCGCCTTCTTTCTTTATTTTTTCTTTCTTTCCTTTGCGTAGCTTTCTTTTGGTGTAACAGAGGTATACGGCCGAGACGATATACCATTAGGTGGCTCTTTTCCTCGATTATCTGCTATTTATGTAAAATGCTATTTAAGAAGAACGATTTTTCCCATTATAGATGTGTAACTTTGCACATACTTAAACATTTCCTTGCAACAGCTTGCCACGGAAGGAAGACACACTTCCAGATGCTCGGGGTCAATGTCGTCTGGAGGACCAGCTCCAGAACAGGCGCCTACCGTGGACGCCGTTACGGCGAAGCTCTCACCGTGAGAACAGCAGGTTTCTGTGATCTCTGCACGTTCTTCTGAGTCCAGGGCTAGTCAAAAAAGAAATGCATATTGAACAGACAAATAATAATAATGCAAACTAATATCTATGTAAATAAGTACTTTACTATAATAATTTCTATTTTGAAGCTCATTGAATATATACTGTTAGAAATAACGGACCAGCAGACGGAGCCGGGCGGTGGCGTGACGTAGCATCCCGAGACCGGTGGCGTGACGTAGCATCGTGCGACCGGTTGGAGTGGGGGATCGGGCGCTTGCAGCGCGCTCGAGGCAGAGAGACGATACAGACGACATTCTCGGTGTGGCATTCGGACGAGACGGACGTATTCTAGATTCCTAGCTGACTATTGTAATTGCTATTTCTGTTTGAACTTTCCATTAAAATATGAGACTTGTTTCGCGTTATTTTCTTTTTAAATAATTACCTCCACTTCTAGTTCTTAAAATCAGAAGTGGGATTCGAATTCGAACACAGGCCTAGCTCTCGCTGACAATATTTCACGTAAATCATAAAAAGAATTTTTACTCATTAAGTACTTCGTGTTATTTTAAAAATTCTTGTAACGTGTTGTGTTAAGTGTCAACAAACCGTAAGTACATTTTCGTTTGATAATGTCAGGAGGATCTTCGCGGTCTTATAAAGGGTCGCGTAAAGGTCGTAGTCGCTCCCGCCGTGCTTCTCGCAAGCAGTGTCGCGACGACTCGCGTAACGAACGTAATAGCCCTCGTAATCGGGCACTAGATACGATCCTTGTTAGATTCAATCAAACGGTATTGAGGGACAGACTGTCCACTTCGAAATTTATATCTGAACCGTCACGTCCAACGCGTGAATGCCACACCTTGCCGTTGCTAATTACGGATACCCAGCCGACTTATCATGCGATGCAACAATAAGATTGTTACCGCGCTAACGTCGTTATTTACGAAATCGAGCCATTATTACATTTCGAATTTTGATCATAACGTGCACGATATTGATGCTTGGTGCTTAAAGGTTGACCGAGTAACATAACGAATTTGTAGATTTTTATCCGTTTTTACAAAACCTAAGGCCGATTCTCGAAATACCCGCAATTTATTTCACAAATCAATCGAAAGCTATTCTGAGTCTCATAAGCTAAGGTCAGGTAAGGCCGAGGCCCGTGAAGGTGGACTCTTTCTTATAATCTCCGACGTAAATGGGTTAAGTACGTCTTGGTGTTACCAAATGCCTTTTCGAGGTTTTGTCTTCTGTATTTATACAGACGGGACACAAAAGAATTAAAAACACATGTTTGGTGTGGGAAGTCTTATATTTGCAGGAAAATCTCGCAGAGTTCCGGTGTGTTGGACACTGGTATGAGGGGTCCCTACACGATCGTCCAGCAGCTTCGCCCGCGCAGCCGGCCAGGTCGCCGCTAGCGCAGCCGAGCGAATCGACGCTCACGCATCCGGGCGAATCGACGCTCGCGCATCCGGGCGAATCACCGCTCGCGCAGTTGGGTGGGTCGCCACTCGCGCAGCTAGCGGGTTGCCGCTCGCGCAGCTAGCGGGTCACCGCTCGCGCAGACGGGCGGGTCGCCACTCGCGCAGCTGGCGGGTCGCCGCTCGCGTAGCCGGGCAAGTCACCGCTCGCGCAGACGGGCGAATCACCGCTCGCACAGCTAGCGAGTCACCGCTCGCGCAGACGGGCGGGTCGCCATTCGCACAGCTAGCGAGTCACCGCTCGCGCAGACGGGCGAATCACCGCTCGCACAGCTAGCGAGTCACCGCTCGCGCAGACGGGCGGGTCGCCACTCGCGCAGCTGGTGGGTCGCCGCCCTCGCAACCATGCTGAGCATCATACGCCTTTGCACTTTCTGTGCTTTACTTCCTCTCTACCTTTAGCTGTCGGTAGAAGTGGGCACTTTTTGTGCTTTACTTTCCGCTTTGGTTATTGGTAGAGGTGGGCACTTTTTGTGCTTTACTTCCCACTTTTATTATACGGTTGATGTGGGCATCCTTCCTTATGCTTTACGTCCCTCTCTTAGCGGTATGATTTGAGGCGGATTCGGCCGGATTTTGCTTCTCATACCGTGTAGGCGCTGTGTTGTTGATGTTCATTGTGTCGGTGAGCATGGGCAACACAGAGTGCTATTTTGTTGGAAGTTCTGTGAACGGGCTAACCATTGTAAAGGTGTCGTGCTTGTGCCTTGAATTGCGCAGTTTGAGACATGTGCACGGCATTCATCTTTGTCTTTCCTGGATAACAATTTTCATGCTTTTCTCTCGCGGTCGTTTGTGTGCACGCTTACGGCTGTGACATTGTGCTGTTAATTGTTATCAAAATAAGCAACTTCTGTGTGTATGGATGGCTTTAGTGAAGTTGTTTTTCAGGTGATGACAAACCTGGCACCTCTCAAAATCGCAAAGGTTCACCCAGCCAACATGCGGTCGAGGACGCCTCGCAGTCAGGAGAGGCCGTGTTAGAAATAACGGACCAGCAGACGGAGCCGGGCGGTGGCGTGACGTAGCATCCCGAGACCGGTGGCGTGACGTAGCATCGTGCGACCGGTTGGAGTGGGGGATCGGGCGCTTGCAGCGCGCTCGAGGCAGAGAGACGATACAGACGACATTCTCGGTGTGGCATTCGGACGAGACGGACGTATTCTAGATTCCTAGCTGACTATTGTAATTGCTATTTCTGTTTGAACTTTCCATTAAAATATGAGACTTGTTTCGCGTTATTTTCTTTTTAAATAATTACCTCCACTTCTAGTTCTTAAAAATACAATATCGGCAACAGTCAAGTGAACCAAACTGTACTTAATGTGACATAATTATGTGATGTAATTAGAGGACAATAACAACCGTGCCAGAGATTCAGAGTATTATTCTCGGATACAGAGACGCACAGCACACGCTTGAAGTGTGTCCTGCTTGATAACCCGAGTGGCGCGTCCGGGTGGAATAGATCGGGGTGAATGATTATCCGCGAGCAAGAAGCGGTTATGCTGGCGGGGAGCGCTGCGTGGAGCTATTATCTCTTGCTGGGAAATCGTAGTGCTTTAAAAGACCGCCGAGCGAAACTGCTGCTCGGCTGCTCGGAGACGGCAACGGTGGGTTGGTGAAAATCCCCATTCCAACTAGAGATCCATAAGACCAGAGGGGGACCAGAGGGCTGACAGCAAAACGAGATCATGGAGTTTTACGTAGAGGAGACTCCGATGCATTCACAAGAGATCCCGGGGCCTCCTCAAGTTCCGTATTAAAAAAATAACCCGTAAATAACTTTAAGCCAGCACTTAATATTTCGCAAACGGATTCCTAAATCGAAAAAATTCTCCACAAAACCACAACATTATTAAAATAACTATCCAACGATGCCCCACACTGAAGGATAGACGACAAAACTTTTTATTCCCACATTATGTGTAAGTAACTTAATTACCTTATTTATTTTGGTTTATTTTGACCCATTTGTCGGTATAATAAATATCTACCTATTTATTATATTTATTATATTACCTACTTATTATAATGTACCTAGTTATATAAAATAACAGTTTCATAGTACCAAGAATCAGACGAACTGCAGGACATGACAAAACTGTAAGGTTTCCTAATTGACTGCGGAACCCCAAAAACAAGTTACGTGAATCTGTCATAATTTTAAATCACTGTTAGTATAAATTCTAAGAAGTGAACGAATGACCTCCAACCTTCCCCGCTGTTATGCGATTACAAGTTTATCTGTAAGCGTCCCAGTGAGCCTATTCGAAGTATTGAATTAGACAGACCTCTTTTATTTTCTATTAGAATGCGTCTTGATGCTCATTTAAGTGACTAAGTAGTTTTTGCTTGCAGCGTACCCCGCGTGATAGTCGTATAATGACACAATACTATTAAAACCCAAGTGAACGTATTAATAATAAAAAGAATAATAATCGTTTATTTCGACCACACGGATCATAATTATACATATAGGCTCATAAAATATAGATATCATATTAAGTGTTAGTCTAAATACAAATCTTAAGGCTAATGTTAGTAAGCTTAAAAACTAATTATATCTAAGTATATCTAAGACAGGCCCGATTAGTCAGCACGTGAATGACAATGGTTCAAGTACTGACAATCAAACCTGTCAGAAATGCCCTCAGGATGCCACTAGAACTGGCCCGCACCCTGCGCACCAGGGATGTGCATCGCTTACGCATAGTTGTCTAGAAACAGTCCACACGCGCATCCGAGAACATCCCCGACGCGCTACAGTAACGAGGCAGGCCCAATAGCTTAATGGGATAAAATCAAAATTGTATATTTGTAAAAGGAAAGAAGCGCTCCGAAGCGAGGGCGGGTCCACTATACAGTCTATACATAACTTACACGACACCGTAACCAGTGTCGCGAGTGTTACCCTGTGCAGTGAATAAAAACACCATCCATTGAAACCGGCATCATTCCTTTCCTATCCCTTACCCACTCCTGTGAATATTGAGAAAGGTAGTACTATTTTCACCATCAAGCAATGAAAATAATGACAAAAATCTATTCATGGAAACAAGTTATTTATGTAAATAAACACACTGGACAAGCGTGGTGTATGCGTCCTCAGTTATGACGAGAAATCCCTGCCCTGTATTGGCACATTATAAGATAACAACCTTGACCGACAGGTTACGTGCCCTCCCAAGCGCGGAAACGGACAAGCATTTTTGCCACCAGCGTTCACCCATCTAACTACCGAAATCGCCCGCTATGGGTCGATCACTCAGAATCAAAGCAGGCCTTTGGGCTATGAGCGCGTATTCTAATTTAAGTAAAAAATACTTAATAATAAACTTTATCATTGTCATCACTGCATAGCAAATACTTCTGTCGTTCTAAAATATTGGAATTTCCAGGCCATTCCCTTGTTTCCTGTCTCATCTGAACGACAATAATGCATGCGAGGATGCTGCACTTGAGGTTATCTATTTGTTAAACTGAAATAGTTAACGTAGGTGAGCGAATTGTCCAATCTAGTTTAATGAGGTCCGCGCTCGACGTGTTTGCTCAAATGGGACGATGTATTCTCTGTACGGCCGCTTGCCGCTTGGTACTGCTGTGTTTGACTTTAGGCCTGATTGACTGAGCATTGAATATTTAATGGGGGGGAGGGTCAAGTCCGGATGGAGATACTGAAAGTGCAGTTAGTGAAAACTACATAATAAAGTAGAAACAATACGGTTAGTTATAGGAACTACAGCAATTAAAGGAGGTCCGCCGAAGTGGTACCAGACTGTAGAGTAATAAATTAAATGTTGAATATATGTTCTCTGATTTTGTATTTGACATTTCCAAAAATAAGATATGAATCCATCCAACAATAATAATTCCAGGATGGCAAACTCTTTCAAATAATTTCGTCGAGAAGACGCATCGCGGCATCGGAGGGGGCATGACCCAACAATCTGTGTACATTTGCGTTCTGATAATCTGGATGACCCCTATCTAACTGATGCACAGTTTACTGCTCAGATCTAGACCAGGATAATACAATCTTTTATGTTTTAGTTTTAACCACACAATTGATAATAATTCGTCCGCTTTTAGTGTTATTTGATCTGAGATTATGGAACCCGTGTAGGTGTACGATAAAGTTAAGTTATAAGGATTCTTTTGGTATGAAAAGCCCCACTATTACCAATTAAAAGCTTTACGAGTTATCCGATACATATGTATACAAATTCCAAACCCCGTCTACTGTAATTCCCTGGACGACGGTTATCGATAAGGTCACATATTTAGATCAAAGTCTAATTTCATATTATAATAAGGTACAATTTAAAAGCAGTATAATATCGGTAGGATAAAATATGTTATAAGTCCTTTTTGCCGTAATATAAATGAATCGATTGACGGTTTCCCAAGTTGGATCATAACAACGACATGAATGATCCCACTTCTTATAAGACCCGAAGTAAACACTGTCTAAAATCTAAATAAACTAGGAGTTCTATTTTAAGAGTTGTCGATCAACCCCTGAACGGTTAAACGGTTTGGGTTTCGATCCAATAAACAAATTGAACTTACTATGGGTTCAAGTGACCGGGTTATTTACTGTTGCTCGCTAGTCGGACCTAATCTTTACTAACTCATGCAAGGACACATCGAAAGACGTGCACCGATTCATAAGTGCTGATGTCAATGTTTTGTATAAATTATTTTATTAAATCACTGCGATCCGATTTGTATATTAGTTTACCACTTGACTTACTGTCTACAAGTATAAGAGTATCTAACTTGATTATGGTGATTGTTTAGTGTAGCTTCACTAATAAGCTCAAATCGAAAAAATCCGGTCGAAAGCTAAATTTGTAATGAATTACTTGTAATGAATTATATTTTATTTCATTTTTATCTTGATTTTTTCTAGCTTTTTACCCCCTCTTATAGAATACACATAATAGTTGCGTAATAGTTACGTTTTTGTTATAAGAATTGTTTCTCTTATCTTCGACGTCTATTCCGGGAGTTAAAAGTAACGAAACGATTCTGCCAGAAAACTTTATACCAGATAGCTTTACGTCAGTTCCTGCGCTGAAAATTGTACGTACGACTCGTCCCGGGGGAACCGGGGAAGTGTTCAATTTGTCTAGATAAAAGGTTTCCTAGGTTTTGTTAACATTTACATATCCAAATTTGTTGAATACGTTTAAAGGATTTTAAACGAAAAACTGCGCCAAACCTATTTCAAGAGGAAATTACGATTCATAGCAGAATGCATAATGTGGTAAATAAAAATGGCTTAAGTAAAATGTTTTAAATTGAAGGAAATATGAGCTATTTTAATACGCTTTTATTTAGCGTCGGCGTTGGTTTCCTAGTAAATACTTGTTCGGTCGCTCCCTCTCTCTAATGCTTTCCTATAAGTTGAATCAGAGGTTGATGTAATGTGAACAGTCGAAGTCGAGTGCGAGTCCAAGAAAAAACTAGGAGTAAGTAGAGAGATAAAAAAGCGCCTTCTCTTGAAGTTCGTTCGGCTTTTTAGCATCCAGTTTAATCACAACCGTACTCATACTTGGTGGTACTTAGTTGTAATTCCTCGCCATGATGGCTACCGACAATTCGAACAAGCAAGGGTGGGAGCCCTTGCTTGTTCGAATTGTTGTTACATGTTTCGTTTGTAAAGCAAATTAACAAGTGAACTCATCGCTTCCTTTTTTGAAGGCAAAGCATTCGTGACGTCTCTAGTGATGTACGAGTATGTAGGTACATCGGTAACGGATATTGTTTACAAACACGTGAGTGGCCTGCGTAATTTACTGACTATTTATGTATTTATTGAAGTGAAAACTTCTTTAGTATCGTTGTGATTTGGAATTCGATGAAACGGAATTGACGCTCAAATGGAACGAAACGGAAACGAAAAAAACACAGACACATTTTAACGTGGGAGAAAATAAGATAGGAACATTAGCAAGACTAACTTTTGCTGCAGCACTAAAACAATAGTTATGACATCTAACTAAAATTTTAAAACATGCAGCGCTAGATTGCTAGAGTACCTATAGTTCACTCGCGACGTACCTAATTGAAAAGGCGGACTTAATTATAAATGTCTTCGGCCAAACTTAGCGATGTAAAAGATAACACTTTAAATAGTTTAGGTTACAAGACAAGACAAGGTGAAAAAATACAGATTTATAAAGAAGAAGACTATAACCATAATAACAATACTGGATGCATCCCGGACTGTACAATTGTAAGCGCCAGTTGTAATCACAGGACGATGACTTTGAGTAATGACTTAGACGGAGATTGAGATTAACTAGAACTAGATTAAGACATTAGTAGGTACATACCTATATCATGTCCCGAAATAGGAAGAATTTTGTAGACTACGCCCAAATACTTAAACCCTATGATTTGCTTTTTCGATATAATCATGAAAAACTGAATAAGGCAGGTATTCTTATAATATAATTTCACGGTGCTATTTACTTACGTTCAATTAAACCGACGTTCCACGCAATCCATATCGAATTATTTAACAGCTGAAAAATCATAGTGCCTACCTAAATAGTCAGTCAACGAATTTGAAATTTGATCATCGGGTGTTGCAAGAGAATGGTAACTACTTATATTTTTTACTATACCTATTATCAACCTTTTTTATATGGGATGCAGGGGGTAAAGCCATTGATGTATGGTATGCCCCAACTTTACATGGGTAGAGCTTGGTTTTACTAGCTAACAGTTTACTTATTTGGTTATAATTAATTATAAAACTTTATGATTTACGAAATACATTATGTAGCGCACTTATGGTCGTATAACGTATTACTTTATTCAAACCACCAAAAAATATTTCGCCATTTGCAAAATCTTACATTATATGTATGTATTTTTCAAATGGCAAAATATGTATATCTATTCTTAATAATAATTATTTATTAGTATGTATAATTTATAGATCATTCAATTGCGTATCAGATTATTAATATAGAAGCTAATTGACATCATAAAGTGCTTAAGTAGTAGGTACTCCATGCAAGCTGTATTGTAGGTAGATACTTAGGTACTCGAATGGACAAATCCTCAGAAAATAGTTATCGGCTAATAACTTTCCTCATCTTCATCTTAACTTCCGTCATTTGATAATGGAGGTTACAGATTTTATACCCTCGTAGGTCCCAACATATCTACTTTAATTCGTAGTCACAGTAATCGTGTCACTTCGATTAACTACACAGAAATATTTAACTAAATATTTACACAGATGCATCTTAACCTATATACAAAAACGCGGTTCGGCGTGACTCATTACGATTAATTAAAGACGTTAACAAATTAATAAAATTTACAAGAAAACTTACCGTTTATAAAATTTCGGGATACGACGCACAGCACTATTTTTAAAACTGTAGTCGCTTTCATTTTGATTATTTTTGTCTATGGTACCACTTAAACACTTTCACTGTTCGATAAACGAAATTTGATTTTTTTTCGTGATTAGACTCGGATGTCAGTTTGTTAAGAAATGCGCGCGGTCGTAGCGGCGCCTTGCCGACCAATGATAGTCGGGTCAGAGGGACTGATAACGTTCTGCGCATGTCATCCGTATGTGCAGACGGTAGAAGGCCATAGTTCACTAGGAACTTGCTCAAAACTTTGTTGGGCAATCGTATAAGTTTATTAAAGAGTGAAAAAAATACTTATCTACGTAATAAAATATGAAATTAGTGACACATTAACTCCTGAAAAGAATTAATTTTTTGACGTGACAACGTCTTAAATTAGGTTAGCTGGGAGTCACTTATGAAAAATAGTAACGCTCGGTAACGTTACGATGAGTCACCGAACGAGAGAGAGGCCCGCCGAATGCCTTGCGTCTCTCTCCCACTCAACTATGATCGGTCTGTCGCGCGCGCAGCACTAGAGAATTAGGCGCATTGAATCGGCGCGTTAAGTTTAAGTTTACATGTACAATGTTTTAGTAAACAAAATATATTTCTATAGTTAAAATTTGTGCAATTCTTATTTTCATTCAATTCCTTGTTCCTATTGCGCAATTTAATTATATTCATATCAATAAATATTCTACCGAGAAAAAGACGTTGTCACGTAAAATCTTCGCCCGTAAAACCGACTTTACAGGCAACCATTTTTTATTTCTTTCGGAAAGGAGCTTTATTAAAGAAAAGGAACGCCGAAAGTTACATCCCCAGCACATCGTTTAAAAAACATGTCACAAGATCATTTTACTTATTGGGAACGGGACCTTTTTGAGTTTAAACGTTCATTTAATCAAGCACACTACAATATACTTTCTAGAATTGGTGTGATAAAATCTCATCAGTCCTGTTGACAGAGCTACTGGCAATAGGAATAGCTTTTCTGCCAGTTGTTCATACGTATTATACCTACCTACTCTTTTGACTAGAACCATATTATAGTGATGTTACTAAAGAATGTATCTGTAGGTCTGATACTCATTACTTAATTCTGTAGGAATATAGATGAAAGTTTTTTTATCAGTAGATAGTCCTACATAAACAAGTTATGAGTATCGAAAGAAGAAATAGAGCTCTCTACAGGCAATTCCGAAACTTAGAACTTAAACAAATATGACACAAATGAGGCATCACTAACATCCACAACCCAATAACAAACATTTATCTTTCACATAAATATCTGCCCCGACTTGAATCCAACCCGGACCTCTCGCTTTGTAAGCAGGGTCACCAACAAATTATTGAGTCACACCCAAATGTGCAACATTTGTGACACATCTGCAAAAAAGTCACGTTGATGGGTTACAGAGCAGTGTAAGGATGTGCTTAGGCGATGAGTGAAAGACACGAATGCTGAGTAAATACTGTTTATTAATTAAGATCTGTCCAATATATATGGTTGGTAAGCTAACATAATAATATAATATAATCTATCTACTACACCTCCCTTTCCATAATAAAAAAAAACAACATAAGCTTGTTTTTTTTTTCTTAACTTCTAATAATATGCAAAAATATTTCTTAACAAAAATATGTAAACAAAGGTAAAATGTAAAAGTGTAAAAATAATGAATTTGATATAGGTAATAGGTATAACATGTAAAAAAAAAATCAGCTTATTACTAAACATATTGCATACATTAAGGAGAATTTGGCACTTTGTACAGTTTTGTGCGATTCTTATGTATAATTTCTTCTTTACCTTTTTTGATGATTTTAACATTACAATTAAGGTCTTCAAGTACTAAATAAGGGCCTTGATATATATTCTCCATCTTGTCACCAGAAGGGTTTTTAACAAGTAGATAATCACCTTTTTTGTAATACACAGGGTTTATTTTACGGTCAAACATTTCCTTTCTTTTAAATTTACTATTAATAAGATTATTTCTAGCATCTTTTTGTGCTATTTGAAGTCTGTATTTTAACTCTGAGGGATAGCTATCGTGAGCGTATAAGGGTTCTACAATGCCACTATTCAGATTACTGGGTATTACGCAGCGTTTGCCAAAAACAAGTTCATGTGGCGTATACTTCGTTTCTGTGTGCACACTATTATTATAGGAAAAGCACCAATAGGGCACAAAACTACTCCAATAACCTGACCTGTTTTCAGAACTTACCCTTAAAAATGCACCTAACGCCTTGTGAGAGTTCTCCAACGCTCCTATACTCTCGTGATGGTATGCCGTTGACGTCAGCTGAGTAATATTAAGAAGTCGACATACCTCTTTCATGGTGTTGGAGATGAACTCTGTTCCACGGTCCGTAGCAATCTCTCGCGGTATCCCATACCTAAGAATGAAATTATTTACAAATGATTGAGCTACGCTAACCGCATCCTTGCTAGGCAAGGGGTACGCTTCTACGAACTTTGTCAATTCGCACTGCAATGTTAGAATATAGACCTGTCCCAAAGCGTCCTTCGGGAGCGGTCCTACGACGTCTAGATACATTTTCTCAAAAGCAGAGTTAGCTGTACTCGTGATTACCATTGGCTGTTTAGTACTCACCGAGTATTTTTGTTTCTGACATTGTTCACACTTGGTAACATAGTCGTATATATCTTTGTCCATGCTGGGCCAAAAATAATATCTTTTAATATTATTAGACATTCGCCTGATACCCGCGTGGCCACTGGAGGGCAACAGGTGAAAGTCGTTTAAAATAACCTTTCTGTTATCTATATTATTTATTCTTTGTACCTTATTTAAAATACATATCCGTGGACCGGTCCATTTATCAAATTTATTTATTATATCTACTATTCCCTTAATAAATTCCTTATTCATCTCATCTCTTAGGATGCATAACTCATTAATACTTAATTTTTTGCACATAACTGCCAAATCTCTCACCAATCCGTCTCGCGTAATCGGCGATCGAGGTTTAGACATTGTACATAAATAAATAGTAGATCTGCTTGGTACATAAGAAAAATTCTTGTAAATTTCCGTCACTAATCCGTTTGATTCCATTTTCCTTAATTTCCTACAGTCAATTAGCGAAAGTTCAGTATAGAGATTTGGTTTTTTAATTATTTCCACGACTCTAGGTTGATCAGACTTCGAGCTTGTGGCAATATTATCCGCCAAATCGCTAGTACTAACTTTCTCGCTATTTTTTAATTTTTGATACTGCGCTCTTGTCATGACACATGAAATTTGATCGTTCATTGTTTTTAAATCTTCTGAAGATATATTAATTCGCGATAATGCATCGGCTACAGAATTGGATTGCCCTTTCAAGTATTCGACAATAAAATTATATTCTTCCAATTGTAACCTAAATTTTAGTAACCTGCTGGACGGGTCGCGCATGCTGAAAAGATACACAAGTGGTTTATGATCGGTTTGAATTTTAAAACGTCTTCCGTATAAATAAGGTCGGAAATATTTAACACTCCATACTATTGACAACAGCTCCTTCTCAATAGTAGGATAATTGAGCTCCGCCTTATTTAGACTTCGACTTGCGTATGCGACTGGTCGTCCATCCATGTTACATAATACGGATCCTATTGCTTTTCCCGATGCATCTGTCTGTAATAGGAATTCATTTTCTGGTGAAAAATTTGGATATTGGAGAACGGGCGGTTTTATTAACGCCGTCTTCAATAATTGAAACGACTGCTCACACTCCTCTGACCAAAGAAACGATACATTTTTGCGACAAGCTTTATTCAATGGTAGTGCCCTTTCTGAAAAATTCGGAATGAACTTTCTGTAATAGTTAGCAAAGGCGACAAAGCGCTTTATTTCATCTACGCTTTGCGGCCTAGGGTAATTTTCTAAAATTTTGGTTTTCTCGGGATCTGGTAAAATTCCTTTATCTGATACAACATGACCTAAATATAAAATTTGTTTTTGTAAAAAGATGCATTTAACGGGATTTAATTTTAAATTAATTTTACGTAGCCTACTAAATACGTCCATTAAATTCTGATTATGACTTTGTAAATTCCGACCAAAAACTACAAGATCATCCTGATAGATTAAACATTTGTCGTGGTTTAACCCCGACATCGCTAAAGTCATCATTCTACTGAACCCGTTAGGACTGGACTTTATTCCCATAGGCATACGGGTCATTTGAAATTGATTTTTTCCCGTAGTAAATGCCGTATATGGTCTGGAGTCTTTATCTAGGTTGACTTGATAAAATCCCTGGTATAGATCGAGATGTGAAAAATACATAGCTCCTGAAAGAGAATCTAATATTTCCGAGATATTTGGTAATGGAAACTTGTCATCTTGAATTTGGTTGTTTAATTTCCTATAGTCGATGACAACTCTCCATTTCTTTTGACCCGTGGAGTCTTGTTTTTTCGGAACTAGCAATAATGGACTGGACCACGCGCTCCTAGCCTCTTCTATTATACCGTTTTCCAGCATATCTTGCACCTGCCTGTCAATTTCCTGTTTTTGTGAATGTGGTAACCGATATGGTTTTGTATATACTGGACTATTATTAGGTTTTAAATCAATTTTTTGTTGGTAAAATGAAGTTGTGGTCAGCTTATCACCTGGCAAATGGAAAATATCCGGATATTTAGCACATATGTTCTCAATCGATATTTGTTCTTCAAGATTTAATCCTTTTAAATTCAACAAAGAAAAAGTTTTTTCACACGGTCCGCATTAATAGAGCTTTGATTAAACTGACATATAAAATAATCACTTAATTTTTGCTTATGAATTTGAAAGTAATTTAATTTGACATCTTTATCTCTGCTATTTAAAATGCGTATCGGGATTTTTCCATTTTCCGGTTTTACTATAGTGTTAGCTATAAATACACCTTCACAAAGTTCTTGAGAAAATACTACGCAGTCCTCCGTAACACTTGTATTAATGAAATGTGTAGATTCGCTACGAGCTGGTACTGTCAAGTAGGAATGTGACTTCGGCGTTATGTAGTCGAAATGTAAAGTAACACTTTTCCCGCTTTTTGTTAAGATCTGGAATGTATTAAGTTCAAAATTTAAAATAGCATTAAATTTTTTGAGAAAATCCTGTCCTAAAATTCCATTTGTTTTACATGGCAGTTCTCTAAAAACATAAAATTTATGATAAAATTCTTCTCCATTGTGATTTAAAGTTAAATAAACAAAGCCATCCGAGATCACATTTCCACCTATACCCGTAACTCTAAGTCGCTCATTATGGAAAGGTAAATGTAAACTTTGAACGCAAGCGAATTTGATCGCAGATATTGATGCGCCTGTATCGATGAGCCAATCATGTTTACATTCGTTGACTTTAAAGGAAACTTTGCATAAACTATTACATGTGTAAATATATTCAGGCACGAAAAAACTGGGTCAGAGTTTCATCATCTGTTTCATATTTGGTATTGGTTTCTCCTGTCGCTATAACATTCATATTGCTATGAGTTGAATGTCCCTTACTGCGATAATTCCGATATTTACCTCTCGCACGCGACCCATCACCTCGACGATTGCTTTGAGAACCATACCCACGTCGATGGTGTGTTGTAGCTGTCCGCGCTGGACCAGGCTGGTGATGGCCTCCTGTGAACTTATTTCTAAAACTATGATAACCTCTATTATACGTACCTCTTTGAAATCTCCTTTGTCCGTTAAAATTATTAGGATGTTTATACATACCCATGAACTCCGATGAAGTGGAGGGGGCTGAGAGCTCCTCATCCATCGCTGATTGCACTGCATCAGACAGCGCGCTAAAGTCACGTGCCGCAATGATTGTACTGATGCGACGATTCCGCAATCCGTCGGCAAACTTTTTGATCGCGAGTTTTTCATTAAGCGGACGCAATACGTCATAATTTTTTGCATTTCCGTCGGCTTGCGAAATTGTCAGATCTACGAATAACTCCGATAATTCTCGACCAAAATCCGAAATGGACTTGTCGTTTTGCCTACATTGTTGTAACTTGGCATGCAACGCTGTGTAACTTTTCCGTGGCAGTAAATTTTTACGCATATCCCTTATAAGGTCATCAACAGTACAATAATTAGACAATAACTTAAGCTTTGCCTTCTGAGAGAGCCGACTTTTTAAAACAAATTGAATGAGTTTATTTTTGCACGTCTCGTTATTCAACACCGAGCTGTAATACTCGATACCTTCTATTAATTGCTTCGTAATATCATCATCGTCATTCATAACAGGCAATAAGCTTAAAGCTATTTTTAAATCAAAACTTTCGCTAGACATGTTGACACTTTGTTCCGAGGACACACTTCCAGTACATAAATCTATAATTTCCAAATATAAACGTTGTATTTCAAGACAGATTTTATCTGCGAGTGATTTTTGATCTTTAGACAATTTTTGACTATTTAAAATATTAACAAAAGCATTATATTCTTTATACAACTTATTTGATTCCTCCTTTTTTACTATTAAAATATTACCCGTTCTGCGGGCAGGACCAATTTTTATAAGATACGTCCGTATTATCTTTAAATCATTCGCTATACGAACTAATTCTTCTGCCATAGCACATGAAATTAACCATCTTTAATGCATATCATAATATTAAATGCATACGTATAAGAGGAGAAAGCAAAAATCATCTCTGATTAGTTACTAAAATTACATAGGTAAATAAATGCGATTACATAAATGACTCACCAGTCAGCTGGGTAAGAAGTACCTAACTATTGCTATATTACTTACTGTCCCTATACGTTACCATACTGATTATGACGATTGACCGATCACTTTCACTCACAACACAACACAACACTCATCACAACACTGGGAGATGTAGCAGTTCTTTGGATATGGAACCGGGATCAGATGTTAGTCGTACGCTCTTCTCGGCGGCGAAGAAGACTCCCGAATCTCATCAGCATACTGTTGGCCACTTCCTGCTGCACCATCTCACCATGCCACCGTCTGTACCACCGCAACAGCAATATTGCGCCTCCAATAAGTAGAATTATACCGATGGCCAGCAAAATGTAATTCGTCGCTCCCACATGATATTTTATGTGTTGCAAATGAGAGTCATTGTCGCCCGCTGCAGCGTTTTGTACGATGATACTCTCTTCTTTTTTTGATTCACTGCCTCCCATTGTATAATTTAACGTATCGACTACCGTTCGCCAGAGATTCTATTGCTTCACTATCCATTGTAAAAATCCTTTGTTCTTTTTGACACTACTAGCCAATTAGTCCACACGCGTTAAGTTCATTCACACTGCACACGCGCCGCGGATCCTCTTACCATTGGCAGGGTCGCCATGTAAGGATGTGCTTAGGCGATGAGTGAAAGACACGAATGCTGAGTAAATACTGTTTATTAATTAAGATCTGTCCAATATATATGGTTGGTAAGCTAACATAATAATATAATATAATCTATCTACTACAGCAGTCAAGACCAAGATTATCTTCAAACAAAGGTACCGACACAGCTGCCAGACGGATTAAAATTTTCTGCATGCCGAAATTCAGCTTTCTAGGCCTTCGGGAAATTAGGCTAGCCTAGACCTAGAAGTTTTAATAGGTGAGTGAGTCAGTGACATTTTGAATATATTAGGTGTTAATAAAACCTAAAGTTTAAAAGCTAGGCAAATAAAATTTAAAAGGTAGTCTGCGAACTACATGATTCTGAAAAAAACAAAATGTTTCAAGGAATATAGAGCGTTCTTGGCAGGTGCATTTAATGCACCCAGATGTAATCATAATACGTAATCTGATTACATTTTGCCCATTTCTGCCAACTAGTGTGAAAATAACCTACTGTTTTATATACATTGACTATTTTCTTAAAAAGATCAATTGCAAAGCTAAAACAAATTTACAGTTGGAACGATCAACGATATCCCGCGGCGTGAGGCCGTGATGCCATGCAGATAACATTGTTATTTACTATCGCCTGTAGAAGTGTAGACCCAGCGAAATCTAATTCTGGAGGGTTCCTACATTATATTCACACAATTTCCACCCAAAATTACATCTATCAGTATGTATGAAACTTTGCTCAATATTTTTACGAAATAACCGACTAACTTTTACGTAAGTAAGCGCTCATATCCTTAGTGATCGACGGAGTTAAGCAACAGCGGGCGCGGTCTGTACTTGGATGGGTGACCGCCAGTGGCAAAATTTCGTTCCGTGCTTCGGAGGGCACGTAAAGCAGTCGGTCCCATTGTTATAAGTAAAAGTAATTCCTCTTTTAGGAGTAGAGACTCGTACCCTTTCGTGCTGGGTTAAAATCCTTTTTTGTAATGATGTGTGTAATAGAAACTAATTTATCATTTACATCGGTGAAGTAATTCATCGTGAGGCAACTTGCACACCGAAACATTCTCCAACTTCTCCATAATGTTCTCAAGGTGTATGTAGTGTGCCCGCCCGCACTTAGCCAGCGTGGTGAAGGTGAACTATAGTCTGTACCCGAGCACAGCATTGGGACGGTTGGTTGCAATGATGATGATGATGATGAAATGATTAACGATCGTTTTTTAAACATTATAAAGATATTATGAACAATTACTTATTACTTTCGTTGACTTTAACCCCATGGGTAATAGAGAAAGAGCTTAGGTCACTTCAGAATGATACTTAGTTGTGTCGAAAGCTGCGGTGTTGAATTATGTTACGATCTGTCCAAAACCCCCACTTTGATTCAGTGATATCAAAGCCATCGCTCGAAGACGCGTTGCGACCGAGGAAGGGTGACGTGCTTATTCCACGGTAACATAAATTATGCACTAATATGTAGTATCGATATTATTTTGGAATTATGCGTCAGACAATTTAGAAATAACACATAAGATTAGCTTCAGCTCTATATCATAGAACCTACGATGTTTAATGACTCAATACTTGGAATTCAATTTAAACTTGTGTTTATTTATTGTAATGAGAGTAAATGATTATAATTAATGATGACATATATTTATAAGTGTTAATCATTAACATTTATATTATCATCTGATAAGATTTATGTATTCATCACTGATTCATCATTCACACTGCGCACTTGCACAGTCCTATTGTTCACCTCGGGTTTTTTCTTCTAATGATGTAAAGGCCATATGCCGGTTTCTATATTCGAAAAACGATCTTACGGAATGTACTAGAGAAGCTACGTCAAATAACTGAATTGTCCTATTCTTCGTAATTATAGCTTACGGATAATTAGTATGGATGTTGATTTATTAGTCTAATTTATTTATTTATTTATTTATTTAAATGTTGCACCAACGAAAAGATCACCATTTCATTTAACAATATTCATGCAAGTTTTATACATACAAAGGTGTCAATTCACTTATAGGTACAAACTACATGCTAATTTTAAATTATGCAACAAGCCAATTAACAAAAACAAATTATACAATACAACAAAATTATACATACAACAAGTAAATTATACAATATGAGTAAATTAGGTTTAATCCTATGCAGGACTCTACTGAAATTAGAGTGCTTATAGGTTTAAATTAAAAATTATTGAATTTAAACAAATAACATTTAAGTATATTTTCTTATTGAAAATCGATGGAATTAGAATTAATTTTAACATTATAAACATTGTAAATTTTATTAAACATTGAATATATGACATGTATAGTTAAAAATAAAAATTAAATTAAGAGGAAAAGAAAATAATTTAAGTTTTACTTAAGTTCTAATAGGCAGTTTTTGAATATACTTTTGGTGTTCGAAAAAATGTCAATGAGGGACTTATGTTCTTTTACTGTTTTGACGGCATTTCTATTATCAATTTGGCCCTTGGGGACAAAATCGTTGTGAGCGTTGTAATGTTTAACAATCCTGTTTATAGGAGAATAAGTTCCCAAAATTGTACGTCGCGTTTTTTCATTGAAGGGTTTATGTTTAGAGGATCGTGAACGTTTCCTAGGTATACTTATGTCAATCTTTGATAATAAGTAGGGAGCATCGATGTGCCCGTTTATGAGTTTGTATAAAAACATGTTGTCCAGCAGCATGCGTCGAGAGCGGAGTGATGACAGCTGAAAATGCTTCAAACGGTCATCATAGCTCTTTAAAGTTTTCAGCATATTGCAACTATATGTAAGATGGTATAAAAATCTTTTCTGCACACTTTCTAACCGTTTAATAGATATTTCATAGTGCGGGTTCCAAGCAACACTGCAATACTCCAAACTGCTGCGTACTAACGCATTGTAAATAGCTATTTTGGTGGAGGGTTTTTTAAAATCTTTGCAATTTCGTAGAATAAATCCTAGTGTTTTGAATCCACGTTTACAGATTGTATCTATGTGAAGGTTAAAAGTTAGTTTACTATCGATAGTAACTCCCAGATCGCGGATACAATCTACTACCCCCAACTTCTCAGTACTAATGTTATAATGTCTAGGCACAACGTTCTTCTTTCTGGTGAAACTTACTACTTTACACTTGTCAGTATTTAAGTTCATGTCATTAGCCTTACACCAACATGTGAGATTATCTAGATCACCTTGTAATAAACGCTGTTCGTTGTCTGAATTTACTTGTCTGAAAAATTTAAGGTCATCAGCAAACATATAAAATTTAGTATTTTTGAAACACTTTCCTATGTCATTAATAAATATGGTAAAGAAAAGAGGGCCCAAGTGAGATCCCTGTGGGACTCCCGATGAGGTTTTGAAACTGTCAGACTTGTAACCACCTGCTACAACTATAGATCTTCTTTTCTCTAAGTAAGACTTGCACCAATCTAAAAAGATACCAGCGATTCCTACAGATGAAAGCTTGTTTAATAAAATTGTGTGATTGACCCTGTCGAAGGCCTTGCTGAAGTCAGTATATACTGCATTGACAGTATTACCACGGTCAACTTCTACAACTAGGTCCTCGATAAAGGACAAGAGATTGGTTGCTGTGGACCTCGCTTTTACAAATCCATGTTGTTCAGGTATAATATATTGCTTTAGGTGCCATGACAGTATAGGGCATATTAGAGCCTCAAACACTTTTGCAAATACAGGGATAATTGATATTGGTCGGTAGTTTTTGATAGAATTAGGATCACCGCTTTTAAACACCGGTACCACAAGAGCCTCTTTCCAGACCTTCGGAAATGCGCCTGAACTGAGTGATTTATTGAAAATAATAGTAAGAGGTGTACTTAATGCCTTGGCGCACTTGACTACAAATAGTGAAGGAATCCCATCTGAACCAGCACCCTTATTTGAGTCAAGTCTTTTTAGTACTCTATAGACCTGACTCTCGGTGACTCTAATAATTGTCAAGAAATTTGAGGTATAAGGTTCAATTTGCATAGACGGCTGGCTGTTGTAGTTAGTCTTGTAGACAGAAGAGAAATGACTGGCAAAAAGGTTACAGAGATCTGTCCCACTCTCTACAGTCACGTTGTCATAATGCATTTGGGCTGGATAAGTACTGGCACCGCCTCTTTTTTGTTTTAGGAAGGTCCAAAGCATTTTGGGATTAGAGGTCAAGGATGATTCTAATTTTGATAAATACCTTCTATAAACTATATCATGTAGCTTCGCACACCTCTCTCTGAGTAATTCAAAAGATATTCGGTCACGGGGATTCTTGTACTTGTTATATTTCTTTTTATACTTCAGTTTTTCATTTAGAAGTTTAATGAAAGGACCTGAGAACCAAATGGGATACTTTTTATTTCGAGGCTTGGTTTTGGGTATATACTTTGTTATTATTAGCCTGATGATTTTATAGAAACATGATACCATTTCATCAATTGTATCATACTTTAACAGTTCTTTTGACCATGGAATGTTTTTTAATTCGCTGATAATTTTATCATAGTCCGCTTTATAAAAACAGAATTTAGTGTCTGATTTCTGAGGCAAAAAATCGTTGAGCTTTACTTCTAAATTAAACTCTAGAGGTGGGTGTAAAGGGTCTATTATACTTAATGGATTAAGAGATGTGGTAATGCGAGTAAGTTTTAAAGTACACATTACTAAATCTAAAATTTTGTTCTTATTATTCACGTGCGAATTATATTGAGCTAAATTATTTAATGACATAAAGTCTATGAGCATAGTATTAAGTAAACTAGTTGACGACTGAGCTGTGAGTGGGAGGTTTCCAGTATTTGACCAAGTCAAGCTGCTCAAGTTTATGTCTCCAACAATCAAGGTGTCGCCACTGTGTTTTTCTAAAATATTGTTAGTATTAGTTATGAAGGTTTGCAATATATGATTTTGGACAGGCGGAGGGATATAGATACCACAAATATATAAATGGCTACTTTCTCTATTATTATAACTGCTCACCTCCAACTTTATCCAAACATCTTCACAATCCGACTCACTCTCTAATAACCGGAGAGATTTAAACCGCTTTGAGACAGCAACTAGTACTCCACCACCCTCTTTATTACTATGAAAACCACTACTTTCTCGATCTCGCCTATATACATGATACCTGTCATCAAACAGTTCATTATCAGATACGCTGCTGTTCAACCATGTCTCTGTGAAAATTATGATATCGTAGTTGCTACAGATAACATTTCTATAAAGCTCAAACGTCTTTGTCCTCAAACCCCTGACATTTTGATAATAGAAATTAATACTAGTTAACGTGCCCTTAGCTATATCATGATAAATTATTTAACAAATCTATATTTTTAACATGTATATAATTTGATTCTTCGTCTTTTCTCATGTATACGCGGCTATCACGCACCCAAACAAATTTGTACTTTAACTCTCGGGCTTTGCTACGGGCAGCAGCATGCAGTGCCTTATTTTCTGGAGAAAGATGTTCAACTACGTATACCGGTTTTTTCTTCTCTGATCCTATGCCTAAGTGGGAGGAGTTTAGTTTGTCATCTTTGTTTTGCTTATTAAACTTGTTAGTCGCCGCTAGGAACTCATCCCGGAGACGGGGGCTACTAAACTTAACCAAAATTGCGCGAGGACGAGGACTGGCAGCGTTCATCTTGGCCAATCTAGCGCAGTAATGAATGTTAGTCTCGCTTACGGGGCATTTTACTGTTTTCCCTAGCTGTTTCACTAAATTGACGAGGTTTTCCTGCCTGTTTTCTGGCACGCACTGAATTTCAATGTTTGCACATCGAGCAAGCTGGTCCAATTGGGCGACGCGCGAAGAGAGACTAATGTTTGCGGTCCTCAGCAACTCATTTTCCTTCTTTAAATTGCTCAGCTCAATCGTTTGCACCGCATGCTCCGATCGAGTTTTTTCTAGCTCCTCGTTTAGGTGTGACAGTGACAATTCAAGGGTTGAAATTGTGTTTTGAACCTCCAGTAATTGTGGTTGCAGTAAATGTTTGAAAGACGTTTGAATTTCCTCCCTAATAATGTCACGGATATTTGAAGCTGACAAGCACTGACAATTACTAGAGGTAGAAGCATTGCGTGATTTAACACGATGAGTAACGAAATCTGGTTGCGGAGATGGAGCTATCCGCACTGGAGTATTGCTGTTATCACCACCTTTCCGCTGTTTGCTGCGACACATAGTGCACACCCACTGCAATCTAGATTCCTCTGACATGGTAGCATACTCATTTTCTGCAATATTTAGGCATGAACAGTGGTATTCTGCCGTGCAAAGTGAGCATAACATAACCGGAGCTTCATTCAACGAAGTCAAGCATGCGGCACATTCATTTGTACTTGCCATATTTTCGTAGCAAAAGTGCGGAGGTAGTTATTTGTAACCAACTTGTTTTGTACGCCACATAAAATACTTCGCGGGAAGAAGGTCTTAAACGCCGTGCAAAACGCGTCACTTCGGCGTACGTTTAAGCGAACGTAGATAACACTGCTTGAAAGTTACATTCACTCTTGCTATTGTGTCAAAATGTTATTAAATTGCACTTTATTCAGAAGTTACACCAAAAATAATATTTTAATCGTATTTAGACAACACTATTTACTGTACAGCACTACTTTGAACAGGTTTTAATGTAGAATTACGTGATATTTATGCATAAAATGTAGGAACGAAACCCATTAGCTGTTGCCGTTACCGTCACCCACACGTCTGTTCCATGTCATATTGCCATGCCATAATTGTTTAGTAGACTGTGGTAGAACTATCTATGAGGTTTATGTTCCTATGAGAGTGTAACTTAAAGAATTAAACTTGCGTGTAGGATTAGAACTAGACTCCTCGTGTTAATGCTAGGTCGTTTCAACCACAAGCCTTAAGTTTTAAAAGAATTAGAAAAAGCTGCGGTGTTTGCCATGTCTCGCAATATGTATAATTGATTACCCTATTGACAAAATTTGATGTTGAATTTATAAAAGCACAATATACGCGTAGTGCGGATCCTCTATGGTTGTTGTAGCCACAATACTACCGTCCTCTTTGGAAGTACGTAAACACATACCTATTATTCATCTTTGGGGGTTTTACCCGATATCGGGCGTGAAATCCCCAAAATGTGAGCAGTTTTATTAGTCACCTCTTTGTAATACCTATTATGCAATTTCATTCGTTAAAATTTCGACACGATTAAGAATTATCTTCGGTAATCTAGGTAGTATACCGTTTAGTCTAAGAGTCAACTATCGTCTTCTTATGATCCATTACAATAATGGTATTTGCAAGTTAGTCCAGTGGTGCCTTAGCACCGACAATAAGTCCATAAGTATTAAGTTATGGATACCTACTGTATAACCTACCCCAAACTAGTGTTGTCTGTACTGTCATAAAGAAATAGTTCCCCATTACGTAATCGAGACCTATATCCAGGTTTGTTTCCAGGTCTCCAGCGGTCACGCTCGTTAGCCGCAACACCATCGCAACCATAAAACGCGCAATAACATAAAAACCAACTCCTCAGTTACATATTTATGGGATACCTGACATTTCTAAGAATATTAACATTTGAAGACGAGCTCTAATAAATCGCCGTAGGTATCTACTTATTTTACTCTGTTTTGTTATTTTTGTATAAACTTGCATAATGGGAAAAATAATATTTTTTATTACTCAAGGACCATATTTAACTAATTGCTTAGAAAATGGACACACATACATATGTGTGTGTGTGTGCTTCTCGATGTAGAGTGAGTGAAACGTAAAAGTTAATATTTATTACATAACTAATAATTATACCTAATGTTACTTTTGACTACGGGGCGGTCGGAGCGAGGAGTCCGGGGTTCGATACCGGCCGAGGTACAAATTTATATGACAGATAAATGCCTGTTCTCAGGTCATGAGTAATAATGATGTGTTATTTGTATTTACACAGCTAATTCTAGTCTAATCCTATCTTTGGGGAAGAGTGTGTTATTTTATTCTATACGGTTCCGGTTACATGTTAAGTATGTTTATTATGTTAACTTATAAATAGTTATCTTCTGATATTATTAGGATGTATACGAGTTTTCGTAACTTGAGTGAGAGGTCGATCAGTTATCAGCCGCACTTGACCTAGTGGCCACTGAGTGCCACGATGTCCACGATACTACTCTATGTTTCTCTTTCTCGACGCTCTCATTCCCTACCCCCTTCCAATAACAAACCGATAAATATCATATTTTGCCGATGATATTTTTGGTTGAGGTCATGTCATTCTTATTATATGGTCATGAATACATGGAATTTATGTTGTGGCTTGTGAAGGATATTAATTAAACGGTTATTATTTAAGAAGAAATATAGATAGGAAACCACAAAATTGTTTTTGTTACATAAACGTTTATTATCCATCATTCAATTTAATTTTACCGTTACACCAAAGGGTTCAGTTATGTAAACTACTTATCACATGTAACTAACAAAGGAGTTAATTATGTACTACTACTACTACTACTATGTAATTCTGTATTCTTCATATTGTTAGGGGCATACTCAGCGGCATACTTAGTAGACAGAAATGTGTCGCAATTTGCTAGATACTTAAACAATAGTACTAATTTCTAATAGCTTAAAATATATCTACATCCACAACTGGACTTGATAAAAATAAACAATTAAGCTCTATTTCCTGACACTTCTGTTGACTTTCCCGTATATTTCCGGAAAGGCGTCTTTACAGTACGACAGGGTGTCTCTCAGCTTGTCGTAGAGAGCGTGGTCGAACATCTGCCGGAACTCGTCCCGGGTTGTGTAAGTATCAGCGTACAACATTTGGAAGCCACGCTTTTGGATCACGAAGTTTTCGATGCGACGAATTGAGGGCACCTGAAATAGTGTAAAAATGTTACAATTATTTAAAAACGTGTTGTTAGGTAAGTTAACGTTAAAATCACTGTCTGCCAGTCCTAAGTTCTGCAACCCTTAAGCCAGAGAGAGAACAATGAAGGTTGCTCTATAAAAGGGAGTTAAAAAAGAACGACAAATAAAAATAAATAACTTTGTCGTGGCCGTCATCACAAAGTAGATAAGTAAACCGTCATGGAGACACGCTAGACAAAAACAAAGACACCCAGACCGAGCACAGAAATTTAAACTCATCGTTCAAATTACCGCCTCGCTGGGAATCGAAGGCTATGGCTACCATTGCGCTATACGGGTCGTAGAAGAATTCAATCTCTACTATTTACAATAATATAAAGCAATTTTGAAAGATTTTAAACTGAAGTAGGTACGATGCGTCGATCACCATAAATTTTAGAGTAAGTTCTCAATTATAATAAAATATGTTCTTTAAATACCGTCGCCATTATTTTATAAAAATAGTAAAGGGCAAAGAAAGTGAAGCAACAAATGACCCGCATGATACTAAAGTTGAACACAATAAGGCAATTGATTTGGCTCCAACAATATCCACGTCACTGATTTGACAAAGAATAAAAAAAGAATAATTATACCCTTTGTATTACCCCGTATTATAAGATTCGAACCTTTAATCGGTCCAAGGAATCCGAATCAATCTCGTTATAAATCAGATTATTTTGATAATAGATAATATCTTATGCTGGAATATTTACTGCTTCAGAAAGTTAAGGACTTTATTTGTATGAAGGTCCTATTTTCTGTTTGTAACCTTTAGCATTTCCCGAAATAACGATAGAAGTTTGAAAAACATAATTGTAACCTTGGCATATCTTGTCCTCATTGGGGGAGTCTAAAATATTAATCACATGATACAACGCTATCACTTACAGTTTCGTATCCCTTAGCCTTCGGTACGCCATATACGCCAATGTCGACGAACATTTCCCAGTCACCACCAGAGCTGACCTTCAACTGTCCAGGATTTTGGAATACTTTAAACGGGCAGAGCCAAATAGGATATACCTGTAAAGAAGACGTTAACGCAGTAAGCAACGATTTTTCGCTGGGTAAGACAATGACTAAAACCCATTTGAAAAATAATTTTGTTCGGTAATTATAAACTATTTCGGTCTTCCCAGCCTAACTGTAAAATGCAAGACGTCTGCGAATACCTTTAATAAGGTTTATTACTATATTGTTAAAAAAAATCTAATATCACATTCACAGAACAGTGATTCCGTGATCACATTAATCTCGTAAAATAATATCGACATATTGAAAAGTAGCCTATCGCAAGACTTATAAAATTCGCATGTTAGGTAGATTAAAAAGCAATATTACCTGAAACTCTTTATGAAACAGCTGAACAGCTTCCTCCAGCGTGTCTATGGGCACCAGCATATCCTGAATCACGTGCGCTTTCTCATACAACTTGGCCACTGCTTCTGGTTGCGTCAGTTTCAACAACGACACTTCCGGAGGCATCAACCAACCGAACAGGTACCGAAATAAGACGTTGTTTCCGAAAGGAACTATGTCCTGTAAACAAGACAGCGAAGGATGTAAGCCGTCGAGAGAGATGCAGATAGTTTTATAATCGCCAATGTGAAGCTGAAGGTATGCTGAAGTTGTATGCAACTTACGGACAAAGGAGCTAGGGCGGGGCATTGTGTGTGCATTCCCTACCTTAAAATCACAATGCCCTACCTTAAAAATACCAAAAACTAAGATAAATTGCTATAATTACATTGTTCGTTCATAGTTTGAGATAAAAAATTGCAGCAGGTATCTAAACCTAGAGGATGTATCAAATACATGGTGATCGATTTCGGGGCCCGTGCTTAGAGGGCAGATCAACTATGATCATTTTTTTACTTCCGCCCTACCTGTAACCAATACTGCCCTACCTAAAATTTGATTCTAGCTACAGCCCTGATGCCACCTGATGGTAAGTGGTAGCGGCTGCCAATCGACATCGGTGATTCCAAGACATCAACGACGTTTTACAAGCCTAAGCTAAAGCGATGACTAATTTATTAGATATTATTAAATTGGGAGAGCTTCTGCCTCTGATGCTCTGATCGTCTCGATGCTGCTTCTCTGACAAACAAATTTTTTTGTAGGTATTGTGGCGACATTGCACAAACGTGTCACGGTGAAGTCACGAAGCCTGAATCACGCTATCGAAGTTTTCTACACCGCTCTCACATATACAAGTTCCAACAGCGTTCAGTTGGGGTATCACTGCCTCCGGGGCAAGACATCTTGCCCGGCCGGAGATCTCCCTTTGCCAAAGTATATTTCCATTTACCTGAAGTTCCCAGAACAAACTGCGTGTATGTCTGTGGTAATAGTCCCTGAGAGGAATATACTCGACAAATTTCTCCTGGTCGCGTCTTTTCTTGGTGAGGTATCTCCTCACTTGCGTAAAGAACCATTCTGAATGCCACTTTCCAATTGGATTTAGCTGAAACAAAAATGCCGTCAAATTGAATAACTAAATTGAAATTTACAAACGGTAGCATTAATCGTACGGAACAATAGAATAACATAGAAAAGGCAAAAGTATCTTGAAAGACTACTATTTTTTTATGTTAGGTAATAACTAGCCGGTAAAGGGTTCACAGAAGGTCACGAGGATTACATCGAATAAAATTTATTGCAAATCAAGATTTAATAATAAATGTTAACACACTCATACCCCCGCACTAGGATTCCCTGTGTGGCCGGTGGCATGGACAACACAAATTACACATAACTAACACCCATGACCCCCGAACAAACATTTTTATCTGTCACTTAAACATCTGCCCCGGCCGGGAATCGAACCCACGCTCACCCCTCGCTACGTTGTATGAAACGGTTTGAAAAGCATCATTCGATGTAGCGCAATTTGAGGAAGCATTTATTTAATTTTCGCGCCTTGTACACATTACAACTTAATTCCTCCGTCCTCTACATGACCGTAATGATCATAATTATAATTGTCTACAAAGCATGAGAAGATAGCATTGTGAATGCAATAGTAAAACTCAAATAACTTTTGACGACCCCATAGTCTAGTTGGTAGTGAGCTAGGGGTCCTGAGTTCGATTCCAGGCGGGCAGATATTTATCTGACAGACAAATTTTTGTACTCTGGTCGTGGGTGTTAGTGTCGTCTAAGCGTCGTAAGCGTTTATATATTTCTTATTTCAAACGTGTTTCAGACAAAATAATTGGCACAGAACAACTAGTCATTAACGAACGATATCGATATCATATCTTCTGATGTGAACACCTGCGCTACCGTGTACTGCATACGACATACTATCAGTTATCGGTGAATTATCATTATGCTGTAATCACTGAAATCTACATGATAAGTAAAGGACAGTCAATAACCTCTCCAATGACCTGATCAAGGATTTTTTTATTATAATAGTAATAACGTTTATAGTTCTATAACAGCAATTTTAACAATTGGCTTCAACCCATTGATGGCCCACTACACTCAATATCTTTAGTATCAGCAACTTGCGACTCGGGTTTATGAGATTTGATGCGTTTATAATAATAATAATACGCTTTATTGTACACCCAAAAAAATACAAAATATACCTAAAAATAAGAATATATACAAAAGACCTCATCGCTAAGCAGCAAGCTAGGTCTTAGGAGTCCCAAGATTAAAAAATATGCGTGCACTAAATTGGAAAGATATAAATAAAAGGATGATTAACAAGAAATTCAGGTACTTTAGAGATAGTGCAGAGGTTAAAGGAGGTTAAAAAAAAAGGGTATTTGAAGGTTCTTAAAGAAACAACGAATCGGAGAGAAGGAAGATAGAAGAATTTTAAAAGGTTTTTTATATGAGCGCAACTTTAGGGTCTCGCACCATCTAAACCATTTTTCTAGGGCCGCTAGTGTCTATAGATATATAACTTTTGGTTAAGAGCGTTTGTTTGCTTAGAGAGTAGCGTAAACTTGACCTTATTTCATACCTTTCCATCAGCACCAACTTCGTCAACCATATCACCAAGCATTAAGACTCCGCTTTCTTTGTCGTAGAGGAGCGTCTCGATAAACTGATGCGGCTCATTCTTCAGCGACTCTTCTCTGAACCGATTCGCCAGCTCGGTAAGACTCGTGTATGGATGGTATTCAAGACGAACAAGTCTATAACATATATAAAGTCCTTATGAATCTTATTTCGAAGACCTGGTACACGTTTGCTAGTCGTCCTTCAGTGTAATCTTTGAAAATATCTTACTTTTTAGCCGGCACCACCTTCAGGACTACGGACACTAAAAATCCAAGAGTGCCGTAAGACCAGGGCACCGCGTAAAACAGATCAGTATTCTCGTCCTAAAACAAAATAATGGCATCCATCGCATTTTGCCTCCATACAGCTTGATGATACGAAAATAATGGAATGTTTACTATGAAAGATTAATCCGCGCCAGTACTTTTGCGCAATTAACAAAATGGCTATAACACCGCATCAAATTTAATTTAGTAGTTGTTGCGTGATGCGCTTATAAATATACAGACAAGACAGACAGACAGAAAAATTGTAAAATAATTATTTTGGTTTGGTTAAGTTTCTCACCTTGCTACAAGTAACAACCGATCCGTCGGCCAGGACCAGTTCATATTGAACACAGATATGCTGAAACAGTCCGTATACATGGGAGGATGACTCCACGCCCGTGCCCATCACTAGGCCTCCAACGGTCAACTGGTCCAGCTCCGGGACGATCGCTAGAGCGAGCCCCATGGATTGCAGCGTCCGGGACAGCTGGCCCATTGACACAAGAGGTTCGCAGCGAACTGTCTGGAATCGGTTAAAGCAATCAAAATATATGTACCTATAGGTATAACTGTGAGTAACATCAGCACTCCATGCCAATTTTCATACTCCTCCGACCGCGTTATTTTCGTGAAAAGAGTTGCAAAATTTTTGGTCCACGGTCATAACAAACTTTGGTAATCAAATAATTCGCAGTAATATAATTCGATGACAAAAGTTCCAATGAAACTACTACTCACCATATTTTTCGTATCTACCTCCAAAATATCGACTAAATTGACATCAATATTTGTGAAGGTTTTCTTGTAGAGGCCCTGGCGGAAGGACATGGCCTGCCAGCCCGGTCTCGCCGTGCACAGCTTGGTGCTACGGTCACCCGACAACCAACTTTTGACCTGGAAAACGAATTAACATGAAATCAAAGATATTTAAACTATAGTTACGTTCCTACAACATAAGTTGCTCTTTTGGATCCGGTCCGATGACATTAATTAACTATGGATGTGCAAGATAATTATGGAACGCATGAGACAGTAAGATATAGCCACATGAAAGGTAGGACAATTGGCCAAATTTGACTGTCCCACTTTTCGCAAGCTAGTGACATAATTATCTTGGTACTTCTTTAATACAATATTATAATAGCTTGAAAAACTTTTATAATGCTTAGTGAATTATAAATGCAAAGCGTTAAATGTAGGTAGTTACTGTTAATCGTTGATGAGTTCCACTGCCAATCCTGAGCGTAGTATCCGGTTACGTATCATAAAATTGCATTGCCATCGGAACAGAAGCAATATGCAAAATTTCAATACCGTACAGTTAGAGTAGTTCTAATTCAGCCCGAACATACATACAAAAATTGCAAGTTATAAAAGCTTGTACCTAATTATCATTTTTATCTTAGCTCCCCAGTCGAACGTGGAAAAAAACTTGCGCAAAATTATAATACATGTTTCTTTCATGATACCTACGTTCAAATTGAATTTCAAATGTGACAATACATGTATTTTCCGTTAGAATCAAACTTTACTCAAGTACGCAAATATTTATATTTTCAAAATAAAACTCGAAATAATAAATGTGATATATAAAAAATTGTAAGATGAAACAGTAATTTTAGAATTTGGTTAATAAACGATCTTAGTTAATACACTTGATAATAACCGAGACACGAGTAGGTTGTGGTGATGACTGACTTACAATACAGTTAAACTTTTTAGAGGCGACCAGCTTAGTCCTCAAGGGTAGCAAATCTGTGACCGAATTTGAACAAGGCTTACAAAAAATTACTAACTGGACCATTACTAACAACAACGAATTGGACTAACATGTTTTAACACCGTCTACTATCTGGACGAACCATCCTAGTCAGGATTTGAGTCTTGTTCTCGGTCAGTCATGATGAAGCTGCATGCTCGCTTGCTACCTTAAAACAATAAAAAAATTGTTTGAGGGACTGAACTTACCTGCCTTTGTACATTCCTCACTTTCCTGTCGTGCAACTTAGGCGCGCTGTTGAGCTTGAACACCACCCAGCTCCTCACCGTCAACCAGATCTTCCACAGCAGCGACAAGGGCATGAGGACCGTGAATACTATCACCCAGCGGTATTCCACCAGGATGTACTCCGCTAGGGATTCCGGTTGGACGCCACTCATTGTAACAATGAGCTCAACAGTCAGCTCTCTAAAAATTTTATGTTTCACTGTTTATAAAACGTTTCTTATGTGAAGTCTGGGTTGAAGTTTGCCAAATGCAAATCCGCTCTTGGCCGTGGTGGTCTACCTATGGCCTGCTCACATTATGAGAGGAAACCAGACTCTACAAGTAACATAAGCGATGCACCGGCATGGTAGCAATATATGTATGACAATTGACCATTATTGGTTTTGATGCCTTCGTTCGCGAATTTAAGATTCAAATGTCAACAATATAAGATTCAATTCCGCGCGCTAAGTCTCGTTTTCGTAAGGTTTAAAGTCGTAGTCGTAACAAGATATAATTGAAAGGATATAAAATATTTAACACATGCTTACCAACAGGATACGCGACGGACGTCAATACTGGCAAGCAGCTATCCGCGAACTGCTTCTACAAGGTCAATTGATAAAGATTGGTCAGTCAGACAGTGAATTGATTATGGTAATTCCTCAATCACTACATAGTATAAAACAAAGTCGCTTTCTCTGACCCTATGTATGCTTAGATCTTTAAAACTACGCAACGGATTATGATGCGGTTTTTTTTTAATAGATATAATGATTTAAGAGGAAATATTAAAGTTTTGTGTTAATTGGTTTTCCCGAAGCGAAGCGAGGGCGGGTTTACTAGTTATGAAATAAAAGTATTTGAGGTACTTAGACGTAAACGTAGTACCTACTTACTCTGTGACATGCAGCTGGACTGCAAGCCCAGACGAGATCTACAAATATTAGACGTGGCTAGGAATAAATTGGAACCTTTGGTCAGTAGGAAGGTAATTGTAACTGACTATCTAAGTAAATTGGTGATTTCGAAAAAAAAATATTGTGTGCGTGCTTACACATTGCCTTACACACACCTACTTACCTATATAATTGTTTTAGTAGGTACCTACACAAGGAACACCCAATTATTATAATTGGGAAAGATATAATATCTTGCTTGTGTAACTTATGGACAACCAACTACATAATAATAATTATGTAACATACAATCTTGTAAGCTTGTAACGATCATGAACTTATTCGCATTGCTTTTGACCACCCAAGTATGTAGGTACTTACTCTTAATTACGTCTCGGTGACACTACAATACAATGCCTACTCGGTTTTATTACGCATTATACACGTTTCATAATTCACCTTTTTAATATAATAGGGGTTAGTTTTATTGTTCTAAATTAGAGACATACCTAATAAATTTTAGTAAATGAAACAAAAAATATTTAAATTGTATAAATCTTTATCTTTGATTCAATAATTAATTTTTATCGGTTCTGATTAGGTATCATAATCCCATAGGTTATATGACTGTTGCTATGTAGGTATATTGTAGTACCTATTGGAACGAAGTTCCTTACGGCAGGCTTGGAGGGGATAGGTTTTGCTACGGCGACCGAACTGAAAAATATGTGATAGTAAAACCGTAAGAAAAAAAATGCGTGGAATTAAAGCGTTGAATGAGACGTGCGCATGCGCGACAGTCGCATACACAAGCGAGTAGTGTATAATACCTTTTTTTTAAGCTATTGCATAGCTTTTAACGCGGGCCTTGAGCGTGGGGACCGAATCCAGAAATTCCGTAACGAAATAATGAAATAAATAAAATAAATAAATAAATAATTTTTCATGGTTTTCGAGGGTACTAAAGCCGATAATTCCGTCAAAATAGATATCCAAGATGGCGGCTGCGCGAAATTATCAACTTTTCGTCATGGGTATCGTTTTCATGGTTTTCGAGGGTGGTGAAGCCGATAGTGCTGTCAAAATAGAAATCCAAGATGGCGGCTGCGCGAAATTATCAACTTTTCGTCATGGGTATCGTTTTCATGGTTTTCGAGGGTGGTGAAGCCGATAGTGCTGTCAAAATAGAAATCCAAGATGGCGGCTGCGCGAAATTATCAACTTTTCGTCATGGGTATCGTTTTCATGGTTTTCGAGGGTGGTGAAGCCGATAGTGCTGTCAAAATAGAAATCCAAGATGGCGGCTGCGCGAAATTATCAACTTTTCGTCATGGGTATCGTTTTCATGGTTTTCGAGGGTGTTGAAGTCGATGGTGCTGTCAAAATAGAAATCCAAGATGGCGGCAATCCAAGATTTATTCATCTAATTTTTATAATTGCATAGGTTGATAAAAAATGCTAGGCAATAGCTTTACCGCGGCAGTCACCGAGTGCCACATTTAATTTTTATTTTTTATCCCTCTTTCTTTTCGTTCGCCGTTGCCTTCATTAGCCGAAGGAACTTCGTTCCTACCTGGTGTCCCACGACACCACATTTCTATTTTTAAATTTTAAAACCTACAATAATATAGCTTACACATCAGAATAACACATAGGATGTAATTTATAAAAATATAGTGTGATTTATCCAAAATATATCACTTACTCTTTGCAAACCGAAGGAATAAGTTAACTATAAAAACTATAAAAAAGAAAAATCTATTTTGTTGGGTAGAAAACTAAGTATCATCATCATCACAACCCATAACTGTCCCACTGCTGGGCACGGGTCTCCTCTCACAGTGTGAGGGGTATAGGCCATAGTCCACCACGCTGGCCAAGTGCGGATTGGTGGACTTCACACACCTTTGAGAACATTATGGAGAACTCTCAGGTGTGCAGGTTTCCTCACGATGTTTTCCTTCACCAAAGCAAGTGATAATTACATTTTTTTTTTAAACAAGTATTGGATAATTGAATGTCTTAATAGCACTATCTGTTGTGTTGTAGAATAGTAGACTGTTTATATTTTGGAGATCAGAGTTTTTAAAATAAAACAGAAATAAAATTAATGATTTTCCGCATTTATTATAAACAGAAGATAACACCATTTACATTTTAAAAATAGATTACACCTATCCCAGTTATTAAAAAATCCTTATTTTATGCCACTGCTTGCAAAAAGGAAAGTATAAATGCCTATTAAGTTATTAACAACTTAAAATTACTACTACATAAAATATCACTACAACTTGCACACATTACTTGTGCAAGAAAATAGAAGATAGCAACACCCAGATGTGAAACTACTCACTTATATTCTAAAAAAAATAGAAGTTGCAGTTTTCATATTCCTATATTATATATTCTATTATTTCATTAATCCTATATTTGAGTAAATTGTCAGGACCAATCTTAATCATGTCATGAATATAGCTGCCATCTTCAATGTGCCTAAGTGAATTATTGCGGAATGTGTCTTTAATATTTTGCAAGCAGGACACCTTATTGTAATAGTCCTTTTTAATCACATTTATATCTTCTTACTAAGTATATTACCTATTTGTATATTACCTATTTGTATATTTATAGCATACTCAACAATTAAAAATCGTCTCAACTCAACTCAAACCAACTTCAAAGTTTTGCTTTCAATTTTGCCCCTTCATATGTTACTGGAATAACAGTATCCTGTTTGATAACTTGCTGCTTAGGCACAGAGATGATCAGGATGCCTTCCGGAGAGAGGCGGGACTCCACACCTTCACTGCGACATCCCTCAGGTAGCGTATAGCGGCGCACAAACTGACGAGAAATTAAACCATGTTCATCCTTCTTCTCATCATGTTTTCCTTCGATAACTATATACCCATTCACAACTTTTACGCATATCTCCTCCGGTGCAAAGTCCTTTGTATTCAAACGTATTTCATACCTATCTTTCTTAGCTTTTACGATGCTCTCATTCTTCCAAGGAAATTGCTCCATCCAATCGATAGACCGCAACACTATTTCATCTCCAAACAAATTTTTCGGTGGCCACAACGACATGATAGTATCGTTTTCTAGAAGTTTCATAAATGTTTATGTTTACAACAAACACTTAACTTCTTAGCCTTCTATACTGTGATTTTCCTGCAGGAGCCTGGATTTAGACAAAATTCGGACGATATACAAAACAATTTTTTATGCAGTAAGTATAAATTATAAAGCCTAAAAGCTGATTGAATGAATTTACTATCAAACTTAAGTGAGCAAAGTTTAAATAATATTGACATCTATTTTATCATGAATTCATGTCATGATGATAAACATGAAACATAAATAAAATAGGTATTATTAATTTAATGACATGAAACAAAATGTCAAAATCACCCTGTTGACAAGACATAATTATGACAACCCTTATGACATTTAACATACTGTCAACAACTGATAACAATTTATATAGCCTGTGATTTAAGAACTGAGTCTATGGTACGTCATATTGGAAAAAAAAATCTATGGTACTCATGGTACTGTACAAGTGGAGCGAAGTGATAAAATATTTTTAAACAACCTTATGTAGGTATTATTTTAGATTTATACCTCATACTTCTAGTCTGAAGTCTCTAGTGAAATAAAAAATATCGCACTTCCTAATCCACTATAGAACACTAAAAACAGACTAATACCACATATTTTATGCTACTATGACTATGACTATGAACTAATTTTTACCGTTAAACCAATTGAACCCAGTTATCTCATGACACGTTACAATACAACACACTGCTGACTGCAATCGAGTCTAGTCTATGCTATGGCTAGGAAATGATTAATGAATAATGAAGTCGGTCGAATCGGCTGTTAATTGACATTATATTACTACAGAAATAAACTTTACTTGTAAATACTTCACATAAAAAAAACCCGAAGAAGTTGTATTGTACGAACATTTACACTAACAATTACACTAATTCTAAGGTAGTACCTACCTAACAATCAATTATAACCTAACTTGGTTCTTTATTTCTAGCTATTTTACAAGAAGAAGTTACCACTTGCTGTGTACTACTAAAACATTTATTACCTTTACCCTTTCTTCCTATAAATAATAAGTACCCGTAATAAACAACACCTAAGTAAATAGGTAGTTATGAGTACCAATTGATAACACTACAATCTTACCTAACAACTTATCTTAACCGAAATAAATATTTGAAGTGATAATACTCGCTCAAATTCTCGAGATAAGTAAAGAAAAAGAACATCCGTCTGTAGTAAATAAGTAACTGTACCTACTTGGCACAGTGTAAAATAATATTTATCAACAGTAAACCATGTCAAATAACCGAATTGCTGTAGTCACTGGAGCTAATAAAGGACTTGGCTTCGCTATAGTAAAAGGACTTTGTGAAAGATTTAAAGGCACTGTCTACCTTACATCAAGGGACGACGAAAGAGGAAGAAACGCTTGTAAAAAGCTTGAAGACGCTGGACTGACTCCGGAATACCACCAACTCGATGTAACAAACGACGAAAGTGTATTTAAATTCATTGAATTTCTCAGAGAACGACATGGGAAAATTGATTTGCTTATAAACAATGCGGGCGTACTTTTCCTCAATGACGCAAAGGAAACGAAGTTACAGCAAGCAGAACAAACAATATTAGTCAACTTAATCAGCTTGGTGACCTTCACGGAAGCAATATTACCCCTAATTAATAATAATGGGCACATCATTAATATTTCGAGTTCATCTGGTCATCTATCTCGATTACCTTCTGAAGACCTCAAAATGAAATTTAGTTCACCTGATTTAACCATTGAGCAGCTGTTTAAGTTAACGATTGAATATATCGATAGTGTTAAAGAGAACAAGGAAGTGGATATGGGTTGGGGCGATTCTCCGTATGTTGTTTCCAAAGTTGGAGTCAACGCCTACACATTTTTGCTTAATCGGACTTTATCTGCTAGAGGTATGTATGTGTAATCAATAGGTAGGTACTATATTACATACATGGGTTAATTAAGGTAGCAAACGAGATCGAGCATAGCAGTATACCCTTCCGCTCCCGCCGCCCGTGAGTCCCACGACAGCAGTGAAGGACACAACAAGACTCTATTGAATCATTGCTTAGACTTTATTTAATCATTGCTTTTCATAATACAAACATCCTATTTTGTTTTTCTGTATGAAGTGCATTTTCAATTAATAATAATCTCATTGCGTGACACCCAAAGAGGATATAAACACTACGTTTTAACCGACTGACGGTTGCATTTTGTCTATGGTATGATAAGACCATTAAAAAGTACATGAGTCGCATCTAAATTGTATTATGTACATTTCTCTCATTTCTTCCCACTCATTCAGCAATCTTTCTTTTAAAAAATTGTACGCAGAACGCAGGCATTTTCAAATACTACAATTCCAATGATATTATACCTCTTTTTAGTTAAAATGTCATTGTACAATCCTATATCTTTATTTTATTTATAGGTATCCTAGTAAACTGCGTGCACCCAGGGTACGTGATGTCCGATATGACGAAAGGTGCAGGATCAGTGACCCCTGAGCAGGCCGCGGAGATCGTTCTTAAGCTGGCGCTCAACCCTCAGACGGGAGGTCAGTTCGTATGGCACAACGGGCAAGTAGTACCCTGGGACGGACCCGACCCACGTGGATATATAGATGGCAACGCATAACGATAAATTTTTATTCTTTCTAATTTCGTTTATTTATCATAATAAATTTTTAAGAACAAAGCTGTGTTCACTTGTTTTTTATTCCCGCCAGGCTTCACACAATGGGAAACAAGTCAAGGGAGTCAGAGTAGAGTAGTATCAGAGGTGGGAGTGGTCGCGAAAATTCCTCCTTGAGCAACACTGACAAAAAGCCTGTTTCCAATGCCTCATATACTTAATGATTTAATAGAATTCTAGATTTCTTATTGTTGGTGCATTATGAATTCTCATGAGTTACTAATGCTGACTTAGCATTGAAAACCTATAAGCATCTTTCACATTGTGAGGGCTGGGGTAGCCCAACTATGGGCAGTTATGGGTTGTAATTAATGATAATTCCATTCCATTCACTGTTTATCTTAGGCCAGTTGTGACTGCAATCAAAAATTGTTCTTCGCTAGGAAGTGGATTTCTTAAGAAACACAGTGGTCGGTGTAAAGAATAGATAACATAGAATAATTATAATACAATGGATAAGTTTTCGAAAATGTAGCAGATTAAGACTCATCTGAACAATTCTATTTGATAATTTTTGTTTTTAAACCTCGTAACCCTTTCACTTTTAAGCCTTTTTGCATTAATTTTTTTGTTTCGCTGGCCATACTAGAATTATGTAATTATAGAATTGTTTATTTTGAGGAAAAGGTTACACCAGCTGTACTTGTGCATCTGGTCGTGTAATAAAGGACAGAATGTGATTGTGATAGTTTTAGTTTACCCGTTCAGGAGTACGTCTCAATAAGGTACAAATGGAATCGTGTTATTGGCATCACATTTTAATATAGAAAAAATAATTTGATGTAACAGGGATACGATTCTAGCATTTATATAATATATAATAACGAATATACATATATCTTCAGTCAAGAAAGGATAATAAAGAACTAATAGAACGAAACCACTAAGAAATATGATAATACCATCCGGGGACAGCGTGTAGTGATACATCCAAAAAAATAACATCATTTTTTAAATAAAACAAATAGGTTAATTTATTTTACAAATTCCTTTGTTATCATATTTCTCTCGTTAAAATATGCTCTTCTTAATACAAAGATTTATCGATCACATCACCAACGGAAAGAGACAGTAATACGTTAGAAAATATAGTATCCGCTGAGGTGGGCGAACGTTGTGTTTGTATTGCACTTTACTTGGCGTCGATGCACTCTGCGGGCCGCTGGGGGGGTTTGGCGGGGGCGAAGCCCGGCGGGAGGGGGATGTTGCCGTACGAGGTGCCGTTGCCGACGCCCCAGGACATCTTCTGGGGCCACTGTTGTTGCACGAGGGGCATCTTGGTGCCGTTCTGCACGTTGAGCTGGTTGAACCTGGCGAACAGCTCCTGCTGCTGCTGCGAGAGCGCGGCGGCCTGCGGCTGCGTGCTCTTGCCGAAGTTGACCGACGTCGACATGATGGCGGGGTCCATCTGGGTCCAGTCCGAGAAGATCGCGGTGTTTGTGTTGTTGTAACCTGCAAGTTTTTGATATAAGTCTATCGATATCTTATAGACGAGCGGAGCCCCGCTAAACCAAGTAATAAACGATCCAAGAATGGTCCAAACTACTGTATATTTACAATCTGTTTCGTACCTATTTTCAGATTATTTATAATCGCAATTTCGTTTAATGTCGTCATTATAAACATGAAAATAGCGCATTTCTATATAAACCTACTAGTAAACCCACCGAATTATTGTCATATTTCAACCAGTTTACACAAAACTTAATTATATTATATTATTATTTTATATTATACCTACACCTTCCGCACCTACCTTAACGCTTACTTACTTACTGAATACCTTTGTCTATTGGTGACAACCGCATGAAAATCCGTTCAGTAGTTTTATACTTTATCGCGAACAGACAGACAGACGCGGCGGGGGATTCAATTTGCGGGTATCCCTAAATATTTGCAAATATTGGTCCTTCGAGCAGATTCGTTTTAGAGCTAAATCCTAATGCAGTCCTACACACTTCCAAACCTTAAATATCACTTTAGGTATTATATATCCTTGTGAAGGTTTTATACCTTGATGGTGCGGCTGGTGTCGCGGCACGCCCATTCCGAATGCGTTCACGTGCCCAAAGCCAGGCGGCGCCAGGCGCGCGCGCCTAACTCGCTCCAGATTGTCGCTGTAACAGAAACGGGCTTTATTCAACCAAAACTCTTCCGCGACCATGTGCTTTTTTTATCATCATCATAGGTGATGCCTTGACGTTGTTCACTTGCCATATGTGGTTCGTCTGCTCTTTTGTCGGTTTTAGAATCTATTATTATAAAACCCCGTTTATCTCATCTCATTAGACTTTATTGTGTAACAAAAACCAACAGGTATTAACGTGAACCTATTATGGTCTGCTAATCCGCAATCGGCCAGCATGGTGGAACAGTTATGATATATTTTACAAAACAAACCCGTACCCGCTCGAGATGCTGTTGAGCATCATCTCCGTCTCCATCATCTCGGCGAGCGCTTTCTGCGTCTCCTTGAACGGGTCGAAGTCGAGATCATCATCACCATCACCCGCCGCACGGCCGCCGTTGTTCTCGTTCACCCTTATGTTGTTCATTCTGAAATTTTACACATTGACAATTGAAACATTAAAAAATTAACTCATATCTGCCTAGTTGAGTTCATTGTGAGGCCGGTAGCAGGGATGAATAGATAGTACAAACATAAGAAACACTACGACCAGAGAACAAATATTTATCTGTCAAATAAACGTCCGTCCCAGTCAGATAACGAACCTGGGACATCATTTTAAGGTTACAATTCTTTTGGAACATTTGGGTAAACAGATCGAGAGCGTATCATTAGCATGGGGCGGATATCCCCATCGATGTAATACATAATTTATAAATAATAGGTACATATTTTACACAAAATTACATAATTTACAATGACTTAAAAAAAATTCAAGGTCGAGTATTTTTTTTAATGCTGTACAAACAAAAGGAATACTCCAAAGAAATATAATTCTTAAAAGTACACACATAATTTTTTTACACAATTACAATGCCAGTGCGCCACAATGTTTTCAAAGGTGTGTGAAATCTGCCGAGCTGAGGCGTGTGACTTGGCCAGCGTGGTGAACTATGGCATGTACTCCTCACATTGCGAGAAGAGACCCTTACCCAGCAGTGGGACAATTATGTGTTGCAATAATTATAATGAAATGATTATACTACAATGGGCGATCGTTACAATTTCAACCAATCAATGGTATAAAAAATACACATAACTATTACATAATATTATACAGCACCATGTAAATGAGTCGTAGGGTTTAGTACCATTAGACGACCAACCTTTGCTTGTGCTCCATCTCGAGACGCTCCGCGCTGAGCATGTTGTGTGGATAGTGTTGTTGCTGCTGCTGTTGTTGTTGTTGCTGTTGTTGTTGATGATGATGCTGTTGTTGTTGTTGTTGCTGATGTTGTTGTTGTTGCTGTTGCGGGTCGTAGCGGCGGTCGTTGGCCACCAACAGCCGCATCTGTTGCGCCTTGTGGAAGTCCGTGAAGAACTTGTCCATATTCTCTGCCAGGTATCGACCCTCGTTCTGTTAATTCAAATAATTTCTTCATATAGGTATCACCCATCAAATTAAGAATAGAGCCCACCCACTCCCCTTTAGACCTCCCCTTAAGACCATTGAATTTTTGAATTTTTCGTAAACAATTTAAATTTACTAGTCACCCGCAGTCGAAATTCGACCATAATTCATTCTGTCAAAGGGTTACTAAACTTAAAATTGACTCTATGAATGCCTCTCTATGATAACCTTATGACACATTTCAAATTTCGTGTCAAACGTATGGCAATGTGAATAGAGTAAATTATATTAGTGTCTAATGATTTATTTATTCATTTAATATGCAATATTTTTAAACAATATTAGCATTTTGCACTCAATTATGTTTTTCCAGGAAGTACTCACGTAAATGGGTACTACTATCGTTGCTATGGTAACCGAATCGTGGGCATGTTAAACAAGTAGATAAATAAAAATACTACTCACACTTGACTGTGGCGCATCGAATCCATTGACTAGACCGCTCTGTGCCATTTGCTGTTGACTCTGTTGTAATAACTGCTGATTGTGCATCATGTAACCTCCGCCCATCGAGTTCACGCCCATTGTGTTAGCCGATAACGAGTTTGTAGCCATTGTGCCGCCCAGCGAGTTGTTAGCCATTGATCCGCCCAACGAATTCGTCCCCATTGTGCCGCCCATCGAGTTGTTAGCCATTGATCCGCCCAACGAGTTTGTCCCCATTGATCCGCCCATCGAGTTGTTAGCCATTGATCCGCCCATCGAGTTGTTGACCATTGATCCGCCCATCGAGTTGTTAGCCATTGATCCGCCCAACGAGTTCGTAGCCATTGTTCCGCCCATCGAGTTCGCTACCAGTGAATTTGTGACCAACGAATTTGAGCCGAGCGAGCTCGCAGATAATGAGTTTACTAATGAATTCGTCGGCATTGTATTCGACATGGAATTGTCTAAACGCATACCGAATGGTGGAAGCATATTGGGATTTGGATGATAATTAGCACCTGAAATTATACAAATAATAAATATGTTAGGGTCAAAGACCAAAACCGGTCATTGAGCAAAATTCGACTAGTGTTATTTAAAGAAACATCCGTGACGGGTTGTGGTGAAATGACTGATTATATTATAATAATTTTAAGATGAATTAAAGTGCCTTCGATCTATTTAAAACCTAAGCTTTCGATCCAGAACAACATGAAATGACATGATTACTGATTGAGATATGACCAAATCGAAGAATAAGTTAAAGTCAATCTCTTTGTAAACATGCGATAGATATTCTTGTGAATATCTAAATTTTAATACCCACGATGATTGAATCAGTTTAGGGATTACCACAACGCGTTATAGACGTTTTTAAATACCACGACACGAATATCGCAATTTTAACTTCATACATTGGTAAACAAAAAAGCAATACAACAATATTACCTAATAATTCACTAGCCGACTCAAGTCCTATACTGGAAGTGGGCATATAATGTTTAGGTTCCACCATTACATTGTGTCTCAGCATTTCATTCTGCCTCATTAACATTGTACTACGGTTCCGTTCCCTCAACAACATTTCCTTCTCGATGAGCCCCTGGCTAATTTGACTAATCTGTCTATCGTTACCTAAATACAACTCCCTGTCTAAAAGTCCATAGCCGTTCACCAGGGGGCTCTTCATGTGTGGCAACATGTGATTGTTATCGACTAGGCCGGCCAACATTTCCCTATGCCTCTGCATCATCAACACTTCATTGTTCGCATCGTTGAGAAGATTATGTGTGTTGTCGTCCTCGAGCAAACTGTGATCGCTGTTGTCTAGTAAATCGTGGTTCTCCAACAGGCTGTGTCTGTCCGACTCGAGTTCATCCAATTCGTTTGATAGATAGCTCTGCTGCGTATCACTCTCGAACACTGAACTGGTTGTGTGTGTGTTTTGTGTGCTATTATATATTTGTTTTGTGTCCGCAGTATCTGATTCACTCGTTTCGTTGCTAGTGGTGCTATTGCTATTCTTTTGCTTTTTGCTTTCTTTGTTTTTCTTGCTATTTTGGCTATTTGTATTACTGCTATCTTTGTTATTTCTGCTCGGTTTGCTATCTGTGTGATTCTCTTTGCTATTTTTCGTTTGCGCCTGTTGTGTTTGTAACTGTGTGGGACTTGAAGATTCTGATGTGTCGTTTTCTTGTGATTTAACTGAAATGAATAGAAAAAATAATGGTATTTAAGGAAATATATCAAATTTTTAATGACAATTCGACTAATTTATTGAAGTTCATGGATACTGTAATTAGACATAACAAATTAACCAAGCATGGTGACTACATCTCTAAGAATACTCACGCTTAAAATGAGTAACTCCCAAGTTGTTACAGATGATTAATCATTAACTTTAATTACAATGATGTTACAAGATACAGGAAGAAGAAAGATAATTGAAATCTTTATATGCGAACTTCAGTTCTAAATCTTGTTAATATCTCATTTTCTCGCACGTTAAAATGTGTCTGTCTCTTTTTCGTTTCCGTTTAGTTTCATTTGCGCGTCATTTCCGTTTCATCGAATTCCCAAATCATAACGATACTATAGAAGTTTTCACTTCAAAAAAAGTTTGTCCAAACTTACCCGTAGTCTGTTGTGGTTTGGGGCTGGTCTGTTTTCTGGCGGGACTGTCCGAGGGCGGGGAGGAGCCGAGACTGGGCCACGCCTCCTTGCCTCCGTTGCCGTTGCTATTGCTGCCGTTGCCGTTACCGTTACCGTTACCGTTGCCGTTGCCGTTGCCGTGTCCGTTGCCATTACTAATGTTCCCGTTGACCGAGTCCTTCTTTGATCTGCGAATCACATGTGCGGCATGCATGGTAATTGGATCTCGGTTGCTTTGTGTGTTCTCGTGTTGTTTAAAGCAGTTATACGAAATACTACTACGAAATAATACTAAACAGCAATACGAAATAAGTATTCCGCGAATAAAAGGGGCATGGGAATTTAGAAAATTTGAACTTTTACATCAAATAACAGCCAAAAAGAAGAATGTGTATTATATTTGTTTGAATTTATAACAATTGAAGGTTGGTTAAGGGACAACTAATTTGGTCAATTGCATCATTAAATGATGCATCAGTAAGTGGTCGCCGTCAGCGACGTCAGTAACACCAAACAAATCACCGACGCGTTACCGACCGAAAAGAAAGCGGGCGATTGTTAATATATTGTATCCTTGAATTAGTGACAAAAAATTATGTGTCCAGAGTAAAATATCCAATCATCAGTTACACCCGTCTTATGAGTTATGACAATCTACTTTTTTCCTAATAAAATGATTTATTAGAAGAAAATTACATATTTAGTACTCACTTAGATGTACTGACTACGTTTATGTGAGAAGACGTGACCACTGTCGTCGGTATAAAGTTCGAATTGTTACCTGCAACGATAAAATGTGGTCAATATCGTATGTATCACATGTATCGACTGTACCTACGTACAATAAATCGAAAATGAAAAACGGTACTCTATACTTTGAAGGCCACTTTATACTTAAAATTGTTCGTAAAAGTAAAGGTTATCTGGAAGAAATCGCTATTTAGCGATAAGATCGCCTTTTGTGCACAACTGTTAAATTGTATTCTTTTTCTTTTTTTGCTTGTAATAATTATGGTGTACAATAAAGTGTAATAAATAAATAAAATAAATAAATATAACAAGATTGCAAACAAAATATTTCATAATTTACAAGATGTGACAGTTTCAAGTGTAGTAACGACTTGTACGACTGTAGTACTTTCAAAAAGTATCAAAACTTCGTTTCACATTCACTAATAATCTTAAACATTCCAAAGTAATATTTTCACTGTATTTTATAACTGAAAAATATCGAAAGTGTTACGATACTCAGTACTCTCAGTATCCTTAACGTAGAAAATCGTAACTTAAAGACAAAATAAATTTTTAAAATGTATATTATATTTGAAGATATTTTATATGTTATATTTGACGTTGTTGAATATAAAAATAAATAAATAAATGATAATTTTTGGTGCATTTATTTCATTTTTCATTTCAATTCTGTACGTAGAGACAGTCGGGTTTTGCAACGACAAAGATATCGAACTTACCATCCCTTGAACTGCCCTTTTCTGCATTCGTACTAGAGTTACCTGGGAATAAAAACCATCATTAAAATGGCTGACATGCGACAATAATTAATCCTAATAATCTGACACTTTTCACTGTCACTAGATGCCACGTGTGATAAACTTATTTTAAAATTCTCCTAAAAATACACTTCAAGGTGTAAAATAATGAAAATGTTGGTATGAAAACCAATCTTCTTGGAATCAACGAGGAATGATTCTATAACCGAGCATGCCTATTATGCATGTCCGTTACATGTCTATACAAAATAACATCGATGTCCGTTTCCAAATGTGGTACTTTAACAATAATAAATGCCATGTCGTCAACCATGTCGTCATTAACGTGACCACATCGATCCGGAGCAGCGTGTCCCACAGCTAGCCCAGCAGTGGGCGGGGGGCCGGGGGCAGGGGCCCGTTACCTGGGGCGGAGGCCTGCGCGGCCAGCAGCTGGTGCAGCCGTCGCTCGTACACCTGGTGCAGGCCCGCGTGCATCTCCTCCTTCGTAAACGACGCCTTCGGATCACCTGGCGGACAAAACACTAACATTTATAGAGCAAAATAAACTTCTAGATCATTTCTTTCCTTATAATTTGGTGAAATGTGCAGTTCAATTTAGTTGATTGTTTTTAGTGTAAGCGGGCAAGGTAGAGATAGTAAATTAAGCATAACAGTTGAAATTGAGTTATTTTCCTCAAAAAAATTGCATTGCAGGGACAGTCGGTATAAAAATTTCAAGTGTGTACATAAGGCGTGTTCCACTAAAAGATCACAATGCTCAAAACATTCCTTTTGAAGTTATACTTCTTTTGGCGCGTTATGGAAAAATAATGAGAGAAAATTTCTACGATGCGCGCGCCCACCGTCACGAAAAACCGACACCCTCAAGATAGCTATAGCCAACATTTTAGTTTTTGTCATTGTCAATGTCTTATGTCATGTGAATGACAAATTTTTATTTGTTATACTGTCATGTCTAATGTCAATGTCATTTTCAGGATGAAAATGACATTGACATTCCTATAAAAAAAAGAGTTGTTTAGAGCGCTGTGATCGCTCGCCAACTACATTTGAAACCGATAGAAGTAAACAATGACCTAGCTCGTGCAGATACATGCAGTCGGGCTTCGGACAGGGCTGGTTCTTCATGAAGTTGGCGCAGTACTTGGTGGTCCCGAGCGAGCCCTTCAGCGCGCGCCCGTCGAGCGTCGCGCTGTTCACGCCCTGGATGGCGCGCAGCGCGTCCGCCGGCGACACGTACGTCACGTACGCCGACGCTGACGGCACCTGCTGCGTGCCGTAACACGGTGTGAGTACAAAAAACGAAAAGCCGGGGATTCGGTAATTATAATATGATATAGGTATGTAAGTAATCTTATTATACAAAATTCTCGTGTCACAATGTTAGTCACCATACTCCTCCGAAACGGCTTGACCGATTCTCATGAAATTTTATATGCATACTAGCTGATCCAACGAACGTTGTTCTGCTATATAGATTACTTGTAGTGACCGATTTAAATTTGAGGGGTGGGGGTAAGGAAGTGAAATTTTGGGATTATGTGTACTTTTTTATGCCACTCCATAAAATAATAACAAAAAAAATTTGTCCAAAAAATTAAAATAAAATGTTAGGAGTGAACAACCCTTATCACTTAGGGGTATGAAAAATAGATAGTAGCCAATTGTCAGACCTACTGAATATGCATATATAAATTTTATAAAAATTGATCAAGCCGTTTCGGAGGAGTATGGTAACTAACATTGTGACAAGAGAATTTTATATATAAGATTATTGTTGCCACTTACACTTTACCATATTGCCACAACTTTTCACCTACACCAAGGATAAATAGTAACCACTAAAGATAAACATGTTCTAAAATAAGTCAAAATATAAACTACTCAAGACTTTTAGTGCAAATCATTTTGCCGTATATAATAATGACGTCAATTTCATTGTCATTACCTACCAAGGCAGCATTTGAACGAAGGATATTAACAGCTGTTAAAATACGGCTATTATATATATTTACCATCGAATACAAAGTTAATCATGAATTAATGTTTCGAATAAATTTATTCTGAGGATAAGGTTTACACAAATTGGTAGTATCCGCCCTCAGTTGACAATGATGTCTTACCTGTGACCCTGCATATGCAGGACTCTGATTTATAACTACTTTGTGAATTTTGCCATATTTGCCGAAGTACTCTTGCCGTTTGAGGATCTGCAACAAAGAAAACATATGTAAATAGGCATCAAACGAACAGACAGGGCTCCTCTAAACGATCACCGTGCCCAAGGGCATCAGTCTCAGACAAATATCACGGACGCGTATTTTGCCGACTTTGAGTCGCCAAAATTGCGGCTAAATACGTAAGAAACATTTGACGATTAAAGAAAGACGACGGTAACTAGCCAGGCTGGTAATAAAACCCTACCACAAAGCACCGTCGAGATTAAACTGAGTGGTACAGATACAGAGTTCACTCGAACTATAGAGTGTAGACACCTAGCGCATACCACCATCCGTTGTTTAGTTAGGTACACCATGGGCAGGGGAGGTCGGATGGAGCGACGGAGACCACATAATTATCATATGTTTATAAACCATCCGCCCAGCTCGCGTCATGGAAGCGGCCATAATCTTTTTGTTTTTGGAGTCGTATATGTTGCAGGGACATGATGAAAATGAAATTTAATCAAATTAAAAAAGGAGACAATAAATTTTAGGGAACATGTTACAATTGCATGCGTACTAAAAATAAAATCTTCAGCGTATATAGTTAACATCTCAACATATACTGTGTAACTGTAACTCAAGTGTAACTGTGTTGTTTTTCAGTTAATGTAACTGAATGTAACTAAAGGTTGTCTAGAAGAGATCGCTTTCAGCGATAAGACCACCTTTTGTATATCGTTTCTCTATGTGTGTGACCCTATTTTATAATGTTTGATTTTCTGGTGTACAATAAAGAGTTATTGTATTGTATTTACACTCCTTTACCCCGCTTATGATTACTATGATTACTTTAACCCCACTTAACAATGCTGGGTTTAACTAGCGTCATACCAATACAAAATCACAAACATTGAGTGTTTTCGTAGCAGTGTCGTGGGATTCAAATTCATAAATTCAAATAGTTTCATTTGTTATTTCAAAGTTATCCATTTTTCTCTCCATTATGTTAATGCCACCGGATGTTTGTCTGTGAATATGACGTCAGCTTACCTGACGATTTTTATTTCATTGCAGTTACAATTTGAGAGTCAAATTTAAAGCTAGGTTGAGGACAATAAATTATTATTTTTATGCTCAATGCATAAGAATGAAAACGAAGTTTCAGTGTCAAGCATACACATACGAGATACATATAATATATGTAGTGTATTAGAGACTACGCCAAAGAATTCTTGTGCGAATACGTGTATTTGCGTGTACTTGCACATCCTTATATATTAAAAGTTTAATTAAACGGTTAAGGCGTGGCGAACATGTCTTCACGATTGACTCGACTCCTACTCGATTTCTGTTCAGCTCATAGCAAAGCATTGAAACATTGAAGCTTTATAACATTACAGTTAAATGGTCAACATTTACTTGAAAGAACAGATCAACGCGCGATTTAGGCATTATATACCAACGTCCAAGTCCAATGCCGAAAATTGGACCGTAAGTGAGACGAAATAAAGCTTACATTTCAATGCTTTTCTATAAGTGTAATGAGTCGAGTCAAAGTTGACTTGATGTAATGTAGTAGTAGACCTTTAGTGTGACCAAGTGGTCCCGGATACACTTCAACATAATACTACACATCCAAATTAGAGATGTTTGTTCTGAGTCCCTGGTTCTTTGTGATGTGTTGAACTGTAGCTATTATTATACCCCATAGCGTAGTTCATAGTTCCTGCATTACAAACGAGGTCCCGAGTTCGGTTCCCGGTGACTAACAAATATTTGTTCTCAGATCGTAGATTTTTATTACCATGCCAACCGCGACATAGGGAATTCTTGAGGAGAGGGGGTTGGTAAGAGTGTATTTATTAATACGTTAATTTATTTATTGATATGTGCCTATGTTTCTGTGTGTGTGTGTGTGTGCCTATGTTTCTGTGTGTGTGTGTGTGTGTGTGTGTGTGTGTGTGTGTGTCTCACCTCGGGGTCGGCGAGGCGCACGGGCAGCCCCACGACAAACACGAGGTTGTTCTGCACGACGCGCACGTTGGCGAGCGCGCGCCGCGACTCCAGCGTCTTGTTGCGCCGCTTCGCCTCGCGCGCCTTCTTCTCCGTCTTGATCGCCGCCACCTGAACACGTCACGACGTCAATGAGCTCCGGTGCAATGATTGTCAATGGTTACCACTCCAGACTTCTGATCGATATTCAAATTGGAAAAGTAGTTTCTGGAAAGCTTTCCAACCTACACTCATATCAAAATTGAGGTTGAACTTAAATCTCGATTTTCTCAAAATGTTATGTTATGCAATGTTGAACGTTATTCAGGAACTACGTCTAATTTGAGTTTACATTTCTGTTGTCCAGGGTCCCGAGGCTGCTAATTTACAAATGCTTCAACTGGGTCGTTTTTGAATAGATATATAGGACAATTCTATAAATCTTATATATCAAATTCTCGTGTTACAATGTTAGTTACCATACTCCTCTGAAACGGCTCGACCGATTCTCATGAAATTTGGGTGCATATCAAGTAGGTATGAGAATCAGCCGACATCTATTTTTCATACCCCTAAATGTTGTGGGTGGCCCACCCTAAAAAATTTTTTTTCATTATTTGAACAAATTTTTTTTTGGGTATGTTTTTATGGTGTGGCGTAAAAAAATACACATAATCCCAAATTTCCACTTCCCTACTCCCCACCCCTGAAATTTATATCGCGCTTTTTGTATCTACATATATGGCGGAACAACGTTCAGCTCGGTCAGCAGGGTCAGCTAGTTAGCATATAAAAATTATTAAACTTGGGCCCCGGGCCGTATGTGCGTGTTGTCTATGTCACCCATAGGGAATCCTAGTGTGGGACTATGAGCGTGTAGCGTTATTTATTTATCATTATTGACACAATACTGACCTGCTCCTGACTGAGTGGAGTGAAGTCTGCCGGGTTCTCCGGGTAGGCCTTCCGGCACGCCGGACAGAGCCCATTCTCGCCCTCCCGGATACGATTCCAGCAAAACCGGCATATCTGGAACAAGTTACAACCCCTTTTAACATATATCAAAGTATATATTTATTTCCTGCTAGTTCTTGTATTGTCAATAGACAGATTGATATTGTCCATTAACAAATAGAATGTTTGGGTTTAATTTTTGCCTTATTCCTCTTGTTCAAACATTGGTTGTAATGTTTAATCAGCTTTTACAAGAAATATATCACATATTACACTATTAGTTACATAATAACGGGTCCTGCAGATGGCCCTATGATGATGTCTTGTACCTGGCAATGTGACTATTATGATGGATACAGCGATAATATTTTGGTTTTTATTATGACTATTTATTAATAACACTATCCATCGTTACAAGTCCACTGTTGGACATAGGCCTGTAGACAATCTAATGTTATTAGGCGTGATTCTTCAAACTGACATAACTTTTTTATATCTTGACCGATTGAAAGAAAATAAACACTAAATGTTATGTGAAATTTACCACAATATATAACTTACTTACCATAAAATTGAAAACCACCCAAACAGACAAAAATTCTAAAAATCATTGTTTTGGGTTCATTTCCCTGGGCCACGATGACCACTCACCATAAAGTATCTCATCAGCTCGTTTCTCGGCTATTTACATAAAAAATAGGACACTTATAGTATATACTGCTTGCGTTACGAAAACAAGGCACAACCGGTAAAAAAATTTTATTCTACGCTGATATCCACATTAATGCAAGTAATAATTTCATATCTACTATAAAAAAATATTTCGTAATTAAAATTACAATATTTTGACAAAATTGATTTTTCCACGATAATATTATTTTCACACCGTTATCACGCCAGTTGTTATCTATTACAACATTGGACAATAAAATGCAATACAATGTTATAAAAGTAATGTTTATGTTCTCAGAAGATTACAGGTTTACAGGTAAAACGTCATTGACCCTCTGACTAAAAGGTCATCATGCTTGTAAAACTCTCAATTTGACGCTTAATACTACTTACTTTCGATTTTTTTAATTATAATTTTATTTTGTAAGTATCTGGCTGATAATAATTAAACTCGAACTGATCGACGCGTAATTTTTATTATTTGTGCATTTATTCCCACTTATCTCAGAAACGATTTAACATATTTGGATACGGTTTTCACTAATGTAACTAGGGTTTAGTAACATTTAACGTTTTATTTCAGTCAGTTCACAAATAGTTCACAAATAAAAAAAACAATAATGTCAATTCAAAGGATCTAAGGTAAACCTTTGGTTAAATAGTTTTAGATAGGTACTAGTGTTGTTTGTAAGCGAAAGGACGACCTGCACCTAACACTGTGAGAGGAGACGTGGGCCCAGCAGTGGGACAGCTATGGGTTACAATTATCATAATGATGACTATCATAGTATCAACCGCCATATTATTAAGATTGATTCAAATTCAGGTCCTTCATGCGAAAGATATGCAGACACATAATATACCGCTTTCATGCTTTACCGTGCATAATTAATCATTATTGCAAGCATATTTTTGCATCGTCATTACAATCCATAACTGTCCAGTAGGGAGCGTACACACTCATAGCCCCACACTAGGATTTATTATGAGTTTAAATTTATTTTTTTAAATCTTTATTATTGACTAAACAATTACCACAAATAATTCATATAACAATAGTAAAATGCTAGCTGCTTGATAAATAACTATGTTGTGTGTTGATTGTTCTGATAATTTTAACTATGGGAACTTGTCAACTTTGGGAGCAGTGTTCATATTGCATAATTCCTGTAAATAATTCTCTTTGTGAAAAAAAAAGATAAATATTTCTATCATCATTTGTATATTTCCACTTATTACTTTTACACTCATTACGCTACCATTTTTACTAGTTTACTACTATCTGCTGTAAAGTTTTATTTATGCTTTGCTTACAAAGTAACAATTAAAAACAAAATATATTTCTTATTAATAATGTAGCCAAAAACCGAGCAGACAAGGCACAATTGTAAGTGGTCACCGTCCCCTAAAGTCTGTAGGTATAGTGCTAACGATTACTGGCTAATTAAGAAACTCCAGGCATACACGCCAATAACTTACTTGGTATCCACATGTGCACGGGTAGAAATGAAGATCGTCCACCTCCAATGGTTCCATACAAAGAGGACATTCCACCTGGATACAATAAAGATATCATTAAATACATTACAATTATAAATTTCATGCATGTAAATCAATGTAGCGAATGCCAATAGGCATTAATCTGAGCCATAAACCAAACTTATGAATGTTAAAGATTTAATACATAATTGAAAAAATATATAAAAACAAATTACACAGCTACAGGCTCATGTAAATTTAATGTATTGTATAGTTATTCAAGATAATTATATTTCTATCCAAACCTGCTCTTCTCCACTCTGATTCAACACTGACATCCTAGCCCTGAGAGCCGGTTATAGAACACTCCTCTGAAAACGCTAACAAGTCAGCTCAGTCTAATAGACCTGCAACAATATTACACATAATTTAAGCAACATTACATTTATATAACATCCAAGGTAAATGGCAACAGCCTACACTCATCATCAATTTACTAGATAGTATGGCATGCTGTTTTAATTTTAAATGTTCAGTTTTAAAATAAATTTTGTTAATGAGTTGACCATAGTTGTAACTATGAATTGAAAAGTGAAAACAACAAAAATATTGTATTAATATGAATTCAACACTAACATCATTTACAATTTCAAGGCCAACAATAGACAACAATAGTCATATTATAATGACTAGCTAAACCAAAGATTAGAATTAATTTGCCATTTATGATAATGAAAATAGTGAGCTTATTTAGTAATTCATTAATTTAAAAAATGTATACTAACAAATTACAAGAAAATTAGTCAAGTATTATTATATAGTTATGTAAGTAGATAGCATGCATAAAACTTATCAAACACCTCAAATTGTAGATTTTTTGAATGTCATATTTATGTGTTTAATAAAAATCTTTTGTTTAGGTTTTAAATTAAAGAAAATGGCCAAAGAATGAGATATAAAAGTCTTGATAAATACACATATTATTAAAACAATTCAAGTGACATGTTAAAACTTTATAACTTTAAAAGCATGTATTATCGGTGGGTCTCCAAAAGAATGTGCGGACAATAAAAACAAAATACAATGCATAATAGCTCATTAAGGTGGTAGAGTGTAGAATGTTGTGTTTGATAAAGTAGGAGCCGGCAATGATTGAAGCATCGGTGATGGGTATTATGCAAGCATAGACTATTAGAAAGGCATCTTGTGGGTCAATACCTTTTTATACTCAAATTAGAGACATGTAAATGTTTGTGCACCTTATAAACCTTGGTTTATCACTAGCGTACTAATACAAATTTGCAATCCCAGACATGTTACTCAATCATGCTGAAATCCTGCATCCTAATGTGTATGCAAAAATCTGGTATAAAGAATGAAGCCTAGATTAGCATAATGCAAGTTACAAATAATACAAATATGCTAAGTAAATGAGAAGCATGGCTAACACAAGTTAAACATTAAATAGGTGCATTTTAAAATTTATTTATTAATAAATAATAAATATACAAGCAATGGACATCTCAGTTGGGTTTTTAAATGAGATTAATATCAGCACCAGGTATTCGGAAGAAAACAATGGCTAATACTAGCAACCTCTATGTACTTTTAATAAAATGAAGTTGGTCCATTTATAAATATTTTTATAGACAATTCTAAGGGACAAAAATACCAGATAATGTAACGTGTTTATTGCTACATTATCTGGTAGTTTGACTTATTTATTATGTGTAAAAGAACTTTAAAGATTATACTTTGTATGGAAAAAACTTGAGTGCTCTTCTGAAATCCTGCTACAAAAGTATTACTTCTAAAATTTTGGATATTTGACACGCTAACAGCCCACTGCAATCTACAACTACCCTTTGACTTAAAAAGACGAAGAGCCAACTCTATGGCTGGTCCAGAATAAAATATTGTAATTATTCACACTTAGCATGGAATATTTTTTTCAATATTATTAATAACAATATTATTTTAATAAGTATCACAGTTTGAATTTGGTATTGTCCAGTTCACTACACAATATACAGAATTGCTGTTAGTAGATATAAAATTGTCATATCAAAGTGATTAACATTCTCTTAATAACAAAACAGAAAAGTTATATTGATATGATAACTTTGTATTTCTTATATCAGCTTGGAATACTAAAATGTTGTAAGAAATAGCTTAAATGCACCTACAACATTGAAGACAAATTTAGTATTTTACTTCCATTACCAAAGCATAATATGCATAAATTAAGTTTTAAGAGAAAGTGTGACATCTCTGGCGTTTAGAGCTACACAATAACAACAAACCAGATTTTCTTATATGACAAGTCCTTGAAATAAAGTAGCAGTATACTTCATACCAAACAAAAGCTGTTATTACAGAGAATGTACCTACTTGGTATTTACTATATGATATGATTCACAAAAGAATGTTTGAATAAAGGCTTTTGCCACATAGATTGATTTTCCTTGCCACATACAGAAAAATCATCGAAAACGGATTCATAGAAAATGTCATAAAAATCATTAAAATTATTTTTTATAAAACATATTGTAAACTTACTATTCAGGAATTAAGTGCTTGTAAACAATCTTTTAAATCCTTAAACAAAAACTTAGACGATAGACTGATTGCAACAATGACTCAACCCAGCTTTGACAAGTTCACAATTTGACATTTTATTGTGGAAAAAACAACTCGGGACCCTAGTTCTATGAACTTCTAGTTCATGTCAAAAATACTCTACAGCTGATAGGATTATCAAATGGAGGAACCAAAATAATCAAAACGACGTTTACATCGCACATTAAATACCTATTCTCGCAACTAAAGTACGTCCCCCAGCTGCCATTCAAAAGAATATGTGGCATAAGTCAAACTTTCATTTCGTACAAGGATGCACTAAAAATAATTATAAACACTCAAAGCACAACAATGTATGCGTAACGAGCACTTCTCTTTAATTACAACGGCTGATTCCACTTTAGGCGAAAATAAATCGATGTTTACCTTATGTCTTCTTTCAATGCAAATCTTTTTCTATTGCAGAATCAAGACTGCTAACCCTTCCGCAATACTCGAAGATGAATCCTTTCCTGTGGACCTACAATGCGGCTCACAATTTAATTTAAATTGAAATGCAAAGCTGAAATAAATACAACTGTCCCGAAGATATTTTCTGCGAGTAACTATACATTTGTTTTATGAAATGGCCTAATCTTTTACAAGATTCCGTTCTGTGATTCCATAGACAAGTCCTCTTACTTTTTAATTTCGAATAAATGAATGAGTAGTTTTCCACTTTCATCAAGGGTAGGTTACGTTTGGATGGTTTTTATAGATAAAATTTGTTTATTCATGACTTATTATGTTACGAAATTATTACAGACAGAATTTCAAGAATTTAGAAAATTCACATTGTCTAACGGAATATAAAAAATATCAATAAAATTAATCAGACATACCACAGAGTATATCGATTTAAAATTGTCTGTACTTTGACAGTTAAGATAATCAATAGCGTTGCACAAGTGACGGTCGATTGGTCACAGAGTGATATTATGGTCACAGAATAAAAAAGTATACAAGGTACAGATGCTTGTTTTTATAAAAAATATCTAGAATTAATAAATATTAGGAAAAAGATAAATTTAAAAGTAGACAAAAATATTGAATAAATATTTATGTTTATTGTGCATCACTTTGTGAGCAATCTATTTAGTTAGGTATTTTTATGAATTCGATGATATAGATCGCCTGCAAAGCGAATGGCCCCGGGTTCAAATCTTGACAGATTAATTTTAATGTATTATAGTAGCAGCACAAAATTAAGGCCCGTTTGACACATTAAAATAGTGACGTGAAAAATGTTAATTTAGTATCGAAAAAATATGGTCAAGTGCGAGTCGCATCGATACATTTTTGGAATAAAAATTTTAAGCACCCTTTTTAATGACATATTTGGAATGAGAATCGAATACTGAGTACCCCCTATTAATATCACAAGAGTCTTACCAATCACCTTATATTTAAGGTCTCCTCGGCTTTGAGCTCAGTAGTGGGCCTTGATGGGTTGAGATGATTTATAGTATATTCATTTATGTAATTGACTTACTTACTTTATAAAGGTGGCACTGTATTTTGTTAGTAAAAACGTGAAGGAATTTGTTCGCGGTACCATATACTTTGTTTATATGGTCCCGCATTAGTCCATAATATTTAAATATATATATTGTTTCAATATCCATGTAATTAATTAACTTAGGGTCCTAAGTTATACATTCGATAAATTTTATGACTTTTTGCACATCACTATTGACAATGAAGAACAGCAATTTGCTCCTTCAAATTTATGTAATAATTTATACGAAACTTGATGATCGGACAGACGTCAAGTAAACGTCAAAGGGGCCTTCCTTTTGTGCCGCTCCTATAGTGTAGTCCATGTCCACACAATAGCCCTGCGATACAAATAATCCTGTGTGGATATAGTGTTGTTTACTAGCTGTGCTCGTGACTTCGCCCGCGTGGAATTTTAATTTTTATGGAAAATTTTCTAAATAGCGTAGCCTAAGTTACTCCTTATTACATCAGGTATCCGTCGTGAAAGTCCGTCCGCGTAAACAGACAGACAGACAAAAATTGTAAAAAATGTTGTTTTCACCTGAAACTTTATTTATAGGTTCCTTGAGTGACGCAAGTGGGAACTAAGAAAGGATTTTTGGAAATTAAGAATTTCACGCGGGCGAAGCCGCGAGACTCCAGCCAAGCTTGTTGTAATTTACTTTTCATTTGGTAGTAACAAGAGTACAACTTACCGATACTACTAATAGAGACACGGGCAATAAACCCATGAAACCTCTATATTGTATCCTATGACGTCACGCAGATCATTAATACTGTTGCTACCCTCGCCGGATCACAGATAGTTGTGGGCATTGACTTATTATAACTATGGAACAACTACAATCAACTGCAATCGAAATTAAACCGTGATGTAATGGTTTGTGTTTAAATTACCTTGTGAACATTTCTATTCTTGCGTTGCGATGGCTGGCGTTAACGCCTACAATCAAAATTAAACCGTGATGTAATGATTTTAGTGTTTAAATTACCTTTTTAACATTTCTAATCCCGCGATGGTTGTGACTGGGACATTTTTTCGCGTTTTTAGTGTGAGACCCGACGTCCATCCATAGTAATAATAAGTCAATGGTTGTGGGTTAAGCTTTAAAGGATCACAGCACATTTTCACCGAGGTAATGTATTTTATTATATAAATAAAACATGTGTTACAAGCATATTATATATTTTTTTATAATAATTAAGAATAAATTCTTACATCACGAGTTATAAAATAAATACATTTATTGCCTTAAATTAAGTCCAAAAGTACTCTGTACAGTTATTGTTAGCGATGTACAAACGAGAACGACAAGTAAAAAATATCTAAAAACAAAAAATAAAAATTAAAAAAAGGGCCTTAAGTCAGTTAAGTTTCCACAAATACTCTCCATGTGACAAATCTACGAACAACTTAACAAATTGTGTCAGAATCACAACCAATAGTTTGCTTCTTAATTTCATTTCTTATCCAATATTACACAAACTATTTTATAATCATTGCTCTTCGCTTAATACTAAAACAAGAACCATTGTTTACCTTACATTATAATTACATTTAAATTACGACTATCTAATTTCTAGCGGGTGTCTTATTGGACTGTTGTGCTGTTTCCCACAATATTGCCAACTTGCCACGCCCTACGTAATCTCATGGTGTGTTAGCTCAATCCCTATAGAGGCACAATCAAAGCGCAGTAACGGGACGACCTAAAATTTCACCTTTACCTTAACCCCAGTACATATAGCTCAATTTCATAATATAATTACATATAGCTCAATTTCATAATATGAGCCGAATGCTGCGCTCACATTTGCTATTAAATTTGTGCATAATATTGTCATTTTGTATGGGAATAGCCGAAAAACAGACAGACGAACCATCGTAGCCCAAGGACATCGTCAACGCCAAGGTCATCACTGATGCGTTGCGACCACAGCGACATAGACATCAATAACCCCATCATATTTTAGACTAGCGACCCGCCCTCGCTTCGCTTCGGGAAACTTATTATCAAGTGCTTAAATATAAAGTTTCATGGTTCTTTAAGAGATGGCTCTAGGCGTTCTTATTCTTTAAGTTAGGAAGGTTCACCCAGATGGCGCTGTGCTTAAAACCCGAAGAAATCCCATACAAACTTTCAACCTTTATTTCAACTTCTTCATCCCTTTTTGTCGCAATAAAAGGTAGCCTATGTCCTTTCTCAGGGTCTAAAGATTGTCTGTGTCAAATTTCATCAAAATCGGTTGAGAGGTTTAAGCGGGAAAGCCACGCAGACAGACAGACAGACAGAGTTACTTTCGCATTTATAATATTAGTAGGGATTACCACTTCACCGCGCTTTGGCCGTGCCCCAATTAGGTTTGTACCAAGTCAGCGCCAGTCGCCGTTCTCACCGTAACTATAGATCAATTTTTAATTCGATGCAATTAACTGAAGCAAAAGTCACTTTGCAAAATAATGATACCAACTCATAGCTGGTTAACCTAGTAGTGTTCCTTAGTAACCTTCAATCTTAGCGATGAATGAAAGATTTTTTTAGTTATTTTCAGCTATAACATTTTATAATACATTTATATTAAGTATATTATAGCGCTTGACCTTGAATAAATAGTTTATTTCTTGTGTATGTGCAAGGTTATTTATTACAATAAATAATGTAATGGCTTTTTTCATCTAATGAAATAATATCTTCCTATTTAAGAACATAAAGAAACTAAACACCTTAAAAATGTTGTGAAAACTTGTTAAGTACTTTAAGATTTGATTACAGGATCTATATAAACAGTCCTATAGTCATACACAACAATTAAATACAAAAAATATCAACTGAAATCGTTTCATTCACAATTTTATGTTACATCAATGAATAATTACATATATTTTTGCATATAGCTACAGTATCGAAGCTGTCAGTTCACTGCATCGAATGAAATTAGAAATATAGGCATCACACACAGAAGGCCACTGCGACATCCAAACGTGCGGCTATCGGCATACATGCCCTATCCAACTACCACCAAACTTGCTCTCGTAACGTTTGGCATTGTTCGTACAGATTCAATAGACGATAATAAAATAAATAGACAGTTCAAAATAATAATATCACGAAAATAAAATTCATGTGGCAAACGATATGGCATCAGTTTTTAAGTACCTTTAATTATTTATAAGTAAGACTACCTTCGACTTGTTCTGCGATCATGTCTTGCAACCTTTGTCGACGAACGCAACACATTTTTGCTCTTATTGTTACGTTTAACAGTTAATAAAAGGTATGGAAGACAGAAAAACATTGCTATCAGATCAAATTACCGAAATAAAATAGTTTGTTACATTAAACTAATTAGTTCCAGAAGTTATACTGGCCGCTGAGCCAAAATAATTAAAATAGATACCAATTCACTAAAAATAATTGGACAATCTAAAACTAAAATGGACAAAAATAATAATTATGTACTTCGTTCACAAACGTAACCAAACTGTGGACAGATTGTTTAACGTACACTTCAACACAGGGTCGGGCATTAATTTCAAAATTGACTAGATAACTGTGTGCATAGGAATCATATATAAAAAATAGCTAAGTAAAGGAACCAATACACTGAAATTCTGGCGTCTGTGTATAAAAAAAAGATAAACTATACTATTGCCATAAGCAAAAAAAAATAATGTCTAAACTGTACTTTAAATTATGTAGAATACACAATAACACATCTAGATTTGTACAATTTGTACAAACATTTCCGCATTCGCTAAAGTAAAAAAAAAACATACTCAGTCAAGAATCTAGATTAACGATCCCACGCGAAATCGATACGCTAATAGAAAATTATAAATCACTATGCAAATTGTTGACACGTTCCAATCTTGAAAAATCCCACAACGCGCGGACAAACCGAAACCACCGAACAGACGACCATTCATAATCACCGGTGAACCAAAAATCAATATTAAGTACGTTCGCGTCCGTCACGCGTCACGCTCGCATTATATCAGTCATCGCACGTTAAAAGTAAATTTATGTATAAGCCACCGTACCGCGCACGTCACCGCGACGCGTCCGCGCCGTCCCACGGCGCCCCCGCGCCCTGACATCACTTGGACGGCTGGTAGGGCGGGTACCCCTGGTGGGGCTGCGCGGCGCGGTTCCCGGTCGCGTACAGCTGCTGCTGGAAGTTGTGGAACTGCGCCGCGTAGTTGGGGTCCGCGGTCGACGGCACCGGGAACTGGCCCTTGAAGCCGCCGGCCATCGACGGCGGCAGTGGCTGCGCGTTGCCCATCCTGACCATGTTCTTGGTGCGGAAGGGCGGCGCGCACATGGCGCCGGGCGGGGGGAAGTCGCCGGCCATCTTGGGCGGCGAGCTGAAACCGGGCGGGTAGTGCGGCATGCGCAGCATCCCCGGCGCGCGCATCACGCCACGCATGCCCGGCTCCATGTCCATGCCGCGGCCGCCCGGGAAGTATTGCACGCCGCCCTTGCCGCCCTCCATCTGCGATACCACGATAATAAATGGAAATAAGAGGAAAATGTTATTATTCAATAAAGAAATTCTTAACTGACCTGAAGGTGAACAAATAAAAATATACAATTTAAATAGATATGATAAGGTGACATTTTAATTTAACATTGTGTTGACATTAGAAAGTAAGGGGTTCCTCTTATTTTAATTAGTACATTTTTTTATTACATTGAATAAACTGTTAATTGTTTAATATTTGTATGTCAATAAGTAATGACAAGTGTGGCTACTGTATAATAGGGGACGTGTTTATGTAACTACACTTATACAAATAAACGAATTTGAATTTGAATATATACTTGGTGTAAAGGCGATGTTCGTGTATTCACTGTAGTCGTTAGTGGGTTTATGATTTTGTAACATCGAAGTTATTTGACCAATCTATTCAGGCAATGTATAATATTGTCGAGGTTTTATAGTTCATAGAAAAAGGAATGGCATTTCCCGTCCAACAGCATAGTTGTAAAGAAAGAATAACAAATTATTTATTTATAAACAAAAATATTCATATTTTTAATGTTACATTTGTGTATAATATGTCACCTGTTGTACAATTGATATCCTGCATAAAAATACAAACTACACTTTGCATTACACAAATTTTACCATACCTTATGGATAGTATTCACTTGCCTGTTGCCTTTAATACACTCATATAGATTTTTACTAAGCAATCACACTATAACATACAACGCTTCATGCTTAGGTCCACTGGTTCCTGCTTGGAATTGTCTGTCCTGTCGGTCAGTCAACGATAGCATTGTATCAAGCAGTTAAGTAATCGTACAACTAAACCATTGCTTCCTACAATGGTCACTGAATAACATAACTGAAAAAATCAAAAATCTTTTACTCACAATAGGATTAGTGACCCGTTGTAAGAAGTCGAGGCTGGGCGGGCCCCTGGGGCCCGTGTTGCACGCCAGCTGCGGCCTCGTCGGCAGGTACTGGATCGTGTTGGGCGCGCTCGCTTTCACTTGCACGTTCGCGCCGTTGAACGGGGGCATCTTGGCCCCGCTCATCCGGGGGCCCATCATCGACGCGTCGGGCCCCATCGGGCCGAGGGGTCCGCCCATCGGTCCCCCGCCCATCTTCGGACTTAGGTTCATGTCGGGTGGGAAGTCCCCGCCTCCCATCATTCCCTCCATGGGTCCACCCATACCCGGGCCTCCCATATTGTCCATGTGACATCCTAAAAGTAACGATTTAGGTTATATTAATTTATTCTCAAATAATTCCAAAGATATTAAATTAACTGTGCGTCATGCGCATACTACGCGAGTTGCACTTATGTTCCGCTCCAATGTCTTTGTAACTATGGATGCGAAAGATAATTATGGAACGTTGTATGAGACAGAAAAGGATAGCTACCTGAAAAGTAGGACAATTAGCCAAATTTAACGTTTTGTGCGCTAGTGACATATCTACTACAATTTTACATAAAACACCATTGCTTCGTACATAAATAATTGAAAATTCGAACGAAAAAGTTTGATATAATTTTCACTCACCTAAGTCATTCATCATCATATGAGGATGCGCATGCGGATGCATCGAGTGATGATGCTGCATATGATGTGGACCGGACCCGAACGGCCCCATACCGCTACCGTTGGGCCCCATGGGACCACCGGGGCCGGGGCCCCCTCCCCCGACCGTGTTCGTTAGCTGTTGGGACATTTGAGCGAGCGACGAGATCGGATCGAAGGACGACGTGGATGTTCCCATGGGGCCGTTGGGGCCTTGGTTGGGGTTGATGGGGATGTTGTCCGGCCTGTTCATACTGCACGGGCCGGGGAATGGGCCCGGTAGACTCGTGCTGTTCGGACCTCCTGATAACGTTGTCTGGAAATATTAAACGTTTCATCTTTTTAACATTATAATTTTTTACGTCCCACTAAGAAATATGAAAATAAGAAATTGAAAGATATTAGTTACACAGTCATTTTCGAAAATAGTGTTTTCATCAGATCTCGAAGCTTTAAGCTCTCCGAGCTCAAAAATCATCAAAACCAATATTTTTCAGCTTGAGGAGCTCTCAAACTTATTGGGTATATCGTTGACTGCTTCAAGAGCAAAGCTTGAAAATTCTCACTACTTTCAGATTGTTGCCAATCATCGACCACACAGCCACTAGACTCCTAATGTTTGATTTTCCGTATGGAGAACATTCAGACCACTAGCTGAGGTAAGATGAGCGGGGGGACTGGCTAATTCAACGCTGTGATTGGCTAATTCCAGGCCACACGAAACGTTGGAAAGAAATAGATTAATTGAAGCAACGGGAAAGAACGAGACGGCACGAATTTATATCAGTACTATAAGCCAGATGTGTTGTTTGAAACCATTCGCCTGTTATTAGGAGTCTAGTGGCTGTGTGGTTGGTATAGCCAATAGAATGTGCAACCGTACCTCGTTATTGGAGGCCATATTACCGTCATCCGCAACCGTACCTCGTTATTGGATGCCATATTGTCGTCCATGCCGGCGGAGGGCGCGGTGGACACGACGCAGCCGCCCTTGCCGCCGGCGCACGAGGCCGCGGAGGAGGCCGGCGCGTACGGGCCCTGGCTGAGCGCGGGCTCGCGCTGCGGCGTCTTGGACGCGCCCTCCTGGCTCGACCGGTTCGACGACGGGCTCGGCCGGGACTTCTCGTCTGGAATTATATAAATAAATAAATAAATACGCTACACACTCAGAGCCCCACACCAGGATTCCCTGTGTCGGGGGTGCCATGGACAACACACAAGACAAGAACATACACACCCAGACCGAGAACGGCAATTCAAATTCATCATTCAAATTTCCGCCTCGCTGGGAATCGAACCCAGGAGGAACGGCGATCCGGCGTGTTAACCATTGCGCCATCCGAATTAAATTGATATACATATATAAAACCCTTGCGTTACTGAGTGACTGACAGACAACGCACAGCCGAAACTATTGAACGCAACAAGCTGAAATTTGGTATGTAGGTATGTTCGTTGGGACTGTTGGGGAGCACTAAGAGAGAATTTTTGGAAAATGGCGCTCGTAGCCGTGGGGGAATGCTCGTTAATAAATAAATAACGATACACACTCACAGCCCGCTAGGATTCCCCGTGTCATGGCTGCCATGGAAAACACACCCCGACCGAGAACGGTAATTTAAATTCTGTTTACAGTTAAATAACTGTTCCAATTGCCAACAGCCTACAGCCTTCCTCGATAAATGGACTATCCAACACAAAAATATTTTTTCAATTCGAACCAGTAGATCGTTAAAACTAGTAATTTGTTCGAACAATCAAACTCTTAAGCTTTACAATATTATTATGGATATCAAACGAATATTAAAACATAGCATATCACCTTGTCCACATTTATTTCCTCCAGTGGGTGTCTGCGGGTTGTTGAACCCGGGACTCTGTTCTAACGAGAACCTGCCCGATCTTTGTTCCGACAACGACGAGTGGGGCTCTGGCGTTCCGGGCATCATACTGGAAACAACAATACATATTATAAAGGGAATTCTCCATTATATTGGCAAGAAATAAGTTGAATTTTTTTATTTGTTAAAGCTTAAGTTTCCAAAGGACTGTGAACACCAAGGGCATTTTTGGTTTCCAGATCCCTGGTTAGTTCGGGAAAGATTAGGTGTTAATGTGTCCTAATACATGTGTTATGTAGTGAGCTAATGCTATACAATGGATGTTCTCGGCTTCACTGCAGAATCGACATGTTGCAGTGTGGCTGACACCTAACGCTGCCGTCTATTTAACAACCTAATTAAGAGTCTTAGCTCATGCTATTGAGAACTTTTGTGTATCAAGATTAGTTCATTGACAACGATTCACGAAGCTGCCATTCATATTGCCCATAGAGGGCACTTCTGCCTATGCCCCGCCACCCTCCCCCACACTTTTACTCAGCTTTCTATATCCTGTGTATGTACTGAATTATATATTTAGTTATCACAATCTAACCCAGCTCGTGGGTTGGCCATCCATAAATTACATCAACACGAATTAATTTTTGGAGTTTCAACCTCCGATGTCAATGTCACACGTGTTGATAAATGTGTGACCCCGTGGTTTGACGTCACATATTTTGCAATTTTAAAAATTTTGCTTCGGAGCGCCGACGAAACTTATAACCCATTCATCCCACTGTCACACGATGCCATGCTTTATGGTTCCCCTCACTCCCCCTTAACGTGTGACGTAAGCTATCTCCCCATAAGCGTCTTTAGGACTTGGGTCAATCTTACCCAGCCGGCGACTTCTGATTGGAACTCGACTGCGGCGTCTGCCCCCCGCTGTTGGACGGCGGCCCGTTGTCCTTCAACGACGTATTCGGCTGCTTCTGTATCGTCAACTCTTGTCCTGCCCAACGAACAAACACTTCAGTCACAAACGTCGCGCACGCTCACAAACACGTCAAAACGGACCGACAAAGTGATAGAACGAATTAGCCATAGAGTATGAAAGTATTATGTTAGCACATTTTCACCAACCACCACCAAATGAGAACAAATAGAAGTGAAACATAAAAAATAAACGCACACAAATTAAAAATAACGAATCTACTTCTAATCAACGAATAATACCTACTGTGCATAATTGCAGCGTTATAATCTTGTCGTTTTGAAAGATGGCCACGTCTTTATTAATGTAATGCAGGGTATATATTAGTACCACCAATCACAAACGTGGCCATCTTTCATGCAACACAAGCAGACGGTCAATGGTCGTAAGCAGAAACATATCACAGACCAATTGCAAAGGCACATTGGGGTCATTCAAGTATTACGTAAGCAAAACAGGGGGGAGGGGGGGTCTTTGCTTCGCTTATTTTCGATGACATGGGGGGTGGGGAGTCTATATGGTGATTACGTCAGCAGGATAAATATTTTTTTTCACTTTTTCAGATTTCCCACAATTTTTTTTTTCAAAATTCTCTTGAAGCAATAAAAAAAACCATTGAATGCAAGTACCAATGTTTACGTAAGCATGGGGGGGGGGGGCAAGAGATTTGCTTACTTTTGCTGACGAGGGGGACGGGGGGGGGGGTTTAAAAATTGCAAAAATCTGCTTACGTAATACTTGGACGGCCCCATACACAAAAATTCTGATATAAATGTCATTAAGACATTTCAATAAGACGTTCACAATTGACCCAAGAGAAATGATTTCTGTCAACGACCTATGTGATCAAGTTACCTTCGAACTGGTTGAGATACGATATTTGTTGCGGGGACGGCACCGGCATCAGACTGGGCTCCTTCTTGTGCTGCTGCGCCGCCAAACATTGGAGAGTTCGGACAAACACACCGTCGTCCAACTTCTCCAATATTTCTATCGCGGCCAACATTTGGTCCAATGTTTCCCAATCATTCCAATGACCGATGGGATCGTGTCCGTTATCGTGTTGTTTTTGTTGCCAATTATTTATTTTCGATGTTATTTCGTCACACGGTGGGATTTCAAGCGTCAAGCGGTTTGCGGGGGGAGGGGGGAAAACAAAAAATACGCATTACAACTACAGAAAACAAAAGGAAAAAAAAAGTGAAAACAAGCGCACTTCAAACCAGTTACTTTAAACGTTCATTTGGTGTGAAATGCTTTTATAGTAAACGTGTGGTTGGGAAAATGTCTAACACAGATAAAAAAAAACATGCACATCTACTACGTCTATGGCTTTAAATATTTTTAATGTGTGATCGCAAAGAATTATTCAGTAACGTTCACAGGTTCATCTATATAATAAGGACCTATTTCGTATTGCTATATTTTAATCTGTATCTCCATAAAGTCATGAAAGCGTTCAAAAAATTATTATTATATTATCAATTTTGTTAATGTTAATAAAATTTAGTTTTTAAAGCAGGAAAGTTATTGTCAATCAATTTATTCCAAGTTGAATTTTTTTTTTGTAAACCTGTGGCATTGCAATGCTGAACAAATAATCCGAGGCCTAATAAGTACATACATACATTTTGTATACCTAATGCCTTTTCTCTATACTATAATTATGTACTATTAATAAATGCAGTAATAAATGCATTAAAGTATATATATAAATTAATATCAGTACTGCGTACTGTACGTACCGGGTGCGTCCTGTTTCTGCGGCGGCTTGCAGTGGGCGGGGCTGGAGAGGGCGGAGCCCGCGCGCGACGCCTCCGCCGACATCGGGAGCCCCGAGCCGTGCGACGGGGACTGCGTTGCTGTTGTATGTACTTCAACATTAATTAATGCAACCTGTTTTTCTTTTAATGTAGTTTTCCTTTTAAATGTTAGTCAGTGTTCAAAATTCGACCATTGAAAATAACAGAAGAATAACCAAAAATCTTTCATTGATAAAATTACAGCACATTAATAGCTACTAAACCATACCAAAATAAAAAAATATATCTCATGTGGATATAAACAGTTCAATTCGTTAACGGAGGCATAATAACTGCCACCACGCTACCCTGTATGCTCCATAGAGCCGATTGTTGGGTAAAACAATGAAGTTGTTATCGGATACATATCTATTTACTTTCCTGAAACTTGACCTTGACTTAAATTTGATCTGATAAAGCATTGATACGACAATCTAAAACGGAATAGCCAACAAGCCACCGGATGGTCAGTGTTCACCGTCACCACGGACATTATTACCACCAAATGCATCAGCGACGCGTTGCCAACCGAGCAAGAGCGAAGCAAGCAACAAAGTAGCGACTTTCAAGCCCCTAGCCGTAAGACAATGACTCACTTCAGAGCAGGCGTCACGAAACAACAATAATGCCAGTAACATTGTGTATTGTGTAATTGATAATATAATCCTTACGCGAAGCCCTACGCAGGGGGCTACCAATGCTGTTCTGCCGGCCGGGGGTCGGGGTCTGTATTCTAGGCCAAAAATGGTTGGATTCTTCCTTTTTGCTTTGCTGTTGTTCCCAGATGTCACAAGTTGACTGACCTATAGGCACTGACGCGGACCGGTGTAGGGGGGACGCCCCGTACGGCGGCGGCGGGAGGCACCCGCCACGCTCCGAACACGGGGATTTCACTTGTGTACCTGAAACGTGAACGAAAAGCAGTGATAGCCGTGTGGTTGAACGTTGGACTGCCGAACCGGAGGGTCCGGGTTCAAACCCCGCACGCACCACTAATTTTCAAAAATTATGTGCTTATTAATATTTAATTATCACTTGCTTCGGTGAAGGAAAACATCATGAGGAAACATGCACATCTGAGAGTTCTCCATAATGTTCTCAAAGGTGTGTGAAGTCCACCAATCCGCACTTGGCCAGTGTGGTGGACTATGGCCTATACCCCTCACACTGTGAGAAGAGACCCGTGCCCAGCAGTGGGACAGTTATGGGTTATGATGATGAAGATGATGACCTGAAACGTTATTGCACCGTTACTTATCGCGGAACTGTCCCACCGCTGGGCACGGGTCGACGCTCGCAAGAGTTGTATGTATATAAATTGATCCTGTACCCTGCACTACACAATTTGTTACTACACGTAGAAACTCAAAGTACTCACTAAGATCATTGTCGCACGGCTTGGGGTCGTCAAAGAACTGATGGTGCAGCTTCTGCCAGTCGATGTCGTTGGGCGGCGGGCTCTTGGGGCTGCGCAGCGGCTTGTGGCCCCCGCCCAGCCCCGGGCCCAGCCCGCCCGGGTCGCCGGGGCCCATCTGGGGACAAAACGCTTATTGATTAGCCACTGACGGTCGATAGGGTTGACTCGCATAAGTTTTCTGTATAGACAGTATCGATAACTTTAACAAAATAAAAATCGACTTCAATTCAAATTGTTTTTAATCAGCCACGTAGTCGAAGTTAATTAAATACGCATTATAAGAGATAATTCAAAAATACTCGTCAGATCTTGAAAAAAATTAAATCAACAGCTATGGAATATAAAAACACCAATCATCAAACACACAATAAAAAAATTAGATCAAAATTTAATTTTAAAAGTAAAAAAACATCGCTTAAAAAGCTCTGTCAGGTGTGGGGTTCGAACCCACGCTCCCTCTCGGGAACCAGAGCTTAAATCTGGCGCCTTAGACCACTCGGCCAACCTGACTCGTACCAGAATAGTGAAATTTCGAATCACTACATAATATATCAAGAGCCTTTTGTTTTACTCAGGGTCAATTCCCATTAAAAGAGCAATAACGCCCGATAAGCATTTAAAAACCTTACGCACAAACGGAAAGTTCAAGTTCAATTGTAGCGAAATAATGGGTAGCACAATGCTATGTATGTTAAATATGATAAGGATCTAACGATTTATGTAGGTATTGAAACGCGTTTAGAAATATTTGTTGTTAATAAAATTAATATAGCAAAACCGGAATGGTTTCATTGAATTCAATATTTTTTTTGTCATAAGTTGTCGTTTTAAAAGTTATTTTATGACACATTACTTTGCCAAGGAGAGCCGGCAAGTAACTCCCCAGCAATTCGTTCACACCATACTTTATTCATTCAACAACTACTAACTGGACTATTACTAACAACAACTAACTATCACTAATAGTCCCTGCCTGGTACACATATCAAGCTAACCAATTAACGTTCTTACACCTGCTAATTGAACTAATCAAACTTGTCCCACTCTAAGTCTTGTCTATGTCTGAATATTGTCTATAGGTCGATCACAGTTGTCTGTGCAGCGGAGAGGTGGTACATTGTGATCCTTCACGTCATAGAGCTTGCGTCCTGCCTTTACAAGCAGGGTCTTAGCGGCCTCTCGGCCAAAGCTACCCTAAGATTGTGTTTAGTGGGTAGGCTCACGATAACCTAGGAAGGTTATCGCGAGTCCCACATAACCAACGCAGCCGGCTATGTTGGTATACATGAGCATTCACCCCCCCCCCCCGCATCCCCTCCGCAGGGTAGTCCTTCCACGTCGTCTGGACGCAAAACGAAAGTTATAATCAAACAGCTCACATTCCGCCCGCGGCCGTACTCGTCGCACATCGGCCCGTTGACCGGCATCCCGTGGTGGTCGGGCCCGCAGTCGCCGTGCGACACCATCCCGCCCATCATGCCGCCGTCCATCATTATACCGCCTGGAACAAACGGTTGTCGACATGTTGTAACGGTTCATGTCGACGGCAGAAAGCGGAAACGTCGTATCTCGAATTTTGGGCACCGCGGAAAGGTCATAACTCGAATTTTGGGCAAAATCACTTACGACGTTTCCGCGTTGCCCAAAATTTGAGTTACGACGTTTCCGCATTCTACCATCATCTATTCTCTATGTAGTTCGTGTTCATTTATTTTGGTGACTGCCGTTCATAATCATCATTACGATCATTTATAAAACTGCATTGGCAAATAAAATGTAAAAGTGAATTTAAAGTTCTACTTATTTTTATTTTTCAACCGTCTTCAAAAAAGGAGATTTCTCAATTCGACCATATATTTTTGTGTGTTTGCACATAACCTCGTCTTTTATGAATCGATTTTGATGATTCTTTTTTTGTTGGAGAAGGGATATCCCAAAGGTAGTACCATGATAAGGAAACCAGGATCTGATGATGGTATCCCAGAGAAATCGAGGGGAACCCTCAATTTTTTTTATTACGCGATTTTGAAGTCGGTCAGTAAATGTCTGCACCGAGCGGGAATCGGACCCGGGACCCTCCCTAGCTTCACAGGCAGGGCCCCTACCAACTAGGCTACTGGGTGGTCGACTTACTTTACCTACAATGGGGTTAATGGTACGGTTTCAAGTTTCCTTACCGTTCATTGCATTTAAATTAGGTCCCGGCATCATTCTCGGCCCTCCCATGTGTGGACCGCTCATCATACAAGGTTTAGGCCCACCCATACCACCCATGGGATTGGGCATCCGCTGTAAACAGAACATAATTCATATTTTACAACTTCAACACATTTATATTTTACACGTTTTATTAGCTTGACCTTGATGTATTAACGTCATAGAATCTATTGGATTTCAACCAATTTAAGAGAACTAAGTTATTTAATGATTGGCATGTGTATTAAAAATTGTTGACTAACATCATTATCAATATTGTTATTTGTTTAAAGAAATAGTTTGACCGTCCTCTCAAAGACGTCATTACATTTAACTCTCTATCATATCAAAGTTTTGTGATATTTTACCTAACAAAAACGATGTAAACAAAGACCAATTTGAATAGTACTGAATGAAAACGAGCATTAAGTATGATGGATCTAATTTTGAGATGTTTGATGGAGCAAAATATAAAAATGTACACTCACCCCCATGGGACCACCGCAACCCCTGCTCATGTGCATATCGGTGCACATCCCCGGCTTCATATCGGGCCCGCCGCACGCTCCCCTGATATTCTTCATCCCACAGGGTCCCATGGGCCCCATGGGACCGTTGGGACCCATTCCGGGCATCATTGGCCCGTTGGGTCCCATCATCCCGTTGGGCCCCATCGAGTTGTGACCGCCCATCCCCATTCCCCCGGGCCCTCCCATTCCACCCATCGGTCCGCCCATGGGCCCGTTCGGTCCCATGGGTCCCCCGGGGCCCATAGGTCCGCCCATAGGTCCGTTCGGGCCCATCGGGCCGGACATTGTGCAACTGGGCCCGGAGCTCATGCTGGTAGGCATGGAGACCATGGGGCCGTTAGGTCCGGAGCCCATCGGGCCGTGCACCGACATGGGCGGGAAAGGCATGCTCATGCTGGCGGTCGAGTTGGGCGGGTTGATGTCGTTGGGCGGCTGGTTCTCGCCGGGCTGGTTGGGGTTGGAGCCGCTCTCGGGGAACAGCATCTGCTGCATCTTCCGGATGGTGGCCAGCTGCTCCTCGCGGTGCGCGCGCTGCTGCGGCGTCAGATTCTCGTCCGGTATCTTGACGCCTGCCGACACGGACACTACAGCTGAACATTGTAGAATATTCAACGCTTGCTATTCGATATGTTCAATATTATTATTCACTACCTTCTGCCCACAATAATGTTGGGGCCACACCAACGAAAACGTCAACGTCAACGTCAATGCCGAACATCGCGATAATTATTGCGATAAAATTAACGTGATAAAGTGAGTGGCTACACTTGACAAGTGTGGCCCCAACATTCGAACTATCGCCCAACGGCAAACGGCAATGCGAATGCCGTTGTAAAATTATCGCGTTAAGTAGTGGCCACACCAACGTTAAACGTCCGTCAACGCGATGATTATCGGCGTTTCCCGTTAGTGTGGCCCCAGCATAACTGGAACATGGAACATTAACATGGAAATTAATGTAATGGAATATTTTTTGTTATAAATTTTGTTTTATTTAAATTATATTCCACTGATCTCATAACCAAAGTTTTTGATCTGTCCCCATTCCCTACCTCTCACCTGTTGCAATATTGGGTCACTTACTCACAGTTGACTCAAAGTAACGAAATGGTAACAAGTAAAAAAAACTTCAATATCAATAACCAAAATTTCTCAGCTGCAAATCTCTCCCCATACCCAAACTCAGGGCTTCTCAAACTTTTAGCTTCATAAACAACGACTGTGAACCGCTCATTCGTCAAATCCTGTCGCCCTGTCGCCGTGATGTAAATTTTTTCGCTAACCCTACGATTTAACTTTGACTAAGGTTGAGATCTATAGACGATACTTAGCCTTAGCTCAGACTTTACTTACGAAAAACCTAGCTTTGCTAAGACTGCGATTTGGTATTTATAGACATGTCACGCTGAGATTGTGCTCAGCATAAGCTAAGACCGCTAATGTCATAATACCACTATCGGTTTCATTACATGCAGTACACCTGCAAAGTTTTTCGTAAGTAAAGTGTGAGCTAAGACTAAGTATCGTCTATAGATCTCAGCCTAAGACTACACTAACGACCCGTACAAAAATCAATGTGTCCACCTTTGGGCCCCGGCTGGCAGGACATGGCCGAGCTGTCCGAGGCGTTGGGCCCTTCGCCCCCGCCGGCCTCCGAGCACGGCGGCAGCTGCGACGGCCCGTTGGCCATGCCGTTCGACATCACAGAGGGGTTTTTCTGGAAACAGACACCGTCGTAAGCTCGCCGCACGAAATACACATGAAATAGTTCCTCATGTCAAGTTGAAGCGGTAAAAATTAGAAAGGAAAATTGCCGTAAAAAATAATAATTTGGATAATTACTATTGTCTTAAAGTAAAATATATAATAAGTAAGTGGAAAGTAAAATAATATAATAAGTAAAATATATAGTAAAATATAAAAAATTATGTCCGAAATCTAACCTTATCCGTGTATATTATTTGATTGTATAGTTCTATAGGCAGTCTATGTATTAAATAAATCATAAAACGAATTACTACAATATCCAAGAATGTTACTATACTCACGGTGTCCCAGGGCATTTCACCATCAGCACCGAGGCCGTCCATGACACCACAGGACGGGGTGCCCCCTGGAAACCCATCCATGGGACCCATGCCCGGACCCATTTGCCCCATGGGACCGGGCCCGCCCTTCATCATCATCATCTGGTTACCGGGTCCACCCATCCTGCTTGGACCCATCATGTTCGGGCCCATGTGCCCCATGCCACCGTGACCCATGGGACCCATATTCGGTCCCATGGGGCCTCCCATCATGTGGCCCATCTGGTTGGGACCCCCCATCATGTTCGGCCCGCCTCTCATTCCGCCTCGCGTCTTTGCCATGGCCAAGTTGTTTAGCCACTGGGCTGGACTTTGTTTATTGAATTGGCCCATTTTTAATGGATGTTTCTGAAAAGTTGGTAAAAAAGTTATATTAACCTCATTTGACCCTAAAATATATAGAACTGAATTTAAAATTACATTCCTATTACAAAATTCCTGAATCTAAAATCCTAGCAATTAGTATTGGATCATTAAAAGCTGATGGGATCCTATCAGGTATAAAACTCACCTCCAAATACTTCTTGGTACCGGGTTGGGCGCAGTGATACGCAATGATGGAGTGATGTTGTCCGGATATAACCGACTCCGCGCCCTTATTCGCCAGGAGGGTTGAGAACACGAAGATTTGGCTTTGCTGCTGGGGGAACGCCCTTGTTTTACTCACTTACGTCATACAATGTGTATCTAATACTAAGGTAATAAATAATTAAATACTAAATCAGATTCTGAGCGCGGTACGCCTTTGCCTTTGATGGTACCAATTATATTATTGGCACAGCTATTCCTGACCTGCAGACCGGTTGGTTCGTAAAGTGTGGCCATAAGTATCCCACTTTAAAAAAAAGTTTTTCGTCTGTTCGACTCGACTCTCTCTTCTACTTTATGTCCCCTTACCATCAGGGAATGTTGTAAAGCAATAATTTAGTATGTTAAAAAAATGCTAATGTCTTTTGTTTTTATAATTGATGATACTGGTACGCATCTCTGCATATTGGTAGGCACGACACGAGATTAGATTCTTAATTTGTGTTACATGGCTCTGATACTATTTGTGACTAAACTTACTGCAGATAACGATCAATCTCTTTTCTATATAGTTTGACATCCTTAAACACTTTCATTATATTATTAAACAAAAAGCAGATTATATGTATTGGTCAATGTTACCTCCATACTGCCCGCTTGTTTGCTTATCACGTTCGAGGGTAGAGTCTGAGCCTCACTGGACATGGGTCCCATTGACACGCCGGGTCCCATGGGCCCCGTGCTCCCCATGCGACACGACCCCATACTCTCAGGGCCATTAGGGTTGCGACAATTCTGGTTACCATCCTGGGGAAACCCCATAAAAATTTAGTACTGTACTTTAACATTATTATTTTAAGTGTAAAATATTTTTAATAATAAAATTATTATTATTTTTAATAATAAAATAAAATAATTTGTAAGTTTGTTACTGGTAGAAATTCAGCCTGTCAACACTTGTATACATATCTGTGTGGCAGATGCAGATGATCTTAAGTGCCGATGAAGTGAAACTTCACACCATGAAATTTAAACGCGGAGATTACTTTCAAATAGTAATTTTTTACAATTAGTTACTTAATTTTATGACTATTTTCGTACTACGGAATATTCACATAGATCTATGATATTTACGATTGTAAAATGGTAACCGTCTTTTCCACTCCCATTACTCACGTTCCCCCACCACAGTAGCGTTAAACGTTTAACGCAACTGCCTCCGAACTCCAACTCACTAGGTTTTATTTCAATTAACAATTAACTTAACGGGGTTATTGGTGGAACTTAAAAAATATATTTTTTCTCAAATACATACATTTAAACAATGTAAAAGTATTGAAAGGCTACTCAACTCACCTGAAGATTCCCAGTCGACCCCCTGAGGCCGGTCTGGGGATCCAATATGTCATTGGAGTCTGATGATAAACGTTCTGACTTCAGCGAGCCTGGACCACCCAGCTCACAGGGCGGGGATTTTGTGGGGTCACCTGTAACAGACAATCACGTTTAAATAAAAACTTAGATCCTACTCAATGTAGAATTTGTCTATAAAGCGTTTATGTCTTTTATCCACTAACCTGATTAACCTCGAATTTTGCGTACATATAGTCAAGAGAACAGAGAGAGATATAGAGTACTTTTTATTCAAAAAAATACGTGATAGATCAATTAAAATAGATTAATTTATTTATTTATATCTAAATAAAATATTCATTATTATACATATTATTCATTTGTATTTATTCTACTTATTAAAATAAGACTGTTAGGCATCTATATCCTAAATCCAGCGAACTCATACGTAACGGGCAGTAGAAAACAGTAGATGAAGTATTTAATTATCTGAACAGTGGCTTTTATAACTAGGTGATGCACACGGGCATTCATTACTTTATACTTAGTAATTGTATAATATAATATAACAGCTGTATATATGTCCGTCAGTTATTGTATAATAAGCAAAAAACCGCTACCATCCAGACAGAAAAATAGATACGCAAACGCAATACAATCACACAAACGGAACATTCAAATGGAAATGTCAACAGTAAATGGAGTTAAAAAAATAACAAACGGTTGTGCGAAACGTACTAACTAAAAAAGTTCACCTTACTTCATTATGTAACGGTTGATAAATAAGAAATTACTTAGCAGTTGGTTGAAAGCGTTTTGTTCGAAACGATCTAATTTACATTTAACAAGTATGCATCAAAGTAGATTTTAATCTTTAATGGCTTCTTAAAAAGTAACGGTCGAGGCGAGCGGTTTAGCACCCGAAGATTTGAGATTAGCGACACAGCTTTGCGTTTTGGAAGATTCATCTACGACTCGACATTGAAACTGAAGTGTTTGTTTGAATAAAAAAATAACGACTTTTAAATAAACGTATAACGTTCTACGAAACGTATTTTTGTTGTCTATCTTTCAGTTAGTGTTGTGTTCTACGGAAATTTTAACCGCAATAACTTTGGCTGGATTTAGTTAGTATTGCCAGGGTGTGATCAATAGTAATTACAAGTAAATTAACTACAAGTAATAGCAAATACAGTACACATTGTGTTAATCCTAAGTGATCGGCCGAGTAAAACAACAGCGGGCGCAGTCAGTAGTAGGATGGGTGACCGCTAGTGGCAAAAAACTTGAGCGTTTCCGTGCTTCGGAGGGTACTTTAAGCCGTCGGTTCCGGTTGTTATCGTTAATTTTTTATCGTTTAGCCATCTCGAATGCCTTAGAGGGCATTAAAACATCCGATCAGCTACCTGGTAAATTTTAAGATAAATGAGAAACGCAAAAAATGAACAAGCGTCCGCTAGTGTTAAAAGTTTATATTATTACTAGTGGTCCCAGCGTACTTCGTACCGCTTTATAATTAAAAAATGTTTTAGTGATATATCGACAGCAACGCCACCTACCGGGTCCAATTGTGAATCTAAACCATTCTCGGATCCACCTGAAGACACACAAAAAATTTCAACCAAATCGGTCAAGCCGTTTAGGAGGAGTTCAGTCACATACACACGAACACAAGAAATATATATATTAAGATTAAATGTCAGTAACTATCTAGAATTCTAGACCGATGGTACATATTATATTATAACTGTTATGTCAGTATGACTGGTGGACCGTGTAAGGCTCAGTTCCTATATACAAACATATAACCAATCGTTAAACCGGTCGTTTTCCAGTAATAAGAAGGATCACTAATTACGCCTCGTAGATAGTTCTATTATCCGTAAGCAAAACGCATCATTTTTCGTATACAGGAACTGTTCGGTTCCTATAAGCCAACGAATGTACTCGGCACTGTCAGTAGATGGATAGGTGACCGCTAGTGACAAAATATTTTGAGCACTTCCGTTAAACTGTCTGTCCAGGTTGTTATCACTAGTTAGAAATCAATTACATTATGTTTTCAAAGCTGCCCGCGAATTTTTAATACACCTTAATTTTTTGCAATTGCATAAAACATACAACAAACAGAGTGTATAACGCACATACGAAAATTTGTCATTCGGTGATGTTACTATACTTTGTGATATCGCGTGTAAATAAACTTTAATTACGAACTATGATTGGGTAATTATGTATCTCACATCATTCATCCATCCAATCTGGATTTAGATTTAAACTAACTCTGACGTCTATGACGTCTAAAAAATAAAATTGCGTCCTTTGACAAATGCACGCTAAACGCTAAGCCTATAAAATGTAACATTTCAATGGACTGCGTAATTAAATGACAATTGTGAACCGAGTGTCACATTAAGTAATGGTCTCGTACGCTATGTAACTAACAGTGTAGATAACATCGCCTCGGCGTAGACCCGGTAACAATGCACGGCCATTGCATTGCTATGCGTTGTACGCTATCTGATATATCAATGTTTACAACGGCGATAACACTATACGGGATTTACCTGAACGTGCAATAGGCGCGTGTTGCACATGTTATGCAGATATTAGATAACATTGATAAGATCCAGACAAACACGGGCGGCAAATTTGAATATCGAGTTAACACAGTTGGCTTCATCCCATTCATCATCACCATCACCATCGCAACCCACAAATGTGACACTTTTGGGTACGGGTCTAATCTCACGATGTGAGGGGTACAGGCCATATTCCACCACGCTGTCCGAGTTCGCATTGGGGGACTTCACACACCTCTGAGAACATTATGGTGGTCTCTCAGGTTTTCAGTGAGAGGAATTCCTCAAGATATTTTTCCTTAACCGTAGCAAGTAATAATTAAATGCTAATACATCCGAACGGACTACATTCGGAAGCGCTCAATAAGTTTCTGCCATTTATTTATTTATGCCAGTTATTTAAGATTTATTTAGGATCGACACAAGCAACCAAGACTATGTGTTTTTTAGGTAGTAATGATGTTAGATTTGAGTATCGAATATTGAGACGTTATTTTAAATGATCCGGTATAATTGTGATCCTTGAAGCCAGGTAGGCAACCTTCTCGATGTCATCTCTAGATTAATCGTCAATGAAGTCCATTTAAAACAAAACATGTTCATTCATAGTGACTCATTCTGTTCTGTATAATAAAAAAAAATCGCTTTAAAAATACAAACCTCGTAAAAAATAAAAATAGAAGTCTTATACAATTCCGAATCGTTATCACAATAAAAAATTATAATATGTACGTGAAGGCATCGTCAATTTATTCGAAAGATCAAACAGTATCTCATACATTACATTATTTCTACAAATCCTTTTGAGAACTACAGGTCACAATATTGGACAACATGTCTCTGGTCAATGTCCAAAGCGGATAAAAAAAGCGGGCGACCGGACCACAATGACGTTTTTTGCGCGCTTTAATAAATGAGATCAATTAATAATTCACCCAACACTGAGGACCATACATGTAAAAAGTTACTTTAGTAGGTAGTAGATAATAAAAGTAAAAAACAAACGACCAAGTACAAATCGGACGCGCACACGGACGGTTCCGTACTACCGAGCGATGTTAACTCCAATTGTTTGGCTCATTGCAAGATAAAATTTACGTAAAAAAGTTACGTTAAAAATAACTAGTTGTCCTAAGGGTAACTAGTATAACTAAGGGTGTCGCTTTGGGAACTAGCTTTTTTAATTTTCATTATTTCTTGTGATAGCGGCCACAGGAACCCACATTCTGTGAAAATTTTCAGTGTCTACTTATTTCCGTTCACGACATAGAGCCCTGTGATAGACAAACATACAACGGACATATTAACAGGGTTCCTTCGTCACCCTTTAGGTGTTCCGTACCTAAAAACAGAGGAGAAAACTCACATCCAAGTTGTATTTTGCTGTATATAGCCTTTAATTTCATTTAAAACAACGATATTCCTTTTAACCATTTCCTTTAAAATACGTATTATTTTTCTTGATTAACGACCCGAGGTCAGGATTACGTCGGAATGACGTTGTTACTCATGTCAATATGCAACTGTGACCACTTGCCATCAGGTGGCATTATTAAAGCGTTTAAATTTTCATCTTCATAATTCAAACAAGACGTCGATTATATTTGCTTTGGCGTCATAGCGTTCGTTTCAACTTTAAATTACAACTTGAATTAGTCAGTACGTTAACAATGCTATTATGTAGGTTTTTGCTTTTTTATAATTTGCTAACTACATAATTAATTAACAGCTGAAGAAGTTACTGAATGGAAAAGTTATTTTATTGTTTGGAAACCAAAATACTATGCATAATAAAAACATTGAAACAAAAAAAATACCAATCGAATTGAGAACCTCCTCCTTTCAGAAGTCGGTTAAAGATATACCACACAAAAGGCAACCTTATCGCTACATAGCGATATATCCCAGGCAACCCAAGTTTTGAGAAGTAATACAAAGACAAATAAGTAGAAGGGGTAAAATATGAGTAAGTTCAATTAAAATTCGACTTACCGTCGCTATCCATAAGGCCGTCAATCTCAGTCTTGATACCGTCCACCCCGAGGTCGGGGGCGGAGTCGTCGCCGGACTGACTGTGGGGCTCCATCTTGACCCTGTGCGGCGGCTCCTCGGGCTCTTTCTTCAGCGCTGCTGGCGTGGGCAGCGACGCCGATGGCGGACGAGACCCGTGACCTGGGATAAAAAGTTTATTTACATTTATTACGTGTGTACATCATTCAAGATCATAGCATATTAGACCAACTCGACCAGTTCAACTCACTCGTAGGAAGCATTGAAATATGAGTTTTTATCTTATTGCTTATGGTTTAATTTTCAACAATTACCTACTCAAAATATTCAAAACTAGTGGATCACATGCCGTGGACGTGTCGTACAACTACGGCCAACTCCAAACTTACCGAAAATTCAACCGCAAAGTACACAATATAACGCTCATATTCCAATGCTTACCTAGAAGTTAAATGGGAGTCGAGTCGGAGTTAAGTTGGTGTATAGAGAGCAAAAAAAAATTGTCTGTTATTTTCTATGAAAAATAAATACCTAAATATACTATAATATACTCTACGAGTATTAAGGGATATAAGTGACAATGAATATAATACATAATACATACATGATACTACATACAATGGTAGTGTTACTTTCATAATAATGTAATAACATACAAGACAACTTGCAAATTATAATGACTTGTGACTGCAATAATTATATGGCTACCAAGGGACAAGATCTTCTAATTAAAGAGTAAACTTCATCAAGCTGCTACAATGATTCATGGTATTCATAGAAGGTATCATTCATAGAAGAGTATAATAATATGGAAAGTCAGAATAAAAAAAAATTGTTAATAAAAAAACCAGGATCAATTTACCTTAGAAATGAAAAATTTCAGTTTTTTATACTTAAATTAATATTCATTAGTAACGCACATTTAAAATTAAGTTCATTAAACTCAATGTTCTTGTAAAGAGAAATGAATTAATTACATGCATCGATGGATAGCATGTAGATTTGCTTTCACCATTGTGAATTATTTGTCATTTTTACAGAAACTAATGCATTATGATATTATATTCCATATATTTTGTAACTATTAAACTTGAAACAATAAATATTTCTTAACTTAACATAAATCAATAATTAACAATAGCTAAAAGACTTTCAGTCACTTGACTATATTACTTTTTATAATTTTTTTTTGTAGTTTATTTTAATAAAAAACTCAGTTTCATACTTATTTTTCTTGAAACCAATACCACCAACGAAAATAGTATTCAAAGTTGTCCGAGGGCCCAAGTCTGTTTTTAATTTTTTTTAAACAAATTTGAAAATAAAATTCAAATAAAGTATTGTTGATGTTACCTTAGTCCAGTTTCACACTCGCGTTTTTCTATCAGTATAAAAATGTGTATTTTTATTAAACCTATAATAGCTTATCTTAAATCAGTTACTTCATCAAACATTTTTTTGGCACCAGGGCACTCTTTAACAATGTTTTCAATAAATCTTTTTTTAATTATTTGTTGTTTTTAAATAGCACATTTTATTTTTTTATTTAACCTTATGTTTTATTATAATTATGGTTGTTAATTTTTTTTAAGATCACAGGTCTCTTATGGATACCTTGAGAGTTGAACAAACTGTTTCCAATAGTTACCTGGTTCAGCAGGATCATTGGGTTCATCTTTGAGGCGGGCGCCGCCGCCTTTCTCCTTCTCCTTGATCATACCCCTACGTGCCTTCGCCAACTTGACTGCGGAGAACAGACAATTGTATTGTTAATAACTATGTCTGTTACACATATCAATACAACATTTTACAGTGAGCAATCAAATAGTCGTAGATTCGCTATAGACATAATTCAAAAAGTTCCGAAAATTAGGTCGAAATCGGGCTTTTACGGGCATGTTAATACTAAAACGTTATTCAAAAAGTTTTCTGGACTCGCATCAAGAACGCCTAAAAAGTACCCTTCAAACAACAAATGCTGGGCAATTCGCACCCTTAATAGTCCTAGGTTGGAGAGAAATGCGAATTTCAATTTAAGCTAAAAGACTTATAGACGCCGCGATCTAACCGCCGCGTTTTTACCGCCTAGTGCACACGTTATTTTAATTATGATCACAATGATAAACCTAAATAACGTCATATAAAACTGAATATTTCAATTCTATAATACACAATAGTACAATATAGAAACCGAATATGAATAGATTTTTTATAGCTAATTAAATATAGAACAAGAATACACCTAGTTATTTAAAAAAAATATTTTAAGAGTATGTTAATATTTAACTAAACTTCTATAACTTGAATATGATACAAAAAGGGCAAGGGTGAAAAGTGAACCAGCGTGCTGTGTAGTTTTGATTGATTATGCTAGGATTGGGATAAAGAGAAAAATAAGATGGTAGTAAGAGTAAAATAACATACATAGTTAAACATTCGTCCTACCAAATTGTTATGAGTAAACAACAAGACAACGTAGCCATTTGGCCACTGTCTCAAACAGGAGTCATCATCATCATCACAACCCATAACTGTCCCACTGCCGGGCACGGGTCTCCTCTCACAGTGTGAGGGGTATAGGCCATAGTCCAAAACGCTGGCCAAGTGCTGATTGATGGACTTCACACATCTTTGAGAACATTATGGAGAACTCTCAGGTGTGCAGGTTTCCTCACGATGTTTTCCTTCACCGAAGCAAGTGATAATTAAATATTAATACGCACATAATTTTTGAAAATTAGTGGTGCGTGCGGGGTTTGAACCCGGACCCTCCGATTCGGCAGTCCAACGTTCAACCACACGGCTATCACTGCTCGATGGCTTCATGTAAAGGTACCAGTAATAATATTAGGAATATTTATTAACACAATAGATATTATAACAATTTTTTGTCTTTGTCAATTGGTCTGTGCATTTGTTCCTGCTAATCTCAAGAAAGATGTATCGGATTTGAATATAGTTTTCACTGATGTAGGTATTATAATAAAATTGGAGTAAGTTTTGGATTTTATTTTAATCATTTCACAAATGAAAAAATATGTATATCTTTAAATTGATATAATTTAAAGAAAGATATAATTTAAATATAATTTCTACAAGGGAATTCCGTGAAAGAGCTCACAAGGGTTCTTCGCAATTAACAATGTAAGAGATTGAATGCTTTCTTAAAGGGATTTAGGTAACTAGCATTCCCCCGCGGCTTTGCATGCCAATTTTCAAAAATCCTTTCGTAGTGCTCACTTGCGTCACTTGAGGAACCTATGTATATAAAAAGTGTCCAGTGAATTCATTGACAAAATAAAAGTTTCAGTTTATCCCTTTTTTATCTCCTTAGGGGATATTCCATAAATCCTTTCTTAGTGCTCCCCTAAACTCCCCAAGGAACATACTTACATGCCAAATTTCACCTTATTGCATTCAGTAGTTTTGGCTGTGCGTTGTCTGTCAGTCATCCAGTAACACAAGAGTTTTATATATATTGATTTATATACTTACTAAAGCTTTTTTAAATAAGATAGCAAATGAGCATACAGCACCTCCGTTTGTACTACTACTTTGAATAGCATTGTCTTTTGTGCAATAGCTTCCAAAGTTTAGGAATCACAGACCTATGATGTCTAGTGTGTTGAAATGTGACACAGGATAAACATAATTTTAATAACCATAATCAATTGTGACAATTGAATGATTTCAATAATCATTTAGTGAAGTTAGTTTTAAGGCATTTGTTTTGTCTAACATTAATTGGACGTAGTTATGCGAAAATGTTCCAGTCCACAAGGACAGCAATTTGAGAAAAATGCCATTTAGTGTTTTCAGTGGTACATTTGCCCTAACCAGTATAGGCAAATACTAGATTTTAATGTAGTAAAATAATCATTACAAATTATCATGTACACTATCAAAAAATGCATACTAGTCACTTTAACTCAATTTGGGTGACTTGTGGGTTGGAACATTTTTGCATAATCATGTCCAATTTATCATTTGCTTCAGTGAGTGAGTGTGAATGAGAATCAGCATGTACATGTCTGTGTTGACTGCCAAACTGACTTTGATATTGTGATGAACTTGAACTAATGGAATCATGCTACTGTTAAATAAAGTTTAAAAATATGTTTCAATGATGAAATAATTTCATCCACGAGTCAAGAATAAACAGATTTTTAACTTGCGCCTTGAATATTGTATTCATAGTAAAATATGGATGTTATGTAAACTTTGAAGAACATATTTCTGTAATTTATTTTAAATTGTACAGCTTAATCTGTTACTCAGAATGCACTTTAAAGTACAAAAGACTGATTTATTATGAAGTGTGAAACTCACAGCGTTCAAACAAAAAATTACAGTAATAACACGCAAGTTGGTGTAAATAAAAAAATTACCTTTGATTTACAATAAGGATCCATTAACCAGATGTATAACACAAACATGAGACAGCTGAGTGCTTTATTTGTAGTTAAAACACTGTTGTTTACACAAGACTTTAGCAATTGTGTGTTTGACAACTGAACAGATGTTTAGCCTGAATGGTGCATCAAATAGAGATATTACCTGAAATGAAATATTTTGCGAAGGAAAATGTGATTGTAAACCGAAAGAGAGTAAGCTTTTTATTTAAAGTACAGAGATGAGAATTTGATGTATCTAACCTATATCTTGCTCTGCATTGGATAAATTGAATAGGACAGAAAATTATTTACCAAAAATGTATGCAGAAGACATTAATTACAATGAACACGATTGATATTGTTAAAGTAAACATTTGTGTAGTGCAATTGTATACATACAAAACGATCCGAGAGCTTTCGTCACGGGCGCAATAATTGGCACATGTCCCACAAATCCACGGAGCGGCACTTCATTACAAGAATGTCATTATGCTGCAGCAAACGATCGAAAGATTATTATAAATAGAGATCTCGGGGAACCTTGGCGATCGGACGCTCGCGGCGCCCCACTGCTGTCCCGCAGCCGCGCCACCGGCCGACAGGAGCCCCTGATCCGATCCAGATATTCTATCAAAACGAGTCTACACCACCGAACGCCATAAAATTCCAGGTTCACTCTCCATACATAAACAATGAGATAGATCGGGTGTAGACGGGCGCGAAGCGCACGAAACGCACGTTTATTATGGCCGAATTATCGCTACGGGCACGCCGTTCGAACGAGACAACACCGCCAGTGAGAGCGTCTAACATTAATTTATATCATTCGTGTGATCTAATTAAGGTATAACGATGGGTATGCAGTAAGAAACAAAAAATCGGGATCGCTGACATTTTTGTTTATGGTACATCGACGAGACGAGATCCAGAATCCACAAATAGCGAATAAACGTACATGATTACCGCCTCCTGACGGATTCACTAGCACTAGATAACACAAAACACACTGATTCTTCACATTTATGTAAGTTTCATCGTCAAAATAAACTCATATAATTAATTTCTTTCTATCAGCATATAACACAAATCACCACGCACACACAACACAATATACATAATATATGTACACCAATACACATGGGATGGATTCTCACAAATTTCCTTTTCTACACAAAAACAACAAAAGTGTGAGAATTGTAAGATCTCGTTCGGATACTCATAACCACACTCAATTCTATACTAAGCGTGTGCTGTACTATACGCGATATACCGAAAGATTTTTTTCAGTTTATGATAATTATAGTAATAAAACAAAACTCTATTATCTATTTTCAGTATTTATGTTAAATTGTGATAAATGTACTAATATTTCTTTATTTCTTGACTTTTTAACTTGATGTTTGGGCAAGCATTTGTAAAATCGTGATTTTTTAAATTTATAAACTATGACTACGCTGCGAATGACAAAACAAAGTATTAAAACATTACTTGGATACTCTTTTCTTTTCTTTAAAATTAAGAAATAACCACTCGAAATTTATTTACCTATGACAAAATATAGTTTACGTAGTAAATCAACATTACCGACAACTAAAACAAAAAAAGACTTGTTCAAACATTTACGTATTTCTAGAATAATATAAATTTGTAAGTAACTTTACGTCATTATGTCTAAACTATTAACATACATAACATAATGTTATTTAAAAGTAACTTTAAAATTAATTGTAAGTGATTCTGATAGGATAGGATAGGATGTACTCAAAAAGAAAGTAAATTTTCACTTGACATAACCGTATACCAAATAAAATAGTAACTTTTCCCAAACGAAAGTAGGTACATAAAGTCAGCCAATTATAATATTAACATTTTTTCAAATACACACAGTTTGTACTCTAACAGGGTCATTAGTACAGTTTTACTATTTTATCTAAAACTGTATGTACGCTTATCCGAGCGGATGAAGAAAAAATATAAAAACAAAACCAAATGTACTGGTTTACCAGGATTATTATAGAAATTAAAAGTATAATTTAAAAGGATCCAAAAGTTTTATGTATTACTTTATTAACTATTTATTTTGGATATATTTCAATTACTAAAAAGTTAAATAAATATTTTTTTATGGCAACTATTACAAAGTCAGCAATTTAGTCTATGGATCATATTAATTTAAAATTCAAAATGGATGCAAAATCATAATTATTAGGTAATATGCTACATTTTACATCGTAACTATGCCACTCTAAAATGATAAATTATAAAAACTTTGTTTCGTTTTAGTGTTATCTAAAGGGTTTATATTATAGATATTATTCATTAATAATTTATTTTCATTTCTTTTTCCATTGGCAAAGCTAGAAATAAAAACCCCCTATAAATTTAGTTGAGTTTAAATTAAAATTAATGCTCTTATTTTTGTTCTATCGGTCAATTTAAGTTTACAGTTATTAACAAAAACTAATTTATATCTCCCACATATCTGGGAACTAATGATCTTGGCTATTAGCCAAGTTTTATTTCTTATGTTTATAATTGTTTAACACAATTCTAACTATTTTGTCCCTTTCATCGTCATCAATTCAATCGTTTCTTTTTATTTAATTACATAAACTGTTTATTTGAACAGCTTATGTAGTTTCGTGTTTTGTTACACTGCGCGTAGTGCGCATAATACAGTACAATACATAATACAGTACAAAGCGCAATAGTAAAAGTACTCTGTGGTCTACGCTGTCCATAGACATTTGAGAGGAAGATTGTTGCCACTTTCGCTCTTGAATTTGTATGCCGTTCGTCTTCGTAGTATACGAAAAAATGTTGTGTCTATGGTAATTTTACGGTGAAGGGAGGAGGGACGATAGATTTCGCTTCGTTGTCGCGTATTATAATTTTTTAGTGATTTACGATAAAATTTGTTTAAATGGATTGAATTCAGTGACACTGTTTGGTGCTATATGTGTGTACTGGATGCTTCAGTGGCTGCTGCGTTCTTCCGCCGTGAACATTTTGGCCGCTCCCAGTGCCCAAAGTACGTCAGTCATCAAGTATTTTTCATGCCGTTTGTACTACTTGCTAATAGTAGGGGCCGTGTGATAGTAAAAGCTGTTGGAAAGTGCATTCATATGGGAAATTGATGTCGTAAAACCTATCTCACGTTCCATTTAACTAAGAGTTATGAGTTGGTGGTGAAGTCCGTGTAGTTTGGATGTTTGTGGCCATTTTCGGTGTATATTCTTACTGTGCTATTTACGTGTCGTTTTGTGATAATAATGAGTTGTACGTGAGGATAAGCCGAAGGACCGTGATTAGTAAGCTATCTGTACACATACTTAACTATCCTTATGTTTAAGCTAACTCAAGATTATTTTCATGTTACGTGTTTTCGCAGAATTTTTTGATGTTCTGTAAATATTACGGTTCGAATTCATAAACTAGGTAGGTTTGTCTGTCTCCTCATTTAAAGTTATATGTAACTTTGGTGGAACAAAGTTTGTCAAGTCCAGAGCAGAATGCTTCTAAGTAGAATATATTTTAGGAGTAATTGAATGTACTTTCATTCAGATTCAATCCCAAGAATGTTATCACAAATTTTGAATAACGAATGATGATTTTTTTATTTACTATTCATACGTAAACTCCAAAGCAATTCTAAATACCAGTATTGGTTTATCAATGTTATCATATCTCCACATTTACTGTCATTTATTTGCTTGCCACATCCTAGTACTCCTGAACAGAATACCAACAAAAATACCGTTGTCGAGCGAATAGGCTTTTACTAACTTGCTTAGTACTGTCTTTCATCACTGCTTAATATTGTATGTGTGTAGAGGTATATTGAGTGTGTGAATAGTATATGTAGAGAGTAATTGAGGATTAACTTTAAAGCATGAAAAAATCCAAGTGGGACCCTCAGGATTGCCAGTTATCTGGGTAATCCAGGAATTTTGTATGTTGCGCTATGTCTAGTAATTAGATTTTAATGTCTCGAATTTTAAAAATTTCATTTTATTTATAACTCGTGTTGATTTCTTACCCAAAGTTTACCTTATCTATCATCCGTAAGGAGGTGCTTAATTTTTTTTATCTACACTAATATTATAAAGAGGAAAGATTTGATTGTTTGTTTGTTTGTTTGCATCGAATAGGCTTCAAAACTACTGAACCGATTTGAAAAATTCTTTCACTGTTGGAAAGCTACACTATCCCCGGGTGACATAGGCTATATCATATATTATAAAAATGAATTGCTGTGCGTTAGTCACGCTAAAACTCAAAAACGGCTGTACCGATTCGGTTGAAATTTTTTGTGTGTCTTCAGGTGTATCCAAGAATGGTTTTGATTTACAATTGGACCCGTTAGGTGGCGCTGCTGTCGATATGTCACCATATTATTATTTGTTTATTAATTATAGAGCGGTACGAAGTTCGCTGGGGCAGCTAGTATGTTATAATATACAAGTTATAAAGAAACACGTAACATCATACAAATTATAAAAGGAACACATAAGTTGTAAATAATAATTGCAATTAAAAAAAAAGTACCTAGAAACATTGCTGAGGTCTACGCATAATATATAATTATCTATTCATTTTCATATTAATTCTACCCTAGTAGAATCTTCCTGCAAACTAAGCACATATCTGATAAGTCTGATAAACTTAGAACCTATACACCTAATATTATTTACAGTCATACTCCATTTAGATTAAAACAAGTTAATCTAGATGATATTAGAATTTTACTGTCACGACGTCTGAGATTCCTACATGTTAACCTTTATATGCCTGATATCTGGATATCTAACTGCATTGCATTGTTGGCCAGGAGGGTAGTAGGACACTCATTTATTTAACTAAAACATGGAAAAAAACACTATAATAAAATAAAATTGAATAAATAGATCCATAAACTTAATTTCTATTCTGAACAAACATGCTTAATACATTGAATACCACCAAGACTTAAAAATAACTATTATTTAGTATGTCTGCAGTAGCAAACTTGTCCTGGAACTATATTTGACTAGCGACCCGCCCTCGCTTCGCTTCGGGAAACTTATTATCAAGTGCTTAAATATAAAGTTTCATGGTTCTTTAAGAGATGGCGCTAGGCGTTCTTATTCTTTAAGTTAGGAAGGTTCACCTAGATGGCGCTGTGCTTAAAACCCGAAGAAATCCCATACAAACTTTCAACCTTTATTTCAACTTCTTCATCCCTTTTTGTCGCAATAAAAGGTAGCCTATGTCCTTTCTCAGGGTCTAAAGATTGTCTGTGTCAAATTTCATCAAAATCGGTTGAGAGGTTTAAGCGGGAAAGCCACGCAGACAGACAGACAGACAGAGTTACTTTCGCATTTATAATATTAGTAGGGACTAGCACATCATTATCAATTTGGTTTTAAGATTAATCAGTTCTGCCATATTATGGACCTTGCATCATCCAAGTAAGTAGTAAAAAGTTCCTTATTCTTTAAACTTATTATTACAAGCTTCTATTTTATTGAAATTTGAAATATTATGTGTAACTTTTGCCATACAAATTTTTGTTGTTTACAACATTTAAGGTTAGGTAATAATTGTGCAAAATTAATTTTTAAAAGGTGTTTGTAACTTTTGTTAATTAAGTCATTATTATCCAGTACCGCACAGAGGTAGTTGTAGGACTTCTAGGACACCCTAAAGCTAGCCATTTACGCTCCTGACCACATATGTTGCACAACTGTGCATATCTATCCACTACGTAGCTCCAGTTTACGTGATAAGTTTAACTGTACTGGCAAACCGTCGCGTTTACCTTAGCGAGAATGGCTAGCTTAAAACATGGTTAACGTTAACATGGTGGTGTCATTCAGAACATGCAATTTCTCCCTTAATTCTGGTTTATATGTCGCTAATATATATATATATTTGTCTAATTCATCTCCGCCGCGGCGGAAACAGTCGGTCGAGGGTGAAGTTGGGATAACTGGATTTATTAGTAACAGCTATGGCATGCGCCAGGCTTTTATTTTGTTTTATAAACGATCACGTTCAGTTTTGCGGCGTGATTCATAACATCGGCGGGTTTTTGCGGAATAGTTCTTATAAATAAGACGGTCGTGCGTCGTATTCAAGCGTTATGCCGAATTAGTTCTTGGGATATATACCATATCACATCATCATACCGTATTGTACATTGATATAGTAAAAATATCTCACTGATCGATGTCTGTAGGTATAGTATAACAGGATAGACATTAAAATATATTTGGGAAAAACTATTCCTGGAGGTATTTTTCGTGTGTGTGTGCATTTGTTTCCGCTTATCTTATAAACTTGCAAATAAAGAAGTATGTGCATATTAGAATAAATTCATACGATGTTAAACTTCATTACGGCATATAGTTTTCAGGGTTTCGTACCCAAAGGGTAAAAAACTGAACCGTATTAATATGCCGCCGATGTCTGTCTGTCGACTCCGTTCCCGACACAACTCCTAATCCGACTTTAACTTTAACATCGTGCCCTAACCGCACTTATCCTACTGTATAATTTGTCGTTGCTGTCGTAATTCTTCGCATCTTAAAAAAACAAAAATAATATGAATTATGGAGTGCGCACAGTACAACGACTCCACGACCGACAGACGCCAACGCGACTAAAACCTTGACAAAGCTAACATTCAATTATGAGCCTTATATCTTTGAAGGTAAGGTTGAATTTCGAACTTATACTTAAAAGCCCTGTACGGCTCGCCCTACACCCATAGCCGTTCCGTTTCGAGACCAACGCGTGGACGTTGCGTTGACGACTCACCGTAGACGAGTAGTCCACGCGTCGACCGACACAATGACGTATCACGTAATGTAACTAGCGTCGGAGTTGAAACGGAGTGGAGACGGAGTCGAGTTGACGTCGATGAAGCGTTGATCGCGGAACGGAACGTCGCACAGTGGGACGAAAATCAGCTTTCATAGACATAGGAATGTTAATTCATAAATATCGCTGTTTTTGTTGGATATGGCTTTTGTTTACAGTAACTAAGCCTACATATGTAAAAAAAAGTAATTGGGCATTTATGCGAATGATTTATATTGTTTTCGAGAAAAAATTGTATAGAGCTTTCTTGAAAAATCCGATTTTCTACGGACCTGCAAGTCAAACCGTAATATCCTTCTAGGGAGTGTTACTACTAATTATTTGTAATTTTTTGACATATCACATACAACGGTTACAGCTGCAGAATTTTTTTTAAAAATCGTTAAGTATAATGTACATTTTTTATTTAGTTTAAAGCTTAATTTTTCGGCATCCACTCTAAATATTCTCTAAATGAGTGATAAAAATTGTGTATTATCATTTTGTAAGAGCATGCAACCCAGACACGTTGTAGAGTTAATAAGTTATGAGAAGTGAGGGCAGTAAATAATTATACTTTTGTTCATTTATAAATATCATATATTTATTGTTGCTAGCTTATTAAATTATTTAAATGAGCTTAAATATCAAATACTATGACAAAAAATATCAAAAACACTTGATTAAAAAAATGAAAAAATGTATACTATATAACATTTTCCTATATAATATTCAAATAAAAATAAAGAACTATTAATAAAAAATTAAACTCTCCTACTACACACTACTTATGTATGATAATACTATACAAAACAATACAAGAAATAAATAAATAAAAATGTCTATTTATCTCTACAAACAAGGCCTCTTAAAGACTAGAGTTACAAAAGAAAAAAATAACATTACTAACTAAAGTTTGTGGGAGGGGAGCTGATGCAAGTCAACAGACCCCATGTTTTGTGATCAGAAAAATTTGTACAGGGCAATAAAAAATTTCCTTAAATGATAAAAAAATGTATAAAAAATAAAATAAAAATACAACAAGCACTTATCTACTAATTAATCAAAATCGCTTTCATCTGATCCCAATTCAGAATCAGGTTCCAAATTGGACATATCTACAACTTCAAATGGAGATTCTGGAAACTTGATCAATTCTAAAGTTTCAGCGAAGAAATCCTTACCTTTCTTAGTTTCCAATTTCGGTCTTTGAGAAGAGATTAATGGATCAGACGAAAGAATCAGCATATTTAATATATCGGCATTTGAAGCTTGCCTGGACATTTTTCGCGAATTATGTTCCCGAAATCTCCTAAAGTCTTTGTTGCGGGCCTCTGAGGCTTCTTCTGAAAGCTTACCTATCGGAACAATGTTATTATTGGCGATTATGTCTGCACCATGTATCAGCAGCTTATGAACGGTCGATGACATATGGTACCAATCATATAACTCCACGTATCTTTCTGCAGTTTTACGTGCATATTCTTTAAATTTCATTAGCTCAATTACCTCTCCAGATGTTATTGCTTGAAGAATAACAGCAAATCTTCTGACTAGCTCTTCATCCAACCCAGTGATGGCTGCAGTTATATCGGGGAACTCGAAGAACCTTCTTGCTGTATTCCCGTCATTTGTTGTCCCTGAGCCTTGTTTCACAATATCAATCAATAGATTGAGTTCATCTTTGAATTTATTTTGAATTATTCTTTTTCGATTCTCTAGCAAATCCTTGTGCTCTTGTCCTCGTGCAGCCCACTTTTTGAAGTCCAGTCTGTATGCAATATGTAAAAGGCATTCCATCGTATTTATACGAGCGTGTAACGATGATAGTCCAAATTCGTATACATCACTGTTCACTGTTTTTGACGTTGCAATATCCAAGCGGTTCATCTCTGTAGGCTTAGCTAAGCAGAGATAACACGATGCATTCGATCTGGCTTCCGAAAGATACGTACAAATTTTAGCATCAATCATTGTCATCTTAAGTTGATGGCTCACCTTGTTTCTGTTGCAATCAGTGGGGATAAGCAACTTAATTTCGTCGTCCATTTGCTTTTTGTGACTGATGACCACTTCTTCACTTTCCTTAATAAATGTGAACTGCACTGGACGACAATATAACGCTGAGCATGGCTTGGGATTCAACCACAAAATTTCGTCTCCATCAGTCAGGCTTAATGGCACCAAGGACGTCATAAATATGCTTGAATCTTCTTGTTGTCCATCCATTTTCTGTTTATAACGACTTTGGTTCGAAGCACCATCAAAGCCCCACTTGGATATTAACTTTAAGTCCTTATTTTGCACACTTTCAGGAAGACTTTCCAGGATCCTCTTCACTGTGATGTCAAGCAATGCTTGAAGCGTAATTCTTGCTGATGAATCCGTTACAGTCACTGATTGCTTACTAGGGTAACACTGTTTTTTTACTTGCTGTACTTTATAATATGACGGATAAATGTCAGTTGCACCCTCTCGGATGGTAGTCTCTCTCAGCGTCATATATTGCCACTTTGACAATTTCAGCGAAAGAAGCAATCCTAGTGCTTTTTCTGGAGTAAAGATAACTTTTTTAACTGGTTTGTTAATCATTTCGTTAAATTTTGTTGCTGCTTCTGGATTCTTCAACATATATTCGATAACAGATGCGATATCTTCACGACCTTCTTCCTTTAAAAGAACTGCAGCGGAATATGCCAATTCATTTGGATTTTCATTTTTGTGATCATCAGACCTTCTCTTCTTTTGTTTGCTTCCAAGATCTTCAAATGCTTTCCTTGATGTTTTTGTCATTGTCCCAATAGATGATGTCGATGGTCCTGGACAGATTGAAAGTGCACTAGGTCCTGGCTGTTCTTCTTCACTGGATTGTGGCATGACCATACTGATTGGCACGCAACTTGGCCAATCGACATTAGACTGAAGCCAATTTTCGTACTGCTTTCTGAATGTATCCAGAATGCGGTGAGATTTCTGCCATCTTTGTGATGCAGCACGTGTGAATCTTCGACAAAATTCCTTAAGTGTCACCCGATCTTCGTCCGAAATGCTATCACCAAGTCGATTTACAACTGCACTAAACAATACTTCATAATCGAATGAAGTACCTTCCCTTCTCAGCACAACAAACAAGTCTAAATTGGTACGCAGACTTTCCATTTTAAATATTTCACAGTTCGGGATTACGATTTAATGTTAACAGCACAAAAGTTTGAAATAAACTGAATTATGTGTTAAAAATATTGTTCATTTATAGTTGTTATAGGACTGATTTTAAATGATTAGCAAATTGACGATTTCTTAATTACTCTCTTTAATAATAGTTAATTAGTGCTCATATCTTTACTTCTTTATTATTACTAGAATTCATTCCTAATTAGCCAATCACTTTTCAGAATAACCTACCTAATTACCTAATCACTTTTCAGAATAAAATAACAATAACAATTTTTTTTGGTATGTTCTATTAGAAAATATAATTGTTTACTTAGTTAATATCACTTATTCACACCAGAAAGGTAATAAAATGTAATTAGTACTTAGTGTTTAAAAAACTCAATGCAATAAAATTAAATAAAAAAAGGATCACACATATCGATTTTTAAAAAAAATTCTGCAGAAGTAACCGTTGTATGTGATATGTCAAAAAATTACAAATAATTAGTAGTAACACTCCCTAGAAGGATATTACGGTTTGACTTGCAGGTCCGTAGAAAATCGGATTTTTCAAGAAAGCTCCATACAATTTTTTCTCGAAAACAATATAAATCATTCGCATAAATGCCCAATTACTTTTTTTTACATATGTAGGCTTAGTTACTGTAAACAAAAGCCATATCCAACAAAAACAGCGATATTTATGAATTAACATTCCTATGTCTATGAAAGCTGATTTTCGTCCCACTGTGCGTCGGAGTTGAAACGGAGTGGAGTCGGAGTGGAGTTGACGTCGAGTTGGTGTAATGTGCGCACTCCTTTATAATATCACGTAGACAAAGTAATATTTTCATAGTATTCAGGAATTTTCCGTCTATTATTAATAAAATTCAATTATCGTAAATACTTTGAACCCTATATGGAGATGGAGATGTTATGATCAGGACAAATCCTTACGCTCGAAGGCTGCATTACCATTCATTTTACCATGCTGACAGTGGTCGAGTTTGGCAGGACTCCAATGTCGTACGATATCATTTGTGTTGGCCCCTGATCTATTTGACGGTGATTTGTCGACGACTAATTTAGGTATCTGCCACTCTGTCCCCCGTGTCATATTTCACGTTGTTGGTGTTATTTGCTTGATCAGTGTGGACTTGACTTTACCAGTTGTGATATATCTAATACATATTTGTAAAATAGACAAGAATTAGGTATTTATAATATTGTGTTTCGTTGCACTTATTATTAACTAACTCGTTACTGGTTACGAATGGAATTGGTTATTTTGTTTTTTGCGTTTTTTGATGTCCTATTTGACAATTTGGTTGTACCTTATAAGGGACTGTCCAAGCTTTGGGTTCAAGTCATAACTGTGCTTCCCTGGTACAACGGTCAACGAGAGTAACCATTCATGGACAAAACTAGACTTGAGACCTGTGCAATTACGTATTTAACCTCCCTGGTCTAATAAACTGCGAAATGTTTTACATGTATGTACTGGTTACACTTACGATCGCTTCCTTTAGATGGCGTATGGCGTAGTGATGACTGGGACCGTTGTTATGGATGTCACTGGGACCTTGATTCCAAATAGTGTCATTTTGAAATTACAGACTTATTGTTGGTCTTTATATACATATCATGTTTATTATAATTTAACCAAACACAATGTTACTTGACACTTGCTCACTACACTGATAACTTGACAAGTGTTGCAGAAGTCGAGAAATATTATTACTACGAGAACTGCTTTTTCCGAGGGGAAATCGTTCACAACGACTTTTGGCTTTCTGTCCGGCTTATGAATTTATCCGGATATTAAAAACAGAATAAAAATGTACCTAAATATGAAATAACCATTTGATAAGCTTACATCTTTTTACCAAAGTACACATAAAGTACGTAATAGAAGTGTGTATAACCAACCAGTGTCCGAAGTTTTATTTTGTAACTAAAATGACTGGTATTTTTAGAAATGTCCATATTTTTTTATAAAATTACCTAATTGTCCTGTCCTATAAATTTGAGTTGGTAATCCTATTCACGAGCTACTCTGCCCGCGAATTTTGCGTTAGGTTGAGTTTTACCTCCCGAATTCCCCTGGGCAGCCGGCGCATACAGGGAGGCTCTGTGATCTCATAAGAACGCACCGGTGCACAATAATCGAAAACAAACTTTGTAAGGCCATATTCCTATACAAAGGCAGTGAATATTTAATTGGCTTTCACGTTATGCACAGTTTGACGATCCCACAGCCTAGTTGGTAGTGGCCGTACCCTACCTTCGATTCCTGGACGGCAGATATTTATGTAACAAATAAATAAGTTCACGGGACATGGTGTTAGTAATATGTTATTTGTGTTGTCCATATCATGAGGGTGTTAGAGTTTATTTTTTTTGGTAACATAGCAATCAGTTTCTGTCGTCAAGAGGGTACTTAAGTTTATATTTTTTCATTGATAAATAAGTCGCACGGTCTTTGAGTATAACTTGCCGCTCTTGTTGTACAGCAAAAAACAAATAGTTTACTAGTAGTGGATGATGTGCGTCGCCGCAAATGTTTAATGCCGGCAGCCGACTCCATATTTCCCCAGATAATTGCTAAAGCAATTAGCCTCGATTTAGGTACGCGGTGTGAATGCAACGAATGTTTTCTGTTCGTTTAGGGCGACAACATTAATTAAGTTCTTTATTCTTAAAGTTTTTACACGTCTTTGTCAACCCTGTTTTGTGTCTCGAGAATCTTGAATGCGTGAGGTTGAATTTACTTATGAAACGAGTATTGCGTTCACAGGGATCTTAACGTTTTGTTACATCGATAATCGTTTTTGCAGTTAAATTACTTTATTAATTTGCTAATTTGTGACAGTCGATGTTTTCTGGATATCAAAATATATACTTAAGAGACAGTCAATTATTCGAAATAAACGGCTGCACTTTCTTAATTGTCTTGTTTCTTAATTGGCTTCTTTCTTTGTGTTTAGGCTGTCGTTAATTTGAATATTAATGAGAAGGGAAGATTTCCCATAGACCTGGTAGAAATGGTCCAATACCTACACATTTGATGATAGGTATTACATAAATGTTCATACCATGTAATGATATCAAATATGCTGCAAATTAATTAAAACCGTAACATGTCAGTTCACTACATGAATATTCAGTAATTTATGCCATAACTATTACTCATCTGAAATTCTGACCTATTCTCGGAGTTTAATCTGCCAAAGACACTAGGTCCTTTGGACTCCGCAGTTTTGTTGGCAAAGACTAAATTCTAAACCATCCAAATGTGTTACATTGGTTATTTATCGATTTCTTTTCATAAGATCCCCATGCATTTTGAAATTACAAATTTCGACATCGTCAGCAAAACATTGTGCTTGACGAAGACTATTCTGGCTTGAGACTTAATAACTACTATATAATACATAATACTTTATTGTGCACACTTTGAGTGTAATTGATTACGAACACAATAGGCGGTCTTATCGCTGTAGTAGCGATTTCTTCCAGACAACCTTAGGGAAGAGGACACAGACATTAAAAAATTCGTTTGTAGAGGTGCAAACGTTCTGAGTATAAAATATAACTTCATAAGTTTTTCTTTCTTCTGTCCTTTCTCTTAGCCGAAATGCATCGCTGTGCCTTTGGTGTTACGTTACTGAGGTGCATAGGCGTAAAGATCACTCACCATCAGGCAGTTAGTAACCACATCTGCGGCATTTTCATAAAAAAACCTTTTTTGTAGACTTTGACCGTTCGGATCATGGCTCAACTGAAATACTTTAGGAAATTGGAAGCGTCGTCGCAGACTTATTCCATAGCAAAATTGGCAGGTTTCTTGGTGATCCTTACCAGAAACAGATTATAAAAGGATGATCATCATGTCACATAGATAAATATTTTATCATGTCTCAATTTTTTCTTTGTTGGTTTCTCAGGCAATAAATCTACGAGTTTACTCACGTATTTGATAGAGATCGATTCTTTATCGCATATCGTCACACATATCCTTTGAAACGCGCGTTTACAAGCATACAACATAAACTTTCTACGGCTTGGAAAGTCATTCTTTGCGCTGTTATCGGGAATATGACCTTGTTTATTGTGGATTTATCGAGTCGGATATTGTATCTGCATACCTTGTAAATATTGCCTTGTCTGATTATACTTCTGATTCGTTATTCATAGGCATAACTATATATTTATGAGTAGGATGAAGTAATTTAATTGATAATGCTTAACGCATTTTGCTATATCTACAATCTGGCTTACAAAAAATATTTAGTAACAAGAACCACCGAGTACACTCTGATAAAAGTGAGTTGCTCCATGACGGACATAATAATAATTTATGGAAATGTATTCAACAAAAGAATAGGTACATAAATGTAAACAAATTATACTTAATATTATAATCTATGTAACACGCCAAGATTGAATTGCAATAATATAGAAGTTAACTACAATGTAAGGGCCGTATTAAGATGGGCGTAAGATGGGCACTTAAAGTAGTGGAAGTGAGATAAACTTTCTAGTTTATAATTGTAATTTTTCTGGTAGATTTTTGAGATAAAAATGGGTAAGATATTATTTTCAGAAATGGCCTAGTTTTTATAGCAACACCGATTTAGGCACATATTGATTTTAATTGTCCATATTGTAGAGTACAATGATGCGACGAATAAGCTATCTTGTCTTGGACACAGGAATAACAGGATGAATAACTTAAAAAAAGTCGAGAAGCTTAGAAGCTCTTTCTGAGATAAATCTTTTTGTTTTAAGAATAATCTCCGAATGCGCGGCAAATGAACGAAGAAAGTCCGGTGATAAAATAGCAGCGTTGTGACAGATAAGAATTATTCATGTAACTGTGGCCAATAAGTATAATACCAGTGGTAATCTAGAGGAGGAGGTTCCTCGCAAGGGGCACTCTGAATATTGATTTAAAGTGAGAAAGAAGCTTGATGAGGTCAACGCTCCGTCCAAAATTGAGGTCATTTATAAAATGTTTTAATGAGAAGTTTCCTAATGAAAATTTTAAGACCTATTCTGGTTTTGAAAATTCCAGGAGTTATCGTGGCATCAAATGATTTAATTTAAGCAATTGCAGTCAACTCGGGTCGTAACCGCATGTCATTAAGTCCAACGTGAGTGGTCTGACTGATCATAGATTTCATTGTCAACTGACGTTTTCAAGATAACTTGTATTGGATGAGATTGACAAACGACTGAAAAGAATATGAGGTTCCAGCCAGTTATTACTAGATACAACAGGTCTCACTATTGTTCGATCGTGGTTATATCCTCTTTGGTCCAATTTATGGAGAAGGCTAAGATCTCGCTGCAAGAACTTCGATGCTACAAAATAAACACCTAAAAAAGGTCGTAGCGATGGCCTCAATGGCAGATTAATGTTAAATTAATTGTCAGGTGTCATTTTAATCAATGCAAAAAGTTTGAAATATTTTTTATAGAGGTTATTGTATGCTAATCATGATTATTATTGAAAGTATATAAATGACGATGACAGGCGGTCGTAGCCTTACTGTCAATCATTAAGCAATGAAAAGTTAAATCAATTGAGACGTTATGTTAAAATATTGAAAAAATATATTGAGTTAAAATTCGATTGGAACTATTTATCTGTATCTGTGTAAAGTCTGCTAGCGTGATGGACTATGGCCTGCACCCCACACATTGTGTGAGGGGATGACACGGGCCCAGAAGTGGGACAGTTGATGAAAACCCTCCCAAGCTTCGCTGTGGCAACTGTTACCATGGCAACTACAGTTGAAACTATGCCAAAATGTTTGAAGTTTTCAAAATATTTCTATGGGATTTTCCGAAAAGCTTGAATTTTTTTTTATTGATGACGAGCAAGCTCTTTAATATAATCGAATCATATAAAAAAATACTGAACTATTTTACTTGCCTATTTAAATATAAATTCTTGAATACCACGGACATTTATTCAGATTTTTTGAGACGGCCTACTAGTCTGTCCTGTTTCCACATCTCGTTTAATTCCTGTACATAGTTTGAGTGGACAATTGATTCAGTAGACACTAGTTGGACTGTTTCGCTTCGGCGAAACAAGAGCCATCCAAGTGAAGTATCCGACAGCGGGACACGGCAATGCAAACGCGCGCGTCGTGTCCAAATGTCTAGATTGGTTTACCCGGGATAATAACTTTGTTTTACTTATTTGTGCTTGTGTTGTGCTATTGTTGATTTTAATTAACGTCACTAGAACATTGAGAGGTTTAGATGTATATGTTAAACTATCAAATACGATCTCATACATTTGTATGTGTCGAGTTGTTTTGCGAAGTTTTTTTCGTTGAAAATTTTTGTAGATACGTATCACGGAATATAGAAAAAAGTATGCATTCCAATAAGGTGTACTTCAAATTTCCCCCCCATTTTTTTTCTATACTAAACTTATAATTCATTTAAACGGGGTACCCGCATTATTTGTGGCTCACAGGAACTGCGATCGACACACATTTACTTAAAACCATTTCGATTTGATAAGAGTGGGTGGTAGCTAGCCTGTCGGGTGAACCATGCACCTGATGTGGGTACATGTGGGATCCCTGGATCTGGCACCATAATCTAAAATCAAAAATATTTCATCAAACCACATTATTATGTCGGTACTTACGGTATTTTAATTAACTACTACTTTTAGGGCGTTTTTTTGCATGTTTTTTTTGAAAATAAACACTTACACATAAAGTAGTGGTTCCTGGAGTAAATTATGAATAAGTGATAGCATTGAATGGGTAGCGTGTGCGATCAGCTGGTTATGTTCGACCTTGATATTGATACTCGTTCGTAAGTGACTAATTACACGCAAGTGTTACTGTCCAACGAGCTCTCGGTCAAAACGCGTCCTTTCTCATGTAATTTTATTAAGAGTCTTGTCACTATAATATTATATTAAATATTTTTTAACTTATTTATTCTTCAGGGGTTCTTTATATAATGGACGGACTTAATGCCTGAAGGCATTCTCTACCAGTCAACCCGTGGCGGTATATGAGGCTAGTACACGTACTAGGTTTTGTTTTATTAATACATTTCACACAAATTATGAGGATAATTTAAGTATTTGAACAAATTGAGTATTTTGAAACGGAAAGTTTATTTATGGTATCTTATTCAAATAATAGTTCAATCAAACCAGAAAGTTTATGACAATAAAATTACAAAAATATAAACAACGAAATTCTATTCATGATGTTTTGTTTGAGTATAAATAGATTTTCCCCACAATTTTGCTTCATACGAAATTCGCCCTTCATCCACCCACGTTCTTTTGCTACAATGAGGAGACGCGTAACTGTTTTAAGTTGTTTAAGATGTTTTTACGCACAAGAAGAAGTAATAATACAAGTAATAAAAACATGTTTTTCAGAAAGTTCTAAATAAGTTGAATGTCTAATTTTGTACGTCAAATGGTTACAAAATATTGAATGAAATTTTGTATGACTTACGACTGAAATAGGTTTTTGTTTTGTTAATATTTTGTTATGTTAATAGCCGACAAACGAGCAATCGAGCCACTTGATGGCAAGTGGTCAACGTCATGTATTTTTCGCCAAGAAAGAAGGAAGACGAACGAAATACCTAAATATGATATTAGAAATACCACGTCATATGGTCTAACATTCTTTCATTTCTGAACTTCCTTTTCGCCAACTGTCATGCAAGTTCCCGACCGTAGATATCGTAATATGAAACTTGTTCACTGTGTCCAACTACGGTCGACGCTCGGAGAAAATCGACCGCTTGTGACGTCATCGGCGACTTGAGTGTTACGGAATTTTCCATTAGTTCCTGCATTGTGATTTCATCGATATTGTTGGTACCTAAGGTCTTGCGTGGAATATTATTGTTTTGAATTAAATTTAATTAGTGCTGACTAATGGCGATAATTAATGAGTCCAATTAGTTCAATTTCAAATTCAAATTTTCGATTATTTATTTTCGGTTCTGTTAAACTAAAAAACAAAATTGTTCTTTTAGATTTAAGTCTATTGGATTAAGATCAAACAAAACATAGGGTTTTTGAAGTCTTTAGCAGTTAAAAAATTAATTAATTATTTATTAAATTAATTAATAATTACATTAATATTAAATTAATTAATTAAATTAATAATTAATTAAAAAAATAATAATGCAGGTGAAATGTGTCTGTGAAATCGTACGTCACACTTTTTGTACAAAAAATTGGGAATTTGATAAGTAATATGGAAGTGTTTGCATACGTTTGACTGCGACATAAACAAAGCGTGATTCTCTGGCGCTTTATAGTACTAATTACACCATATCGTGTACTGTGGTAGTCACTACCGAACAATATACTATTCATTGTTTAAAATTAGGGTTGTGAGATCGCCAAATCCAAGATTGGCCCGGAATTTGGCGTCTTGTCCCGTATCTTGTAATTAGACTTAAGACTAACGTCCAGGATTCCGAACGCCTACTTGTAGGTTGTAGGTACTTAAACTTCTTAATGAATCACTGCATAATTATATTATGTATATGTAGGTGACAACCGTATAAAATACAAATATATTTTTATATTTTTGTGTCTTTCTGTTTGTTCGGGCTTATCTCTGGAACGACTAAACCGATTTTATTGCTACAATTTAGGCTAGGTACTTTTTGTCTCAGAATTTCCACGGCATCAGGATTCTCCCGATAAAAATCCTCATGCGGACGAGATGCGTGCACTGCTAGTTATGAAACATATCCGTGGATAAACAAAATAACAATAAATTAAATGTGGCACTTGGAGACTGCCGCGGTAAAGCTATTGCATAGCATTTTTTATCAACTTATGCAATTATAATTATTAGAAGTTATATAGTTATATCAGAACAGCGCCATATAGTTTGTAGAAAACATACGTACCATACCTTAGTATTAAGGTACTAGATGGCGCTGATTGGGGGTGTTAGGTTTTTTTCGTTACGGAATTTCTGGATTCGGTCCCCACGCTCAAGGCCCGCGATAGAAGCTATGCAATAGCTTAATAAAAATATAATAGGAATGACGAAACAAAAGATCAACAAATATGGTCAGAATATCTTTTTGAATTTTCACCTGTCATCAGACGAGACAGGCGTGCACGGCATGACGCGGAAACCACTGAGCAGACGGGAATATGGGAACGGAAATAATTCGGGCATCGTTAACAAAACGTTACACTGTGGGCCCCCAGAAAATATATCCTGTTTACGATACGAGTTACGAGCCATTAGTTAAGCCAAAGTGACGTCGAATCTGTCGCTAGAATCTAAATTCGATCTCCGATGGGACTCTTGATCTGGATACGGGCCCGCGTCACACTGAGAAGGGATAATAAGAAAGGGGATTGACTGTGAATGGTATCATACAAAAAGCTTTGTAACATTGCGCTAATTTACCTGATTTTGATCTGCAATTCGAGAGTTACGATACAATAATTTTTTTATTGAACAGCACATGAAATATCCTTCACATATCCGCACTTAACTAGCAAAAAGTAATAATGATTACTGATTACAATTTCATCTGGTGCTTTTTTCTGAAAATGTAATCATGATTACATTTTACGATTACATCTGAAGGCACGGAAATTACAAGGTCGGTTAACGAAGAACGGTCTAACTACCTTTTCTCGAAGGGTGCTCGCGGTGGCATATCCGGGCCACCCAGATCTAATTATAATATTTAATCATGATTTTGCCTATCTCTGTCCGCACTGCACCGCGACCCGGGCTCAGCAGTAGCCCGTTAATTGTTGAAGCCATACCTGATATACATAATTATACATTTTACGAGTTGGTAGTGACCCTGCTTGGAAACCGTGGGGTCCCTAGATTAATTCTCGGCCGGGGCATACGCAATTAAATACACCGTAAATATATTACATTGCATCTGTTTTACCACAGCATACAGTTTTAGGTAGGTACATGATGATCAGGATATAAAATAAAGGGTAAAATAAAGTAGTAATATGGAGAAGAGGAACAGTTGTGAGGGGAAACAGGAGTAGGAATGAATGAGAGTTATAGAGGCCTGTAATATTCCTTCGTTTGCTTCTTGAAGCATTTACTCTACAGAAACCGAATATTTGAATGCCCATGAACGTCATACTAATATGTTATGTCATGTATTCCATTGTTATCCCATTGTTCTTTATGCAATCGTCGATCAATATGCATTCCGTAATATCAAGATGTCTTGCAATGTCAAGGACAAATTATTATTAGGAACACGTGAATGCATTCGCGTGCATAGCTCAGGTTTTTTGGATGAGTTGTTAAATACAGTTGATGTATGATAAATTCTTTTATTATGATAAAACGATTGAAAATTAAACTATCTTTAGATTAAATTATATTTTTTTGATGTCTTCGTTTTTGTAGCGGCAATGGCGGCAAAATCTACTATTACTTTATCTATTATTTTCTTAATTTTTAAAATGTGTAATGTAGAATGAAATGTTATTCATTTTTGTATTGCAATTGCGTTAATAAATTTTTGACAATAGTAATTTGTGTTTCAAAATATACAACGCAGGCTATAGGCTATACCCGTCTGCACTAAAGTACACTTTGATATGTTGTGCCTAACATAATTAGAGGAGTGTAACTTACAGACGATGTTCTCTACTTTTTAAATTAATTACGGAAACCAGAATGAACTAAAGGACACAACAAGACTTACAATAGAAGGCCTATCCTAATGAATTAGTTGTCGCTGGTTGTCGCTGTCTAGCTATTTAATTTATGTAAATTCTCCTTGTTGCAGGTACCACACGCCTCACTCCTCCCGAGCATCTCATAATGACATTAACTTTTAATACCATTAACTAGCCATTAAGCAACCGGCCCTGGAGTTTAGACATGATAAGCATACCACATCAGAAATGGACGGCGTGAAGAAAATACACTCAGGGACATTGTACCGGTGAGTTTGCAACTGACGTTTTATGTATGGATTATGTTAATTTTTATACAAACAGCCAATAAATTAGCAGATTTAGGCATCTGATGGCAAGTGTTCTTCGTCGTATATCAGTAACACCAAAGGTATCAACTATCAACGGTACTGGTCGGATCGCTGACCAAGGAAGACGAGACTTCCTTCTACTACTGTCTTAAGCTCCCAGCCGGAACGTGACAAGTCTTTTGTCGACTAACTTAAGCAGAGGTAGGTAGTTAGCTAAGACGGGCTTCACGGAAAGTTAATATTACCCAAAAATTATATTAATGTCTTAATAATATTGATAATTTAAACTTTGATTAGAGCCAGCAATTACGATATATGGGCATACGATTACAGATAGTAAGCTAGGCCGCCCCAATACAGCTTAAGGCCAAAAATCGACCATCCTTTTACAGCCTTGCTTTACAAAACAGGTTAATTCCAGTTTCAAAATAGCAAAATATATGTGAACACTAATGGACTGTATCATAGGATAGGGCGCGGGTTAATTAAGTATTACTAACATCTGCGGTATGCGTTTCAATACTGCGGTTAGTTGGTAGTTGGCAAATTAGTCAGCATTAGGTTATGGTTATACAATTTGAAATTGTTGTTTATTGTAATTTTGTAATAGTCTACAAAGAAGTTAATAAATAACGTAATTCTGCTTTTTAAGAGGATCTTCCGCTTCCGCTGCCGCTCATTAAAACTGTGACTGTGACGGCGTTAGAACATTAGCTGGTTAGTTTGTTAGTAAGTATGAGGACTGAGAGTCTGGGACAGAGACTGTTAGTAAAAGTTAGTCCTGTTGTGTAAATATTACTATGATATTCAGCAGCGGCTCTAGAACATGGAGAGCTCGTGGCCAATTAATGCCCTGGCGCCATTTTGTATCAAAATGCGTGGTCGAAATGGATGTACTATAAGTAAAGCCGCCCCTGATGATACGGGGTACCCCGATACGTAATTTGTACGCCCATGTATTTCGAGCCAGTTGCACGGATTGCGGTCACGGCTGAATTCAGTTGTCAGCATATTAATTTCTATCTTTGTTGGTCGGCAACGCATCTGTACTGCTACTGGTGTTGTAGATGTACACAGGCTCGTTTTTCCGTTATTGATATAAAAAGATAGTCTGCAGCCTTCGTCTCCTTAGGCACGATGCCACAATTTATTATAATGCTTTACTTAGCGAGGCGGGGACCAAGTTAATGTAAAATTAATGGAATTTTTCAACTAGTGCTATAACAAGCCGTCTCGACGCCAGAGGTTGTACCAAGACGGTTGTATTCATTTCATTACTTGCATTGAAATACTGAATGTAGTACATAGTAGCGTATAGTATTACTGTATATAACTATTTTTATATGTAATCGTTGGGACGTCGTGTGTAGGGTCACCATGTCAAAATTTAAAAATGTCCGGACAATAATCATTTTAAAGAATTTGTAATTTTACCGACGGAACTCGTGCATGGTAAGTAATGTTTTAATGTAATTTAGATGACGGAGACACAGTTAATAAGTGGGCTCCTCGCTTCTTCGACACATTAATAGCACTCCTGGTATTGGCGACAATGTTCACGTGACATCGGGTGTCCCGTTGCCCGTCAACTCCGCCTGCAAGACAATAGAGGGTTATTTATTTAGAATGATGTTACTTTTTTAAGAAAATGTCTGGAGTTGCTCCTTTTTTAAATCTTTGTTACTTTATCTATGTTTAAATACATATTGAAGATGTTGAATCAGTTTACATTGCACAAATCTAACTCTTATACAGTATGATATAATCCCGTTTAGAAAACTGGATTGACTAAGGTTTAGGTTTCAAGTCAGTAATATTAATGGCCGAACAGGGCACGGGTATCTCTGCGTAACTGAAGAGGTCTAGAATACAGTCCACCACGCTGGTTCTGTTCGGATTGGTGGGGGACTGAGCCCTAAGACGTTTGCAATGAGGCACGATGGATGGAGTAGCAATGTTGTCTATCGTTGATACGATTTGTCGTACCAAGAATATGTCAACAAACCTCCCAATGTTTGTGATTTTCGTTTAAAACAAAAGGCCTCGTACATGAGTATGAAGTTTAATTATGTCGACGATGCTAACTTAGTTAACCGAATTTCCTCCGTCGGAGTCGCGCTGAGTTTCAATAGTTGCGCTAGTCGGCGGAATGCATTCACGTCACAAGTTTCAGCTCCGTCGAATTGTGCCGCGTGTTCAGTATGCTGTGGCTTTTGATATATTTGTACGTGTAATGATATATTTGTATGTAATATAAAATAAGCAACTGCATACGTGCCGGTGTAGGGTGGACAGTTATAAAGTTTTATCGGGACATATAAATGTAGTGTCAATACTGTCAATGAACTATTTATGATTTATAAACTAAGGATTAATCTACTTTGCAACAATCCGCGAGCAAATACGTTTGATGGTGTAACTTTGATGCACGTGCACGTCAATGCACCTCATGATACAATTGATTTATGACTTATGTAGAAACGGGCGTTCCTAAAGCCTCGTTCGTAAAGCAAAATTCTAAAAGTCTAAAACAAAATTCTCAGAATTATTTTGACTATGCGGAAAAAGAAGTTAAAAAATACTTGATTTCCGTAATAGACTAGACGAATAGATGTTTGCTCGTCAGAACGTTTGTGTTAATTTGTCAGTAGTCTATCGCATCGCAGATTGCTACTGCCATTACTGTCTAATTTTAATTCTACTTCCATATTTGAAACACCGGAGGTACAAAATGATACGATGATGTAATGAGCCGTTTGTGGCTCTTTATATTTTATCCTGTTAATGCACGTAGCAAGATCATCTTTTTATTTTGCTTTGAAACTATAATATTCTTTTAACAGCTCAACATTAATTATTTTTAATCGAGATAGATCACTAAAGATATAATCGAGAGCATCTTAATGTAATTAAATACGTCATAAGCCGTTTGATCTCTAAGATTTATAAGAAAGTAAAAAATAACAAGTTTATATAGTTTTCCCAACAAAACTTACTAAAGCAAGTTTTTGTTGAGCAGGTCACTACTTCCGTTTGCACCCGGTTAGGCGACATGCGTTAGAACTCGATCCCAGCGGTGGTTGGTACAATTCTGTTTCCGTTATGTTGGCATGACTCATAGTCATTAGTATTTTTACAACTGGATCCTGTAGATGAAATTTAAAAAAATATGCGTGGTTAATGTAGTCCCGGAGGTTTAGGCGGTCTATTTTAACTTATTTTATTGTCCAAATTGAAGTTTTGTTCTTTAATCAGACCTTTTGAATTTTTTTCTGATTGAACAGAATCATTAATTCAGACGGAGAAGTGTGATTGAGTACCTACGTTATAGATACAAGCAATTACGACGTGAGTTCAAAGGCTATCATGAATGGGTTATCCTAATAAAATATAATAGACGTAGTAAGGTTAAAAAGTAATACTAAACAGGACTTGGTTAGACATCTTTTGTCTATGAGGCAATAAATTTCAGTTTTAAATAAAAGTATGGTAACCCTACTTTGGAGAGCAAGAGTATGCTACTTAGATACGTGTGTCGGACTTAGGGTTACTTCCATTGTCTTACCCTTTGTATTTGTATTTCTGACGTTGAGAACGTGAGCTAGTTATATCTTTCTCGTTACGATACATATAGCAATAATAAGTTCCAATATTTCATTTTAACTTGCCCAAACCTCAAAAATATGCTTTGTTATGTTTTAACGGCTCGAGTTTTTTAAACTTCATAAGCGTGCTTTGGAGTGCACTTGAGTGCATTTGAGTTATACCACAAAAGCTAATATGCTGAAATCGCTTAACTGTTTTAGTGAAAAGGTAAATTAATTCTTAGCTACTTGAAATCCTAACCTTATTATTACTAAAACAGGAAAGTCGAAACGTAGGAAAAGCGGGTAAGGTAGACAGTGGGGGGAATTCTATCTAAGTGCTACGGAACCCCGCTGCTCGGGTTTCCTTCACCTGACCTGACTCAACTTTGTTACATCTTATGTACTACGTGAATTGTTCACCTCCTATAGGGATTTAATAAAATTTTCGTTTTCAACAATTCGCTGCGTCACATTCGTACCTCGAGCGATTCCGGTAAACCCCGCTGCCACAAGCACATGACTATGCGGAGTAAAGGGCTTTATCTCCGGGGTAGGTACGCACACATGCACACAATGACATTGTTCATCTCAACCCCTAACTATCCCGCCGCTAACTGAGCCCGTACTTACGAACTTGCCTCGACACGCCCGTCTATTGTCTGCGGTGTACATTTGTGGCAGTTGTTGTTTCTGTCCATGTCAGCTGTATAATATCAGAGGGTCACTGTATTAATTAGGAAAATGTTGTTGTTGTTGGGTATAATTTTTCTGTTGGGTATGTAGGTATAAGAAACTTGGAGGGCATGAGTCTCTCCTCGCAACCAAGGAGATCTCGCACGTTTCACTATCCTTCTTCGATGGAATTTGCACAACTTTTTACAAAGGTAGGTAGGCTTTTAAAAAGGTGTTCCCTCAGAGCTATGACGTAGTGGCCTTCAGGAAGCGGATGGGCAGCTTTAAAAATAAAATCGATTGTCAAAAACAATGAACGATTAATTTTTAAGTAAATTCTGAAGACGAGGGTGTTCTGTTCTTAAATTTAACTTGTAATCATCCCTTTGATAACTCGTCACCCTGCTCGATTGTCGTGTTTACTGAATGGTAACTTGAAGCCTGACAGGACAAAGCAATTCTAAACCAGACAGACTCCTTTCGCAAAACTGATTATTTTTCTGAAGCAAATTCTGAAGCTTTACCATGAAAGATGTTACAAGCGTCGGGTAAATCGTGATGTCAATGACTTCTCGTCTTTAGAAAATACATTTTTACATAGACCGCATGGACGCCCACAAAAAGGCAAAGACGATCGGCAACACAGGACAGTTCAGTTTCGAAAGCGACTCCGGAAGGAGGACTAGGGAAGAAGAAATTATTATTGAACAATAAAAATAAAAAACAATAATTATTATTGAACACACTATTGAAGAATGTATACACAACATTACTAACAAAGATCATAGTCAATTTACATTGATCTTTTTACAATTTTAGTTTTTATGTACTTTCCGTTTTAACTCAATTTAATTATAATTAAAATTACAAAGTAAATAAAAAAATTTCGATTTCTCGCAATGAATCACATTTGACGATGACCTTCCCCTGTACTCTTCATATAATATCATTGGGTATGCTCGTACACAGCAAAGTGGCAATAAGCTGGTTCAAAACTAATTGTTCATCACTTCACCAATTAACCTCAATTAGCAGTTTTACTAGTACATAGACGATAGGTGACGTGATACAGAAATGATCACGATTTTCTCATTAATGTGACAATACAATTTAATGTTTTGTATTTCGTTTACGTTTTTTGTTATTCGGACGACGTAGACTTGTGGCTTTCAGTACAGTTATTGGGGTGTAAGGAATGATAGCCTAATGTTTCGAATTCAGGTCTCAGGTCGCACCTGAAGTAATAATCTTGCACGCACCTTTCAGTTTCAAAATTATTGGTACACTAGCTGTCCCAGAGAACTTCGTACCGCTCTGTAATTTAAGGTGACATATCGACAGCAGCGCCGCGTACCGGGTCCAATTGTGAATCTAAACCATTCTCGAATCCACCTGAAGACAAAAAATTTTAGCCAAATCGGTACAGCTGTTTAGGAAGAAACTTGTCTTTATGTTTACAAATCTTAAATATTTTCCCGTTCTTATCTCTTTTGCAAAACTCAAGATTTTGACCTTAGCCTGATCATATTTACGTGCACATGTGTATCAATAATTTTGTGTATTACGAAATGTGGAACTTATTCTCGTGTCCGTAGGTGTGAGATGAGGTGGGTTTAGGAGCTTAAGAGCTTAGAATATGGATTACTCGTATTTTGTGCGCTTAGCCAGTAACTTGGCTGCCCTCACCCGTCCAACGAAAGGCTATATTGTTTATTAGTATGAGTAGTTGGAAATATCCTCGGCTATATTATCGGTATAGTTCTTTCTAATATTTCCGTTGAGGGTTAAAGACAGCGGTTACTATAATATTCGTCAAAGTTTGAACGTTTAATAGTATCCTGGATTGTGTGTTACAATTACAATAAAATCCATGGTATGTTACAATAAAACTTTTATATATTCTAATTTAATACTATGACTTGTTAAAACTCTACTCTGAAAATATATGACAGGAGATTGCTGTGCAGTAGTGGTTTGTTTGCTCAAAGGTTTTTGATACTTAACTTGGAAATATACCTCAAGTTATGCGTGTCATATTGGATTTTTTGAATTGGTTACGATTAAGTAAAACGTATTTTTTCTGTGATCTCATCGCTATACAAACTTGTATATTTTCTGGCTATGTAGATTGATTTTGTGTACAATGTGCATTGTATTGTTTAAACAGCCTGGTGGTCACGTTGGTATTGACCATCGTACTCGTAGATGTAGTTCCGTGTAGGTATGCTAAAACAATAACAGGCTGACCGCACTGATAGTATTGTTTCGTGTATCTAGTTGTGTTTGTATAGATCGAATGACTGCGTTGTCTGATACAATAAAAATGTTAAACAATTACATGGAACTTTGTTCTTCACTACTACGTTGATAATATATAGGCTTTTAATTTAATTTTTTGTTAACAAGCAAATCTTCAACAGAGATCTTCTTTGATACTGGTTCAGGTGGTGTGTGCTAAACACCTCTGAATACCTTTCCAGCGCAAATGGACACGTTGCAGGGTGTTGAGAAAATGCGCCTTACACAATAGTGTTTGAGCTCTCTCTAAAAGCCCCTTCAAGGCTAAAACATTAAAGGCATCTGCAATTGCAGGATCAAACGCCAAATAGATAAATTCCAAATTCACTTTCCATTGTCCTATTTCCCTTTTGCTTAAGCTTTATAAGGGCCGAATTTAGGAAGTTGTGTTCTAACTGCAAAATTGACTTCCTACATGTTTTTAATCTAGTTCTTTTCCCTCTATAACTCACCTCTTTGCAATTGGGACATGGACACGCACAACTACGACGTCGACTTGTTCACGAGGATTAAGCAGACTAACCAATTCGGCTTGACCCAAAAACTTGATCCTCTGTGATTGCATAGCAATAGCTCACTGTAGAAGCCGTATACTGAACGTAATCCTGTCCTGCCGGGTCAAGATTCTTTGACCCAAGAACGCCCATGTTCTTTACGGTAAATCTTGGGGATTAATCACAAGATTAAGCGTAATTGTTGGCAATGACCGTTGGCAAAATAGCCTTTATCCATTTAACAAATATAAACATTATTTATTTGATACCGCTCGGACTGTCTCTGTTACCACTCATAGCACAACCAGGAGAGGCTTTTACCACGACTTGCTATTTTGTTGTCAAGCATTAATTTATTATACGTAAAGTACCTTAATATTATCCTTGACGGTCGCTTGCTGTTGACGCACTGCCCTCAAGACCCTTCATACAGTATAAATGAATAATCAAGTAGAGAGCTAACTGCATCAAAAGTCAACTGAAAATTTCCTCATGGATTTATATAAGTTCTGGCAGTTGTTTTATCTGCAACTACTGCTGAATTGTGCACTTCAATCAACGCCTCTGTGTACTCGCCGTTGGAAGTTTGCCGGGAGTCGGGATATGGTCGATCGGGGAATTGTGTGTGCTTTGCGCCTCATATTTGCTTTAAATGATGGTTTTAATATAAAACAATATGTTTTCAATATATTCGCGATCAATTAAGTTAAATGATAAGCTTAGTATTAGACATAATATTGTAAAAATTACATTGTAAAAGAACAATAAACATTATTATTGTTATTATTCGCGATCAATACGTTTAGTTTTATACAGGTTTAGTACGTTCACAAAGACATGAGTAACTTGTAAGAATAAAGTTACTCATGTCAAGAAGAATACTGTGTACTTGGTTGTGTAAGTGGAACTTGGAAGAATAAATAGAAGGTGCTTAGACACTTCTAATTCCCTTCCTTATCCTAAATAGCATTAAATCAAATTTTGATACACATACATAGATACCGCTGAGTTAATGTTATCCTTAACTAAATATGTAGGTGGCGATAAAATGGTTCTTGTAAACTTGTAAGTTCTGTTCTTCCAGGTAACGTTACTCAAGTAGGTAGCCAGTTTTCAAGAAAAAAGCTGAAAAACAAAATTATAATTTAACTTTTTTTCGTTTTCTTTAACCCGTATACAATTTTTTTTATAAAAGAGATAATGCAGAAAATAGTAACCGAATCGCACTTCAGATAAATAAATTGTAGCACACTCATAGCACGTAGGAGCGTAATATTACAGACTGAGCAAAAAAATTCAGTACAGACGTGTCACTCGCAAGCGGCCGAGCTTTCTTTTCCTTGCCCGTCTTTTTTGTTCCTTCCCCTCGGCGCAAGATGGACTCCCTCCCACTCCTTATGCTGAATTAATTGCGTCCCGTAATAAAACGCCGTGGAGTGAGGAATGTTAATTTAGTGCTGTACTGTACTCACCTAATTGTTGTAGAGTGCTTAGCTGTGTCGGTAAAGCACGTTTCCATTACGCAATTAGAAATTATTGTTCCATCGGGGGGAGTTATTAATTTTGATTGTATTCAAACGTCACGTTTGGTTTTGATATTGTAACAGAACTTATAAAATCACGGCCGAGTCTTCTCGTTGCCAAAGATGTGGTGTTTGTGGAATAGACTTGTAGATTCGTGCTTTGTTGAAGTAGGCGTTTGGCTGTTCATGAGATCTGATAACAGTGAAAGCGTTATCAGCTTGTGTCTTAGCAGCCTATGCAATGTATTGTATATAACATGTTTAATGAAATGTTTTTGGCGTGATATAATTTCCTTTTGTAGGATGATAGTCTGTTTACGCTTTCCGTTGGTAATTTATGCCACACATAGGTACACACACTATCTTTTTTGTTTTTTATCATGTAGGAAGTTAAACTCATACAAGTCGATTTATTTTATCTCTTTTGGGCATAAACATTTAATTATAAATAGGAAATATATAATAAATAAAATATTTATAGTATAAATATAGTTTTTGGTTAGATATTTTTTTATTATAGGCATACGCAGTGATAGAAAACTAGTTTAACATAATATAGTATTGGTAATATATTATATACATATAATATAGATTCGATATTCAATAATAAAATAAATATGCTCGTGGTACGAGTATATTAAAAGCCTTCAAATCTAGGTTACCTCCATTCAATAGCGAATAAAATACCCTGTTAACGTAGTAAATGTCGGTGGTCGACGACTAGCTGGCGGGGTGGAGAATAGAGTTCGTGACGTCACGTCCGGCTCATTTGCATAAAGTTATTTCGAATTTCGATTTCAACGAATTTCAGATACTCGTATAGGCACTATTAAAGTACTTTTAATCGAATTTCCATTTTCTTTCCTCTTCGTTTTTAGTCGGCAACGCGTCGGTGATGTTGACGTCCATGGGCGACGATGAGCACTTACAATCAGGTCTCGTCTGTTCGTTTGTGGTCTATAAAAAACGAGTATACTGCCTATGTAATTAGTTTTAAAGTATTCAAAATGTGTCGTAGCACTCGTAGCGCGTAGTATCTTACGCTTTATTAAATATGAATGGAAGGAAAAGCGTGCGTGCATTATATAACAGACAGATAATTTCCAGTTGTGGCATGTGATTTATGTGACTTCAAGAAAGTTTTTATGTTTGATCGGTATTTTTCTTTGTATGTATGTGCGTTGATTATTTCCAGATTTTCATAATTAAGTTTTTTGTGTTAAAATACTAATAATTTCCTTTTTCTTGGCCGGCTAAGCACCGGTGATGCGTTTGGTAGGATTACTGATGTTCTTAGGCGACGGTGACCACTCACCATCATGTACGTCTGTTCATTTATCAGCTATTAGTATGAAAAACAAAAATGAAATTACTTACCTACATACAAAATATACATATTATTCTTTTGTAAAAGTTAACTGAGAGCAATAAAGGCAGGTGAGATTGATTTACCAGTGGGCTGTGACTGTGACAAGGTTTGACGATTCCGGACGGTAGCGCGATGGTTAATTAAGTGTCAGCGGGCGATGCGAATGCTGAATATTGAAACTGTATCAAAATTTTGCTTGTATTTCAGCTGTGGCCGACGCGCGCCCTATGTGTGACTAGGGTTGGCGATTCCGGTTACGTAAAATAAATAATTTTATATGGAATTAATGAAGCAAACGAACTACAGCACCCTTCTACTGCCGGCCATGACTACTGAGACCGACTATAGGTCCAAGACTCACATGGGGACTAGGATGGTTAGTCCATCTAGCAGACGGTGTTAGAACATCTTTTGGTTAGTTTTTTTAGTACAAGTTGAGGACTGGGGCAGGGATTGTTAGTGATAGTTGGTCCTGTTAGTAATAGTCCAGTTAGTAGTTGCTAGTAAGTCTTTTCGAATATGGTCACAGATGTGTTGCTGCGCTTGAGGACTAAGATGGTCGCCTCCAAATAGTATAACGGATTAATGCTTTATATAATCCTACCTATAAGTGGCGATGAAGTTAAGATGTTGAACGCATGTATAAAAGGCTTTTCACTGTACTCTTGTAGACTCAGACAATCTTCTTTTGTTAATTATTTACACTCTCCCAAAGTACCTATTATATTTTTTGCAAATTTTGGCACCGTAAAGATGCGCAGAACTTAATGTTTTATTATGACTGTGTATAGAATATAGATAGATATTTACAATTATGCATTTATTATACATTCTGGCAACCCTACCTGTGACAGCGGTAACGTCGGTCTCTTATCCACCGGGACGTAAGCCTAATCTGCGTTTTCATTTCAATTATCCATTCGAAATTCAAAATGACATTCGCGGTTCGCCAAGGCAATGGCAAACGGTGAAATTGCGAACAGTCGATTATTGGAAGATTGTTGTACGAGTAGTGTACTAAACCCTTTAAGTGCTATATCTGTATTCCTTTCTTTTGATGGGTTGCCTGGAAGAAATCGCTTTGTAGCAATAAAGTCGCCTATGGTTTTGTACTTCTTGCTTATTTTATTTCTTTAGTTTATGTTCTTTGGTGTACAAACAATAAAGAGTTTATCTATCTATCTAATGGCCACGGTACATCAGTGTCCATTGATGTAGAGGACAATCGTTCTGATTATATGTATTTGTATGTATTTTGAAGTCATACATAAAATTCAAATGACTAAAGTCCCAATTCTACGAGTCACTCCATCTTTCTATATCGGTTCATTGGACTTTGATAAAGTTAGAACTAGCGGCGGAGTTGCAAACTGAAAGATGAAATGGAAGTTTGTTCGCCGCCGCTCCTCATTGATTTTAGACTTTCCCGTGATGTTGGTCATATTCTCGCCTCTTTTATCACTTATTGTACTAAAAAAGTTTTTTAAATACTTTACAGCTACGATTTGCTTTCATTCATCCTTACTAGTCACTACTAGTACTTACTTACTAGTCACAGTTACGAGACACCAGTTTCTAAGTTAGATCTCTAGCAATACAACCGCTAAAACCGCATTAAATTTTATTTAGTAGTTTAAGCGTGATGCGCGGACATACAAACAGACAAAAATCCAGTTACATTTGTATATACTTATGTAAGGCAGTTATTTTGTTAAAAGGGGTCGCGTTCGATCGGCTATCTCATTACTGTCTATTTTGTTGTTTTAACGGGTCAGTAATCTAGAAAGAAGTTCGTTACGGTTAGAGATAGAAGATGGAACGACTTCGAGCTTGCCTCGCCTCGTCTCTGATACGATTATCTCTCAATAACCTTTAGCGACCCGTTAACTTCATCCGGTAATAGCAGTAGCAATTTTGGAGACGTTTACGTTATAAGCAGTAACCATAAAGATGTTTTATGCTCGTACGTTTGATGAGTTTAACGATTGACGTGAGATGAGACAATGATAGGAACTAACAGATAAAATATGAGTGTCGATATTTTAGTACAGGTTTTGTTTTTGTAATGAAAGGAATTTGTAGTCGTTTTAAATATGAAAAGGGTTTGTGTAACTCAAAGTTCAAGCTCAGTAAGTAAATATCGTTGAAAATTATTCACATACGATGTAAATAATTTTCAACGATATTGACACAATTACAATTTGCATGACGAAATAGAATTCGAAATTTGGGAACTACAACGATCAGTGCTAAGTTTCCATATTACTTGTCGATTAAAATTTTCAAATTTAAGACCCAATGCCTTGCAGTTAATATAAACCTAGAATTTACAAGGGTCTAAAATTATTGTCGCTCATGTTTTTGGACAATTCATTTAGTTCTATTGCTAAACCTTTCAACACTGTTAACTATGTGTTAAGTGAAAAAGTGCGTGCGATGTAAATAATTTCGTTGTGTCGTCGTTCGTGTTTCGTGTAGTTTGTAAGGTTTTAATTGATGTATTTGTACAAGTTTGTCTTATCTAGAGTTTACCTTCAATCCTTTACTTACCTTGGTAGGGTTGCCTTCGATCCTTTACTTACTAACTAACTACTAATTAATATGAAATCTCGGACACCAAACGATAATGATGTGGATAGATTTTTAGCGACAAGTTTGTTTAAGACAAGTTGTCATATCGTGCTGTTCTCCTGCATAAAACTGCAATTTCGAAATAAACAGCAGGTCGTACAGAAGCGCCAAACGATTCGTCGTCGGCTGGGGCTTTGAGAGCCACTAGTCTCCTTCTTGTCTGTGTTGGCATGGATTTGGATTCAAAGAGAGAAGAGAGAATAGCCCAATATAACTAGAAATGTTAGCTTACAGATAAGTCTCGAGATAAATGCCTTGTAATATATAGTGATAACTTGAAAGTGTGAAGTTCACACTGAACTATTACAGACGGAGTAAAGTTAAGATTAAACCCGACGGAGCGCTGCTGCCAAGGGTTCCAGTATCGAATCACAATTTAATCAATACGTCATTCACTACTACGTCTTGACAGCGTACTGTGAATTTACTTGAACGAAATCACTTACGAAGTGTAGTTAAGTAAATTGTGGGCAATCAACTGGGGCTTCCTAATTGTTGTTGCGTAAACTATTGTAGTTGTGAAGTTGGTTCGTCAGTATTTTTGCGTTACTTGTCGTGTTGTATGTGAGACAAAACGGGCTATAAGATTAGAAGTAGTTAATTTGTAGGAATCCTCAGTAACCCGCGTAAAACTTGAGACGTTTTTGAAAATGCAATGCAAATCGGATTTACGAACTTTACTCTCTTGACTGATCAAATTACTTACGTCTACATCGCAACCTATAACTGTCCCACTGGTGGGCTCTGGTCTCCTCTCACAATGTGAGGTGTACAGGCCATAGTCCACCACGCTGGCCAAGTGCGGATTGGCGGACTTCACACACCTTTTAAAAATTATTGAGAAGTCTCATTTGCGCAGGTTTCCGCACGATATTTTCCTTCACTAAAGCAAGTTAAAGTTAAATTCTAATGCTCATAATTTTTGAAAATTAAAGGTGTGTGCTGGATTTGAAACCTTTCATTACATTATCGCAACCAGTTACATCCATTAATTGGTATAATAGCGTATTTTTTCATTATAATTTTTCATTATATTTTTTCATTATAATTCACGTAAAAAGCATGCAATATTTAGTAAGGTGGTGGTTGGTCGCAAAATCAGTGGTTTATCGCTCTCGTCGTTTATTCGTTTTGGTTATAGCCAATAAATAATAAAGGCTAATGAATCGATTAAATCGGACCGCCGTAAACATTATTGGCTAATTGATACAAATATGTTTTTTTCATTCGCCCGAATATTTTTACTGGTTTAATTACATTTTCCTTTTGAGGTTGACGACCGTCAATACTATATTTATGTAGGTATGATTTGTTCTTTTGTGAGATCTGAATTATTTGACTGTGTTAGAAGACAAAGGTTTAAATATTAAATAAACGATAAGATCTACAATCGAAAATTTTTGCGAAGTGAGGGATCCCGGATTCGATTTCCGGCCGGGGCGGATATTTGTGACAGATAGATGTTTATTTTCGGATAGTTGGTGTTAGTGATGTGTGACAACTAATTCTAGTAGAGGGGTATGAGTGTGTTATCTTTTATTTTATTGCATTGATCGTTTATTTTAATATAATTAATGCCGGTCTAGAGAGGGTTTTTGACTATTTATTTGATAAAACGAAATAATTTTGAGTAATAACTGCCTCTAGACTCAAGTTTATAACGATATTGTTCCACAGGAAACTAGGAAACATTATTAACTAACTTCATAACGGAGTTTGTGTTCTAACTTCTAGTAATTGGCATGACATGGTTTCTAGTGGCGTAGCGTGGGTATCGGATGCCCGGGGCCAAAACAATTTTGCCCTCTTATTTAGGTATTTCAATTTAATTGTATTTCAATGAAATATTTAATACGCGCAAAGTTGAATATGTGACACTTAGCGACAAAATTCAATTTTTCACAAAGTTCAATAATGTGTTCAAAATTGTGATGTTCAATAATATCACAACCACTACTTATTTGCACAAGAAATCACAGTTTGTAAAGCGTAACATAAATACGAAACAATGTGATGTGGATAACCGACTATCCACTAATAAACTTTCTTTTGAATAGTCAAAGGAAGTACGTGATGTACTTCCTTAAAGGGACTCATCCCTACGTAATAAACAATATTGAATTGAACTTACATTATATGTAATAGAAATCATTTTCGCAGTCGTGGCCGACGACGCTTTTTAAATAAAAAAATCCAAATCCTATTATATTATGTAATGTATGTTCTGCAACTTTAAATGTATGTAGGTTATTCTTGAGAGTATTAAAAGTTAATATTTTTAAAGGCAGACGAGCCCGTTGGTTGCTTGGACCTGTAAGAATATGAAACTAATTTTTGGGAGTCGGAATACGACAAATTACCACCACAATGAAGAGAGTTCTTTAAATATAACCGACAAATAAAGCCGGCAGCGTTCATCTAGATTCGGGCGATGTTCGCGGCGACATTAAACAAGTGGTTGCGGTAACACAATCACTGCATCGACAATGCGGTAGCTTCCGCGTTCTGTTTTTCCCGAATTTAACTGATGTTTACCTGACTTCAAATTGTACAACCACTGAAAATGTTAAGTGTTTATCACGAATACCGACAACTTTTTGTATTTTTATATTGAAACTGGCATGAGAACGAAAGGTTTGTTAAGGTGTTCCTCATCGTTGCACCATTGCGTGTGCTGTCGAAACGCAAAGAGTGAATAGGCTTTTCAATGTTAGCGCGCTTTACCATCTATTCTCTCTCTCTCTCTCTGCTTGAGCCCAGCTGTGGGGCAGATAATAATATGACTTGTTATGATTACTGACACTCTAGCTCACTGAACACATTCGACTCGGATATTTGACATTTTAGACCTATTTGCTTCGTTACGCAGCGCAGCTAACTATTTACGTAACCAAACGAGTACGAAGTTAGTATGATAACTCGATACGCAATGTTGACATACCCGTTTCGGTGTAGTATCTGATTGGCAAACTACTAAAGCCTCGGGATTTGGAGATTTCATCGGGATTTAGATTCGACGCTTGTGTAATATACAATGAACGATTCTACTTAAAAGCTTCAAGAGCTTTGCCCCCGTCGACTTTGTAGTCACCCTGTGTACAAGCCATCTGGAAAATGTGATTTGATGTATTAAGGACTGAGGGCGCCATTTGTTTTCTGATTTGGTTTATCTTTAACGCTTCTGCGAGTTGCGTTTGTCGAGTATTCTAAGATATTTATTTTTCAGAAATGTATATTTCATATCAGAAAGGGTAGTCAAAACTGTTATGTTTAATTTTTACTATTATCATTATAATTTTATTTACTCTTTACTTGATCGGCAACGCATCTGTTATGCCTTTGATGTATTTGACGTTCTTAGGTGACGATGTTCATTTTCGTCAGGTGGTTCGTCGAATATTTCCATAAAAGAATTTGTCACAAGGCAATAGTTGAATTCTACAATGAATGAAAATAACACACAAATCAAAGAGAGGGCTAAAAGAGATTTTTAAGTCCTCCACGCGAGATAATGAAATGTAATGGGACCCGTATCAAAATAAAATAGTCAACGAGAGACAAAAGGTGACCATTGCCAAGTTTAGCCATGACAAATGTCCTCCCTGCGTACAATATTTATTTACCAGAACAGAAATAGGATATTTAGGACTATCAGTATCACTTACACAATGAAATATTGTCGGCGAATTCAAGTTATGGTACCAGACGCTGAGAAATTTATCGTTTTCAATCTAGACCTTATTTGACATGATCAGATATTTTCTCAAAATTGTTCAATTATAAAGTTCAAATGTTTGGAATCCTAAACGAATAATGGAATCGAAATTTAACGTTTTGGTAACGATGGATGTTTGAATTGTAAAATCCACTTAATTTAATAACGTAATCCGATAATTATTTTGGAAGAGAGACGACTTATCCATTTAATTAATTGAGTCTTGGATTCAATTACCAAAATTGCAGTAGACAAATTTGCAAATGGAAATTGAGTACGACCAACTGTGCAAACAGACAGTTACTAAAGCGAGGAGGATCCGAATATTTAAGCCTATACTACATTGAGAGATGCATTGACAGTATCTGAACGAAATAATTAATTTTGAAGGGTTTCTACCATGATACAGCATATTTTAATGATTCATCAGACGTAATCAAGGTAATCGACGTAAATCAAATCACAATAGCTGTATTAAAGTAAGCAATCGATTCTAGCATTTCAGAAGTTGAAGGTTAGATGGGCATAATCGAAAAACAAAACTTGTTTACTCCGTATAGTAAATGGGCGTGATCAACAACTACGTTGAGGTTCATTCACTTTTTCCTCCGGCAGCGAATGGTAAATCGCTAGATTGAGTGCTCAAGTTTCGGAAGATTCGTGGATGTGTGCCAAGTTTCGATGCTACTACCGACTGTTTTGGCATCAAGGGCTCCAACGAGTAACAAGTTACCGTATAAATAAGCTGCAAAATGTCTTACTTTAGCAATGATTCAGTCGCACAGAAAAATATTCGGTCGTCGCATAGTAAATTTGCCGTCGCTTATCTTCGGGAAATTTGTACGGTACCCACGCTTGGAATTATTGACCGCTTTATTTATGAACTGATTGAAGTAAAACACACGCTATTTTAAAGTGAAGGTTATAACAATACATGAAGTGACCACATCCAAATTAGTTCGTTGCTGAGATTAGCGCGCGTAAAGGCGCAGACAAATAGACTAAAATTCTAACAATCATTGTCTTGGGTTGTATTGCATTATTAATGGCCCCTAATAAAATATTTTTTCATATATCGCTTGTCCGGAAGAATACAGTATTAAGTCAAAATTTGGCACTAACTGACTTAATGATACAGTTCGAATAAAAAAGTACGTTCTACCTTTTGAATGAGGTCTAAAATCGTTTGCTCCCTGAATAAGCAAATTACGAAAGTTGTGTCAATATCCCTCTCGTAACAAAGTACCACATTATTTGTAGTTAAAAGCTTTAATCGCTTCTCCTGGAAAAGTAAGTTTTTAGAGGTTATACAGTATTCTTGCGGGCAAGCGATATCTTTCATGTACAGGTGGATCAGTAAACATTTTATTTATGTATTGGTGTATTAATGGATGGAGGCATACCTTAACTTAGAGTATAGCATTAGCGACGCGGCGTACGTAACGTTATCGCTTTACTTTAAACTTTGGAGTGTAGTCGTCGACTTGTGCACGTGCTTTATCATGTGTGTCGTGAAATATGACGAACACTCCATTGAGTAATCCATTACGTTTATTAGAATTATTCCTTTCAAGACGTCCAGTGAATCTTGAAAAGATTTTGCTTTTCAAACCGAACATTTCAAACCGCGAATATATCTGAATCGGATATTCCCGTGAGTATTATATAAATCGCAAGAAAACTCGATAGGGGTAATAAATTTGAGAGATAAACGACACCTAAATATAATATTGATCGATGTTGCAAGATAACCCGTAATCGGATGAGATTATTATGAAAATAAAACGATAAAATAACAGGTTACAGACATATTATTTGCAGTTATCAGTTTTGGGTCTAATTCACCCTGTGTACTAACTTACATTTAGCTGTTCGAAGTGTCGTTAATTTATGTATGTAATTAAATTAATGTCGATGGATACATTCGGTTAAGTAACTGTGCTTACTGTCCTAGTAAGCTTTCAACCTAGACACTATATTTGACGTTTCGCATTCGTCTATTTTAATCTATTAAGCAAATGAATCTATCAATGTATGTTTAGCTTAGGTTTTGTTCGCGGTTTCGCTTGCGTGGGGGGTGAGACGACTAAATACCGCTTTTATCCCAATATTATCGGGATAATAACTATCCATGTCCTTTATGGGTTCTCAAACCAACCAAATTTCATCTGAATCAGTTCAGAGGATTGAACGTGAAAAGATAGCAGACAGTGCCACTTTCCCATTTATAATATTACTCCAGATAATATTGTTTATTGTAACTGCAAACAGCAAAGTGGTCATTTACGTAAATGAATCGGAGTGTAATCTGCATTTAAAATCCATCATACCGTCTATCTCAAACTCGTTGATTATAAGGTTTTAACATAAATTTTGCTCAATTTATGCTAATCCATGAATATTAAACGATCTTAAATTGAACAAAAGAGTACTGTATCAATTGAATAATAATATCTTTTATAATGTATCAAATCCTTCTAAGACGGAACACAAAAGCTTAAGATCTGAAGGAGTATTAGTTCGTCGAAGCTGAGTTATGCCTGTATTGTAGAATTAGTGGGATCTTCAAACACAATGTATAGACGTAGTCTCGAAAGGTCTCGAATATGAAGATTATGTTATCAACGTTCCCACTCAGAATGTGCTGTCTTGTGTCTTGTGACGCGAGGTGTGAAGTTAATAGTGATGTTACAGTAACACTTTGCAATTGTCTACGTACGTCTAGTACGTTACTCGAGCTGAATCTTGCAAGCTATGGATTTAACACCTGATTGCAGATTTATAATAAATTGTTTAAATTGTTATATCTCGTGTCCAGAAATTTGAGATACAGTACAAATTGTTTATTGAAGAGAAATTTCTTTAGCCAAGCTGAGAATAAATATTCAAGGTGTCACACAAGTTTCAGCGTTGAACCTGTAGTTTTTTTATACTTTCCGTGTTATAAAACTGATGTTTTATGTTTGACTAACACACATGTTAGTTAAACCCGTTTTAAATCGTGGTTTCAAGTCAGTAAGTAGGTAGGTAGGTAGCCCCGATAAAAGTGAATTATGTCGAGATAATTCGGTCCGTGTATAGAGTGCGATAACTCGTTTTAAAAAGTTTGTTATCGAATCTCGATCGGTTTCAAATTAGATTTCGCAGTGAATCCTACGTACTCGGAAACTTTTCGGTTTTCCGGTTGATTGGAATGAGATGGGAATTGGGAGTCCACGTGTTGTTAAATTGGGATTCCACGTGATATTTACGGCTTGTAGAGATGATAATTATACATTTAACTTTTCCTATAAGAGTACGACTGTATGATTCGTAAATGAATATTTTACTGGGTACCTAATGGTTATTGTTATGCTTGGAGGTAACGAATTATGGATGCTATTTCATTCCTTTTATTATGATTAGTGATTATCTCTAGGTAGTTTCATGCATTACGTACTCGTAGATGGGAGTTTTTTCCACTCAACATTATAGTTGGTCTCACCCTCCTCGAATGTAGGAAATGACACCGCAAACAAATAGGTCAAACCTTCTTTAATGACTTAAAAGGTTTTTGAATCACAAAAATCACCAATGAGGTGGATGTAAACCGATAACGATCGTTCGCTCAGATTCGCGTGTGCACTGTTTGTGTCCGTGATGTTTTCCCTTCAAACTATCACACCATCCCAGTTGTCAACTCAAGTCTACCAACGACGCCTGTTTACTCACTGAACTTGTCAATGGTCTCACGACGCCACCATGTGTTAGGTATTAGAAAGTAAGTACATAATCTTCGTATTGCTCGTTGTTACGCTGCGACATAATTATACATATTTAGTGTGCAAAATATTATAATCAATATTAATTCGAAGTGGATAAATATTCTATTTTTATACCGAAGGATTTTTTATGACGAAAGTTCATTACAAACTGGATGATTACTTCAAAGATGAAACTGCTTGTCTCAACTCATGTCAGTTTGATGTGCAGACGTAATGTAAGTTGAAAAGTAAGTGATGTCTGTGAGTCGGAAAAATACTCCAAAAGTGTAGCTGCTTTTTCTAAGATGACTCATCGGGTTTTATTGAAACGATGGCGGAGTTTGTCTTTCGATAAGTGTTTGTAAAAAGCAATTTCTCAATTAATATTTCAATTACGTGTCGAAGTGATGCTCCTCTGAAATCCATGCTCGTTAACTCTTCGAATAGTTCAACCGTTGAACTGGTGAGTCTAATAGTGAGACTAAAATGTTGTGTTTAAATTGCATCCCATTAAAGACATAGCTGACGTGGTTTTACTTGAGATCTCGGAACTTTTTCCGTTGGAAGGACTGTATTGCGAGACTTGAATTTTTTGCATTTTGTTTTCGATGGGATTTCATTTCCTTTTGTTGGTGGTCCTTTACTTTACGCATAATGTTTCTTGTACTCCAGCTACGGGTTTTCTTAAAGCAAGAGACTGGGAGAGGCTCTGTCTCTTATCTCAATTCACTAGTTTTGTTCACAATGGAGTTACGGTGTGATTGAAAGTGTCCTGAATGGTTTCGAGAAAAGAATGACAGATCTATGCTTTTGCTCGATGTGGCGGATGCATTGCCGTTCCTTTTGATATAAATTCTTACAAGATTTCAACTGCTGGGACACTGTGGCCGCAACCCATGAATAGCTCACCATTAACAAAAACTAACAGGACTAACTATCACTAACAGTCGCCCCAGTACTCATACCTACTAACCAACTGATCAAGTAACATTCTTACACCATCTGATAATTGAACTAATCAACCTCAAGTCCCTATGTGAGTCTTGTTCTGAGTCGGTTACAGTTGTCATGAGCGCCAGCGGAAGGGTGGTGCTGCATGTTCGTTTGCTATTTTAATTGCATAAAAAATAATAAACGCTGCTTCGGCGGCCAACCCAAATATCGAAAAATTTTATGCCGCCCGCCCGCCACATTAGAACACTGGGACTGTGTCCTCCGAAACACGGAAACGTTCTGGAATTTATTGCTACTAGCGGTCACCTATCGCACTACTGACTGCGCCCGCTGTTGCATAACATGGTCGATCACTTAGGATCGGCGCAAGCTGGCTATGACCACGATAATAGTACCGTGCTATGAGCGTTTCAACTGGGACAATAGTTGAACTAATTTGTGCTAATTGGGAGTGCGGCGAATTCTCAGAAGCTGATTAAATTAAAAGATGAGTAGGTACCAAGTCAATACGCTATTTGCTTGTATGAATGTGTGTACTTCGTATAATATTCACAGATGTAATCATTGATTTATTATTACTAAATAAGTCAATGGATGTAATACATAAATAGTAAGCAGTTCCTAAGAAAAATTACAAGGAGCACATGAATTTCTTTAATATATAAACGCAGCCGAGTGTATCAACAAGTTTTTACTTAATCTTGTGTAATATAAAAATTCCCTTCCGCCAACCAGCAATATTTTTCGGCACGAGAAAAAAATCCAGTTTCGTGCTTAAAGCGATCATGATTTATTCAAGCCGCTTAACACTAAAAGTTTGTTATTGCTTTCAAAGAAGAATGCTGAAATTATTTCAGCCTGTTTATTTTTCTTCTTACAGTTTTAAATATCGCGTGGGCTAGGTTATGTTTGGTGGGGTAATTTCTGTGCGGGAATGTGGAAATTGTAGTTATTAATAGAGATTGATTTCTGGTAGCGTGGAATGCGAGGGTTTGAAATTTGACCGTCCACGCTGGTTCTTACACACTAAAGCTGGCCATAAACGCTAGGATTGACAGTTAGCTAGTAGCTGACAGGTTAACCTGTACAATTACACTGTACAGGTTAACTTGAGACTATGCTGCTAAGTTTAAATGTACAAACCTGTCAAGTACAACCTAGAGTGTATAGTTAGATTTAAAGAAAAAATAAGTAAAGAGTTACGTGTACCTATTAGTGATCGTGTAATTTCTGGACGTCTTTTGGACGCGATACACATAGGATAAGACCAGCGGAAGCTCGAGACATTTCAGGATACCTCATTTGTCGAATTATGATATGTCGTTTAGACGTTCTGCGGAAACAGGATGACCTCACGGGCACTCATAACGGGCTCAAATTATAACGGGCTAAAATTCAGTAAAAGGGGTTCAAAGTATCATATTACGAGAGCTCTGATGCCGTCTTAACGAAATGGTCATAGTATCGAGCATCATTCCAATGTTATTATATTTTATTCCTATAATGCCCCTAGAGTATTATGTGAGTATACATCTTTACATACATATGAGAGGCGCAATTTGAATCTGTTTGGGTAAATGGATGTCACAGACCGTTGCCAAATGCACTTGAAAGTTACTTATTATTGTTCCTAGTGTTTATAAATATAGTAGAAGGCTTTCTAGAGGAGATTTATTAAACAACTTGAGTTCCAAGTGTATTGTTTGAGATTTTGTAGCTAATAATTTTCATGACGTCACGTTGAGAATTAGTACCTACCTATGTCTGATGTTTATCATGGTTTGTGACTTAGTAATCGTAGTAACGTAATATGCCTTTAGTTTTATTGCAGTAAAGCTTAATAACATTTGCAAGGATTGGTGTAATCTATTAAGACCAGACCAAAAAAAAGATAACATAAAAACACGCTTTTAATAATTTTAAGTGATTTTTAAATGCAAAACAATAAATGTAGTTAGCGTTTTCGTTAATCATTAAGGAGCTCCCTATGGAGCTAATCCTGGGCGTTCTCATGCTTGTCATAAAATTGCTGGGTCATCGGAACCAGAGCAATGTGCAAAATTTCAAGTCCGAAGAGTAGGAGGAGGCAGGTAGTTCTAATTCACCTAGCTCTTATTCAGCTTTTAATTCAAAATTAAGTATAAGGTAGTCTGGAAGAGATCGCTAGTTAGTGATAAGACCGCCCGTTGTACTTAAACATCTTTAATATAAAGAGGATTTGTATTGTATTGTTTGTATCTATAAATTACTCAGCATGATAAAGCGTGATTTTAGTTTTTCAAAATATGTATTCATTCGCACGTAACTTCGAAAAATTAGAGGTACCTTAGTGCAGGATTCGAACGCGAGCATCCGCGAGAGAGGCCAACTTTCGAACCACTGGACTGTCACTGATTCGTTACCCGAGACACATTGTTACCACCTAAGTGGAATTGCATGGCTGGTAAATACAGTTCAGTCATCGTGACGTACGAAGGCCTAGCGTGAAATTTGTCTGGTGTTAACACGGACTTACCGACTTTTCTTCACGCTTTACATTATTATAATCATGTCCTTTACAAAACTTTTCTTTTAGAATTTTTATCCATCGTTTTAGCCTGTGCGCTGAGTTAGTGTTAAAAGTTTATAAAGTAGCTGAAAAAATGTAGTATGATTTTAACATTTTGATAAAGCCCTTTTTGACGTAAGTAGGTACATAGTTTAACAGCTGCCATCCAAGAAACTTCAAACTTAGAACGCAAATTTGTCTCATTTTCAAAAGTTGTGATATGCAATATTTTCTCAAACAAACTCATATGGCGCAAATCTCATCATAATGAAGCGAAAGGCGCGTGCCTCACGCTTATCATTATAACACAGCTCTTCATTATAATAAATATGCTGGATAGGCTGTCACGATTACGTTTTCACAACTAGCGTACTTTGCTCGCGCATTTTCAGCTTTTATGTTAATAGCTGACAAACGACTAGATAAGCTACTTGATGGTATCAGCTCGTTGCCTGATGGTAAGTGGTATCTTTGTACCGTTTGTTGTTCATCCAGCAATGTGACGCTGATACATCGAGTCTCCATATTTGTAAAGCTCATCGAATTGACGGTAGAAGAAAGAATGGAGAATTATAACATATCTAGTGAATTTATACTGGTCAGTGATATTTGCACAACGAGGTGTTGAAACCAGAGAGTGGATTAAGATAATTGTTGCATCCGGTGCTCTGTGTAGTTGCGGGATTCACAATGATACTGGACACTGGGTTCGATGACCGATGGTTGGTGACCCTGCTTGCTTAGTGGGGTGTCGTGGGTTCAGATCCCGACGGGGCCAGATAATTGAAATTTTGTTCTTGAACACTACAGAAAAAATGGGGAAAGCGGTAGGTAATTTATCTCTTTTTACTTATGAGATTAACGATAAATGTTATTTAATAATTTAATTATAGGTAGAGATAATACAAAATATGTCGAAAAATAAATAATCTGGAAACCAGTTGACCCTGCTCGAAAATATCGCTATTTCGAGATCTTCTCTCGAAGCTTTAGACAATTTACCCATAAGTAGTTTTAGAGCTCATCAAGTTGAAAAATATTGGTTTTGATAAACAAATAACTTCCCAATTTTAGAAAATTTTAAATTTTCTTAGCGGAAAGTTAAAAATAATAATCAATTAACTAAAATTAGGCAGGTAGCTTAGTAAGAGGTCGTTAACTATTCAGTTTGGAAAGTAAAACCCTTATTAAATATCTTCGTACAATCCAGTTCTTGTTGCGGCATTGTGTCCGCTACTCGTCTATGCACCAAAAGTTTAGTTAACCTCAGTAGTTTTGCATAGTTTACACAAGAAGTCTAAACTCGTTCAAGTTCAAGATAAATCGCGCAGTTTCATTTAGTGCTTTGGTCAAGGTACTCTGTATTACAGCGTTATTACTGCCGGTAGATATTCTATCCACCTTTCAAAGGAATGTTTGCAGTTATTGAATTTGTTTATTTAACAAGAACTTTTATTAAACTTTTATGTTATATGATAACATCATAATTATATTAAATGCAATGCAAGATGACATCACGTCAACATAGATATTTTATAAGTTTTTAAAGACAGTTGACAGACTTATCTGTCATTAGTGTATGTCAAGTGTCACCTGTCAAAAATTTTCTTCCCGCAATCGTAGTTTCGCTGTGACCATGGTCCATGCAATGGGGTCGAAATATCGGTAAAGCACTTCAAAATCGTGAGTACCCGTTTGCATTTAAAATGTTTAGTGTCCACAACGAAAAAAAAAACACCGGTTTGTTCTTATAAAACTTGATATAAGTTTTAACAAACTGGTGTTTTTTTTATTACGAATTATATTCCCGACGAAACAAAATGTACTGTACATTGTGTATAAAGGTAAAGATAAGATAAAAATCAGCAACAACCACTAGAATGCCCTCCTGAACTCGGCAACATTACATTTCCATCACATTGCAATTAGGTTCACAATTGCTAACACCATTAGCGCCACCGATAATATCAGTCGATGGTGCCGATTACTGATGCCGATGTTCGATCGAATCGTCCGGAGGATCTTGACCTGTCGAAGGCTGACGAAACACGTTTGTGATATGTCTGTCTTTGTTGATGTAAAATAACCGACAAATGAGCCTCCTGATAGTAAGTTTACGCCCCTGGAAATCAGTAACTCCAAAGGCATAACCAACGCGTTTCTGGTCAAGAAAGAAGAAAATGAATTGTGCGGACCCCCGTCACGAACGAAGTTCCTTACGTTTTTTCTTCAACTCCATAAATGTAAGTAAAAACTGTACAACCGTGGTTGAGGTTATATGATAAACTAGAATATCAGTATCTAAATGTAATAATTTTTGTAACAACGCCATCTAGGCACTCTCATCTGAACTAATATAATACATTGTAAAGCAGCGCTGTACTGTGCTATCTAATTACAAAAATATGGCGTACACCACTATTAAAAACACACATATACACAGCACTTACACACACACACACAGTACTTTCCGTCACGATTTCTACTAAATAGCACTACCCGTAAGCCGCGTTAAGGAACTTCGTTCCAAAAGAAAGAAGATAGAAGCTCTCAAACTCCCAGCACACAGGTAGTTTGCCGGCTGTCTCAAGTAAAGTGTCTCTTAAAGTGAGCTCTCTTCCAAGGCTGTCGATGTGTCTAGTGTTGCACGTGTTCCTAGGCGACGATGACCACTCACCATCAGATGGCCGTTTTGCTTTTTGTCAGCCCTTCAGTTTATAAAAAAAGCGGTTTTTATTTTAAGTATTACCTTTGTTGAATGACATATTGATCGATGCCCTCATATCGCTACTATGCCCAGTGACCAAGGAAGCCATTCAACCGCATGGGTCGAAAGTGCTACCACAACCGCCATACTCCCCTAATTTGAAAACAAAAATTCTGCTTGCACCCTCAAATTTTCGAAAATGATGTGCGTATTAGAATGAATTATGATTAGTTTCGGTGAAGGAAAACATCGCGTGGAAACCTGCACTCCTGAACTTTCTCCATAATGTTCTCAAAGGCACGTAAAGTCCGCCAAACCGCACTTGGCCAGCGTGTTGGACTAGGATAATTGTGTCTTGTGTCTCGATCCGAAACAAAGCAACGAACTGCACCATACGGTTGCGGTATACATTTTCTTTTGTTCCGTCTTAAGCTAAATATAAATTAGAGTCAACACCGGGCTTCGATTTGTTTGTATTAAAACGGAATCAGCTTATAGTTAGTGATCATTGATCAGAATGTTATTCGTTGGTTTAGTGTGTACTGTGTCCGCAACTTCGTTCGCGTTGTAGGATAATATCATAATATGTTTTTATATTGTTCCAAATTGCAATAAGTTTTATAATTAGTCATTTTAAACTTATATCATCATGGACACTAAACATTTTTATTTCAAACGGGTACCTAGTTTTAAGAATTTGAATTTTTTTTACCGATATATCGATCCAGTTGGATCCATGTAACTGGGATCAATCGTGAATATCCGCTTGCATTTAAAAAAGTTTTGTAGAGCAGATCAATTTTAATGAAATAAAGACCTCAAGATACTCATAAACATACATACTTAATAGACATACGTAAACTATGTATAATTATATTTTCAATTCCCTGAATTCTATCCAGTAGTTTTGATATGATGTGATTTTAAATACAGAGATAAAACGACAGAATGAACAGAATGAACTTGTAAAAATTATAGAAAAAATCTTATATTAAGTAGATAGTTATACTCAGTCCCCCCAAGCGGAAACAAAACGGTTTAACTATTTCGCGCTACCTTCGTTTACGGTACAACGGTTACATTGTGTAATGTAATGTGTACTTATCGCCGGTACGACACAACACAACACAAAACAAATCGGTCGTCGTCAACAAAAGTGACATTATTTAAGGCAGACAAACAGACAAGTGTAAACACGTATCATGTAGCCGATAGCGTGGAAGTGGGTTGATTGATGTATTGAATTGAAATTGTGTCACGCAACTTATCAATAATTTATTGCCGTCGCGTATGGACTGTGTTCACAAATCTTTTGGACTCTTTTGGTGCTTTTTAATCTAATGTCAGTAAGTTAGTAGTTTAGATTAAAAGTATGATTTGCTGAAGAAAAAAAAATCGTCGAAAATAAACGCAAATTCGTAGTTTCAACAATGGAACATACTTGAACATGGGCTTTTTAAGTTTACGGATCGTCTGATGAAACATTTCCAAACAACTGTGTAAAAAAGGATGTTGAAACGATTGAGTCATCCAGATTTAATTATAATCGATTAAATCAATAGGCTTGGTTCATGTATTTATTAATGCATCCGTTAGAATAACTGATGAGCGGGATTAGAGGTTAAGCTGCAAGAGACAATGGGATTTGGATGTGTGTAGGGCTGTTCTTGCCAATATATTTATGACCTACTGTTGGATATACTACGCTGCTCAAAACTCAAAAGTATTTGAGTTTTGTTACAACGTTAGAAAAGTACCTTTAAATTCCTTCTACACATGTGTAAACGTATGTCATTAAGATACAATGTGATTATGGTTTTAAACTAAGTACGTAAAATGTACTGTGGCACGTTAATTGCTTGCTGGAAGCTGACCCGTTTTCGTCAGAGCGCATTTGATGCACGGCGAACGAGTAATTACTTAATTTCATTTTAATGGACACTCCTGTGTAACCGTGACGTTTACGAAAAATATTCTACGAGTAGTTTTGCGAGATTAGTCCGGGAACGTTGTCCTTGATATATAAATAACCTAAGATACATTTACAATCTGTATGGTGCAGTTACTACTATGCCTGACTGTTCGAAAGGTCCTGGGTTCGCCCGCGAGGCAGAAATTTGAATGATGAGTTTAAATTTCCGTTCTGAGTCTGGGTGTGTTTTTGTCTTTGTGTACTGTTCATGGCGTCACCGACATCGGAAATCCTTATGTGGGACTTTGAATGTGTGGCGTTATTTATATTTTTAATATTTCCAATTATGTTCTAAGAAGATTACATTGGAACATATAGATTAATAAGTAAAAGTAATCTATTTTAAATTTATGATGGAGTTCTTTTATGTTATAAAAATAAACACACTCACCTCACGAAAACTACTCGTATAGGGTGCAATCTAATAATCATATTGCATTTGACATAGTACATAACTTAGCTACCTACAAATAAAGGTGCAAGTGTATTAGACTAGAGAAGTAGGGTAGTTCAAAGCTAACCCATTATCTTTATAATGAAGATTGTCCCGTGGGAGCTCGGCTTCATGTGCAGATGTGCACTAGTTATAACTAGCGGGAAATAAGGTGGAGGTTAATTCCATGATGTTTATGTTATCCTAGTACTTACCATCTGCCAATAGTTTAGTTTCTATAGTAATATGTGGAGAGATATTTTTTTAAATATTGCACGCACGTATGTGAAGTTAAATTCTATACAGTACATACATAAAATACAGTACATACATATACATAAAAAAGTTTTTCAAATAATAAATTAGCGAATTCAAGCTGAGTTTTGTGCATGAAACTGTTACGCATGGAGATACGAACAGACCAGTCACTACAGACACATATTTGCCATATCGGCTACGTAGGAAGTTGGTTCAATTCAGATAACTCCTATGTACCTGAAGACATCGTTCATTGATAACGTTATTATGCGTATAGATAGAAGATGCGGAAAATCTTCCTGTTCACTGACAAAATCTTACGCGCGTAAAACATTTCTAGAGCGATCATCAATGTTACGTCAACAGGACGCTGAAAGCAACATTTATCAGTGAGCACAACATCAGTGAACAGACACGTATTAATAGCAGTTTATATAGGGCTGTTAACCTTCGCTGAACTAGGGGTACGTTTACCATTGAGTTCCCGACACGGATGATTATCTAATGTGTTTGATTTTGGTAAATTTTAGCGCCAGTTTCGTTAGATTGACAATAATGTCAATCTCCTACATATAAATGTAGGAATTCCTCATTTTTATGACGGCCCTGTACCCTAGTTGCTAGTGACCCTGTCGACGAAGTCCCCGATTCGAGTCCTGGCCGGGGCAGATATTAATTGACAGATCCGGTCGTGGATATTAGTGATATGATATTTGTGTTTGTGTTGTTGTGTTCTGTGTGTTGAGTTTTTATGCCTCCACCAATCCGCACAGGGGAGGTTCTTCTCTCCTACGGGTCTCTACCCGTACTGAGTAGTGTTCTATCCATGGGTTCATGTGAACTCAAGTGTTATATAAAAAAATCCAATTACTCTATTGTAAAAGGATATTGTGAAAAGGGTCATAGTTAAATAAGGACGTTATACATCATCTCGTCTGTTATACAGACAAAGAGCTAATAAATTGTAAGAAAACATTAATTCAATCGGTTGCTAAATTATTAAATTTGAATCGCAAATTCACGACAAAGCTTCAAACCAGATTTTAAGGCTTCGTCTGTAAACTCCCGCCTATTGTCCGCCCAATCCTTTTGTCCAACTTCGGCTGTTCACTTCAATACCTGCAATAAAGATGCTTTCAATAATATAACCTGAGAAGTCTTGTAACGTGAAGTTTTATATAACAAAAATGTTACTCTTTACGGCGAATACAAAGGCCGGGTCAGCTGTTCTGTTCTTATTGTGTTATTGTTATAATATAGGAAGGGTAAACTTGACTTTGTATAGAGTTTGTTCTAGCTGCTAAAATCATCGATGAAGTGTTCAGGTTGAAGACACACCAGGTTGAAGCTAGTTTGACATAGAAATGGATACAAACCATTAATGACAGCGCACGAGTTTCTCCTTCCAAACTGAGAAGATCTACAGCACATGCTCTTCCAAAGAATATTAGCTCAAGAAATTATGTTAATAATAATGATAATCTATGAACATCTGTTCAGGTGTTTGGTGATCATCAGCTCATTAAAGGATTCTCTTAGTCGGGGGGTTTTTAAATGTACAGTTATAACTAATTACTTGTCGATGTAAAATGATCAATTTTTGAAGTTGTTTTTTTTTTGTATGAGTTATTAGTGTGTGTCGTCCAAGCTAAATAAAAATTTTGTGTTGTTTCAGCAACGGGCCGGTAGAGGGCGCGTATGGTCCGCAACACAGTCCCGTGTCGCGGTCGGACGCGTCGACCGAGGACGCGGAACTGTCGGCTGCGCTTGCGCACCAGCACCACCTCGCCATGCAGGTCAGTACCCAGTACGTGCAGATGCGCCGAGCTGGAACACTCTGACCTCTGAGTGAGAGTGTGTTGCTATACAAGTGAAATAATCGCTTTCTCTTTCGCACTTCCGTGTTAAGAATTCCTGTGTTGAGTACCATGTTAAGTCACACAGGTGAATGAGGTGTTACAAGAACTAAGCTGCGAATAAAAAAATGTTCGTTGTATTACGTCTCGACAGGAAATTTAACAATTAAAATAACCGCCTCCAAACGCCGTCATGTGCCTGTTGGTGGCTTGACTGCCAGTACTGGGAAGTCCTTCTTTTTCTTCTCTCTTCTTTCTTGGCCGAGAAGAGATGCTGCAAGTGTGACCCAAGGACATCTCCTCAAGTGACGGTGACCACTTTCGATCAGGTGGCTTATCTGTTCGTTAGTATGCTGTTAATGTCTAAGAAATGAAAAAATAATTCAATGGTTTCAATACGTTCGTTTTCATCAGGTTTCGACTAAAACCTCAGGTTGGTCTCATCCACTTTTCGCACACATTTTTTTGTGTTTGTGTGTGATTAAATTGACAAGCCTTAGATCTTGAGCTTGCGTTCTTATTACGCATTAAAGAAGCCGTTGGCAATGTTGCCACCATAATCAGCGTGGGGTAATAAAGCCAAGGTACTCCACTGGTTGAATTTAGCTCGCGTTGCCACGCTATTGGTACATGCAAATGAGAATTTGATACGCGCATTGTGCCGGCATGGCAGTATGTATCTTTTGATCGTTAAATGGTATTAATCTCAAGGATTAACCGGGGGATATAGTCAGTTTTTGACATTAGCATTTTAGACGACGTTATTGTTTTGAAATGACGACAAATTCAAAACAGTTGTTTGTTTTGCAACACAAACACGTTATCCATTAATCATTGTATTCATGACTTATTGTTGTGTAAATTTGTCAGTCCTGAAGCTCGTAAATACATACTTTGATTTACTTACTTTTGCTGTCAGACTGATGTCCGAATAAATAGCTGACACGGGGGAAATAACATCTTAACCATGATCTACTCAGTGGTACCTAGGTACCTACTAACTTATGTAATAACGACTATGTATGTAATTTCAACAATATAACGCTGGTAGTGCTCTCAGTGCCTGTGCGCTCCAGCGGTACCTATAACTGCATTGTGCGCAACTTACCTACTGTATGGAAGGGTTAATAGTCTAAGAAAATTTGCATAAAAATCATAGATCAGACCAAGTAATTCGTGTAAACGTAAAACTTGGTGTAGCTGTTCCTTGGAGTGTCCAGATGAACATACTGAAAGTCCCCGACTGTGGGGGTGAGCCGGCGGTGAGGGAGGAGGGGGAAGGTCCAATGTTTCAGTTTTTTGGTTATATCTCGTAAATTAATAATAATATCTCTTCAATTCGTTCTACGTTAATATAATATACTTAAAAAAATTATGTCACACATTGGTCTCGTTTTTTTTTATTTTATCAGGTGTTAGTTTACATTTTGTTGTTAAACTGTAATGTTGTTCCAGGCCGGTGACTACCCGGTGGTCGGCGGGCCGGTAGACGCCGACTACGGCCAGTACGTGTCGTCGCCGGCCGCGCACTACAACCACATGGGGCACCTCACGATGGCCCCCTCGCAGAAGTATCCTCACGTGAGTTCACTAGTACCGTGAGTTAAGGACCTTTAGGGGTCGGCGTGTATGCCATAGCGATTGGGTATGTTATGGGTAAATAAATTTTTTTACAGCATTATAAGAGTGACGAAAGAAGAAGGCCCCTGTTTGTTGATAGGAGGGCCTAAGCCCGGCAGGCTAGCTACCGCCCTTTTGCTTAGATCAGCCGACAAACGACTTATCGTGTTCCAGCTGGGAATTTAGAGCCATTAACTAATTCCTCTCTTTCTTTCCTCTTCCTTCTATGTTAGTCCGCAACGCATTGGTGATGCCTTTGGTATTATGTATATGGGCGACGATTACTATTTATTTCCATTAGGTGGCTCGTCTGATCTTTTGTTGGATATTATGTTAAAAAAAAACATAGGTATGTAAAAAAAGCTCTGATGTTAGATTTTTATTACAATTTATATAAATGACGAGCAGTGCCCGCGACTTCGTCCGCGTGGAATTTAACAATAAAAAATTAATATAAAAGAGCCTAAGTTACTCCTTATGACATCAGTAATCTGCCAGTGAAAGTCCCGTCAAAATCGGTCCAGCCGTTCCAGAGATTATTCGGAACAAACAGACAGACAGACAGACGGACAAAAATTGTAAAAAATGTTATTTTGGTGTATACATCCATACACCGTGTATACATCCATATGCATTCAATAAAAAGCGGTTATTTTAATATTACAAACAGACACTCCAATTTTATTTATTTGTATAGATAGATTAATATTCCGTGTTAATATACAGGTGATGGAGGCGGTGTCGGTGGCGAGCGGGTACGCGGGCGGCGCGGGCGCGGGCGCGGGCGCGGCGCACTACGGCGCGTACGCGCACTACGGCGCCGCGTACCCCGCGCAGCCCGCGCAACCCACCTACCTCGTCGAGCCCACGCTAGCGTACATGGCGCAGGTTAGTCGGGACTAGTTTGAACTCTACCCTGTACAGAATAAGGCATTTATTTATGCTGTCATTTTGTACAATCACTGCCAGTTTTACTATGTTACTATTTTACTATGTCATAGTAATTTGATGTAATTGTGTTTTCAGTTTAATAGATTGAGAGTTGTACTGTGTGACAAAATTGAACACAATGTTACTCATATGTTTGTAAAAAGTTAAACTGTGTGTATATGTTATTTTGTTTTGTGTATAGTTTAGAGATAAGTTCAACATTTTTAATCATTTTTTAATACATATTTTACAATTAAGAAAGCTGATATACACACGTAAAAGATACTCATATAATATTTTGCGTGCCCCCGCACGATTTCCTGTATCCCCATATAGGAAATCACATGTCCCTTTTAGTATATTCGGTCTCGCCGTTAACGATTCCACTGTGCGACATTTTCTAGGTACTAAAATGTTGACTTTTTCTGACTGAGAATATTGTTCGCAGGAATATGTTGAAGGAGGCGGCAGCGCGTCCCCTAGGAGCGCGTCTCCGGGCGCCATCCCCTCCCAACACAATCTCCATTTACAACAAAGGTTTGATCTGCTACCTATATGTCGCTATAGTTATTATATATTATTTAGTTATATTTATTTTTGAAGTGAATACTTCTTTAGTATCGTTGTGGAATTCGATGTAACGGAAACGACGACGGACAAGACGTCTGCCCGGGAGGCAGTGAAGCCCCAACTGACGAGTTGTCGGAACTTGTATATATGGGAGCGGTGTAGAAAACTTCGATAGCGTGATTCAGGCTTCGTGACGTCACCGTGTGGTGGGTGTGCGATATCGCCACACGTGAAAGCGTAACAGACAAACGTACATGCATATTTATAATAGTAAGGATGCCCACGATCAGGTACGACTCGGCGTCGTTGGAGCAGCTCGGGCGGCACTACTGCGTGACGTCGCCGCGCGGCGAGTACGCGGCGGACGCGTACGGGTACCAGCACTACCCGGCCGCGTACGACCCGCCGCCGCACCAGCCGCACGCGCAGCAGCAGTTCAAGGTGGGTGTCACTTTACATTCTATTAATAAATGCGAAAGTTTGTATGGATGTATGAATGTTTGTTACTCTTTCACGCAAAAACGAATGGATTTTGCTGAAACTTTACAATAATATAGCTTACACATCAGAATAACACATAGGCTATAAATTAAAGATATAGTGTGAATTATCCATAATATATAACTGAATCTTTGCAAAGCGAAGGAATAAGTTTCCCGAAGCGAAGCGAGGGCGGGTCGCTAGTTGTTCATAAACAAATATCACTACCAAGCGAGCCACACGGGGCCCGAGACTGATGAATTGATGATTTATAATGCTTAAATTGGTACCTGAAAGAGTTTCAATATCTTTTTCGACCAAAAAACGAACTTAAAACTGAAAATTATTTATTTGAAATTTTCTTTGATTACTGTTATAATATACTATTTAGTGTCACAATTACATTGATTGACATCATTATAATGTATGTTTATAGGACTCGCAAAATGGTTTAAGTTTGGGCAGTACCGGTGGTCAGTCCATGTATGGAGACGAAGAGGAACTTCAAAAGCAGATGGCCGGGATGGCGTTAGGTATGTGTAATACTTACCTACTTGATTTAGTTAAATTTAACCTAACCTCCAATTTTTTGCGAAGGTACTCCTTAGCTCTTAGGCTGAGATGTATAGACGATACTTAACCTTAGCTCAGACTTTATTTACGAAAAACTTGACTTTGCAAAGACTGCGATTTGGTATTTATAGACATGTCACGCTGAGATTGTGCTCAGCATAAGCTAAAACCGCTAATCCCATAATTGATTGCTGTCTTCTATCTGTTTGTTAATACGAAAAATTTAAATGTCTTAGAAACCGTCTAATATCAATGTTCATTTGGGACCATCCGACCACCGTCTATACATTTCAGCCTAAGTATCGTCTATACATCTCAGCCTTAGAGAAATCTCTTCCAGCAGACACAGGAATTGAAATGATGTGGAATCTTAAGTTCAAATTGTTATTTAACACTTTTTTACATTTCTTGTCCAGTCCACGGTGGCGTGGGCGTGGGTGTGGGCGTGGGCGGCCGCGAGGAGGGAGGTGGACTTCAATGGCGCGACCCCAACCTCCCCGAGGTGATCGGCTTCCTCAACTCACCCTCGGATGTGGTGAAGGCGAATGCTGCCGCGTACTTACAACACTTGACCTACATGGACGATCCCAACAAACAGAAGACTAGGAGTTTAGGTAAGTTGCTGGGTTATTTAAAAAAGGAGCTTATTTAAGTTACGGAAGGTTGAAAATTCGTCACCAAACAATTGGCAATCAATCATAAATTGACATCCCTGATACTGATCCATTTGCGATGCGAGGGTCAGAGTTGAGTTGGAGCAACATACTAAGACCTTGGCTTCAACCTATAAATGACCCACTACAGGGCACTCTAATATTATATGTAAATGCAAAAGTAACTCTGTCTGTCTGCCTGTTACCTTTTCACGCTTCACCCAGTGAACAGATTTAAATGAAATTTAATATGGAGGTAGATTGAGACCTGGGAAGGGACATAGGACAGTTTTATCCCGATAATTTGTTCCCTTGAGATAACTTTAACGGTGTTTTATTGTTACCCGAGTCCCACGCGGGCGAACCCGCGAGCGCAAGCTAGTACATGTAGTGCACCAACCACACAGCCAATAGACTCCTAATAACAGGCGAATAGTTTCTGTCAACACATCTGGCTTATAGTATTGATATAAATTCGTGCCGTCTCATTCTTTCCCGTTGCTTAAATTAATCCACTTCTTTCCAACGTTTCGTGTGACCTTGAATTATCCAATCACAGCGTTGAGTTAGCCAGTCACCCCGCTTCGTCTTACCTCAGCTATTTGCCAGAATGCATTCAATACGGAAAATCAAACATTAGGTGTCTATTGGCCGTGCGGTCGGTAATGTAGTATATACAAAGGCAATAACGCGGCCCACACACTCGCGTCCGCAGGTGGCATCCCCCCGCTGGTGCGGCTGGTGTCGCATGACAACCCGGAGGTGTGTCGCAACGCTTGCGGCGCGCTGCGCAACCTGTCGTACGGCCGGCAGAACGACGAGAACAAGCGCGCGATCCGCGACGCGGCCGGCATCCCCGCGCTGATGGCGCTGCTCTGCCGCACCGCTGACATGGAGGTAATGTGTCGCGTGGCACCGACGGCGGTGCACGATTCTGCCTTCGTTGTCAAGAATGTAGTATGCAGTAACGACGTTTTTGGGATTTTCATTTTTACCACATATGATATCCCAAGGCATTAACCTACAAGGAAAAAATAGTTTTTATAAAGATTTTCACTGGAAGTATGTATGTATTTTATCGAAACGACCACTTTGTAAGTGCTACTACTACTTTTACTACAAGTCATATAGAGTATTATTATTAAATAGTGGTTGAAACTCGTATTACCGTTGTACTAATATAATCCTGGTTTAATCACCTCAGGTGAAGGAGCTGGTGACCGGCGTGATATGGAACATGTCGTCGTGCGAGGACCTGAAGCAGTCGATCATCGATGACGCGGCGCAAGTGATCGTCAATAAAGTGATCGTACCACACTCCGGATGGCATCCGACCAACCCTGGGGACACATACTGGTCTACTAGTACGTATTGTTTAGTCGTTTATTTATGATAAACTAGCGAGCTGCCCTGGCTTGGCATGGATACAATGTAGGTATATACAATAATAAATATAACCTATGTTACTTAGAGATAATCTAGAATTCTAACGGTAAAAGATTTGAAGATTGAGTTTTAATCTGTTACATTTTTTTTATTTCAAACTATTTGAATTAGTAGACTTGGGCCCCTAATAAACAGACATATTATGGTATATAATGGTAAATAAAGAATGATTTTTTTGTGTCACATGTAGACATCGATCACCTACAGATTAATACATGTTTATGTTTAGAAACAAAAATTATATTGCCAATTATAAATTAAAAAAAAAAATATCATTAATAGTTTTTATAGTTTACCTACATCTACAATTTTAAACTCAAATCATTTATTTCAATTAGTTATGTCTAATACACTTATTAACGTCAATTTTTTTGCATTTACCACCGTTTCACTAAGGTAAGGCTAGGGGCCTTTAAATATTGAATTTTCTAAATTTGGAAAGAAAATTTAACTTGACGATCGACAATAAACAACATAACGTGACGTCGCGACAGTATTCCGCAACGCGTCGGGCGTGCTCCGCAACGCGTCGAGCGCGGGCGAGTACGCGCGGCGGCGGCTGCGCGCGCTGCCCGGGCTGGCGGAGGCGCTGCTGCACGCGGTGCGCGCGGCGCTCGCGCACAACGCCATCGGCACCAAGATCGTCGAGAACTGCGTGTGCGTGCTGCGGAACCTCTCCTACAGGTGGCTCTCTTGCGTGTACATATATTGACTGGTATGTAGGGAGTGGATGTTTCGCCGCGTTCTCAGCTGTTTTTTGAAGTGAATACTACTTTAGTATCGTTGTGATTTGGAATTCGATGAAACGGAAATGACGCGCTAATGAAACGAAACGAAACGAAAACGAAAAAGACACAGACACATTTTAACGTGGAAGAAAATGACATAGGAAGCATCGGCAAAATGGCGGCTTACGTAAGCAAAGCCAAACATCAACATTTGGACTGACAGTATTCGTTTCAATTATAGCACGTGTGAAGACACATTACACCATTTTTTTTAAATTATAAACTGTGCGTTACATATGTCCACACCTTTGGTTTTTAATGGATAATTAAGATAAATTTTAAGGGACTTTTCTAATTACATATTCGGGACGAGTATCCAGTACTGAGAACCCCCTATAAATATTATTATGTCAAATGTCTAAACCTTTCAACCTGTATAAAAACTTGAATTTATTGTGCTGTAGTTTTTAGAAAATTCATGGCAGTTTAATTTGACAAATTAAATTTTTAATAGATGTCAAGAAATCGAAGATCCACTGTACGATACAAGAGCCCCGCCCACACAATCGTCTGGACAAACTAGGATACAGGCTAGTGCATCAAAAGGTACGACTACTAAGTTAAATTTTTCTTTGTTTTTATATAAGTAACTACTTTAGAAACAAGCATCCAAGCCATCTGGTGGTAAGACGTCGCTGTTGTTTATAAACATTGATCAAAGGTATTGCCGGGCGCTTTTTTAGGCAATCGAAAGAGGGAACCCGCACTATTTCTGGCCTTCCTATTCACCGAAAAACGTGAATAAATACTGTTTTAGCAGGGTGGTTAATAAAATCTGCTTGCTTGAAAATGCCTCAAACTTAAATAAACCATTAAATATGTTATACAGGAGAAAACCTCGGATGTTTCGGCGGCAGTAAAAAGAAAAAAGACGGTTCTTCGTCGTCCAACTCGACCAGCCCGCTGGGCAAGAGTGACCCCGACGCGCAGCCTCTCGGTGACCCCGTGAACAACACGCAGCTGGGGTACAGCGTGCCCAAGGGCACGGAGATGCTGTGGTCCCCTGAGGTGGTCCCGCTGTATATGGCGCTGCTTCAGACGTGCTCGAACCCGGAGACGCTGGAGGCGGCGGCCGGCGCGCTGCAGAACCTGGCCGCCTGCTACTGGCAGCCCTCCATCGACATCCGCGCCGCCGTGCGCAAGGAGAAGGGTAAACACACACACGCACGCACGCACGCACGCACACGCACGTACGCACGCACGCACGCACACACAAACACTCACCCGCACTGGAGTTCCCTGTGTCGCGGGCGGCGTGGACAACACGAATAACACACCACTGACACCCGTAACCCGAGAGCAAACATTTATCTGTCACATAAACATCTGCTCCGGCCGGGGAGCGAACCCGGGACCCCTCGCTTTGCAGGCAGGGTCACTACCAATTAAGCTACGTGGTCGTCAGGATACTACACTGTTACTAATTAGTATACACTTATTGCTAAAAACACAGTAAAGGACTGCGCACAGTACAACGACTCCACAACCGACAGATGAAAACGCGACTAAAACCTTGACAAAGCTAACATTCAATTATGAGCCTTATATCTTTGAAAGTAAGGTTGAATTTCGTACTTATACTTAAAAGCCCTGTACGGCCCCTCCCCGCCCTACACCCATAGCCGTTCCGTTTCGAGACCAACGCGTCGACGTTGCGTTGACGACTCACCGTAGACGAGTAGTCCACGCGTCGACCGACACAATGACGTAATGTACCTAGAACGGAACGTCGGAGTTGAAACGGAGTGGAGACGGAGTCGAGTTGACGTCGATGAAGCGTTGATCGCGGAACAGAACGTCGGAGTTGAAACGGAGTGGAGTCGGAGTGGAGTTGACGTCGAGTTGGTGTAATGTGCGCAGTCCTTAATGGAGCTAACTGGTTTAGAATTAGAGAGAAAACGCTAGTATGACAGCGGCATTAACTTTCCGTAACTTTCCGTCCGGTTGTTGTCTAATTTTAGGATTTGCTTTTATTTTATAGATTACATCTTAGTGAACACGAAAACTGTTGGAATAATCAAACTGCATATTTATTTTTATTGTCTCTACTCTGTATATCAACGCTTTATGCTTTTTAGTTCATTTTGTGTTGTTCTATTTAGCTCAATTATTTTTTCTGTCTTCTGTCTTGTTACTTTCATTAAAATGGTTTCTCATTTTTTTTATCTTGTTAAATTTACACCAAATACAAATATAATAATGAAATAATTTCAATTTATAACAAGAAATGATAAATAAAAATGGCCCTTATCCACCCACGACCTCCGATAGTAAATACCGATGTCTATACTCTTCCTCGTCCAGGTCTGCCGATCTTGGTTGAGCTGCTGCGAATGGAGGTTGACCGGGTGGTGTGCGCGGTGGCGACCGCCCTCCGCAACCTGGCCATCGACCAGCGCAACAAGGAGCTGATCGGGAAGTACGCGATGCGTGACCTCGTGCAGAAACTGCCCAGCGGCAACCAGCAGCACGATCAGGTGGTTGCAACTGGTTACTACTGTTATCACGTAATGTGTCACCGGGATAAATAAATAAATAACGTTACACACTCATAGCCCCATACTAGGATTCCCTGTGTTTTTTTTCTAATTAATTTTAATTTAATTTTACTTCAATTAGAAATTACCAGTAACTTGTTCATTATGGTGGTGGTGCATTACGAAGAGAGGTGGAGCTTGGGCTGAAGTATGGACAGAGCCCGTTGGCTTCAATGGCCCACTATTGAGCTTGGGTCTCTCCTCATACCAGAGGCAGCCTAGATTATACTCCAAAGAAAAATTTACACATTTCAGAGAGTGTTCCAACGTGTAACGTTATTAAAAACTTCGACAACATGATTCAGGTTTGCCGTGACATCACCGCTTGATGTATAGTATGGTACAATGTCGCAACCGTGTACCCCGCAGGGCACGTCGGACGACACGATCGCGGCGGTGCTGGCGACGCTGAACGAGGTGATCAAGAAGAGCGGCGAGTTCTCGCGCTCGCTGCTGGAGGCGGGCGGCGTGGAGCGGCTGCTCGCGCTCACCAAGCAGCGCCACCGGCACACGCCGCGCGTGCTCAAGTTCGCCGGTGCGCACCACATAACATGAAACCACCGAGCGCACGGCCAATAGACACCTAATGTTTGATTTTCCGCATTGAATGCATTCTGGCAACTGGCTGAGGTGACACGAAGCGGGGTGACTGGCTAATTCAACGCTGTGATTGGCATTAGCCAATCACGTTTCGTGTGTTCACAACGTTTCGTGTGACCTTGAATTATCAAGGTCACACGAAACGTTGGCAAGAAGTGGATTAATTTAAGCAACGGGAAAGAATGGGACGGCACGAATTTATATCGGTACTATAAGCCAGATGTGTTGACAGAAGCCATTCGCACGTTATTAGGAGTCTATTGACTCTGTGGTCGGTGCATGAAACATACTACGTGACACGTTTCTTAGAAATTTTTACTTACCGGCCTGTTTTTACATCTTCGCTATTACAATTTTTGGAAAAAATGTTTTTTTACATACTTCACATTCAAGTTCATTCATTACTTTCACATTCAAGTCCCATTAAATGGTGAAGACACATAATATATATCAAAATCTTACGAAATAATGGATACTTCATTAGTTGGTGACGATCACTGGTGGCGCTGCCCCCGGGCGATGATGACCACTTACCATCTGTCACCTTGTATTGGCTTTTTAATGTAATTACTGAATGTCCCCAACGATGTCGGCAGGCCAAGTGTTGATGACGATGTGGTCGCACGCGGAGCTCCGCGAGGTGTACCGCAAGCACGGCTGGCGCGAGGCGGACTTCCTCACTCCGGCGCGCGCCGCGCAGCCGCGGGGCTCCTCCAACAGCAGCGGTGAGCGCCACACACCAGATGATGATGATGATGATGATGATGATGATGATGATGATGATGATGATGATGATGATGATGAGATGGGGGGAAATATTATCATGATTACGGATTGAAAAAAAAAATTACATCTGGTCGCTCCAGATGTAATTTTTTTTTGAGAATAGGTTGTTAGAGTGTTCTTGGTGGGGGCGTTTTGGGTAACATGCACCAGATAATTTTTTAATCACTAATCATGATGACATTTTCCTATCTCTGCCACATGCCATAGGGACGGTATAGTGCAGTTAGTGGTGCCTGAGAACGAGAGGTCTCAGGTGCGATCCCCGGCCAGATGTTTGTTACAGATAAATGTTCATGGTTGTGGGTGTTTGTAATGTCTCGGGTTCGATCCCCGGCTTAGGCAGTTTTTGGGGCAAATAAATGTTTTTCTCGGGTCGTATGTGATGCCTTTAGTGTTGTGCATAGCGCCCGTAACATGGAATCCTAGTATCAGTGTATAAGCGTTTAATTATGTCGCTTTTGGTATTAAATGTCTATGGCATGGGCAATGCAATTTGTCGTTACAGTCTTTGTGCATATAATTAACGGTTGCCTTTTCAATTGACAGTTAAATTTATATCATTCATTAGTAATTAGAGTATTAGGTACCTCTTTACTATTGGATTGCAGTCAATAGAGATTTTGGAATCGATTTGAAAAGTGGCTATTGTTAGAAAAGTTAGCATAAAAAAAAGCTCTTGTAACTTATACAATAATCTATAATAATATTGAGAAATCGAACATTTAACTGATGATTGAAAAATGCACTCTTACGAAGCACGAAGTGTATAAATGAAATACTAAAGGAACTTAATAATACACTGTATATTATAAATTCACTACTAAATATGACACGGATTATATATTAATGAAGCATTTGCTGTATAATCACTAATACAAGCACTGCAAGGAAATTAATACCAAACAGAGTGTACAATATGTTAAGGAGATCACTTTAAATACACACAATTTTCATTAAAACCTATTCTAGGAAATTTCAAATAAGCGAGATTCAGTATAAAACGGGACAGTTTGAAATAAATATGTCATACTATTATTACTCACATTTGTCGACAAATATTTCATTGACTCATTATACTGCACACTAGATTTTTAAATATTATTATATGTTAGAATATCCTAAAGTTCCTTACATAGTTTGAATTTTATTGACATTTTGTTAGTTCACATACAAAATCAGAAGTTCATTAACATTTTATACAACATTATAGACATTATACATTGTATATTAAAATTATGTGTGTGTTAGTGTGCGTATTGTGTACGTTAACTCGCGTAGTGTGCGTTCACATGACGTCACTCATATTCATCTCTCGCTTTACGTTGTGGAACTTTTGAGTGAAAATTTATTGAATGTTGGAAATTAAATGAGACATTGCAGGGCCGCAATTCAATCGATTTGATTGCAATTGTTAATATTTTTCTGTATATTTAAGTGTACAGACCAATCCTTTATTCCCGACTTAAGACAAGTGATTTTTATCATAATGACATCCTAATTAAAGTAGGTTTCATATAAAATATGAAATAAAACGTATTTTGTATGTTGTAATTGTCTCTTTCTCTCCCTAATACATCATCTTTTCAACACTTCATTGCTCAATGATTGGCAATGTTGTGAGAAATTACAATTACAATCATATTATGCTTGATACCCTTTATAGTATAAATGAAATCTTTTTCTTTTATTGTATTTAAAATTATGAGCCAAATAAATATCCTAGAAAATGGTATAGATATTTGTTATTAAAGTAGCTCAAAAGTTCCATTGCGCTGTTATTACACGATACAACCAAATTGATTTACTGATGTTAAAAGCATCAAATAGAATTGATTGTACACCGAATGATTCACTTATTTAGTAAATCAATTCAGTTGCTTCGACTAAGCCGTAGCAAAATTGGCGTATCGATCCCATGGAATAAAATTGTTTCAAAGTAAAAAATTTGACCATATCCATAAAGAGCGCCGTCTATTGCCAAAAAAAGCTATGTAAAAAAGGTCGGTTTGCCTCGATCAACCGTATATCGAAACAGCGCCATCTATCGGCGAAACATTGAACTTGTCGAAGCGCGAAACGTTATTCCATCGGGTCGAAGCTCCAAATGTACATAGCGCGGTAATGCGGTGGTGTGTGGGTAGGCCAGGGCACGCCGAGCGGGGGCGCGGCGCCGCACTCGCCGAGCAACGCGAACAGCACGCTCAGCCGGCCGATGGCGTCGACGGGCGGCACGCGGTACGAGGACCGCACCATCCGCCGCCATCGGGAGGTCAGACCGCTCGTTCACGCTCCACTCTGACACACCTCGGGCCGTACACAGAGAAGAGTATAGCTATAGACCAATCGCCGACCACACGGCCAATAGACTCCTAATAACGGGCGAATGGCTTCTGTCAACACATCTGGCTTATAGTACCGATATAAATTCCTGCCGTCTCATTCTTTCCCGTTGCTTAAATTAATCTATTTATTTCCAACGTTTCGTGTGGCCTTGAATTAGTCAATCACAGCGTTGAATTAGTCACCCCGCTTCGTGTTACCTCAGCTAGTTGCCAGAATACATTCAATCAAACATTAGGTGTCTATTGGCTGTGTGGTCGGTGAGACCAATGAATGCCATCACACTCGCACACGATAAGAAACAACTTGGCCAATGACGCATAAAACAACGAGGCAGAACGATAGTATGTTTTGTCTCATGTTGCGTGCCGGTTTTTTCAAGGAAACAACTTACGAGCAAATTTGACAGTTGACCGTCGGAATTTTTCTAGTGCTATATGCAATTGTATTTTCTCGTGATATCTCCTATTGGCCACGTTCAATAGATGTCTATATCCTTCTCTGTCTACGGCTAATTCATAAATGTTTCAATTGCGTTGTGTATGAATAGTTTGACATATTACGTATACGAAATCTGTCAAAAATGTCAAAACTATTCCGATATAACGCAATTGAAGCCTTTATAAGTTAGCAGACTTTGGCCCCTGCTGTACTAAACGCTAAGAACAGTCGCACACACAACATTATTGACAGTAATTTATTTTGGTTTGTCGACTGATAATGTTGTATGTGTGCGGCTATTCTGTAAACAAAAACTAACCTGATTATGACAACGATAATGAAAACAACATCCTTTTAAAACTCGATTAATATTGGCTGTATATTTATGATAATGCTGCAGCAAAATTTAAATGTTAATTTCATTTTCCCATAATTTGTATATATTTTTTAAATATCAATAACTCTCATTTCATGGTTGTCTGATAAATCGCTCTCCGAACATAATTATAATCGGAGACACAAAACAAAATTAAGATGATAACAAGTAAAATAATATCAATACATAAAAAATAACGAATCGATGCTGCAAACGGTACTTGGGGAAACGCTGTATCTAAGGCCGGGTTCCCACTACGCCGGACCGGCAGATTTGCCGGAAACCGGACTTAGGACAGAGGTGTTCACATTACACCGGATCCCACAAGAAAATTGGACAGTCAAGTTTGGTTTCAGTATAAAAATATACTTCACGCCCTGCTGCTAACTTCAAGTTCTTGTCTTTAAAGTCGCCTTCGGTCTTATCCCACAGAACTGGTATCTCTTGGACATGCGTAATTAAACTTTCTGCGTTAAAATCCATGCTACATCCATGACGCGAGGGGAGCACGGGAGGGGCGAGCGGGAGACAGATACCGGCACAAACTCGTTCACATTACTCCGGTCCGGTGGTTTTACCGGAACTTCGCAGTGACAAAACGCTCGGTAAAAATGCCGGGCTCGGCAAAAATACCGGACCCGGGATAATGTGAATAGCTTCATATAAATTGTACAGCCACTAGCCCTTCCGGCAGATTTACCGGCGCGGCAGATCCGCCGGTCCGGCGTAGTGGGAACCCTGCCTAAGGCGGTAAAGGCTGTTCGTCTAGTTAGTTTGGTCAGCAGTACATGCATCCCGCAAAGTACTTATATGGACGGTTTCGTTGTTATAAGTCCTTGAATGCTACTTTATACAAGTGTTGTATTCATCCTCAATTCGTTACAATAATTTGTCACACCCATTCATTAGTTAGTATTCGTAAACCTTTCACTGTTCATTAGGTGTACATTATGATTAGTAAAATGATATAAACTCATTTGTAATACATGTGTTATTGTTTGTTCATTGTCTGAATGCATTTGTAAAGTAACTATGGATGCGAAAGATAATTACGGAACGTATGAAAAGAAAATGATAGCTACATGAAAAGTACGACAATTGGCCGAATTTTAACTGCCCTTCGCGCGCTAGTGACATATTATCTACTTCCTTTGAGTTCTGTACCTAGAGGGTAAAAAACATCATTAATATGGCTCCGATGTCTGTCTGTTCGTCGTAGAAATCTGTAATTTTCACAGAATATGTGTAACTGCAGCCGTTATAACACAACAAACACTAAAAAATTTAATTCCAAAGACAACCTTAAAATGTTTTTTTTTATCTCATGAACCTTGGAATTGTTACAAAGTACACGCCAATAAAGCCTGCTTCACTACGAATAATAAAAAAAGCAGATAAAATCAATTATCAAGGGGGGCTCTCATACTTGAAATTAACGCATATTTACGAACTTCACGCTAGACGCGAATGAATTAACAAGAAATCTTTATTTACTTGTAATATAATTGTACGTAAATAACGTTTCAGAACGATGACATGCCGCCAATGGACGTGAACAACTACCAGGAGGGCCTCGGCATGGGCAACCCGAACGGGCGGCCCATGAACCTGCAGGGGGTGCAGTCGCAGCTGCCCATGCCGCCCAGCAGCCGCTAGACGCGACCCCCGGGACTGACTTCCATCGCCCACGGGTGGGCTCGGGTGTGAGTTGAGTTCAAGGTACGAAGAGGAACATACTTGTAATTTCCAACGCGATTGTTTGAGTTTTAGGGACACGTAAGCATTGAAAGTACATTTGTTACACATTTAAGTTAGTTTGGTTTATTTATTATTAGTTGTTAACCGAAGTTTCGCTTCCGTCATTGTGAGTAGCGAAGATTACTGTGGTGTTCACAATATTGTATCCGATATTTCAGTCGTTTTATTATGATACGGGTACTCACGATATGAATTATACATATCGCGATATGAATTATACATATCGTGAGTACCCGTATCAATAATAAAATGTGTACGATCCGCGACGAAATAAGTTTAAAATCGTCAGTACGATCGGGTTAGTGTTGAGTGCAGAGCGGTAACAAATTTTCGCTTTTCCACAGTCATCGATAGTGTTTCAATTAGTAGATATTTTTTACGTCTCACCAAGTATGGTCGACTAAGTGACTCTTGAAGACTTCTAAATCTCTCTCTCTCTCTCTCTCTGTCTCACTCACTCTGACGAGAGCAAGCCATGTTTGTAATGGTTTCATTTGTTTCAAGGCGACCGCCATAGCATTTTATCGGTTGCCATGGAAACGAGAAACAAAACTGTGTCCTAACAATGTTACAAGTATGGTCCCTTATGAAGGTTATGTCTGTACTAATACATGGCTAAGTATTGTTTTGCTGCCTTCTGGCCTGAGTACATAAGGGATACTATCGTTTGAATTATGTTTAGTTCGGAAAATTGTCAATTATATTTTGTATCTAACTGTATTTTCAAATCGTTTTAAGGTATAATTTTATGTTATCCTTGTATTATTACTGCACAACTTAGAGATTTATCGCGTGGCTAGCAAACAAATTGATTATGTTTAAATATTGCACTATTAACACAATTTTGCAATAATTTTGTATAACATTTATTTTAGCATTTAATATCAAAAGTATAGTTTTGTTTCGAGATGTATGATTTTAAGTGGATTTTGTAGGCGCATTTAATTGCTCATCTGATGAGAAATTTATTTAAGGCATGAAAGTAAAGTTTGTATGTGAAGAAGTCAGTCCTATTGATATGTAAGTTAGTTATTGAAACATTCAATAAACATCTGACCCACCTTAGCGAGGGTTTGTAGAATAATGCGTGACTTGATGAAAATGAATAAGGAAATTGGCAGTCGATTACGATTAGATACATTTTTATACGTTTTCATGATGTATTTTGTAATGCACAATCGAACTACAATGAAATTACATTGGCCATTTTTGTTTAGTGATAGACATAAGGACGATAATCGACTGTATCGATTGGTGTGAGGTCTAATCGACCTGCAGACACTTACTGCCAATAACCCGTGACATTAAAGTTAATCTGTCGACGAAGTGGTCCAAGTGCACTCGATGTTGCAAGCGGTGATCGGTGTAAACTTTGCTTTAATTTAGTTCAATCTTAAGATATCTTTGAAGCTGCAATTAATTTGTAGTGATTCCTAATGACATGTTTATTAAAGCTGACTAAATAATATTTATTTGTTATTTACTAATTACTATTTCCTTTTGTTTGGTAATTTTCTTTAATTGGTAATTAGTCATTATTTTCCATAGTGTTTGAGAATGTGATTACTCTTGTAATGATTTTAATGAGCTATTTATTAATGGTGTAAATTTTTTATTAGTGTTTCATTCTTGCGCCTTGTTCATTATGAGTTTTTTGTCATTTTTTGATTGCCTTATCTCAATCATTTATTGAGATGAATTTTACCGTAATAATTAACATTAACTATTTATTAATTTACTTAAATATTTACCATATAATAATAAACATTGCAATTTGCATAGTTTATTTGTGAAATTGACATTAAAACAATGTTTAAAGGTCTGTGTACATTGCACCAAATGAACTCCCACCCGGCACTGACTCCACACAAAGGAAAGCATTCAATGATGAGCTTTATATCTTGTTTTATACGGTTGAATTTCGAATGTATATTCGAGTTGGCCGTGGGTGTACGGTGCGTCGACCGTGCGTCACGTCTTTCGAGTACACTTTCGAAATTCAACCGTAAACTACACAATACAAAGCTCATAATTGAATGCTTTCCTTTGTGTTTTAGTTTGTGCGACATCGAGTCATTTTGATCACTGTATATAACTGTTACAATGTACTATCGTACTGTATTCTATTACGTTATATAAGCTGGGTTATTAATACGGATAAATGCGTTTTACCTAATGTAGTTAAAGTTTTCTTTGTAAAGAGATCATGTCAATTCCCCATGTATATAGTCGTGCCATTGTATTATTAACGTATTTTAAAAGGAGTTTCACTTAGATGTTGTGTACTGGATTTTATATATTACACGAATTGAGCTAACAGTGTACGAGACAGACTCATTTTCTCTCTCTTTCGCAGAGATTCGCTGTGAAAAGCTAGTGGGAGGTTTATGTAATTTCAATCGTAAACCAACACTAACATAACACCATTTCTATAATAATCAGGATTGTAATATTATTATTATTTAGAGTAGGAAATGTTACATATACGCGAGCGAATCGTACGAAATCGATTTCGATTCGATTACGGGCTATAGTTAACGAGTATAATAATATCATAAATTTGTAATATTTTGTATCCATTCCACGACCCTTTATATTATGTACTTTGTAATATAGGTGTCTATTGTCCTCTTATATATCTTAAGAAGTATCCGTCTTATGTGTAGTTGGATGCATCGCTCGCGATGCGCCTGTGAGCTTTAAAATATTTGTTTGTAATTCCGTCATTATTCATGATTGCGTGAGTCGTATTAAAAACGCGTCATCGATCATTTTGTATATGTCATTTTGTCTACTATTCATTAATCGGTTAACTATACAGGGTGTAATCGTTAAGTGTGCACAGGCGATTATTCCGTAACTATTATATATATCAAAAAACTTTAAACTGATATGGAAAGCACTTTACCTAATGAGTAAAATGACAATAATAATTTATTAAAAATAAAACTAGGAATATCCAAAAAATTACATTAAACTCTCCCATACATTTAGTATGAGATAGTAGAAAGGTTTTACTTTCTTTATTTAAAGTGGAATAGTACCTACTCCCGCGATAAAGAATTTGAATTTAGAACACGAACACCAAAGAGTATCTTTCTTTTTGTTTTTATTTAGTATGTTGCTTTTCAGCCAGTTCAAATCAATACGATATTGAAACAAGGTTTAGGTATTATTAATTTGAAGTGGTAAGATAATTAATCTACACATGTGTATCTACTTGAAATTCATCAATATCATATCATACATAATTATAAAATGATAAGGGTAAAATGAGTAGGTACTATTCCACTTTAAATAAAGAAAGTAAAACCTTTCTACTATCTCATACTAAATGTATGGGAGAGTTTAATGTAATTTTTTTGGATATTTCTCGTTTTTATTTTAATAAATTATTTTTGTAATTTTACTCATTAGGTAAAGTGCTTTCAATATCAGTTTAAAGTTTTTTGATATCTGTAATAGTTACGGAATAATCGCCTGTGCACACTTAACGATTACACCCTGTATATATACGACGATATAGATGACTGTCTCAATATCTTTAATAGTATAATAATATTACAGTTTAGTCATGTCGATAAAAACGATTATGGTATGTAAGTACAACCGGTATCTACATACCGGTATTATTTTGTGTCGAAGTCTTAAATGGACATAAAATTTGTCTTCCTTATTTTTTACATACTATGAATATCCGCTGTCTTCTTTAGCTTATGAGCTATAATGACCTGAAAAATATTGGTGCCTGGAAAAAAATTCAGGGATAAAAATCCATTTGAGAAAATCAGGCTAGAACAATTGGTGTCTTAAGTTAATTATAAGTATATATATTATTCTTATCATAGATTAATATAGCATTTATGAAAAGAAAATGCAGGGAACACATTTGTTTTGTATCACAATTTAAGTTAATCTGTGCCGTTTATGAATAGTAGACAAATTAAGTAAATTAATTTTCTTCATTCATGTACAAATGACGACGGATTCATCCCCAGGCAGCGCTTGGACGCACGAGTGGTTATCGATTTACGGCTGTTCCCAATATTCTATCCATCCGTGGTTTCTGGATAAGACAGTAGTAGGTAATGTAAGACTATAAATTTGTGACTTTTCGACAGTCGCTAGGCAACTTATCGAGGATTATGGAATAGATAGAATATAGAAAATAGCAAGTTAAAGGGTTTTTGTATGTTATGTCGTGTTTGATGTACGAAGTAGATGAATTGTTACCGACGTGAGAGCATTTTATAGATAGAATGCTGTAAGATGTATTTAAATCGTGGATTTTGAACATAATATAAGTTTTATTACAGATCACTTTGTATAATGAAGGCAAAAAAAACAAAGCTAAAGGCGCTCTCAATCTGTTTTTGGTGCTGATTTTCAGTGCGAACCTCTGTAAAAGGTACTAAGGATAATTATGTAACTACTTATACCTAATAAAGTAATAATCAAACTTGTAATATAAAAGATTTTTAACTATAACAACTTGTTTCCGCTATATTTAACTGAAGATAACTTAAATTGATCTATCCACGATTTAAATACCGAACATATATACGAAGATATCGTATGATGAGTATCTGTTGTGGCGAAGTCGACTTTAACGACTGATCTCTTAGCGTGACAGTGACGCTCATGATGGGAGGAAAGACTTATTTTTATGTGGGCGACAACTGATGTTATCCGACGGGACGCGAGGTATTGCGACATAAATAATAGTAAATTATGGAAAATGCACCGACCACACAGCCACTAGACTCCTAATGTTTGATTTTCCGTATGGAGAACATTCAGACCACTAGCTGAGGTAAGACGAGCGGGGGGACTGGCTAATTCAACGCTGTAATTGGCTAATTCAAGGCCACACGAAACGTTGGAAAGAAATAGATTAATTGAAGCAACGGGAAAGAATGAGACGGCACGAATTTATATCGGTACTATAATACTGATGTGTTGTTTGAAACCATTCGCCTGTTATTAGGAGTCTAGTGGCTGTGTGGTCGGTGGGAAAATGTAACAATTCAAGGTCAATCCATAAGCCATTCTTTAATTTTAGTAATGAGAACCCAATTTTACTGAAATGGTAACTTATTAAACTTACCCAAAAACATGACAAAAACCAAAGTTGAAAAGAATTGAAATTTAAAACTGGCCGGATTTACGCCGAAATTCCGATTTGGCAATTGCTGCATGACAAAGTCGTCATTATATGATTTTTTTTTATTCGCACAACATCGCGTTTCGTCGCATTTGCTGCTTGCATATGACCATGGTTAGTATCGATTCGGTTCGTGCCCCGCGTTACTTCAATTTAGTTGTATAATTAGTTTAACTATTTATTTTAGTTATCAATTCGTATACACCATAACGTTAGACGATTATACACGTGTAAGGGATTTTGTGAGAATGTTCTTTTAGATATATTTTTATGCACAACAAATGCATTTTTGATACGTCCGCGTCGCGACTCGATGACTGAGTAACCTGGTACAAAACTACCCTCAATCAGTGCATTATAATGTTTTAAGTACTCGTGTATGTAAGTTTTGTATGATATTTTTTATTGTAAACGGTTAAGCGATTGTACAACAGTGTTTTCCATAACAGTATGCTTGCCAGGGCGAACTCGCTTCTATGAAGCGAATCTTTTTTATATGATAAAATATAATTTTCACACTTTAATAAGTTTTGTTTACGTAGTGTTAAGGAGTTTTTATTTAACCGTATTTTTATTTCTTATTTATACGAGAATATTAGACAATTGTAGCCGTAGATAGTTATATTGTTTCAGATATAGTATGTTTTATTGAGTAGGTGTATTATCAAATAAATTTTATATGTACCACTTGTATTTAAGCATTGTTGTATAAAGACTATCTTTTCTTTTCCGCTTTGTAAATTGATTCTTGTCGTTAACAACTTCCAACACGCTAAGGATCTCTAGATTTTCTAATTAATATAATATTATATGGTACTTCGGCGTCGCATTCGGAGTAGCGCTAGTTTAACACCTTAATTAAAAATATATTGACGTCTGTGGTCAACCATGGACAATATAGAGTTGTTGGAACGGTAATACTCGATTATTTATATTTTTGAAATTTTATTATGGAAATTATTTAACAAATACAAGTCTCCTTAAGTTTGTCGTTGCGACATTTTTTTAGTTATAAAATAGTTTGTCTTATGTCATGTTGTATGTAGAGTTTAATAGAAAATATTCTTTCTTACATAAACAAATTATATTATACACATTTCACAGAAAATTAAATGGATGATTTTTATTTTGTGTTTTTTTTGTTTCCTTTTTTTTTCTTTTTTCATGTGTATCTTTTTTTTACATTATTATTTTTGCAGCACGCGGTAGTGTCATCCAATAGTTAATACGAAGGGCCTACATCCCTTAGGTGGGTATGTTACATTACATACTAAACTAAATATTTGCTCGAATTATTCAAAACTTCTATTACAGTTTACTATGGATTTGCACAATGTAAAGAGACTCAAAATGGAATTAAGGGTTTTTGAAATTTTTACCAATTTGTCGTAAAGTACATTCGTGTCGTAAGTGATTACCGCCAATAAGTTCAGTTACTGTTGCTCTGATCTGTGCAATATAAATACGCAGGATACTCTGTACTAATTGGACAGTTTAATTGTGACAGTTCGGTATAGCGCCATCATGCGGAAATTTTGAGGAACTAAATTTTTGTCAAAACTGCAGTTGGCGCCAAAATGAATTATGTTTGAGATATAAAGTTGTCTAAATATCGTATTTATATTATAGAGATCAGTGCTCTAATGGCTTGCAGTCATTGTTTTTACTGTTAAATGGTATCCCGTTTGTTCTTAGACTCACGTTTTGTAGTTAAGTATTTTTTACCGAATAATGTAATTGGGTACTAGACATTGTTAGTTATATGGAAGTTATAGCGAGGTAGTGAATATTTTTTATCTGTTTTCGTAGCGAACCTGGCAAGGGATTCGGGATGTTTGGATGAACGCGATTTGAATGAAATTTAATTAAAAAAAAATAACTTGCGTTAGACTTGTTTCACCGTGCGTGAGTGTACGAAATATGAAATGAATTTTGCAAAATATATTCCAATAAAGTGCATATTAATTTTTTATATAATAATATTTCTGCCATGTAAAATATAATTACAGGAAGACAGTTCTGTTAAAATTGTATTAATAATGGACCAGGCAAACGAATTTTTTTTTACACGTCAAATAAATCTATAAAAAATTACAAGAAAAACTGTGTTTTTACTTTTTCCATATCTCAATAAATGGCTGAGATATTAACGATCAAAGTGCGTATTTACGGCCGTTGGTTTTTTTAAAAACGCAGGCGGGCGGTCACTACTCGATGACGTCATCTCTCAGTAGTCGCGCGTAGTTGATAGGTATTTTTGACCGAAATGTTAATTTAAACTCAAGTAAAGCCGCGAGCAAACCTTAGTTATCAATAATAAAATAACATATATAATTCACATACTATCTACTACATCTATGCAAAATTTCAAGTCTGTATCTATAGAAATAAGAAAGTTATAGATTTTTGAACTGCATAGACCCATATTTTCTATACTTGCGCCGTATCATGCTCGCGGCCGAGCCACGTCGTGACGTCATAGCGTAAGCGCGGAAATTCAAAAAAGGGCTTGAACTTCTCGTCTTTATAACTTCGGAAATACTGCATGTATTGAAGTGAAATAAAAAGTTATGTAATGTATATGACCTAAGCTCGGATTTTAGGTGTATTTGATAGTAATATTTTGACCCTTTTGCCTTCTCCATTCTCAAAAACAGGTTTTTATAAGTAATGACTACGATCTACGATCCGCTGTCTACGATCCATAGATCCGACTACGATTAATAGATCTTCATAGTAAACTGCGACTACTAAAGTATGACTACGAAATAAATAAAAAGACTGACTGAGAAGGAATATGTACATAAGTTATATCTTTGTTAAAAATAACAGGCAAAACTTACTTATTATTAAACTCACGTTTGACAAAATCATCTTGTAGTAATAATGTTTTGCATAGCAGTGCCATTATTTTACCGAAAGTTTAATTACAACGCACTGTGTTTACCTAGTCAAGATTCACTTCAGTTCTTCACTCACCGTCGGTGCAAGTCCCATAGAGACCCATGTATGTCTCGAAGTAGTCGAATGTTAAATTATATTAAGGGAATCTCCTATCTGTATGAATGCTCACGTTTTATATTTATCGGTAGTGTCCTTAAAATATTAATCAGTTATTGAATTTATAGATGTAATAGAGGCGTATTTGAAATTGTATTGAATTATTGTAAGTTGCATCTTAGAGCGTGCACTGTTTTTACTGGTGATCGGAGACATTTGTACTAAGTACTACGGCTACGGGACACTTATTGTTAAGATGTAAGCGAACACCGTTGCATTACCCACGACAGTATTATTCAGTAATCTCATGTACCAACGTTGCTAATACACTTAACTACATTTAATTATGATGGGTGTTTTATTTGTGTGACCTTATTTTTTTATGTTCATTAATAGCCGACGAACGAACAGATGTGTCACCTAATGGTAAGTTGATAGACATCTGTAATATCAAAGGCAAGGGCGGCTTTACCGGTGCAGGGGGTGCGGTGCACTCGGGCGCCAGTTGTTACAGGGCGCCGAGAGCGTCTTGTAAGTAGGTACCTATACCATTTGGACCGCGTATTTTGATACAAAAGGGCCCCAGGGTATTGATTGCACCCGGGCGCTAAATGTACAAGACCAGAGCCTCACCAAAGCTATCCTAAGCGTTGCCGGCCAAGAATGAACTAAGAGGATAGAAAGAAATTAAGTTCTCAGTCGGAATACAAGTTTTTTTTTTACACGAGATAAGTTAATGCTTGACAACAATCCCACGTGATGATAAGTGGCGATGAAGTCGAGGATGTTGGACGCACTAACTTATTAAAAGCCTATTCACTCTCCTCTTAAAGACTGGTGATTGACTATAGCATGAGGGTGGTGGTCGGTCGCTAGCCAACTGGGTCTAAGTCCTAGGGGCCGTTCAAATATCACGTAAGCAGATGTTTTGCAATTTTTAACCCCCCCGTCCCCCTCGTCAGCAAAAGTAAGCAATCTCTTACCCCTCCCCCCATGCTTACGTAAACATTGGTACTTGCATTCAATGGTTTCTTTATTGATTCAAGATAATTTTGAAAAAAATGGGAAATCTGAAAAAGTGAAAAAAATAAAATTTATAGTGCTGACGTAATCACCATCTAGACTCCCCCACCCCCCATGTCATCAAAAATAAGTATGCCTGCCCCCCGCACCCCCTGTTTTGCTTACGTAATACTTGAATGACCCCCTACCACCAAGCAGGTGCTGACGGCTGTCGCCTACAAGATCTGGTCCGCAAGGTATTGTGGTCGGTGCTCTTGGACGGCTCAAATACGGCGTGAGTTATAATGGTACACCTACACCCTGATCATTCATCTACAATCTTTTGAATTCTACACGGTCTTCTCCCATATAATAAAATATAGTAAAATACCTAAGTTTAAGTAATGGACGAAAAATGTAAGTATTATTTTATTATACCTACTAAGTATTTTACTATAGTACGAAAGATATGGCATAAAGCGCCCCACGTTTTTTCCACTGAATACATAGGTACTTAGGTATATTTTTCGCTGCAAGAGAAAAACTTACTCCTAAGTAACCTACCTAGCTTATAAAATGACCAGTAAGTAAGAATTGAGCTCATGATTTATACCGTTATACTTTAATGTGGTCGATAAAGTTAACAAAAAAAATAAAAATCGGTAGACTATCTTGAAATCATTATCAACTCAAAAGTTGAGCGTGGTCCACCCTTTCTGACGATCGCATATAATTCTTTATCTAATAATCTTCAAGTCATAACCACTGATAAGTATGATACTGACCGCTGATAAACGATAATCGTAGTCTACCACGCTGTCCAAGTGCGAATTGGCGACTTTTTGCGACTTCATGCACCTTTTAATTTGCGTAACTAAACACGAAAGTAAAAATTAAACTCATTTAAGTAACTTTATTACAAGAGCACAGTTGCTGCAACCTTGTAATTTAATTGCTGGTAAAACGATCAGTTAAGTGATGAAGTGCGAATGCTGTAAGTAGTTGGTCATTACAATTTAAAGTTTATCTGTCTATAAACACACTAGCTTATCAAGTCGACAACATTGTAGTGTAGATGCCTTCAATTTAATAATGATATATAACACGTAACAATGTTAGTTACTGTATGTATTGTAGTCATCCTCCTTAGGAAAGATTAAATGCTATAAGTATTGTACGTATTGGTTGAATAGGGGATAGGGGTAGTAACGCTACACACTCATAGCCCCACACTAGGATACCCTGTGTCGTGTGTATTATGGACAACCCACAAGACAAGAAGACACATCCAGCCGGGAACAGGAATTTAAGCTTTTCATCCATCGTGGAGCCGGTTACACTTTTTAGAGGCGACCATCTCAGTCCTCAAGGGCAGGAACGCATCTGTGACCGAATTAAAACCTAATTCCATAAAAAAATCCGAATTTCGCTAGAAATCCAACCCAGGACTTCTTCAAACGGCGGTCCGGCATGGTAACTATTGCGCCATACGGGTTGTCAAATGAATAAACAATTTCACTGTCAACTCATAATATTACTGAGAAAAAGGTTTTACCACCATAGGTAGGTAAGTAGGTACCTAGGTATCTTTGATTATATACACGGTAAGTACATCGTACTTAGGCAGCTTATAGACACGAAAATTCAAAACGATATAGAGTGGCATTGAGCAGGGTTGTCGAGTCTGACCTGGCCTGTCTTGGATACGCAATCAAAAGGGGTTTTTCTTGTGGTCAGGGTATTTTGTCCTATAAACAGAACAAAATAGTAGGATAACGAGAAAACTTACCTAAATGTGTCATCACGAACGGAAACCCGAGAACAAACATTTTGCTTGCCCGCAAGAATACTGTATTAACTCTAAAAACTTACTTTTTCAGGAGAAGCGATTAAAGTTTTTAACTACAAATATTGTGGTACTTTCTTACGAGAGGGATATTGACACAACTTTCGTAATTTGCTTATTCAGGGAGCAAACGATTTTCGACCTCATTCAAAAGGTAGAACGTACTTTTTTTATTGGAACTGTATCATTAAGTCACTTAGTGCCAAATTTTGACATAATACTGTATTCTTCCGGACAAGCGATTTATCTGTCATAATCATGAGAACTGAAGAAAAAAACATGAATGATGTAGGTAGTTCGATTTATTTAAAAACAGAAGGCGCCCAGGTAATTCTCGCAACTATTACAGCCAGGTTCCTAACCGCTGTATATTTACCATACAGTTAGTGCGGCTATTAATCTGGCTAGATCTACGCTAGCCCGCGGTGCCCCTCCGACTTGGACGATTATGTCCGTAATACAGACGCCTATTACAGATGTTAAAATTACACCTCACTCGTGGCTAAATACTTGCCAACCTGTACTCCTCTTTGTTAGCCACGACACGACTACGATTAGTTGTCATTTTTAGTTTTCCATAGTAAACAGTGATAGCAGTGTGGTTTGATTTTGAACGTGGGGTCCCGAACAGGAAGGCCGGGGTTCAAATCTTGCAAGCACCATTGGTTTTCAAAAACTATATGCGTATTGGCAATTAATTATCTTTTGCTTCGGCGATGGAAAATATCATGAGGAAACCTACACACCTCAGAGTTCTAGATAAAGTTCTCAAAGGTATGCGAAGGGTGCCAATCCGTACTTCGCCAACGTCGTGTACTGTCTTGTCTGTAGCCCCTCCTACTGGAGAGGAGACCCGAACCCAACAGTGGGACAGTTATAGGTTACAATGATGAATGATAGGAAATAAGGAATTATTTCCTATCATTCATCATTGTATTTATTATTGGCTAGGCTTCCGCCTAGTTTTGCTATGTTCGTCCATACGCTGTTTAGCTTGGAGACTCTTACTACCAGAAAATGGTAATTTTGCATGGAAGTGTATCCATTATTTCGCATTTATCACGTTCACAGAATCGTAAAAAAAAATTTGGTAACAAAGAACTTGATATTTAATATATTTTATTTAAGAAATAAGCAGTAGGTACCTACCTCTCCTTGTGTACCACCTTTCATGAATTTATGAAATAAAATAGAATAAATAGATTTTTAGAGGCATTTGTAGTAGAAGGGTAGGGAGGGCATGGTTATCAATAATAACATAATGTATTATATTTACCATGAACATATACAAAATACCGTTTAGCACCACACTGTTTACCGGTAGAAATAATTAGATGAATACCAGTTTATTATAATTGGCCGTCGTCCGTAATTAGTCAACACTTGCACCGGGAAACGTCGTGTGTAAACGGCGTCCGCATATTAAAACGTGGGCGATTGAACTACACGAAATGAATTATCGATATTTTATGCCGGCAAGCCGACATCTTAATTAGGAACACGTTAAACAATGGCCGATTCGGATCGATTCGCGGCTTAACTTTATTTACGACTTTGCCGCGTCAATTCATTTAAAAACGCTCCAAATTTATTAATTCCGGATTATCTGTGGAATCTTGATGTTATTTACAAATTATCTTTTAATAACATTTTTATGCTGTACTGATTGTAAGAGATAACCGTTACCTATGGACCTGTAACACCATAGGCGTTACTGACGGGTTGAAGAAGGAAGCGATCAACCCGCTTTTGAGGTGATAACGTCTTATAAATTGATGAACACCTGCACCGTTGAACACGCGCACGAAAAAGTGTCCCGTTCCGCCTGAGCCTGTGCGTGCAAGCGAGAGCGCACGATTGGCCTAAACGTTTGGCTTGCCACGCATCTATCTCTCTTCCTTTATGACGTCATCTCGTAAAATTATCGTCCGTAAACCGACTTCACAGACAACTGATTTTACCGTGTCGTGCGGTGATGGAAGTTAACCACGGATATTGGGCCGAATCTTTCGAAGAACGTACAGATGGTAGAAAACTCGGAGAGATTACAATAAAATAAGCATTTTAAGTAGGTATTCTTTTTATCCCCATAGATTTGGAAGCACACGTAATCAATCAGCTCGTATGAATCGTTACTGAAGAAGAAGAAACAGATTTATTCCAGATTAATTACCCCTACACATAGCATAGAAATTACATTAAAGCCTTAAACATACATTATTTAAAACTTAGCTTTGACTAGGCAGTAATTACTGACAACATTGAGTGGTCAAGATTAAAATAAATAAGAGCTTGAGGTAAATACATAACTAACAGCCTTGGAGACATAAAACCTTCATTCATCATCATCATCACAACCCATAACTGTCCCACTGCTGGGCACGGGTCTCCTCTCACAGTGTGAGGGGTACAGGCCATAGTCCACCACGCTGGCCAAGTGCGGATTGGCGGACTTCACACACCTTTGAGAACATTATGTAAAACTCTCTGGTGTGCAGGTTTCCTCACGATGTTTTCCTTCACCTAAGCAAGTGATACTTAAATATTAATACGTAGTTAAGTTTTGAAAATTAGTGGTGCGTGCGGGGTTTGAACCCGGACCCTCCGGTTCGGCAGTCCAACGTTCAACTACACGGCTATCACTGCTTCTTGCTATAAAACCTTCATTCACTGTTTATATATTACCTAAATACACAAAAATGGTCGTTTTGACAAAATTTTTATTGACAGATCAACGGACAGACTATTTAGCCGAACACACATTTGTGTTTAACGTTCGACGCTAACATTTTCAGCACAGAATACGCTTTGAGCGTTGCCTTTCATGGCCCTCGGGTTAGTCTGTACCTTTGGAACGCTAAAAACGAGTTACAAAGTAGCAATTGCAAAAATTAAGATGTATTTGAAATTTAATGCATATTTAGTAGCGTGTCGCGTGACTGGTTCGAACATTAAATTATGCCAAATGCTTCTAATATGCCACTAATATCTGATATTACGTCGTAGCGGTCTGCAGTAATGAGTAATTCACCGATCGCTATATTTTGCGATATCGTCCGTCCGATATCGTCGTCGTATCATATATCTAATACAACTTATTTTGGCAATGTTAATTAATTTGTTGCCTATGTACAGCAATAACACCAAAAGGTTTCGCCAACGCACCAAGACAGAAAATATTGTTTAAGTAGGGGTATTTATTAACGCCATAATACCTAATAATAACTAATCTCAGAAGCTTGGCTTGACTACAACCCATTAATGGCCCACTACTGAGCACGGGTCTCTCCTCATACCTGAGGAGGCCTAGAGCATACTCCACCACGCTGCTCCAGTGCGGATTGGTGGAGGGGTTAGTGGCCAACCCAAGTGTCGGAAATTTTAAGCCGCCCGAAGGTATCCGACATGGCTTAACGATTGCTACCAAGTGATAACAACCGGGACCGACGGCTTTACGTGCCCTCCGAAGTACGGAAGCGCTCAAGAAATTTTTGCCACTAGCGGTCAACACACTTATAGCACAGTTCTCAGAAGCTTAACCGATTTAAATCCGGATTTTACTATCGTAGCGTCTTAACTAATTAAACTTTATTTTAATCGTTTCATAAATCAAGAAAATTACCTGTTAATTCAAAGAATCCTGTCTAAACTTTATTTCTAGTGTGACTATTTAGGCATAGTTGCCGAAGGGAAGGGTATTAGTTACCATTTAATTATAAAATTATAGGTAATAAGGTTGTCTTTAAATTATATTAGCGCAGCGCAAGTGAACAGTTTGACGCAAAGATATTTTCGTTGCCACCGTAGCGGGATTATATTAACGTCTTGGCGCACTAAACTGTTTAAGAGTTATTTTGTTCGTTTCTCTAGTAATAAATTATGGCGGAACGGGTGCTGGGTTAAGTCCTGAATTAATTATTTTCTTTTCTTACGGAAACGATAGTTTTTACGGAAGACAAATGGTGGAATTCTAATACTGATTAGTAGTTTTCCAGACGATATCCCGATAGTATTATTGTTTTTGTCAAAGCTCTGTTTGGGCAGCGAGCGATAGGTACTAACTACAGCTAAGCAATGGGTTGCATTGCAGAGATGCTCAAAGTGTAATCATTAACAAATTACAATTTCACTAAATAAATATGTATGTATGTATGTATGTATGTATGTTTATATATTTATGGATGGTACAACGTATGTATGTATTTTACATTTTCGATTATATAAAATATCATTAATTATATTCATTTTCGTATTTATTTTTTGTTTATACAATATTGATGTATTTAGTTATTTTACCTGTCCTTTTTTGTGGTTTTATGTAGGCGGCAGCGGAAGGGTCACCATGACAACTGTAACCGACTCAGACAAGGCTCAAATCGGGACTGGGATGGTTCGTCCAGTTAGCAGAGGTTAAAAAAGTTAGTTGGTTGGTAACTTCAATATCAACAAAAACCAAATTCACTTTGATTCAAACATTGCTAGCAAGCAAAGTGTAAAACAACATCTGTTTTGTTTTATTCCCAAAATGGATATTTTATAAAATCGTTCACGATGATTTCATGAAATGAAATTGCATATTATGCGGAACGTTTTGTGAATTTGTAACTGGGATTTTATTTAAAATCCTCAAACAGTTTTCCATTAGTTGCCTTTCAGTTTGTATGTTTTATAATTCAGCGTAATTTTTTAACAGTCCCGAAGAGGGTTTTCACCGAATCTCTATGTGTTTATTGTATACTAGCTGCCCCAGCGAACTTCGTACCGCTCTATAATTAATAAACAAATAATAATATGGTGACATATCGACAGCAGCGCCACCTACCGGGTCCAATTGTAAATCAAAACCATTCTTGGATACACCTGAAGACACACAAAAAATTTCAACCGAATCGGTACAGCCGTTTTTGAGTTTTAGCGTGACTAACGCACAGCAATTCATTTTTATAATATATGATATAGCCTATGTCACCCGGGGATAGTGTAGCTTTCCAACAGTGAAAGAATTTTTCAAATCGGTTCAGTAGTTTTGAAGCCTATTCGATGCAAACAAACAAACAAACAATCAAATCTTTCCTCTTTATAATATTAGTATAGATATAGAAGTATAGATATAGAAGTATAGATATAGATATAGATATAGAAAACATAATACTATGATGCCTAGTATCAAAAAACAAGTGTGATATGTTACAACCGCGCGAAAAGCGGGACAGTCAAACTTGGCCAATTGTCGTACTTACATGTAACTATCTCTTTCTATCTCATACGTTCCGCAATTATCTTTCGCATCCATAGTTACAATAATGTCGTCGAAGCGGATCCATAAAATCAATTCGCGTTGTATGAATGTAATGCATCTATAGTTTTAATACCTTTGCCTAGTAGTCTTGTCTCACCATGTGAGGGGTACAGGCCATAGTCCACCACGCTGGCCAAGTGCGGATTGGCGGACTTCACACACCTTTGCCCATTATGGAGAACTCTCAGGTGTGCAGGTTTCCTCACGATTTTTCACCGAAGCAAGTGATAATTAAATTATAATACGCACGTAATTTTTGAAAATTAGAGGTGCGCGTGATGGGGTTTGAACCCGGACCACCCTGTCCGGGAGCCCGACGTTTAACCACTCTGTTATCATTGCTTTTACACCGATACATTGCTGGATAAGAAAGAAAACAGCTGGTGAATGCGTGACGAGAGCGTTACAAAAAGTGTGATCGGGCAAGGCGAACGAAACTTGAGAGAGAGGTGCGAGCACACATTTTCGTTCTCTCTTTCTCTCGTACCAGTTACGTTTTGTATATCTAAGACACAGTACAGGCATATTGTCTGTCTCACACTGTGGGAGGATCTTCTTTCTCACTTCCTCTCATAGCCAGTGCATGAAATATCTCACCTCAGTCAGTACTTCGTTTGCGACTTTGCTAGCGTTACGCGAACGGTGATTTCTTGATTATTTCGTTATTTCATTTCGTCGACGAGCTAAAGAAGTTTTACTTCAGTCGTGTTGTCTAAAGCACACTCGTTTTCTTTTTATAACAACATTTTTAACATAATTTTGAACCATACTGTTCAACGCAGAGACCAATTTTATTAATATTTTTAAAGATTTATTTTTATATTTTACATTGAAAATATGTATAACACAATGAAGTATCCCTACACAGGTGAGAAATAACTAAAAGAAAAATAATAGGAAGCTATTATAAATATAGTCTCCGATTAGCTGGAACTAATCTGAGAACATTATCTTTAAACAAACAGATATAAAGTTTCCACTTTCCAGTCAAAACAATGAGATACAAAATAACATAACATAAGGTACATTCAAATTCCGAATACAAGATCCTCTCTTGTTCGAGATTCCGCGAATGGCGGCGCGGTGAAGAAACTACAAATTTGAATGTGGAACACTAAACTTTAGAAATGGCGGGAGCGACGAAGACGCTCTTTACTTACGTAAATGTCATTTAAATTCGGGGGCACCATTCTCTGTATTTACGTTCCACGTGAAATGTTGCTGTGTTGCTAAATTCTAGCGTTTTCATGATTTCAGCATAAACGCACGCGACTTTGTTCCGTCGGACAAATTGCAAACGTAGCCCGACTTTCATTGTGGGAGACAGCTGAAATAATTCGTGTGGTGTTTAAGCACGTAATAATTGTAATTGTGGGAATAACTCAGTCGTATTAGCGTCTGACAAATGTCTGAGAAGAATAAGCTATACATTGCTTTATACCTGTATTCGTGTTCACACAAAATCGTGGATACAATGAAAGACCCAGTAATTATCGTTGAAAATGGAATTCCATCAGTCTCAGGCAAACAACAAAACGCGTCCGCTCTTACTCTTGCTAGGCTTTATGGAGTGCAGGTTGATAGTTTACGCGAATACAAAGCGTATTTTGCGGCGAAAATGTTTCTTTCATGGTCAGAGCGAAGAAGCAGTCACCTGATGCTAAATGGTAACCTTCACTCAAGCACTGTCTTTCTGTTTCTTTCCTCTTCTCTTTCTTGGCTGGCAACGCATCGGTGATCCATTTGGTGTTACGAATGTCCATGACCGACGGTGACCACTTACCATCAGGTGGATGCTCATTTGTGGTCTACGTGTAAAGTATTTCGAGGAAAACAATTATTAGGGTATGTATTAACGCTAAAGATTCCGTAACAATGATGTTTAGAATCTCAGGAACGACTTAACCGGTTTGGATACTGGTGTTTTGTATTAAGGTATTCGAAGAATAGGTATGTTTATATTTTTTTTGTGCAATTAAGGTAGCAAACCAGCCCGTGACAACTGTGACTGTGTTAGTTTTGTTACTAATAGTCTAGTTAGTAATTGTTAGTAACTCTAGTTCTAATACGGTAGCAGTTGTGTTGACTAAGATGTACTTGAGTATTAAGATGGTCGCCTCTGAAAAAGTATTACCGGATTTACTTACTTACATATTTTTTAATTTGCACAATAACGCGGCAGAGATAAAGATATGACGAGCATCTACATAAAATACACCGATATCTAGAAATCGTTCAATTTGCCAATGTGCGCAGCGCAAAAGATAGAATTGCCTCTAAAATCTAAGTGGCTCCTTCTGAAACCAAAGTATCTATTAGGGGCTACATATTATAAGCAGTATAAAGCTATTAGGGAACGGGTAAAAAGGGGAACGGTTCAGGCCCCATTGCTTGTCCTATAAACATGTATTGTTACGAGGGAACGACGATAAGATCAGCGATAATAATAGGTCAGTCTAAATTCTAAACAAACGAGCGATTTCTACGGCGGTTTTTATTCGGATAGTATTCAGTAATTTTATTCGCTTTTAGGGTTCTGTATCTCAAAAGAAAAAACGGAAACCCTTATCTTATAGGATCACTTATTCTCAGGAACGCGTGGAGGTATAAAGCTGAAATTACGAGCTCAAATCACTTGGAGCAGAGAAAAATCAAACATCTAAGTCAACGCAATCAAACGATAGGGCCTTAAATGTCTCTACGTGGCCATGATGAGATTATTCCTGTGTAATCTATGAGTATGGAATATTAACTACGATATCGCTACTACAACTACTAGAAGCTATAAGGCTTTGGAACTCCCTTCCAGATAACCTAAGAAGAGCGTGCCGCAAACAAACCTTTAAATCTAAACTCACTGAGTACTTACTATGTACTTGAAGAAGAACATTTTTCTTTAGTACCTTCTACTTACTTTGTTTATGAATTCATTTTATTATAATGTATTAGTATTACTTATTTCATTACTTTCCTGTTATTTATTCTCTTTTTATACTCGTACCGCCTTCGCTGTTCTCTGCTTTATTAACGAAAGGTGTACTGGTAGATAATGCTTTTAGCATTAAGTCCACTGTAGGCGACGCACTACATAGAAAATATTTATATAGGCAAATATACTTATGTACATAAACCTATTTTGTTAACCTTAAGTTGCTTATTATTTGGTTTAAATTTATTATGTTCAACAACGTTAATGTGAAAACGGTTAACATTCTTTTTTAATAAATAAGAGCACGTCCGAAGATCGTCATTAATCTTGCTGTCATTAATAATGTTGCTTTGTACCACTTTGTTTTAAGGGTATAATAAAGTGCATATAAATAATTATATAGCGACACAGGTCATAAATTGATCTGTTAAAATATTCGCATTTATCAAGGAGGTAAGGGGGTGATTACGTAATCAGTACCTACTCATTAATCAAAGTTAAAAAATCTAAACGAATACGGTTAGAGAAATGGAACAAAATTTTCATAAAAATAATTTATAAAATTCAAATATTGCTCGCACTAGGCTCCTTTGTATTGAAATATATTTATTCCACCTTATCACAACGCTGTTACACCTTAAAACTATAACATATTGCAAGTAGCTTATACAAGGCCGTTGCCATTACAAACAACCACAACCCAAAAATCTGTCGAGAATCAACTGTATTACAATTAAAATTAATCGATCCGCAATTTCTCTATAAGAAGCAACGACAAAAAGGCTTGCAATCTCAAGGTATCCACACAATGGCTGAATAGAGCGCTCTAGATGTAGCTACGAGTATTATACTCAAGTTGGGGCATTGTGGGTTGAATGCGCCGGCCGTAATGCAAGCGGGCTGGCAACAATTTAGCGGAATTAGGAAAGTGGGACGGCAGCCGCCGTAATATTACGTTGGCCGAAACGAACGCTGTTACAAGTTTTCTATGGCTTGGTATGAAAATTTGCCGCCGTGTAATCATAAATAGATTACCTACAAATAAATTGGCTATTTATGACAGAATAAGTTGTGATGTACTTAAGTTACTTTGGAATTTTGGGTGTCGTACATTTGGTGGGGTATATGATATAGGTATTTGTGTTCCAACAAGATCTAGTATTCCTGTTTCTTCAGTTGGCTCCCAGGCTGAACTCCGGAGTCTTGCATGAGTATACTGAAGCATTGTGGTAAGGGTTTTTACCCGCCTGTCTATTGCTACCTGCCTCGTTCTAAAGTCTGTAAAATGTGACTCTAGTCCCACCAACTTTCTTGAATAGTACATAAATGCGGGGAACATAGGGTAACTCAGACGGACAAAACGATACGAGCGATTTTTATCCGATGTAGAACAGGAAACGGCCTGAAAATAATTATTTGGTTTTGTTATTACCGGATGACATTTTTGAAATATTTTTTGAAATTTTTGAAATAATTGTAATGAATCAAATGAATGTGTGATATTGTAACATGATTATTGGAGTATCCCTATGCCGAATATTGCATGCCAGAAATGGTTAAATACACGACTTCTTTAGGTACTACTCTGAACCTGTATTTCTGTATTTAGAACAAATAAAGAATTTGAATTTGACAAAACATGAATAACAATATCAACATTAATCTATCAATTTTTTAGCGTGTATGTGTATCACAAGTTTTGTTCGATTAGTTGGTTCGGCTCAGTTTCCATGTTTGACATGGACTCCTCAGCGAAAAATGGGTGCTGTTGAAAAAATATAACGTTCAGAACATTGGGCGAATGTGACTTTTTATGTACATTTTTCCTAGAATACTGTGCGGATAGCTGTTATTCGATTTAGTGACAAAAATACGTTTTGATGATAAATGGCGGGACGGTAGAAAATATTGCACAGTTTGGAAATTGACGATACGTAAAAATATATGGTTTTATCTGTAAAGTCCCGGAGTATAAACAAATATGTTCAATACAAGATAGGGACACTATAAACGCCCAAACGCAGCCGAGTTAATAATACATTCCATCCTCCTTGAGGATGATTAACTCGGTCAATACAAATAATGAATAAAATCATATTTTTTATGAAAATTATAAATATTATAATGATCAAAAAGTCCATCACAAAGAACACGCCTCGGGAAAAAGAACACAAGTCGCCCCCATCAGGTGGACCGATGTCTTGAAGAAGACAGCGAGAAGTCGCTAAATCCATAGGACCCAGGACCAGTCGGAGACACGCTAATTAGAAAAAGAAAGAAAGAAAAATATATTTAATCCAAAAAATGCTTACGTTACATACATAAAAAAAAATACAAACGTAGGAACTGATATCTAACTCATACATTTATGTAACAGACTGTATGGAAAGGATCGCACTCAGTATTTGCTGTGGTAGCGAGCCACAGCAGCTACTGATTTTTAGTAGGGGTAGTTTCGATTAGGGAAGCCGAATCAAGGAAGGATAATTCTTTCGAGGAGTAGAATTTAAAAGGCTGATAGACAGATTGACATAATCATCACTGTCCTACTGCTGGGCACGGCTCTCCTGTCACAATGTGAGGGGTACAGGCCATGGTTCACCACGCTGTCCTAGTGCGTAATGGCGGACTACATACACCTTTGAGAACGATATGGAGAACTCTGAGGTGCGGTGGTTTCCCCAAGATGCTTTCCTTTTCCGAAGCAAGTTATTAAATTCGAATACACTTGTTTTTGAATATAAGAGGTGCCTGTGGTATTCCAATCCAGGCCTCTCAATGTCTCAGGTTCACAATCAAACCGCTCGGCTATCTCTGTCAGTGACTCTATGCCCAGCAGTAGACTTCGAAAGGCTGAAAGACATTTATAGATGTAATGAACAGCAAAGTGGCAATGCAACAACTTTTGTGGGTCAATCCATCGCTTGAAGTTCTTCGTTAAAGCGCATTACCCGATAGTTCAGTCGCGAAACTTTCAAAACTTACGACAACGTAAAACTTTAAGCTCATATTATGTACTTTACTGTTCAACGTTCATTAATCATGCATTGCCCAGAAATTTTAAGGCTCTTATCAACTATAACGTAATGGAATAAAATTTTGTAATAAATTATTATATAAGAGCTATTATTATATTTGATTAATATTTTTTTAATTTTTAATTTACTTAATAAGAATATAGACTTAAAATCTATAATACGACCCCAAACCCTGCTGGCCCTGCCTGCGAAGCGAGGTGCCCTGGTTCGATTTCCAACCAGGGCAGATTACCTCCTAAGTATAACATTACTTGAACTTGACTAGTCTAATAATCCTGGTTGACCTAAAATAGTTCCTAACTATATGCCCTTAAAATCTCATGTTTTCTCCCCATCACCCGGTATTGCAACAAGAATCCAGGAAGAGGATTAGACGCCATAAACGGACATCGGGTTATTGTGAATATATCTAGCCGACACATTTATTTATTGTTATTACACCATAAATTTTTGACAGCTCCAATGGAGGCTTAATTGGTTTTTGCCGCGGAAAAGTTACAATGTACGGAGTCTTTGGGTTTACGATCGAGTCGTTATGTTCGCGGGTAGTTGCTTACTCGTTTGTGGTTTAGGATTGACTGCTCTGTTGGACAGGTAAGTAGTCAAAATCGCAAAGATTGCCTGGAAGAAATCGTTTCTTAATTGCCTTTTATACCGTTATTTATATAACTTACTTTGTTTTTGCTACTGTTTATTGACTTCAACCCATTAATGGCCCACTACTGAGCACGGGTCTCTCCTCATACCTGAGGAGGCCTAGACTCCACCACGCTGCTCCAGTGCAGATTGGTGGAGGGTACAGTTCATTGGTGTACATTAAAGAGTTTTGTTGCTCTAGTTGTTGTAAGTACTCTTAAGTTTAAAGGGTTGCATTACATTGTCACAGCTCAGCATTTTATCATAGTTTCATGTAAATAGCAGAAAAATGAGCAGAAGCCACATGGTAAGTGGTAATTGTCGCCTATGGATTGATAACTTCAAGAAAGAAGAAAAAAAGGAATGACTGGCTGACAAGCCCCGGACTGGAACACGATAAATATTTTGGAGACTGACTCAAGACCAAAATGAACAGAAATTTGAAATACACAAATAATTAAGTGTACAATTTTAGAAGTTACAAACACGGCAGTAATACCCGCAATTCAGCATTAGCGACAGATGGCACTGTTCATATTGAAATCGTTTTAATTTGTATGAAAAGTAATAAATTAACCAAACTCATCTTGCTCGGGATTAGTCGCCGACCGTCTAAAAATGAGTTATGTTAGATATAAACAATGCCTTAGTCTTCGGTAAATCTCGCTTGATCGATGGCGCGGACGCCGAGGTTAGTCTCCATTTGTAAACCAAGTTAAATCGTTTTTGTTTTGTTTATCAACGCAAAAAAGCGTAAACCTTTAACACACCTACATTGACATGTCAATGCACACCTATGACAATTTATATCGCAGATTCGGAATTAGAAAAAAATTCTGCGTCGAATGGACCAAGCTTCGTGGCTCTACGATTAATAGAAAATTTTGTACAGCGTTGAAATTGATCACAATAAAAATTTTTGGGCCACAGTTTCCGCTTTTTAAAGTGAAACTTTTATTACATCGTCTCAAACTTTTTCGTCTGTGTGTTGCATGTCGCGTGACTGTCGGCCGCGAAGTAGGGATAAAGTGAAAGGCGCTCGTCAGAGCAGCCAAGGCCAATATGGCGGCGCCTATAGTTCGCAGCAGCTGACCGTGTAGTGTATAGACTATTACTCATTTGTGCCAGTGCTCCACGCTATTTTGTTTGTTTTGGTCAGTGTGTAATATAATTCTACTTTTATTATTTCCCATTATCATTCAATTTTCCAAGTATAAAATTAAGGTTGATAAAGCGATTTTTATACCCGTAATATTATTCCAAAAATTTTTAGTTAAATGTCTATAATGTGAAAAAAAGTTTCACTTTTACCGTGGTTTCATAAAACCACACAATCCTTTTTTTTGCCTCGATACCTTTTCACTCGTATGTGAAGTTTGGTACACATAAATCCTCGGTGGTGTTAAATACTTTTCCCACTATTGTATAGATGTTTTCTATTTTTTTTACTATTTCATTGGGTTTATAAACTAGGATTGCAATCTTAATAGTTTTTTATCATTTTTATTTCATGTAATAAAATCCACAATCTGTAAATATACACGTTAAATATTATCTATATGCTTATCTTTGCAAGGTATAGCGATCTTTTTTGTAGTCTACTCATTCAGTAGGCTCTACTCTAGTACGTTATGACAATGCAAATTTTACATTCTACGTTGTTTCTCCCATGTCGAATCGCCCGTTGCCATGCGAAATTCTCTATATATTTTCAGAATACACCCCGAGATAAATGTCACGCAAGATTACAGGAGCTTCGCGCATGATTTATACAACATTGTGATATATAACACAACACATAACACAAACACTCACCAAAATGATTCAGTATGTGAATCACTACGCAAATATTGTTGAGGGAAATTTTGTTTTGTTTAGTTTGTTTGTAACAGTAGCAGGTACGTTAGTAAGCAAAAAATCAAACGAATATTTTATTTGATGACGTATTTAATTTGGTAGTGATCCTGTCCTATAATGTACTTCAATAAAAATATTACGGTACAAATGGCAAGCTTAATGATTAATGCATTCTTTACCAACTAACCGTTGGATCAAATAGAATGAACGCTTTTCTGTGTTAATGTCCGTTATCAAAGTGAGTTTTAATTCCATTAGAGGTTACTTGAGGTCGTTTACAAAGCAACCAGAGCTTATAAAATATAACGGAGTATATCTTATTGATTATGCATTTGACAAAAACAATTCCAAGGGTTAAGAAAACCTAATTGCATTCCATAAATATTCAGATGACGTATGCTGGCTGTTTGTAGAAGGCAGGTGTGCTGTGAATACGGCAAATAGTTTAACAATATGCAAAATTGAAAACAAATAGCCCGCAAGAAAATGGCGTTGAATACGGATTTTGTTTGGACAAATACAACGATATTATATTTGGTTAAAAATCTATCGAAACCGCACGTATTGTAGAGTGGTTGCTCAAACTTGCTTGCGTCGTGGCTGCTTTTAAATATTACTTGGTGACCGTCCTCCGTTGTTACCATTGCGATGGTAAAAAAATAATCTATATATATAAATGGAGAAGCTGACTGACTGACTGACTGACATATCAACGTAAGGGTTAGAAACTTGAAATTTTGCACGGGGGTTCCTTTTATAACGTAGAGGAGCACTAAGAAAGGATTTTTGAAAATTCACCCCCTAAGGAGGTAAAACGGGGGTGCAAAGTTAGTATGAAACTTTGCCGTTTTTGAGGGTATTTGAATGAAATTCAGTATGAAGGTATTTCATTGAAAGTTATGAACATTTTTAATTTTTTTTTCGAAAATCATTCCTTAAGGAGTTAAAAGGGGGGCGCAAACTTAGTACGAAAGTTCTCTGATTTTATCAACTGTTATATAATTATTTAGGGATTTTTGGCGGGCGAAGCCGCGGTTAAAGGCTTGTAATGGAATAAATCTATCAATCTTTATATTTATTACTATTTCGGATGTTGTCGTATCAGCGAACACGAATGCGAGACAGAAATTAGAGAAGAAGAGAGAAAAAAATTGCAACGTTATTTAATTCAATTAAATAAAAATATAGAGAAGAAATATTTTTGCAACAAAACGTCACATTTTTAAAGCTACTTAAGCTATACAAATTCTCGACTAGATTGCAAACAAAATATAATAAAGAAATGAAAAATCCGAGTCATCAAAATATGGGTCAATTACATGAAAGTAGCACTCGCGTAAACCAGCCTTTCACAGTTGAAAAGTCCTTTCGTCAAAACTAGGGAAGGGCCGTGTTGAAAAAAAAGCTAGAACAATCGCAGAATAAGGCTGTTGGTACACTTTATGGAGTATTCCTGCGTTGTTGGGCGAAGTTCCGTTTTCCTGCTGCGTAGTACCAGGCTCGAGGGCCTGGCAATTAGCATTTGTGTGTCAATAAACAGACAAATAGGCAACTTTATGTTACAGATACTATGTTCGAACTCAAATCAGGCAACACATCTAACCAAAGTCTGCATGATGGAAAAATACTTGTGTCTCGTTTTAACACTTTAAAGGTCTGCGCACATTAGACCGACCGACGCCAACTCAACTAAAAGACTCGACAAAACTAAAATTCAATTATCAGCTTTATATCTTTTAAAGAAAGGTTGAATTTCGAACGTATACCTACTTAAAACACGTGTACTACTGGGGAGGGGAGTACTGGCTATCTACGATTCGACTACTATCCGTAATCAAAACGAATCGTTTTCGATATGAACCTGGCATTATTTAACTTCGTGATGAACTCAGCGATCAGGAGCTAAGTGGACTCCGTACTTCGACTCGCGCAATAAACCTACAGTGACCGGAGGCGAGGCGAGGCAGAACGAAGTTATTGGAAGTGACTGTCTACAATCCGTCTTCACCCGAGTTCGTTTGACTCTGTCCCATTATCTCGCGCAATAAACCGACAATGATCAGTAATCGTCCAAACAAGTACGGAGCTATTCGAAGTGGCTCTCCTCTCTCGTCCTCGCCCAACTTCGATCAACTTCGTATAGTATAAAGACAAAGTTTGTTAAACTGTACAGTTAAGCAGCATTTGAGCAAGAGCTATTATCGGCAGCATCAGTCCGCAACTCGAACCCGTTTGGACTCTGTCCGCGATAGTGTCTGAAACCGCCGGCGCAGCCAACGCCGAGAGACAGGTACTAGTATGCTAATGTACCGCATTTACGTTTATTGGTGTATTGAATGCTGAAGATTCCATTGTATCACGATATTTAAGTGTAAATTTTGTTGGAAAAGAGTTGTTTTATTATTGCTAAGAAAACAAAAATTATTCTAGATTATCTTAATTGTGTGCATTTAGATCTTTAGAACTTTAGAAGTTTTAAAATAATGGCTAGCTCTAAAGTTCGGATGAAGATGATACGGGTATTGCATCTAGCTACATATAGGTATATAAAAAGAAAATTAAAGTGTCCGTCTGTGATTTCAACATAATTGTGTTTTGACAAGTGTTTTTTTTAATGTTTGTCTGTCTTTCTGTTTGTCCGGGCTAATCTCGAGAACTGCTGGACCGCTTTTAATGGGACTTACTCTGCAAGACATAAGAGGTTATAGCGCAATATATGTGCTACTTTTTACTGTCTACGGCGAATTTTGTTTTCCGTCGCAAATAAAACGCTTCCAATTGAGTTTTATCGGCGTCAACATCATTTTTTGACGTACCTATTCTATATTTCCTATTCCTATTCATTGGACTTAACTGTCAATCAAAACCTACTGTAATGTCATACGTCTAAGTTGGCTTCAACCCGTAGACAGAGAAGGATATAGACATTTGGTGAGCGTGGCCAATATGAGATAGCAGGAGAAAATACAATTATATGTGGCACAAAAAAAATCGACGTTCAGCTGTCAAATTTGCTTGTAAGCAATCGTGCTGTCCTTGAAAAAACCGGCACGAGAAGTTAAACAAAACAGTCTCGTTTTTTCGTGTCATTGGCAGCAGGTATTGTTCCTTTTCTTGAGTGAGTGCGATAGATGGCATCCTAGTCTATACTCTTTCTCGTCTACGGCTTCAACCTATTAATGGCCCACTACCACATGAGTAGTTAAACGGAACCACTACTGAGCACGGTTCTATGCACATCATTATGGAGGCGTGTAAGTTACTTTGATTAAAATTGTTATATTATTGATAACGTCATGTCAATTGTCAAAACTGTCAAATATGTACCTAAACTCTACACTGATTGACATTTCATAAGTAATCGGCCGGTTTGGATTGAAAAAGTGAATAAACATTACTTTTGTATAATATCTTTCTTCTTTCTTAAAACATATGACAGTTTAAGATTATATTTTTACGATGATCTCTAATTTTCATTTATTTTAATTACAGTAATTGCCAATAATGTTTAACAAAAGGTTTTAAAAGATAAATAGTGCACGCACCCAGGTAGCAGTAAAAAAAACAGTTGTTTTACACAAAATGCACAATACGTACGGCCACCATTAACCACCAAGATAATCTATGTCCGTTTTTAAAATTTTATTATTTTTTCTATTTGTCGAAATGAAACACGCCAATATCGAATAATATGTTTTAATTATCTATCAAAACCAACGCTTTACTCTTTTTTTATGGAGCAAACGAGCATGCAGCACCACCTTCCGCAGCCGCCCATGACAACCTGTGACCGACACAGAACAAGACGCAAACGGGGACTAGGATACGACTAGAAGACGTTGTTAGAACATTAGTTGGTTAGTTCTTTATTAAGTTTGAGGACTCGGACAGGGACTGTTAGTGTGTTAGTCCTGTTAGTTGTTGTTAGTAATAGTCCAGTTAGTAATTGTTAGTCAGGGTCTTGTTCTAATTCGGTCCCACATGCCCTTGAGGACTGAGATGGTCGCCTCTAAAAAGTGTAGCCGGCTCCACACCTTTCTATCTGGAACACAATTGCTGTTAAAACAATTATTACACGGTAGAAATGGTACCAAGTACCTACCGTGGCTGGCGGTAGTACTACTCCGGGCGAACTCTAGGCTCTACTACGAATTAAAAGCTTGGTGTTCGTAAAATACTCTTTTGGTAAATACCATTTTGGTGTTCAAAAATACCCTTTTGCTAAAGGTTTAGCTGGCATTATTCACGTTACTACGTGCGACATGCGGTCAATACCGTGGAAACTGACCGGCTAGGCGAGTTTAAAGTCATCAGAGTACGGATTGACACCACGACCTACCACCCGCCGCCGTCACCACCCACCTTCCATTACGTGTTTGTGCGTTTGTGTGTGACGCAATTTTGCAATTCGCTTCTAGCTAAAGTTACTTTTAATATACGCTTACACACTCATACCTAGCACTAGGGTTCGCTGTGTGGCTTGGACAACACAAATAATTACGTCATCGCTAACATCCATGACCCGAGAACAAACATTTTGTCTGTCACATAAATGTCTGCCCCGCCCGGAAATCAAACCCAGGACTATTTACTTCGCAGACATGGTGCCCACCAACTAGGCCACGGGGTCGTCTATAAAGCCGTAACAAGTTGGTTCACAGGTTTTTTGGTTGACAGCTTGTCTACTGATGTGACTGATAGGTAAGGAATTATATTGTGGTGTAAGGGGCATTATTTATCGCTCAGTGCGCATCGACACCCCTTCTTCTTAACCGTGGTGCATCGTGCTTAACAACGCACGAGTTTGACGCCGCGTCCCTCCTGTTGGAGGTCACTCTGAACCACCCAATTAAACCTCGAGGGTACTCGTGCATGGTGGTGTTATATCCACCCGGCCACCACCCTTTTAACAACAGTGAAATGTTTTATACAAATTCCGGTCGCAGTGTAGAAGATCCAGAAAAAACAAGTTTAAATTTCCGTTCTTCGTCTGGGTGTGTGTTTCTTTCGTGTGTATTGTCCATGGCACCCACGACACAAGCAATCCTAGTGTGAGTGTTTAGTGTTATTAATTATTATATTTGGAACGAAGTTCCTTAACGGGTTATGGGTAGTGCGATTTAGTAGAAACCGTCACGTAACGAAATGCCGTATGCTGTGTGTATGTGTGTATATCGAGTCTACGGGCCTACTACAAATGAGCACACGAGCAAGTGAGTGCGCAGCCGGGTTTGCAACTCTCTCTCTCTCTCTCTCTGTCCCTGTCTCTATATACAGATTTCATTTCGAATTACATTCGGAATTGAAAAAAAAACGTAGGAACTTCGTTCCTGACGGGTGCCCCCGACCGCAAATTTTTTTTTACTGTTGTCCATGGCCTTTTGTGACAGTTAGATTATAAGTTAGATATCTTATCATCAGGTGGTAGGTACTAACAGCCGATATTTTATTCTAATTCACACTACACACCGAGGCGTGTCTACTACTCAATACGGATAAACCCCACAATCGATTCATGTAATTTCCTTACGATCGACCGGCGGACTGGCTTTGCTAAACATAATTTATTGATAATATCGAAACGGGAAAGGTAAGATTGATTAAAGTTCATTTTAAAGTTTATTGCCGAACTAATGCGGTACAAGGGTTATAAAATGGTTTATATTTCAATTTTGGCTTCAACCCATTAATGGCCCACTACTGAGTACGGATCTCTCCCAATAGCTGAGGAGGCCTAGAGCATACTCCACCACGCATTGAGGGGTTAGTGGCCAATCCATCTTTTTTTTTATTGATTTAAGGCAGCAAACGAGCATGCAGCACCACCTTCCGCTGCCGCCCATGACAACTGTGACCGACTTAGAACAAGACTCATATGGGGACTGGGATAGTTAGTCCGGTTAGGTGACGTTGTTAGAACATTACTTGGTTAGTTTGTAAGTATGAGGACTGGGACAGGGACTGTTAGTGAATGTTAGTCTTGTTAGTTATAGTCCAGTTAGTGAATGTTAGTAAGTCTCGTTATAATTCCGTCACAGATGTGTTGCTACCCTTGAGGACTGAGATGGTCGCCTCTAAAAGGTGTAGCCGGCTTTAGTGTAGTTTTTATGCCGCCCGAAGGCGTCTGACACGGCTTAATGATCTAACTATAACTGGGATCGACGGTTTCACGTGTCCTTCGAAGCACAAACGTTCTAGAAACCATTTTTACCACTAGTGGTCACGGTATTTCAGTTGGTCTCATGTTATAATGTTTAATGGTCCTTGATCAATAACTAAAATATTGCTGGGAGATGTACCTATGCAGTGTCGCTTTAGATTTTTTGATTTATTTATGGAGTGAAGGAAAGATTGGGGCAGATTGGGAGTGTGTGGTGGGTGAGTTCCGGAGAGTGCAGGAAAATTTGGTCTTAACATGGCGGAAAATGGTAGCACGGAAGGAATGATCCGGGATGATCCGTCCGGCTTATTTAGCGGATCTTAATATATATAATTCGAGTGTGAGTGTGTATGTCACTGAACTCCTCCTAAACGGCTTGACCGATTTGGTTGAAATTTTTTGCGTGTCTTCAGGTGGATCCGAGAATGGTTTAGATTCACAATTGGACCGGATAGGTGGCGTTGCTGTCGATATATCACCAAAACATTTTTTAATCATAATGCGGTACGAAGTACGCTGGGACAACTAGTATTTTTATAAAAACTAAAGTTTACCTAAACATGAAATAGGTCCTAAAGTTTACCATTCTGAACAATGTCGCATATCACTGTCTAATTTTGCTCAGACAAAAATGTCTCGTTCCAAATTGTAATGTTTAGTCATTTTAAGTAAATAACATTAACCTTTTTGGGAAAACGCAAATACCGTACGCAATGCGGTGGGTGCGCCGGCGCACCTACGGGTCGCATTTTGTTTCCATCTGTACAAGTGAAGTGAATGATTGTGCTGTCTGTGATTTGCCTTGAATGTACCTGGTACCATAGACTATACCACCGAACGGAATTACGTATTCTAGTTACCCGCTCTGAGTTCGAAATTCGACCGTAATTTATTCTGTCAAAGGGTGACTTAACATTGTCTCTATGAACGATGACCCTATGGAACAAAATGGCTGAATTTAATACATAAATACATAGACACAAGCTTATTAAAAAACTCATATACCGTACCGTACGCATGGATAATATAGATTACAAATCACTAACACCCATGATCCGAGAACATACATTTATCTGTTACACACCGGAAATCGAACCGGGTACCCCTCGCTTCGCAGGCAGCGCCTCTACCAACTAGGCTTCTGGGGTGGTAAATGTCGTCGCTAACTTTATTCTATTCTACGTGTCTGTGTGTATGTCGGAGTCCAATAGACATACTTAACGCAGTGGTTCAGTGATAAATCTTTGAATTTAAACTCAGGCTTCGCAAACATGTTTGTGTAAGCGAATTATGCGCTATTTATATTTAATTTAAGGAAACTGTAAAAGCAATACGTTAGGCAAGAATTTGACGTGACAGACGCATTCAAAATATTGTGAAATTTGACTACATTGCCTCGTTGGTTACAATTTTTTTTTTGATGTAGACTCATAATAATTGTATTTATTTATTTATTTAAGCTTTATTGACTACAATAAAATAACATTACGATGCATAATTATTATGGCGAGCTTAATGCTAATGTTACATAAGTGCATTCTCTACCAGCTAACCATTAGGCCAAACAGAAATATACGAAGCGCGGTTTGAATAGTTAAAAGGGATAATAATATACTTAAATACACACCTGTATAATATAATAAATGTATGAATTACCTTTATCTTTTTAAATCTTTGAATCAAAACAACGTTATTCACTTGTGTCATAACTATTATACGGACACTATACACCTATCAGTGTAGTGATGTCCTAACCGCAGTATAACCTGAGCGAGGGTAATTATTTCCGGAGCTAATAGATTTACCGACCGCAGATAATCAGCAGCCGGAGATTACAGCATGCTCTGACGACACTCCATAATCTAACTGCTCGCTCATGAGATAGCACAAAGCCGATCGGATCATTAATTAGAGTTATTAGTGACTGGTAAAGTTACGTTTCTTGTTTTGACTTGTTTACAGATTGGTATACCTAATGTTCGACTCAATTATAATTTTTCCTTTATATTTGTATTTAGTGAATTTATTATTACATTTAATTTGTTTTTACATGAGTTTAGGTTAGGTTTTAAATTAGCTTGATATTATTATGTCATTACAACGGCCGTCCGGCATGCATAAAAATTGCGCCATACGAAGGACCTGTGTTCGATTCCCAGCAGAATTTTGAATGATGACTTTAATTTTCGATTCTTGAGTTCGATTCTTCTGGGTGCGTTCTCTTACTTTGTGTGGGTTTTCCTTCGTTGTGCAGCGTTATTTATTAATTTTATGTAAAGTTTTCAAAATAAAAGTATATTAAAAGGTGAAAAAAGAAAAACAACGGTAGAAGAAATTATCTCTAAGAAAATACATTTCCATACAAACAATAAATTAAAAAATTATCTGTTGAAAAACTACCTAGTCCAACAGGAGAAACTAATTTACAAGATCATGTAGTATATTGGATTCGACGAATACTTATGAACCGGCACATCGATCAATAAAGCCAGCCTAAATACCGATTATCCAATAAAACACGGTTGTTCAAAAGTTATAAGGAAGTCGTGTTAGGTATTTACGACGCAATTACAGTACATTTACTGACCAGGGAACATTGTAGCTATAAATAAAGACTTAACTTACTCTTACTAGCTCCGTAGTATAACTAGAAGCCATAAAGTAATTGATTTTACATGCATTATGCGTAATCGAGCTAAATATGCCTTTGCCCTACGGCCCGCGTTACTCAACCGATGTGTCGCGGCGATTTATAGCCGATCCGCGAGCGAATAGCGCGCTACAGCGGCTCACTGGGACAGCACTAGCTCCGCTCACTTACCTTACAATTAGCTGCGCGATCCGCGGTCTAACTTCCACTAACTAAAGCGCATATCCTAGCAACGTCACCGATGTCGATGGAAATTAAACTTGTTTTGCGGATACACTAAATTACAGTCTGCACCTATTCCGACCTTTCGTAGCACCATTGTCTAATGAGGTAAAATTGTTGTCGGTGCCGAAATTGAATAACTGGTTGTTAAAGTTGCACTGCAGAAAATGTTCGTTATAGATTCATAAATACAGTAGATACCAACATAGCTAAATTCTTTATTGTTTGTACACTACAGAACCTACGAGTACAGGAAAATTAAACGAACAGAAATTACAAAATAACATCTTAGATTAGTTATGTGAAAACCTACTAATTAAATTATTTACATGTTGTAAGCGTAAGTTTCCAAAGTACTATTTTTCATTTACTTGCATTTTCTTAGACTAGAAGCAAGCCCAGAGGTGGGACGGTTGGTTGGCTAGTAATGTAAAAAAATATTAAGTACGGAACGCTACTTATATACATACCTTGCTGTTATAAACAAAGTGACTTAACTAACTAACTTAAATAACCTAGAATACGAATAATAACAACACATTCCCGAGGATTTTAGATGGATAGGAGCCAGTGAAGAAACCATTCGAGATCCATCGATTGAATCCAAACAAGAATGCTGTTTACTTTTTACAGTGGAAAATAGCCTGGCAGTCATTAGCGGCGTGTCATTACAAGCGGGTTGCTGTCGCCGGTCGTTCGGTTGTCGAAGACAGATGTCAATCAGATAAATTTTAACCGCGTTTAGTTAAAGACCTGTTTTGCATTACAATTGCACCGACGTATCTCTCTGCATCTTGCAGGTTGCAATGCCCCGTCTCTTTTTAACGTGTAGCAATAGAAACAGATGCAGCATTGGTTATTATTTCGCAAAGCGGATGGTTAACAAATGTCAACGCATATAGCCTGGAATTAAAGCACCATTTGGCCGTAAATTGTTGCTGATGTAAATTTTTGATATTAAAGTTTTATTACGATATGTTCGTTTATTTGGCTTTTTCAATCGATTTGGTTCAGTAATTACAAGAATTTAAACCTCGTCTCTTGGTATTCAAACGATGTTGCTTTTATAAGATAATTAATTAATTTATTAATGATTTGATTACATGCCGTTCTTTCTCTTTTTACTCGTAATTAAATTATGTCAATTTTATTATTAGTGCGTTTTTCTAGGGATGCCTCAGTTAGAGGCAATTTTGGAAACCAAGTGACATCACAAATAGTAAAATTCTAATGTTTGCACAACACCTGATCGTATTTAAAAATAAATAATAAACGCTTACCTACACGCATAATCCTGGACTAGGATTCTCTGTGTCGCGGGTGGCATGGACAATACAAATAACGCATTACTAGTACCCATGACCCGAGAACAAACATTTATCTGTTACATAAAAGTTCGACCTGGCTGGGAATCGAACTTGGGGGCCCCTCGCTTCGGAGGCAGTGTCACTATGAAGTAGGCTACGTGGTCCTTTTTAAAAGCTTTTATTTGACTTTCAATGTATATAACTATGTTTGTTCGGGTGGAATCTTGCAAATTAATTTTGAAGCAAATATCTTTAATTGATTGAGCTGAAATTTTGTATACACGTTTAGTTTGGATGACGATGCATGACCTGTGTGACGTCATTCTTAAACCAAGACGGCGCACTAGTTCTTTTTCATCCACTCCTATAATATGGGTATCAAATGAAAGGGCTTAGCTAGGATAGGTACCGCGAGATACAAAAATAGAAAAGTCCTAGTTTTATAAAAGGATATACCTAGGTACTTACTTAATCTTTTTTTATTACAGATTAAAACAAAGTTCCTTATTCCTTTGCCGACAAATCGTTTTAACGGCCTCAAGTACACGTTAATTCTTTAGAATTAGGCTGTGTCTGACACGGATTATTTCTATATTTGGCCTTTCCCGTTTCAACGGTTTGTTTTGCAACGCAACAAATCTTAGATGGAAATGTTATAATTAAGATATTGTTTCGTTTAATTAAAACGGACAGCATGATTTACATTATGAGATATTGTTAAGGCATTCGGTGTTCTTTGAAGTTTGGTTGCTTTACATGGTAGCTGGGCTGTTTAGGCGGTTTAATCGCGATCAACATTATCACTCACGTACGTTACGTTATGAAAGCCGAACAATTATACCGTGTCTTGTTATTCATGCATCATCATAATTATCTTTAGTATAGTTGCTATTAAAGGTGTGATGACATCGCACACGCGTTACACAGTCACGTGTCGTCAATCCTGAATCACGCTATCGAAGTTTTATTTATTTATTGAAACTTTATTGACCACAATATAATATTACGGTGCAAATGGCGAGCTTAATGCTAATTTCATTCTCTACCAGCTAACCATTTTCAACACCGCTCGCATGAATACAACTACAAGTTCCGTACGTGTACAGTCGAGGCGCGGCCGCTCCCCAGGCATGACACCTTGCCTGGCGGGAGATATTCCTCATAATGTATTGATTTAGGATCACTTTTTAAATTACGCCTCGTATACATAGTTATACTATCCGTAAGCAAGACGAATCGTTTTTCGAATATAGGAACGGGCATTCATCGCGAGCGGGCAACATTGTTGCCCAGTTGTGTGTGAACTGCCTTATTGATAATGTTATTTGCCCTTTAAGTGCTTGCTGTTGGGCTTACAGTCCGATTGATTGGTATTTCACAACGGTATTAGTGCTTGTTTAACAAACCTGATTAGAACAATGCGGGTTTTTAAATATGTACTATATGTAGCACGAAAGATAAGGCACAAACGCCCCACGCTTTTTTCCACTATAATAATACTTATATTCTTTGCCCCTTACTTAAATTTATATTAAGAATTATTTTATATTTAGTTCGATTTATTACAAAAGCGTTTTTTAGTTCTTTTAGCTAGGTATATTTTATTTTGAGTCTATTTAAAGCGAAAGCCGTTCGTATTCAAAACAGTCAACAACAACGATTATATCCGCTGGAGCCTGTCGAAAACCTAAACACTAAACCTAGATACTGATTTATAGAGCCAAGCCGCATACAGTACTCAGCATATGCCAGGTGCATGGCCGATTCAAATTGAACGTATTGTTATTAGTAGGTACTTGTGGAATTACGTACTGATTTGGTCATTCGTTTAAATATATTGGCTTCAACCCATTAATGGCCTACTTAATAGCACGGCTCTATCCTCATAACTAGCCTAGAGCATACTTCACGATGCTGCTACAGTGCAGATTGGTGGAGGGGTTAGTGGTTATAGATTATGATGATGCGGATGTCTCTTTGCTGGTCGGTTATTAACATAATAGAAGGATCTTGTGTTTAGCAAAGTGTTAAAAGACCAATGATCGGTCAGAAAGACCATTCCAATGTTTCAGAATAGTCAACAAACTTCGGAGCTTATTATCTAAACATTATCACGTATCGCCCTTAATGAAAGCCATGGAATATGCCGTTACGGACATTATTACTGAACATTATTACTTTCATATTACGATAGATATTGCCCAACCTTGATTAGCTTGACCTTTAGGTTTTAGGGCAGTCGAAGTACCTAATAAAGATGTATGGAAAAAAGAACATCATCACATCACATCACTTAAGTACATATTGAGTATGTGGGCCGAAGGTGCCCACAGAAGCTTATAATACTTGCTTAATGCTTAACCGTAGCCTCATTACTTTGGATCATATCAACATGTCTTCAACTCTGAAGGTTTAGGAAGGCAATACCTGCTCTCAATCGTAATTAAATTAAATGTAACAAAAACTTGATGAAAAGTACCTATTTAAGGCGGGAAATAGTAATAATTGTAGCAGCATAATACCTACGTCACTTCCTAAGTTGTCGAGAGAAACCTATGTCCAGCAGTTCACTTCTAATGGGCTATAGGCACGCAACTGTGCCTACTGTGCCTGTGCGTGATGTTTCCAAGCAACTTTGGAAACATCACGGCACAGGATGTGTTGCTTACCCAACTATCTCAAGCCAATTAATTACCAATGTCCTAACTGACAAATTAATCACGCACGCATGCGCAAGCCGTTAATAGCAAGAGCCAGTGGTTACAGCATCCTTTAAGGCAGCTTTAGATTTATTATCGAATAGTTGCACAATACTTAACAGTTTGCTTTCACTGGCGGGAAACTAGGAAACTTGCGCGCCGTGTTCTACAGGCGTCGACCTTTTGGGCCATCCTTAAGACTACGTGTACACTGTTGGCGAGAATGGACTAGGCAAAAGGGTCAAAATGTTACAATCAAATACACCTAAAATCCGAGCTTAGCTCATATACATTACATTAGTTTTTATTTCACTTCAATACATGCAGTATTTCCGAAGTTATAACGACGTGAAGTTCAAGCCCTTTTTTGAATTTCCGAGATTTCGCGCGCTTACGCTATGACGTCACGATGTGGGTCAGCTGCGAGCCGATAACGGCGCGACGCTTGGTCCGGTGAAATCCAATGTACTTTGGTGCGTTTTGGCGTCTCGTTTCATTTTGTTTTGATTGTCTTCATTTTCATAATACCAATAATAGTGTGCTTATATTTTAAAGGAATAAAATAAATCAACCTCTCAAGTGAAACGTGAAGTGTGTAGAATGGAAGAAGGTTTTTTAAAAGGTCAGTCGGACAATCTGCCAAGGGTGGATAGTTTGATGGTGGCACTATATTTCATGAAGAAAAAGGATTTTACGGCTGCCGAAATTCGTGGAATAAAGATGAAAAGGTAATATGTACGTTCTGAGTAAGCATTTCCTAATTCCTACTCTCGGGTAGGTATTTGTTCAAAGTTAAACCGAACTGGAAGTGTGTGTTTCATTTAGTAGGTACCTACCTATTATGGACGGCGATAAAAAAATACTACCAAATACTCCCAATCAACATCTCGAGGTTTTCGATGATTATATTATTTTAGCTCTGTGTTTTATTAGTACGTAGGTAAGTTCTAGTAGGTAGGTATTTACGTAGTTATTAGGTACTTTTCTGTTAAGGCAAATAGGTAGGTACCTACCTAAGTGCCTACCTGGCTATTATTATAGTTTTATAATAAACCAGATATTTTTCAAATTTTATCCATTGTCCGCTTTAGTTTGTTCATTCACAGTTGTTTTTTTAATAAAAATAAATAATACCTAGTTAAGAAATTCTTACTGCTGTCATCCACTTCTTCCTCATTTTTGGGTCCAGAGGCACATTAAAAAAGAGTTTATCGGGTGTTTTAAATGTTGAATTGAAACACTGAGGCACAATACAGTATTTTTTTGCCATTTTGTCGCAGTAAACAGTAAAATTTTAATATTTACTGCGTAACTGCGTGCGAACGAGAGCGCGACTGCCGAATGACCCAATATATGACGTCATCGAGTAGTGAGCGCCCGCCTGCGTTTTTAAAAACCAACGGCCGTAAATACGCTCTTTGATCGTTAATATCTCAGCCATTTATTGAGATATGGAAAAAGTAAAAGCACAGTTTTTTTTCTAATTTTTTATAGATTTATTTGGCGTTAAAAAAAAAAACCGTTTGCCTGGTCCATTCTTGGCTGTTGCTCAGCGATTCGTAGTTTTTAATCAATTCAAGTACCGGAAATCGCTATGCCGTTGCACGTTGCCTTTTGTATCGGTGGTGTCTTAGTTGTTAATTTTTTACTGATGTCTGTTGGTGGCGATCACCATCTAGCACCTGGTAGGTCCTGTGTTCGTTTAATTAAAAAACAGCGGCGACGGCTGGTCACTTAAAAAAACTGGTGTGTTGAGTCCCTACACGCAAATAAAGTCAAACTTCATTCAAAGTTACGGTTATTTTAAATATTTTTTATATAAACTTTCCTCATTCCCGTTCGCTCACCACCATTCCCCACCAGTGTTAAACATTTAACGCAACCGTTTTCGAAGTCCACTAAGAAGTTTTACTTCGAAGACTTAGGATCATGTACCTCAAAGCGAAGCTAGGAAGGGGTACCTTGTCCCCTAAATAAGAATTCCTAAGCTGCGCCTATCTCACTACCTATTCTAGATCTTCGTTCAAGAGTCAAACAAGGCAGGGAGCCATAAATATTCAATGCGTAACCTTTAAGCAGTGTGTTCTACGCTTAACCTCGTAAATGATATACCGATTATGCGTCTACTTACAAGCCAATGCGACGTTATCTCTGGATACTCCCGCGTAGCAAGTAGTAGGGTCACTTGTTGTAATTATATTTTATCAGCGTATTTAACTAACAGCGTTATTTCTGCTAAGTCTGATATTGGCAATTTAATTACTTTGGCTATTTCACGGAAAAGTGGCTGTTAATTTTTTTATGGATTTAAGATAGCAAACGAGCATGCAGCACCACCCTTTCGCTGCTGTTAATTTTTTTTGATTTCTCGTCTCGTTTCATCGAGAACGTTCTAGAAATTCTATTTATAAATTTCTACCGTGCTCGCACATTTTCTCTCTGACATACACGTCTTAATTTGTCAACAGATGAATCTACGTGACAGTACAAATTAAAGGTGAATAAAGAGCTCTTTTTTAAAGTTGAAAATGCTTTAGTGATTATTCTGGGTTTACTGCCTACAGGGCCAGTTTTTCCACCAGCTCTTAAGGTAACGAAAAATTGATTCATTAATACCTACATATATTTTAATAATACATCATAATATATTTTAGGCTTACACATTATTACTACTAAATTTATTTTATGTACTCTCTAAGCAACATTTAAGTTACGTGGCTAAAATAATCACAACTTCATCATTGAGCCTTTTAAAACTGACAATTGTAATCACACAACGCGTCTTGCCTAATGTAATACTCGTATTTTTGAGGAAAAAATGTACACCAAATACGGCACAAGCACAGGTTCGGATCTGGTGGTTAACAAGGCATTTAGTTGTGGTACATTACCATCTGAGCCGCGTAACATTTGCACCATCCGACGTGTCTCAACAATATCATTAACCGACCCACGAACGTATTTACAGCCGCCGCACTAGCTAAAAGGTCGAGCCACATACAGCTTATAAGGCTTTAAGCAAATGTGAGCTCAGGGCATTTGAGACTTTGAGTCTTTTCTAATCTGTTGATAAATTTAAAATCCAGCCAGCTTTACAAGACAATCAAGGCAATACATGGATAAAGTATCTCCATCACAAATAATTAATGTAACAAAACAGAATGAATGAATTGACTTGTTTGTTTTTTAATTTATTAGTTACTTCAAATTAATTGTTACTGTTTACATACCTTTTAATGGCAATATCCACATCATCATAAAAATCTTTAGCTGCTCTACTATTAAAATGGAGTCTCCTCTTAAAAAGCTCAACATCTCAATGAATCCCAAATCGCCTGCAGCTGCCTTTACCACTTCTGCGAAACTCTTGATTCCTCTTTCCAGTAGATTGTGTCCACACCTCTATCCAGGACAGATCTCTCCCTGTTGCAATCGTTAGGTACCGAATAACGCTGATCCGATACCTATCTGACTGAGTAATGGGCCGATTGTATTGTTTTGCATACATTAACCGCTTAAGGAACTTCTAAACAAGAAAATATTGTCTGGGACAGCACTAACTCATCGAGGTGATTATAGTATCGGCCACAGCGGAATATTTGTAGCCAATTATGAATTCAATGCGGACGACATGCTTCAAAGTGAATTTCTTAGATAACCCTAGAGGAATTCTAAAGCAGTGGATGTTAAGACCTCATTAAGGGCTTAATGCCTGGATTTGTCTGCAATGTGCTAGTAAGATTTTTATGGAAGGATTAATGACCCGAGCTTTCTTGTGTGGTCATAGATTTCGTAAAGCTTTTAGGGACATGGCGTTTACATACGTGCTGACTTATGACTGAATTACGAAGTTGTAAAGATGTGGATCCGATTACTGTTTCTTAGAGATGACTATCTTAATCCTCAAGCAACACATCTGTGTCTGAATTAGAACGAGACTTTTACTAATAACAACTAACAATACTAACTGATAAGTCCCGCCCCACATCAATAACATCCTCTGCTAACTGGACTAACCCGAATTCCCCGAAGTCCGACTCTAGTTCAGTAACAGATTTCAAGGGCGGCAGCAGAAGGGTGGTGCTGAAAAAAAGGGATGCCGAGCAGCCTTGCATTATGAAACCTTAAAAATTAAGTACCTAATAGTATACCTATCTACATCAAAATGATCTAACAAAACATCATATCAATTCCCACACACTCAAGTCTGTTAATGATATCCAACAAGAAGTAAATTAACAAAAACGGACGTATCATTTAGATGTAAACTTCGGCAAAAACTATTTCACAACGCTATGGCTTGCAATTTCGAAACGTTGTCTAACATTTAAACGTTTAAGGATTACGCGTACACCGAGATTGTACATAAAGTCATGGTTGTTTTAATAATAATGAGGTAAAGGCCTTCTTAATAGATTTGGCTGATGCCAGGGTAAGTGCAAGTCGCTGGTTGCGAAATTTCTTGAGCGGTTCGGTGCTTCAGAGAGCACGTAAAGCCATCGGTTCCGGTTGTTGTTAACCACGTGCTTCGGGCGGCATAAAAAATTCCGACACTTGGGTTGGCAACTAACCCAACCATTCCGCCCTAGAGTAACCTGGTGGTGTAAGCTTTAAGCCTTAGGCATGAGGAGATATCCGTAATCAGTAGTGGGCCATTCATGGATTGAAGTCAGGCTTCATACCTGTACTTTTTCTCCACTGTGGAGCCGGATACACTTTAATTAGAGGCGATCATCCAAGTCCTCCAGCGTAGCAACACTTCTGTGACCGAATTCGAACGAGACTCTTACTAACAATAACAAACAGGACTATTACTAACAACAACTAACACGGCTAACTATCACTAACAGTCCCTGTCCCAGTCCTCATACTTACTAACAATGTAACCAACTAATGTTGTAACACCGTCTCCTAACCAGACTAACTATCCTAGTTCCCATTTGAGTCTTGTTCTAGATCGGTCACAGTTGTCATGGGCGGCCATGTCATGGGTGTTGCAGCATATTTGTTTGCTACCTTAATTCCATAAAAAAACTATGCAAAACAAACTAACTAGTTAGTGAATGCAACCAACGCTGACTTGCAAATAACCAGTTGCATCATAATTCATACGTACGCCTTGCAATGCTAAGAGAAGTTTCCTGCACTGTAGGTGTGTGTTGTGACCTAATGAGATAACATCTGGGTTTATCGGCTCGGCTGGGGAATAGATTGTCGTGAGACCAAATCTAAGTAAATTACGCTGATCTATACGATATACGGATAAACGGTAAGTAGTAAAATGTATAAGGGTATTTGTGCGTATTGAAATGAAATGAAGTTTATTCGAGGTTGGCCTTTTTCAAACACTTTTCGAGAGCCAAACTACGCCATCGCTTTAACTGTGAGTAGTCTTGGAATAAGAAATTGCAGTCTGCTCTCTGCAGTCTGTCCATTCGATAGAGTCAGATTATGTTATTATCGCACGCGTGTTTTTTCAGTCAATTTGACAGTTCTTTTTTACTACAGGTCAGAATAAATTTCCTTGAGCCAACGCCGACATAGCGTAAAAAGTTGATGAGTCCCAGGTTCGAGTCCCGTCCGAACAAACAGACAACACCTTGTCTTCGTTTGTGATGTTTTATTTTATGAAATTATTTAAACATATAGATCTGCTTACATCACATCAGCTATTCTATGTAATATAGTTATTTGAATTTGAATAGCTATTGAGCATTATAATCTATATAAGGTTTACATGCATCGCAGCGAATCTAATCTAACATTAGCCTTTAAAGGTTGGTATCGAACGCACGCGCGCCGCAAACGGCCGACTCAGGGTAAAAGATTATGGAACTGTGCAGTAGATAGACTAGGTACAATACGGATATTGTTATGTAATAAATAAATAACGCTACACACTCATAGCCCCACCACTAGGATTCCCTGTGCCATATGCAATGCCGCCCAGATTCGGCCAAGAAACACTATCTCTAATAGTTTGACCGTAAAAGTTGTGACATCCTAGATGGCGACTATTGTAATAATGCTAATAAGTTTAGCTAATCGTATCGTAGCTATCTAATAAGTTGTTGACGTCATGAAAAGCCTGAATCACGCTACCGAAGTTTTCTACACCGCTTGCATATATACCTATACAAGTTCCGAACGACATCACTTTCGGCTTGGCCGCCTCCCGGGCATGTGGTCTCGCCCGGCGGGAGGTCTATCTTTGCCAAAGGCTAATTAATGTCATGTTAATTAATGTTATGTGCTTACTATTGTAAAGTAGTTGTAAGTCTAGCTAATATGATATGCTTACAAACTGGGTGCTCTACTTTGGTTTTCTCATTCACCAAACAAAATATCGATTTTACCTTCTACACATCTACTTGCTCACGGAAATCTAGCGTCGGATCTATAAGGTAGAAAGGCTGAGACGATTTTGATGTTGTTTTAAGAAGTCGATAGTGTGAGATATATAGGGTTAATGGTTAGCCCCTTATGGTGTACAATGCAAGCATTCCGATAGCGCGTCTGGTAGTCCATAAATAAATTTAAATTAATGTGGATGCATCTCAACATGGCATGTATTTGAATGTATTTGGACTAAGCTATTATTTATTATATTGAGTAATTGGTTTTGGTGATTATTATTGATCCCGTAGCTCTGGTTTTGGTTCTAGAATGGAGAGACCTGGGTTCGATTCTCGGTTGAGATACTTAATGTAAATAAATGTTTGTTTTCAGGTATTTTTGGTTTGTCTATAAATTGAGAATCCACTGATTTCCATTATTCAAATAGGCATGTTTAAGATTCATGTACGCCATATTTGGCTAGAAGAATATAGATAGCTAAAATTTGTAAATTATTTTTGCAGATTTGATTTGATATTGATATAATGTAAGAATTAATAAATTATTAGTTTCCTAATGAGTTCAAAATACTTGGTTTTGAGCTTTGACGTAATTAAGTATACGTTTTGAGTCAGTTTTTATAAAAATAAGACACTTCCGTTGAAGACGCAATTTCCTACGAGATAGTGCACCTCATCCCCCGTATACCTTTTCAGAAAGACAAACAAAGATTTCAAGGCAGAAATAACCTGTACAATATTTACCTACGTCTGTTTCGTGAATAAATACGCCTTCGATGCAAATCTTGCATTCCGCAGGCCTCAGATTGTGCGGCCTCAATACCGCGGGTATCTTTAGGTCGTATTCCGCTACAAAGTAAACCGTATATACTAAGTTGAATCAGATGCTTCTAAAGTGTCTATTAGGGATACGAGCGAGCATTAAATCCACCTTCAGGCGTCTAGATCTCAACGTCGAACGGTTTAAAATTATTAAGTATTTGCTACTTTTCCCTATTGCTGTTAGACATAATAGCATATAATGTTAGGTATCATAGATTATCTTATATATAAAATTCTCGTGTCACAATGTTAGTTACCATACTCCTCCGAAACGGCTCGACCGATTCTCATGAAATTTTGTGTGCATATCGAGTAGGTATGAGAATCGGCCAACATCTATTTTTCATACCCCTAAGTGATTAACCTAACCTAACCTAAGAGTTCTCCTTAATGTATGCAAAGGTTGTAAGTCTGCAAATCCGGACTTGTACAGCGTCGTGGATTATGACTTGTACCCCTATTGAGGAGACCCGTGCCCAGCAGTGGGACAGTTATGGGTTACGATGATCTATGCATGCTGCGTATGCATAATTACATAATGCCTAGCCTATCAGTGACGTAACAAAATGCGTGGTATTGGCGAGGAATGCAATATCTGCAATAAACAGCGTTCGATTTAACGCTAATGTGCCTTACAACAAATCAAATGCGCCGCGCTATTTACGCTGTATAGGCGTAAAGCGGCCTGTTCAATAACGATTATGCGATAGATACTTAATGTAACTCACAAACGTATAGAAGAATTACCTGATGGTACTGGATGGTACTGGTACAAGGATATTTTGATTAGTGTTTTTAAAAAGAGCCCATCGATCTGGGGGCAACCGTTCTGGAAGGAGTTACTGAGTGGGAGCGGTGGGAGCTCAGCGCGACAGTCAGTAGAGAAGCATTCAGACTAAGTAGGAGGTAACAGTACGTTATTAGTGTATTGACGTCAGTATTATGCGATGCTGGTCAAAAAGAAAACTGGTTATCTGGGTTATTTCGATCTTACAAAACAATAGCTTGCCTAGTATGAAAGGCATTGTCTTATTTGGGGTTAATGGGTTTGGTATTACTCATGTTTAATGTAAGGTACAAAATATATTAAATAGGTACATAAATAGATAAATATGCCTTGTCCACTTCTTTTTATGAGCACATTAATTTTCAGCGCTTTTTGTATTTAATGTTTTATTTATTAGTCTTGGAGTGAATAGGAAAGTTTAATCTCAGGAGCAAGCCGAGCGCTTGTCCGGCATTTAGAACAAATAGCGTGAAGAGACTATTGTCCACTTGTCCATGGACATTGGACATATATAAATATACCTCTGTAAATAGCATTCACTTGATTTCATACTACTTCTAAGTAGTAATGATTTGAACGTCGGACACCCGAACAGAAGGCCCGGGATCGATTCCTGCATGCGCCGCTAATTTTCAAAAAATATGTGCATATTAATAATTATTTATCACTTGCTTCGGTGACGCGTAACATCGTGAGGACACCTCTGTGATTTCCCCGTAATGTTATTGAAGTTCTCCAATAAGTTTTTTCTATGTGAAGAAGGTGTTATTAAAAATATTACCTGGACAGTTCGAGACAGACATGAGGGCTGGTGGTGGTAAATGCTGCCCCAAGGACATCGTAAACAAATTAACATCTAAAACAATAACAGGCGAATGGTTTCGATGAGAAAGCATTTTTAATTGCAGTCAGATTCGCTTTAGTAATTAAAACTAGGCACGCAGTAACCAGTTGTTTGATTATGGACCCGATGCAAGGAAAATATTGCTGCAAAAATGCATTGCAAATCATCCCTTGATAGGGTTGCCAATTTTAGTTTTTTACCGAACACTTCAGTATTGTATTCAGTTCGGGGTTTGGAATGGCAAAGTTACCGAATGAAAAAAAAATAACCGTTAGTAGATAGACTGGTGATATAAAACCCTACGACCATGCTTGATTACCTTGGGGATTACCTAAACTGGTTGCTACCTACCACTTTGGTGGGCTATGTATATATGTATCTGGTGCCTCGTCCTTTGTTTATCAGCATCACGTTACTTGTTTACTTGACCTTAAAGATAGAGACCTCACCTTACCTCCTTACCTCAAACAAATATTGATGGTGGACATCATATTGAACATTTTATTCTAATAAAATAATGAAAAAAAAAACTGAATCTGATCCCTTCAGGTACGACAATTTTAATAATTTGGCAACCCTGTCGGTCGGCTATTTTCCAACCTATTACTTAGGAACTTCAGTTCTTGACGTCACGTGCAACTTCAGCGTCTAGTTTTACATAACTCTGGCATGTTAGAACATGTTAGAACACGTTAGCGCTCACTGAACGCCAGATTACACCTATTTGCCAAATGTCTCCGTTTGAAGCGACGTGCAGCGTTATCCGTCTTCTAGTCGGATGACGTAATCAAAAAACGATTTTCTATGAGTACTCTTTAATTTCGTATCGAGGAATAAATTGGAAGGATGTGGAATTACGGACCTACTCGTATAGATGGAATCTTTGAAAGATGGAATCTGGATGGATGGAAGATGGATCTATACGTTTTAGGATATAAGGGTAATATTTGAGTCCAAGTTAAGCACCAGGCACTCTGCTGTATGAGCAGGCCATGGCACCAGAGATCGCTGGCGCCTGTACCATTTCATCATCATCATCATCACCTTTTAAGTTCAACCGTTTTGTGTAATATTTCGCGTGTTTCGATTTCAGTCTCAGAGTGTTAATAGTAAGTTGTTTCCTTGTTTTTTTCTGTTCTTTTCTGTTTTCTTGTTTCTTGTATCTCGACAGTCAACGTCTCGGTGATGTCTATATCTTACAGTCACTGTCAAGTGTTCGTGTCCACCACCAGAGACCCGCCGCAACCAAGCTCCTTATAATTGGGTCGAAATATACCCGAAAGGTAACCGATGAAATGTGATATAATACGGAAAACCTTGTATTTCGTGTCGGCGATGATATAAGTTTATGTTTTTTTTTAATATACCGCTACACACTCATAGCCCCACACTAGGATTCCCTGTGTCGTGGGTGCCATGGACAACACACAAGACAAGAACACTCACACCCAGACCAAGAACAGAAAAACTCATCATTAAAATTTCCGCCTCGCTGGGAATCGAACCCAGGACGGAACGGCGATCCGGCGTGTTAACCATTGTGCTATCCGGGTCGTCAATTATACTTTTAATATCATTAATTGTAATGAATATAAATTGAAGGTCAAAACAATGGGCTTCAGGCAAACAGGTGCAATAACTCTCAAATAAAACTATTCAAATACCGGCTCGGAGGATAATGTTAGCCATTTATGAATGTTATTTATACCATGTTCATTACTATAACTCTAATTCGACGCGCGGTAAACTACAGAACGTGACTCGGGTCTCTCGGTCGCACTTTCGGTCCTCTCTTTCCCACATATCTCCTGCAAGTGTTTCGGAGTTTTGGATAGGGATGCCACCTTATAAACACAGTAAATATTAATAATAATACAATAAAAACGTTAACGCTGATATCCCCACGCACAAGTTTTTATTGTCGCGGGAAGCATGGACATACAACCACATCTTGATCATATAAAATTCTGCTCCAGCTGGGAATCAAACCCGAGATCCTTCGCTTCACTATCAACTTTGGTATGAAAGTAACAATTAAATGAACCGAAAATTTTACGGTTATCTTATTACTTACAGAAATATTTGGCACTTGGAAATTTATATATTACCCATTGATATTGATTTTGACTTTACGATGTGTGTAATTTTTATCTTTTGTTGAATGTTGAAAATTTATCGTCCGACATGCGAAGATTTAGTAACGATCGAGTTACCTCCGCGTCGGACGAATCGACCGCAGATTGTCGTCCGCATAAATATATTGATTAAATAATGGGCAATTGTTGGTAAGGTCTGGCTTATCGTCTGTAATTAGGGTAACCAGATGCCCAGATTTGTGCGGACATGTGCGGACTTTTGGTCTTACCTTTAAGGCCAGGATTCTCCCGCAAGAGCTCTGTACGGACGTCGTATAACTCGCAGAAGAAAACCGAATCACTTCCATCAACAAATCTAGGTAAGGTAACCGCTAACCGAGCAAAAAGAGTGACAGTGAGCCCATTTACTTCAGGCAGTGGAAGGGGAATAGTGAACATGATGAAAACTGTTTCTTAGTGGAAGGTGAAACCTATTCGTTCCTAGTTGTACTCCATACTGGAGTATATTCCGCTCATCATTCTTTTGCAATGTAAATCAATATAGATGTCTTGTCGTGTTCTGACTGAGAACCTACGAGCCAGTAGGTACTTCTAATCTTTCCTCTTCTTTTTTTTCGGCTGACAACGCATCATTAATGCCTCCGATGTCAATGATGGGCGAAGGTTAACTTAAAAACGCTATGATATTGAACTAAGGTTTACCTTCTATGCTACGAATAATATTGTTATTCGTATCATTATGTTAGATTGAAAGACTTGTTACATTTTCTCCTCATAATATTATTATACCAATAGTTATACTTATATCATATAACATACACGATACCTTCGCAATATCATATCTCAGCCGCCAACGGTCGAGTTAAGAGCCATTAAATATATTAAAAGCTATCAAACCTCACTCGGCGGCAAACGCATAAATATTCAACATTAATATCTTGGATCGGACACTATCATATCTCAGCATTCAGTTTCTAGAATTTTAGTAAATGTGGGCCAGAATGCAATTAGTCTGTTAGTCTGTTATAGTTCAACGTGGGTATTGTGTAAGGGTAAAAGATAACCATGTATCTTTCCGGTTAGTACGTTTTGTAACGAGAAGTAATTGTAAATGGCTCGAAATTATTGGTTGATAGGAATAGGCGCAACGCGAGGCAATCGGACATTCATTAATCCTGTTGGAGAAGTGAAACAATATCGTTTAGTTATGTAATAAAATATCGAATATTTAGAAATCTAAGATTGGTCATTTTGGGGTTTTGGCAGACACAAAAATTCTTAAAATAATATTTTCGGCTTCTATGAAGACTCTGCATATTCTTTTTTCAATTATTTCCAATGCACAGACTTATCCAGTTACAATTCATTAAATGTATAGTAAACTATTTTATAAAGTTACGAGCTACTTTGTAAAGTACTTGTACATTACGCCTTTGCATACAAAGCTGATAATTCAGATGTCTTCACTTCACTTGAAATCTCGAAAACTACATCCAAGACAACTGCCACGATTCCTCCGTACACAATATTTCATTGTGCTACATAAACAAATTCCTCTGCGTGTTCGAAACTTCGAACTAGCGCAATTCCTCGAATCCCTCGATTGGCTTACGACCAGGATAAGTTTGCGTCCGCACTGACTACGTCACGTTTCCCGAAAGTGTTTGTGTTTTTCCCAACCGCCCGCTGACCTACAAATTTTGGCAGCATGCAGATCAACTGCAAAACAAACTGGAACCAACCGGAATTATGGTATTACGCTGATTTACCCGTATATGCCAGTACAGTAAAGCGCTGGCGCTAGCACTGGACTGGTTGATATCGTTTAAAATAAAAAAAGCTATTTAAACGTGCTAAATCGGTGTCATTGTAGTGATTAGTCTCATGAAGAAGCTGGTGATGGTTATAATTTTCGGTAATCTCGGGATTTGTAGGTACTACTCAGTCTAATTTGGAGTTAGTAGTAGTAGTAGTAGTAGGTATCTAATAGTCACGAAGCATCATTCTTCTAAAATTAAGCGTAATTAGAGAAACAATCAAAAAGCAAGTATTATACTATGCACAATGCAACCAAGTCCCGATCTGAGTCTTGCATAGTCGGACACAGTTTTCATGGGCGGCAACGGAAGGGTGGTGCTGCATGCTTGTTTGCTACCTTAATTCCATAAAAACAAACTGGCTGGAACACTGGAATAATGTAAAGCAGGCATAATTTTTGAAATATGAGCCACCGAGCACAGTTTAGAGGGCGGAAACTTTTTTCATAAGCGTTTATTGACTAGCGATGAAAGAAGTTAAAGAATTAAAGTTGCTAAGCTTCTATAGTGTACTTTATTACTTTGTGAAGAAGTGTTTTTAAGTCGGACTTGTCCCAGTCGCTATTGCGGATGGAACGGGGGGCGTTACGCAACTTGTAGGTAATGTAACATCAAGTTAAAGTGTATTTTATTTCTTTTACAGTTTTGGCAAAGGGAGATTTCCCGCTGGACGAAACGACATTCCTGGGAGAAGGACAAGGCCCGACTGATCTCTTTTGGAACTTGTATATATGGTGTAAAAAACTTCGATAGCGTGATTCAGGCTTGTCATGACGTCACCGTATGACGTGTGTGCGATGTCGCCCATAACCCATAACCAGAGTAGCAAACGAGCAAACTAGCTACCTTATGGTAGATTGGTGATAGTGACCATCACCAATGGACATTGGTAACAGAAAAGACATCACTGATGAATTGTTTGGCAAGAAAGAAGGAAGAGATAAGAATTTTCAACCGGCCCACTTCTCTGTTGCGTGTAGGCCTCGATGATCTTCCACCCGGGTGGCGATGGTGCGATGGCGATAGGATTCTGTGCGAGAATGTTACTTTTCGTGTATGATGCGTAGGAGGCGCGTATTTGAACTGACGCGCGTCAAGTTTGACAGACAAAGAGTATTTAAACACTAAGTTTTGTGCTTGACAGATATGACAGATTAAAATTGAATGTCTTCCGTCACTGTTGTGGCAGGTGAGGTTAAAGAACAATTTATGGCAACAAAAAAATAAGTTGACTATCAGATATTTATTTAAATACAAGCTTTCCGCCCACGGCTTCGCCCGCGTAAAATTTGGTTATATCGCGCCTTTTAATGAACTCGACAGCGCTTTTTCTTCTGACTTGTTTTACAAATATGTACCATAATATCCAAAAATCCTTACTTCGTGCTTACTTGCATGTCTTGAGGAACCTATATACAAAGTTTATTAAAGGCCAAACAACTAGAGTGTATATTGGCGGAATACACACAGGCCAAATGCATTATAAGTATACGCTAAACACGAATTACCTAGTAGCGAAACATGGTTTGTACTAACCAAATGATTATTGTGTACAAGCCAAAACTTAGAGTAAAGGCCATAAAGGCCAATCGGCTAAAGTAAAGACCAACAGGCCAACATCAGTAATGCAATTCCGCATACTACACAATCTCCTACTAGACATTGTTACACAAATTGATTTGTAATGAACATCGCTATTCAAAGGTTATATAGATCAACTCAATACAGTATCGGCCCTATTAATAAAAATCGCTTACTCCAAGCGTCATCCGAGTCTACACTTTGACTAGTTAATTCTTGATTAACCTAGTAACAACTTCGTAATTGAAATGCTATTAATAAACATGGAGTAGCGTCGGACGAACAATACATTTCTTAGTCCGGGTTGAACGAGTAAAATATGGCAACCTTTATAATTTAAAAGTAAAAAGAGTGAGTCAGTGAACGACTTCATGCATTAAAATGACAGTGACAGCTCATATTTTGGAATTGACATCTTCAAAATAGACGTGCACTACAGCTTTCAAAATAATTTAAATTTCAAGCGCCTACTCCTCGCAGTTTTGTTACTTGTAAAATTTGAAATTGATTTCCTTTAATTAGGTATTTCGTTTCGTATTCCTTTATTTTTATTAAAAACATGAACCAAAAACGTGCTCGCTCAAGGGCAAATATTGAAAGATGAACAACATATGAGAACTTTGGAAATGGCGGAAGAGGAGCATGCACTAAAAATTTAATGCACAATTTTTAATTTTTGTTTAATTGATTAGTAATTACGACATTCCTTGCAAATAGTAAATAATTGGTGTAATGTCACAAACATGTGGTTTCAATTTTTCATTAAAGGTAGAAGAAATAAAACCTAGAAATAAAATGTATTGTGTTTATTACAGACAACATATTTGTTCCAACACTAGCCCTTAAACCAATATCATTTATATAAACTTAACAACATTAGAAACTTGCCAACATCTAGTTGTAACAAACTTATTCTACATTCCTTAAGTAAATCACAAGTTATAAGTTATTGTAGTAAGTATACACCATAATCACAACATTATGTATATAAAACAATAATACATAACACCAAACACACCAATACAAAAAGAATTACTTTTTAAATATGAAACTTTTTTACTAATGCACATAGAACAAGTTAGCAGAAAGATTCAGAACATAATACACATTGCTTATAGTCTTTAAACAATCTTTCAGTTGACCCTTGACATCACCGTGACCCGCTGTCTGAAGTCTTTGACCATTGGCCACATTGACACTATTACACCTAACCATTTTAAAATTCTCCATGATTTCCCTGTTGTTACACATGTGGTTGGTAGCACCACTGTCCACATACCAAGCATCTTTCTCAATACCAATTGCAAGTGCTGTCAACAAACCCTTTGGTTGACGTGCCACCTTCGGTTGACGTGGTTCCTTTTTGTTGATCTTTGGACGGTTCTTGAAGATGTGGCCATATATATATATTTCAATATTTCAGTAGTATTTACCTCTCCACGGGCCCATGTTCGAATTGCAGTCAAGACTTTCAGATACGGTGGTATGAAGCCACCTCTTGCATCACCAGCTAAATTATTTTTTACCATGTCAATAATGTACACGGCAGTCGATCTTGAAAATCTGTATTTAGATTGAAACTCACTTTCATGAAGTTCCAATGGATTGTGACGAGTTTTGTACAACTTGACACGTCGCAGTAAATTTTTCCAGGAAGGTTTTCCACCTCACGTATCTCGTCTATCACCATCAAATCATCATTATAATAATCTCTAACCATCATAATAACAATAAAAACGAAGTAACGAACAGAAACAGAACCAAAACCTACGAATTTATCAAAGGTTATAAATAAATATCAATGACGTTTAGAACGTCAATGTCGTCAGTGCACGCCTAATCGGTCGCTAAACTATGTAGCGACATGGACTATCTTTGATTCTGAGATAAGACTTGGAGTAGCTTACTTCTTCGCTACTACATGTTTATTAATAATGAATTTAATTAAATCTTATTTACGACAAGTTTTAAAGTTACTCTTGCTCTAGTCTATGTTTATTAATAGGGCCGTATAAATAATATAAGTTTAAAGCGTGAGTATTTCGCCAGAATATAACTTACTTATATAAATGACTAGGCGGTACGAAAGGTCGGAATAGGTGCAGACTGTAATTTAGTGTATTCGCGAAACAAGTTTAATTTCCTTTTACATCGGTGACGCTGCTAGGATACGCGCTTTATTAAGCTGAGGATAAACCGCGGGTCGCTCAGCTATTTGTGCCGGATTAGTTTCAACGTCCACAGTGTAGTGTCAACATAAAAAACAATAGTTTATCTGCACTGGATAGATAGATAGATAAATAGCATAAATAATTTGTAGCTGCAAAGGTACATGAAGGGACAGCGGCGTGCACACAAACAATCCGTGTTTTTGCCTGTGTTTGAAGAGCCTACTTGTTTTAATATACTCTGCTAGTGTTGTCCAAGCCCGCCCGGGCACGCTATTCGTTCGCGGATCGGCTATAAATCCCCGCGACACATCGGTTGAGTAACGCGGGCCGTAGGGCAAAGGCATATTTAGCTCGATTACGCATAATGCATGTAAATCAATTACTTTATAGCTCCCAGACCTATTCAGGAAAGTATTAGTAAGGCTCACACAACCCAGTCTTTATTTATTACCGCAACTTCCCGAGTCAATTAGTTACGTAATGTCTAATTATGGCGTGCAATTATGGCGGTCGTTATAGCCTAAAGGTTTGAATGTGGGTGTCGGAAACAGGAGAGTTGGGTTTGATATTTAATCCCTTGCTATCCTGTATCTGTTTTACCAAAGTGAATGACAGTTTTAGAAATGACCAGTTTAGGATAAGTAGATCGCCCGTCAGACAAGTTGTCATGCCTGGGGAGCGGCCGAGCTCCGACTGTTCATGTGCGGAACTTGTATATAATATAGAAGCGGTGTAGAAAACTTCAATAGCGTGATTCAGGCTTGACGCGACGTCACCTATAACAGTGTGTATCTATGTCAGATATTGAACTATGGCAACAGAGGATACCTAAATTACATTGGATTTAGCATAAAAAGTTACAGAAAAGTTACTTGGTGAAATAAAATATATTTAGGTTGCTGCTGCTGTAATTACTCATTTTTGTTAGATTTTGCATCGATTAGTCTTAAAGTATTGTTAAATACTCAAAGCGTAGTGAACTATTAACTTGCGTTCAGTAATATATCTTTTCTTCTCAAAATTGTCACTATTGAACTAGTGAACGATTAAGAACGTCAAATGATTTTTCCCCGATAATAGAATACCAACTATTTACGTAACACTAAATTCCAAGAGTTTATTTACTTATTTTTTAACTATCACTAATAAATACAAACTATTTACGTGTAAGATTAAATCCCAAAGTTTATTTATTTATTGGTAATTAAGCAGACTTCATTAATATTTGTTTAAAAATAATGTTTATAAAATCAAGAGCTAATTGGGTTTTGGCTAATGTGCGACTGAGCGAGGGTCCGATATTGATACCACGATCCTTATGCTAATCAGATGGCTCGATTAAATGAGGAGTTTGTCGAATACGATTTTAGGGTACCGTACCCAAAGAGCGATAAACGGAACCCCATTAATATGCCTACACTGTCTGTCTGTCACAGGGCGCTAGCTCTTGAACGGAAATAAGTAGACACCTGAATACACACAATGCGTGTTACTGTGGCCGCTATTACAATTAATAATATACCAATCGAATTGAGAACCTCCTCCTTTTAGAAGTCGGTTAAAAAGTTAGATTCCAAAGGAGGTCCTTGTGCAAGTAACTAATATCGCTCGGTGGAACGGAACCCTACGTGTGTGAGTCGGTCTCGCACTTGACCGGTTTTGTTAATTTGTACGAGAACATCGCTTTAATCAGGTACCTACTTTCGACCATGATTACGATGCATATTTGGTAGTAGTAGGTAAAATCAATTTTGCAAGCATGCAACAACCCTTCCGCTGCCCCCTGTCACAACTGTTACAGACACAAACTCAAATTCAAATAATTTATGTCATGAGGTATTTTTAAATATCTAAAAATTATGAAAGTCATATTTTTTGTATTGAGGTACCAACATTTCGCTAAGGTGCCTTTAAATATTGAATTTATAAATAAATCTCTGAGGAGAATAAAATTATGCTTACAACTAATTACAGATTTTATACCTATGTAGGTACATAGTTACTAACATGAGCAGAACCGGTCGGTCTATTTCCAAGCATCCTTGTCATTAATTATATTCCTCGACTATATCGTTTATAATCCTCGAATAAAATGGAACCGATTCCCGTAAACAAATAAATAAATAAATAGATAAATTCAAAAGCAACAATTACTAAGACCTTGCCAACTAAGTGACAGACGAAATCTAATAATTTCACTTAACCTTAAACACTTTACCTCAAAGTAAATCGTAAACTATAGGTTCAACTAACGTAACAGCAATAAATGCCACGACAGTACCATTTCAAAGCCAAAGTTAGCTCTAAATTGATAATAATTTTCTTACCTTCATTAATCCCTTGATGTAAATTCCTTATTACAAAGTAACAATATGCAAATGAGCCAAAAATGGCGTCCGAATTGAACCAAATCAATGACCAGTCAACGAAAAAAGTTTTCGTATAAGGCATGTTTATGACCCGCTCAATTGTTGGATTCGTTAAACAATATCAATTTCAGCTTTTAATACGAGTAAATTTGAATTCTGAGAATTAAGTTAGATGAACCTTATTTGATACTAGCTTTCCCCCGCGGCTTCGCCCGCCGGTTTCCAAAAATCTTTTCTTAGTGCTCACTTGCGTCACTTGAGGGTTGAGGAACCTACATTTATATAAAGTTGTAAGTAAATCCATTATATAAATAAAAAGTTTCAGTTTATCCCCTTTTTATATCCTTAGGGGGGAATTTCCAAAAATCCTCTCTTATTACACTCCCCAAAAAACATACATGCCAAATTTCAGCTTTTTGCGTTCAGCAGTTTCGGCACTGCGTTGTCTGTCACTCACTCAGTAACGAAAGAGTTTTAAAAAGGTTTAAAAACGGTAAACGGTCACAGTGGCGCAAGATGTCGGAGGCCAATATTCAGCAGTGGTCGAGCGAGAGCTGATGAATGGATGATTACCTACATATAATACTGATGCTAGAACCGTAGAACAGCTGTTCGGGGTTTGTATAATAGATGTATTGTTGGGTCTAAGACAGTAGGTATTGTTAGGGAAAATTCTCTCATTAAAACATAGTTTAAAGTATTTTAAACTTTCAATAATTAAGATTTATTTTCTCTGTCAAACTATGTATAGTAAGTTCTTACTTTCAAATATGATTTGCGTCACATAGAGTACTTTAATGGAAAGCTTTTAACAAAAATGATTTGGTTTACCCGCTCATAACTTTAAAAGTAATTGAGTTATAATAATAATTACAATTTGTCACAGAATAAGGACTCAAAGATATCCAAAATAAAACTAAAAGGTATTGCAAAACGAAAACCTAATGTTAATATTTGAAAATTTTGTACTTAAAAATTGGTTTATGATTTAGGCTTTCACTGGGTTGGTAAATTGGAAATTATGTTGTGGAAATCATATAATATTATTTTATTAATGTTTATTTATTTATTTAGAAGTAAAACTTATTATTGTTTTTGAAACAGAAGTTGCATAATACAAACTCCACCGCATTTACATTAAAAAAAAAACTTTATTTTATGCCAGTCACAATCCGCGTAAATAATGAATTAAAAATAAAATTCAAATTCCGAACAAAGAGAAATCCTCAAAATTCCAGTGCACAATAACCTCCATCCAGAAATTTAATAAACATTGCGTGATCACGATATTTTTCGTCTGTGTCCCGCTAATTTTTTTCCCGCGTCAAATACTTGACGCACTTTGCATTATTTAGTGTTATCTTCATAGATATCCCGACGCCAACAAATTTATTGTGTCGGATAACATCTCAAACAAAATGCTTGTAATTTTAGAGATTCTTCTCCCGGATTGGAACTGGACCCGGATTTGTTATCTGCTGTAGTGCTAAAGTTATGTTACATATTACTCTTTATTGCTATTTGTACGATATGCTGTCTGTGCTTTCTTATTGTTCCTTAGCTCTGATATGAAATTTTTACTGTTATGTGCATTTTTTTTAATTTTAAGTTTAAGCTTGACTAAAACCCCACCTGATGTGAAGTGGGATTAATTAATTGGTCGCCTTTTGTGGTTATGCGCACTAATTTAGTAGAAGCTATTCACTATTACTGTGTGGACAGTGGATGAGCAAGTTGCTGTATTTAATTCACTACTTATTCAACTTTACGATAGGCATGCTCCTGCACGACCTGTGAGAATTCGACACTTACCTGCGCCATGGCTGACGGATGACGTAAAGGCTATCATTGAAAAAAAGAATAAAGCCAAATCAAGATATAAAGCAGATCCTAGTGACATTAATAAAGAAAAATATAAAAAGATCCGCAATCGCTGTAATATGACGTGTAGAGATTTACAGATACGCCACATTCATAAATCGGTCCAAGACGAAGATCCTGCAAAAGTTTGGAAATTTCTAAAATCACTAGGAGTTGGGAAACAAGAACAAAATACTCCAGTAGATAATATTGACATTAATTGTCTCAATCAGCATTTTACCTCTTCGTCTCATGTCGATAAAGAGACGAAAACCGAAACCATCAATAGTCTTTCTCATTCACTCACTCCTAATATTCCTAAATTTTGTCTTAATCAATGTGCAGATCGTGATGTTAAAAAGTGTATACTGTCCATTCACTCTGACTCTGTCGGCGATGATTGCATCAGTCGTAAAATGATCATTCCTCTCCTTGACCTCTTATTACCTGTCATCACCTCAATCATTAACTACTCCATTACAACCTGTTCCTTCCCTGCCGCATGGAAAGATGCACTGATTATTCCCCTCCCAAAAAAATCCAACCCTTCCGCATTTAGTGACTTTCGACCTATTTCCATCCTTCCATTTCTTTCGAAAGTCCTAGAGCGCCTCATCCATCAGCAACTCAATTCCTTTCTATCGACGTATAGTCTCCACAATCACTTCCAATCCGGTTTCCGTCCTGGTCATAGTACAACTACTACACTTCTCAAAATTACCGACGACATCCGTCGGGGTATGGACAACCAAAAAATCACTATCTTGTGTCTCCTCGACTTTAGTAATGCTTTTAACACTGTTGATTTTGACGTTCTGTTAGCAATTTTACACACGTTTAACATATCTCCGACTGCCATTGATTGGTTTCGCAGCTATCTGCACGGTAGACGCCAGCGCGTAAGACTCAAAGATACCCTGTCAGATTGGATGTCTATAACTGCTGGCGTACCGCAAGGTGGCGTTTTATCCCCGCTCCTTTTTTCTATGTTTATCAATAAAATAAACCTCCACCTCTCTTCTCTCTATCACCTATATGCAGACGATTTGCAGATATACACGCAGGCATCGCTGGATGATCTTTCCTGTGCTGTTGCTATGATCAACAAAGATCTGGCTGGTATTTCGAACTTCAGCAAATCGTATGGGCTTAAAGTTAATCCTGCGAAATCGCAGCTGATCTTAGTAGGCAGCTCTAGGCGGATAGCACGGATCGACTGGATGTCTCTACCGCCTGTTATATTTGATGGAGTTGTTATACCAGTCAGCGACACGGTTAAAAGCCTAGGTATTAGTATTGACCGCTGTCTTACCTGGGGTCCTCAGATTGCCGAAGTGAGTAGGAAGATTTTTTATTCTATGCGTTCGCTTGGTAGACTCCGTAATCTACTTCCCATTCCAACAAAAATTCAAATTGCTCAGTCCCTTCTTTTACCGATCCTTGACTATGCCGACATTTGCTATCTGGACTTAACCGAGGAGCAATTAGACAAACTTGAGCGACTCCAAAACGTCTGTATAAGGTTCATATTTGGTCTAAAAAAATATGACCATGTATCCCAATTTCGCAATTCACTCAAGTGGCTCCCTATCCGACTTCGCCGGAATGCTCATCTTTCTGCTTTGTACTGTGTTCTGTTCAAACCAACCAGTCCCCTTTACTTAAAAGATAGTTTTGAATATATTTGTGATTCCCATGACCGGTTCCTTCGCTCAACCCAAAATCTACGTCTGAAAACACCTGTCCACACTTCTTCCTTCTTCCATAAATCCTTCTCTGCTACTGCTGTCCGTCTATGGAACGCTCTTCCTCTACCTATTCGTCGCTCGGAATCACTAGAGATCTTTAAAAAACGAGTAAAAAGTTATTATTTGAATCTGTAGCTCCACTTCCCCCTACTGTTCTTGGTATCTAAAGTATTAATCTGTATGTATGTTTGTATGTTATTTTAATTGTCCCATTTAATTGATTTTATGTCCTTTTTTTAACTGCACCCCTCCATGTTTTTCTTTTCTTTTCATCTGTCCTTTGCCCAAAGGTTGTCTGGAAGAAATCGCTGTCTAGCGATAAGACCGCCTTTTGTACTGTACTTTTGCAAGCTGATATAAATGTTTTTCTTGTGTGTGCAATAAAGTGTATTCTATCTATCTATCTACTTAATTTGAAATTAATCTTTACAAAAATACTTTCCGAAAGTCACTACGCAATCATTTCTACAAATTCCTGCGGTGAATGGTGTCGACTGCTTCCTAATGATAACAATGGGGCCGACGACTTTACGTGCCCTACGAAGCACGGAAGCGCTCATGAAATATTGCCGCTTGCGGTCACCCGTCCGACTACCGCCCGCGCCCGCTGTTGCTAAACTCGATCGATCACTTAGGATTGACGCAAGCTGGGCTAAGAGCGATTCGTCTAAATCTCCTCTCCACAAAGAATTCAGATATAAAAATATTCTCAACAATAAAAGCAATGTTTTATTACATCAATTATCCAGAAACGAAATTCAAAGTATAAAATTCGGCCGAAATCTTCCCGTTATCTCCGAGAGCCGTAATTAAATTAATGCATAAATTCGACGCTGCGCAATGGGTGATGAACGATGATCAAATGATTACATGATCGCGGTCGTATCGACATGGCCATAGCTAAGTGGTTAAGCGTAAGGGCCTGGGTTCAAATCCTACACCTTTTAAAAAAATATGTGCGTACTAAAATGTATTATTATTTGCTTCCGAGATAAAAAATTCAGAAGCAACTGATTAGTGTAAAAATATAAAACTCCGGTAGGATTGACGGAAATTACATTGTAAATTTAAAACTCATTAGACTCCCTAGGAGAATTGGGAGTTTCTTGTTGATTGTTCTTCCAAGATATTTCACCGAAGGAATTTCATTCATTTTATGTCGTGGATGACATGTAATTCTTTCACACAAACAACACAACAACAACAACAAGACAACAACACAGACGCAGACCGAAAACAGAAATTTAAAGTCACTTCGCTGGAAATCAAACCCAGGACTAGAAACAGCTGTCCGGCACAATAACCACTGCGCCATACGGGTCGTCAAGTAGAGTAAAAAATTAAAACCTAAAACTAGAATGGCTAGAATGTTAATTTCTTTCTCTACACGAGTGACGTAGCGTCACCGTGTTCTAAATTTAAAATTATTGAGGTTGACTCAAAATGTCCTTTCCGTAACCCTTAAATCACGCTAGCTGCTTGTAAATTAAGGAAAAGTAAGGTCAGGTGGGACGCAGGAACGGTAGGGATTTATTGACTTTAGCTTCAGTTTTATAGGGAACGAATTCCCATCGCGTACGACTGTATCCAACAAAGGACATGATTCATCATTACAATGCAATACAATACACTTTTAGACCATATTAGAATTACAACTAACCTATAACTGTCCCACTGTTAGGCTCGGGTCTTCCCTCACAATGTGCAATGGTAAACTATGGCCTATACCGGATACCAGTATTTCCCAAAGTGGGCGATAACACCCACTTGTGGGCGCTGAAGGCCTAGAGGGGCCTAAGGGGCCCAAAAAGTGGGGAGTGTTGAAGTGGTTTACGCGGGCGATGGCTGATTTGTAATTCAAAGTAGGCAGTAGTTGAAATAAGTTTGAGGACCTCTGGCCTATACCCTTATAGGCCGCAGTTTACATGCGTGTTGACCTTTGAGAGCATTATGGTACACTCATGTTTGCAAAATTCCTCAACCCATTAATGGCCACGCTGCTCCAATTTTTTATGTTTTGCTCTAAGTTTTTATGAGCACACGTAATTTAACTGACCATTTTAAGGCATAATATATGGCTATTTAAGTTTCTCGATAGGTAAAATATCTGTATGAGTAATTTTCTAAGCCACACAGACTGATTTATTATAACAAATCTCTAAAATCCTGTAAATCGCACGTTTTAACCGTTCACTTTTGTAATTGCAATCGACATTGGTTAGAGGAAATAATATATAACTTAGCGTAGTGTGCGAAATTCCTTCGGCTATAAGGCGTTCGTGACTACAGGCGAGGAACTATAAACTACTAACTATAATTCACAGTGAATTTATTGCAACATATTTCGATTGATCGACTTGGTAGTCTTCTCAAAAAGTGGTCCAGGCCATAGTGTAGACATATGCCCATTCGGTTTGTCCAACTTCACACAGATTAAGAACATTATGAAAAACTCTTGCAGGTTTCCTCACAACGTTTTTCTTCACCGAAGCAAGTGACATTTAACTGTTAATACGCACATAACTTTGAAAACTAGATGTGTCTGCGGTATTATACCTGATACACACCCGCTTATTAAACTCATCATAAATCCACTACTAAGTTAGTGCGCTCTACCACCCAAGACCTCATCTCCACTTACCATCAGGTGGGATTGTGGTCAATTATAAGTGAATTTATAATTAATAAAAAAAATATATCACATAATACGTAAATTACGCAATTCATTACAATTTAATATCGTTATTGATTCTTTTGTATTACAATCGCTAGTCGTATATCGCTTGCAGTGTTACATACTGACAGAAGGCGGAGTATCGCTTAGCAAATTACAATTAAAATGATTTATAAAGTGCATAAATAATAAGTTAAATGTTAAATATGACGCCTCCAACCATTTCTTATTCGTATCCATTACAGTGTCGCTAAACATAGCAATTTATACTTTTGCAATACATGCATGTAGTGCGGCCAACATTTGATGATTCAAATCGGGATAATGCGGGCTAAATTATTGATCGCGCCACCCATCTTTAATATGTTATCTGGTGACAAGATTTTCTTTAAATACCGGACAAGTTCGAATCGGATTCCCGGAGCGTTCATCATTGCCTATACCCATATAGGTAGAAATTGGATTACTTATTTTTTTTAAATTTGAAATAAAGTGTTTTCTCAATTATAGAAAGAATGCCCTAAATAATGATAAAAATCACTAATATTACAATGCAAACCTTATAATAAATATAGCGAATAAGAAGTTTATGGTGTACGGATGGTGTGGACCACTACGCCGGCCAAGTGCGGATCGGCGAACTTCACACATCTTTGAGAGCATTATGGAGAACTCTCAGATGTGCAGGTGTTTTCCTTCACCGAAGCAAGTGATTACTTAAATTGTAATATTGTAATTGTAATACGCACATCATTTTTAAAATTTGGAGGTGCGCGCAGGATTTGAAGCCGGTCCCCCCGGTTCGGAATTCCACCGATCAAACCACCTAAAATCTGTTCTAGATTTAGGAATAAAAAATGCACTCATGAACGAAGAGTAGCACAACCCATGGTCCTGTTTGATCGGAACCATGGTCTACAGACTCCATGCAGTAACGGTTACTTATAAAGTTGAAGGTTCTATCGCGCAGTGAGGGGAATCAAATCGTTCCTCGATTATCCGATTTCAATATCGATCAACGATGACTACTCGATTTGTAAAACTTTTTGAGACTCAACAGAAATTGATTTGTTTTTTATTCGATTTTGATGAATTCGCAGATATCAAAATGTATTTTAAATCTCGCAGACGTATATTTAATTAACTCACATATTATTATGTATGATTAATATAGACATTAAAACCTGATGTAATGTCTTGGTTTTGAATGACTTTATGTAAGTTACGTCGTTCAATTTGAATTTAAATTAACACATTTATTTTGTTTTATGTTAGAAAATTTTTATTGTGTGATAAAGTTTCATCTTTATTTTAATGTTTAGTCTTTTTGCAGTAGGTAAACATTGTTTTACAACGTAAAAAGTTCTCAATAAGCAACGTTAGTTTATAATCAAAATAATTTCTTCAACTTAAACGTCTGATTATAACTTATGCACACAGAATCAGTATTTTTAGGTACACTAATAGCCCCATACTAGGATCACCTATGTCGTGAGTGCCATGTGTGCCACACAAAGCCTAGAATACACCTTGTCCGATAACAATAATTTAAAGTCATGATTCAAATTTCTGCCTCACTGGGAATCGAATCCAGGACCTTTCAAAAAGTAGCCCGGCATAGTAACAGACTGAGGCTTGTTATCGAACCCATAATAGGCAGTACACCTGAAATTGTATACCTGTTTGTATCGCAACATAGAACAACACTATTACATGCCATATGATATAGTTGACGTTGTATGTTGATAGTATGTTGATAGTAAAAGTTTCAAGGAAAAGTTATTTTATTCTTTTTAGCGAATTTAATTAAAACTTGTTTTAAAAAGGGTTATTCCTTTTAATGTATTGTAAAGGCCATCGAACTTTGAACGCAGTATGAAATAATTCATTCATTAAAAATCTGATAATCTTTCATCGTATGCAAGTAAATATCGTATTCGCAAGAGATCGCATACGAATGCGAAAGAATTAGCTCCTGCCAGATAAAATCGACAGATTGTTATTAACTTACGATTCGAAATAAAAGGGATGGATCAGAACATATTTCTCGTTCAGAAATATAATCGATATCGATGTTTGAATCGGTAATCGACATCTCTTATCTGGTGGTGCGAAAAAGTACACAAATCACACCTCTCGCTCGTGTTTTTTATTTTATAACTCAACGCATTGGAAACATGTTTCTTGCAGCCAAGTTTTGCTTTTCGCAGTCTTTTTGGGATCCTTTTTGCCTGTTTTCTGACGCAGTTAATGCCTTTTAGGCCGTATTATGGGATGTTCTGTTACACCAAGCGGCTTAATAAAATTTTGCAACTCTGATACTTTAGTAGTAGTCTCACAGTTTTTCCTAATATTCTATCTATCCATAATCCACAGTAACTTGCCAAGTAACTGTCACATAGTCACACACATTTTATCGTTACTTGTTATAATGGTAAACTCTTAATTAACTTCATTATTATCTTAATTATCTACCCCCTATTATCATAAGTAACGCCTGTTTGGACCTTAATGCAAGAGTTCAGAATTGTTTGAAACAGTAAACTGTATACTGCTGCCTTTTCAAATTGTTCTTGTCGATTGACCGGTATCGGGGTAAATCTGTTATGTATATATAACGGGGTAAATCTGTTATGTATATATAATAGATGTTTTTGTATAGCCGACAAACGAACAGACGAGCTGCCTGATGGTAAGTGGTGACCGTCGCCGACGGACATCAGTGACGGACAGAGTGAAAGGTATGACTGATGATATGCCGGCCAAGAAAAAAGAAGAGGAAAGAAAGAAATTACTTTTTTATGGTATTAAGGTAGCAAACGAGCATGCAGCACCACCTTCCGCTTAGAACCGACTTAGAACAAGACTCGAATGGGGAATGCGATAGTCAGTCCGATTAGGAGACGGTGTTGTGTGACGGGTAAAACATCGTGAGGGTACCCTGCGCACTTGAGAGTTCTCCATAATGTCGAAAGGTGTGTGAAGTCCGCCGATCCGAACTCGGCCATTGCGGGCTACGGCCTCTACCCCTCACATTGTGGGAGACCCGTGCCCAGCAGTGGGACAGTTATAGGTTGCAAAGATGATAATGATGATGATATAGATGAGTATAAAATTGTACACATACAATGCAGTTTGTAATATTATATTGAAAATTTGTTCTCATTTAAGTAAGATTATAAAAATATAAAAATTGAAATTATTTTAGAGACTAGACAAATTTCACATTCATGAAAACGCGCGTGTATTCACTAGAATAAAATAATATATAAAAGAAAAAACTCCGTAAAAGGATATACATTTAAATTACAAAAGGCTTTCAAATAAAGTTAAACTAAAAACCAGATCTGTATGCCTGAAAACGGCTTCCACGATAGGGCTGCCAACTTCGGCGAAATATACGAGTAGGTATCGTGCCGTACCGTAACTGTGCCGTAACCGTACTTTCCAATCGCATCGTGCGAAATGTGTCAGATTATATACATGTATTTATATAATCTCGGAAACAGCTCCAACGATTTTCATGAAATTTAGTATGTAGGGGATTTCGGGGCGATAAATCGATTTAACTTGGTTTCATTTTTAGAAAACGGTCATCTAGGTACTCGTACTAGTTATTATCAAAGTATTACTGTACTATATCCAGCACTATAGATGGCAAAAAATATATACATATTTATATTTATAGATCTTACGGTTGACAACCCTACCCTGGCCCGCCGTGAACTATTTAAGTATAAATCTCTTCAAGTGACATCTTTAAAGATTTAAACGGAACTTAAAAACTTGAATCGCCTTAAAATTGAAAACGCAAACGAGTTTCCGCTTTTCTGGTCTCGACAAATCTAACTACCACCGTTGTTACTTCTCGAACTAAGTAGTTTACTAAACTCAGTAATAAAGGCGCTGGCTGTGAAATATGAACTGTATAATCTACTAAATTCAATTAATTATTCATTGAATAAGCAATTAAAACTAAATTTTAAATGGATTTAAAAAATCAAACGAGCATGCACCACATTTCTGCTGCCGCCCATGACAACTTAACCTTTGATTTCAGTATTATTCAACTGTTTTCGTATATTTTTTTTATTTTTGTTATGAATGACGTTTGACATGATTTAAAACAATTTTTGATACCATATAATATTAAAAGTTATTTTATTCGATTATTTGTAAACAATATTTCTTTATAATATGTTTCTTTCGCCGTTTCTTCTCCTTAAAGATTTAAAATTTAAAGGCACCTTAGCGAAACGGTGGTAAATGCAAAAAATGACGTTCATAAGTAATTAAGATGTAATAGATATTAAGTTTCTCATTATAAGTGACAATGTACTTATAATAATTAATAAGTATGTCTTATGAGAAATAAAGAATCTTTAAACCGAAACCGAAGTGTATTGAAAAAATACCAATATGAAATAAATGATTTGAGTTTGAGTTTGAGTTTATTTGTCCTCTGTGTTAATAGGTACTTAATTGTTTATAAGCCGAATAGTAACAATTGTGAGCGACCCAGAACTAGACTAAAATCGGGCCTAGGATGGTTAATGTGTAGGAACGTTAGCTGGTTAGTTCGTCAGTACCTACTAACCTACCTACCTAGTAGTAGTACCTAGTTAGTGGTTAGTACTTAGTAGTAATAGCAATAGGTATAGGTTTGTAGTAATAGGTGGTTATAGCGAGGTGATCACTTACCATACGGTCTCGCATTAGCTCATTTGTTGGCTGTTTACGTAAAAATTAACTGGGGACCTATCAGTCACTGTAAACAAGGCTCCAGACCCATCCATATCTTTTTACAAATTAAGTTGCTAAAAGAAGGTATCGTCATGTAACATTTCTGAGAAGTTTCATGACATGTGGCCATCATTTTAAATGCGCGAGTGCTTCTACGGCGTAGTGTTCTGTAGTCGGGTTAAATAATCTGTTTAATTTTATCGACAGAAAACCTAGTCACTAGTAAAAATATAGGCACGTTTTTTTTTAATTTTCTTCTTTGTTATAGCAAAAAAGACAAACATTTTTTAAGGTAATTTCTTTATTATATATCTACATATATGTAGGTAACTTATATTTCACGATAAGAATAACACGTTACCTATTGGTTCGAATAAACAATTATTCCGTTATTCGTTGTTTGGAAATCCATTTTTACTGGCTTCAGTGGACGAAAAAATCGTGAAAGCCTGCCCCTTGAATGTTCCAAAATATTATTATAGGTGTTTCAAGTCTGCCAACCCGCACTAAGGCGAGTTTTAAACAGTGGGAAGCCAAGCAGTGGGGCAGTTAAAAGTTTAATTACTTTTTACCTTACAAATTTATGCAATGAAAACAGTGTTGGAATACAATTATTGTGAAATACACTAGCTAGGATTCCACAATAAATTGATTCTGACTCTGATTCTAGACTTATAGCCGGACAAGCCTACACCCGCGGCTTCACCCGCCAAAAATCTCGATAATCGTTGATAAAATCAGAGAACATTCATACTGACTTTGCGCCCCCCTTTTTACCCGCTTAAGGGATGATTTTCGAAAAAAATATTTTATACGTGTTTCATAACTTTCAATAAAATACCTTCATTCTGAATTTCATTCGAATACCTTCAAGAACGGCAAAGTTTCATACTAACTTACCCCCTTAGGGGGTGAATTTTCAAAAATCCTTTCTTATTGCTCCCCTACGTTATATAAGTAACCCCTGTGCAAAATTTCAAGTTTCTAACCCTTATAGTTTAGGCCCTGCGTTGATATGTCAGTCATTCAGTCAGCTTCTCCTTTTATATATATAGATAGATAGATATCCCATCCGAATATTAGTGTAAGGGTCCAGTAATTGCCATTTACCAAAGGAACCCTAAAAATCGCCGCCTTTGTAAACTTTTACAGATTGATTGATGAATCAAATAAGTTCAGATTTACATATTTTTTAATATGCGAACATATTCTGTGCATTTTTTAAAGATTAATCACACTGTGTGGGGAATGTAAATTCTTTATGATGTAAATTCGTTTTAAGTCGGTTGTTTTAATTTAAAAGGAAATTTGAATTTTGTCACGGGCAATTGTGTTAAGGTATTTAATGAATATTGATTGGAGTGTATTGTCTCCCTGGCGTGTATGTTAATTTATGGCTTGGATAAAAGTCATCATAATACCTATAATATTGGGAGGCCGATTAATATACATGATCTGATACGGTAACTAGGAGGAAAATAAGTTAATTTTAATACAAGATTTGAATTACACGATCGCACACCTTTCATGTGTTCAAACTTAATTAACATTTCAGAATTCAAATTTGCAACAATATTCATAAAAGCTTAGAATAGAATAACTTAATTGTTTTCTATGTCCTATTGTTATAGCATTAAATATGCAAGCAATTGAAAAAGGTATAGTTTTAATTTTTAATTCATTTGGTTTTTAAACCAAACAGCAGGAGTATTATTTATTTCGATTTATTGTCGGACGTAGGTATATATAATAAATACATAATTATGTATATGCAAAGGGATACTTAATCACTCGTTCATTGATTGAACACCCCGAAAACTACTAGATCTTTGAAGTTGAAATTTGACAAGGAAGTATTTTATGAATGGAAGATCAGTTAAGAAAGGGTTTTTGCATATTCCACCCCTGAAGGTCCGTCAATTCTCACTGGAGCAACGTGGTGGAGAATGTTCGCTGTGGAGAATCACTCTAGGCCTCCTCGATTCGGAAAACCAGTGCGCAGTCGTGTGCCATTTATGGGTTGAAACCAAGCAGACAAATAGGTTTTGAAAGTTAAGTTCTACGCGGGACAAACCGCTGTCTAAACCTACTTTCTTGTATATAGTAGATATGTTCTTATCTGCAAGTATTTATGTAGCCTCCTCCACAATTAGAGGTACAGACACGGAGTACTGCGACGATGCAGGCGTCCGGAATGCGGTCCGTTCACGCCGCGCGCCAATTAGCGGCCGAAACGAATGCGACCAGGTGGGTGAGTCTACATTTATCCGTCAGAAACCGTACGACGCAAGGTTTTAGCTGTAGCAGCATGACTAGGCTGCTTAAGTGTGATTTACGAGATCATCCACCTATCCGCCTCAGAGCAGGGGTGTGGAGTATGCTCTAGGCGTCTTCAGTTACCAGGAGAGACCCGTGCCCTGTAGTGGGCCAGTAATGGGTTGAAGCCAATACGTTTAACAGATAAGTGGTATTGTTTGTACTGAGGCTTAGAATACTGATCGCACGCCGGTAGAACAAGCTGTCGTAAGAGTCGATACAACCCGGTTCATACTTGGTGATGATGATGATGATGGGCTGAAGCCCGGCTGGCTTGCTAACACTCGTTTACTTGAGTCAGCCGCCAAACGACTTGTCGTGTTCCGGCTGGGAGCAAAAGAGACAGGTATTTTCTTTCATTCATCTTCGCCTTACTTTATATGCGTAGATTTTTACAATCATATTAACGTATTCAATGCATTGTAGCATTGTTTGTGAATACGAGGGTCAAGTCTACTTTGCAATAATCCGTGAGCGCATTACATGACATATTACTATGCCTTTAGACTTGCGTGGTAGCATCATACATAATGCTAGAAGTCTCGATTGTGATGATTATGATTATAAGATTGTCTTAAATGGTTCGCGCGATTCAAGCCGATATTATAAGGGAATACCCTAGTTTTTACATGTACTCAAATAGGGTATTTTTAAATCGCGATCGATCAATGAACGCTGCCTTCTGTAAGTCTGTCAGATAGACAATGATATTTCTGGATGGCAACGTATCGGCGATGCCTTTGGTGTAGCTGTCTATGAGCGATGGTGACCACTTATTGGTGTCACATCTGCTGAATTGTTGGCTAATTAATTTAATAATGCGACGACCCGGATGACGCAATGTTTAGTTAACACGCCGGATCGTCGTTCCGAGGGTCCTGGGTTCGATTCCCAGCGAGGCGGAAATTTGGATGATGAATTTAAAAATCCGTTCTTGGTCTGGGTGTGTGTGTTCTTGTCTTGTGTGTTGTCCATGGCACCCACGACACAGGGAATCCTAGTGTGGGGCTGTGAGTGTGTAGCGTTATTTATTTATTTATCATTATTAGTTGTTGATTATTAGTTGTTGATTAATTGTTGTTGATTAGGTGTTACTGTTGATTACAAAGCTTATTACGGTTCTCTATAAGGCAGTGGACTCTAGATGGATCGCTAGCTATCAGATGGCGCGTCTGCTTGTGTTTTGACTATTAAAACAAATATATAACTATATATAGGTACATAAATATACTCATTTTAGTTTGTATCTGTTATCTTAGATGTATTTATTTTATCAATTTTTTTTTTAATTGAATTAAGGTAGCAAACGAGCATGCAGCACCACCTTCCGCTGCCGGCCATGACAACTGCGACCGACTTAGAACAAGACTCAAATGGGGACTGGGATAGTTAGTCCGGTTAGGTGACGGTGTTAGAAAATTGGTTGGTTAGTTTGGAAGTATGAGGACTGGGACAGGGACTGTTAGTAAATATTAGTCCTATTAGTTGTTGTTAGTAATAGTCCAGTTAGTAAATGTTAGTAAGATTCTTTTTATAATCTCGTCACATGTGTGTAATAAAACATAATTTAAAATATTTACTCACACAAGGTCTCTATTTATATTTACACCGAATTACACACAAGATATAATAATATATTAGGAGGTAAATGTACCTGTGCATAAAAAAAAACTGTTTCCATTATCAAACCCTTACTAAATAACCGTTGACAGCTCAGTAAAGTGTCGATTTTGTGTTTGATCACAATTTGCATATTTTCAACGTGTAACATGATATTTAATATTCGCGTGGGCGTTAAAAAGGCAGCCTAATTAACTGTCAGTTTTAATATTCGGTCGTTTAAATGTATTTATAAACAGGTCTTTTAAGTACATTTTGTATTGCCCGGTCGAAGGTCCTATGCGAGGGCGCATGCGATGTATTTCAGATGCTAATAAATAGAATTTTGAACAAAAACCACGTACCTACTTTCGCATTCATCATTTACTTAGATGAAATCGCAGAGAAAATTTTGCTAGTAAATTTATAAATACATAGTTCTTTTTAAATATAAATTTTTTATGTGAGAAATAAGTAATTTTTAGTACAGATTAAAGTAACTTAGGGGGTCATTCATAATTATGTCACACGTTAAGGACCCCTCCTTGAGGAGGAGGGGGTGAACGAAATGAGATATTGTGTGACTCAAATACTTTGTGACGTCACATGATCATCATAATCTTTACTGACTCCATCTATATCTGTAAGGTTTATAACGGTGTTTTTATTAACATAATTAATCGATTATCGTTCCTTTAATTAGAATTTTGTTTTGTCAAATATCTAAAACAAATCAATCTATTTATTTGACTAAAGATTGTTTATAACAAAAAGTAAAATAAACTTTAAAACTGTTGTTTTAATTTAAATATTTTTTAAAATATGTGACATCACACCAGGGGTTCCACAAATGTGACCTCCTGGACATATTAGTATATGATAGCCAAATCCATACGACTCCGAATCGGTTTGAACCAGTTTTAACCGGTATTCAGTGGATTAAGCGTTCCTTTTAACGAATTTAATGTATCAACGTGTCGGGAGCGCACTTAGCGGTTGATAAAAACGCATTAAACACCAAATCGCGTGAAATTGTGATAGGGTATCGCGTCCCTGAGTAGTAATCGATACATGTCATTAAATTGCGTGTTGAGTGCTCACAAGAAGAATTAAGTATCATCAGGAACACTACTTAGAATATAAACCAGTTAAAAAATGAAAGAAAGAAGGGAACAGGTCCCAGTCAAACGAGCGAAAGAGAGAAATTTGTTCTTCTTTAACGTCAAAGTGTTTTCGAAACATTAACTGAACTGAATTATTGACAACAAGTTATACAATCTACACCTGTAATAAAACTGCAATTGGTCTGTACATAGGAAATATAAAAAAAATCAGGGTCTTAACGATTACGGGATACTTGTCTTGATTACCGGCTTGAAACTTTTGTCGACCGATTCGTCACGCAACGAACCAGTATTTTTTTTTTTGCTTGATTGCCCGACACCAAACAGGGTAATGTGTTTAGATATTTCAAGAGTCTGCCTGTTAGTAGCGACTATTAAACCTAATTAATATTTTAATTCAAGATTAATAGTACACATGGGTTGGCCGCTAACCCTTCCACCAATCCGCACTGGAGCAGCGTGGTGCAGTATACTCTAGGCCTCCTCAGGTATGCGGAGAGACCCGTGCTCAGTAGTGGGCCATTAATGGATTGAAGCCAAACGTATTAGAATATTTAAAAAGGCAACGTTTTTTTGCATTTCGCATTAACGTTTGTCAAATTATTACGAGATTTACAATCAGAATTTAAATAGACATTTAAAAAAAAAAACGTGTGCAATTCACACGTGCTAGAAGTGAAACATAAAAAACAAATACTGTCAGTCCAAATATTGATGTTTTGCTTTGCTTACTTAAGCCGCCATTTTGCCGATGCTTCCTATCTCATTTTCTCCCACGTTAAAATGTGTCTGTCTCTTTTTTCGTGTCCGTTTCATTTCATTTGCGCGTCATATCCGTTTCATCGAATTCCAAATCACAAGGATGCTATAGAAGTTTTTACTTAAAAAAAGCAATCGGTTAAGAACCCATAAAAAGATGTATTTCAAACTTCGCTATTACTCCATATTATGTAGCTTTTTCGCGTTGGAGAATTCTTTCGCTGTCAGAAGCATTCAGCTCTGCGGGGGACAGCCGATAACGGGCAATAATTGGTCAAATCACTCTAACCCAGTTGTTTGCTATTTCTATTAATAGCTGCTCACATGGCTATACGATTTAGGTATTCTCTCCGCTGCTATTTATGGATATTGGGTAATTTTGGCTTTATTAAGTTAGATTGTTTTCGGTTTTCGACGAGCGATATGGCTCAATGGTTATCATGCCGGATCGCCGTTCGAAAGGTACTATCCCTAGTATAGTAGAAATTTGAATAATAGGTTTATATTTCTTTTGTTGGTCTAGGTGTGTATGTTCTTTTCTTGTGTGTTGTGCATGGCACATGGCAATTAATTATTGTTATTTCAAAATAAATGAGTAAAGTGAGTGAACGTGACTTTTTTCCTTTTCTTTCTTGGCCGGCAACGCGTTGGTAACTTGGTAATGCTGGTGCTACTGATGTTCTTGAACGCTACCGTGCACTGGTGCTACGATGACCACTTACCATAGAATAATTTAAAAAGATAAATAAATATACCTAAATGTAATTTAAATATAAACAAATATACAAATTAAATACACTGTAATGACATATGTGGATGCAGATAACTTTATCGTAGGATGAACAAAGTCTAACCATAACATAAAATAGCATCGCGTGCCGAGAATTAGAGCGGCCATTTCCTCATGACCTTGGAGCTCACTCCCATAGCGTCCTTGGACCTCAGCCGGAAGATATTTACGGCCCTGACTGTCATCGGCGGTTTTATTTATGACCTTAAAAGATTGGGAACCGCTGAGTGACTTATCGCGTATAAAACTTATCTTACGCGGTTTATTGGAAGTGTTAATGGCACATAAATAAAATGAAATAGTTTAATTCAGTTTTGAGGTTTTAGAGCGAGAGATTTGTAGAAATGTTTTTGATAAATCAAACACCTTGCATTAATTGAATTCTTATTACACTTAGGTCGTTATTAAGACAACTATTTTGTCCTAAATTTTTATTATCGTTATTTTAATTAGTTAGTAACAGTTCATATTTAAATATAATATTTGTAAATTTGTAAACTTAATTTTGGCCTTAAATATTAATGACGACAAATATGACGATATTAACGTCCCGTATGGCGCAATGGATACCATACCGAACTGTGAAGAGTCTTCGGTTCGATTCCCAACGAGGCGGAAATTTAAATGATGGGTTAAAAATTTCTGTTCTCGGTCTGGGTGTGTCTGGGTGTTCTGACCCATCGAATAACTGGATGGCAAAACCAGGGGTCCAAATCTGTTAATTCATAAATGCGCCGTGTCGGAGAAGTTTGACATGTTTTTGACACATTTTGTGTAAGAAACGTGTCAAGCTATTCAAATGCGACGCAAGTGAAGCATTTATGAATTAGCAGACTTGGCCCCAGTTGTGCAGTTGGAAAAAAGCTTCCTCAAAATCTTAACCCACAGCACCAACAATTTGCGTAATTTGTATCTCTTTAGTATTCATCAGTCAATCTCCCTCATTAATTATTTTTCAAAATTAATGTTTCACACTATTTAAAATTATCGAAAAAAATCTCACTCACAACCAGAAAAAAGAACGAGAAAATATAAAAAATACTGAGTTTTTTAATAGACATTTTTTTGTTTGACAAACAAACTAACTAAAGTTTATTATCACTCAGACACTATTTCTAAATGGTTCATTCCTGGTTCCTAACAGTCAGCACTCAGAACTCTTTTCGTCCTCACAATATTCATTACATTCTTACATTTACTCCGAGTCCGTTTATCGCTTCCCAGCCGCCATCGCTCGCCATAATGGCGCTTAATGAGCGTTTAAGACGCCGCCCGAGAGCCTTGCGATTGTTTTATCGTCGTAATTACGCTTCTCTGATCTATAGATCTCGTATATTTCAATGAAAACAGTTGTTAGATTTTTTTTGGTTTAGATTTTTTAGAAGTTGGAAAGGTAAACGTTTTTGCACAATGTTTTTGTTAGGTCGTATGTTTTTTTTGTGTTTATCTATATCTTCTATACCTATCTATATATATAAAAGGAGAAGCTGACTGACTGACTGACTGACTGACTGACTGACTGACTGACTGACTGACTGACTGACTGACTGACTGACTGACTGACTGACTGACTGACTGACATATCAACGCAGGGCCTAAACTATAAGGGTTAGAAACTTGAAATTTTGCACGGGGATTCCTTTTATAACGTAGGGGAGCAAAGAAAGGATTTTTGAAAATTCACCCCCTAAGGGGGTAAAACGGGGGTGCAAAGTTAGTATGAAACTTTGCCGTTCTTGAGGGTATTTGAATGAAATTCAGTATGAAGGTATTTCATTGAAAGTTATGAAACATGTTTAAATTTTTTTTTTTCGAAAATCATCCCTCAATGAGGTAAAAGGGGGGCGCAAACTTAGTATGAAAGTTCTCTGATTTTATCAACTGTTATATATTTAGGGATTTTTGGCGGGCGAAGCCGCGGGTATAGGCTTGTTAATAAAAAATCTGTTAAGAAAAACTTTTACTGGGGGTCTTTATTAACGCAATGGAACCCAAAACAAAGATTTTCAGAATTTTTGTTCGCGGGGTTGCAATGCTGTGGTTGGCTAATTCAACGTAACACGTAACGTTGGAAAGAAATGATTAATTGCGCAACGGGAAAGAATGAGACGGCACGGTAGTTTGAGTTCCGCGCGGACATTTATATCGGTAGAGCCATTCGTCTGTTATTAGGCGTCTATGGGGAGTGTGGTCGGTGGCGGTAGGGCTACCATCGTCTTTCTTGAGTCAACCGCTTACTTACAATTAACAATTTCAAACCCTTAAACACAAAGATATTAAAACTATAGATACGTTGCGTTCATACAACGCAAGTAACAAATTTGGATCCGCTCCGATGATATTACTGTAACTATGGATGTGAAAGATAATTACAGAACGCATGAGACAGAAAGAGATAGCTACATGAAAAGTAGGACAATTAGCAAAATTTGACTGTCCCACTTTTCGCACGCAAGTGACATATCTACTTCTTTTTATTTAAAATATCATTGTTTAAATATATATTTACTCTGTTCTATGCTCTAAACTAGGAATATAATGTGATAATTTCTGTAAAGTGATATGATAACGCGAGTGTTCAGCCGCATATCGTATTTCAACGCGCGGATTGCGCTGTCGCTTTTGACTCAATCAGTTTGTTTATTTATAACATCAACAGTCAACACTAAACGGCATGCGTACACATAAAAACGTATCACTTCAATTATAAATACAAAGACAGAGTACGTGGTCAAATATAATAATTTATAAAAATTAGAGGTGCGAGCGTGATTTGAACACTGTTCGGGAGTGTACCGTTCCAACCACTTGGCTATCACTGCTTATTACGTTTAATAAAGTATACATACGTATGCGCTCCTGAAAACGACTCCTCAATATTTATAAAACGCTGTATAAAACAGTAGTAACCGAACAAAATATCAATTGGGGTGATGTAGTTTTTATACTGAGCTCTGTAAAACATCGGTCTTGCGTGTGTACGCGCCTTATGTGCGGTTGGCACGCGAGGTACAGGCGTACGCAAAAGTGATTAGTAGCGTTTCATCCTTTACTCTTCGTGAGAACATATTTTTGGCTCGTCACTTATATTCTGTGGTCTGTTGTTAGTAGTGACGTAATAGTACATTAATTCGACAAGTTTTATTTGTTAACTCCCTTCGCAAAAAGAGGGATGTTATAAGTTTGACGTGTCTCTGTGTCTGTCCGTGGTGTCGTAACGCCTGAGCTAATGAACCGAATTAGATGCGGTTTTTTTAAAGCTGACGTGATTGACATGGATCCTGGCTATAATTTATGAAGATATGTTCAGGCATTTCATGATCATCAGCAAATTACAGATTTTCTTAGTCGGAGGTCGTGAGTCGGTTTTTAATGTTTCACAGGAGTGGTTAAGGGATGTGGCTTCAATAGATTGAGTTTTATCGAAACCACAGAGTAACACTCGTGACACTGATACGGCGACTCGATAATGTTCACTGCTGTTCACATTGCTGCTCTTCATGCATTGGAAATATTAAACACTTTCTACATGTGCCAGATTTCCATTCCAGGTTTAGGGTATAAATCCTTCGTAACCTTCAATTTTCATACAGTTTGAAAAATAAAAACATGCTTTTGTATCTAATGTTATGTGAATGCAAAGCAATTGTAGACACTGTGCTGTTAACCGTTACAAAGTTCCCTTCTCTGCCAATCCAAAGCCAATCCTGAGCGTATTATCCGGTTAAGCTTGTTATAAAATTGAATTGTTCCGGAACTAAAGCAATACGCAAAATTTCAAGTCCGTAGAATAAGAGATACTTCTTCTTATTGTGCCTCTTCACTACTGAAGGTTGGCCGTTAGTTCCTTGACCTCTCTCTGTCCATGGCCAGGCGAAACACTTGTTCGACAGAGGTGAAGAGATACTTAGTACTTACTTCTAATTCAGCTTGACCTGAACTTAATACAAACACTACAAGTTCAATAAAATCTTTTAATATAGCGTACTCTCCAAACCCCCATTACCGCTTGTCTTGCAACCAGTACTCAATCCTTTTATATTATTTGTGAAGGCAACGCCAACGCCACGACGAATGATCGAATACTCGGTATCCGTGTTATACATTCAAAGTTATCCAGCGCAGAGTGTAGTAATTTGTAAACTGCTGTTCGCCTTGCATTGAAGTAACATGCCTTTTGTCACGTGAGGTATGCTACAAATTAAGTTATTAAAACTGAAACTGTGAATTTATAACCCCCCGTCGTCGGGCTAATTTTGAGGGTAGGCTGCGGCGTTTGCGTTTTGGCTGTGCGGCTATGCTTTGGGTCATGATTGTAACGTTGTGACTGTATTATTAATGTCTCAGCTATTTCTGTATTTTGTTATATTATTTTTGAAAGTAATGTGAAGTTTTGAAAATCTGCAAATTGTAATAATTGGTTTTTTATAATATTATATATTATGGTGGTTTTTTATAACGATTTTATAACGATAACGGCAAACGAGCAGACGAGTCATCAGATGGTCACCGTCGACTATGGACGGCAGTAACACCAAAACATGATCGATGTGTTGTGGGCCAAGAAAGAAAGACGAAGGACGAAAGAAGACCTGGAAAGAAGCTCCTGGATCTCAAGTCCCAAGCCGGAATACAACAAGTCTTTTGGCGGCTTACTCAAACAGGAGGTTCGTAGGTTATAGTAGTTTTTATTCTATTCGTAATGAGAATTCTCCATAATGTTGTCAAATGTGTGTGAATTCCGTCAATCCGCACTTGGCCAGCATGTTGACTATGGCCTCTGTACCCCTCGCGTTATGAGAGAGTTAAGATGATGACGATTCAAAATGATCAAACTGCTAGGAAATTAGGATTGATATTAGGAATGAAAGTTCTGTTCTCGTCATGAGTCGTGGGCGTTTAATAAGAGCTTAAGATCGTAGCCGCACGTCGTTGCCGCAAGCCGCAGCGGCTAACCGCATGGGGACTGGGGGGTAAGTGATGGCGACTGATTGGTACTCTCAGTTTGATATACGTTGTTGTTGATAAGATTGTTGGGAAAATATCCAAGGGTCAGTTCTGTTGAGTATATTTAGCGGTAGAATTGTAAATGATTAGGCACAGAACAGCTAGTTTGAGGCATAAATCGTATATTGCATGAGCCCATAAATACGTGGTCGGTGAGGGAGTGGTCTATTCGATAGGATTTATGAAGCTCTTAATTATAACTCAGTCAATTGGTTAGATTTAATATTTCTCGTAAAATCTATTTTATATTCTTGTGAAATTGCAAGCAGTGTTGGCCCAGTGGTGTGAATGTTGAACTCCCGACCAAGGAGACGTGGGTTCGAATCTTGCACCAATGATTTTCAAAAATTATGTGCCTATTAGGATTTAATTATCAGTTGCTTCGGAGGAAAACATCGTGAGGAAACCTGCGCAACAGGTAGTTCTCCATAATGTTCTCAAAATTGCGTGAAGTTGAAATCCGCACTTGGCCAGCATGGTGGAATATGGGTTGTACAATCATAAACATAATTTTTCTTATCTATAAAAATGTTTCATGATGCTGGGGCCACACTAACGGGAAACGCCGATAAATCGCGATGACGGACGTTTAACGTTGGTGTGGCCACTACTTAACGCGATAATTTTACAACGGCATTCACATTGCCGTTTGCCGTTGGGCGATAGTTCGAATGTTGGGGCCACACTTGTCAAGTGTAGCCACTCACTTTATCGCGTTAATTTTATCGCAATAATTATCGCGATGTTCGGTATAGGCGTTGATGTTGACGTTGACGTTGACGTTTTCGTTAGTGTGGCCCCAACATTAAACAATAAGGTTAGGTAAGTTTATGACGTTACAATTCCAACAGGTGGTTTTCGCTACCTCCGTATAAACGCTTTCAATGCACTAGAAATCTGCATAATCGTATCTACAAAAGCAACACACAAGTTAAGGTATTTATTACTTCTAACATAAAACCCGACTACATAATAGGAATATGAAAGTTACACGACTATAATAAATCTGTAAATGATCGCTGTGTGTACCTACATGTAAGAAATATGACAAAATAATTATTCGGGCCTTCATTACCAAAATAGAACCCAAAACCAATGACATTTTATAACTAAAATCATTGCCCAAAACAATATTTTTTTGAATTGTTGTCTCTCTTTTTGTACGCGCTAATCTCAGTAACGTTTAATTAATTAATTAATTTGGTACACAAAGGAACTAATTTACGTAATACAGCATAGACTAGTGAACATTGCAATCCTTTGCGTCGTAATCGGGTAAAGTGAACTAATTTTAGACCTTACCGTAAGCAATAAAACAGCTACTCAATATGCGAGCGCGATGCTATAAATTTCATTTTTAAAATTATAAACCCTTTAAGACGCATGACTAATTCATGGGCATAACTACTCGAAGCCTTTTTCTTTTTCTATAATAAACGATTATACTGTGACAACATGATAGATGGGGACCATGTTCATACATTATTAATGGCCAGTGCAATCTGTATTGCATGTCCCTGCGAACGTACGTCTTAATACCTAGTTCTACTTTAATCGGTTAATTGCTGTTTATTGTATCACAATAAACATTCTTATAAATAACTAATTACTTGCATTAATAGAGATATTTACACCAGTTCACATATAATAGGAATAAATATAAAACCAAAATAAATAACATAAAAGTAAATTTATAAATTTTAATGTTTTTTGTAACCGAATCTATTATTTGACTATTATATTATACAAGTGGACCTACCCTCATCTCGCTTCGGAAACTTTTACGTAAGATTTTTTCAATTCGAACCAGTAGTTCCTGAGATAAGCTCGTTTTAACAAACAATCAAATAAACTCTTCAGCTTTATAATATAAGTAAATCCACTCAATTAAATAGTGTTCAAGTAGTCCTGGGTGATGAAAAACATCGTGAGGAAACCTGAACACCTGATAGTTCTCCAGAATGGTCTCAAAGCTGTGTGAAGTCCGCTAATCCGAACTGTGGACTATGCTCTGTACCCCTCACATTGTGAGAGGACTGTGCCCAGCAGTGGGACAGTAAAAGGTTGCGATAACTAGACTTCTAGTACAACTAGGTGAACATTGCATATCTTTGCATAAACATCCACACGAACACACGAAATTTTCGAAATAAACATTGCCCACGATACGAAATTGTAGACGTGCCCAAAAGACGTATGGATTTAACACCACATACAGATTGTTAATTGAAAGAGGTGAGGAAAAATAAACTAAAATAAGTGATTTAATTAGCGGTGTACATTTCGTAATTAATCTCGTCCGGGCCTCAATAAATAAAGCCGGGCTCACATGTCAATACTCTATTAAATTAAAAGAAAAGTGCAATGTAACACCACAACAAAATGTCGTGTTGTGCCAACATAACGCGGTGCGGGGTTTTAAAAAAGTAATTATTTTTATTTAATTTTATTTATTGGGATCGTTGCACGCGAGGCCCAGGCCAATCACGGCGGGAGCTGCCAAACCTGTTACGTACAGAATGTAACCGGGTAAGGCTGTATGCGTAAAGCTCTAACATTCGCGCCTATTTTGCGTGGCCAATTTTGTGACGTCCAATTGTCGAATCGCGTGTAGATTATACATTATTAAAAAAAATTGCAGTGTCATAGGGAGTCTTAATTCGGAATCCGAAAACCTTTTATGTAGCTGAATAACTATTGATTGCGATAAATACTAAAAGCCGTTGTTTTGTTGCGCTTGTGCGTTGCTTGAAGAGGTTTAGAGCATACACCACCAAGCTGCTCCAGTGCGGATTGATGGAGGGGTTTGTGGCCAACCTAAGTGTCGGAAGTTTGATGCCACCCGAAGAAAAACAATTTAATCAAGCACTAAACAAATTCGACGTCCAGTCTCCTCGCTAAGCAGAATGTATTCTTAGAGCGCGTCCTAACAAGAGCAAAATACTCGATCGTCGCATGAATAAACATCTCTCGGACAGACATCCGTTTTTAATTGCGACAAGTTTTTGAATGTCTGTCAAATGGGCCTTTCTTTTGATAGCATTTCTCAAATGACAAACGTAGACATCGCTCAGAGGTTAGGAATTAGGCCAACTTTGACCAAACATCGTATAAAATTTAAACTTATGTACTGGAAACTTGAGATTTTAACTGTAAAGTGTACTGACGGTATTTGTGCAAAAGTTGTGAGTACCTGTTAAGTTAAAACACACATACTTTTTAGTCATCAATTTTAATTGCGACAAGTTTTTTTTATGTTTGTCAAATGGTCCTTTCTTTTGATAGCATTACTGAAATGACAATATGACGTAGACATCGCCTTGAGAGTTGGATAGACATCAGGACGTGGTTTTGAACTTGGGTAACATGGTTTTAATAGGTAGAAACTAGAGTTCACCCGGGGTAGTACCGCCGGCCGCCACGGTAACTAGTAGGTACCATTTCTACCGTATTTGGTATAATTGTTTTAACCACAGAACAGAGAGACACTGTCTTCCGTGGTTTCAAAAGCAATTGTGTTCCGATTAGAAAGGTGTGAATCCGGTTACACTTTTTTAGAGAGGACCATCTAATCAAGGGTAGCAACACATTTGTCACCGAATTAGAACGAATCTCTTACTAACACTTCTACTACTACTACTAACTCGACGACCCGGATGGCGCAATGGTTAACACGCCGGATCGCCGCTCCGAGGGTCCTGGGTTCGATTTCCGGAGTGGCGGAAATTTCAATGATGAAGTTAAAATTTCCGTTCTTGGTCTGGGTGTGTGTGTTCTTGCCTCGTGTTGTCCATGGCACCCACGACACAGGGAATCCTAGTGTGGGGCTATGAGTATGTAACGTTATTTATTTATTTATAACAACAATTAAGAGTAGTAACTATCACTAACAGTCCCTACCCCAGGCCTCATACGTACAAACAAACTGACCTACTAATATTCTAATTAACACCCTCTGTTAAGACTAACCATCCTAGTTCCGATTTTAGTCTTGTTCTAGGTCGGTCACAGTTGCCATGAGCCGCAGTGGAACTGTGGTGCTGCATGCTCGTTTGCTATCTAAGTCCATAAAATATCTACCGTGACCAAAAATCCAAGCAGGGACCTTTCACTCGGCAGTGTTACCTACTAATTTGGTCGTCTACAAAATACTGAAACACTTAACTAATACATTTCTCATAAACGATAAAAATATTAATTACAAGTGATTGTTACATGTAGTGTGTGGTACCTATTGGAATCACGCTATGAGTTGGTACTACGAGTACAAACACAACGCAGCACGCACAGGTTAAATATGGAAAGTTGAAATTTAATTATTTTTTAAGTAAGCTGTGAGCGATGATCGATCGAGTTGAGCAACAGCGAACATGGTCAGCTGGTGGATGAGTGACCATTATTTCTAACAACTAACAGGACTAACTATCAGTAACAGTCCCAGCCCCAGTCCTCATAATACTAAAGAACTGACCAAGTAATATTCTCAATAACATCCTCTGCTAACATCCTTCCTTATCCCGATTAAGTCTTGTTCAGAGTCGGTTACAGTAGTCATGGATGACAGTGGAAGGTGGAAGGAAGTGGAGCTGCATGATCGTTTGCTATCATAAATCCATAAAAAATCGACTAGAGGTAAGTTGAGAAGTAAGAGAGAAGTAAGAGAAGTAAGAGGTAAGAGTAAACATCGAAATATGCCGCGAAACTCGAGACACTTGGCACCTCTGTTTCCACTGTACTGTAATGTATTACGTTTTGACATATGAATATCCAGTATCCAGTAGTATTCTATGATGTCCTCAAAGGTATTTCTTTGTACACTGTAAAAACCTGTATGTGAAGTCGGTCGGTCAGTGAACATTATGTTCGTGACAAATCTTGCAAGCTGAATTAGAACTACTGTCAACGCTCAGAGGTGTGGAAAGTCCGCTAATTCGCACTTGACCAGCATGGTGGACAATGGCCAGTACCACTCACGTTGTGAGAGGAGATCCGTGCCCAGCAGTGGGACAGTTATGGATTGTGATGATAATGATGATAGTATTATAAAATCGTGTTTTTACTTTTTCTAACTATTAATTTAATTTTGTTTTGTCAACAATACATTTTCAGACAAGATTGCAACAAGTCTTACACGACACAGTAAATATTTTTAGTACACTACATACCTTTACAATTAAGATTATCGCCGAATTGAAATCACGTTTTTTTCTACTTGGCAGACCGTGGGCGGTAAGCGCTAGAAGAGATTGATGTGCTGCGAGCACGGGCTCAGGTACAAGCCAAATACTTCAATAGATTGCTGCGTGCATAAGTAAGGATTTTAAAGAGATTGCATTATAATTTTGTGTATATAATAATATATTACATTCGTGGTTGGCGCAGCGTTTTATTCATCATCTAATGTTATAAATCTTATCAACTTAAAGGTACTGACATGCTAACAAAGGCATGCTAACAAAAAGCATGCTTTGAGCATAGTTAAAATTAGCATGCTTGTATCCATTTTTTTAAATGGATTTTTTGTATGGACACTTGCTCATTCCTCAAAGCACGCCAGCTTCTACTCTGTTCTGTGCCCCCTTCGATCGATAATCGATAATCGCACGTCTGTTAATTTTTGAGCACGTTCAGCACGTACAAATACATATGCTTATAAGTAGCAAGTGCTCACTAAAAGCATGCTTTCGTTCTTAAAATAAGCATGTGTATACTTAACTTCTTTTTAGCCGTATCTGTAAGTAGTAAAAATTACAAAAATAAACAAAAAATAAATATTTTTTTACGACTGGTACATTATAGTCGTTGGTGCGACAAGTACCTCAGGTTGAATAATTAATGGATTTATTAATGGAACAATTAAATTTACTGAATTCGTTAACCTAAATCATTGTGTAAGCGAGTCTGATACAACAATTGATTTGTGATATCGTAAATTTATTTTATAATTCCCGGTTGGCAAATTCAATTATTAAAGATCTGTGAGACTGTTCTTGGCAGGATTTGTTTAAATTATTGTAAGACACAATTAAATGTTTTAATCAATAATCATGTTAATAATAGTGTAAAACTAAAAACTCACTTTTATATTACCAAGTGAATTATAAATACAAAGGAATTAAATTTAGTAACAGTGCTGTTAACCGTTGAGATGTTCCCTTGTCTGAAGTTATCCTGACCATAGTACCCGGTCAAGCTTCTTATAAAATTACATAGTCATCATAACTATAACAATATCAATCATCAAAATTTCAAAAATAAAAAGTCCATAGAGTAGAAGGAATCAGTTCTAATTCAGCTTGGAAGTTTTGACCCGAACATAAATTACAAACATTGCCAGTTAAATAAAAGCTTTTAAAAATACACCTATTTCCCCTGTCATAAACCAGAGCTTAAGATAGCTTTAGATAAGATAGATCTTATTAGTCCCTGTTATCATACACATTTATTTTATTTAAAACTAGCGTTCCTCCGCAACTTCCTTAGTGACTTATCCTTTCTTAGTGCTCACCTGCGTCACTTGAGGAACCTATATACAAAGTTTCAAGTGAATCCATTGAAGAAATAAAGAGTTTCAGTTTGTCCCCTCAGGGGGGAAATTTCTAAAAACATCTTTTCAAAAAGTGCTCCCCTACACTCCCCAGGGAACATAATTATGTAAGTACCTACATGGCAAATTTCAGCTTGTTGCGTTCAATAGTTTCGGCTGTGCGTTGTCTGTCAGTCACTCAGTAACGCAAGAGTTTTATATTTATTGATTTACTTTTACCTTTTTAAAATTTGCATTTAAAGTAGTAAAACAAAAATTGTGAACGTCAATATAGTCTGTGTGAATATATTGATGTCTGGATCATATTTTTACTGAAGCGAACTGAACTTTGATATTTTTTATTATCCAAATAACAGATAGTAATTTAAATAGTATAAATACGTTAAGTCTAGCTTTACAAAGGATTGCCTTAATGCCTTTGTCTCGCCCAGGGCTACAAAAGGGTTGTCTACAAACGTCTTAGGTCTAACCTTTGAGTAAACCCATTCAAGCTACAGCATTTGAATAAAATACTGTCTCAGTTGAATGACAAGACATTAAAGGGATTTCTTAGAAAATACATGCAAGAACTTCTTACAGTATACATCTTTTAGTGTTGTCAGTTTCTATAAAACACATTTCTTTCTTACTTCCTTTCTTTCTTGGCTGACAATCCATCGGTGATATCTTTGGTGTTGATGTCCACGGCGACGTTGAACACTTTCCATCAGATAACTCTTCTGCTCGTTTGCCGTTTTAGATATCCTTACTAATAACTTTAGATATTCTTACTAATAACTTAGTAAGAATATCTAAAACTTGGAATCAAAATAACAATAAACGACGAGCCAATTTAAATATCAAATAGTAATCAGTACCTATTAAACAATGAAATAAAAAATTATATTATTTAATAGTTCAGTTGGCAACCCTAAGGCCTAAGGTATAACCAACGTCATTAACGAAATACATAATTATACTTGTACACGTAGCACCCTTAATACTGCCGAAGCAATCGGCGGATTTTGACGAAATCAAATGAGCCCTTAATCGATTTTCCCTAATTGCTTCGGTAATGCCTCGTCAGCAAATCAATATGCCAAAGCCATGTAGTAAATTATACGTTAGTTTACGCATTTACATATTATATTTTGACGGTATTAGGGCGTTGGTCTTCTTAGGATGAGCAGTATTTTGTTAATAGCCGGAGTAATATTGCGACTGTATTATTTATATTATAATTACTTGATAAATAATAGTAATTTTGAAAAACTTCATATTGTAATTCCAATTTTCATAATTGTTTACAAGCAAACAATTTTAAAACAAGCTGCAATTTGGCATACGTGCTCCTTGGGGAGTATAGGGAAGCACTAAGAATTTTTGGAAATTCCCTTCTAACGGGATAAAAAAGGGGATAAACTGAATCTTTTTATTTCTTCAATGAATTCACTTGAAACTTTGTATATAAGTTCTTTAAGTGACGCAAATTAGCACTTAGAAAGGATTTTTGGCAGGCGAAGCCGCGGGGGAAAGCTAGTATAACATAAAAGCCTACTATTAAAGTATCAATTATAATTACGAAGTAACTGGAAAATTCTGGTTTAAACTGGCAAAAACCGCATCTACACCTCACACATCCAGCCGCAGAGGCATTACCGATCCGCCACGCGCGACGCCGCCGCCTATACAACCATTACACAAATTACTGTAATAGCCCTCTGCATATAAAATTAATTAGATTTTCTATATTCCACTGGACAGGATCTATAGATTAAAGTTCGCTTTGAATTTATTAAGAGATCCATCTATGTTAAACTTGATCTTGGTTTGAGCTAAGAGTTTTCTACAGTGTGTCTAATAACTACTATTTATATAATGAACTGGACCGCGTCCGCTGTTGCTTGACAGCTAGTGGCATAATATCTTGAGTGTGTCCGTGCTTCGGAGGGCACGTAAAGCCGTCAGTCCCGGTTGTTATTGTTAGGTAGCAGAAGTTAAACCTTTTGTCTTTGGGCGGCATTAAAACTTCCGGTACTTGGATTGGCCCCTAACCCCTCTACAAATCCTCACTGGAGAATTTCAGTGTGAACTGCTGGTGGAGCAAAGTGGTGGAGTATGCTGTAGGCCTCCTCAATGGTGAGAAGAGGCCCGTACCCCGTAAACACCCGTAGTTGCTTTGTAGTGGGCCAATAAGGGGTTGATGCCAAATGCAACTGCTCAAACCTGAATGCCATGACGCTGACTTAAATCTTTGTGTGTTCTAAGCTGCCTATACACGCACACAACCTGACTGACGTAGACTGAAATCTTTGTGTGTGTTCTAAGCTAAGTGTCTATACACGCCGCGGACACACAACCCTCGCTTAACACCTTTGTTGTTGCTATAAATATACGGATACTACCTTGGTTCTCAAAAATCTGAGTTTATAAAAAGGTTAAATCCAGGTCACTGAACTATTTAAATGGTGCCATTTCCTATTTAAAGACACCGTAGGATCCCGTCCGTATATCATTTTAATAGGCATACCTGAAATGACCCGAGAAAGCGTAGGAATGGCCGAATTATTCAGAATTTGACCGACTTCCATAACACCTTGATTCGTATATTTACACAATATTAAGAATATTTTCTGCTGGAGTTTTTGGAACATTTCTCAGGTAAACGAGAATATTGCGTGAACAAGGTAGACATTTTGTTTAATAACTTCAAAATGTTTATCTTTTAAAGCTGTCTTAAAGGTCGCTAGAATGATTGTTTTGTTGATAAATAATGTTCTTCATGCGACGACTTGTAAGGTGCAATGGTTACATGCCGGACTGCCAATCGAAGGGCCCTGGGTTCGATTCTCAGCAAGGTGAATTTGAATGATGATTTGTTTTATGTATTTGTAGGTATTATATATTTATTATATATACATGTTATTTAGTAATCTTTTTATTTTAAACCCTGATAAAAACTTGTACTATTGTTTTATTTCATATATCAGTTCACTGCATTTTTCTGATATTTTTCTTTTGCTTAGCATTTTTTTATTCATTTTAAGGACTGTCACTGAGCAACCACATACATCAGTAAGGAAAAACATACAATAACATACACTGCCACGACATTGAATGGTATAGGCAAAGGCAATTGATGAGGCGAGACGAAACGCATGTAACGAGAAGAGAGAATGATATGAATGTGGATGGACGAAGGGGACGAGGACAGCCAAAGAAAACATGGATGGATTGTGTGAGAGACGATATGAAATAAAAGGGAGTCACTGTAGAAGAATAGAATAGAAGAACATATTGCTCCGACCCCAAATAAAATTGGGAAATGGATAGGAAAATGATGACATAGTAGTTCTAAATGTCAGTCCAACAACAACTAACAGGACTAACTATCACTAATAATCCCCTCCCAATCCTTAAACTTACTAACTAACCAACTAAATGTTCTAACACCGTCTCCTAAACGGACTAACTATCCTGGTCCCCATTTGATTCGTTGACGACGACGGCATGGGTGGTGCTGCATTCTCCTTTGTTACCTAAATCCCATCAAAAATTGAGTCTCCAAACTCACTTAAAAAGTGGAAAGTTGTCATGTCATGTCGGCTTGTAATATCCGGAGGTTACCCAACATTTTATATATTTTACACAAAACCAACTTTACCTGCTTCCTTTCAACAATGAAGACGTAATTATAAATCCACAGTTTTAAATTACTTTTACAGAATTTGTAATTTTAATTGAAAGTTGTTAGGAGTTGTTTCTAAGTTTTATAACCTATAAAGAAAGGTTTTTATTGCTCAGATTACCAAGTCTGCTTCAATTTGAAGTTGCTTCTTTCAAAGAAACTTTGTCATTGGTTTTCATATAAATAAGAAACTGAAAGTTTTCGGAAATAATAAAAAATTAATTACTTGTTGTAACAGTATTAGCCTATCGTACCTAATAATAGGTATTTGTTTAAAGTTTATTTATATATTTAAACTTTATTATACCAAACTCAACGTGGTACAAAAAGATAAGCATTCTTTACCAGTCAACCGTTGGTCAAAACAGATATCAGCAATGGCGGTATGAAACATACAAAGATAAAATAACACAAGTAAAACGGGAATGGAAAATAAGCAAAAAATAATGATTTATAATTTTCGAAACGATTGGCCCCGCCGTACCTCAGACTGTTGTGTTTCGGGCGTTTGCACACCGTGTCCATACATTCCGAGTATTTTTAGATAATTTTGATTGCCATTTTTGAATTAATTATCGTGTAGAATTTTGACTTTATATTTTTAATCATTACCTATGACAATGTTCTTTCATGTCCTCGAGTATGTCAAGTGAAAAAAAAAACACCCAGTATAAACATCGTGTTTTCTATCATACCCAGTCTCAGTTCAAACAGACAGACACTCGTTCCTCATAATAACAGATTAGATGAAAGATACTGCACAACTGAGTATGACGTCATGTGTACGTGACGTCACGGAAAACATTAGCTTTTATCTGCAATAGAGATTGTGAGCGCGGGCAAATTTACTCCACGCGATTGGATTCAGACATTTTGAATTTAAGGGTTCTGTAAAATGTAAATCGATATATTTATATATCGATACAATAATATATCGATTACCTAAAAATATGCAGAGTTACTGCTTCTAGTTTTTGCTCAGGATCCTGTGAATATATCACGTTATGAACTTACTATAAGTTTTATCTGAAAGTGTTTATACTTAATATAATATATAAACGCAGTAAATCTATAATATTATATAAAAGCGAAAGGACACTCACGGGTTTTAGTTAATACTAATCTTTTTTTCGCCAATTTAGTTACTCAAAAACAGGTCTCAAACTTTTAATAGCTCACAAATGCTCTAACCGCCCACCGAGATTTGTCAAAAACGCCATTACAATAAAATCCCGGCAATTCGCTAGCGGGATCCTTGTTTTTCGCTTCCTATTAATTAGGCATGCATGTTTAGGATACTACGCGGGCGTGTGTTCAACTATACGTTGGATATTTTATTTATGTGGGAGAGACGAACGAGGAGCTATGCATTTTATTAGTCAGGATTTCTCAAACTTACGAAGGGCATTTTGACGAAAGGTTATTAATAATTAAATTTTTATTTTAAAGATATACATAAATGATTGGACATGTGTTTTAAAAATAGCTTTTTATTTATGTATATCTTATGTCAAGTGTTGGCAAAAAATGTAACAAAAACTCCTTGGGAGTTTCTTGCCGCGCACTAGTTTTTTTCGAAAAGTGTTAGTAAAAATCAAATTTTATTGCGTTAAATATGTACTGATCAGTATTTACGTCTAAAATATCTCTGTATACAGGGTATTCTATGGATGGATTTCAGAATTTACTTTACGTCTAGTCTTCGTGTGAGATTTACAAAATTTCTTTAAAAAACAGAATAATATAAGGTACTATATTCAAAAAGAAATAGGCACAAAGAACTAGGAATAAGAAATAGGTACTAATGATGTTTATTAATAAGGTAGACTCTATACGCTATTTCGGTTAATTTTACAATTTAGATTCTGCGGTCCCCTACAATAAACTTATGTACCCCCAGGGGTACGCCCAGAGGGACGAGTACCTCACTTTGAGTAACCCTGTATAAATCAAACAACAAGTAATTATAATTGCAAAATCTATCTCAGTCCTATTCTTTTTTTAGAATTTAGAAGTTGTTTTATTCATTAAGATGTTCAAAAGAAATAAAATTAATTTTCATTGGGTCTATAAAGGAAACCGCTGTGAAGAACCTACTCACAAGAGATTAACATAAAGTTCTCACAGGTGTGAAGTATTTACAAGGGAGAATGCGAACAAGTATAATGGAACGCAGTTTCCAATACGTATAATGACATCATCAACCCAACAGGTCACCTCACACCTCAATTATGATTACCCGTGTAATCATAATTGAGGAGGCTTAGAGCATACTCCACCAGTCAGCTGCAGTTCAGATTGGTGGAGGGGTTAGTAGCCCAAGTGTCGGAAGTTTTTATGCCGCCCGAAGGCCTTCGACATGGTTTAACGACTATTAGTATTATTACAACCGGGACCGCCTGCGTGCCGAGTCGAAGCGTGGACGCGCTCAATGTTTTTTTGCCACTAGCGGTCACCCATCCAACTACCGTCCGCGCCCGCTGTTGCTACAATCGACAGAAGAACAACAGAAGAATAACGGATGCCGTCACGGGCCATGATCTTAATTCATATCAATTTGCTAAGGAGAGTTTTGGGTTGAACAGGTGAACTCCTCAAGAGTAAGAGATGTAAATCAATTTTGCATTCAACACAATCTCGTTCAGTTAGTTAATGAACCAACAAGAGTCACTGATCACTCTCAAACAATTTTAGATTTAATTATGACAGACAGTGTTTCGAAATGTAAAAAAATTGAGATAATACATAACCGTTGCCTTAGTGACCATGCTTTAGTGCTGCTAGATTTCAATAGTAAAAAACCAAAATTGAATAAAAAAATCAAAGAACAAAGATCCCTAAAAAACATAGACATGGAGCTATTCAGACAAGACTTGAGGATGATTCCCTGGAATAATATTTATACTTTAGACAATTTAGAAAACATAATCGAAACATTCAACCTGTATATTACCAAGATATTTGACATTCATGCACCAACACGGAAACTGATCATAAGGGATAAGCCAAAACCATGGATAACCGGAACGATTAAATTTATGATGGCGCTAAGGGACGAGGCACTTTTAAAAGCACAAAAAGATAAAAAAGACACGTCAAAAGATTATTATAGAAGCCTAAAAAATCTTGTAACTGCAACCACGGAAAGAGAGCGAAAAGCCTATTTTAACTACTTCATAAATAAAAACCTGGAAAGGCCAGCGGTTTTGTGGCATAATTTTAAAAACACAGTACAGCTCAAAAACAATCCGACAGATTTGATACCGGAAAATCTTAACGATCCTGAGAAAATTAATAGCCATTTTTTGGACTTACCATCGTGCGGCAACATTCAAATACAAAACAACGCCTATTATGGTGGGAAGTTTTCGCAGGATATCTCCTTAGAGTTAAAGCCGACGTCTGAAAATGAAATTAGGAAAATAATAGGCAATATTAAAACGAAAGCTGCCGGATACGATAATATAAACATTGATATGATCAAATTAACATTGGACGAAACCGCGCCTATAATTACTTGGATAGTTAATAAGTGTATTGCAACCGGTACAGTTCCGTCTTGCTGGAAGAAAGCGATTGTCCGGCCTATCCCAAAGAGTAATACAGTGAACGAATTGAAAGATTTGCGGCCTATTTCAATTCTACCTGTACTATCGAAGGTACTGGAAAAAGTAGTATTGGAACAGGTCACAGATTATGTAGAGAGAAATAATATAATTCCAAAATTTCAATCAGGCTTTAAAAAAGGTCATGGTACAGAGACAGCTCTACTCCACGTGACGGACGACCTAACTGAGGCTTCAGACAAGGGCTTGAGCAGCATTATGGTGCTCCTAGACTATTCCCGTGCTTTTGACTGTCTTCGTCCGGAACTACTTTTAAACAAGTTAGATTACTATGGATTCTCAGAGAGTACTTGTCGCTGGTTCCAATCATTTCTAACCAACAGAGAGCAGATGGTAACAACAGTAGATGCAGAGGGTAAAAAGAGTTTCTCTGCCTTCAAACCTCTCCATCGAGGTGTTCCGCAAGGATCACTGCTCAGCCCCATTCTCTTTTCCATTTTTACAGCAGATCTACCGACACAAATTAAGCACTGTAAATACCACCTTTATGCAGACGATACTCAATTATATTATTCATTTAATAGCAAAAATACGCGAGAGGCTTTTAAAAAGGTCAATGACGACCTTAATACAATTTATGTCTGGTCTTGCAATAATTCGCTTGTTCTGAATCCTATTAAATCGAAAATGTTAGTTTTTGGCACGAAGAGGCAAATAAAAAATGTCTTGGACTGTGATAATAAGGTTGAAATCAATGGTGTAGCTTTGAAGCAAGTGAGTTCTGCGCGTAACCTAGGCCTTATATTAGACGGACAACAAACATTCGTAGAACATATTAATAATAAAATAAAAACTGCATTTTTCAAACTGAAAACACTGTATAAAATAAGACCTTATATTAAAGAGGAGCTACGTCTTCTTTTATGCGAGTGTTTGGTGCTGTCTCAGTTTAATTACTGTAGCAATGTCTTTGGCCCAAAAATAAGTGTTAAAATGGAAACGGCGATACAGCGGGTTCAAAATGCTTGTATCCGTTTCTGTTACAATGTCCCTAAAAGGGAACATATTACACCCTATCTAAACAAAAAAGGAATACTTAATATGAGGGCTAGAAGGGATCTTTATTTTGCTTCAAGTACACATCGAGTGATTTGGAATAAAAAACCGGAATATCTATATGAAAAACTTCATTGGATAAAAAATCTTTCAGACAGAAGCTATCGCTCTAACACACTAACACTTTTACACACACCAGTTCATAAAACAGTTAGATTCAGGGGCTCGTTCAAGTTTGCTGCAGCGAGAATCTGGAATGACTTACCTCCACCGTTAAGAAAACAAATGACCACAGATTGCTTTAAGATAAAATACAGAGCAGCTCTACTAAAGAGACAACTCGCTGCAGAAAACATTACGTCTTCTTACAGTAAACTCCTGAATCTAAAACAGTTTTTTTGAAAAAGAAAAACACACACACACAAACACACACATACACACGCGCACACTCACTCACACACACACACACACACACACACACACACACACACACACACACTATTAAATTGTAAATGTATTAAATGGAACTAATTGAAAATGTATGTCTGAACTGTTTTTTAATTTATGTCATTTAATTATATTCTTTGTTTATTTAATAATTCAATTTGATTTAATTTATTCATTATATTTTATGTTTTTTTGTAATGCAATAATATTAATTAATTATTTATTTATTTGAAATAAATTTTATTATGAAGTTATAAGATACGGAAGCCAAAATGTTTACTTTAATGTCTATTATTATTCTAAACTCGAATTTTTTTTCTATCAAGAGATATTATGTAAAGGTTACTCCTTAATTGTAAATCGGCGGGAATACTTACTTGCTCCCGCATAATATCTAAGGGACAAGGGTGTGACTGAAAAACAGCGCTGCGCGGGATCTTGATCCTGTGTCAGCCACAAAGGCTGAGTCACGTCCTTTTGCCTTACTAATTAACTTTTTTTATGTTAGTCTCTCTGCATCCTTGTAATTATGTGTTAGTTATTGGCAATAAATGATTTATTATTATTATTTTAATTTTCTTTTTTCTCAGCTCTAGGCTGGTTTTTATCTACATTTACGGGCCAGAGCCAAGTAAATGTAGAAGTTAGATTTATTTATATTGTGTGTGTGTGTGTTTCATCGGCGTCTATTTGTAAAAACTTCCTGACAATTCTGCAAGTATTTAAAATGGCGGCTTTTTGAAGAGTGATATAGAGAGTTTCTTTCAGGTCAATCAGCTTAAGACTATGGTGAAGATGTTTGGGTATCACACCAGTAGTAGAGAGAACTATCGGAACTACGTAAACTTTATTCTGCTTCCAAATTCTGGTTATTTCATCTTTGAGCTCTATATATTTATTGATTTTTTCGGTTATAGTTTTCTGTAAATTATGGGTGTTTGGGACTGCTATATCTATTAGGTAAGTAATTTTATTAGTTTTATCTTGCAGGGTTATATCTGGTCTATTGTAGTGGATGGTCCTGTCTGTAAGGATAGCACGATCGTAGTAGATTTTGTGTGTAACATTTTCTAAAAGAGTTGCGGGTGAGTATTTATAGTACGGAGTATCTGTATTTTGTATAAGATTATGTTTTAGTGCTAATTTCTGGTGAACAATATTAACTATCTGATTGTGTCTATAAGTGTAGTCTGTCTGTGTGAGTGTTGTGCATGCTCCGGTAATATGTTGAATTGTTTCGGGCTGTGTGTGACATTTGCGACATTTATCGCTTGTAATGGATGCGTCTTTAATAATATATCTCCTATAATTCTTGGTGTTTATTATTTGATCCTGTATTGCTATAATGAAACCTTCTGTTTCAGGGAACAAGCTGCCTAGTGTTAGCCATTTATTAGATGCTACAGGGTCTATATGCGTTTGTTGTAGGTCATGAGGGTGTCGTCCATGAAGGGTTTTCTTTTTCCAGTTTTCTATTTTACGCGCTTGTGGATCTCTATTGTCAATACGTTGTATGTTAGTTACATTTTCACTAAGATTTAATGGAGTAAAGTTGTAGTCGTTTTGGGATATGGCTTTATGGATATTACTAGTAAGGGACTTTGTGTAAAAGAATGATTTAAGATTATCAATTTGTTTCTCCCATAGATAATGGATGTCAATTAAGCCTCTTCCGCCATTGTATCTTTTCACGGTAAGTCTTTCTACGGCAGACTTAGGGTGGAGATAGTTATGTTTGGTAAGTGTAGTGCGTGTGATTCGTTCTATATTTTCTATGTCTGTATTCGACCATTTTATTACTCCGAATGAATAGGTAAGTATTGGAATAGCGTAGGTGTTCAATGCTTTTATGAGATTTTTTCCCGAGAGTTGTGTATTACATATAGCGTTCATTCTTGCCTTGTATTCTGTAGTCAATGTCTGTTTAATTTGTGTATGCTTTAGTCCTTTTAATTGTTTATATCCTAAGTATTTATAAAGATCTGATGGTTCCATTGCTCGTATCGTCTTATTGTCCCCTATCTCGTGATCTCCAGGACGGACCTTACCTTTTATTATATGCAACGTCTTACACTTATCTAGGCCGAACTCCATATTTATATCTTTGCTAAATTCATTTGTTGTGTTTATTAGTTGCTCCATTTGTTTTTGTGTTTGTGAATATAGTTTTATGTCATCCATGTAAATTAAATGCGAAATGGTGGTGTTTTCTGTTGTGGATTTAAGGTTGTACCCAGCACGGCAATCACGCAATAGGTTTGACAGCGGATTTAGTGCGAGGCAAAACCACAGGGGGCTAAAGGAATCTCCTTGAAAGATACCTTTCCTAATTGTTATCTGTCGAGTAGTTATTGTATTATTTCTGTAATTTAACTGCAGCGATGTTTTCCAGTAAGTCATTAGATTACTCATAAAATTTATTATTTTTGAATTGATCCTATAAAGATGTAAAACATGAATTAACCAAGTGTGTGGAACGCTATCGAAAGCTTTTTGGTAATCTATGTATGTACAGTGTAGGTTTCTGTTTTTTTTGGTGGCATGTTTATGAATTGTGGAATCTATGATTAATTGTTCTTTGCAGCCCATGTGCTGTCGTCTGCATCCTTTCTGTTCTTCGGTCATAATTTGATTGTGTTCAACATGTGCATTAATTTTCCTGGCTAATGTTGATGTGAGAATCTTATATATAGTGGGTAGGCAAGTAATTGGTCTATATTTAGAAGGTTCTAGTGAATGTGAGGTTTTCGGTAGCATGTAAGTTATTCCTGTTGCGAAGAATTCTGGTATGTTCTGTTTCCCTAAGATAATGTCCGTTAGGTTTTTTGCAAGAGATTTATGTAATGAAGTTAATTTTTTATACCAGTAATTATGTATTTTGTCGACGCCAGATGCTTTCCAGTTATGAAGTGTAGACGTAACATCTGTAATATCTGTTTCTGTAATCTCACTAAAATACATTTCTTGTATTGTATTCCACCTATTTTCTTCCTGTGTTATCCAATACGCCTTATCGTTATGCTGAGCTTTTTCTTCCCAAATCTTGGCCCAAAATTCTTCTAACTGTATCTCCGTTGGTAGTTCTAAGTTTTCTGTAGTAGTGTTGCTAGTTTGTCTCAGTGAGTTTCTGTAGAATGCTTTTTCATTTTTATTAAACAAAATATTATCATTTTTTCTCTGTTGTGCCTTCTTATATCTTCTGAGTCTGTGTACTTTTAGTGCTAATTTTTGTTTCAGAGTATCTAAAAATTCTTCAGGTTTACTATTCTTGTTTTCGTGTCTGGTGTGTATGACTTTTCTTTTAAAAATTTCCTGAACTTTTTTAACTACTTTCTTGGATCTGTTATTATTTATATACTGTGTTAGTCTTCCACAATCTGCTCTGAGTTTTTCTATATCTTTTTCTAGTCTTTGTTGCCATGGAGGTTTATAATTATTTTTTGGTCGTATGTTAATTGTTTGCTCAGTGATTTTGTAATTTAACTCTTCAGCTATAACGACAGCCGTGCAATATATGAGTGTATGTACATCTACAAGTTTGGTGTCATTTGAAATATACTGTGGTAAAATATCATTATTAAATAAATTAACTAGCCGAGTTAATTCGTTACTATATTTTAATTTGGGCAGCTTTGGGCGAACCGTTGGGTCCATTCCAGAGTATTCTATTAAAATCGTTTTTAACTTATCATGTAGTTTTAGGGTGTGTGTTAGAGGGTTGATTTCTACTAAAATGTCTATATCATTTTCTACTACCACAGTTACACAGTCAGTTTGGGCATAGCTATGTGATGTTTGTGTAGATATATGTAGTGCTTCTGTATATGTGTGTTTAAGTGTTTGTGGCATATCTGTGTCATGTGTCTCATCGATATGAGCGTTTGAGTGTACTTGTAATTGTGGTATATTTTCTAGTTGGTTACATGTTAGTTTGGAAGGTACATCATCTACTAAATCTGTGTTTTCTTGTAGTTTTATTCTTACTTCTTCTTTTATCTGATTTATTGTATTTATGGGCAGAAGTTTGTTTCTAATTATCGTTCTCCTCTGGTCTGAGATTCGCTGTTCAGTGACTTTAATTTCGGGATATTTTCGAGTGAAAAGTTCAAATAATTGTTTTCGATAAGTCGTCATGTCTGTCTCTAATTTTGTTATATAGTAATAAGTGCGCATGATAAATGTGTTAACTTCCTTACTCCAGCTCATGCGCACTCTTGGTTTCCCAGCCTTGGTGGACGCAGGTAAAAAGGAATTCACCTCCTGCGCAACACTCAAGGTTGGGGTTGGTGCTTCGCATGAGATATCGTCTGCGAAAGACACCGGTGATGGTATGTATGAGGCTGTAGATGGGCTATAGGGATCATCTATTGAAATGGGTGAATTTGAGTTACTGTTACTATTGGTTTGTTTGGCTGTAGTATTTTCGGGAGACCCGGAGGGAGCCCGCCTATTCAACTCCTCTCCGCTGACGGTTCGCATGCTGAAACACCCAGCGTCAGCTCCAGGTGTGCCCCGGCGATTGCCCCCGGGAAGCGGCCCTAAACGTTTACTCTTCGATCTCGTCTCCATATTAAATGGGTCGCCAATACCGTGTTAGCCGTGCCAGTAATTTCTTATCACGTGTCCGCCCCCCACGTGAATCAGGTGTTCGATTCGGACGTACGGTTGGACTTTAGGGGGCTTATTATTATTATTATTATTATTATTATTAATCTTCATCGCATCGTCTCCTCGTGTCCGTTGTCCGTCCATGTGTTTGAACATGTCTTGTGTGTGTGGTTGTGTGTGTGTGACAATAAAACCGAGAAAGGCACAGTAATTACTAAAGGAATTTCTTTCGCTAACGGTAGCAGAACTAAGCAAAAAAAAAATTTTTCTTTAAATTTGTTTTATTGTAGCATTTGTTTAGAATATACATAATACAATATTTACAACCTTAATTCCATGGAATTCCTACTTATGTACATAAGTCGTAACAAGTTCTACTCTCGGTCCGTGAAACTTGTTCTTAGCGTGTGCGGTACTTTTTGCGCCCTCCGCATTTTATAAATACCTCTATCATCGGCCGAGCATATTTATCTACCTTTGTTGTTAGACTCTCTTATTTCTTATCGATGAGAACTTGGTTTTCTTAAATTGATGTCACTTGACCCAAGGCACTTCTGGAACCAAAATATTTTAGCCTTTTAACTTTGGCCGTATTATAGCGGCGTAGGATAAGTATCTGACTCCAATTTTTGCCGGCAAACTATATTGTCGTAATAGATAAAGAAAACATAACATTATATGTATTTATGAATATTATTATCAAGTAGATTACTAATATTAATACTAATATTATCTTTCCGTGAAGCATGCCTGGCTTGTTGTGCCAAACGACTCGTCGTGTGCCGTCTGGATGGGTTTGACACACTTTCTTTCTTTCCTATCTTCTATCTCTCTTCTATCTTGGCCAATAATTAATTGGTAAAGCCTTTTCTGCTGATGATGGACGTCATTGACTCCTCACCATCGAACAGTGATATTTTTCCCGCATTTCTGTTGCAGTACAGGAATCGGCAATAATGCGGCTTCCCACTTATTTTTCCGTCGACAACTCATTGGTGATGCCTTCGGTGTTAGTGTTGGCAATGGGCAACGGCGACCACCGATTCCCTTACCATCAGATAGCTCGTCTACTCGTTTGTCTGGTTATACACAAGAATTTTATTATGTTACGGGTACTCACGATATGTATTTTGGTACGCCGATATTTCGATCCAGTTGCATGGACCGTGGTCACGGCTGAACTATCAGCGAAATATCGGCGTACCAAAATACATAATTATCGTGAGTACCCGTATCATAATAAAATGTGTACAATCCGCGATTAGTTAAATTTAAATTCATACACACAAGAAATTTAAAGCAACAGCCAAATTAAAATCACTGGGAGAAATCACAAACAAAAAGTACTTCTAAACTCCGTAGTCTTGTATTAGAAATACAGGAATTAATTTACATATTATTACTATTGGTACAAGCAATTCGTGATCAATTTAAGTTGGAGTATTTGCCATTACATATGCAGTAAACAGAGGCTGGCTATAAAGGCAGCCATTCACTATCCGTATCATCCGTTAATCCGTTCCGTCTGCCCGGTAGGCCGATGTGACGCAACGCGCAATGCATTCAGATATTCTGTCTTTAGCCAAGAGGTAATCGCTTCTCAAACGGGCTTTATTAGTAAACGTTGGTTTGTATATTCGACAGCGATATTTGGAGCCAACAAATAAGCCGCAAGCATTCTTCTAGAAGGTCCACTGGCTATTAGAGGGATTGAACCTCTTAAGGGTTTTAAGATTTTTATTTCAAAAAAATATATCAACAGTAACTGATTACCATCGCCTAAGGACATTCCGGAGATCAGCGATTATTTATAGATGCCCCGGCCTAGAATAATGATGGATGGATGTTTACTGTTATTGTTTACCTCCCCAATTTAACTGAAACACACAAAAATATTTAATGGGTAAAACGTAGCGACCCCTGAAGACCCCACAGGTTGAACCAAAAGGTATTTCAGCTAGTAATAATTATAGATGTATAGAATTACCTCTGCCGACATTCATATTGCAAACTAGTGGTAGGGGAGCCCAAGAGGGGATTTCGGGATTTACAGAAGCGCGGCAGATTAATATACAGGGCGATACCCTGTACCCGGTTAAGTAACTCCACCAAAAATGAGCCTCATATATAAGGCCGCCCGTGAAGGATACAGGATCAGATTAGTAAAAAAAAATTGATCATCAGACATTCTCGAGCGCGTCAGATTAAGGTAGGGTGAGTTAATTACCTCCTAAAAAGTGTATATTCCACTAATCTGACAATTTGAGAGTGACGCAAAGAAAGGGGAGGGCAGCAAAGTTGTAAAAAAAAAACGTCATCTTGACATTCTCGAGCGTAGTTAATTTTTTTTTTATTTTGAAGGAAATAATTCAAGAATAACGAAAAATATATAATCTGACGATTTCCGCAAGCCGAAATAACAAAAAAATCGTCGATAAAGTTAAATGCGTGCAGCTGCGTGATGCCTATATTTCCTTCTCCGCGTTTCTATTCCTCTCTCACTCTTTCTCTATCTATTACTCTCTCACTCCGTCCCCACTCTAGTTTCTGCTGTCATGACGCCATCACCATATTCCAGCAAAAATTTTTTTGAAAGTGGTTTTTTTGGAATAACTTTTAAACGGCTTTATCGATCAACTTCAAAAACTAATCCGCCCTTGAGCTTGAAAAACCACGTCGATCGCCACCAAGTTGGTCAAAATCGGTTGATTCGTTCGAGAGATATCGTGAACGAAAGAAACCCGAAAAAGTATTTTTTCGGGATTACTCCGAAATTTTTTGATTCGATCAATTAAAACTTGTGATTACTTATGAGGATGATATAACTGCGTCGAATGCCGCCAACCGCGTGAAAATTGGTTGATCCATTCAAAAGTTATTACGGTTTGAAAATTCCAAAAATAGTGTTCTATGAAACTTCCATCAGACTTTTGAGCTGGGAGAGTTCAAATGCATAGAAATATTATTTCTTTGAACTCCGCGAGCTCAAAATAAATGTCATAAGTACAATTTTAAGCGCCCAGGAATGGAATTAGCGGGAAATTGCAGGGATGGCCTTTAGGGTGAACCGTTTTTTTGTCAGATTAGGAGAATCCCTCTAGATAATCGTCAGATTATGAGACAGTACGTTTAGAACATAAAGATGAACCATATATATCTTAATCTGACGCGCTTGAGTATGTCAAAATGGCGAATTTTTTTTGCATATTATGAGAATGGCCACGAGTTTGCGTCCCATCGAAATCGTCAGATTAGTGAATGAGAGCTTATTTTTGGTGCACTTAACACTCCCTTAGAAAATCTGACGCGCTCGATTAAATTTTTTTTTTTTTCATTTTCAACCCTTACATACAACCACCCCCACCATGCAAACGGTCAGATTAACATACGTACATTATTAAAAATACGTAGGGCATTGATGCTATCAATATCTGACGCGCTCGAGGATGTCCATGCATCAGTTTTTTTTTACATATTTAAAAATCTATAGCCGCTTCCCCCACCGATGAAAAGGTATATATTATATAACATTTTTTTCTTCTTATCATCTAAGCTTTGCAACCCAATAGGTCTCTGTGACGCTCGAGTAAATCCCCATTTAGCACCACGGGCTCCCCTACCATAGAGCGATCAATCAAAACATTGGCAATGTACGGTTGGCAGAATAACGCAACGTGTCAGTTCGGATAATGAATGGGTTGCTTAAGTTAGTTATATATTTAATTAGGCTTCTTTTACTAATTTGGTACCAAGTTTATGATTTAGTTGTTGTACGTAGTTAAATATAAGTGTATCAGTTATCGCAGAACTAACCATTGAATATATAAATTGAATTTGTTTATCATCCGATCATCATCAACATCTTATTATTATAAAAATGTTAATGACATCAGTTTTGTACTTTGTCAGCATTGTCGCGTAGATTCATCTGTTGACACATTTTTACGCGTATGTCAGAGAGAAAATGTGTAAGCAGGATAAAAGAAATTTATAAATAGAATTTCTAAAATGCTCTCAATGTAACAAGACAAGATATAATATAAAAAAACGTGGAATGTTGGTGTTCGAAATTACTATAAAGGGATCTGAAACACGGCATGGCATGGGCAGTTCAGTTTCGGAAGCGATTCCGGAAGGAGGAAATGAAGCAGAAAAAGAAGAGGGAGAAGAAAGGAAGAACAGTAAAGAGGAGTGAAGTGAACAGTGTCATTTCACAGCACAGTGTTAAGAGTGTAAAGTGAAGTGCGAAGTGAAATGAACAGAGTCGTTCCGCAGTACAGTGTCACGAGTGTTACCCTGTGGCTACAATTAATACACCACCTATTGGAACTGGCTTTATTTCTTTCCTATCCCTTACCCACTCCTGTGGATGTGACAGTAATCTGCATATTTTGCTGATAACGTCACGTTTGACAGGTCGAACTGTGCTGCTAGAGTAGTTAGCATCATTGCAACCCATAATCGGTTTGCGGATTCAGTGTGAAAAGGTAGCCTTCAGACAAGCAGACGTCCAGAGTTACTTCCGCATTTATAATGTTATTAGGGTTTTTAGCCATGATTTTAAAACCCCGAACAAAATGTTTTCTTTTCAATACAAAACTCTCTTTACAATAAATAGAACAAACGACGCAACATCGGAAACGACTTTATAGCAATCGATGCGGACGATAATTTCGTTTCTACTTACATAATAAAAGCGTCGTCTCGCCTGATTTCAATCTAATTTGGCTCTTCGTGCCGGAAGCTGTAGCGAGGCATCATTTTTTATCATCAAATCATATTACACTGGAATTTTTCAATCGCGTTTCCATTTATTCATGGTTGCGAATATCAACTAACAATATTTGGTTGTAGAAATGAACCATCGTCAACCAACGTTCTCGGTATGCAACTTAAAAAAAAACTTCAACGGTTGCACACTCATACTTCGCTACATTTCCTGTGTCGTGGATAGCAAGGACAACTTAGACCTGGGAATCGAACCCGGAACACCCACTTACTTCATGGCCTACTGATGAGCTTCTTGAACTACTGATGTCCAAGGGCTGCAATAACCTCTTACATTCAGGGCCCCTGCCCCAGTCCTCACACGTACCTACCAATGACCTGACGAACTAAAATTCATAATAAATAAAAAAAAAAAAATCAATATTTAAAGGCACCTTAGCGAAACGGTGGTAAATGCAAAAAATTGACGTTCATAAGTGTATGCATCATACCTACATGAAATAAATGATTTGAGTTTGAGTTTGAGTTTGAAAATAACACCCTCTGCTAACTGAACAAACCATCCTATTCCTGATTTGAGACTTGTTCTGGATCGGTCACAGTTGTCAAGGGCGACACCGGAAGAGTGGAGCATGATAATTTCCATCTTATCCATAAGAACCTGTCCAGTCATCTGTAATATCTCATAACTAAAAATAACAAAACTGAAACAGCGTAAATTTCCTACTCCTTAATTCAGTAAATGTGCTCGCTGTTAATTGATGATAGAAATAGGTCAGACGACAAAATACGCCATATCCCTTCAGTCTTTTATCCGCGAAAGTGCCCTTAATCAACACATTAATACGCAACCTTTGAACAAAACGCACCTGTATCTTTCCACACCCTTTCAGCGGAATATTTTAGATAAGTATGCCGTTGTACCCCATGTGTTCCATTAGACATTACGGAATATTCGGGCCAATAAAATTCAAAGGGATCTTCGTCTGGAATTCCACGGAAATGGTTCTTTTGTAATGGATACTTGAAACACTTATTAGGGATGTTAATAAAATATACATATAAGTAGATGTACTTACCTTATCTTAGCTGTTAAAGCAGGTTTTGTTCTGCAAATAGGTAATAAGTTAAATATATAAATGAGCGCTTCAAAGCACCTGTACACACAGGTGATTTGAAGCGCTCATATTATGAGTAACCAAGGGATATACTCCAGGCCTTTTAAGACAAAGGAATGACCAGTGCCCACTAGTGGTCTAGTAAATAGAAGCTATCCGTGAAGGATTAACTTTGTTTTCATATTTAAAGCATTTTGCAGATATCGTTTGAAGTCCAATTATAATTTAATTTAATAAATTAAGTAAAACATTCATTTTATTACAATACTTTCACATTGCTGGGCTCAAGTATCCTTTCATGTCAGATACAATATTGGTCGACATTACAAAACTTTGAGAACATTGCGGAACACTCTTAGGTACGAATGTTTCCTTGCGATATTTTTCTTCAGCCAAAATGGGTGAAAAAACTGTAATATTGAAGTTGTTAACAGTGTGGTGGGCTATGGCCTGTACCCTTCACCTTGTAAGCGGAGACACAAGCCCAGCAGTGGGACAATCATAGGTAGTGGTATTGATGAGATTCGTACATACAAAGAGACAGAGAGACAAATACTCAAACCATTAGGCTAACTAGCCTATTGGTCGTTTTAGATATTTTTTTAACCAGACTCACGTCCACCGTAGACTGGTTGGGCTATTACCAATGAATGGACCCACGTAAATCAATGTTAGCGGCGCTCACTTGAAAGTGTTTTAGTCCCCAATGAATGTAGGGTGCATTTGAGTGGCCGGGGACTATTGGGGAATTTCTTGCTTTTTGCAACGACGGGTTTACGAGTACCGATGTAAGTAGTCTTTTGTGACGAAAGTAGTTTGAGATAAGTGCATAATGATATCATCCCGTCTCGAGGCCAGCAGTGGGGTAATTGTTTATTATAGTTAACAAGAACGGCGTACAAACCAATTACACTGGTTATTAAAAAAGAACAAGATATATTGATTAAAAATAATCAATCAAGAAATCTGTTAAAATTATAGCGGATGCATAATAAAATTTTAATTATGACAAGAAAATAGAAAAGATACTTAGGTATAGGTACAAACTGTCGGTCCTGTTCTGTGTTAGTCACAGTTGTCATGGCAGCGGAATAGTGCTGCTGCATGCTCGTTTGCTATCTTACTTCTAAAAAAATGCTGCAATCGTTATGGTATTTTTCCAAACCAGCCAAAAGCAGGGCGGACTCCTAGTATTAAATAGTTAAAATACACACAACACATGATGCATTTAACTAATTATAATGATAGAGATGCAACTGAGTATGGAGTCCTATTTATCTTAGAGCGTCGCTCGGTTCAAAGCAACGGGAGTCGAGGGGCAAAGTAGACTGAGTAGATACTTAACCCTATAACCTAAGTACTTAACTAGATATTATAATTCTAGGAGATGCTCGGGGAAGTTCGACCGTATTTTTATGTAGATAGCAGTCAAATTACGTCTTCACCGATCCGCACTGGAGCAGCTGGTGGAATATGCTCTAGGCCTCTTCAGGAGAGACCCGTGCTCAGTGGGCCATTTTTTTTTACATGAGATAAGTATTAGATTGACAACTATCCTGATGGTAAGTGGCGATGAAGTCGAAGATGTTGGTCGCACTAACTTATTAAAAGCTTATTCACTCTCCTCTGCGCAGGTGGGAACAATTAATTTGATGGGTTGAAGCCAGCCAGCCGACAAATTAGCAGACGAGCCAGTGTAACATCATGGTCATAGATATCAGTAACAAGAACAGCATCACCGATACGTTGTAAACCAAAAAGGCGGTTGGTGAAGGGGTTTTAACTTTTAACCCGGCTAGCTACCATTCTCTTGTTTGAGACAGCCGTCAAAAGACTTGTGTTGCTGCTGGGGGCTTGATAGCCAGTTTTTGATGATGCTGCTGTCCATGAGCGACGGTGACCACTTACCATCAGATGGCTCGTCTGTCCGCGTGTCCATAAAATGGGCCATTTGATTGTCAGTGGTCAACGTCGGTGGACATAAGTAATACAACAATACAACAGTATCACTGATGCATTTCCAACCAAAAAGGAAGAGAGACATTCTTACCCTCACCTTTTTATGCCTTTGTTATAGAAGCGGATGACGCGCCTGGTGACCACCGCCCGTAGTAACAAGTCCCATGGTATCAGCGACGCGTTGCCAGCAAGAAGGAAGCGAGGAATTTCACGTTCGATTATAGAAGGAGGGTGATAACGCCAGGCGGGTATAACACTATAACAGTCTACCACCGAGTACCGTGGGGATTAACCTGTGGGATGCCTTGAGAGTTGCCTGGTGATCACCCGTTAGATGTCTATTGATAAAAGGTCGGCTCGTTTATAGCATTCTCGAATTACAAGAAAAAGACGTCGCTAAGAATGCCCACAAGCAAAAACTAATTATTTTTCTTCAAGCACACAAAAGTTTAAAAATAAAGCTTCATGTTAATTTAATATTAGACGCATAATGGACTTTTTATACATTAAATAATAATTTATTATTGATCGTGACTTAACCCTCGCACTGACTCACCAAACTTTAATAACAAAGTTTGATGGGTTAATCACTATATTACATGAAAAGATGATATTAAATTAATGCACGCAAAATCAATGACTACAAATTGGTCTAATGAATACCTAACATAATAATTTCACACTAGCGCGTTTAACTTAACGGCTTTTGGGTTTGTTTGGCAATTAATATGGTAAGTATTACGTAGGTACACGTTATGACCAGTCACATCGTAAACGGTAAGAGATGAACGATAAAATGGTCGCGATGACTTGTCGGTATAAAGTTTTGTCTGGATGTAAAATGGTTTTGTTATTGTATAACATTTATGGTAACACTAGTTGTCCCAGCGTACTTCGTACCGCTTTATAATTAAAAAATGTTTTGGTGATATATCGACAGCAACGCCACCTACCGGGTCCAATTGTGAATCTAAACCATTCCCAGATCCCCTTGAACACACACAAAAAATTTCATCAAAATCGGTCCAGTCGTTTGAGAGAAGTTCAGTGACATACACACTCACAGAAGAATTATATATATATTAAGATTTACAACAATGGAAAGATATTTTCACATAAAAAATATTTTCAGATATGGCTAAAACCGAAACGCAATAATATTTAAGATATATGTACATACCAAAACCTTGGCATGTCTGCCGTTAACATCTATCGGTCGTTTTATTTTCAACAACCAATATAATTAATTTGTTTTATTTTAAAGAAAAATGAGTGTTTCTATTTCTGCCAATGGTCCAATTGAGTCAATTTACAACGCCAAATCTTATGAATTTCGTAATCTAGATGAATCTGTAAGTATGCTCAAAATATAACATGCAATTAAAAGAGTTAACATAAAATTTGCTTAGAAAGCTTACCTTAGTATAATATTTTAAATAACATGTTGTTCTGTACATTTAACACTATAACACAGTCATAATCGTAAATCTATCACAAAGCCAAGAACGCTCATTGGCTCATTGGTAAAGTAACAAATACAACTTTAATTTAACAAGCGTCAAATGTCATAAATAAAACCAACTGAATTATGTATTAAACAACAGAATAGATTATACTGAAACTTTGACACCTTTTTATTTATCGCTCAGACCCAACAGTGGGACAAGTGCCTTAGCCGATCCCTATACGGCCTGCCACCTACGGCGAGGTCAAATTTAAACCATTGAACTATTTGAACTTCGTGAGTATTCGATATAAAGTATGTTATTTACTGTATTGGAAAACACTAAAATACTTTGGTCAATAGCCGACAAATTATGTTATAAAATTATTAAGGACAAAGAAAGATTTAGTCATAACTATTGATATAAACCTATGCCTTACCCATACTTGATAAAATGCTTCCTAAGCCTTCTTAAGCCGCGTTGAGAGTAAAAATTCAAGGCGCACGAGTTAGGGCGTTGACCGCTTCGCTTATTTTCATATTTAACACACTGTTGTACGTAATTCTTTGTACACTTAATTTTAATCCTTATCAAAATAAGTGAATAGAATATGAATTTTAACTATCCAAACGTTAGAAGTTTTACTTCAAATATGCGCACATCATACACATTTGATTTATTTGTGAACCGATTGTAATAAAACAAACACTCAATGTAACCTCAAGTTTTAAAGTGCATATCATTGCATCATCATCATCATATGCATAAATCTATTAAGATGTTGCCGAGATTGGCAGGCATAACGCATAAACAAACAAACAAAAAATCAAAAAATCATGTTATGGATCTATTGCGATAATAAATACCCCCAATAATAGGTTTTTTCATGTACGAGTATCTTCAATGTACGTACGTAGACATCAACGATAGTAATTAACAATGAATTTCTCATGGTTAGGAAAAGGTCGCAAACTCGCAACATAATCTACTTAGAATTTTATTTGAATCAATTTAGGGATAGGTTTGACTGGAATTGATTAGAGAGAAGTTGAGCCAAGGACGATCCAAAGAGAGATCTAATCGAAAGGCAAATTAAGTTGAAATCTATTCGATAACAAACCATATTGGATTGCGTATTAAATGCGCAGAAAAGATCAGAATCGGCTTACACAAAAGTACATTTATTTGATACTAGCGATGTAGCGACCCGCCCTCGCTTCGCTTAGGGAAACTTATTCCTTGTAACTTCTAACTTTCGCATTTATAATATTAATAGGATATTATACTACAAGGATTTACTAATTTATAATATCGTCGCGTAAATTAAAAATAAAATAAAATAAAAGAAAAAGAAAATTTGAAAACAGAATTTCTAAAATGTTTTCGGTGATAAATTAAAAATAAACGTTTGAATTTCGAATGATTGAAATTGATGGTATATAAGGCGATTCCGGTCAAAGCAGAGTCACTCGAGTCTTGGTAGCGAGTCGGGAAGCGCGCCAGTGGGAAGAAGAAATAGGAATAGTGAAGTGCCGTTTCACAGTACAGTGTCGCGAGTGTGAAGTGAAGTGTGAAGGGAAGTAAAGTGTACAGTAAAGTGTATAGTACCGTGTCGCGTGTGTTACCCTTTTACAGTGAAAAATAAAACATCATCTATTGAAGCCGGCCTTATTTCTTCCCATCCCCTACCCACGGCTGTGACAATATGTTACATATAGGTAGTATTTTCATTTGTTCTCTTAATTTTATGTTGTTTTTAAGCCGCCAAGTTTATGAGATTCCCAAACTAATAGAGTCATATAATCGAAAGAATTAAAATGATAATGCGTTTTATGGTAGCTATACATAAATTGTGATTCGACGAACATATTAACTAAATTCTTAATTTATTAGTCATTATAGTCGAATAACCCGCTGAATATTATTATGTTCAAGAATAACAATGATCTTAGACTTCGACAGTCGTCATCTATTACATGTAATAAATCTGTATCCGATTGCTGTCTGTACATGGAAGATACATTTTTTTTTATTGATTTAAGGTAGCAAACGAGCATGCAGCACCACCTTCCGCTGCCGCCCATGACAACTGTGACCGACTTAGAACAAGACTCATATGGGGACTGCGATAGTTAGTCCGGTTAGGTGACGGTGTTAGAACATTAGTTGGTTAGTTTGTAAGTATGAGGACAGGGACAGGGACTGTTAGTGAATGTTAGGGACGGATTTTGTGATATACCGCCCCTAAATGGAATGGACTAAGGGATACAAAATTATTTGGAAATAAGTAAAACATACTTTCGAGCGGGTCAATCCGAGGGAAACTAACTTAATATAATATTTTTTTAAATTTTAAATATCTACGAACGCCTTTATAATGACAAGTAAATTAAAAACGAAAAACAATGGATTTAGTCACTGTGCTGTTAACTGTTGAGGAGTTCTTTTGTATGAAGCCACTCCTAAGCGTATCTGGTCGTGTTTGTCATAAAATTGCATTTTCATCGGAGCTAAAGCAATATGCAAAATTTCAAGTACGTAGATTAAGAGGAAGTGGTTCTAATTCAACTTGCAAGTTTTGATCTGAACATACATACATACAAAGATTTAAGTTTAATAAAAGCTTGTAAATCGGTTTTAGCGACCAAAATAGATGAACTTTATGTCCTTTTGTACTTAATAAGAAATCTCTAACAATTTTAAGAGCAAAACGCTCGCAAAATTAAGAGATTTCTCGCCTCAAGCGTGCAATCTACGACAAAATGTAATTAGCGAGGATCGAAATTATTTTCGATGGCACTTTGACGACTTTATTGGAAGTAGGAATTAAAAAGTTCGCACCAGAACTCGGTTTCTTGTGTTCGATGAATAAATTATTTTTTATTTTATAAGTACCTGCATAGGACTACGCTTATTTCAACTAGTAATTTAAGTGATAAGAATAAAAGATTACTGGAATTCTTGATTGAATGACCTTACTTTTCATGTTACAAGGTATTTTTGTATTTTATTATCATACTCATTCATGACGACCCCGTAGTCTAGTTTATGAGTTTAAGGGCCAGTTTCACCGGTTACGGATAAAGTTCCGGATAGCCCTAGGAACTCAACTCCCAGATAAACTACAACTTTTGGCTTCTCAGGTAATCTGATAGAAGTGACAGAGAAAAGTGTTGGATAGGTATCTGCCAGTTCAAGTGGCTGTTAGGCGTTATCTGACGGATAAAAAATGTTTCAAGTGGCGTTTCTATAAACACATTTGGAATTTGAAGTTTTGAACTGTAGTAAATCATATTATTATAAATCCTACTATTTTCGTTCTATAATGATAAAATTATACTTGAAAATATTAAAAAAGTCGAATTGGATTATTTTGAACAAAAAGTATTTTATTAATTAAGTTTTCAAAATAATTTTCAAATGACAATAATTTACGTAGTAGTAACGAAACGCAAAAAAGCGACGTTGCCGCTCCGTCAACTGTTAAGTGGCAGATAAATTCCTAGGGCTATCCGGAACTTTATCCGGAACCGGTGAAACTGGCCCTAAATTTCTATTCTTGGTCTGCGTGTGTGCTTGTCTTTGTGTATTCTCCATGGCATTCACGACACAGGGAATCCTAGTGAAGGTGTATGAGTTTATAGTTGCTTAATTTATTTTTTATTTAAACAACTAACACTTGACAGTCATTGTTCGCCGGCTAATTGTTAAAATTCAAAACGGACAAAACTCGCCTAATTTGAATACGAGTAACTAATTCTAAGCTTTATAAAAGTTTACACGTAAATCTTTTGTTTTGTTTTCACTCACTTGTTTGGTGAAAGTTGGGATTTGTTTTAAAATTTATTCTTCTGGAAGTCCGCCATTTTGTCCCCTCTTGTTTCCGTTGTTTGAATTCCAAATAGCTTGAATTCGTTTGCTTTTTATAGCGGCCCAAAATTACGGTAATGGAGCGAAAGTTGGATTTCGAAGGAATTATTTTAATTCTGGGTGATTTTTAATTCACTTGACATACTCGAGGATATGAAAGAACATGGTCATAGGTAATCATTAAAAATATAAAGTCAAAATTCTACACGATAATTATTTCATAAATGGCAATCAAAATTATCTAAAAATACTCGGAATGGTCAACAGCTGTCTGCGCTACGTCGGGGCCGAGCGGCCGCGGTTAATGACCTTTATTGGACAAGGAGTTTAAAGTGCGTGCGCTCAGTTTGTCCACATTATGAGTTTGTATTACGTCAAATTTTAAACACCCTTTTTAATTAAATATTTGGAATGCGAATCGAATACTGAGTACTTACCCCCCATTAATATGTCAAGTGACTTACGAATCTCCTTGTATATAGGTATAACATGTAAGTATACTATTACTAACAACAACTAACAGGACTAACTATCACTATGGTAGGGGAGCCCGTGGTGCTAAATGGGGATTTACTCGAGCGTCATAGAGACCTATTGGGTTGCAAAGCTTAGATGATAAGAAGAAAAAAATGTTATATGATATATACCTTTTCATCGGTGGGGGAAGCGGCTATAGATTTTTAAATATGTAAAAAAAAACTGATGCATGGACATCCTCGAGCGCGTCAGATATTGATAGCATCAATGCCCTACGTATTTTTAATAATGTACGTATGTTAATCTGACCCTTTGCATGGTGGGGGTGGTTGTAAGGGTTGAAAATGAAAAAAAAAAAAATTTAATCGAGCGCGTCAGATTTTCTAAGGGAGTGTTAAGTGCACCAAAAATAAGCTCTCATTCACTAATCTGACGATTTCGATGGGACGCAAACTCGTGGCCATTCTCATAATATGCAAAAAAAATTCGCCATTTTGACATACTCAAGCGCGTCAGATTAAGATATATATGGTTCATCTTTATGTTCTAAACGTACTGTCTCATAATCTGACGATTATCTAGAGGGATTCGCCTAATCTGACAAAAAAACGGTTCACCCTAAAGGCCATCCCTGCAACTTCCCGCTAATTCCATTCCTGGGCGCTTAAAATTGTACTTATGACATTTATTTTGAGCTCGCGGAGTTCAAAGAAATAATATTTCTATGCATTTGAGCTCTCCCAGCTCAAAAGTCTGATAGAAGTTTCATAGAACACTATTTTTGGAATTTTCAAACCGCAATAACTTTTGAATGGATCAACCAATTTTCACGTGGTTGGCGGCATTTTACGCAGTTTTATCATCCTCATAAGTAATTACAAGTTTTAATTGATCGAATCAAAAAATTTCGGAGTTTCTTTCGTTCACGATATCTCTCGAACGAATCAACCGATTTTGACCAACTTGGTGGCGATCGACGTGGTTTTTCAAGCTCAAGGGCGGATTAGTTTTTGAAGTTGATCGATAAAGCCGTTTAAAAGTTATTTCAAAAAAACCACTTTCAAAAAAAATTTTGCTGGAATATGGTGATGGCGTCATGACAGCAGAAACTAGAGTGGGGACGGAGTGAGAGAGTAATAGATAGAGAAAGAGTGAGAGAGGAATAGAAACGCGGAGAAGGAAATATAGGCATCACGCAGCTGCACGCATTTAACTTTATCGACGATTTTTTTGTTATTTCGGCTTGCGGAAATCGTCAGATTGTATATTTTTCGTTATTCTTGAATTATTTCCTTCAAAATAAAAAAAAAATTAATTACGCTCGAGAATGTCAAGATGACGTTTTTTTTTACAACTTTGCTGCCCTTCCCTTTCTTTACGTCACTCTCAAATTGTCAGATTAGTGGAATATACACTTGTTAGGAGGTAATTAACTCACCCTACCTTAATCTGACGCGCTCGAGAATGTCTGATGATCAATTTTTTTTTACTTATCTGATCCTGTATCCTTCACGGGCGGCCTTATATATGGGGCTCATATTTGGTGGAGATACTTAACCGGGTACAAGGTATCCCTCTGTATATTAATCTGCCGCGTTTCAGTAAATCCCGAAATCCCCTCTTGGGCTCCCCTACCACTAACAGTCCCTGTCCCAGTCCTCATACTTACTAATAGACTAACCACTAGTGTTCTAACACCGTCTGCTAACAGGACTAACCATCCTAGTCCCCATTTATGTCTTGTTGTAGATCGGTCACAGTTGTCATGGGCGGCTGCGGAAGGGTGCTGCTGTATACTCGGTTGCTCCTATATAAAACCATTAAAAAGTACAGTATTGAAGTTTAAGTCAGAATATTTTATTTAGTTTAAGTTATATCCCAGTATAAATTAAAACGGTTGGATGGATGGATGGAGTTCTTTACACTGCTAATCTAAACAAAGTTGCAGAGTTAAGTACAACCAGAGTTTTAGTTTAGTTCTTGATGAGAAATTGTACTTGAACACATACGGCCGGACATTGCATCGAACTTCAAACAGTCGTTATAAATACGTCCGCGTCATTTATTTCCTGAAGCGTGTACCTAATGCTATACCTATATTAGCAAAAAAAAATATTATAGTAAACTAGTTTTGTCGGAACCAGTGTGTTACAGCACCCACCGGAATTAACCATTTGTTGCGTACCGTCATACCTGTGATTCGTGACCCCGTCTATGTCTCCCGTCTTCACCACGAAGGCTTCCGACGTCGTGAAGTATTTGGAGATGAAGACGAAGACGAAGCTCCGAGTGTTTGTCGAGACGTTGGAGTCGTGTAGCGCAGTGAGCTTCACTTCGTTTGTGGTACGCGTACCGACCCAACACCTGGCGACCTTCTTGAAGGAGCTGTGGTCGAAAGGGGTCGTGTTCAGGAAGTCGACCACCCCTAGCAGTCACCGGACCCGCGCTTCACATCGCCGCGAAAACGTGATACGTAGTTTATAGATACTTATAAGTTTATAATTGTATCCGTAAGGTATTTATGATATATGGACCTCTTTACATACATATACGTTGTATTTGTATGTATATTGTCTGAAATAAATATTTCTTATTATTATTATTTACGTTGTTAATTAACTATTTTTATATTACCCCCGCTTGAAACTCCCAACCAGCTCGTCCTATAATGCATCCGTACGTTGTAATATTATGAAGCTCTCATAATACGTTATTGCCGCAGTCTCAGACGGGACATGTACCTACCTGAACGCCGCCATTGTTCCCGCGAAGCCTTTTTTAAAAGCGCAACAAAGCCACAAGGCATGCGTACTCGTACAATCTACAATACGTGTGTTATAGCACAACGTATACAGGCTGATGTTTTAATGAGAGAAAATTAAATATTGGTTACTGTTTTCATTCAATGTTTTTTATTGCTTAATTTTAAGTTGGCATGTATTGTAAAATAATAGTTGTCATTAATATTTTTGTACCTTAATATTTTTTTACCTCCATATCGTGTCAATACTTATGTTTCTTTACTTTACGGTTACTTTATTCCACTTTTTTGTGTTCTGTGTGACTATTAAAAAAGTTTTAATACATGAATTTTTGTAGAATAAAATTAGTATTGCTTTACTATTACACTTAACTTAATATTACACATAAATATTTAGTAGCAAAGCAAGGTAAGTAGAATGGTAAACTATACTAATTTATATGTCTAATAGCATAGATACCTATCCAAATTAAACAAAATAAGGCTCTAAATCAAAGTACCTATATAACATGTTTCCATTTAAATTATGGAGAGCATAAATTATTTCACTATGTACAAATTTATAGCTAAGGCTCTTAATGAAAATATTTTTGTGGTTTAAAAATATTCAATTATTTTTAAAATAATGTAACTATTTTGTCATATACAAACTATCACTGTTATTACGAGTATTTCACACTAAGACATTAAACATACATTTATTAAACACATGCTGTATAGTGCAATAAAGCTGAGTGCAACTTGCTTTGTGTTCTATCATTCAAATATTTTCCTGGCCTTGTAACTAAAAGCTACTGTATTTTTAAAATGCTTTGTTTCATGGTAGCATTAGATGAATCGTCATTATCTCTGTTTTTACCCTTCAATTTAAACACAAATACATTTATCAATACTACCTACTGTCCTATTGCTTTCTCTCATAAGTTCACCCTCATGTAATCGAAGTGCGACTGTTTGGACTTGAGAAAAAAATCTAGGAAACTAAAACGTAAAATAATTTAAAAATGGTTAGGTTTGCATGGGGGCCAGAACCAAATCAGTCAGTAACGATGTATACTGTAACCTCCTCCAAGATCTAGGCCGACTTACCAAGTAACCCTAGTAGAACTAGTATGTATAAGCAGGTCAATTATCAAAACAATCCTCTGTTCCATAGCTGGATTCAGTGTTTCGCCCATTGAGACTGATTAGGCCATTGTTCAGTAGTTTTTAAAAGTTTAAAAAATATTGCCGCTTGGTTTGGTGAAGGTAGTTGCATTTAATGCATAACATAATATAATTGTACAACTTGGCCACGTTTCGCTATGGCTCACTGGTGACTGTAGCAAACGGCTTCCATAGCAATACACGTAGCAGATACGTTGAATTATTATTTAATATAACACGATTTTAGTTTCTCATGCCTGTGGAAACGTCCTAATAAAAAGTATATAAAAACACATACACATTTAAAATAACACTCTTTAAACTACTAACGAACATCAAATTTTGTATAGATTTGGAAATACAAAGCCATAAAAAATACAAAGCAATTAGAATCGTCGAAAAAATTTTTTCAGATAAAAAACGATTATTATTTCCACTAGACTAGTGGTGACGTCATTAAGCGTAAAAATAACGAGTGAAGCCCCCTGTACGTTGCAATAAGGCTGAGTGCAGACGTCTTTGTGCCAGATTTCTATATGAAGGGTTACATCATTTGCCTGATCATAAGGGATGGTGTACACATTTAATGGGGTAGAAAAAGATCGTCAACGGCGTTTCTCAAACAGCAAAACCTGTGTTTGACAAAAGTCAGTGTTACTGAAAAGACACAAAGAAATATAATGAAATGTCGGTGAGAGTATTTCAACTTCTATATGGACATGGACGTAGTCACGAGAAATTTTGAAGGGTGTATCTATATCTATACTTCTATATCTATACTCTATACTAATATTATAAAGAGGAAAGATTTGATTGTTTGTTTGTTTGCATCGAATAGGCTTCAAAACTACTGAACCGATTTGAAAAATTCTTTCACTGTTGGAAAGCTACACTATCCCCGGGTGACATGGGTTATATCATATATTATAAAAATGAATTGCTGTGCGTTAGTCACGCTAAAACTCAAAAACGGCTGTACCGATTCGGTTGAAATTTTTTGTGTGTTTTCAGGTGTATCCAAGAATGGTTTTGATTTACAATTGGACCCGGTAGGTGGCGCTGCTGTCGATATGTCACCATATTATTATTTGTTTATTAATTATAGAGCGGTACGAAGTTCGCTGGGGCAGCTAGTATACTATATAGTGATATCTTTTTTTAACCGGAAGTGTGTATACGTTTTCTTATTTTAAACCGTCACACGGTATCTGTCTTTTGAATGGAAATATTTATTTCCAAAATATTTTGCAGAAAACTCGGAGCAAGTTTCTACTTGGTATTATTTAAAATTATCTAACAATGTAAATAATTTACTAGAAGCTATTAGGTTTGCGAGAGAACATTTTACGTTTCATAAAAGCGAGGCAGTTACGAAGGAAGGTTTGATAAATTGAATAATAATGTAATTTCCGCTTTTTATCGAAGGTAGTATAAGTTTTAACGCAGAAAGGACGTTAAAATATACATATTTCCAAGCCACATATAATTTATAATTAACATCAAACCATAAGATTACAGAATGAAATAACGTAATCAATACATCAATATCAATCAAGATGTGATGGATTATATTATTGAAGTGAAGACTTCTTTTGCATCGTTGTGATTTGAAAGTCGATGAAACGGAAATGGTGTGAAAACTGTTACAGATAGCACTTTCTACTTATGGCTAGAATATCAAACACATATCCAAACAGTTTTATCTTTAAATAATTATCAAGTTTGTAATAACCTTTCGTCTTATGTCTTTGACTGCATGGCTGCAGCTGGGAGCAGACTGGGAGGAGACCTCGTTTTACACCTTTTTAACAACCCCATGTGCAAAGAACGGGGAACACTAACACAACTGTAACGAACACTAACTAGCACTCATTTGCTCCAAATGTCAGAACATAGGTTATAGTTTTGTCCGGAGTTCTTACACGTTGTTACACCAACTGTAAGGTGTTGTTAAACATTGTAAAGTATTTAACACTTGGTGTTAGTTTTACTAGTTGTAGTGGAACATCCGAGTGTAGTGAGCTTTAGTTTTACCATTGCGCATGTTTAACATCTTTTTATCTACCTCAATAAGTTATTTTACTCAGGATGAGTAAGTACTGGCCACTTTGCAACTTGTAATTTTAAGTTTTAGTTACTGGGGTTTCTACAAATGGTTTTCACTGATGTATAGTAATTACCTTGAGGTAAATTAGGGGTTATTTTTGGGGTCACATTTAGGTTTGTTTTATTTCAATCTGTCTACAAATATTGAAGGTATGTCAAGTCTTAATACAGCCTGGTCTACCGATATGGGATTATAGTTCTTCTAGGCCGCCCCATTACGGCGCAAAATACTTTTTGACAGTCGCTAGCTAAATTACTGAAGATGAAAAATTAAGAAAACTAAAAAAAAGTGTCGAAATAAAATAAATGTAATGTGTTCAACAAACCAACAACTTTAATAACATACTAACGTCTGAAGCTATTAAAAGCGAATTAAAAAGGTGCCTGAGAGCAAAGTCTAGGGATGGATTCCGTATAAAAAAAACTTACTGAAGGTTACAGATAGACAGAATATTAGAACCGGCTAGTAAACTGACAAGGTTGTTGCCTTCGCGTCCTCAAAATATTCATCAATAAGCTATACTTAGGCACCCATTTCTACGTTACCGAACTATTGATTTGAATGGTTTCCAATAACTTTCAGAAGTTCTGAACTACTAAGTATTAATTGCTGTAATCCGCCCACTGAGAGGTTGATAAGGTCGAGTTTTGGTATAAACAAACTGTTATTTAGTCTAGGATGGACCTAATATACCTAAATTATGTTAGAAATAGATTACCAGGCCTGCTAATTCAGTCGTTAATTAAGTTACTTTGAATAATTGTTTTGAAGGGTGTTAGGTTTAGTGAAACTTGCAACTTTAGTGTCACAAAATATGTTTGACCAGTCTCAAAACGACTGGAGTATATTTTGTCATCTGTCACCCAAACAAATAGGAGCTAGTTCTATTCAAGGTCTTCAACAAATGTCTTTTATATAAAAACTTTACCTTAAAATACGACGATCGATTAAGTTAAGCAACAGCGGGCGCAGTGGGTACTTGGATGGGTGGCGGCAAAATTTCTAGAGCGCTTCCGTGCTTCGGAGGGCACGTTAATCCGTTGATCCCGGTGGTAGGTAGATAACAATCGTCAAGCCATGTCGGAGGCCTTTGGGCGGCATAAAAACTTCAACTTCAAATAAAATTGTTGTTATGTTTGATGTGGCATATATTCTTCTATAAAATACTTAATACTTACTTCAAGTATAACAAACAAACACGGCTGCAATTCTAAAATTAATCCAATTCAAATGGAATATTGTAAACGTATGGCACAAAAACAATCATTCAAGCATTACGATACATTTCTGGTCTCACATATTCATTTACCTGCCCTCAGCTCGATGCAGCAGGTATCGTACTGTGGTTCTTATAGTAGGCTACGTAATATGGAAACGGAGTTTGTAAATAATATAGCAATTAGGTTTAACAATTACATTAGCCGCATCGGTTTTATTTGAATAAAGTTGGTGACGTCATCGCTTCCTTTTAAACCACTAATGTATTGGTGTTGCCTTTGGTGTTAATTATATCCATGGGCGGGGAAAAATAATTACCACAAAATCTTACTATCCCAAATTAAGAAGAGATACTGGTGCTGTGTTGCTAGGCCACTTGATTGAAGTTAGAGAAAACTGTAACAAGAAAATACTTTATAATAATTTTTTTGGTGTAAACGTGACGTGTGGTGAACTTCTGTGATGGGTGAACGTGAGTCACGGGAATCGAAAGTACGGTTGCGTTGATTTACTTACCATAATCATATTGTAAATATCATGTATGTACTATCCAAACTAGACGTGTATACAAAATTTCAGCTCAATCGGTTGACGATATCTGCTTCAAAATTGTATTGCAAGATTCCACCCGAACAAACATAGAGAACTACATACCTATTGCAAGTTAAATAAAAGCTTTTAAAAATAATACCTAATAAAGTTTTTTATAAAAAATGTATTACCATAAAACCCTCTGCACAAGTTCTTTTTCTTGATATAAATTTCAAACACAAGCCATTTCCATGCTAGCAAGCCTACTCCGCCGCTCAGTGCAGTAATTGAAATCGTCTGGTCAGGAAAATCTACAATAGAATTTTTACAAATGAAAATATAAAAGTGGCGACTCCACATCTAATTTCGAGGCGCTGGGAGGTGCTAATTCAGAGGTTAAATTGGTTTTTCAGTAATTCAGCTGTGTGCCAAGCTCGAATGAGTATCGATGTTACTCTGCGGTCATATCGAAATGTGCATTAACTTAATTATGTTGATCCTTATGTTGATCCTTATGTTGATCCTTATGTTGATCCTTATGTTGATCCTTATGTTGATCCTTATGTTGATCCTTATGTTGATCCTTATGTTGATCCTTATGTTGATCCTTATGTTGATCCTTATGTTGATCCTTATGTTGATCCTTATGTTGATCCTTATGTTGATCCTTATGTTGATCCTTATGTTGATCCTTATGTTGATCCTTATGTTGATCCTTATGTTGATCCTAGCAGTGATAGCCGAGTGGTCCGAACATTGCCGTTACGAAATGGGTTTGGGTTCGAATCCTGCACGCACCTGTAATTTTCAAAAATTGTGCGCTTATATAATTTCATTATCACTCCCTTTTTGAAGGAAAACATCGTGAGGAAACCTGCACACCGGTGAGTTCTCCATAATGCTCTCAAAGGTTTGTGAAGAAGTCTTGTTGAGATTTCAAATTAGTTGTTTCATGAAACTAGTTTGTGACCGCGGCGTCGCTCGCTTTGCTTTTATAAAAAATTAACGTAACTTATGATAAATTTAATAGCGTAATTACACTCGTATAAAACGAATGTAGCGATATCGAAAGTCTTATGCAAGGCTCAATACAAACGTTTCAGATATCCGAAAGAGAAAAACTGCTTTGAATTTATTATGTCTTCCTGGTATCTGGAGGTATAAAGCCATGGAAATACTAGGAAAGTATTATTGCTAGAGAAATAAACTTATTGCTATTGTTACATGCGGATAGACTCATAAGAGCTCCTTTATAAGAGTGTATAGGATTTCGATAGAATAATGCATTTTCTATTGTAATTATTACAATTGTATCAAAAAAGATTATGTTCTGGAGATTGTACGATACATAGTTATATAATTCAAAGTAGCCACTATACATTCCTGTTTTCTACGTTTAGTATATTCATTTATATCTCGAGGGTAAGGTGGGCGTGTCTCGCTGTCAGAATGGTCAGTCATGGCGTAGGATCCAAAATAATACCACTTAGGTTCAACTAAGCCTTTTAATAACTCGTGTACATAACCTTCTCGCAAAATAAGAACGGATCGCGCAGATACACACGGATTACAAATAACCTATCAAGTTACTTTCGCAAAATCACAATTAATTGCTCTGATATACTCGGATTACAAATTAACGAAACAATATTGGAAACGCAGCGATTTCGATATCACGTGGACACGACCGTTCTCAACGACGTTCCGAATCTGAATGCCCCATCGCCGCAATGGCTACCGTCCACACTGTCTTTCTGTCAAAGTCAAACTCAAAGTGTGACCACGTGATACCGACTTCGCTCAAGTGAACTACTTGACGCTTCCATTATTCACTAATAGATGGCGCTACGTGTTTACGCTCCGACACGGCCGTCCTGACCTTTCGCACGTCCCCGTGCGAAATACGTGCGCAAATTGCAAAAGTCATATTTCACAAAACAGTCGCTCGGCCAACCTGACTAAACTTAGGAACAAGGACAAAAGTCAAGACTCAAGACAACCTGCATCCGGCGTCTGATAGTCTCAAGACAACCCTTCACAGGCGTCTGATAGTCTCAGGACAACCCTTCACAGGCGTCTGATAGTCACTGGACAACCCTTCACAGGCGTCCGATAATCTCAAGACAACCCTTCACAGGCGTCTGATAGTCTCTGGACAACCCTTCACAGGCGTCCGATAATCTCAAGACAACCCTTCACAGGCGTCTGATAGTCTCTGGACAACCCTTCACAGGCGTCCGATAATCTCAAGACAACCCTTCACAGGCGTCTGATAGTCTCTGGACAACCCTTCACAGGCGTCCGATAATCTCAAGACAACCCTTCACAGGCGTCTGATAGTCTCTGGACAACCCTTCACAGGCGTCCGATAATCTCAAGACAACCCTTCACAGGCGTCCGATAGTCTCTGGACAACCCTTCACAGGCGTCCGATAATCTCAAGACAACCCTTCACAGGCGTCTGATAGTCTCTGGACAACCCTTCACAGGCGTCCGATAATCTCAAGACAACCCTTCACAGGCATCTGATACTCTCTGGACAACCCTTCACAGGCGTCCGATAATCTCAAGACAACCCTTCACAGGCGTCTGATAGTTTCTGGACAACCCTTCACAGGCGTCCGATAATGACTCAAGACAACCTGCATCTGGCGTCTGATAGTCTCAGACAACCTATCACAGGCGTCCGATAATGACTCAAGACAACCTGCATCTGGCGTCTGATAGTCTCAGGACAACCTATCACAGGCGTCCGATAATGACTCAAGACAACCTGCATCTGGCGTCTGATAGTCTCAGGACAACCTATCACAGGCGTCCGATAATGACTCAAGACAACCTACATCTGGTGTCTGATAGTCGCTCTGTCAACGTGGCACAGGTTTACTATTTAGAGCTTTCAAAACAAAGGAAAAAATGGCTACTAGTGCGAGTAAATTTTAATTAACTTTGTATTGCATTTTTTTTTATCCCTAACTACCGTAAACTACCACTGCTTCCAAGTGTCGCTATGGAGAAGAAGCAGCGGAACAAACTCCATAACATTACAACACATGTTTGAACAAGATTAACAATCAATTATTTGCGCGATTGTAAACTTTTAATCGGTACGTCGTCACCGTATAAATCTACGTGATTCGGCTTCTCCACGTGATCCATCTTCACAAACGCTCTACCAGCGGCAACACGTACTCGGCATTGGATATTACCTGTAACATCAAAACACAAACGCGAGCATCTCTCCAAGCTCGGCCCTTCCTGACCAATAAAGCAATTCTCAAATAAATTAAGTTTCAAAATTATTAAAAGATGGAGATATTATGAGATGGAGCTCATATGACCAACCAGTACAAGACTTTGAGCCATTATCTAACCAGTATTTGTACCACTCCAAGTTCCAATTCCAACCAGTATTTAAACAATTTGTCACAGTTCACTCTTGAACAAAAATGGCTGAAGGTCGTTTAACTCAAATTAAAATAAACTTAGTCAACAACATCACTTTACTTAGTACTCACAAAACATAGCCTCTCAAGCTATGACATCGGTACCCATAACACAAGGGACCATTCCCCAGTTACTAAACATCGTGTTGACTATCTCTAGGCCCACCTGCCTTAATTTTCTCATAATTGATCGTCACATAAAATTCAACAATAACAACTTAACCTTCAGGCACTTTCATTATCAATATCACGGCTAACAAAAGCCTTCATCAAACCAACCCGGTTATTAAGAATTATAAAGTCAAACAAACATACTGGTTAAACAATATCCCTCATATCCAATAAAGTTGTAATAACTTATAATGTCATAGTTTTAATTTACACCAACTCAAAACATAACAGCTTGTACTCAAAATAAATTAACTGGTCACTATAGATTATCTCCAAAACAACTTAATTGTCACTAACTCTTTTAACCAAATTAGACAATAGGGGATACAAAATTCTCTATACTAATAGCCAAAGCCACGCATCACAGTCGTTCGAACCAAATCACAAAACTACTCAGTACAACTGTACACAAGTTTAACAAAATCTCTAAAAACTTCCGAGTAAGACATCTAGTGCCCCGGCTACCCAGCCGACCAGCAATCACATTGCTCGCATCCAGCGAATGAATTAGGATCCCTTGGATCACCCGTGTGCCACCCCCTGGTAACCACACGTATGGTCTCTACAGACTCCGACCTCTGCCAGAGCCAAACGCTCACCGCTCACCCACGGACTACTTGAGTTGCCCCAACAAATACCGATTTCTACCGGGCTACGACTACGTTATAGCTACTGGTTCGGTCGCACACTACTCACTATGGCCCCAGAGTCCCCTTACTCGAGTTTCTACCACAACTTAAATTTGAACATCATTAACTTCATCTACATCGATCTCGACTGATACGCGACCTGCTGGCATTTTTCTAAGCCTATCATGTGCCTATTTGTAAGAACGATTTGAATTTAACGCTCCTATTACGAAAAACGTAATACGAATTAACGATCTCCGTCATATTTCTCAACAAATAACGCAGGATTCGCAAACAGTGAACTACTAGGTCTAATAATGTTGGCATCTAATAATTCCTTTACTCGCTCAAGCCTTACTTTTCGTTTCTCTGGCGAGCAACAATAAGGTCGTCTTTGTACAGTTTTATTTTGATCAATTAAGCGAATTTGTAGTTTATACGTTTTGACGCGGGTAGTCGGAAAACCAATAGCAAATATTCCTCATTAATTTCATTATTTAAGCACTTTACGTAACACTCAAAAGATAACTCAAGTAACTACATGAAGTTTTAAAACAACCCGCATCGGTCATTACCAAATAGCCATAGTATGTGAATGTAAACAGATAATTGTCAAATGTACCACCGCTTGATATAAAGCTCATTTGCAAGTGACCTCAAAAACAAGAGAATAATTATTCTTCAGTAAAGCGATAAGAAAACAAAATGATACAAATCACCCGTCACACCACACTCGCAACCATGAGCCATGACACCAGAGGCGCGAGAAATGGCGTTTGTCCCGGCCTCCCTCGCCAGCAACAGCGCCAGCACGTGACAGACGATGCGGTCCCACACAACACACGGCCACTTAACCGCTCCCCATGTAGTCATCGCAGGTCCACGTCGGCTCACCAAATCCGATGCAATCAAGAAACAAAATAATCAAGAAAGAAAAATAAGCAACGCGTGAAATAAAAGTTATATCTCTGCACTGTATCACATTATTACACGAAAATTAATTAAATCAGAACGGAAGAACAAAATACCTTAAATAAAGTGTTTCCTTTTTCTACACGATTGAAAAGTCAAATCTACCTTCATTAACTTTAACAAGAGTTAATTTTGATGCTACTTAGCCTTGAATGATTCTTTTCTTTACAGCGAAGTAAAAAAAAAGGAAAATGAGATATTAAATTGAATTACTACCGGAACCACCGATTTCCTAATTGACACCTATGTTATCGATCACTTCATCATTATCACATCTACAGCCACTGTCCCACTTTTGGGCACGGGACTCCTCTGATAATGTGAGGGATACAGGCCACAGTCAACCACACTGGCCAAGTGCGGATTGGCAGGCCAATACAGATTGTTGTCCAATTATAACGGTTAACCAAAAATCTAACCAAATATTGAGATTGTTCAATCACAATAGATCTGATTTAATGAAATAAAAACAATGCCATACCGATACTCGCCGTCTTACTTGAAAATCCTTATGTTCCACCATAACCTGATACAACATATCTCCACCAAGTAAAGAGATATTTGTGGATCACATTATCACAGTAACCTGAAAATCTGAAATAGGTCCTTTATCCCAACTTCTGATCTCGAGGGTAAGGTGGGCGTGTCTCGCTGTCAGAATGGTCAGTCATGGCGTAGGATCCAAAATAATACCACTTAGGTTCAACTAAGCCTTTTAATAACTCGTGTACATAACCTTCTCGCAAAATAAGAACGGATCGCGCAGATACACACGGATTACAAATAACCTATCAAGTTACTTTCGCAAAATCACAATTAATTGCTCTGATATACTCGGATTACAAATTAACGAAACAATATTGGAAACGCAGCGATTTCGATATCACGTGGACACGACCGTTCTCAACGACGTTCCGAATCTGAATGCCCCATCGCCGCAATGGCTACCGTCCACACTGTCTTTCTGTCAAAGTCAAACTCAAAGTGTGACCACGTGATACCGACTTCGCTCAAGTGAACTACTTGACGCTTCCATTATTCACTAATAGATGGCGCTACGTGTTTACGCTCCGACATATATATATACCTTAAAGAGGTATTCGAGGTCCCTGTAGTGCACTTTGGTACTAGGTGGTAGAGCCTAGAGCTTGCCTGTGGTAGTGCCACCACCCGTACGGTACTCAGTACCATTTCTACCGTGTAATAATTATTTTAACAGCAATTGTGTTCCGGTTAGAAAGGTAATGTTTGAAAATAAGAGGTGCGTGGGATCCGAGCCCAGGTCCCCTTGATCCAGGTGGTTGAATGACGAGAAACTGTCAGACATAAAATCACCACGACGAGGATCACAAGCTTCAGTAATGAGGAAAACGTCGCAAGAAGAAAAGAGGCACCTCCATTATAATACACCGAACTGTACTTGATAGTATAATTTGTCGCATTCGACTACACCCAGGAGCCAAGATTTATCCCCGTTCCCTAACAGAGTTCTCTTCCCTATTACCGCGTCATTTACCCCCAATCTGGCTCATCGATACTCGTTCAACTGAATCAGGAGAAACTATGCCGTGCGTTTAACTATTAGTGAAAATGTAGATAAGAATGGAGCGCGTTGGACTATGGCCTGTACCCCTCACGTTGTGAGAGGAGACCCGTGCCCAGCAGTGGGACGGTTATGGGTTGTGATGATGATGACATCAGCTATCTGCCAGTGAATGTCCTGTCTAAATCGGCCCGTCCGTTCCAGAGATTAGCCAAAACAAACAGGCAGAGAGACAGACAGACAAAAATTGTAAAAAATGTTATTTTGGTATAATTACTCGTATGTACAGTGTAAACATTCTTATGCATTTAGTAAAAATCGTTTAATTTAATATTACAAACAGACACTCCAACTTTTTTTATTTTTTACGTATAGAAGATTTATTTATAACTCAAAATACCTTAAACATCGAAATAGGTATGTAAAAAGAGGCTGTATTTCTGAACATCCCCGTCAACTTGGTATTCTAACACAGGGTCCTAGGAATGTAGCGGTCGCAGTCTCTCGTGAATAACAAGGAGGGTCGGATTTTTAACATTTTCTCACTCGCTCTACCGTCCCCAGACATAAGTATTCCGAATGTTTGGCTGTATTGAGATGCGAAAAAACGAATTCACTCGACGGGAACGGAGAACTTGAGGTTGTTTGAAGAACATTATTTAGTAAACTGGAGTGAACAGAGAAATAAAATAGTAGTATAATATTTAATAATTAAATAACACAGTGACGATAACAGTGGTTTGATGTTAGTTGTTCTCCTGCTCGAAGGTTTGAAACTTTTTTTTAAATTAATGTTTATAAGCTGACACCTGCCCCCTCTCGCTTTGACTCCTAACCCTCTCGCTTTAGGATTCTCTGTATTATCCCTGCAGGTGGCCTAGACCCAAATCTGTCACACAAATATATGCTTTGGCCGGGAATCGAAACCGAGGCTATTCGCTCGGCAGTCAGTCCTTCTCAAAAATTATAATTTGCTTTTTTTTCGTAACAATATCATAGAACTAGTACAATGCGGGTTCCTTTTTAGTTAGCAGCAAATCGGTGATGCCTTGGGTGATCACTTCCATGATCATTCCATCGTTTACTCGTGTGTCAGGCAACAAACGTTGCATGATTAAAAGTGGTCAAAACCACACACAACACCGAAGGAATCACTGGCACGTTGACTTGTTAAAATACCCGTTTCAAAACAATATTTTTTTCGTATTTGCCGGTCAAACAAATTCCTGTTTACCCGGGCGACGACGCGGCGTGTGGACACTTCAATTACAAAAAATGATCGAAATCGCAACCGCTAAAATTCAACCTTCCTTGTGAAATTTACGGTCAAACATAAGTACAACATAACATTAAGTTGGTAATAGACTGTAGAGGACATGCACACAGAAAGACACACATACTAACATTTTAATTTTAATGTTTCAATATTTTATTTTTAAATGTAACAATTTCTGTAAGTCAAACACCTACTATATCTATAAATCGGTTCAGCGGATTAGGCGTGAATAGGTACAAGACAGAAAGAGTAAATTTTAAATTTATAATAATGTATGTTAATATGTTTATAAATATACATTATTAGAATACCAAGCAGTACAAAAGTAAAAACCTAAAACACAAAAAAGAAACACTAAAACTGTCACCATTCCGCTAAAACACAAACAACTTATCATATTTCACGTGACGGTAACAGGTCAAAGCAGTAATTACACCACAATTTATTCTAAGAAACCATCTCGTACCATACCCATGCCTCATTAAGAAACGCTCTAGTTACTATGGTCAGAAAGTTCAAAATCCAGTGCTTAAAGCCGATGGTAAAAAGCAGACAATTCCTGATGATAACTTGAACAAGAGAACAAACGTCTAGTTCAATAAGAGCTCTCGGGAACTGAAGTCTCTACCCGTTTTGGTGGTAGATGAGTCGAAATGGAGAGGTGAGGAAGTTCAAGTAAGCGTGGTGATTGTTTGCCACCCGGAGCGACCTCACAGCTTGATGGTGAGTCACAAAAATCGGTCTTACTCGAAAATAATCAATGAATTTACGGATTCTCGAAAGCTACTGCTAAATTTTTAAGTCGCTATGTGAGCCTCAGATAAAAATTTTAAATGATCCTAAATTCTGTAATGAATGAAAATGTATACGGACGAAACAAAATAGTTTATGTAAAGAATTTTAGCGGTTGTGTCGTGGGAATTTTACGGGGCTTTTGAAGTTTGATAACAATTTTAAATAATAAATTAGTTGAAAATATTACAGATTTTAGAGTTTTATTATTTAGCAATAATTAGATTTATATCATTACTATCTTTAATAACAAAAATTGTTTACAAATTCTTATCTCCTATTGTGCGCGTAAACATATTAGCGGCATAGAACGTATCCAACAAGTTATCCAAAATCAGTTGTAATCAATGATATAATAATTATTTATAATTACGGTTACACCTTTAACACGATCTAAAATTTACATATAAATTTATTATTTCCGCAAGATGCTATTCAGGGCAGATGCACAAAAATTCCAAAATTACAGTTTTAATTTGTGTAGTTATGTTTATAACTGTAGCGAAGGAATGGTTTCCCATTTAAAGTAACATAGAGGAACAACAGGAAATAGACAAGGTGAGGAGAGGAGAGGTGAAGCGAGGAGAGGTGAGGAGACGATAAGAGAAAAGGTGTTACAAAATGTTACTGGCCAGCGAGCAGGCCATATTCGAGTATAGACAGATGATTAATAAAACAATTGAAAGATAAATAATATTCAATAGAATGTGTAGCCGGTTACACTTTTTTAGAGGGAATTATCTCAGTCCTCAAGGGTAGCAACACATCTGTGACCGAACGACACTCTTACTAACAATTAATTACTAACTGGACTAAAACTACTAACACTAACAGATACTAACAATAACTAACAGGACTAAATATCACTAACAGCCTTTGTCCCAGTCCTCATACTTACTAACAAACTAACCAACTAATGTTCTAACGTCGTCTGCTAACAGGACTAACTGTCCTAGTCCCCATTTGGGTCTTTTACTAGGTCGATCGTTGTCACGGGCGGCAGCGTAAGGGTGGGCTTCATGCTCGTTTGCTATCTAAATTCTATGAAAAAGCCTTTAAAATGAAAATAATTCTATGAAAATTCTATGAAAAATAAAAAGATTTCAAGGTAGTGCGTGAAAAAATATTCCGCAGCCCCGTCACAGTTTTACGATTTACTACTTACTTGTTGATATTTTTCACTTGCAAAATATACAACGTCAATTTCACCATGATTCACAAAACGCTGTCATGAAATGTCTTACATCTCGCCTCGCACATGACATCTCATTTTCCTAATATTCTTATTAGAATATTTCCCAGGAATATGGAAAAATACACGTAAATTTATTAACGCCGCCTGTCTGCACCTGATCTTTGAAATGCTTAAGAATATTTAGGCCATAAATATTAGATTATGGGCTTAGATAGCTTCATTTTGTTAAAAAGCCATATGGAATTCAGGTAGCAAACGAGCATGCAGCACCATTCCGCTGCTGTAAATGACAACTGTGACCGACACAGAACAAGACTTTTTGTTACTAATCGTCCAGTTAGTAAGTAAGAGTGTCGTTCTAATTCGGTCACAAATGTGTTGCTACCCTTGCGGCCTGAGATGGTCGCCTCCAAAAAAGTGTAGCTTACTATAATCACTACTTTAAAGAGGAATGCTATGAACGTAATTGACTCCTACCCGAAGCGAACCGTAAGTGAGTCATCATTAACTAAACATTTATACACCTATAGGTGTTGTAAAAATAAAGTCCATTGATTTCAAATTAAGCCACTACACTAGCTTAGTCAAAATGACCTCTGAACTACAAAACAACTGACCGGTTTCCAAGAATGGAATGAATCGTTAAGTCTTTAATCCAATTCCTAACTCGACTACGATTGCCCAAGTAGGTTGATTCACTGACATCAGCGGCACGCGATCTTTTTGAGTATGCCATTTAAATTTCACTTTATCGACCTTTTTTGGGTTCCTCGTCCAAAGGATGACAAACGGAATCCTATTTATATGTCTCCGTTGTTTGACTGTCTCTGTCACAGGTCTTTGGCTCTTGAACGGAAATAGTTAGACGCCTGAAATTTTCACAGAATACATGTTACTGTGACCGCTATCACAATAAGTAGTGAAAAAGTTAAATCCCAGATGGGACTCCCTCAAGCTCCCGGCGTGTGGCCCAGGGGGTGAATCTAGGGGCTTCAGCCCTACCAATAATCAGGGGCAGGCCCTAAAACGGCCAAAAGATATTAGCTGGGACCCAAGTATGCTACTGGAAGAAATTTCTTATTAGGAATAAGTAGTGCCCTTGTGCAAACTTTACTTATATTGTTTATTTCTTATAAATATTTGTGTGTACAAAATAAATAAATATGCTAATTTATAAATGCTTCAATTGCATCGTGTTTGAATAGTTTGACACATTTATTGTACGAAATACATCAAATATGTGTCAAACTATCCTGTTCGTTTTCTTGTTCTTAGTATTTATTAACATTTGTGTTACAAAACGATGTTTTTATTACCGTTTTTATCCGACTAAGGCGAAGCCAAAAATATGGTTATATATGTACGTACGTATGTATGTTCACCTGTTCCCGCCGAACTTCGAAACTACTTAAAGTTCTGCATACCTGGTAGAAATCTTTTCAAGTAATAGTAGTTAGTAGCTACCCGGGCTTAGCAGGGGAATGTGAAGGAAGATTACAGCTTGCATTTTTAGTTTTACTCGACACTTATTATAGTCGGGGCAATAATCAACGATAGTGATAATCAATTACTTAATAAATATATATATATATATAGATAATAGTAGAAAATAAAGTGTTAAATAAATAAAACATAAAATACTATACATACCTACAGAGTATATTGTAACTTTTAATCTGTTGGTAATTGCATAGACGTCATACAGACAAAAACAGACTATGAGCGAGCGAGAGAGACTACAAGACTAAGTTTTTTACTACGTAGTTAAGTACTAAGTGTAGGAGATATAACCAGCCTCGTTAGGCAGCATGGGCAACCACAGGCCTCGTTTGCAGGCGTCGGTAGTTTATAACTGGTATACAGCTGCCCTAAACTTGAATACATTGATTTTTACAATCCTTTTAGTGATGTTCGCTTTTTGTATTTATCGATAAAATGGCTGTTATTTTGCCGAACTTTTATTCAAATGTAGTGAAAAATAACGTTAAGGTTAAGTAAAGTATTTATGAAGAAATAACTAAATCTATAAGTAAAATGGTTCAAAAGGTGACCTCAAGCGATTTTGAATTCTCTAATAAAATTGCCATGCCCATACAATATTAAATACAAACATACAAAGAAAGGATACTGAATACCGTCGATGAGTATAGTATTAATGACAAGGATGCTTGGAAATAGACCTCCGCAACCGGTAGCGCTTAACTTGGTATGTATAAAGTTTGTAATTAGTGATAATTATTGTTTTTAAAAGACGTGCCGAGGAGTTTCTTCTACCGTTTCTTCTCCTCTATAAAAATATAAAATTTAAAAATTCAATATTTAATATGGCACCGTTGCGAAACGTTGGTCGATGCCAAATATTTGACGTTTATGAGTACATATATTGATAAATAACTGATTTGTGTTTGCGTATGAGCTTTGAGTATTGTTTAGAGTTCAAATAATTTAATAAAACATACATTTCTCTGTACTCACTACTAAAAAATATACCTGCATATGAGAGATTTGTTTTTCAGCTACCTTCTGCTTACACACGTAGCTTGAGAGCAACGAGAACGCCATAATAAATTCATGTGAGGTGAGCGAATACAAAATTTTCAATACTCAATACCTTCATTTTATTATTTACGACGTTACGGAGCAGATGTAGCTTGAATATAGAGATTAAAAAGGAATATTTTAAAACGTTACTGTTTTTATTTTTTCTATAAAAAGTACATAAACAGTGTTTATACCTTTCCGTTACGTATAGTAGACCTGCCCTAACTTCGCTTACATTTACAAATAAAATATTAATTATTTTCCCATTTTTGCAAAATTTTTCCTTAATGCTCCGCTCCTATTGACGTTATATAATAACAGAGGGTTGGGTTCACCTATAATTTTCAAAAATGACATAATATCTGCGATTTTCTAAATCAATTATCACTTGCTTCGATGTAGGAAAACATCTTGAGGAAACCTGCACACCTGAGAGTAGTCTGTAATGCACTCAAAGGTGTGTGAAGTCTACCAGGTCACACTTGGCCAGCTGTTCCATGACCTGATATCCCTGTTCTGTCACGCATCACCAGTGGGACAGTTTGTGAATGGCTAAGATTTATATTTGCTCAGGTTATCGATACAAGTGACCAGACATCAGCTCATCACTGAACTTTGAATTGAGTCATTAGTGCAACACTGGCTCTCTGCTTACAGTTGTTAGGAACAGTTTCCTTGTAAAATAACAATAAAATTATGATTTGCATCTGTGCTGTAAACCGAGTTCCATTAAGGTCGTGTATGAGAAGCATAAAACTGAGGCGTTCAAAGTTTACTGACGACATCGTACTCGTATCAAAACCTATGTGTAATCACAAGTTGCAAATTTTTAAGCTATTGCATAGCTTTTATCGCGGGCCTTGAGCGTGGGGACCGAATCCAGAAATTCCGTAACGAAAAAAACCTAACACCCCCAATCAGTGCCATCTAGTACCTTAATACTAAGGTATGGTACGTATGTTATCTACAAACTAGATGGCGCTGTTCTGATATAACTATATAACTTCTAATAATTATAATTGCATAAGTTGATAAAAAATGCTATGCAATAGCTTTACCGCGGCAGTCTCCGAGTGCCTTTTAGTGTTTTTTTTTTGTTTTTTGTTTTTTTTATGACCCTGAGACGACATCGCTTACACAAAAACCTACATAGGCTCCTTTACACAACTCCTAAACACATTAAACTCCTTTCCTCGCGCAGTCAAGTACAAACGCTTAAATGGCAGAAATCTATCCGACGTCTAGTGCAGGTTACAGAAATGGCCCATTGACACACCGTTGACTTACAAGCGGTACACTTGGTGAGAAACGAGTTCATCAATCCGTCACTCAATGAAAGTACAGTCATTGACAAGTCTTGTAGTCCAACGCACCCTAGCCCTCGAGTCTGCGATTCTGCAGAGCTTACGTCATCCTCATTAAGAGCTGTGCCACTATTCTTCGCTGCAGCGTTCGTGTTCTATCTTCATCTTATTTTCTCACGGGAAATGCAAAAACAGGGAAAAATGTGGATTCAACTCATCGCGAAAGGTTCTATTAACGTCAAAGACAAAGGACATTCAGTTTTAATTTCCTATTGAATTTTCATGAACACTGTCACTTTAAATTTGTAATGCCGTCCATTATTGAAAGCTCAATTTTTTATTGATATGCAAGTAGAAATTTTTGTAACGTACGTTTTTATATTTTACTTTGAATGTACTAACGAAATAGAATTGGTTATAATGTAGTTGTAGAGTCATTTTCGTGCCTTCCTGTTTGTTTATTTGTTTTTGTAACGTAATTTTCTCCGTATTTAAAAAAATATACTTAATTAATAAATTAGAAGGTAACATTTAAAGCTAGGGAAAAAATTAATACCTTTCCAAATTTTGGAGCTTAATTTTGGGGAATCTATTTGTTTCGTTCATATCTTGTTTCAATGTTCTCGATGGCAAATATTCAAACAGTTTCGATTTCGCTCCGCAGCGTTGATTGGTGGAATTCAATTGTCCGCGCTTTTGACCAATAGCAACGCGCCATTCACGCGCCTGCACGATCTCATGTGATACGGAGTGAAAACAGTCTTTTTTCTCTTCCTAACGTAATCTAACCGCGTACGCAACGAATCGCTACGAGAATTCAAAAAGCCTCAAAATCAACGGTTCAAATCAATCGATTGTCGTCTAAGTTCATCCGAAGTCAAATTCATACGTATTGTGCAAGAATTTAAAGTCTGCTAAAGATAAATTATAGTATTTCCATCGCGCCGTGAACCCAAAGTGAAGAGCTGGCCAGCCGGTGATGTGTAAGTGAGTGCCGTGGACGAGGGTGTGGATGTTGGAAGCCCGTATAGCAGTCCTGAGGTGAGTCGTGCACATTCTTTGCTTTGGTTTTTAAGCCGACATAGAATTTCTGTCTGTTGGCGAGGTGGAGAGAATCGAACGCCTGATAGTTGCCATCCGTATTTCTTCTAATTATTAGGTGTTAACCCATGGAAGGTCATGCCCTTTCATTTTTTGGCGCCCGAACATCGACATTTTAAGCTAAAATAGCGTATTTTCTATCCGCAATTGCAAATTCATAAGTGTAAATTTTTTCCGTTCACCTTCATTTATACGAAAAAGTCAGTCGAACAAACTTCTTCAACTTCATCGTAAGTTGAAACTATTTCGTGTGATCATTCATTAATATACATGAACAACATCATATTATTGGCTAAGTGTACACGTAATTGACATAACTTCATCAATATTTCGGTAATATTTCAAAGTTTAATTTCATTTGCATTCGTGTAATCCAACCAAACGAGCGGTATCCATCTGGCAGCGTAAATCGTAATAGATAACGACATTTCTATTTAGTCGCGTAATACTTAGTTGCTTACTGAGTTTACTTTACTTTTACTTTATGGAGTTAACATTTTATAGTTGCTTTATTTAGACGACAATACATCATAATGCGACCGTAATACAGTAATCCGTACAGTACTTATGCGTTTATAAGTGATCGGAGGTGTTTGCAAGTGATTGGTAGGTGCATAACCGGTTCGTTACAATAACAACTTCAACCACGACTTTCAGTTAACATTATCTAAGTATTCATACCGATCCGTTCATTCCTTTAACTATTTCGTACTATTTCGTTTGCCGCTTGATTACTTCGCAAGCGCGTTGGTTGTTCGCCAGCCATATGCACCTACCTATTATATATTTGTAATCGCCGCTCGCCGATCGTGCGCGCGTTTTTATGTGTATAATTTCGTGTGTGTATTATCTTGTCTATGTAGTAATTCTATCATTCGTTATCCCTTCAAACCGACTACATAAACAAATCTATACGTTATAAATACACACTTTCTTGAGCTTAATCGTTTAATAGCTTACAATATACGTATATAATTCTATGATTTAAGAAGTAATTAACATTAAATTGATTTTATTGCTACGTAACAAAGGCAGATGTTCTAACGTATTAATAATTAAACATAATTATTACTCAGTGGTTAATATATCTCTGTTCGTTGTTATTTGCGTTACGTAACTGACTAAACTAGACATGTCATTGTTACGTTCTAAACGTTTATCAGCGACGAAGAAAGTCAAACCTCAACATTCGAAGAGTGTTGAATTCGAAGGTCCCACAATTCGTGATTTACCTATTCTCCGTCGTAAGAGAACCTTAGCGTATAATAGACTTTCTCGCGTATTAGAAGTAGCTCAACTTGCGGACTGCGATAAGTCGCAGACCGAATTGTTTCTCGCTCATTATTCGGCGGTACAGAAATACGTTGACAGTTTCGAGGAGAATCATTCAGATATTTTAACCATTCTTGACTCAACATCGGAGACCTGTGTCGATGATGAACTACGTGTAGAATTTGATAATATCTACTTTCAGATACTTGTACTCCATCAGAGATTGATCGGCTCCACTACATCCAACACAGCTTCCAATACAAACTATACTGAATCTAAAGTGAAACTGCCTAAGGTTCAAATTCCGAAATTTTCCGGTAACATAAAATCATGGCCTGAGTTTTATGATATATTTACTTCACTCGTTCATTCGAATACTTCATTGTCCGATACCGATCGCATGCATTATCTTTTGTCTAATATATCTGGTGATGCTTTAGCACTCGTTCGCACGTTTCCAGTCGACGGTAAATATTATAATGAAGCGTTTCAAACTTTGATAACACGTTACCGGGATAAACGTGAATTAGCTTTTACTTGTTGGAGGGAAATCCTAAACGTTAATTTTAAAATCAATTCACCACATGAGTTTAGACGGGTACTTGATTTATTTAATGAAAATTTATCTATTTTAAAAAGCCTTAACTTACCGGTTCAACACTGGGACTTTGTTCTTTCTTATCTAATCCTATCAAAAATTGATTCGAAAACGCGATGCGAATTTGAACGTGGCAATCCCAAAACGGAACTGCCTTCTTACAGCACTCTGAAGGAATTTCTTTATTCAAGATGCGAAGCCCTCGTTCGAGATACACACTTCTCTTCTCAAGACCATCGTCAGGTAGTGAATTCGCATAATAAAATACACAAGCCACCTACTGTATGCTTTTCGGATACACTCGAATCAAACTCGAACCAGCACCCAGCTAACTCGAACATTCCATCATCGCTTATTTCTTCGACATCCAACCCGGGAAATTACCAATGCGTGTTTTGTTCGGAAAACCATTCTCTTTCCCGCTGCGATCGCTTCTTACAGAAATCTATTCCTGAACGGGTGGAATACGCTAAGACTCAAAACTGGTGTTTCAATTGCTTAAAACCTTCTCATGGCGTGAAGAACTGCCGATCTATTTTTACGTGTCAGAAATGCCAACAGAGACACCACACACTTCTTCATCAGGATGGGAAACCCTCCGAGAATACCCACACTCAAGATTCACCCAATGTACTTACTAGCCTCGGTCATGGTTCCACTGTACTGCTTTCGACTGCCGTCGTTCAGGTTCGCGATTCAATTGGCAATTTCGTATTTCTTCGTGCTCTGATCGATTCAGGAAGTCAGGCGCATTTCATTACTGAACGTGCTGCTAAACGGCTTGGCATAAACCGTCATGTACTTTCTCGCCAAGTCGGCGGCCTAGGACATTCAACTTCAGTCGTCACAGGCACAGTTAAGCTTGAGCTTGGTGCTAACAACCAGTCTCTGTTCACCGTCGCTGCGCTCACGTTGCCAAGTATTTGTGGTGCGATGCCGTCGACTCGTCTCGACAATTCTACATGGCATCATTTACAGGGTCTTACACTTGCTGATCCGGAATGTCACAAACCTGGCCCTATTGATCTTCTCCTAGGTGCTGAAGTCTTCGCCTCTATTTTGTTACCCGGAAACATCGGTGGAGGACTGACGCAACCGTCTGCTCTTAACTCTGTGTTCGGATGGATCCTCCTGGGAGGTGTCAGCCGCGACGAAGACGAAGTTCAATCTTTTTTCCTAAAAGATGCAGACTTACTCAACGACGCAGTGAGAAATTTGTGGGAGCTAGAATCATTCGATAATACTAAACGCCTCACTCCTGATGAGCAACGATGCGAGGAGCTTTTCGTGACGCAATCTTACCGCGACCCTGAAGGTGTGTACGTCGTTTCCTTGCCATTTAAGGAAAATTCCAACAATTTATCATTCCCAGGTTCTCGTGATATCGCTTTACGCTGCTTTCATTCCCTCGAAAGAAAACTTGTTAAAAACCCATGTCTTTATGAACAATACCGTAGCTTCATGCGAGATTATTTGGACAGTGGTCACATGAGTCTCGTTTCAGTCGAAAACTTAAAGTCAGGTAAATATTTTATACCTCATCATTGTGTGCTACGTCCGGATTCTGCGACGACTAAGCTCCGCGTAGTTTTTAACGCCTCGTCCAAAGATGCTAGGGGCATTTCTCTAAATGATACGCTTCTAATCGGCCCCAAGCTTCAGCCGAACATTACCGAAATTCTCATCAACTTTCGTATTCCTTTTATTGTATTTACAGCCGATATGAGACAAATGTACAGGATGATTCAAGTTGCCGAAGCTGATCGCGACTACCAACACATATTCTGGCGTTTTGACACTAAGCAACCCATTCAGGAATATCGTCTTAACACGGTTACATATGGCGTTTCTTCTGCTCCGTTTTTGGCATGCCGTACCGTTAAGCAATTAATCTTGGATGAAGGTCATAATTTTCCCCTTGCTAGTAGAGTCTTATCCTCCAACATTTACATAGACGATATCGTAACCGGATTCAACAGTATCGATGAAGCTTTACGAGCCAAGAAACAGCTAATTGATTTGCTTCATACCGGACACTTCGAATTGCGCAAATGGGCGAGTAATACTCCAGAAGTTTTAGCCGATTTACCTCCCGACCATTGTTTAACCGCTTCCGTCACTCTAGATGCTATGGCCGATAAAACCAATTCCACTCTCAAAATTCTCGGCTTAAGGTGGGATCCTCGTAGTGACTGTTTCTTTTTTACAGTCACACCACAACAAAACAAATGTACCAAGAGGAATATTCTTAGTGAAGTTGCACGCGTATTCGATCCTCTGGGTTTTCTTTCACCATTAACAATCGTCGTTAAGGTTTTAATGCAGCGTCTTTGGCTTTCGGGAGTGGGATGGGATGATGATCCTCCAGCAGAAGTTGTTAGTTTCTGGGAGCGTTATCTAACCGAACTTCCACTTTTACAGTCATTGCAACTTCCCCGTTGCATATCAGTAAAACACATGAAATCGTGTGAAATACATGGCTTTTCCGATAGTTCACAGACCGGCTATGGCGCTGTAGTTTATCTGCGGACCGTAGACAAAGACGATGATGTTAAGGTATTTTTTGTGTGCTCTAAGGGTCGTGTTGCGCCCACAAAGACTGTCTCTCTGCCTCGTCTTGAATTGTGCGCCGCCGCGCTTCTTGCCGATCTTGTTAAATTCGTAAGAGAAATCTACTCGTCTGTTTTTCCGTGCACTCGGGTTTGCGTATGGTCGGATTCTACCGTTGTGCTCGCGTGGATTCGCTCTCACCCTTCGCGTTGGAAGACGTTCGTTGCGAATCGTGTGGGGCACATCCTCGATGTCCTCCCTGGCGTTCAGTGGAATCATGTGGCATCCGAAGACAATCCTGCGGATGTAGTTTCCCGCGGCCAACTTCCATCGTTGCTTGTTCATAATCGTTTATGGTGGGCGGGACCTTCATGGCTCTCCCAACCCACATCGTCTTGGCCTTGTACTGTAGAAGTCTTGGATCAAGAGGCTCTTCAGGCCGAAGAAAGGAGTCCGCATTCGCTTGTCACACATAGTGTTATTTCGCTTTCCTTTCTGGATACGCTGCTCGAACGTTATTCGTCAATTCGTAAAATACAACGTCTTGTGTGTATTTGGCTTAAGTTTTTCGATTACATTCGTAGTGGACGAACTCATTGTTCTTTACCCGTTTCAAGTCGGGTGGAACTTCATAAAGCGCTTTTACTCATCGTAAAACATGTTCAGTCTCAATTTTTTGCGTCGGAGATTGAGCAACTGCAATCGGGCACCCTTCTTAGTAAACAAATGCGAAAGCTAAATCCTTTCTTAGATACCCAAGGGATTTTCAGGGTGGGCGGTCGGTTGTCTAGATCCGGACTATCATTTGAGCATAAACATCCGGCTCTTCTCCCTCGCGATTCTAAATTGACCTCCTCAATCATCGAAGCAATCCACCGTGAAAATTGCCATGCCGGTATTAACACTATGCAGTATTTATTAACTCAACAATTTTGGATTTTGTCTGCTAAACGTATAATTCGTAAATGCTTGTCAAAATGTATTCAGTGTTACAGAACGAATCCAGTGTCTCTCGAACCATTCATGAGTGATTTACCCGCCGCACGGGTCAATCAAGTTAAACCTTTTTCCGTTGTAGGCGTTGATTACGCTGGACCATTTCGTATTAAGGCCGGTAAACATCGCGGAGCGAAAATATCAAAAGCGTACCTCTGTTTATTTGTTTGCTTCACCACAAAGGCGCTTCATCTCGAGGTTGCTTCCGACTTAAGCTCTGAAGCATTTATTGCTGCTTTACGCCGCTTCGTAGGACGCCGTGGTAGAGTTTCTACCATTCATTGCGACTGTGGTACCAATTTCGTCGGTGCTATACGACAGTTAAATTCATATATTCGCGACGCCGCGCACACTGAAAAAATCGTCTTTAAATTTAACCCGCCGGCCAGTGCGCATTTCGGTGGCGTCTGGGAAATACAAGTTAAAGCTGTAAAAACTCATTTGTACCGCATAATCGGTACTCAATGCTTAACTTTCGAAGAGTTATCGACCCTGTTCGTACAAATCGAGGCCATGTTAAATTCGCGACCGCTTTGCCCACTGAGCTCAGATCCTAACGACCTGTCCATTTTAACTCCTGGCCATTTTCTCACCCTTGAACCGCTGACATCTGTTCCCGATGAGGACGTTTGTAAACTAAATATTAACCGTTTAGGGAGATGGCAACTCGTGCAACGCTTCCAGCAAGTATTTTGGACGCGCTGGAGGACAGAATATCTTCATACGCTTACTCAGCGAGCAAAGTGGACCAAAGATTCTAAACCTCTGGTTATCGGTAGCGTAGTTATCATTAAATCGGATAATACCGTACCATTATACTGGCCTGTCGCGCGAGTGCAGTCGTTGCATCCTGGCCCAGACGGTGTCATTCGCGTGGCGACCGTTCGCTTGTCTAATGGATCCGTTCTCACGCGACCGTTGACGAAGTTATGTCCTTTACCGGATCAATGTGATTGATCATATCGTTAGCAACCTTTAATTCGTAGTTATTACATTAGTTAGTAAGATGTTCATGTACGTATTCGTTATTTATCGCTAATTTCATTTGAAAATACATTCTTGTATTTTGGTGGGCGGAATGTTTCGTTCATATCTTGTTTCAATGTTCTCGATGGCAAATATTCAAACAGTTTCGATTTCGCTCCGCAGCGTTGATTGGTGGAATTCAATTGTCCGCGCTTTTGACCAATAGCAACGCGCCATTCACGCGCCTGCACGATCTCATGTGATACGGAGTGAAAACAGTCCTTTTTCTCTTCCTAACGTAATCTAACCGCGTACGCAACGAATCGCTACGAGAATTCAAAAAGCCTCAAAATCAACGGTTCAAATCAATCGATTGTCGTCTAAGTTCATCCGAAGTCAAATTCATACGTATTGTGCAAGAATTTAAAGTCTGCTAAAGATAAATTATAGTATTTCCATCGCGCCGTGAACCCAAAGTGAAGAGCTGGCCAGCCGGTGATGTGTAAGTGAGTGCCGTGGACGAGGGTGTGGATGTTGGAAGCCCGTATAGCAGTCCTGAGGTGAGTCGTGCACATTCTTTGCTTTGGTTTTTAAGCCGACATAGAATTTCTGTCTGTTGGCGAGGTGGAGAGAATCGAACGCCTGATAGTTGCCATCCGTATTTCTTCTAATTATTAGGTGTTAACCCATGGAAGGTCATGCCCTTTCACTATTAGACAAAAAGCTTTAGGACACAAATATAATTGTTATGTATGTAAACTGAAAAACCAACACGCCTTTCAATATCTAGAAAATACGAATACTTAGGTATATAAAAAAAAAGTGTAAATATACTGTAAATTATTGAACCCTATCATGACATATTTGCACTTAGCCGGTTCTTTTAATCCAATCTAATATTAAAATACACCTTTTTTCTAATGACAAAATATTTTTTTATTATTTATCTTGACAGAGACCGTTGTCTCTTTACATTTCCGTCCTGGAATGAAGAGTTATTCACGTTGACAGCTGACAGCGGATTTGGCGGGAAAAGTATAAAACGCGCCATCGACTGAAAAATTGAATTAGGTTTCCTTTTAGAAGCATTACTCGTTTTGATAAGCCAATATTAAGATATGTTTGTTTTTATAATGATGGTGGACAAATTCGCTGATGTGCCACGTAATGGTAAGTCTCCACTGATAGCTGCAAAATCCTTGGTACAAGAACAGGACTTAAAGTACCGACAGTCGCGGAGCATGTGGCCCGGTTGGCGCGATCAATGTTCGATCGCGCCGACCATGGGCCCCATGAGTCGCCCGGGGTGTCGCGCCCCTCCACGCTCGACCTCCCGATGGTTACCCGCTTCCACGGGAGCTCCTAGAGTCAGACGACGATGACCCCCCGACCACCAGGGGGGCCGCCGCTGACTGCGACTAACAGCCTGCACAAACGGACCCGCTCAACAGCGGGGCCTCCCTCCACCGGGAGACTCTAGTTCTCCCGAGTTTATGCCCGGGTAAAAAGGTGACCTTGAGACCCGCAGATCCCCTCCCTGTCCCCTGCAAAGAGTGCGACAGCGCAGGAAGACGGTTTAGCTTTAGCAAGAACAGGATTCTCAGGTTGCTTCTGGGTAAGCAACATCTACGTATCGGAAAGCTCCTTGTGTTAGGGACGCTAATGAATGGTGACGACTTACGATCAATGTCGTTTACGTTCAAAAGTGGAGAAGTGATTGGCTAGTGGTTTGAAATGACCTGGTTCAGAATCTAGGGTTAAGATGTGTTTTAAATCCCGGGTCTTTGCGGTTTGCCTAAACATTTTCCTAAACATACATAGTCAGTCCCAATTACGTACAATGTGTTCATCATCATCATCATCACAACCCATAACTGTCCCACTACTGGGCACGGGTCTCCTCTCACAACGTGAGATATAGGGCAGAGTCCACCACGCTGGCCAAGCGGATTGGTGTACTTCACACACCTATAAGAACATTATGGAGAACTCTCAGGTGTACAGGTTTCTTCACGATGTTTTGCTTCACCAAAGCAAGTGATAATAAAATTTTAATAATTTTTGAAAACTAGAGGTGCGTGCGGGGTTTGAACCACCACAGTTCGGGAGTCCAACTTTCAACCACACGGCTATCACTGCTCAATGTGTTCACGTATCAATAATTTACACAGAGTAGTTAGTATCCTTTGAAGTATGTTAAATGGGCATTGCAGCCGACGCTGTTTGCACGGCACATCAAATATTGACCGAACTGCCTACGGTCCGACCGTTACTATACGATTACTAAGCCTAAGAATGCACACGTCTAGGCTAAATAAAATTACTGTACGATATTCTGTGCAATATGTCTATTGGGTGTTTAATATAATATTCTGGGACATAATGGTAGGGTATCAGTACATCTTAATGATATAAGATCTATTACGATTGAAAGTTTGTTAGCAAATATTCTTACAACTTCTAAACATAACTTACTTCTAAACATTTCTAAACGTTTGTTTTTGGAATCAAAATAGCAAACAACCATCACACCACCACCCTTCCGCTGCCGTCCATGACAACTTACTGTTACCGGCCCAGAACAAGATTCAAAGCGGGACTAGAATAGTACGACCAGATAGCAGACGATGTTAGAGCATTTGTTGGTTAGTTCGTTAGTAGGTTTGAGGACTGGGATAGGGACTGTTAGTGATAGTTATTCCTGTTAGTTATTATTAACAGTCCTGTTGGTAATTGTTAGTGTTTCTTTCTAATTCGGTCACAGATGTGTTGTTGCCCTTGAGGACTAAGATGGTCGCCTCTAAAAGTGTAACAGTTTTCAATTACGTGTGTTATGTAAATAGACGCCTACCGTTATACGACAGTAGACGTATTGAAGTAAGTTTAGCTGCACCAACGTTTGCAGGACTCATCAAATATTGACGCAACTGCCTACGTCTGACTAACGTCTTAGTTTATGGTTTATGGGGAAGTGGGTGCTAGTTGATGATGCAGTTGTTTAGGGTAAATAAATTATTAGTAAGTTCAAACACCACCAATGGGTAAATGTGAACATACTATGAGGTATTTGAAATCATTACGGTTAGGGACGACCATATAGCTTGATTGGTAGTGACCCAGCCTGCGGATTGAAGTCCCGGGTTTGGTTCCCGGCTGGGGCTATTTATTTTACAGATAAATGTGTGTTCTTGAGTCATGAGAGTTAGTAATGCGTTATTAGTGTTGTCCATACCACCATGACACAGGGATTCCTAGTGCAGAGGTATGAGTGTGATCGCATGTATTTAATTTTAGTATTTTCCGAATTTATTGCACATTGCAAAGAAATAGTTCTATCAAAATATAAATTAATGGTAAATTGTAAACAACCGAATAAAAATCTATTTATTTACACTAAACATATGATTATCCGCAGCCGAAGTTCGGGAAAGTTTCGGTTTAGTGCTTCACTTTAGACAGAGCGCTTGTATGAAGACTGTCTTTATTATTCTAGCCACCGACTGTAATTATACAAGGTGGATACTATCATACGACATTAAATTTAACTGCATGTACCTATCCATCTTCCAAGTCTACAAACAAATTTTCAATCAAATATCTTCAATACTTTAGGCACAGGAATTTTTCTTCACTTTTGAAATTTTCTACACGCTGTGTCTAAAATCAGTCTATCATAAAAGTTTAATGACCCCAGACGGAACAAGCAAATTTATCAAATTAAATACATAATGCACATTGAACCTTATAACAAAGTCATAAGAATCACATTGCGTCAATCAAAACAACAATCAAAAGATCACGTGACGAAAGTGCGCTGTTGCCGCTCTTATCAAAGGTTAGTGAACAGTGTTTACAAATGATGTTCTATTTTTTACCCCATTTTTTGCTATTAAGTTTGTTTGAAAATTTGTTTTTTTTTAATTTGATATTAACAGTTTTTTAATTGATGCAACATGTTCCTAGGAGGGAGTAGGGCTTGTGTTTTCATTTAATGTCGTATGATGGTATCCACCTTGTATAGTTTCAGAAAAACTTTGTTACAACAACGCTATAATTGTCTGAATTCTAAACACGATATTAATTACTTTGTACAAATTCCAACTGTAAAACTGTGGAAAACGGTCACTGTAAATGTGAGTGTAGAATAAGATCCAGTATTCGTAAAACATCTCAAAAATTGTTCAAAGCAAACTCGATTAACCGTTACTAAAGTTCACACATTTAAAACTGCTATAAATTACACTTGTAAAATTTTTTACGCCGTCTAGACAAATTCAGTTAATCGTGAACTACGGTTCAATTCGGGTAATGCTCTCTGCATTGAAGTGCATTAGGAGTATTGAGCGATTCTTCTCTAATTATGATTGAGTTGTAACTGATACGCTTCGCCTCGGAAAAGGTATACATGTTTACTCAATGTTTAGACGCAATTATTTAAAGTAACATAACTATCAGTTTTATTTATGAACCGACTTAAATAACTAAGTCATAAATGCTTTATGGATGATAAGTTAATTATTTTGGCCAGATAGAAGGTATAGGTACCTACAACATAACGATCTTGTCGTATCTCGAAAAAATGCGAGTTATACACTCAGAGTATGAAAAAACGCGCTTTTTTTAAAGAACAAACGTGTTTTTTTTCGTGAAAAAAAAAACACGATGTTTTAATCTTTTTTTTTGAGAATGTTTTAATTGTCATGTTTTAAACATACAATAATACACTTCATTGGAATTAGAAAAAAGAAGAATGATTCCATTAATTGCAAAAAGAAGATTTCATTGTAAAATTCAATTGCTGCAAAAATTATACCTCTAGTTGTTTTTTGGCTCTGGTGTAACATTGCATTTTTTCGGGATACGACAAGATCGTTGTCCTGCGTCGAATTAAGTACAAGATACAAGGTATACAATATTCATTATATTCAAAATAGATATTATATTTTGTAACAGAATTCAATACTAAAGTAATAAAAAAAAAAAAAAAAAACTGGTCTCCTCTTATAATCAAGGGTACAGGCCATAGTCCACCACGCTGGCCAAGTGCGGATTGGCGGACTTCACACCTTTGAGAACATTACTAAATATTAGTATTTTCTACTTCGCACATATTGTTCGGAAATTAAAGGTACGTGCAGCATTTGAACCCAGACCCTATTCGGGAGTCCTGCTTTATTGCTGATTATTAATGGGAAATATAAATCTCTGAATTACTGACGATAAATTTCATCTCATCACAGTTTGCATAATGAAATTTAATTAAAAAAGCACTTAAGCCAATCCATCAAAACTTTAATCCCCTAATAGACTAATAAAACAAGCACCGATGCCGCTATAATTCTCAACTAGCAGATCAAATAAATTGATGTCCCCATACGAATAAATCCGACCCTAGTTTGCGCCCTAGGTCCAAAACGGTTTCGGTAATGGGGTTGCCAAATTACCCATCTATTTAATTTCCCGAACGGGTAAACGAATTAGGCTGGCAACTTTGAAACGAATTAAATTTTCGACGGTTGACTCATTGTGTTACTAGCCGTCCCTGCCTTTATTTATTTTTATTTTTTATTAGATTATCAGACGCTCAGCGGATGCGAGTGATGTCAACAATCGAGTTAACGCGAAAGATTTAGGGAATAATCGGTTTTGGGTGGATTTCGATTGTGTTAATGGTAAATGAGGTTCTTTTGTTTATGCAAAAGTGGAAAGGATTTGCTTTTCTACAACTCAGCCATAATATTCTGCATTTGCTTGAGCGAAAATAAAACAATGATAACATTTTATTACTAAAAAAATATTTTTGGACATTTATTGCCGAGTACCAGGTGAAGAGATATTGTGGGATCGAACTATACCGTAGACGGAGAGTATCTAATAGACCAATGGATGCCATCTATCGCACTTACACAAGAAAAGGAACAACTTACGCCAATGACACGAAAAAACGGGACAGAATGACCATTATGTTCTGCCTCACTTTCGTGTCGCATTTTTCAAGGACAGCACAGCTTACAAGCAAATTTGACAGCTGACCATCGAAATTTTCTTGTACTACATACAATTGTAGTACCTCGTGCTGTCTCGTGTTGTCTCGTGCTGTCTCGTGTAGATGTATTATATCTATCTTTTATATTAATTTTATTACAATGTTTACATGTCAAAGCATCTTAATTTTTGGCGAGTAATCGAGTAATTAATCGTTGTGACGAGTCACTTCACCCATCACTAACTTCGTTCAATTATGAGTTTACCGTTAGGGGCTCACAAACTTCACATGGTTTATTAAATAAAGGACCCTTTGGCATCCTGCGCTGTTGTCTACCTGTAAATTATAAATGTAGGTACAGTTTTATCACATTTACATAAAGCGGAATGTTTACGGACAGGGCTACAATTTTTCATTCATTTTTGGGTTTCGTAGTATTTGAGTATTAAATTGTGAAGCGCTCATAGGATGGCGGCTCGCAACTGCGACGCGGTCGGTAGTTGGATGGGTGACCACTGGTGGCAAAAAATTCTTTAGCAACCGTGCTTCAGAGAAAGTTTTAGGATTTGAACCCAGGCAGGGTTGTTGTTCCCTGTTTGGGAGTCCAACATTCAAACAACTTGCCTATGACTGCTTCTGTTTCATCAACGCAACTGTCCCACAGCTGGACTAGGGTCTCACAATCTATCTATTGTTTTACAACTAAATAACCGAATATCCTGACGTTCTTTATTTTTCAATCAAAAAAGGACTACCCGAAACACTTTTGCAGATTTAATTTAAATAAAAAACGCCTAACGTTATTGGTAACAAATGATTCGACGTTTTCCACCCCAACAATGTTCGCTACATAAACAATTTCATTTGCGATGTTGCAAACAGGTCACTTTTAAACTCAATAATGAAGTCCACATTTGGTTCACCGATTACCGCCAAATAATGAATGCATTTTATCTCGTATTTAAAAAGTTACGAAATACATTTTTGAATTAATTGCAATAAGTTCAAACAAAAAGAATGAATTTTATTATAATACCTGTGACTACAATCCGTGCAACTTAGTGAAAATATCAAATGCGCTATTAGTTTAAAAAAAATGTTTCTAATTCATCATTTTTTGTCATAATTTCATCATTATTTTTTATTTCTACTCAATTACTTTATTACTATTTAGTAACCCGTCATTGCTTCTTTTAGGTAAACCTATGCTTTAACAGGCACCCTTACCAACAACAATTGCTACTCTTCTTATAAAAACTGTTTTATTTATGAATTCGTTGATATTAAGCAAATACTGAATGTTACCCCACTCTACTAATTCATCAGTGTAAATCGCATCCAAATCGGTTCAGCTATGTCTAAGGTTAAAAAAGACCAACACAGAGATAAATATACATTAATTGTTAAATTAGGCATCTATATTTTACTACGTGTATTAACTGTCTGCAATAGTTTTTCTTAAATATATCAATCAATTAGAAGTTGAGAAGAATGATCATGATGATAATGATGCATAGAAAATTATTATTGATACAAAAACTTACTACGCTATTATGTATTTTTCCACAGTCAGTGGTAAAAAGGGAATATATAATAACAATGCCGACCTAAGTCGGTAACATTAATCTAATGAAAAATTCATTTGCCTCCGAGCGGCTAATAAAAAATTATAGACATGTTCAATATTTTAAAACGACACTTTCATGTCTTTTATTTCTAGTGAAGCACTTAAGAGATAATATCTTACCTAGCAAAATTACGGAGGGTCAATATGAACCCTCTCTCCACCCTCGAGGGCTTTTGTTGTAAAGAGGTCAGAGGAAAAAGTAAGAACAGTATTATAATGCGTGTAAAATTTTATGTTGGCAGTGGACCGTTTAACTGGATACCTGTTCTTGGGACATGAGCGATGATTTGAGGGTACTTATACGACTAGTTTAATTTAGTGACTTATCTAAAGTCTGCGAGTCATTCTTACAAGTTCAGTACGAGTAGATTACTAAGTACTACTACGTCTTAGGTTGCGCAGTAATACCCGAGTTGTTTGAATGTTGGCGTCCCAGAAGGTGCTTGGTTCAAACCATGGACGAATCTCCAATTTTCAAAAATATACATACTAATATTAACCATACTAATATTATAAATGCGAAAGTGTGTTTGTTTGTTTGTCCTGCTTTCTCGGCGCAACGGAGCGATGTTATGGTATGATTTTTGTGTGTGGAGATATTTAGGAGGCTGGAGAGTAACGTAGGCTACTTTTTATCCCGATAAAACATCTTATTCCCACGGGAAGATCCATTATGATGCCTATTTGAACTACAACAGTAACAGTAACAACACCAGTAATAATTTGAACGTAAATAAACCTTGTCTTTAACTCTTAAACTGGACGAATAGTTTAAAAGTTATGACGATAAAATTGAACATTATGTGACAGAATAAATTCCACGCAGGCGAATACGCGGGCAAATGCTAGTGCGTTATAAAATAAAAGGAAAACATCGTAAGGAAACCTGCACACCTGTAAGTTCTCCATAATGTTGTCAAAAGTGTGTGAGACCTGCCAATCCGCACTTGGCCAGCGTGGCGGACTATGACTACTCTGGAATCTTTTTTAATTTTTATCTCGTTTCGTTGCCCACACTTTTCACTCAACTTACAGCCATGATAATATTTTCTGATATTTTTCATGTAGTATCCAAGTCTCCAATATGTCACAAGAGGGACGATTTTCTCGTCTGTGGTGGGTAATTCAAAACTACAAATTGCCAATTTATATACTAATCGACTATTGAAAGGTCTCATCTAGTGCCGTTTAGATCTGAAGCACTATTTTGATGATGTGCCTAGTAGGTAGGTTTTGAAGATTAGGGGCTAAAATTATTAGAATTTAATGTAACATTAGACCATACATATACATACCTACATATCCGTAAATGACTGAATGCGTCATATACCATCACCAGAATCGTATGCCGCAACTTTTTTTATTTGGTAGCAAACGAGTATGAAGCACCACCTTTTCGCTCAAGACAACTGTGACCGCTATATTTGATTCTTAAATCAAATATACCCTTTTCAGCCGGTATACAAGCAGACGAGGCACTTGATGAAGGAATCGCCCATAGTCATGAATAACACCAAGTAACACAGCTATGTTGCCACAATGACCCACATTATTATACTTATTATCTATTTCTCGTTTTCTCTTATTTATTTATTTATTTATTTAAACTCTTTATTGATTGCACACCATAACATAGACATAGGGTAGACATTTTGAATGAAATGCACAATACAATGGGCGGCCTTATCGCTTACGAGCTATTTCTTCCAGACAACCCATTCTCTTCCTTTTTAAAATAATGTATATTCTCGCTACTTAATATCTAGTGACCCATAATGATTTGATCGCTCCGAAAATATGATATTCTCCATCAACTGATCGCGTAATAAGCCGATAATTGCTCAATTCAGCATCGAATGTAGGGCGGCTCATTAGGGTTTTTAATGCGATCGCCGTAATCAGCCGCCGTGCGCCATTCTGGGTGATAGCCGGGCTATGTTGGCCTACAAATTGCGGGTGACACACAACCCTAAAATTGCCACCTAAATACGTCAATTAGGTCTCGTTTTTAAATCTTTGCTGGTTTATTTTGATGATTTTGAAAGAAATAGGATATAATATTTCAGGTTATTTCGCCAGTTATAACCAACGATACTTGATACTTATACTAAAACCTACTCGCACCTACCTAACGGGTTCGCTAACTACGGCTACCTACTAATAGTAAATATTTTTTGAACTTTTAATGTAAGTAGGTAGAGTTTGTAATCGATGCAGACGTCAAGACCATTCTTTGGAATTATTGTCGGTTTGCCTGACTATACAGGCATCACACAGAAACGACTCAAGAGTTTTATATAAATAATGCATATTTATAACTCAAATCTAGACCGACAGGAAAAGTTAACTATGATTTTCACATCCGAGAGTTTTCCATAATGTTCTCAGAGGTGTATGAAGTCTGTCAATTTCGCACTAGGCTAGCGAGGTTGACCCAAGCCATGGGTATCGGAGCCCAACAGTGGAAACGCTTCGGGTTGCGATGAGGATAATGAACCGTACCGAACTGTAGGTGTGTACTTATATTATTTTATTTTATCCTTTATGTGTACACTTTACCGATCATAGGATAACATATTATTCAAAATTTAAATCCTATAAATGTTTAACAAAAAGAAAGCAAAGCTGTCAATATCAAGTAGATACAATGGTACATGGGATAATATGGAATCGCTCGCTATAGATACATGTTAGATACATTGCGTCGTAAAGTTACTCGTGCGTAAAATATCTTGTTAAGAAAAATCTCTTGTTGTCTAATCCCGAAAGGTTCTTCTGCCAATCACGTTTCTTTTACCAAAAGAATAATATTGTATTAAATATAATAATGTATATAAGGACTTTTAAATTAGCAACTTTTCAGTTAGATGGTTAATATAAAATTATATGTATACGTAGGTCGTTGTCGTTCCTCTTTTTTATGGTTTTAAGGTAGTAAACAAGCGTGCAGCACTCACCACCCTTCCGCTGCCACCCATGACAAGCAAAGTGTAAAGACTGTAAGGCGTCGTCCTAATTGGCAGCGATCGTACGATGTCGCGATGCGTTTTCGTCGTGCGATGGGTATTTCAATACAATTACTTGCGAGGTTAAAATAGGACACTCTGATGAAATCTGTATGTTTGAACCCGTCGCACGACGACAACGCATCGCGCCATCGTACGATCGCTGCCAATTAGGACGTCGCCTTACCCACAAAATAAAAAATGTTCACCAGAGCCATTGACTTATTATTCTACTAACCAGAACCGATACACTTTTGAGATTTCAGAAGTTACTTATTCTAAGTATAAAAATAGCGTTAATTTCAACGCTGTAGGTACAAAAATGTATATTGGTCGAGAGTCACGAAGACTTGGACCATTCGACGCAGATTTTATTTCTAATTCCTTACCTGCGTTAAAAAATTGTCATGTGTGGGTTACAATGTTTACGCTTTTTTGCGTCGATATAATTATGTATAGAAGATTTACTGAACTGTATACTAATTCCCAAGTTCAGAGACTACTAAAAGAATGTTAAATAGTGAGTCGTTAGCAATTCTGCCAATCGATCCTTTGTGCCATTTGTTCGTAGCCCTACCATGTTTACTGAGAGCGCCCAGCCAACGTCCAATCCAAACAAATCTGTTAAATTAAAGTTTAGTTTTGAATCAGTCAACTGTAATTTACAAAATTCAACGGATGTTGAACGGACAGCTATTTTATTGTGATTGTTTGGTCGGGAGTGGCTGAAATTACGCAAGTATTGAGTGAGGAAAAATTTAAGTTCGCTTTTTCAATCTATGCATATACTCGTAATAGATATGTAACTGATTTAAACATGCGATCGTATATTACTATGTAAAAATTTGTTTTAAATGTCATGAATGTATTGTATACCCATATTTCAACCTACTTAAATTGATGTAACACCACGACCGCCGTATAGACGTGCAAAAATCATATTAAGTAGTCGTTACATTTGAAATTTTTACAATGTTGATGTTTTACCAGAATTATTCCTTGCACACACAGTTACAAGGGAAATGAATAAGAAAACAAAGGAATTCAGCCCAGTGATCAGGAAGTGTCACAAAATATTTTTCAGAAGAATTTAAATAGAACAAAAGATAGAAAAAGATAAGTTATAAATCCATGCGGAAGTTCGGCATCCGTTACAACGTCGGTTTCTAGTTCGTCTTTTGCGGTAGTGCAGAAATGAGGTGCAGTTGTATTTTTGTGATGTTTGTGATGGATTGTTGTTATTCATTGCTGTTCATATCAGCTGATATAACGTTATGAGCCTGATAGTCGCTGACGGTCGATGACTGTCGCCATAACAATAGAATGCCGTCACCCTACCGGGTGCGAAACCCTTAGGGTAAAACACGCATGACGATTTAGGCGATCTGCAAGTTTGTGACTGGATCGAATCGATTTAATCCTTATCGAACATACTCGAACATACGTCTGTTATCCTATAATAACCCGGACCGAAAGCTTTACGGGCCTTCCGAAGCACAAAAACGCACAAGAAATTTTGCCATTAGCGGTCACCAATCCAACTGCTGACCGCGCCCGCTTGTTTAACTCGATCGATCGACGCAAGCCGCCGGGCTATGAGCACATTTTGCACATCAAAGAACATAAACTTAAAGAAATAATAGTCGTCGAAAGTACCGTATGCTCCGACCCTAACCACCCAACTTTCCGATTGGTCAGGAGCTATTTTTTCAGTACATTTAGCCGGAACCTAATTCCGCCACTCGTTATCCATCAACGTCGCAGCGGCCTAAACACGCAGAATATATTTTATTTTCCGCACTCGGAATGAAATATCTGTAGATTTTATGAAAACTTGGCAAACGGAGGCTTGATTACATTCAAATTCACACTCGTAAACATTCGGGCTTTCATTTAGAGCTCTTGTGGAAGTTATGAAGATCCAGGGAGTTGGGAGAATGTGTTGGTATAGTCTGAGGCGTATTGTATTGTTGTTGTTGTAAATTTTTGTTATTAACATCAAAATCAAGATCATTTAGGGTAAGTAGGGTTTGTTAAGTGGGTCATCCCATTATCTCTTCTGTCCTTTCCATGGCTTCAATAAAATCACAAATACATGGAAGAATTTTCAATTCTTTGAAAATTGCTTAGCCTTGGCAGTGACCTGCGAAGCGATGGGTTCCGGATTTGATTACAGGCAGGGGTTATTTATGTGACAGATATGTACCTTGCACGCAGGAAATCCTTATGCGGATATATGAGTGTATTTAAGCGTTTAATTACTACCTACCTTGGGAATGAAACTGGGTAGTAATTTAAAATTTTATTTTAAACCTGATCATTATAATAAATTTGTAATACAAAAGAAATTTTACACTTTACATCTGGAGTAGCTGAAAATAAAAATTAATGTAAGTACATTTGTAAATAAGTTATCCACTATCTAGGATCACTGAGTGAGGTTACAACCCGGATTCGAAATAGGCACTTACTTTCTTTTGAAGTTATTTACGATGAGATAGTTCATACAGGTAAATCTAGTTGTTTCAACATTCACCTTCCAAGCGGAGGAAACGGATTCGAATTTTGCACGGAAAGTAAATGGTTTAACGTTCAAGTAGCAAAAAACGGAGGCAGTCATCAGGACTGCCGACAGAAGTGAAAAGTTAAAACCAGAAAATAATCTCCTCTCACAGTGTGAGGGGTATAGGCCATAGTCCACCACGCTGGCCAAGTACGGATTGGTGGACTTCACACACCTTTGAGAACATTATGGAGAACTCCCAGGTGTGCAGGATTCCTCACGATGTTTTTCTTCACCGAAGCAAGTGATAATTAAAAATTAATACGCACATAATTTTTGAAAATCAGTGGTGCTTGCGGGGTTAGAACCCGGACCCTCCGGTTCGGCAGTCCAACGTTCAACCCCACGGCTATCACTGCTATATATGTATATCTTGTTATTGCCCAATAATTAAAGTTAAAATCGCTCGTTCGTACGGAATACTATGTGTGCGAGTCGCACTTGAGCGCTTTTTGATGTGATTAGCAGACAAACGAGCAGACAAGCGGATGGCAAATAGTCACCATCGCTTGTACATCAGCAAAGCTTCACCGACGCGAAATTGAACCTAGGACGCTTCGAACCTTTTAAATTTATATCTCGGTAAGGAATATAAATTCCATTTCATCTTACAGATAAGGGTCAATAAGGAAAAATATGTTTGTTTTTTGTGGACTGCCGGAGGTGGCTTCAGCATCGCTACAGATTTCAGTTTATTTTTTCCACTTAGACCCTAATCTCCATCTTAGAATACAATTTGCTTCAACTAATATATATTTTATGTGAGTTATTTGCGTTTCCGTGAACAGTATCTCTCTGTAAAATTATTTAATTCTAATATGTTGTTTAAAATTATAAGTAATTGTATTTACATATAAATAAGGAATTTAAGGATAAGGATTCCATAAATAAGTTGAGGTGAATAGGTAATATATTTTCTTGTATATAACCATTACCTAATATATGAAGATGTTGTCTCTGACACACAACTAACTCATAAGCGCTGACTAAATGTTTGTTCGCAGTGTAAGCCATTTGTCAAAAACTTTCGTTATGGTGACAACTGCTGCGCGGAAACAAAGCACACATGGAAATGGTACCACTATATCAAGTGCTTCTTGAAGTTACCTTTGTGTTTAAGTTATTCGCTGCTCGGGTAAGACTTTATTTTTTCAGTTATATCAAAATGCTGGTGCGCGTACCAATGTAGTTCCGCATGCCTTGTTCAATACCTATAATAAATCTGTTACTGATCGCTGTTTGTACATGGATGGTGCCCAGAAAAATCACGTTGAAGACCTTTAATAACGTCATAGGACCCAAAACAATGTGTTAGACTTTTTGTCTGTTTATCTGTTTGTCTGTAACTTTGTAGACGCTAATCGCAGAAACGGCTACACTTATTTGGATTTGGTTTTCACCAATGCATAGTGGTAACTTGGTAAGCATAATTTAAAAAGAATTTGTTATATTTCATTCAGTTCATAAATAAAAAAATATGTCAGTTCGTATATAAAAAAACAATCGCACCTAACCATTTTTCGATTGTGAGATTTCCGAAGCGAAGCCAGGACACTTCTAATGGCTAGAGTGACAGTGGGTTTTTTCTTTCTGTCTTTCTTTCTGTCTTTCTTTCTTTCTTTCTTTCTTTCTTTCTTTCTTTGTTTCTTTGTTTGTTTCTTTCTTTGCAACGAGTCGATGATGAGTTTGGTGGTACTACTGATATCCAAAGGCGACGGTAGCCACCTACCATCAGGTGACTCGTCGTCTTGTACGTTGCCAATTATCATAAAAACCACATGTTATTGTTTACGTACGTACGAATAATAACGGACGTAGCATGTATTGACATGCTACGTTACATTAAATACATACGAGTACCAATATAGTACCAACCAAATACATAATACAGTACCAACACTACAAACGTTAAGCTAATACGAATGTTAGTCATAAAATGACGTCATTGACGACTTTATCTCCATACTTGATTACCAGAAAATGCAGCACAGTTAATACCTAGTAAACCTATTTAATTTTTATACCGAACAAACTTGGATGTGACCCAAAACAATGACCTATTAATAAAACTCTCAGCTCAGAAATACAAAAAATAATGGCCAACTCCTAAATATATCGTAAAATGAAATCATAAACTATCACGACCAGCAAAAGCGCTTTTAAAATTCTACTTTTATTGCTCTAATAAAAAATTCCGACGCCACTTACGACAATAACATGTTGGGCAAAGTAACGCGATTGTGGGGCGGGGGCGGGAAACTGCTAGTAGAAATGGAAAATGTATTTTTTTTCATTATTATGACTTAATGCTTGATTACAATTCACATAGTGCAATGGTGTGTAAAATGTATGCGTAATTTAGGTTGGTAAATCGCTCTAAATTACTAAGCCCACTCATACTTCACATGTAGACTCCCGCGTGAATTTGATAATACGGTATCTGTAACACTAATAGAAATAAATAATTATTGCGGTAATAAGTTGCGACTTATTAGCAGCTTACAGAGCACAGTTACGAGGAATACCACCTCAAACATTGCAATATAAAAATTCTAAAAAAATACCATTAGCGGATACTGGGCATCCATCCACCTTTGAGACCAAGCCTAACCTGCTCGTGGTGCAGTCGTCAAACGATATGTCGTGTTCGAGTCGGTGGCTTGAGAGCACAGAACATTTAAAAAGAATAGAAAGGTGTTTTTAATGCGCATATTAAACCACACGTAACTACATTACTAAAACTCACACAAATAAGCTATAAAAATGTACATCTGTACCTGTGTATGTTACCTGTAAATTTACATCTGTAATGTACCTCTTACTTCTTTCTAAGCTGACAATACATCGGTGCTTTTGATGTTACTGAAGTTCTTGGGCCACGCCAACCTCGTGCCATCTGGTGACTCGTTCTCTGGCTGTTAACATAAAAAACACATAATCGTACAAAACAGTGTGTTTCTAAAGTTACGGAACTTGGTCGATCACTTTACACTATACCAAATAATGATTTCCATGAAACTACATCTAAAATAAGACGAGAATAATTAATTCCTAAAATAATAAACGTTGACGCATTCAAAGACTTCAATACCTACGTACTTTATATTATTTTAAACATATTTAACTCGCAAAATATTACTACAAATGCTACATTCGTTCTAGGCAAATTTTAATAAACAAAAGTAAGACACAATAAGTGTATATTTGAACAGAGCTTTACTGAGCTTTGTAAAAGCCGGATTTAGAAAAGCAAATTGCTGTAGGTACCAATGTATTTCCATATCTGCTTCTGTTGATATGAACATGTTGGGATTAAGTATATTGAATTGGTACTTTCGTTTTTCGAACTTTATTATTATTGTATAATCACAAATGATAATAAATATTGCAATAAAATGCTAATGAAATTTCAAAACAGAGTGCAGAAATAGAAACAGCGACAACCTTATTAAGATAAGATTTAACTTGGTATACATATTGCCGGAGCGAGTTACCCTAGTATTCACAAACAATACTTATTATACAATTATTATTATTATAAATGTATAATCGCTTCGTTGAATGAAGATGTAAGTACATTTTTCTTTTATGTTTTACATTACATTTACATTGTAAATTAAATACAGAAAGAAAAATTACATGATAACTAGTGGTCCCAGCGTACTTCGTACCGCTTTATAATTAAAAAATGTTTTAGTGATATATCGACAGCAACGCCACCTACCGGGTCCAATTGTGAATCTAAACCATTCTCGGATCCACCTGAAGACACACAAAAAATTTCAACCAAATCGGTCAAGCCGTTTAGGAGGAGTTCAGTCACATACACACGAACACAAGAAATATATATATTAAGATAAAATTGTATCTATTCTAATACTCAGTTTTGACGATCAGCTCTCAGTTTTGAGGATAGACGCGTGTTCAGTAGTGGGCGATTAATGGGTTGAAGCCAAATTATTTTACTACCTTAATTTCAGGGGGAATTATTATCAAGTATTACCGCTAGAGCTTTCTATACAAGATTGAAAGATTTACCGATGAAATATTTCTCCACACTTTTCGAACCGGAGAATATTTATATCGCATTGTTTAAAGGCTGTTCTTGTAATAGTCTCTCGTTTGGAGGTCCAGGAATTACTGTAAGACGATCCTTTTCTCCGTACAGCGTCCCAAGAGAAAATCTTTTATGAAAATTTTCCCGGGGCAATCCTTTTTTGACCGCACGGTTAACAACTTCCATGACTAACAGCTATTAGACGTAAACTATACTCGTTCTTTTTTGTCGCGCTCTTCATTGCTGAAGGTCGTGCCCGTACTGATAAGCCTTGGTTGCGGAGCGGACGAGCTGCTTCCAAGCCACTCTGTCTTCCTTAACCAGGATACCTATAATCTCCTTTACTGACAGTAGACTCGATGGGAGTAGGTCTTTGACGACCCGGATGGCGCAATGGTTAACACGCCGGATCGCCGTTCCGAGGGTCCTGGGTTCGATTCCCAGCGAGGCGGAAATTTGAATGATGAATTTAAGTTTCCGTTCTTGGTCTGGGTGTGTGTGTTCTTGGCTTGTGTGTTGTCCATGGCACCCACGACACAGGGAATCCTAGTGTGGGGCTATGAGTGTGTAGCGTTACTTACTTACTTACTTATTACTTACTTCTCCCGCGTACTTTAATCATCACAAACAGTTTATCAAGGTTCTGGCACTGTCCATGCTATTTGTTCTATAATTTCAAAATTCACGAAATTATAGAACGATGGATGGCATGAAGTTCGTACTTAATGTAAGTTATAGTACCATACTTACATACTATACAGTCAGAAACAATAATCACATAGACCTCTCCTTGTGTATTGAAGTACCCAACATGATGTAATTCTCTCGCTTTTCTTTACAGATATGACAAGTCCTTCAGCCTAAGGCCACTAAGAAATATGATCCAGACTTTATTGGACTACTGAAGCAAAGTTCTAACTAGGTACCGTCTAAATGGCTCGTGTAGTCCCAAATGTAGTACAAATTTTGCGCCCAAATATATCTTGGTATCTAAGTTTTCTCTTCAAATATTTTACTGAACTTATAAAGAACAATTTTTTATTATTCCTTTGTTTTGCACTTTCTACTAAATTCGTGGATTTCATGTAAGTACGTTCCGATTGACTTTTAGATTTAATTTTTAAACTTAACATGAATTTTAACTTAAAATGGTAACATAGATCGAAGCACCTAAATCCGAAACATGTAGGTAAATTGCCAATAATATAATCAGTCCTACTTATTATGGTTAGGTTAGGTTTATGGTAAAAACTTTAACCCTATACATATATACTTCCACTGGCTATCATAGGGAGTTTGTCATATCAGAAATGTTTTTCTATAGCTATGGTGATGTACAGGGTGCATAGGCCGTTGCAGTAGTTACCACCACGAAAAAGACGTAAACAATGGCACTTTTCAAGGAATCTTTTTCCTTATTTTAAGTTGGTTTGAAGGGATAAATGAAACTATTCGACGGCGATTCTATTCCGTTCCGTTGCGAGAGCGGAAATTGCTACAATAACGACAATGTGCCACTTCAATGGACTAAAGTGGTCGCTCTTAGGACTTCGATATTCATTTGGTGTCAGGAAAAGTGGCACCCATTTATTTATAAGGACGTCCTTTAATTGCACATCTTGAAGAATAGAATTTGGAGTTTTTAGAAATGGCCGATAACAGTAAATAATGCTACACACTCATAGCCCCACACGCGGATTCCCTCTGTCGTGGGTGCCATGTACAACACTTATGACGAGAAGTCGTAAACCCAGACCAAGGAATTGAACCAAGGACCCTTCAAAGAAGGTGCGGCGGCAAGATAACCAATATACAATATTTGCTGACTTCTTAATCAACCACTGCAGTGGAATTAGAAAAAGAGAATCACAATTTTGTTAAAGGTTATGCGCTAAATTTAAGAATTTAAATATTTTTACATGGAGTTTTTATGTTACCAAATTCCGAAGCAAAAGCAGCTGAGGACCAAAAAGGGTGAGTTATTTTCGCGTCCGTAATTATTTTTGGCTTTTCGTATATAACGAGGATTAACTGTAATTAGACTGGCCTTTTTTTAAATTCAGAAGTGAGATAAACGCCGTTTTTTTCATTGGATCGTTATCAAGTAGGTAGTTTTAAGTTATGAGGGTAGAGCGAACAAAATATTTCAAATTGTACTGATTCAGTAGCAAGAAATGGTTTGTAGTCTATAGGTACATACCTAGTCCCGATTCAAGTTTTGTTCTGAGTCGATCACATTTGTTATGGGCGGCAGCGGAAGGAGCTGCAGACTCGTTGGAATCTTAAGCCCATAAAAAATACATGACATAACTGTAAAGTGTAACTGATCAATTTGATCAATCATCCAAAACGATCAACTACGCGATCGTAAGTTATCATCGCAATGGGCATTAGTAGTCTTAACCACACTTCATGGTTAATAATTCTACGATGAAGATGTTAGCTGGTGGACAAAAATTTTCTACCACTTTAAGTATCGTCGGGGTTAAACTATGCGGTGAGTCGAACGAACTTAGTGCACCGTGATCAGGTTAGGCTGGCTTGGGCAAGGTTGTCCCCCCCGAGCCGGGGGAGGCCGGGCGGCAGAGGCCACTCGACCGCCGAGTCCTCCTCCGGAAATGGAGGGAAAGGCTGTCGGAGCCGACCGCCGGCAAAAGGACGGTGGAGGCGATTCGGCCCGTCCTCGAAAGATGGGTCGATCGCCGACACGGGGCGCTCACCTTCCACGCTGTGCAGGTCCTGACGGGGCACGGTTGCTTCGGCAGGTACCTGTGCAGCGTGGCGGGTCGAGAGCCGACCAGCGTGTGCCACGCGTGCGGGTGTCCAGAGGACACGGCGGAGCACACGCTGGCGGAATGCCCTGAGTGGGCGGAGCCACGGGCGTTGCTCTTGGCGACGATTGGGGGCGACCTGTCGCTGCCGGGCGTGGTGAGAGCCATGGTCGGCAGCGAGAGGGCGTGGAAGGCGGCGCTCCAATTCTGCGAGGCCGTAATGGCAAAGAAGGAGGCGGCGGAGCGGGCGCGGGAGGATGATCCTCTGTCGAACCCGCTCCGCCGTAGGAGAGTTGGCCGAAGGCGACTGGCGCACGAGCGCCGCCTTCCCCCATAAGGTGGGTCTCCGGGCGGTGGAACCGGGGGGTGCCATCGCCAAGTTGGAGGAGACCCCCGAGACGGCTGGCGTGTTCGGTGTTCCGGCACGCCAGGTGTAAGGTGAGTGGCGCCACAGAAGGCGCCCCACGGGTTGGGCCCGAGCCCGGGCAGCCGTCGGCGGAGCAGCGGATGTGTGCGCAAGCGTTCCCGCAGCTCCGCCGGTAGACGGTGAGGAGGAACACCGCTGGGTTTTAGCCGGTAAGAGTCCGGCATAACCCGACAGCGCCCCCCCGCGCCTGTCGGGTATCCATGAGGATTTCCCAGCGTTAAAAAAAAAAAAAAGGTTGTCCCCCCCGGGGGTGCCCGCCTTGTCGTGGCGGGGGGGCTCTAGTAACCGTGGCTTCGTCACCCACGGTGAAGCTAAGAGGCACCCAGGGCCGGCCCGCGTGGAAGGTGGTTGTGGGCTGGCCCGAGGAGGGCGCTCCCAGCAGGCTTGGCGCGACAAGCCCGCTTGGGATGCGAGGTGGGGACCGCAGAGGAAGGTTTTCCTATCCTCTGCGGCCGAGGCGGGGCCGCTCCGATAATCGCGGCCGGTGCGGCATTGGTGGGGCCGCAGGGGAAGAGGAATGCCGGTATTACGGTGCGCCGCTTTCCCTATCCCCTGCGGCCGAAGTGTGGTTGGCGGTGGAGCCACAGACCTGATCCACCGCCGGGTGCTGGGTTTTCCGGCACCCATGACCTCCTTGTGGCGGACTCGGCCACTGTACTGGTGGAGGTCGAGGAGGAAGGCGCGCCCTACCATCTGGCGCGCCTCGCGTGGAGGGCCTTCGGGCATACGCGGTGGAGCCGCTGTTTTGCGGCTGCCGTCGGCGGAGCAGCGGATGTGTGCGAAAGCGTTCCCGCAGCTCCGCCGGAAGACGGCGAGGCGGCATTCGTGGGGTTTTAGTGGGTATACCGTGGTCTCATTAGCCACGGGAGTCCCACATAACCACTTGGGCCTCCCCCTGCGCCCAAGTGGTATGCATAAAGCATTTCCCCACGTAAAAAAAAAAAAAGGTTGGAAGGAGTTCTTCCCATCTTAAAGGCCATGGGCAAGGTTGGAAGGAATCCCTTAAGTCCCATCTTATACCAAAAACGTGTTGCTAACTTCTATAGCTACAGTCATCTAGGGACAACACTGGCTAACTAGATCAATAAAGCTTGACCAACAAAATAGGTATCTTTAAAAACAATTTTAACAAAAAATATTTTCTACACCAGTAATCGTTAAAAGTATTTTTAGTTATCACGTCAGTCTAGAAATACTTTTTTATCACCAGCAAATCTCTCATGACTTGACACGGAAGACCACGGCACGGCACTAGAATTCACATCCATTTGTCAAAGTCAGGTTGTAGATTTATTAGTATTTATGGTGCCGTCGGCCCACTAACCTGACGCCCTGCTCGCGAGACCTTGAATGGGTAATGCAAATTGTTCATTTTATGGATTAATAGTTGCACCTTAGTGCAGTTACGGTACATGATAACCTTTATCATACTGGAGCATCGAGCATTTGTTTGAGAATTTATATAAACAGTAACTCATAGTAGGACAATAATCTGCGATCTTAGTTCCATCATAGGGTCCAGGTAGTAGGTAAGTAGGTACAGGTAGAGGTATGCGGTAGTAGTTTTGGCCGTTTTGGGGCGACCTAGGATATTGACAATCCCCTGCTGTCATACTCCATTTTATTACTGCAATGTCTCCAAGATCAAGACAAATCGATCTGTCCATCGACCGGGTTTCCTCTCTCATTGTGAGGGGTACAGGCTATAGTCCACCGCACAGACCAAGTGCGGGTTACCAGACTTTACACACCTTAGAGAACATTATAGAGAACTCTCAGGTGTGCAGATCTCCTCACGTTGTTTTCTTCACCGAAGCAAGTGATAATCACATTCTAATATGCTCACAAACAGAATGTTAAAGGCATTATTGTCCTTTGCGTCAGACAAATAGAAAGTTAAATTCTAGTTCCACCGATCCACCAAGCTATACGTCTGGACTTAAGACGTCTGGTCTCCACAGAATAAACTCGATCACTCCACTCAGCCCTAGAGATTTAGATTGACGTCGACAAACCAATCAATCGTAATCCTCTTTAATGGATGCTTTGTCTGAATTTAAAAGTTTTGCTGTAAGAATTTGTAAAATTAGTAGTTAAAAATACACATACTTGTGTCTATCGTAAACTTTTTTATAGCTTTTATTTCACTTGAAATGTTTATATTATATTATGTTCGGGTGGAATCTTGCAAGCCGAATTAGAAATACTTCCTCATAATCTATATACTTGAAATTTTGCCTATTGCTTTAGTTCAGATGACAATGCAATTTTATTACGTATGATCAGATACTACGCTCAGGATTCACTCCAGGCGAGAGAACTCCTCAACGGTTAACAGCACAATGATGAAATTAATTACATTGCATTTATATAACTAAATAACGAAACTAAAACAATGGTTTTTAGAAATTTTGACTGTATATCTGTTTTTGCGTGACTTTGTACGCGTTAATCTTAGCAGCTTAAAGGAGTGCGCACAGTACAACGATTCCACGACCGACCGACGCCTACGCGACTAAAACCTTGACAAAGCTAACATTCAATTATGAGCCTTATATCTTTGATGGTAAGGTTGAATTTCGAACTTATACTTAAAATACCTATACGGCTCGCCCTACACCCATAGCCGTTCCGTTTCGAGACCAACGCGTCGACGACTCACCGTAGACGAGTAGTCCACGCGTCGACCGACACAATGACGTAATGTACCTAGAACGGAACGTCGGAGTTGAAACGGAGTGGAGACGGAGTCGAGTTGACGTCGATGAAGCGTTGATCGCGGAACGGAACGTCGGAGTTGAAACGGAGTGGAGTCGGAGTGGAGTTGACGTCGAGTTGGTGTAATGTGCGCACTCCTTAACCGAGTGCGGGTTTCACTAATATTACGGCAAGATTCGCATTAGTGTTTGTTTTATTTCAATCGGTTCATAAATTAAAAAATTATGTCAGTTTAAATCACGGAATACAGATTCCGTGGTTTAAATAATCATGCCTAACATTTTCGAGGGTCCAGTTTTCCCGCAGCGAAGCGAGGGCGGGTTAGACTATTATAGGTATTAAGTTTCGTTGAGATCAACCCTCGAGATCTAAAGTAGGTGTTACTCAACGTACCTGATCAATCAATCATAATTTCCTCGGAGGGTCTTAAGAAGACTAAGTTTGAAGTACATTTTGAACTAGTTTCATATTGCGTAGGGGATATTACCCAAAATAACATACTCGTAAATTATAATTAACAACCACGTAGCCTAGTTGGTAGTGGCTGCCTGTCCCGGGTTCGATTCCCGGCCGTGGCAAATATTAGATAATGTGACAGTTAAATGCTTCTTCTCGAGCACGGAATCGAGTCTTGGGTGTTAGTGATGTGTAATTTGTGTTGTCATACCACCCGCGACACAGGGAGTCCTAGTGCGGGGGTATGAGTGTGTTAGCATTTATTTATTTATATTTATACTGTCGTTTGTAGCCTAGTAACGTGACCGTCGATTTCCCGAAATGGTTCAGGTTCGAATCTCCCTCCAATTTATGTCCGTGTAGTTAGTAGTAAAAAAAAAGTTATCGTATCGTGTCGACCAATATGACGCACAGTTACTAATTTAGCCAATAAAATTAGCGGAAAAAACCAAAATCTTTTAAATTTTGTAAATAGCTTACACCTCAATAAAAACAGCATCTTTTGGATTGATTCGGTTAAGCCGATTAATAATTATCTATAATATTAATAAATTTAGCCGATAAAATTAGAGGAAAATTCTTTTAACTTTCGTAAATATTTTGGTCATAAAGGCATTAGTCTCATGGAAAAAATTACAGAATCGATAATTATCATTGATAATAATGTTTAACATCGAGTTTAGAAGTAGCTTTTTGCAGTGTGAGCAAAAGTCTACCTAAAACGTACTTAGCAAGAACTCATATGGCTTGGGCTAATAAAGTTCTCGCCGAAGCGTTTCGATCAATCATAACCTCAAAATTTCGTTTAACCGAAGCCACAAAGTAACATTAACATACCATTTCCCAACAGTTCTGACCGTAAATAGGCAAAAACATCATTAAAACAATTCGCCTCCCCTGACATGCCATCAATCCCTTCTGCCCGCCAGGGGTTTCAAACTCGCAGGTCGGAACTCAAGGGCACGGCTGCGTCCGACAGTTTTACAGCCCTGCCTAAAGAATTGCGCATTTATTATTTTTATTTGCCACGGCCCATTGTCGGAGCGAATTTTTTTTCGCTCCGTTAATATCATGTATTGGTTCGGGTGGAGAACATTTCTTAAATATTTCTGAAGTTCGATAAAACCCAGGGGTTTTCGGACCTAGTTTAGTGTTTGGCTAGATTGTATAGTAATTCACGCGTTAAATCGCTTGGACTCGCAACATAGCGGAGGTATCCATCATATAATAGACATTTAGTACGCAAAGGACATGTTTTGCGGCGCGTGTCAAGTGTTGCCAGACATTTGGTATAGAAGCATAAAAATATTTTAAAACAAGATAGATACAGTAAAATTAAAATCATTACTCCAACTCAAAAAACCTATAGTGTAAAAATGCAAGTCTCGCAAGTCAAATATTTATAGGACAAATAAAATTTAGAACCCTGGTGGTGGGCGCTAGTTACGTGTTATTTGTGTTGTCCAAGCCATCCGAGTCACAGGAAACTCTCGTGCGGTGGTAGCGCTAATAATATTAATGACTTACTAATGACTAATTTTGATTATATATCCTTATATGAAACCCTGTTTCCCAAAGATATCAGTTTCTGTCATCTCTTACGACACCCTGGTTTGCCCGCATGGGACTAAGGACATAATTATTCTAGGCCGCTCCAATACGGCGACAAAATCACATTATAAATTTCAATATACAAATGCCCAACAACTTGTAGTAAAGCAAGTCCTAGTTAGCAGGAGCGGGTGCGGTCAGTAGGTGGATGGGTGACCGCTAATGGCAAGAATAGCTTGAGTGATGTCCTGCATCATAAAGCCGTCGTCAGTACCTTTCGGTCGGTGACTTTGGGTGAGGACCCTTGGTTTGGCCTCTAACTCTACCAATCTGCACTGGAGCAGCGTGGAGTACGCTTCAGCCGTCCAGTTATGAGTGCCCCGTGCTGTGATGGGCCGTGGTTGGAGCCACATAAGCGAAATTACAATTAATTAGTATAACGCTACGCAATTATTCCACGTTAGGATTCCCTGTGTCGTGGTCGCGATAGACGACACACATCCAGAGCCTAAAGGAGTGCGCACATTACAACGACTCCACGACCGACAGACGCCAACGCGACTAAAACCTTGACAAAGCTAACATTCAATTATGAGCCTTATATCTTTGACGGTAAGGTTGAATTTCGAACTTATACTTAAAAGCCCTGTACGGCTCGCCCTACACCCATAGCCGTTCCGTTTCGAGACCAACGCGTCAAAGATATAAGGCTCATAATTGAATGTTAGCTTTGTCAAGGTTTTAGTCGCGTTGGCGTCGGTCGGTCGTGGAGTCGTTGTAATGTGCGCACTCCTTAAGCCTGACAATTTACAAGTGCTTCCATTGTGTCGTCTCGTCTTTGGTATACCAAATATGACAAACTATCGTGTCACGATCAAATTTAAACGCAATTGCAGCATTTATAAATTAGTAAACTTGGGTCGGCCGAGAATACAAATTTAAACCCCTTCGCTGAGAATCGAACCTGGACTCTTCGAACGGTAACCTGGATAACCATACGGGCGGGCATGTAAACCTAATACAAATATCGCTAAATTACAGTTAAAATACATATAACATTTTCGGTTAAGCCTGTTGCTTTCATGAACGTAACGAGAAATAGAATTATGTCTGAAATAATTAATCCGAACAGAACTACAGCGAAGTCATCGTTCAATCATTCAGAGAGTTATGGAGCCGCCATCGATTACTCATAAACTGACTGTTACAAATACCATCGATCTCACTACCTACCTTATTTACTAGTTCCTGTAATTATAGTCATTAATTATGGAATTAATAGTTATTTTGGAAGCAGTGATTGCCACGTGGTTTGAACAGTAGACTCCCGAACATGGGGCATGGGTTCACAATCACACTCTCCACTAATTGTCAAAATTGATGTGCGTATTGGAATTTAATTATCACTTGCTTGGGTGAAGGAAAATGTTGTGAGGAAACCTGCACACCTGAGAGTTCTCCATAATGTTCTCAAAGGCGTGTGAAGTCCGCCAATTCGTACTCGGCCAGCGTGGCCGCTATAGCCTGAGCCACACCTCATTGTGAGAGGAGACTCGTGTCCAGCGGTTGGACAGTTATGAGTTGCGATGATGAATTAAGGAATTATGTAAGCCTGGAAAATTATAAATTTCATAGTCATTGGTTCTTTAAATAATAACGCCCGAGTTACTTTATAAAGTAAGGCCATGTCTACAAAATAGTATTTCGAAAATAGAATACAATTTTACACAGAATCTTAAACCACATTTCGTATAGAAGCCGAATGTAATAACTTTTCTGACACGACGCAATTGAAGTATTTATAATCACATACTTGGGCCCCAGGTATTAGGTTATTTATATACAAAATTATTTACCCGACAAATTCCAATTCCAAAATTGTCTGGGTCAAAATAAATAATTAATAAAAGAGCTGTCACTCAGAGATAGACGAGATTAAAACATTAAAAACCGCTACGTGTCGCTTGTTAGGCACGCGTCGTTATTCCCACTTAGAATCCGGTAATAAATTCAGCGAAACGCCCATTTGTTTCACCGAGCAAAATAAAATAATTCCCGAGCCTTGAAACCTGCGGTAGATATAACGAAACCGATGCGTTGGCCTGTAAATGATTAATGCGCGCTCCTCGGGAAAACGCGAGCGATTGTAAGCTCATAAACGCGCAAAAGGAATTATTTTATTAATACTCGATGTTCCGGTATACCGGTATTTGGTATCGGTTACGTATAGGCGAAACGGTGATATAAAATTGAAGCGTTGCGCGGATTTTATGTTTGACAATTTTTTACGGTTTCTCAGTTAATTTTTTTTCTGATAAGTATGCTAAATATCACCGAAATGTTTCAATGTCCAATAGCTTGGGTTTCCTTTATATTTTTTTACTTTTTAGACTTTTTTAGATTAACTTTACGCTGCGGACATAAAATTAAGTAATCAATAACGCTACACACATAGGTACTAAGTAGCCTTACTCTAGGATTCAGGATTCGTGCCATGGACAACACACAAAGACCGAAAACAGAAATTTAAATCGAACCCAGGACTCTATAAACGACGCGGTGGTTTGGCATGGTCAATGCGCCATACCGGTCGTCAATTTTATTACATAGACTACATACATCACTAGCGAGCCGCCCCGGCTTCACACAGATGCAATGTAGGTATATACAATGACAAAATATATAGCCCATGTTACTCAGAGATAATTTAACAATATAATTGTAAAAGAAATTTTGAAATCGGTTCAGTACTTTTTGAGTTAATTCGTTAACAATGAAAACGTAACGTAACGTAACGTAAACGTAACGTAAACAATGAAAAATACAAATCTATCTTTTTTACTATATTAGTTTAGATCAACACGCTTAATGTTAATGCTCCTAAACTTTTTCTCCATCGCTACCACAAAATACCGTCCACAAACCAGGAGTTGAACGGGATCACTCATTAACTGCTAAACCATTAACTGGTAACTAAACCATAAGCGCAAACGAACTATTCTTGTTAAATCACCATGCAGTAGTGATTTGGGGCGATGGCGGTCGACGACCGACGAGTATTGATAGCCCCATCAGTTAAAGCTCATCTGCGGTTGGGCTAACTGATTTCAGTTCAGTTAAGTTGTAACTGAAATTTGTTATCTTCACCAGTTATCTACGTTATGTTGTACGACTCTCAGAACTGGAATGGGTTGATTTATCGATGGTTTAGCTGTTTCAGGTATTGTTAGCAGCTTGAGAGCCAGTTTTTCTTTCATTACACTTCTTTCTTTTGGTCGACAACGCATCGGTGACGCCTTTGGTGTTGATGTCCATAGGCGACGGTGACCACTTACCAGGTGGCTCGTCTGCTTATTTGTTGATTATTAACATTAAAAATGAACGCACATGTAAGTAAATGGCGGCGCACACACAAACAAACCTCATTGGCACGTTGTTTTTTTAATATTAAATTAGTTAAAGTGGTCTTGAAACTACATTTCACTATTATACCTAATATTATGTATAAAGTAACCTATCCGAAGTCGCCCAAGTTACATGAAAATAAGTCGAGCCATATCCATTAATTTCCGTATTAAATGCTCTGGTAACGCGCAGGATTTCCACAACAACCAAATAAGAGAAGCAATAATATTTAATATTCATTGAAGTTAAATACCGAATAAAGTGCGTGAACAGACAACTGCATATTGATGACGTCATCTCTACGGCCGAACTAATTCTGATGACTGAATGCCCTATCGAATGGCGAATGGATTCCGAATTCCCACTGAATTATTTATCTTACCCCATATTGTTTTATTTAACGCGAATCAAAATGTTCCGTTTCGTTCGTTCGCGCGTACTGTCAATTTACGGTTTGCGTCAGTTTTCGGTTAACACGTTTGATTATTGCAATATTAAAATGATATGGTTGATGATTGTCGACAACAGTCTGCTAATTTATAAATGCTTTCATTGCGGTAGTGTTTCTATAGTTTGACATGTTTCGTGTCATACAAAATGTGTCAAAAACGTGTCAAACTATTCCGACACAACGCAATTAAAGCTTTTATGAATTACCAGATTGTGGCCCCTGAATGTGTTACAACAACTATATTATTAACATTTTTTGTGACATGCAAAGAAACATTTCTTGATTGCGAACGGACGATGGCGTGTAGGTCTGTGAAACGGCTCGACCGATTTTGACGGGATTTGCACTGGCAGATAGCTGATGTATAGAAGTAACTTAGGCTAATTTTATTATAGATATTTTTAAAATTATTAATTATAATGTTGCAATAAAGTCCAACGCGGACGAAGTCGCGGGCACAGCTAGTGTCTAATAGAACAAAGTCAATGTTATTGCACTAAAACAAACAGCCGACTAATCGACGGTTTTTGGCGATGCATTGTGGTCAATATAATATTATGTTGTTTTAATTGTACCTACTTGGATGAATTAAATAACTCCATACTAAAAATCGAGTGAGTTCACATACGGCAAAAATATTTGTTGAAGAGAATGAGATGATTACAGGTAAGGAGCCACAGGTAAGGAGGTGGTAAACAGAGAGATAAAGAGAGAGTATTTTATCTCATTTTCTCAAAGCTTAAACCTATAAATACATTTATAGTTGTCTCTTTTTCGTGATACTTTTTCGTTTTAAAATAAGTTTCACTTCAATAACATGGTAAGACATTGTGCACGTATGTATAATTTCCTATTGAATTGCATTGCATCTAGTTAAATGCGATGTCGTAATTAGAATCTACAGTCGATACGGATCGCGTGATCGACACCAATAAATCCGATCGGCCGATTGCTATCGAACTCGACGCTTGTCACTGTGAGATATTGTTATTCAATTACAAACTTTAAATTCAAATCATTGCCAATAATTTATTCTTTAACATCGTGTATCTATCCGAATCGGATGTCGATTCGAATATCGATAGCCTAAACTGGGAGTAATTTTAACGATGTTTTATACGAGTATATCAGCCAAACTATTGGGAGACATTGAAGCGCTGCCATAGAAAAAGTTGTTGCATTTGATGAGTCACGTTTTATATATTAATTAATGTATTATTATGCACATAAAAATATTGATGTTACATAAAAATCTAAGCCTTCTGCACTACTTCTCCTTATAAACTTTAATTGTGCCAAATTTTATACTCCTCCGTCCGCGTAATTTTCGTTAAAAGAGGTACAACAATTTTACTTTAAATAATATTTACATATTTTAAAAGAAGAATGAGAAATGGGAAACTAGCAAAAAAATTCAATGAAAAACACTAGCGGGATATAAAAAAGATTTTCACCATAGCTATTCTAATCAACATTAAATTCAGTGCTTTAACGAAGGGATTTTCTAGAAAACAGCAGGAATTGATGACGTGTCACCAGAGTTTATTACCCTCAGCAGTTTCGTACGACTTTCCATGGGGAGGGGGTGGGTTTTTTCTTGGTCGGATACACAGAATATTAATGTTATCGTAAATATACCACTTCGATGGCAGCAAATCCTTCGTGATCCTTGTACGGGCCTTCTATTACCAAAACCTTTGCTTCAGGCCGTAAAAAAAATAAACGATCAAAAACACGCTAAATACAAGTAAACAATCCCATTCAAAGTACTAGGAAAGCAGAAAAATGTAGAAATGTAGATCAAAACAAATGATATCATTTGACGCTAAATATATTTTACTCATTTTCGCGAGGGCTCTGTGTAACGGGCTGGAAAAATTGTGCTAGAAAAGTGAGATAGCATTACAAATATACTGGTGTCAGAGAGAGACGGGTGACGTTTTGTGTGTGTGTGCTCGCGGCAAAGAAAAGGGCAAATGTTGTTGTGCCTTATTGATGTCATACATTGCTCTTAAATGTGTACCAGATGTGGCAGCCGCTCTTAAAGCTAGCAAGAGGTATTTTACCATTGTGTTATGGCTTAGGGTGACAACGAGTACCAGGTTTTGAGGACTATCCTAATTTTATTTCCTAATTTGGTTCAAAACACCTTTTATACCATACGCAGGACAAGTATAATGTCGACAAGTACTGGTTAGTGAAAGTTAGTCTGTGAATTATTGTTAGCAATAGTCCAGTTAGTAGTTGTTAGTAAGATTCTCTTTATAATTCGGTTACAGGTGTGTTGCTACCCTTGAACATACAGCTACATTCGAAATTTTGAGTAGAATCTATCCCAAGTATTATAAATTAATATATTTCATATATTTCTTTTCGCACAAAAGACATATCGAATTTCGAATCCCGTCATTTCTTCGATGATAATTGCAAGAATAAGGCAAATCGATTGACGTAAGAATCATCAAAATCGCTCTATAACGCTAAAAAGAAATTAAAATACAAAGAATTTCACACAGTTTGGTATTAATTTATTTTTGAAGTATTAACTATGAACTGTCATGATAATATTCTGTGTAAACTTAGCAGATACTTAGGACATTTATTCGAGCTCTGTGATAAAGAGAGTATATGTTAATCAAATATATATTTGTGTTTAGAATTAGCGGATCTCACTGAGTGCAACGTCTTTTGCCACCGTTTGCTTGGTACCCCTACCTACTGCAACGTACACCTGCAAGTCGTTAAAATTTAGATTTTTTTTGTGAAAATACCATCCGTCCCGCATCCGGCAATCTCATGGTATTGCTAGTAATGTTGGATAATTCTGTAAAGAGGTGTTCGGGATTAAAACAAGAGGCGAGCTGCGCGCCACTAATGTTGCGGAATATGTCTGTCTGTGCTTCCTTTTAGCTCATTCCGAGCGGATGGAACATTACTTATAGAAATTTTGTAAAACATATAGGTACGCTTTAAACAAATAAGAGATGTAGGTATGTGTTTGATGTTAACAAGTTGTTGGCGGCGGCGTGGTTTGTTTGGCATACATGCTAATTGGTGAATGGCATTGCACCACGCTGCTCCAGTGCGGATTATGTAAGATTGGGCAATTTACTTTGGTTATGTACCTATGTACATATTTTATAAACATAGTAACAAATAAATTGATAGACTATGTTAGAACGAGACTCTTAGGCTGAGATCTATAGACGATACTTAGCCTTAACTCAGAATTTACTTACGAAAAACTTTGCAGATGTATTGAATCTAATGAAACCAATAGTGGTATTATGACATTAGCGGTCTTAGCTTATGCCGAGCACAATCTCAGCGTGACATGTCTATAAATACCAAATCGCAGTCTTTGCAAAGCAAAGTTTTTCGTATGTAACTAGCCGTCTGTCTAAGGCCTTAGCCTTAGCTCAGACTTTACTTCCACACCTACATGCAATGATATTATCAAAATAAGTAGATAGTAAAAAATAAGTACTTAGATGTGATGTGTTAATATCTTCGCCTACAACTGAATGAATAAATTATTATATACCAGGAAACTATAAACGCGAGAGATGCTGAATCTATAAAAAGGCACCCTCCAGATCTCCTGCAACTTAAGGCAGCGCTGCACTCCAGACACTTGAATTAATGACCAGACTGTGAAGCATCATTGAAATAATTGACAGATTTTTCCGGGAGCCCCTAAACCGAGACATCTTTAAAAAAGCAAGTTCGACGTATTTTAAGGAAAGGATCTCGATTGATAAAATTGTTACAGGATTAAGAGCGGGATCAGGTACCGTTGTCAAAAAAACCAGGTCGCTGTTAATAATTTTGTGATCCGCTATATTTTTTATCCAATCCCTTGGTCATCGCAACCTATAACTGTCTCAATGCAGGGCACGGACCTCCTCTCACACTGTGAGGGTTCTGCCATAGTCCACCACGCTGTCCAAGGGCGGATTGGCGGACTTCACACACTTTTGAGAACATTATGGAAGAACTCTCAGGTTTGCAGGTTTAACCGCGATGTTTTCCTTCATCGAAGTAAGTGATGATTAAGTTTTAATCCCTTAGCAGATATTTTTACGGTTCTTCATTACCGTTTGATCGACATTGTTTTATTGATTTGAGAAGGAAATAACGAGAGAGAGAGAGAGAAAATGAGAGCGATTGAAATATTGACCAATTATTTCCTGAACCCTATAAATAGGTATATTTATACGAGTCTTTTTCGTTACAAGTTTTCGTTTCATAAAATCCAATTTACACGTCCCAAAAGAAGTTTCACTCAAATTATTAGAGGAGACCAGAGCCGAGAAACAGTTATGAATTGCGAAGAAGAAGAACCATGTTAAAACATTAGACTAACTTATACATTATCAATGACTTTAAAGACTGAATACGAAGATGAAACAGTCCGTGATGTCTGAATCAATCAATCAATTAAGTACATTCCTCCGTGATAAAACAAAACTTCTAATATGTTGGCAAACTCGTACCCTGAGGAGCTGAACATCTCCCCGTATAGAAATGTTGTTAGAACTGCCCTGCAAAGACGAGAAGCGCGAATTCGTCTTTTCTAATGCCCTATAAATAAACATACGAATACAAAAGGTCACCGTACACTGAACAGCTTAGGTAATGAAATTAAATTAAATTAAATTATTTAACTTATACCAACGATTAGACAATAGCCAGCATAAATGAGAAGAGAAATAAATCATTTGACAAGTTTTACGTAACGTCACATTTTAATGATGTGAAATGAAATTTTATTTCAAGTTTCAGTTGTATTTCAATCCCTACGGTGAATGGTCTTAGGTGAGGAAGTGTCATGCTTCAACTTACCACCAGGTGAGTGTATTTGTTAAAAAAAAACCCATAATAATGGGTAATCCAACCCATCAAACAGGTTTGAACCTATTTGCCCCCTGCCGAACACGGGTCTCTCCTCACCAATGACGAGCTCTTGAGCTCACGCCACCACGCTGATCGTTTGGATAAGTGGGACCCATCCAGAGAAAAACTATACCTAGAAGTTTAACTGCCGATCAAAAATAGCGATTTATGATCGGCAGTTAAACTTCTCGGTAAAAATGAATACTAGACTGCAGCCTAGTAGGCAACGTCAGCCCATTCGTCGTTCCGTTTTTCGTTTTTTACTGACACTTAAATTAGCCAATCATGGCTGGCCTTGTGTAAGGCGGCATAAAGAACCAATGGTGAACTTTTAGCGGTTAAAGTCACGTGAGTGATTTGGTAACATTTTCGAATGACTGTTTGTACTCGTATGGAAGGGCGTCCTCTATACTTTATAGCTCGTTGGACCCATCAAACAAAAGCACTACCTATAAATTTTTAAAATTTTATTTTTAGCACTTGTCTGCTCAGTACGCGGCAGTCCTAACAAGCGTTCCTCGAATGGCTTATTGATGTAGCAAGCCTTTAACAATGGCGCAGCTGCGGCGAAGTGCTCCGCTACAGATAAAAAATACCCCGCACATCCATCTCCTCGTATTTTCTCTCTGAAAATGTAATCTGTGGAAAGTGTGACGTTCACCTTTCTCACACTCGAATTACACTGTTCAGTTAAATTAAATGGCTTGAAGCCATGGCTCTGTAGGGCACGGGTCATAGCTGAGGAGGCCTGGAGCCATCACCATGCTGCTCCAGTGCGGATGGGTGGAAGGCTTAGGAGCTTGCAAAGCTTAACGACTGCTTTCTAACTATAATAACTTAACGTACCCTACGAAGCACAAAGCCACTCATGATTTTTTACCACAAGCGGTTACATATCCACCTACTGACCGCGCCCGCTGTTGCTTGACTGAGCCAATCACAACATCGAAGCAATCCGCCGGCCTGCGGCTTTGAGCGTAAAGTCAAGTAAAGTGTAATAACAGTCACAAAAAATCGCAACCTGTAATGGACAAATGACATTAAACATTTTGATGTGCAATATTCGAACTTAGGCTTCTGTGCGAAAGACCAAAATTCATCATCATCGTAACCCATAAATGTCTCACTGCTGGGCTCGGGTTGCCCACAATGAGAGGGGTACGGGCCATAGTCCACCACGCTGGCCAAGTGCGCTTTGGTGGACTTCACACACCTTTGAGAACATTATGGAGAACTCTCAGGTGTACAGTTTCTTCACGCTGTTGTCCTTCTCCGAAGCAAGTGACAATTCATTCAATCTTATAAGCACATTTTTTTGAAAAACAGAGTACCACCAAAAATTGTCATCAAAGATGAATATACCAAAAATATACACCAGTCCTGTATCCCAGTACACCGCTGGTGATTTATTTATGACGTCACAATAAGCTAGTTACGTCGCGTAATTAAGCGCTGGGAGATATCGCACTGTATACAGGGTGGTCGTGTTATTAAAACACCTAAAATATTATATACACAATAAAATATTATTTTAATTCAATAAAGTTTATGTACATGTTACGAATATAATTAGGTGTGTTTGTGTGCGTAGATAGTACCCACATATTCATTTCCTGCTATCTGCTTATCAGTTAGAACGCGATTATCAAAAGTACTGCATAGATTTTAATGCGATTTTTACAAATATACATAATCATGAAACCTTTATAAGACGGCTGACAAAAATTTGTAACGAGTGTTGTTTTCAAAAGAAAAGCAATGGTAAGTTGCTGGTATAAATTAATTCTGAACACACAGAGGCTCTATTTTTTGAATCGCTCGTCTAGTAACAAGTGCTCGTTTCGAGTGATTTTTGTTCGACATCGAAAAATCCGTATTTTAAAGTCGGGCGACTACTACGAGCGGTCTCAAGGTCACGTCAAAATCACTCGAAACGAACACCCACGAATCGAAAACAAATATTTAACTGTCACACAAACATCTGCCCCGACCGAGAATCGAACCCGGGTCCCCTCGCTTCGCAGGTAGTGCCATTACTACGGGCTTATACGCCAGTCGTATATACAGATGTATAAATCTAGCTTCATTTGAGATAGACTTCGTATAAACTAATTAGTAAAATTGATTAGCCAGCAGTTACTAACTAGCAACCGAATTTCGACCAATGCATCTATTAACGACTACAAACAGAACTCTACTGAGGAAAGTTGTTTAATTGGGCATTGGCCAATCAATGGGACTGCCAGTATTCTTACTCGACTGCGTGACGCAAAGGAGGGTAATATATAGATTGAATAGGGCCATCTGCTTTGATTTGAATGCTTGTCAATTCAAAAGATGACGTAGTGTGTGTTTTCGTCTTGCAATGTTTATATGTAATTATGTATGTATGTTCAGGTTAAATCTTGTAACTGAACTACTACCTACTACTACTATTAGAACTACTTCCTCTAACTCTACTGACTTGAAATTGACAATGCAATTTTATGACAAGTAACCGGATACTACGCTCAGACACGGGAACTCCTCAACGATAAACAACACAGAGAAAAATATTGTGCCTTTGCATTCACTTAGCATAATCCTATCCTGTTTTTAGTTTTTCAAATCATACTATTTTTATTTATTTATTTATTTATTTATTTAAATTTTCATGTACACCTTAAACTATACCTTATATTATATTTTTATTTAAAAGATTAATAAAAATCAAACAGCCTGTATACAGCAACAGAGATTGGCTACTTAATCATATTACTGACCACCTGAGCAACAGTTACTATGTATTAAGTGGTATTTCGAGCCGTGTTCGAATGTAACAATGTTAATATAACATTTTCATTTCATGATTTGAAAGGTACAATAGGTACATACTTAATTTGAATGCAGGTAGGTAATTGTAATATTAAAATTTATCGGTTATTTTTACAAAATAAGTCCTCATACTTAGAAACACAGTGTGGGACAACAGCAGTGGGACAGTTAAGGGTTGTGATGATGATGATGATGATGACTTAGAAACAAACTAACCAACTAATGTTCTAACACCGTCTCCTAACCGGACTAACTTGATCGTAGTCTTTCATGGGTACCTCAAATTCGTGAAGTAAGTCGTAAAATGTTTGCCACCTTGGGATCTTTTCGACGCCTGTGTAATTTTCTTCCTGTTCCTACCAAAGTTGCGCTTGTACAATCCTTACTTCTACCTATTCTTGACTATGCCGACACTTGCTATCTTGATCTCACTGAGGAGCAATTAAATAAACTTGAGCGTCTTCAAAATGTTGGCATACGGTTCATATTTGGCATACGCAAATATGACCACATTTCTGAATTTCGTGCAAAGCTTAAGTGGCTCCCTATCCGACTTCGCCGGGATACTCATATACTTTCTGCTTTACATAGTGTGCTGTTCAATCCATCAACACCGTTTTATTTGAAGGAACGCTTTAAATTTACCTACCTTACCCATAATCAGTTCCTCCGATCCAGCACAAACCTTTCTCTTTCTACTCCTACTCATTCCTCTCTTTTTTACAATAAATCCTTTACTGTGTATTCTGTCAAATTATGGAATTCCTTACCAGTCTCCATTAGACGCTGTGCCAGTCATGAAAGCTTTAAAAGCCAAGTTAAGATATTTTTTCTTAATCGTACGCTAGAATCTAAATAATCTTTTTTTTTTTTTTTCCTTCTTTCCTCATTCATTAATGTAACATTCACACACTATCAGTGGTCATTTATAATTTATATATTTACTAAATTGGACTATTACTTTGATATCTATATTTTTGCATAAGCGTATAAATATATGTTATATATATATTATATATATATATATATTTATATATTTATTTATTTATTTATTTACATATTTATTTATTTATGTATCTATATAGTTATGTATTTGATGTTTATATATCTACATATCTTTTATTTTTATTCTTTCTTCTATGTAGTTGTTTTCTATCCTAAAATTGTGCACCCTACCGTTTTGTGCTACTTCTAAATTCCTGCCCAAAGGTTGTCTGGAAGAGATCGCTATTAAGCGATAAGACCGCCTTTTGTGTAATATAATACTCAATAAGATACCTACAAATTTGTAATTCCTGTATTGCACAATAAAGAATATTTCTATTCTATTCTATTCTAACTATCCTAGACCCCATTTGAGTCTTGTTCTAAGTCGGTCATAGTTCTCATGGGCGGCATCGGAAGGGTGGTGCTGCATGCTCGTTTGCTACCTACATTGGAAACACCACCAACGCGTTTCCATCCATTTCCTATTTGTAGCTATTTCAAATACATTATTATATCAAAAGATTAGCTTTCTGCACTTCTCTATTATAATAATATTAACTTATATTACTATTAACTAACTGTTCCAAATTTCTTAATGATATAATTAGCGTAAACAAACAGTTTATTAAGAAATACGATTAATTGGCATAGACAGATTGAATTAAGGATCCAATTATCCGCTGGTACTTAAAACTGCGAAGTTCAGTGTCACGTCCGGCCGTCATCTCGGTGTCATAACGTAATGAAATTACGGCAAATGTTTTATTCATCGCAGACACTCACCTACTTATCCCCGGGTGGAAGTTTCCATACGAAACAGGGAACTCGTCCGAACTTTGAGAATAACTGATGACCTATAGGCTCCGTGGAGGCGGCTAGTGACTCATTCGACGTCTGGATATCTAGACTTTTAAGGTTCCGTACCGAAAGAACAGCTTTCCCCTTTGTATGGACACATTTTTCCGGTAATCGCAGTGGCAGATGAGACGATCGACCTAAGCTGCCCTTGACAGCCCTAGCCAGCAAAATTCTCAAATTTCAAAATCCAAATTGTTACATTTTTCAAATTTAATATATCTAATAAATTCTTTTGTGTAAAACTATCGACATACATAATTGTTAAACTTTATTTAATTGTGTTATTAATGAACTTCGTTAGTAATTAATGTACAATACAACTACAAAAATAATAAAAAGTTCAATAACAATAATTAGTTTTTGATAAGGTACCTACTTGAAATATTTTTTCCAGTTTTCCACCAATAAGTATGACAGAGTTAGTTACTATATTGTTATTGGTCAATAATTATAGTTAATATCTCTCAGTGGTAGTGGTAGGGTTCCGCCCCACGTGTCCCGAGTCCGATTCGCACTTGTCCGGCATTTTATAATATAAAAGTCTATAAACTATGACAAGTGGTAATTGCTCATGTATAAACAATAATACCAAATTCTATAAATATGACTCAAGTGAGAGGGTGGCGGGTCCGGTGGTAGCCAATCAGGTGGGTTTCACAAAAAGATTGAAAATGTAAGTAATTCCAGTAACCACCAATAATGTGAATAAAAAAGCGTGTTTTAAATTTTAATGTGAGATCTTTTAATCAAATTTTTCACAGCATTTCCCAGTTACAATCCAGTTTCATAGTCTGTATTTATGCAATCCGTGGATCTATATCACTGTGATTATTCCTAGTCTGAGTGGCATTATGAGTGGTGAATTCAAATCAGGCATTTTATATCCATTTTGCTATGCATTGCTACGGAGACGTAATTTCGAATTTAATGAAATCGTAAAAAGGGATTAGTCGGATTTTTATAGTTGGCAATGAAAAAAGCAGTTGGTTGGAATGTGCCAATTAAAAACGGGTGATGTGAGCAGCCATCTCACTCTATTATGTGTCGTCGATCTGAATTAAAGTTTTCTATCTTAATAGCATTTTGAAGGTCTTAGCGCATCTACTTGCCATCACAAGTAACCCTCAGGTGGACTGTAGTCTAGCTGGCTGGCTTCAACCCATTGATGGCCCACTACTGAGCACGGGTCTCTCCTCATACCTGAGGAGGCCTAGAGCATACTCCACCACGCTGCTCCAGTGCGGATTGGTGGAGGGGTTAGTGGCCAACCCAAGTGTCAGAAATTTTTAAGCCACGCGAAGGTATCCGACATGGCTTAACGACTGCTACCAAATGGTAACAAGCGGGACCAACAGCTTTACGTGCCCTCCGAACGGAAGCGCTCAAGAAATTTTGCCACTAGCGGTCACCCATCCAACTACCGACCGCGCCCGCTGTTGCTTAACTTTGTCGATCACTTGAGATCGACGCAAGTCGCCGGGCTATGAGCGCTCCAGTCGCCGGGCTATGAGCGCTCCATTAGTCTAGCATTAACTTATAATTAAGAAAAAAGAAGACAAACTCCAGGTCAATAAATACACTTTATTTTTACAACAAAATTACATTAAAATATAATGTATAACTTTTTAACACTACAATTGTCATGTCAATGTCATTATTGAATTCTAGCGCCTTTTCCTGGGCACAAATGCGAACACATACATTTGTGTTTAACGCTCGACGCTTACGCTTGTAGCACAGAGCGATTCGCTTTGAGCGTTGCGTTTCGGTGGCTACTTTTCTACTCCGCATCTCAATGCCATTGTAATGCGATGGTACAAGCTTAGTGCAATAACGGAGTCGTCTAGAACGTACTTCGGTTGGAGGATAAACTTGATTTATTAAGCTAGTTACAGCGACACAAAAAGACTATGGGTTTTTTAAAGCTTTATTAACACAACAATATTTTTAGAATTTTTGTGTGTATGTTTGTTTGTATCTGTCCGTTTGTTCACGCTAATATCAGAACTGTAAAACGAATTTGGATGTGGTTTTTACTGATGGTACCTATCGTGGTAAACGTTGGTTTATTTCAATCGGTTCACATAGAAAGACGTCATATTAAAATATCCCGTATAAACATAATTATATTTAAGTGTGGGTTGGGTACTAAGGATTAGCATTGTCGAAACGAAGCGTGGGGGATTAAATATAACTTGAATATTTTCACGTGAGTATTAAGACGCTCGCTCAGTTTCGCAATTAACATTCACAACATCCTCATTGTTCTCGTGGGTCACAGAGGTACTTCCTGCTTGGGGACAATACACCCTGACCCCGGCCAGCGGCCACCTACCCCGAATAGGGTTACCTGCTCGAGATACTGCTAAGAGCCGTTTTCACCAATGTCGTATAAGTCTTATTCCCGGGATAAGTAGTCAATTACTAGCGAGTAAGCCCATTTTACATTTCACCAACATATAAAATATCTATATGAAAGTATACGAGAAGTCAAATCATATACCGCCGAATTTCGGCCGAGTAAGCTGCTATTCGTAGATAAGTAGTGTCACTGTCTCTGCCACTAGTCATGGTCAACTCAACTGTCAGGTACGTATCTATTATTCGAATAAATAAAAGAAGAGAAGAAGAGAAGAATAAAAGAAAGAATTTTACTTGGGTGCCATTACGCATTCATTCATTCGTTCGTTCAAAGTCTCAGAGTAACTATGTGAGAGTAAGATGTAAGAGTATGGTGAAACGAAATTGAAGTTAACCATCGAATAAATTGACGGAGTCAAGTTATACTGGGAAAGCTACTCTAGTGTAAACGCTGTGTTGGTGAAATCGGCCCTTAAATATTATTATCTTATTACAAACCCGATCTCGGATCATTAGGTACTTAGGAATAGAGATTAAATTGTAAGCTGCTAAAGAAGTTTTTACTTCAATAAAAAAACTTCATTACGTAAGCAAAATAAAATGTTGTTACGGTGTTTGTTGCATGTCGTAGAGTTAATAAATGCTCTGTACACGTGTCTCGGAGACCACGTTCGGCAAACATTTGTCACACTTGTTCCTGTCACAGATTTGTCCCGAAGCGTTTTGTCTTCTATAGAAGAATGAAATAATACTTGCAGATAACATGACCCTGAAATATATTTTACTACTTAGATTTTTCAAAAATTATGCGTATTAGAAAGGTGAAGGAAACGGCGAAGGAAAACATTGTAAGGAATGAAATGCGGCAGCGGTGGTACGGCATGCTCTTTTGCTATCTTAATTCTGTAAAATAATTGTAATTGTTTTAACAGCTACACTTTCAGAGTTGGCGATGACAGTCCTCAAGGGGAGCAACCACATCCGTGACCGAATTAAAAATAACTTTTACTAACTGGACTATTACTAACAACAAATAACAGGACTAACTATCACAGTCCCTGTCCCAGTCCTCATACTTACTAACGAACTAACCAACTAATGTTCTAACACTGAGCGGCAGTGGAGGGGCGGTGAAAAACACGGATTCTAGTATTACAACACAGTTTGTTTCAAAATTGAGACTAATGTTACATACTTAAATGTTTTAAGATTGCCCATCTTAATATAAACAAATCTATTTCTAAATTGGACTGACTAAACGCAAAGAAAAAAATTTACATTAATTAATACTGATTCACAAATCATTATTTGACACCGAAGCCATATATTTCTGTAATTTATAATCATTTAATAATCGCGACGAGTGCGAACCTGCAAATATTAAATGCTATTAGCATAACACTAAAAGAAACCGGACAAGTGCGTGTCGGGACACGCGCTAGGGTTCCGTAGTTTTTTCAATGTTGGCGTCAACCCATTAATGGCCCTCTACTGAGCACGGGTCTCTCTCTCCTCATACCTGAGGAGGTCTAGAGCATAATCCATTACGTTACTCCAGTGCAGATTGGCGGAAGGGTTAGTGACTAATCCAAGTGTCAGTATTTTTTATGCCACCCGAAGTCATCCGACATGGCATCAAATGATAACAACCGGGACCAACGGCGTCACGTGCCAACGTGACGTTTTGATTTGTTAAAACTGCCAGTAAGAGTCCCGTCAAAATCAGTCCAGTCGTTCCAGAGATTACCCTAAGCAAAAAAAATGTTTTTTTGGTATTTCGTATATATACATACATCCATATGCATTTAGTAAAAAGCGGTTATTTTAATATTACAAACAGAAACACCAATTTTATTTATTTGTATAGATTTTGTTACTGATTCGAATATCTGTAGATATTACAAATTTCTGTACTAAGAAGTTCCTAAGCTAAGCCGCGAATAGACATGGACTACGGAACCCCAAAAATTACGTCATAATATTTATGGTAAATGGTTAAGCCCCATACACCATATACCCATAAATCATGGGCCGGTAACCTAAATATTCCATCGATAAATCTTTTTTTTCCGTAATATTGATGCCCCTCCCATTGCGTAGCTGTTTTAATACTTAGAATTAAGAAATATTGGCTTATGTGTAAGCAGCAGTGAAAGCCTAATGGTTTGAACATTGAACTCTCGAACCGGAGGGCCCAGGTTCAAAACCTGAACGAATCTCTGATTTTCAAAAATGAGGTGCTCATCATTAGAAATCCTCACTTTTTTGGCCGGTAATGCATTGGTAACCCCTTTGAGGAAAACCTATCCACTCATTTGTAAGTTTACAGAAAACGGTTTAAAATTAAAACACTAAAAGCCACTCGGAGACTGCCGCGGTAAAGCTATTGCATAGCATTTTTTATCAACTTATGCAATTATAATTATTAGAAGTTATATAGTTATATCAGAACAGCGCCATCTAGTTTGTAGAAAACATACGTACCATACCTTAGTATTAAGGTACTAGATGGCGCTGATTGGGGGTGTTAGGTTTTTTTCGTTACGGAATTTCTGGATTCGGTCCCCACGCTCAAGGCCCGCGATAAAAGCTATGCAATAGCTTAAATAAAAAAACAAAACAATTAGGAATACTTCCTACGAAGGTGGTTTTGATCAAAACATTTCTAAACCCCTACAAAACAAAGCCCTTCAATATTTGAAATATGAAAGCCGCCATAACGATAATGTCTCCTACGGGAGTAGCAACCCCAAAAACGACCAATGTAAAGGGGCGGTTTTTGAGCACCATTTTTAATATCCGTCTCTGTATCGTCACTTGTAATACTCCTTAAGTGATTAAGGGTCTTTTGTATAACCACTGTTTAATTCCCAAGGGTATGAGGATTCTTAATACCCTTTTATTTTCAAATAAATATACACAGCAAACATACGGCGTTACTAGTGGTAAGTGGTCACCGTTATATGACACGCTTCTGGTGGTCATAGTTGTATAATTATCAACTATAACCACCAGACATTGGACTTGGTCCAATTTTAGTATCTCAAAGGAGCCTCGTTAAATTTTGCTCGACTCCAAACACACCTGGTGGTAAATGATGATGTAGTCTTGAGCGGTAAAGTGCACTAAATTAACAGAAGCCAACTCACTCTGGATTTGAAGACACCCACATTTTAATCGAACGGCAACACCGACGCTGGCAATTTATTCCATCCCTTAGCGCGCCCAACCAAAGCGCGTCGTCCGTACCGGAGAGATGTTAACGACGAAAGGATGGATATTGGATATCTGCCGGTGCCGTGCGGTGCTACATTCGATGATGGAAGTGAATTGGGGAATCATATTGTAATTCCTGCACATACTCTCCAAAATGTATCGTGTAGTACGGAGAGGCTGGCAACTCTGCGACTATGCTAGACGCTTTCAAGATTGGTCTCAACCAGTTTAGGGTCAAATTATCCCAAGGGAACGTATTATTGGAATAAAACATACCCTATGTCCTTTCTAGGGACTCAAACTATTTCCATACCAAATTTCATTTAAATCGGTTCAGTGGACTATGTGTAAAATGGTAGAAGACAAACAGATAGACTTACTTTCGCATTTATAACATTAGTATGGATTCACAATACCCGAAACATTATTTTTATTGCAGTAGGTATACAAACATGCATAACTTTAATATTTATTTTTTGTAATAGATTAATTATATTGCTCTCACTAGTACAAACAAAAGAGATATGAAAAACGTATTGAAAATATTAAAACATGACCGCTTCCAATCACAGCTGCCGATTGAAATCTCAAATCTATTGGAAAAACAATGGGTAATCACGGGCATCTCCGGCAGACAATACGAGTGGCTACGAGCAATAGCTCTCCGCTGGGAAACCTGCTATTATCAATATCTAAAACTCTGGGGATCGATGGGATATAGAAATGGGAAGGCTTTCCAGTTAATATTTACGCAGGACACGATATTAAAGACGGTACATAGGTAATGTTTGTTGCATTTTCTTTATTCGTTTTAGGCAGAGATGGGCAAAATATAAACATAATTCATCATCATCATCATCACAACCCATAATTGTCCCACTGCTGGGCATGGGTATCTATTTACGGTTTACGGGAACAAATTGACAAATTGATACAAAATATTTTGTTAAAAATTATCTTAAACTGAACTTATTGTTAATTGTACTTTACTTAATATTATGTGGGTACGCACGCTTTGTATTTTTACGTCTATATTTCGCTTCAACCAATAAGATATCTCGTTGTTAACCTATGGAATCCCGATACAAAAGACACAACTCACTGGACAGCCAATCATAGCTTTTATAGGGTTTAATTATTTATGGGGAAATACAATGAATACATTGTAATCGAAACATACCCTGGGATGAATGATTTCAATAGGAGTATTATTAATGTTTTCATCCTTTGTATTTTTCATTAGGTTCGCCTTACATTGTATCTAAGAGGGTGTTTCGGTTAAATGCATATTTATTCTTAAGCGGACCCGATAGACGTTATCAACACTAGGTATATGTCAGTTAGGAGCTGACTGAACACTAGACGAGTTCTACGCTCAATCATTCATTGTCACTTGTAGTCACAAATATCACAGAGCTCTGATCACTTTCGTGTACGAATGTCAGATGAATCGCAAACCCGCTACACACTATTTATGATCGATTCGCTGTTCTAGAATTTTCTATCAGTTATCAACTTTTATGGAGCCATAAATCAGAGAATAGGCAGTTTGGTGACGGATGCAGGTAGTGGATATGGTAATTGACTTTCGACTTTGTGTACGAGGCACTAGACTATACTTTAGTATAACTAAATAATTTAGTCGCTGCAATCTACAGGGTCTTCCTGTTGTATAAGAGTACGTACGTTATTAACAGTAAAGTCTACAATCGAACAGACGATCCTCCTTAAGCTAAGTGGTCGCCGTCGCTTACGGACTTCGGCAACTCTCAAGGTATCACTGATGTGTTGCCAACAAAGAAACAAGGAAAAGATAGAAAGAAAGTCCTGGATCTCAATAATATAATCTATAATAATATATATATTTCATTTGTACCTTTTAGGCATAACAATGATGTTTTTCATGTAAATAGCCGACAATGAACAGACGATCCGCCTGATGGTGGTTACCGTCGGTCATGGACATCGGTCATTTTGCTGATCCAAAAATAAGGTGCAGCAGTATGAGTCTTCGAACAAACCTTCCTCCAACAGACAGACATCTAGTCATATAGCTTCGTCCGTTGTCCAGCAGGGTGCCTTACAAACTGGAAACATTGGCGTGGGCTCACAAAGCATGGAGCATTTTACACGATACACCTTTTCTTTGGGCGGCGTTTCAAAATGGCGACGTTTTCAAAATGGCGGCGTTTCCACCTCCGCCGCGCGTGATATGTGGCAGTCCTCACAAAACCTAACAAATTTTTGGCTAGGTTGGTGTAGGTAATTAAATTTTGAATGTGATGCATATGGAGTTACAACACCAATATCTGTTTTTTAGAATGAATGGAAACTTTAAAAGTAGCATTCACGTCAAAATCCCGCGCTAGATAGCCGATCGGAACAGCCATTTTGGTAACAAATAAATATTTTGTTCTCGGAACGTGGATGTTTGTGTTGTTTCATAAAAATTATTTACCTGATACATTACTTATCTATACATAAATCCGCTCTAGAATTACCTGTGTCTCGATAGAAAGACCATTATCATTATTTGTCATATTAATATCTTCAAGATCCGGAATCGAAGGAGTCGTACCTACTGTCAACAATTCAACACTGTCTGGGCTTAAGCAAAAATATACGTATTCCATAATTCTACTAAGTTTATATATTACTAGTGGTCCCAGCGTACTTCGTACCGCTTTATAATTAAAAAATGTTTTAGTGATATATCGACAGCAACGCCACCTACCGGGTCCAATTGTGAATCTAAACCATTCTCGGATCCACCTGAAGACACACAAAAAATTTCAACCAAATCGGTCAAGCCGTTTAGGAGGAGTTCAGTCACATACACACGAACACAAGAAATATATATATTAAGATATTCTGATAAGTTATAAAAATATAACTTTTAAAGTACAAGTAATTCAAATAGGGTGTTTTAAGGTCACACAGGAAGCTGGAGATTGGCCGCTATTCCCTCCACCAATGGGACTTGTAGCCAATGCTCTTGACCTCCTCATTAACTCAGTTATGAGGAAGAGCCCATGCCCTTAATGCGTCATTAATGAGTCGAAACCTGGGAGACGAAATACATAAAGATCATAATCATTTTATTGTAATAATTTGAGTCATTGAAATTTCTGTAAAATTAAATAACAATTATTTGAATACAAATGTATTAATAGAGAGTGGTCTCTCTGTAACCGTTTTAATGAGGTTTCATATGAAAATTTAAAATTAATTATACTTAGGTATACGGCAGCCCGTGGCGACGATAATTAGCAGGGCCGGATTTAGGGGAATATTTTGATGATTTAAATTTTTGTTTGACTCAAATGTTTTGTGTAATCGACTAAAAAATCTTTTGTTGATAGTTAGTGGCTCATGTAAAAAGTAGATACCTACTCATTTCAAATTTTTTTTCTGATAGATACCCGTTGAAACTTTCGTTTACAAATTGTTCAACAATTGTAACCTAGTTTTACCCGTCAGTCTATATAATTATATAAAAGGAGAAGCTGGCTGACTGACTGACTGACTGACAGACTGACATATCAACGCAGGGCCTAAACTATAAGGGTTAGAAACTTGAAATTTTGCACAGGGGTTCCTTTTACAACGTAGGGGAGCACTAAGAAAGGATTTTTGAAAATTCACCCCCTAAGGGGGTAAAACGGGGGTGCAAAGTTAGTATGAAACTGCCGTTTTTGAAGGTATTCGAATGAAATTCAGAATTAAGGTATTTCATTGAAAGTTATGAAATACGTATAAAATATTTTTTCGAAAATCATCCCTTAAGCGGGTAAAAGGGGGACGCAAAGTTAGTATGCAAGTTCTCTGATTTTATCAACTTTTATATATTTAGGGATTTTCTGCGGGCGAAGCCGCGGGTGTAGGCTTGTCGATAATAAGTAAGTTTCAATTCTATCTGTGTCATCGTGAGCGACAGATTCCAAAAACAATATTTTCGGCTTCTATACAATAAAAAATAATAACACCCTACAGTTTTATTATTTGTGCAAGTTAAGTTTTTATCACTTATCCTTTTTAATTACTTATATTTAATGAACCACAAATTATTGATATAAAATTTATTTAAATTCGGCCCTGTGTGTTGCTAAGTACGGTATGTCTGCCTTTAGGCCACGGAATTAGTACACACGACCTCAGGGATATGTCAAAGATTATAATACATTTGTTAGATTATATTGAATTATACTGATGAATAATATATATATATATTAAAAGATTATTAAGTAACTTATTGTATTATAAAAATATTGTCAATGTTTGTTAATTAAATGGAGTGACGATAGATGGCGCGATTGAACGAATGTCACATCGACAGTGACATTCGTTCACAAGCTAAGAAAGGAGGTACTTTTAGATTGTCTGGTGTGGTGCGATTATAATGTCTGTTTAAAAAGTGTACGGAATATAAAATAAAGTATAAGTGTTTAAATCGTTGTTTACTTGTGGCGTCGTCCTTTCTATCTAAAGTTATCATCAGAAGTGGCGATACCCATAACAAATTAATAAAATGGGCCGTCGCAAAAGATCTAAACGCTCACATTACGATTCCGGCAAACGAAAACGGCGCCATTACGATACAAGTGAAGAATCATCGCACAGTTCCGATACGAGCAATCCAATTCCGAAACGGAGAAGCAGAGAGCGTTCGTCTCGCTACCGATCTCTTACACACCGTAGCACGAGCAGGAGATCTGTCAATACGCCGGAAATATGCGACGTTGTTCCGGCGACCAAACGAGTTGAACCTGGTACTGACGGCGATAGAAGAACAATAGTACGCTCAAGAAGTTCTGCGACCGGACGAGATACACCGCGACACCCTTCAGAGACAGCGAGCGTCGGTGCGTCGCGCGGGAGTCGCGCCGGCGACGCCACGGACGCGCTGGCGCCGCACTGCCAGCTGGAAGCGATGGCAGGCGTGGCGCCTACTGTTGTCGTGCCCGAGGTGGAACCCGCAGTCGCCGAGTTCGCCACCGAGGAGTTCACCGCCGGTCATCAATCCCAGGTACCACTCGATGGTACATCAGGTCAGTGCAACGCAAATACAACGCCAAATATAATGTTAAATATTAATGACTTCGCCCAACTATTGCAGTCTTTTGTTAAACCTAGTTCATCATCAATTAATTCGAACGTAAATAATATGATACCTGAATTCGACCCTTCGGTTAAAAATCATCGAATTGACTCATGGCTTTCAAAAGTTAACGAGTGTGCGAAAATATATCGATGGGACGAAGCCCATATTATGCACTACGCGTTGCCTAAACTTGTGGGTAATGCAAAAAGATGGTACCAAGGTCAAACGTCTGTATTACGCAACTGGCAAGAGTGGCAAATTCTATTACGCAAAGCTTTTCCGTCTGAGACTAATTACGGTGTTCTTCTATCTGAAATGCTTGAACGTCGACTCAGAGTTGGCGAAAACTTAGATGAATACTATTATGAGAAAATAATGTTGTTAAATGCATGTGAAATCTCTGGTAAAAGGGCCGTAGATTGTTTAATACACGGAATAGATGATCGGACTATTCGCGCAGGGGCGTCGTCAGGACGATTTACAGAACCGGAGGATTTGTTTAAATTTTTGAAAGATGTATGTAAGGAACAAAGAGATATCTTTAAAAATTCTAACATAAATAAAATCCGTCAAGTAATCAACCCCCGACCCATTAATCCCCAAAGTATACAACATATTGCACCTGTCATCACCTGTTTTAACTGCAAAGAAAGAGGTCACAGGGTTCAGCAATGTCCTAAACCTATTATTAAGTGCGAGGGCTGTAACCGCTTCGGGCATAGTAGCAATAATTGTTTCTTAAAAAATAATGTAAAAACTAACGACAAACGTGTAATGTTGGTAGATAGTAAACATTCAAATAACCTTAAATATTATAAAACGGCGGTAGTTAATAATCGTAATTTGATTGAGTGTTTTGTTGATTTAGGTAGCGATTGTTCACTTATTACTAAAGAAACTGTAGAGAAATTAGGCTTAGACGTGTCAATCGATGGTTTGCCATCTATTAGAGGGGTGGCTGATGTGGCAATTCCTATAGTAGGAAAAACAATTTTCTCTTTGCGCCTTGACTGCGTTGAGGCAAGTATCACCGCATACGTAATTGGCAACCACCACTTACATGTACCCTTACTTATTGGACAAAATTTTACCGAACTACCCGATATCGTCATAACAAAAACCGACACTTCATTCAATATTTCATCACGCAACTCCATATTGGAACTTCCTAATGTTGTTGAAGATTGTATAAATAGCAGAAAAATTAAATTAATCGTTTTATCAGACTCAAAAATAAATGACGTAGGTTTGTTGAAATGCTATACTACAGATTTAGAAAATACTGATTTATATATTACAAACATTTATAGAAATATAAACGGTCAGGAATATTTTATTCAGGAAGGCGTTTATCAGGTCCGCCAAGGGGAGTGCTATGTACTTATATCGAACGTAGCAGGTACTGAAGAACGACTACCGCTTTACTTTTTGAAAGATTCGGTCGTTGCCCGCGCTGTTCCCATTGCTCACGATAATATCACGCAAAATTTTTCTGAAGGGCAATTGCAGTGTCTTGCCACCCACATTTTGAAGCCACTAGATCGCAATGACATATTTATAAACCCAGATTTAACAAGTAATCAAAAGGAAACAGTATACAATTTAATTAACAAATATCGCGAGTGTTTCGCGCAAAATCTATCAGAATTGGGCTGTACTAATATTGCAGAGCTAGACATTAAATTAACGGACGATACTCCTGTAGCTTACCGGCCCTACCGTCTCAGTAATTCGGAAAAAGATGTAGTTCGTGAAATTATACAAGAATTAGAGGAAAATCAAATAATTGAAGAATCAAATTCTGCGTACGCTAGTCCGATTCTATTAGTTCGTAAGAAGACGGGTGGTTATCGATTATGTGTCGATTATAGGGCACTTAATCGAAAAACTGTAAGGGATCTATATCCATTGCCACGAATCGACGATCAGATAGATCTCCTCAGTGGGAATTCGTATTTTATAAGTCTCGACATGTCTAGCGGCTACTACCAAATACCGGTTAAAGAGGATTGCAGACATTTAACGGCCTTTGTCACTCCTGATAATCTTTATCAGTTCAGACGTGCCCCGTTTGGGCTGGCTAATTGTCCAGCAGTTTTCCAAAGGACCGTTAATAGGATGCTTGGAAAGTCCCGCGGAAAATGTGCCATAGCATATATGGATGACCTTCTCATTGCAGGAAAAGATTTTGACGAGTGTTTAAGTAAACTTGAACAGACTTTTATATTGTTAAAGGAAGCCGGTCTTACGTTAAATGTTAAGAAGTGTCGATTCTTTGATACAGTGATTCATTATTTGGGTTACGAAATTTCGGCTAATGGAGTAAGACCAGGTACCACAAAAATCGAAGCTGTCGCTGCTTTCCCGGAGCCAAAAAATGTCCACGAAGTTCGCCAGTTCATGGGACTGGCGAGCTATTTTAGAAAATTTATTGAGCACTTTGCTATCATAGCTAGGCCTTTGACTGACCTAACAAAACAAAATATTCCTTGGAGATGGGAACAACCACAGCGAGAGGCATTTTCTACGTTAAAAGCAAAATTAACTAAACGTCCCATTCTATCAATTTATAATCCGGCCTTTATTACAGAATTACACTGTGATGCCTCTAAAGTTGGGCTAGGTAGTATTTTGTTTCAAAAAGAATCTCCTAAATCGCCTTTGAAACCAGTTGCATTTTTCAGCAGGAAAACTACCATAGATGAAGAAAAATTACATGCATATGAACTGGAAACCCTGGCTGTGGTTGCTTCATTAAGTCGATTTAGGGTATATTTATTAGGGAAGTCTTTTACCATCGTCACCGACTGCAACGCATTGCGATCCACTTTCGCGAAAAGAGATATAATACCACGCGTAGCTCGCTGGTGGATAGCACTGCAAGAGTACGACTGCTCTATTGAGTACAGACCAGGCCAGGCGATGCAGCACGTAGATGCGCTCAGTAGAAATCCGGTATCTTGCGGTGGTGATCATGATAAAAGTGAACATCTTACACGTGTGCTCCATATTTCTCAGGATGACTGGTTACTTAGCTTACAATTGACCGATCCCAAAATTATTCATATTCGATCTGCTCTCGATGACTCTCGCTATAAAGAAATAGTCGATATAAAACAAAATTTTATAGTTAAAAATAACCGTTTATACCGGAAAGTCGGAGATGAACTTAAACTGGTAGTCCCTAAATGTGCTAGATGGCAGATTTGTCAACGTAATCATGACGACATTGGCCATTTCTCCGTAGATAAAACTCTAGAAAAAATCAAGAAGGATTTTTGGTTTTCGAAAATGAAAAAGTTCATAACCAAATATGTTAAGTCGTGTTTGCATTGTGCTTTCGCTAAAGAGCCAGCTGGTCCAAAAGAAGGATATCTACATAATATACCCAAAATTGACATACCGTTCCATACAATCCATGTGGACCATTTAGGACCCTTTGTAAAAAGTTCTCACGGTAATCAGTATATTTTATTGATTGTAGACGGGTATACCAAATTTTGTCTAATTAAACCGGTTCGTAACACAAAATCAGGCCCTGCGATCAAGACTTTAAAAGATGTTTATTCTATTTTCGGAAACCCATCCCGATTGATATCTGACCGTGGAACTTGTTTTACCTCACAGGAATTTAAACGTTTTTGTGTGGAATCTGAGATTCAACATATTCTCAATGCTGTTTCCGCTCCTCGTGCGAATGGGCAGGTTGAGAGATATAATCGAACCATTTTAGATAGTCTTAGAGCTTATTCTGATACTATGAATGAGAATAAATGGGATCAGAATGTAGGTAAAATACAGTGGGGAATCAACAACACTCTCAATAAGGGAATAGGTAAAACGCCAGCGGAAGCTCTATTCTGTAAGCGACCACTGAGCAAAGGGGAAGGAAGGTTAAGTGACACCTCAATGGAAACCCGAAAAAATGATAAATCTGTTGATATAATAAGACAGGAGATTAGCGCACATATAGAAAAAGATCAAGAACAACAAAAACGTAGATTTAATAAGAAAAGAAAAGTAGCTAAAGTATATCAAGTAGGAGATCTTGTAAAGATATTGAAGAGCTTACCGTCTAATGAAGGTAAAAGTCGTAAACTACTTCCAAAATACACGGGTCCTTTTAAAATTACTGGTATTTTAGGAAATGACAGATACGAAGTCTCCAGTATTCCAGGCTCTAAAATTACTAGAGGGAAGTATTCAAACGTTTGGTCTGCCGATCGTATACAGCCGTGGATCACTATTTCTAGTGAACAGAGTGACTCTTCAGATAATGATGATGATGATGATGAAACAGGTTTAATAGAAGATAAGTAAATTAAGATCACTGAATTATTTATTATTGTAAACTGTGTATATTATTACTCTAAACATCCGGTATTGGTAGAGGGTGCCATGAGTACGATTTCAGATATTCATATTATTAGATGATTTGTGAAATATTTATATAATTATGATTTTAAATGAATAGTGATATTTCAAGATAATTTACGAAATAGAACATTTTGATATTTTAGATGAATACTATGATTAAATATTGTGTGCTAAAATTATTTGACGTTGGAAATGTATTTCATTTATCAAACTATCTGGAAGTCTGTCACGGTCGTAGAGTCATGTTGCTAGAATAAGCTCATGACTTGGCGGCGAGGGGTCAGGTGCAGATAAGAATAGGTTAATATAAGTTGCTGATATCTGGAAGTCTGTCACGGTCGTGAAGTCCTGTAGCTAGACAAGCTCTTGACTTGGCGGTGAGGGGTCAGGTGCAGATAAAAGCATGGTAATATAGGTCGCTGATATCTGGAAGTCTGTCACGGTCGTGAAGTCCTGTAGCTAGACAAGCTCTTGACTTGGCGGTGAGGGGTCAGGTGCAGATAAAAGCATGGTAATATAGGTCGCTGATATCTGGAAGTCTGTCACGGTCGTGAAGTCCTGTAGCTAGACAAGCTCTTGACTTGGCGGTGAGGGGTCAGGTGCAGATAAAAGTATGGTAATACAGGTCGCTGATATCTGGAAGTCTGACACGGTCGTGGAGTCCTGTAGCTAGATAAGCTCTCGACTTCGCGGCGAGGGGTCGGGTGCAGATTCAAGTAATCAGATTGGAAATGGATTAGAATTAGAAATCAAGTGTGTAATCTTTATGATATTGCAAAGAGCAGTGATGCAGTGTTTAAATGAAAGTTTAACTAATATTTCTGTTTTTTTTTTCTGACCGCATACGCGGCTCAAAATTATTAATGTATTAATTCTTAGTAAGTTTGTAAGTTTGAGGACAAACTTAGTGTAGTCAGAATGGCCGAATGTTAGATTATATTGAATTATACTGATGAATAATATATATATATATTAAAAGATTATTAAGTAACTTATTGTATTATAAAAATATTGTCAATGTTTGTTAATTAAATGGAGTGACGATAGATGGCGCGATTGAACGAATGTCACATCGACAGTGACATTCGTTCACAAGCTAAGAAAGGAGGTACTTTTAGATTGTCTGGTGTGGTGCGATTATAATGTCTGTTTAAAAAGTGTACGGAATATAAAATAAAGTATAAGTGTTTAAATCGTTGTTTACTTGTGGCGTCGTCCTTTCTATCTAAAGTTATCACATTATTAACAGAAGGGAATAATTTTTATTTGTATAACTGACAAACAAGCATACGAACTACGCGTGATACGTAGTCACCGCCGCCCATAGGCCACAATATAATCACCAGCTTCCAAATAAAAAAAGAAGATAATCATCAAAATCGGTTCACCCAGTCCAAAGTTCTGAGGTAACAAACATAAAAAAATACAGTCGAATTGAACCCCCCCCCCCTTTTTCTATTCCATGTTTAAATACGTAGTTAATAATCCCCCCTTAATATCGCGAGTACATAATTCGTAAGCACTCATTTTTCTTTTTCAAAATTAGACGTCCGGTTGTCACCATATTGAATTTTGGTTATAATCATGTTCAAAAACCAGAAACGCAAAATCAGAGTTCGCTCTCATGGTTACACATTCTGTGGATCTGCCATTAATTGTCATTATTGTGGTGTTACCCTCTCGAAGGAATGTCGCGTATGTGAACCACCTGTCGCACTGACGACGTGTAGCAAACAGAGAGAGTGAGATAGTTATATCAAAAAAAATCCAGACTAATATTAAGCGAAAATTTCTTTCTAAAATCCATACTTATAAAATAGAAAAACGAAAAATATCTCAATATTTTAATCAAATAAGTGCTATAGATGTCGTTACAGGCGCAATAATGCATACTAATATTATAAAGCTGAAGTGTTTTTTTGGTTGTTTGAACGAGCTAATCTCAGGAACTACTGATTCGAATTGAAAAGTTGCAAAAATGGGAAAATATTTAATATTTTTAAGTAACAAGTATCCCAAAGCGAAGTGAGGGCGGGTCCACGATTAGATACTAAATATTTGTAAACTGAGTAATACGTTTCCCGAAACGAAGCAAGGGTGAGTTTACTCGAAGATGCTTATTGCTTAATCGAATCAATAAAAATCAATAAAACCAGTCTGCACAAGGTTTCCCATTCCATGAAATGGGATCGAAATGTGTTTAATGTTAGTTCCGCAATCATAAAATTATGTAGTGTTATAAATGATTAGGATTCGAACAAGATAACCTATCGCTTCTCGCGGGTAGTGAAGCCTGCGACTCTCATCGCAATGCCGACTATTCGCGATACATAATATTAATTAGGACGATTAAATCCGTGCCATACCGTTGTTACAGTATGACGTTGTGGGCTTTTGTAACGTTTTTGTAACAATACTCCGTTGTTCAATGTTATACAAATGTAACTAGACTAAAGTGTTACATTATAATATTACTGTATTTCCCCGCTGCTTCATCCCCATTTCCAAAAATCCTTTCTTAGTGCTCACTTGCGTCACTTGAGCAACCTATATACAAAGTTTCAAGTGAATCCATTGTAGAAATAAAAGTTTCAGTTTATCCCCTGTACCTATATCCCCTCAGGGGAGGAATTTCCAAAAATCCTCTCGTTGTGCTCCCCTACACTACCCAAATAACATACATGCCAAATTGCTTGCAAACTTGAAGAGAAACTTATATACCTTTCTTGCGAACCAATATAAATAACTTGCTTTGAGCGATATTCCTCTCGGAGGGCTGGGTTCGAATCCGGCATGCATTTCTAATTTGAAAAATATGTGCGTATTACAAATGAATTATCACTTGCTTCAGTGATGGAAAACATCGTGAGTACCTAACAGTGCTCAACTAAAGTGGCGTGTGAAGTCTGTCAGTCCCCACTTGGCTAGCGTGGTGGATCTATACCGCTCGGTATATTGACGGAAATGCGATAGGTACTGTAAATTTAAAACTCATGTTATTACAAACTTGATGATAACCTCAAAGACGAAACTGCTTGGACATTGTATGCGTTTGATGTACTCTTAATTAATCCGATCTGTAACAGTGAGTGGGAAAAAAGCTTTTTGGGAGTTTCATGCCATTTCTTCCAATTAGGGATTTGAAGAGGTGATGGCCCAGTTTGTTTTTAAAAGTATGCGTAAAAACCAATTTCGATTACAATTTTATTTCATATCACTTTATGAATTAAGATAGTAAACGAGCATGCACCATCTTCCCACTGCAACCCATGACAACTGGCACCGGTACGTTTTGACACATTGGGACTGAGATGGTTAATCCGGTGAGTAGTTACATCGTGAGAACCGAGCCCACAAGTGGGAAAATGGGTTACAGATCAAGTGATCAAGTGAAAAAGCATAAAGGTACAGCACTAAATCACTTTCTATCGCTATTCCCCGCAACTGGAAAGCTGGGGAATTAGCCCCATAAGTGTCGTGGCTGCGGGCGCCGTAAATTAATGTAAACAACTCATAAACTTGAACACAGGTTGGGGTGGTCGTCGACCCCCGAACGAACGAATGGAAACGTATAAAAAACATTTTACTCATGTCTTTATTAACGAACTAACCAACTAACGTTATTAATAACGTACTTTGGCTAAGTAGACTAACATTCTAGTCCCGATTTTAGTGTTCTGGATCGGTCACAGTTGTTATGGCCGGCAGCGTTACAAATAGTCTAATTCACAGAAAATCTAAGATGTTTAACAAAATGATAAGTAAATTTTATTACTTACGCAAGTTAAGCAACAATATTGTATATTGAACCGAATGAAACAAAGTTATAAAACTCGTCCACCAACCGTAAGGGTACTTAACCCTCCGGCCGCTACAGTTACAAATGAACCAAAAAAATTATAAACGGTTTTGCGGCACGAAAAAGTTAATTTAAGTGTCCCCGGACTGTGATTAGATCTTCAATGTATTTTTATTACTTAAGTTTCACAAATAACTTACGTTTTAACTAAAAAACGCCCCTGTTTCGCTTCAGGCAACCTACTCATTAATATTACGAATAGTCAAAAAAAATTTTTTAGACGGGATTTTTAATTTTTTTATTTATCAAAAGATTAAAATAAAACAAACGCTAAATGCCACCAATGCTCACTTTAATACATTAGTGAAATATATGCATTAAAATCAGTTTATCCGTCTATGAGATTAGCGGAACAAGTGCAGACAAACAGACAAAGTGCAAACAGACGAGGACCCCGTAGCCTAGTTGGTAGTGGCCCCGCCTGCAGAGCTACGAGTCCCGGGTTTGATTCCCGGCCTGGGTGGATATGTGATAGAGATAATATGAATCTCCTAGGGTGGGGTGTAAATAGACTAGCGTTTTTTATTTAGACAAAAATCCTATAAGATGTTGATCTATTGCGTTATTTCAGTACCTAATAGTTAGTCTCAAATATCTTGCATTTACAGACATTGATCAATTACAGTTACTTATATTATATACCTACAGATTAGTGGCAAATGAGTAGTTATGGTGTTACAATGGTCACTGTTTCCCATGTAATTAACTTGAAACATCTACCTACTTAGTTGATTTAGGACGGGATAGCGCGCCTTTTATTTTTATAACTTACTAGTGACCCGCCCTCGCTTCGCTTCGGTAAATTTATTCGTTGCGTTTGCAAAGATTTAGTTACTTATATATTTTAAAGTAGTAGTATAGTAGTCTAGTAAAGTGTTTTGACGTGATAACGTCCTATAAATCGATGAACGCCGGCTGCACGCACGAAAAATTATGACGTCATTGTCACGTTCCGCCTGAGCCGAGAGTGCAAGCGAGAGCGCGGAACAACCGATAGAGAGGCACGATCGGCCTAAACGTTCGGCTTGCAACGCATCTATCTCTCTTCCACTCCATCGGCCGAATTCAATTCACAAAAGTACGCAATTTTTCACCAATGTTTTCTTATGACGTGTTTTCGTATTTCGTTCTAAAAAGTTGTAAACGCAAATGTCGTCAATTATACGGCATTTTAGGACTGCTTCGACGATAGAAACGAATACATTTACACACATCTACACTCCATGCAAAAATATAGAACTTTACGCATACGTATCGTTGAGGTGTGACAATAGCGTAATATTAGTAAAAACACGTAAAGTTATGATTAAGTATTGTCGATTAAGGCAACAGGAACTTAATGGAAGACCCAGTTAATAAGCACGTAATTAGTAGTATATAAGATAGCTTTACACTTATGAAATATACACAGTTTTTACGGAGAACTCTTGTGTCTGTTACTGCTCATGGGGTTACCCTAACCCCTGGGCGACCTCCTGCCGCCTCTCCATGGGGTCCTCACGGGTCTAGCATGTAACCACGCATCACATGGCGACCCTGACGTGCACCCCACATCACATGGCGACCCTGACGTGCACCCCACATCACATCCCAATGTACTAATTAATAGCTGCTGTATACGTGTAAAATAAGTAAATAAAAATTATTTTTAAAGACTATGGTAAGGTGACCACTTACCTCCAGATAGCTCATATGCTTATTTACATGAAAAGACATTCTTGTGTTGTTAAAACGAGTAATTTACTTAGACATAACGCTATTGAAATAAGCCGTTCACGGAATTAAGTAAACGCTCTCCACTGACGACAGAGACCACCATTCTAATATTTACATTAAGCGGGGAGCACACAACGGTTTATTTAAAGTGTACTGAAACAGTTTGGTAATGAGATGACCGTATGGTTGTGACGCGACGACTTTATTATACTGGTAGGGTTGTTGCACAGTAGAAGATATACAGTGCAGACATATAGCAGACAATGACTTACGAGCAAAGACAAGTAGTCGTAGACAGTAAAAGTAGCACCGATGATTTGCCAGCCAAGAAACATGGAAGAAAAAATAAAGTACCTAATTGGTCATCGTCGCGCGTCGCCTATAAGCCCAAAGGCATCACCGATCTGCTGATAGAAAAAAATGGTTGGTGGAAATAAAGGAAGAAAGAAAGAAATATAATTTTAAAATTTTATGTTCGCAGACACTGCATTTGTTATGGGTAATGGTAATTGTAATTTAAACTATTATTTTCACTCACTTGCATTGACCGATAGCGCTGACCACGTCAACATGATTTACTTATTTAAAAGCATCACCGATGCGTTGGTGGCACCGACCAGCATTGTTCAATGCTTACACTTAAACCGATACACGTAATAAACATTTCACGATCAATTTTAGAAGGAAATTTATAAGGAAGGAAAGGAAATTTTAGAAGGGTAGCTTTCCAGGTGGGTAATAAAACTACTACGCATGGAACCATCGGGAATAGATTGGGTGGAGTAGAGTCCAACGACTTCCAACAGGCCTATCCCACCATCTCTAGAGTCCGTTGACGGCTTTACGTATCCTCCGAAGCACGGAAACATTCGTTATCAAATATACAATACCAAATTTTAATTTATTTTCGGTTTAAAGTTCACTTTGTAAAGCTTCAAATATCTTGTCTTCCACTGTGGCACCACTTGTTGTCTGGACCGTGTGAACACACGTGGTCACAATATTTACTCTGGGGACGCTCTCTGCATACTTTAACCCTTATTTTATGGCTATATACAGCACAAAACATCGTATAACTTGTGTAATCTAAGGCAATAACGGCCCAACCCACTTAATTAGTTACAGTACCCGTCATGGCGCAACGTCGATGTTAATTCTCCAGGAACAGTTGAGAGAGTAGTTTTGGGCTGCATTGGAGTGGCCTAGAAGACCGACCTCCACCCTGACAGCCCAGGGTTTCGTAAGAGACGACAAAGCCGACCTCTGCTTAAGGATAGGCGTGAAGCGTGCGCACAAACATTCCGATGGGTACCTTAGAACATAACCATTCGAGTTATATATGGGAGTCTTCAAGAGGAGATTGAATAGGCTTTTAATAGGTTAGTGCGTCGAACATCTTAAATACAATTATGGCAAAACAATGTTAACTTTTGAAGGTGCACAAATTTATAATAAATTACCCTCATATACATATAAAAAAATGAAAACGCATTCACCGTATTTAAGAGGGAACTTGCTCAATACTTTATAAATAACATAACATAAAGACAATGCGTTGGACGGGTTTTACACTTTTCTAGACGTGAATACTTATCTTATAAAAGGTACATTGTTGTATAATTATTGTTTGTTTTTGCCAGTGTGATGACGAACTTAATTAATGTTTTGTAAGTAGATTAAGTTCTCATGACGTGAGTGACATTCATGTCTTTAAGAGAATAAATTTCTTTAACCTAAACCTAACATCCTCGACTTCATCGCCACTTACCATCGGGTGGGATAGTTGTCAAGCATTAAATTATCTGTAAAAAAATAACCTACTTGGTTTAATAAACAGATGCGAGTACCTATTCCGCTATGTCATCGCATAATTCGCCAGCCACATTCCGCGAAAAGGATCAGGTGGTAATCTGTTTCTGTAATCGTATTGTAGGCCGCGATTACACTTGCAGGCTTTCATCGGGTCACATTAGCCCCGTCATCTTGTTATGTGGTGCCCCGATTGCCCGATTCTAGCAACTGAGTCATCGATAATATGTGTTATAAAAATAAAATTTGGTTTTATTAAGCTATTGCATAGCTTTTATCGCGGGCCTTGAGCGTGGGGACCGAATCCAGAAATTCCGTAACGAAAAAACATAACACCCCCAATCAGCGCCATCTAGCACCTTAATACTAAGGTATGGTACGTATGTTTTCTACAAACTAGATGGCGCTGTTCTGATATAACTATATAACTTCTAATAATTATAATTATAATGCATAAGTTGATAAAAATGCTATGCAATAGCTTTACCGCGGCAGTCTCCGAGTGCATTTAATTTTTTTTAATGTTGTTTTATTAAGATTTTTATGGAATTAAGGTAGCAAACGAGCATGCAGCACCACCCTTCCGCTGCCGCCCATGACAACAGCTGTGATCGACTTGAAAAAAAAACTGATTCTTTTAGGTACTGTCCCAAAGAATCACCCACTCCAAGAAATTTCCCCTGTAAACCAATACCGGCATTATCACAAGTCCCATTGTTTGATTCCCGGTCATTCACCTCGGATATTACAGTATTAGTATTAGCTACATGTAATGTACCTTCATATCCGATTTCATTAGGGGTTGATACGCTTCCCAGTCTTATAATCGCTCTTATTGTCTACCTTCAGTTCAAGGTATAAGGCTCGTTTTCGATTAATGATTTTTTTATTACGTTGGCAGGTGTCTCACTGAGAGAGATAAGTTAATTGATATTAAAGGAGATAAATTGTTGTTGTTTAAATGAATTCTTAAAGCACGTACACGTAAAAATACGACTTATAAAAACCTACGCATAAAAGATATTCAAATTTATAGCATCCTGTCTAAAGATATTTTTCGAGTGTTTCTTGTCACTGTTTCTCAGCGACGCAAGAACCTTTACAAGGATATCATCTATACTTCTATATCTATATCTATACTAATCTATACTAATATTATAAAGAGGAAAGATTTGATTGTTTGTTTGTTTGTTTGCATCGAATAGGCTTCAAAACTACTGAACCGATTTGAAAAATTCTTTCACTGTTGGAAAGCTACACTATCCCCGGGTGACATAGGCTATATCATATATTATAAAAATGAATTGCTGTGCGTTAGTCACGCTAAAACTCAAAAACGGCTGTACCGATTCGGTTGAAATTTTTTGTGTGTCTTCAGGTGTATCCAAGAATGGTTTTGATTTACAATTGGACCCGGTAGGTGGCGCTGCTGTCGATATGTCACCATATTATTATTTGTTTATTAATTATAGAGCGGTACGAAGTTCGCTGGGGCAGCTAGTAAAAAATAAACAAATACTTTAACCAAACCAATGATCATTACACTAATTGTCAATGATGAACTTAATTAAATTAACTACTTCATAACATTTTATTACTAGTTTGATGTCCAAGCGATAATATCCCTCGTTACCACTGCGACAGGTCTGAAGGGTGTTCACCGCTTCGTGACTATCAATATCATCGCAGTAAATGTTTATTACACATCAACTAAAAGAAAGCCATTAAACACGTTGTATTATATTAATTGGACAAATTTCTTATTGTATTCGTGATCGCAGTTATATCATGAAAATAAAAAAAGTCGGTTATTTTCACACTCGTTGGTGCCAAAGCTTGAATGTATGAGCGCCGTGTACGTACGCACCGTTGAACGCACACAAACGAACTGTATCATCCTCAGGCCTCCCAACGAATAATTATCTTTGTGTGCGTTTAAAGCTCGTAATAACATAACGGGGCAGCGGCACACAAAAGAACTTGCGTCGATCCTAAGATCAAGTTAAGCAATCGTTCACCTGATGGGTGGCCATCGTCACCCATGGACTTGGTAATACCCGACAAATGAGGGCCACCTGATGGTAAGTGGTCACTGTCGCCCATGGACATCACACCAAGAAATAACTGATGCGTTGCCGGCCAAGAATGGAAGAAAGAAAAACTGACTCTAATGCCTCTAGCCGTAACACTCTAGTCGTTTGGCCGACTCAAGCAACCTTAAAAACCAAACTTAGGTACCACTGCGCTGAATATCAAGAAAGCCCTAACCGCAGACGAGCAAACACGTTCAAATGTTTCGTTACAACTTATAAGGAAACTCGGACATTAATCACTTCAAGAACCGAGGTACTAAATCTTTGCGACATCTGAACAGACCGCACTCAGTGAATTAGCTCCTTACTAGCATTAGTTATGAATTCCTTTGCTCAGTATCAAAGCTTGTTAGGTTGGGTACAGATCGTTTGTAGACCTTTTTTTCTGTGAGTGTGAGTTGAATTTTACATCTGTTACTTCACAAGAAATTATTATTGATTTCTTTTTCCAACTTCCAGCCTCTTTTCACCTTCTTAAAAGATGATTTCCGAGATAAAAACTATTTTATATCCTTTTTAAACTTATCTCGTTTTTATTTTCTTTTCTTCTCCTTTCCTTTCTTGGCCGACAACGCATCGGTGATGGCTTTCGAGTTGCTTCTATTGTGTGCGGAACCCACTTAAAATCAAACTCGTCCTTTAGTTTATCAGCAATGAACATAAAAAAGATTATATTCCAAAAAGACTTCAAGAGACCTAAGCAAAACCGTTCGACTACTTAAAAGCCTGTTAAGGCATCCGCTCTATAGACCAATAAAGTCATAAATTCCTATGCAGGACCAACGTAAACATCATTAGGGCGTGCACAAACCGGGCAACATTGCATCGCCCACGCACGCCCACGCCTAACTAGCCACTTTGCTTCCAGACAGAACATGCCGTATAAGTTCATGATGTAAACTTGAACATGCTGTAGATTATTATTTAGGCTGTTATAATTGCCGGTGTTCTCATACCGCTTCTTTGAAATACTAGGGATTTGATAAAGAAATACATTTACGAGTAACTAACTATAACTAATTACGAGTATCCCGCTCTGCGTATATTTCGGCTTGATCAAAAGGGTCCTGGGTTCGAACGCCTTTGATCGGCAGCCCGGCATGGCAAACATTGGGTTGTGGGCCATTGCGCCATCCGGGTCGTCATATTATCCGATTGGTTGTTGTGTTGCTATTTTGGTACCATTTTTTAATGTTATTTGTATGAAGGACCCCTTTTGGAATATGATTTTTTTACTTTTTTTCTTTACTTGTTGTGACAGCGGCCACAGTAACACACGTTCTGTGTCTACATTTTCGTTCAAGAGATAAGTAGAGCCATGTGACAGACAGACGGAGACATAATATGTAATAGGTTTCCGATTGTCACAATTTGGGTACGAAACCCTAAAACTGCTAAGTTAAAAATATTTCTCATGAACGAATAAAATCAAAAACATCATTCGTGGTCTTCAAAATCTATCTATAGAACTTTGTAACGTTTGATTTCGTAAATAACGTAATCGTTAGATATAAATCATATCTTCAAAACACAATAATTAAACCGAGTACAATTCTTAATGACGTGTACAAAAAATCCTCTGAATGGTATTCAATGCTAACAAAAAGGCATCGCCGCCTATACATAGATTAGGTAACGAGTGTTGGCACTTTAATGCCTAACTGAAAACGAATTTCCTGATGCTTAATGTAGGATACACTAAACTCCACTGTTTCTAATGTTGGTCACAGGTCTCTGGTACCTGAGGAGGTTAAAGCATATTTCTCTACGCTGCTCCATTGCAAATTGGTGGAAGGGTTAGTCGCGAAAATCAAGTGTTGGGAGTTTATATGCCGCCAGAAACTTCCGACATGGCTTAACGACTGCTATAATTTCTTATACCTATCGTAACAACCAAGCTCTCCGATTATTATGTAATTCTGGCTTTTGGTATTTTGTTGGTTGATTCGGCTGGTATTTTTCATGTAATCCTGACTAACTTTAAAATTTCTTTAAAGTCGATAAATCAGAAAATATTTACGTCACGGGATGAAAATTTTCACTTTTTGTGCAGATCCCTACCCTGATGTCTCCGCTGGGAGTAACCCATTACTGATTACTGAAGACCCTGCTGAGCACGTATACGTCGTGTTTTTTTTAATGTACGATTACGATCGACGCAGCTAACGTGTTCATAACAGCGGATCTTCTGCTTGAGTAACTAGTCTATGAGCGATCGTGAAACCAACAAAAACGTTTAATATTAAGTAGAGGCTGTGGTTCGTGACTCAGCGCATCTCGATGGTCAGTATCAAATCGGCCCAAAACCAAATTATACCAGAAAAAAATATATTGAAAGGGATACTAGATTTCTTGTTAGACACTTAAAGAAGTTTAGAGACACGAAGCGCGATTGGTGTTTGATAACGTATTGACCAAACTTTGTTCTTACTTGTATGGGAGTTTGTTCAACTGTAACAACTGGACAACTGTGTAATCTAATAGTAGTTTGTATAATAGAGTGTGCAGGATTCGAACCTAGACCTGTGCAGACACTATTGTTCAGCGTATTTTTTCATGTCAGTAGTTTTCATATAATTTTATCGTTTGTAAACATTTACTTACTTAATACAATGTTTGTAAAAGAGAATGTAAATATTGGATCGCTGTATTTTGATTGCAATGCGATTGGATACACTTTTGACGATCAACATATAGCTTGGTATCTTACTGTCAGCCAAACTTAAGTAATATAAATACTTGATGTACGTCCAGAATTCGAACCCGGGTCCATGTGCTAAACACCAACGATATTATGACCCCATGCGGTCAATAATAGCTCTATTATACTGGCCATTTCATAAGTCAAGTTGCTCTTAAGTAAAAGCATTGTATAATTTTATCATCTTTGGAAAATGCGAACCATTACCTGTATTACATGTATATCCAAGTTCTGATGAAGCCTGGAGCATACGCCACCCTGCTTTACAAACTGTGCTTCAAATCAATAATAGCTCATGCTGAGCACAGTTTATCCCCTTTCTTATCTCATTAGGAGGGCAATTCTAAAAATCCTCTCTTAGTGCTCCCCTACACTCCCCAACGAACATACATGTCAAATTTCAGCTTCTTGAGTTCAGTAGTTATGGCTGTGCTTTGTCTGTCAGTCACTCAGTAACGGAAGAGTTTAATATATATTATACACATATTGATAAAAGTCCATTAAATTCAATGATACTGAATGATGACACTATCCCCGTCGATGCTAAGCCCAACCTACGGTATCCTAACAACACAATATGAAATTGCTTTACGAAATTCGGGGGTATATTAAAACCTTCATAATAGTTTCACCTTCAACCCAATGTAACGGGGGATGAAAAATGTTTATTTAATCTGCCACTCAAAGCTCTCCACTTCAGCTGGTCGTTGACCGAATATTACCTTTTTTCAGTTGCTGATGTCTTCGGGTAATTTTCGGGTGAGGATAAATATGCTGTCATATAATAATGCCCCGCCATAACTTCTTTTGGATATTATAGCCGTAGAATAATGAGGTGAATAGATGGCGTGTGGAAAAATAATAACCGATCATAAATGGTTCAGGAATCCTGCATGCATATTTTTCAATTATAAATACTAATTTACTATACTAAATGTACTAGCTGACCCGGCAGACGTTGTCCTGTCTTCACCAGCCGTTCCCGCGTGGTCAGATGCCGTGTCCAAGAGAGATAGGGATTCATTTTTATATAATAACAGATTACCGCTTATGAAAACCAACACGTCACATAATTTGAAGTCTGCCTATCCGCGTCAGTGGCGGAATATATGTAATATTATGTATTGTTAATCAACCCGCTAGTTCAATCGATAATTAAATTAAGTGATGTATTGACGAGTAATGGTTGTTTTCTTGTGCTGTCCCGGCTTCAAATAGTACAATTTTACAAAAAGTTACCTTTATCAATTTATCTCTCACGGGGTTTCAATCACCAAGCCTTATCAATGATTCCCACGATAAATAAATAAATAAACTAAAATCAACACCGCTTGAAATAGGTCAACGGCCTTTCGTTAACCATAAATCTAATTGAATGAACACTAATGAATAGGCGATAGAAATCGGTCAAGTACGAATCGGACTGGATTAATATACACCACTGTGTATGTATAACTAGGAGCATACTTCCCACTTTGCTTCAGAAATCTATAATATTTTATAGCACACTGTGACCTAAACCCGCATTTATGCCACGGTTTTCCGTGCGTAAAGTAGTCGATTATAGCACGGGTTATGATGCTAACTTCATACCGTGCACAAATTGACACTTACACTGTTGACAATTACAAATTGGTAGGGGAAAAATATCAAAAGAGAAGTGGGTAGGTAGAAATACTAAGTAAGTCAAAACGAAACGGTATTAATAATTATTATCAAAGTCATAGTTGTACATTTATTATAACTTTCGCTAAAATGAATACTCGTAGTTCGGATAGTGAGTTTAGTGAAGATGGTATTGATGAAATTGTTCCAGACGCTATAAAAGAAATAGCAAAATCGGTGACCCTAAATTTGTTGCCCAGTAAATCAAAAAGGCTATATACAGCAGCGTACAATGCATTTAAGAAATGGCGCAGAGGAAACAAATCAAATTCTTTTTGTGAAGATGTCCTCTTGGCATACTTTGCGCATTTGTCACAAAAGTACGCCCCACCAAGTTTATGGGCAACATTTTCGATGCTAAAATGTAGGGGAGACCGGGTACAAAAGTAACGGCGGGTCGAAAGTAACAAATGCTCTCTAGATTTATCCAATGGGCGAATACCGCTTCGCCGCCGTGAGGCGATAGCCGGGTGCGCCCCCTCACTTGCATTTAATCACCGCGTGCGCCAGGCGCTGTTAGGTTGTGTGAGAGGATGGAACGTGTTTTTACAAACCAAAAGTAAGTTTTTCAATGTTTTCCTATTTTTGTTTTACGTAGTCGTAAAAGGATGGTACTAATCTGAATTTTTGCATATCCATTTTTGATTAGATTGACTGTACATTGTTTAAATTCGTTTTTGTTTAGCACGTTCCGTTTTAAGGTTATATTTCACGTTTCAACAAAAATGAGGAGGGGTACAAAAGTAACATAGTCCTATGGGTACACAAGTAACATGTTACTTTTGTCCCCATAATGGTCGAACTGGTGGTCAAATGAAATAAAATGGTCCAAGTGGTCGAACTATGACTATCCATTACATTCCTGGGATAGTCAAAGAAGCATTTCCTCTTTCTGTAACTGATATAAATGCAATTGCCGGATTTACCTGTACCGGCATAAGTCCATTTAGCTTCAACCCATTAATGCCCCACTGCTGGTATCTCCTAATACCTGAGGACGCCTGGAGCATACTCCACCACGCTGCTCCAGTGCGGATTGGTGGAGGGGTTAGTGGCCAACCCTAGTGTCAGAAATTTTTAAGCCACCCGAAGGTATCCGACATGGCTTGACGACTGCTACCAAATGGTAGCAACCGGGACCGACGGTTTTACGTACCCTCCAAAGCACGGAAGCGCTCAAGAAATTTTGCCACTAGCGGTCACCCATCCAACTACCGACGATCGATGCAAGCCGCCGGGCTATGAGCGCTTCATTCCTTTTAATTTAATCCAGATACTGTAGTTGGTGATCTTCCAACATCAATTGACCAAACTGATCAGCGTACAGACAGCAATGATGATCAACCACCGGCTGTTCAAAATTTATCGGACTCGATCTCTGCAAAGACTGATTTTCTGTTAGCCCTCTCAGTTTTTGATCAAAGATCCAAATCACCATTGCCAGGACCCAGCGGAATTCAACGAGCAAATTGATATCTACAAAAGGAAATGGAACAAAAAAAAGACCAAGAAGGCACCTAAAGACAAGGAACATAAATCTGACGACGAAGAATGCTTCTGACTGTATCGTATGTTTAGAAACTATTAGCAAATAGGAGAATAATATTGAATAGTCTGATTATAAAAGAATTATACTTAATATAATAATTGATCTCTTTACTTAAACTAAGAATAATTTCTATTGATTTTTTAGCATTAAAAATGAAGAAGTTTACTTGTGTTTTTAATTTGTATTAAACAAAGTCTTAATTGAATAAGTAATTGTTGATTTAACATATAATATGACATTCATTATCAACCTATACCTGCCTACCATTATCAACCTATGTCTTGTTACTTTCGACCCACACTGTGTTACTTTCGACCTGCCTACGTGGTCGAAAGTAACAACAGACGATATTTTTTTAACCCTCTGTTATTCATATAAAACACAACATAATAAAATAAATCGAGCTACTAGTGTAAAGAGCATAAACTGAATTTATATATGGTCATATTAATTTAATGACAATATTAAAACCTAGCCAGATATCGAGGTAGAAGTACAAAGTGTTACTTTTGTACCCGGTCTCCCCTACTATAAGCACGTACGATAACATCGACATTGGTCGCTACGATAAATTGATAGCGTAAATGATTCCTAGCTAGATCGACGAGCTTTGCTCGGTATTTTTTTTTTTATAAATTGTGTTTTTTGGAAATTATATTTAAGTACGAATAATAATATTAAGAAGACACAAATAATATAAATAAACAATTGATTTTCATTTAACAACGCCATCTATTCTGCTGTTGTGTCGTTAAAGCAATTAGTATTAGTATAGTAGTATTATTATTCGCCAATAGATGTCAGGAAGAGTCATATTTTTCAGTTTAAATTGGGACTACAAAAACACGAATAAAATGACATTTTCTAAAAATGATTCCTAGCTAGATCGATTTAATTTGAAAATCGTTGGAGCCGATTCCGAGATTCCAATTATATATATACAAGAATTGCTCGTTTAAAGGTATTAGATTAGATAAGAGGATAGGATTCCTATAATAATAAATAGGTACTTTAAACAATTTACATTTATTTTATACAATAAATACTTTTGAATGACGTTTGACATGTCGGTAAAGCAGACAAATTAAAATACTTTTGAATGACGTTAGACATGTCGGTAAAGCAGGCAGGCAGCAGCTTCGTAAACATTTCCTTTCTTTTATTTCCCTGTAAATAATTATATGTTTGAGTATAGGCGGGTTTATGTCACTCGTGCTATAAAATAGTATACGACACTCGTGCGTTAAGTAGCTATATTATTTGTACAGTGTTTAGCGCACTCGCTCCGCTCGTGCGCTAACTTCACACCGTGCAATAATAAGCTACTTTACGCACACGTATCGTAATGTACTATTATTTATTTTCGATATAAATGTTTAAACGTTTGATTAAGCTGAGAAATCTTTTCTGCGAACCAACCAACTAATTGAATTAAAAGTAAATGTTACCCCAAACATACAAATTTCAATGAAAACCGCATCCAAAACAGTCAAGCCGTTTCTAATATTAGCCGGTGTAAACGCACGGAGATCAACTGATGGCACCCAACCCAACGGATACCCTACCTATTATAACCGTCACGTCACCCATAGATATTGCTAGATTTCAGTAACAGTAAAAACTCCATAGCGACTCATCATATTAATGTCCATTTCCCAATTTTATTTGGGGTCGGCGCAATATGTTCTTCTCTTCCATTCTTCCCTATTGCAGGTCACTTCTCCACGACTCCCTTTTCTTTCATATCATCTCTCACACAATCCATCCATCTTTCCTTTGGCCGCCCTGGTCGCCTTCGTCCATCCACATTCATATCAATCACTCTTCTCGTCACATGCGTTTCCTCTCGCCGCATCACATGCCGATACCACGACAAATAAAAACAAACAAATAAAAAAATCATGTGCGAATTTAGACGAGAGTGGTAGCCATCAGACAAATAAATTACCTACCACCTTGTAGATATCGTCGGGATGAAACTGAGTGGTACCTAGCCCAGCTCACTCCAACCCATGGGACCCGGAGCTATAACCTCGTCAGAATGTTCATCAGCGTGCACCAGGAGCAGGGCAGGTTAGTTGGCAGAAGATAAATGGAGCCCTTCATTATATTTGAAAGGACCAAGTATATTTAGTTCAAACGATATATTAGAACGAACATACAAACATAGATTGTCAGCTAAATATTTATGTGAGTAAGAGATAAGGTAAGTCCCTTTCAATGCGTTTAGAATTCCATAGATCAAAGCGCATTTAAATAAATGCGCCTGCACAAGCTAACGAGCCATTAGAATGCATTTTATGTCAAATAAAGTAACACGTGCTGCTACAATAAATAGATCTGGCTCGAGATGTAGGCCGCGGTCATGTTAGCCTAGCTGTAGCGGAAGCGGGCAGACAACGGTACGGAGTCACGGATTCAAGTTTTTTAAAGTCTTACTAATTACACCTAACGACAACTATCTCCACCAATTCGCACAGGAGCAGTGTGGTGGAGTATGCTCGAGATCCGTGCCCTATATGGTCCTTTAATGGGTTGAAGCCATTGTTATATAAAATTTCTATATAGGTATCAGTGGTCGAAGCCAATAGAATAAACGATGTGATAATGATTTTCAACCGATTCTACTCCGGTTAGAGAATTTTTAATCAGTGTATTTTTTTTGTTTTTTTTTTATGTTGAAGAAATTCTTTTATAGTTCGCTCTCGAACAAGATAAAACCTATTTCCCAAACAATAGTAGAAGCAAAAAATGACTTGCATAATTGAAATATATCTACATAGTTTGAAGTAGTACTTTTTTCTTCCCTTTCCTTCGTGACCATTTATCATTAGATGGCTCGACTGCTCTTTTGTCGGCGAATAACATAAAAACCGACGAATAAATAACTCTAAATTGTAAACATAAACACGCTAAGGCTCTCAATATAAAAGCACCACATGTAGCGCGGTCACCAGCTGCCTTCGCGAATGGATTAAAACAATTGATTAATTCAAGTGCAGCGAACTGAATGGGCGCTGGGTTTACAGACGACATGCGATCAGACATATCTACTGCTCTCGTGACATTGATGCTTTAAATATATTAATAGATCTAGTGCACTAGAGATACGACACAGGTATTTTGGTATATGTGAGACTCGAATCGAACTTTGAATTAGGCAGTTGTTGCAGTTACTGTTGTTTAAGCCGGATTATTGGTTAATATTTACTAAGTAGCAAAGAAAGGTTTTAAATATTTAATCCCGTGCAGCATGTAAATAATCTATCTCATTCCAAGTGCGCACGTGTCCGTTCAAAACTCGCACAGGTCCGAACTAAAATTTAATTTAAAAGAGATTCCATCCTTTACGGGCGCAGTAAAGACAATAGTTCACTTGAATAAAAGCAGAAACAATCAATTAATTGAAGTGCAGAACACTGAATAGGTTTCTGGACTGCATCCAGGCACTAGACACCAGACGTGCCGTCCCTCTCTGTCTTAATCCTTGTCGATCCTCGCCAACTAGTCGAAACCTCCTTTGTAAGTAAGTAAGTTTGCCCGTCACAATTAAGCTGTCTACTGTCTCGCGCACTCATTAAAATAGTAAGTTATACTGACAATAATGACCTATTTTATTTTCAATATGAACTTGTATTTTGCCGCGTGTGTGACCTGTGCTCCTTTTACCGATGCGTGGTGGCCATTCGCGGACTTTTCTACACCAATGTCTGCTGTAAGAACGATGTGGTCTGCCAATCGTCATTTTAGCCGGCTATGAGAGCTATGTCCGGTACTTTTCGTTCGTCTACGGATTACATCATTACCAATCTTATCTCGTAGCGAAATAACATAGCTCTCTCCATACCGCGCCGCGTGATTTTGAGTCTTGATGTAGAAACAATACCCGTACCGTAACCAAAATACTCGTAGCTAAGTGAGTTTTTATGGGAGACCGGTCTGTCCAGCAATCATCATTGTTATAAAATTATAAATACGGCGCGTCTAATCACATGAAATTACTTTGTCAAAAAACTGTCCAAAGTTGCGAAAAATTTTTTTTTCTGCGAAGAGGTGAATGGTCGCGCGTAATAGATAGATTATCAGTTTTGTTACTTGTTTAATCGACCATTTTAAATACGGCCTGTTTAAGTAATTATAAAAGGATGGACAGACGACCCCGTAGTATAGTTGATAGTGACCCTGCCGGCGAAACGAGGCTTCTAGGGTTCGATTCCAGGCCGGGTAGATATTTATGTGATAAATAAATGTTTGTTCTCGGGTCATGGGTGTTTGTGACGTGTTATTTGTGTTGTCTATGCCACTCGCGACACGGAATACTAGTGCGTTACCGTTTATTTATATTTATTGACGTGACAACGTCTTATAATTCGGTGGCACGCATGAAAAAACATGACTCATGCGTTACCGTCGTTACCGTTGGTGAATTATTATACCAGCGCCATCTATGTATTGTGCAGTGAACATTTATTCATTAAGTTCGATTGGGTCCATTTATCGATGGAGGAAGGCTGGCTGAGCTGGTAGTTCACTCGCAGTACACTAGATGGCGTTGAGTAGTGGGGCGCTATAATTCTGAATCACGATGTAGGATGTATAAGTATCCAGCATTCATTTTTAATAAATGACTTAACTTGTATTGAAAAAGTGTTCTTTTATTGTGCTTGCCTACTCATTCAAAGGAAATTATTTTCTTAAGACGTTGTCACGTTCAACTATCGTCAGTAAACCGACTTTACAGACAACCAATTTATTTATTTATATTTATAACTCGCAGGTAATAAATAGTCTTGTAACTGCACTCTAGTTACTGGGTCACTGCAATCGCCTGGCGTCGATAACCTACGCTGTACACACGAACATGTTCAGATGGGATTCTTTAAATTGACATTTTTTATTAGTGGGCAACAAATGCTTAGGCAAACTGACAAACAGACAAAAATTCTGAAAACATCGTTTTAATTAACTTTATATTATGTTAATAAGTTATTTATTATGTTATTAAATAATACTTTTTCTAAAACTTTTTCCAAGTACATAGATCAGTTTTCAGTATTTTTTAATTGTATAGATGAGCATTTAGAAAATGCATACCATTAAATCTAGGACGATTCATAGCCGTTACATTAATCTACATCAAAACAGTACTGTTTACAAACATGAATTGCGGCCTGGACATTTTAATTAGGTGTCGGAATGTATACTGGATTCCGACGCGTAATGGTTACAATTAACCAGAGTTTATCTGATTGCTGTCTATTCGTAAATTCCTCTCAGGATAACTATCTGCGAGTAGTGTTACTATATCGCAATTTTAAAAGTCCGGCCTATTAGCTTGATATTGAAAAAATTTGAACAATTACGTTCGGATATTTTTGTCACAAAATAAAGTTTTGTTATTTTTGTTTTAAATTAAGTATGTTTGAATCGAAGCGAAAGTCATATTTTGAGACGACACTGATGAAAATATAAATAATTATGCATTTTATAAGTCTAATAATTCTAGTTTAATTCTTCTACATGTTTTATTTTTAAAACTTTACAGTAACAATTTTTCTTAGTATGCAGACAAATCAAAAAGCCGGACAGAAGGCTCAAATTCCGAACATGTCCGGACAAATCCGGACAGTTGGTAACCCTGCAAGTGGTGCTCGTCTAAACAAATTATTTAGTACATTGCAAACACATTTCTCACGGCAAGATAAAATCAATTGAGTCAAGTACCAACCAACAACGTCTTAAAATTTATCAATGAGTTAGAATTAGGACTTTGGTTGTAAAACCTGGTTTATAAGTAATTTATTGCATAATTTATGCATTAAATACTGTTTTATTATAAAGTCATTAGTGGACCAGCCCTTGCCTCGCTTCGAGAAACTTGTTCTTTGCGTTTTTTTCATTGATACTCCGCTCCTATTGCTCGTAGTGTGATGTTATATAGCTTACAGCCTTCCTAGATAAATGGATTATCCAACAAAAAAATAATTTTACCATTGGAACCTCCTTCGCGCGACCGCCGCGCGAGAACTATCGTGTCATATACACGCTCCCTAACTCCTCCACACATCTCCAATAGAGTAGCGAGGTTGGAGAATGCTATAAGCGTCCTCGGTTATAAGGAGAGACCCTTGCCTTGAATTTAACTAATACGTTAAAATTATGTGTGTATTAGAATGTAATTATCACTTTTTATTCGTTGAAGGTAAACGTTGTGAGGAAACCTGCACACCTGAAAGTTCTCCATAATGTTCTCAAAGGTGTGTGAAGTCCGCCAATCTGCAATTGGCCAGCGTGGTGGACTATTTCCTATACCCTTCCCATAGTGAGAAGAGACTCGAACCCAGCAGTGGGACAGTTATGGGTTGCGATGATGATGAATGGGTTGAAGCCAGACAGACTAGGTACAATAAAATACTCTAAATTACAATATTAAGAAAACAATTTTGTAATTTGACTTAATTTTGCTTAATATCTCTCATTTCTTCCAATTAGTTACACTTGACATTCAAGTTCAACGAGGCTCAGGTTGATTTAATTACATTAAATACCAAATTAATCTAAAAATAGAAACCGTTATCATATAATTTAATTAAAGAAAAATGAAAGTTGTACAATTAAAGTATTTCAATCAAGTGATCATCGTCATTGCAACCTGTAACTGTCCCACTGTTGGGCTCGGATGTCCTCACAGTGTGCGCTGGCCATGCGAGGATTGGAAGACTACCTTTGAGAACATTACGACCCGGTTGGCGCAATGGTTAACACGCCGGATCGCCGTTCCGAGGGTCCTGGGTTCGATTCCCAGCGAGGCGGTTTGAATGATGAGTTTAAATTTCCGTTCTTGGTCTGGTTGTGTGTGTTCTTGTCTTGTGTGTTTTCCATGGCACCCACGACACAGGGAATCCTAGTAGCGTTATTTATTTATTTATTATGAAGATCTCTCAGGTGTGCAGGTTTCCTCGCAATTTTTTCCTTCACCAAAGCAAACTACTTGAAAACTACTTCTTGACCCAAGAAGATGGAATTTGGCAGGGATGGTTGTGGGAGAAGATATCAGCTAAGAACGGATTTTATGATATTACACTCGTAAGCGGGCTAAATAGGGGTTGAAGTAATTCCGCTAATTTTATGTAAGCACAATGAAAACTGATATTTGACCACCGGTTAGAAACTAGTTTTTGGACAATGAGGCCCTAAGGGAGTAAATAAAAATTAAAAGTTTGAAAGTCGCGGGCAAAAATCATCATGCTCCGTCAAATAGGTGTAGGTATATATTTTTTTTAATTGCAAGAATTTCATAACAAGTCAAAGAAACAAAACTGTTTTAATATCAAATTACCCTTAGCACAACACTGGCTGTAGACTGCATCGGAAGCGAGGGTGTGTTCAGACGAGCGCGGGGGTGGATGAGCGGGGGCGGAAGTGACGTCACGATGACGCTACCGGCGGCGCACTGCCTAATTACTGACATGTCATTGTCATACAGTCGTTTGTAAGTTTAATAACAACAAGCCTATACCCGCGGCTTCGCCCGCCAAAAATCCCTAAATAATTATATAACAGTTGATAAAATCAGAGAACTTTCGTACTAAGTTTGCGGCCCCCTCTTACCTCTTTAAGGGATCATTTAAAAAAAAAAAATTTTAAACATGTTTCGTAACTTTCAATGAAATACCTTCATACTGAATTTCATTCAAATACCCTCAAAAACGGCAAAGTTTCATACTAAATTTGCACCCCCGTTTTACCCCCTTAGGGGGTGAATTTTCAAAAATCGTTTCTTAGTGCTCCCCTACGTTATAAAAGGAACCCCCGTGCAAAATTTCAAGTTTCTAACCCTTATAGTTTAGGCCCTGCGTTGATATGTCAGTCAGTCAGTCGGTCAGCTTCTCCTTTTATATATGTAGATTACTAACATTTTCATATTTTTGTGCTAGCGAATAAGTAATTTCGATAACTCGATTCGGTAAACGGTTTAGAAGAATCGATCTTATTAATTTTCATTAATTTTCGACGTAAAGTTACATTGATTTTCGATGTCAAACTATATCTTTATTCTATTTTGAGTAAGTATCAACTTGAGGAAAAAATAAAAAAGTTATGTCGATTTAGAGAATCCCATCTAAACTATTTTTCTAGTATGTCGTAGGGCATAAGTTTCCCGAAGCGTAGTAAATATTGCAAACCACAACGGCTTATGCTCACAAAGTTTTCTAGACAGTTATTATTCCTGGTACTGTCGTGTAAATGTTTTGTATTAAGTTATTGGATTGGAAGTATTATATTTATGATGATTGGCGGGCGTGTAATTGCGGGTATCGCCGGGAACGGTCAGCACGGCTTGACAATCGACATAGCAATCTATACCATCGTCATACTTAGATACTATAAAATTCTAAACACATGCAGACTTCGATCAAGGTCTGCATGTGGAAAATATTTGAGAAACAGAAGGATGATTTATTTAACGCCATAGATTTTTTTATCGAATTAGGGGATAAAATCCAGCGCGCAATTCTAATTTCCTAAAATGATCTGCGTATTAGAATTTAATTATCACTTCTGTGAAGGAAAACATCGTGAGGAAACCCGCACACCTAAGAGTTCATAACGATCTCAAACGCGTGTGAAGTCCACCAATGTAATGTATTTGTTGGTTGTTTAATAAATCATTTTTCATTTTTCAATCACTTGGCCAGCGCGGTGGACTATGGCCTGTACCCCTCACATTGTGAGAGGCGACCCCTCACATTGCGATGATGATTTACATAATAGACGTATACGTCTTCTACCGAATAAACTGGTTGTAACTAATGACGTAAGCCGTCATTGTGGTGACCTCAGGGTGTCGCGGCATGCGAACGCGATCCCGTAATGACCCATTACGATAAGGAAATGCTCGTTTATAGGTACTTCGGCTCACCAGTCAGTCTTACGTAACCAAAAAGTACGGAATGCGTAAACAAGAGACCAGAATGGTGTATAGGACTGCAGTTCGAAGGGTCCTAGGTTCGGTGCCTTGGACTGTATGTGTGTGTTCTTCTTTATGCTTTAGGCTTCCACGACGCAGGGGATCCTATTACAGACTAGGAGTGTAAGCGTTATTAATTATTAACATAACACGAAAGGAGAGTTCCGTTCGAATCCTGAATTAAAATTTGGGCTTAACCCAATAATGGCCACTACAGAGCAGGGGTATATCCTTATTACTGAGGAGGCCTTAAGCATACTTCACTACGCTGCTCTAACGCGGATTGGAGGAGGGGATAGTGGCCAACCCCTAACTTCCTGAGGAGTTAGAGTTAAAATATTTAGTGTCCTCAATAATAAAAGATTAAAATTATAGTTTCTGACGAATTCATAGGTATACCTATTGACAACAATTAAAAAGAGATACTTTGTAAAGTCCCACTCAGCGGCGATACAAGCGACAAATCTTAATTGACCCACGACACTACATGCGCGTCAACTGAGACGTCCAATAAGCTTGCGTAACGACATTATTTTATACAAGCCTACACCCACGGCTTCGCCCGCCAAAAATCCCTAAATATATAAAAGTTTATAAAATCAGAGAACTTTCATACTAACTTTACGCCCCCCTTTAACCCGCTTAAGGGCTGATTTTCGAAAAAATATTTTATACATGTTTCATAACTTTCAATTAATCACCTTCATTCTGAATTTCATTCGAATACCTTCAAAAACGGCAAAGTTTCATACTAACTACAATATCTCGAAAACGGTGCCACTTTTACTGAGGTGATTTTTTGACATCTGATAGGTCCATCCTCAAGCTATCTCCCATTTCAGGTTGTCGTACAACTTTTGGGACAGGCTGTATGTATAGACTAGTGACCGCCCTGGCTTCGCTTCGGTAAACGTATGCTTTAGTACCCAGCTCGAAAATATGTTTAGTCGGAATTATTGATGATGTTTTTTATTAATATCAAGTTTACATTAAGTTCCTATTATCATTTGCCTATCACCGTTCTGGTTAGAGAGGCATGGATCCGATTAGACTTTTTTAGAGGCAACCATCTCATTCCTTAAAGGTAGCAACACATCTATGACCTATTTAAAAGAAGATTCCTATTGACAATTACTAACTAGACTATTACTAACAGTACTGTCACTAACAGTCCCTGCCCTAGTCCTCATACCTGCTGCTCGTAACCAGCTGACCAATGAACGTTCTAACGCCGTCTGCTAATTAGACTACTCATCCTAGCCCCGATGTGAGAGTTACATTTTGCTAAAATTACGATTGCCGAAGTTCTCACGCGTCGCTACCAACATATCAGATCTTCCCATTACATTTAGCTTAGTAATCAAATCTTTTTGTGCCCACAGATCATCGCATACAGTTTCATGAGATTGGGAATTTCAGATAGATTTACATATAGCCAAAGAAGGTCCCAAATCCAAGGATTAACTTCAAAGGGCCACCGCAATTCTGAAAATGCGTTTTTATAGAAATGCCGGCTTTGATGATAAGGATTTTGTCAGCAAATTGTCGATGGTTAAATTTGGGAGCCAGGATTATAACATACTAGGTGTTTTCTGGGGTTATACTCAACTTGAGTTATTATAATCAATAAAGTGAACAATGTTTTATACATTTTGGTCGAAAGGCAAAAAACAGAAAATTATTACGGAATTTCAGAAATAAAGTTAGAATTTTTTTGTGTGTTTAAGTCACGGAATACAGAATCATTCTGTATTCTGAGGTATATGTCGGTTTCTGAATGTTTTAAAGACACAATTGGAACTGGTAAGTGACATTATTTTCAAGATTTACTAAGAGATCAGTTAAATTTTGGAGTCATCGAAGTGATGTCATAGAAAAAGTTATTGCATTTGATGAGCATGTCCTTAATGTGTTTAAAAATCAGTTAGAATATAAAATGTCTTGCCACAACACTTGAACAACGTCTGCCAGGTCAGCTATACATAAATACGTTTACACACGGCAATTTCCATACGGAATTAATACACATACCTTTAAAAACGACCATTCATTATTGTGCACATATCAAGCCATTTTAATGAAATAACCATACCTAACATTGGATAATGAAGCGAATATCTCACAGCGCGTTTCAATCCGGGATTGTATTTAATTGAATAACCCAATCCAACCGATATAAATTAAATAACTGCGATTGGATAAAATATTTCTGTGTGCAGTCACAATAAGTTTGGATAGGGTACTTTTTGGAATCCATTAGCCTTTGTTCACGGTGTTTTTAGTTCGGGACTTGTCTCATTGTCAGCGAGGGGCGAGGACTCTTGTGAATCACAATTTATTATGATACGAATTCTATTATTACGATATAGGTTACGATATATATTTTGTTCGCCGATATTTCGACCCAGTTGCATGGAACAGTCCCGGCTGAACTGCGGTGGCGCGGAGAAACCTTTTTACAAAATACATCGTGAGCACTCGTCTCATAATAAAATGTGTATAATTCGCAATAAGTTAAGTTCAAAATCATATCATAAGAATGAGTTGTGGTTCCTTATTAGATAGAAAGGGTCACACTTTGTTAGAGACGACCATCTAAGTCCTCAAGGGTAGCAACTATGACTCACTCACTTGTAGAAATAGGTAGGTACTTTCCGTAAGCGATCCTTTGCAATCCATACTAATATCACAGCCTAATAAATGTACATAAATGCGAAAGTAACGCTGTCTATCTGTCTGTCTGCTGCCTTTTCACACTTAATCCGCTGATTTCCATGAAATTTGGAATGGGGATAGTTTGATACCCACGATATTGGATAGTTCATCCCTCAAGGGGATGAAAAAGGGGATAGAACTAAAGTTTTATAGGGAATCAATTTTCAAGTAATAGATAGAACTCATCGTAATTTTACTTACTGGATTGCGATAAAATTTGGCACACGAGTGTAACTTGACGTGGACTGGGCTGTAGCATATAGATTGTGCATGTAGCGTGTAGCATAGCTTTAATTGGCCGGCAACGAATCGATGATGCATTTGGTGTTTTGATGTCCATTGGCAACGCATCCTCGGTGACCACTTACCATTATTGGCTCGTCTGGTCGTTTGACAGCTATTAGCATTTAAAAAATCGACTGAAACTTTAGCATTCAACGAATACCCACAGTTCACTATCGACAGCTTTGACCTCGTTTGTCGTTCACCCACACCAGAGTGACAAGTCCTTTACCGCGGATAAGTTATGCGTACGAATGGTGCACTTTATCCATCCATTTGGCGGATTTCAGCAGCTCAAACACACCACCATGTGCATAAAACAATTTATTTCCATAACGATGGGTTTCCAAGTTCGCGTAGATTTAAAATGTCGACCAACGGTTACCCCGTAATTTAGATTTACCGCCATACCCCATCTTCTGCTAAATCTGCTAATAGAGGTTTATTAATATCGTAGATTCGTAGCTCGCCTCTTTTGCTTTTAAATTACGTTTTGAGCTGCTTAATCCAGGCTTATATGCAACCTAGCTAAGAAACCTGGCACTGCTAAATATTGGGACCTCACTAAAAGTATTGGTTTTTATCCGAAAGAACTTTGGACTCTTTTGCATTTTGCTTAACACTTTTTGTTTTGGCAATTCTCCATTTTTAACTTACGCCATTATTCAGTTTAACAAACGAATCGTCTGCATTATACCTATCTTTTCTTTCTTAGTTATCTTTTTACATTATTTTTAGTAATACCAATTTCGCATGGTGTAGGTATATTGGATGGTGTTTATTTTCTTTCGACTCGATGCTATCTGTTCTGTTATCCATATCAATAGTTACAATATGAAACCTAATACCCATCTCGGTCGGGCGTGTTGTAAATTTGATTGTAGATAGAAAAGCATCGAGCACTAAGCTTGGATAAGCTTATCCAATAGAAAGCGTAGGCTGGGAGACGAAGACCTCACGAGACCTGTGTTGTAAGTACTGTGACCAGCGTCACGTAACGTTTCATTAACTTTATCTCCGTACTACGGTGCACTTCAATCAAAGATCCGAGGCCGCTCTAGGCCGACGCACTCACCAACATAACACGTGCATTACTCACGAAATATTTTCATAAAACCGAACCAAACGCACCCGCGACTCGTTCCCCCCGCCCTCTCCCGGCAAAACCAGTTCAGTTCGTGCCCGACCGCCGTGCGCGTCGGTCGTTCGTCGAGGGTGTGTCGCGTCGCGTTGTGTTACGAAAAACATCTTTTGTACCAAAAGCAAACCAGTGCTGTGGATTCATCTATGGTGTTCGTGTGAGATTGTGCTATTTAGTATTGTGATGTTGCGTGTTTCACATGTTATAGTGTCGGATTTCTCTTGAAAAGTGTTGGACGGGTTCCGCCGCCGCCGGACGCCTTTTCTCTCCGATCTCGGGATATCATTAAGGTATTTATTGTTACACCGGCTCATTGTTGTAAGGAATTCTTTCGGCCCCCGTGTAGTGTAGTTAAATCGATAGTCTCGAATTTGGTTTCGTATGCGAGCGGAGCCTTCCCGTTGTAATGCGTCAGTATTGAATCGCAGATTGTGGATGGTGTTTGTGGATTTGCATTGTAGATGCGCGCGGCGTGCTAGTGCGCCAAACACCAAGATCGGGTTCGATTCCAGTTGAGTGGACGTCGTGTATAACGTTTGCTTGACCCCAGACGACGTTTACGTCTGACCTAGGCCTGGTGTTGTCTGCTAGAAGTTCTGTTTGTTTTGGTTTATCACCTATTGTTTGTCCAGCACTCTTAGATTTGATTAAATTTCACTATTCATTGAATTTGCTAGATATATTATATTACAGCTTAGTTACAACTAACTGGTCACATAGCCTAGTTAAAACTGAATTTGTTAAAACAAAAAACCTAAGTAAAGCAGTGAAGCACTTAGGACATAAATAATTACCTTCACTTAAAAATATAGAATGAAAAATGTAGTAGGTAAACTATAAAAAAATAATACTTCTTACTTGATATCAAATTCCCACAAAATTACACGCGATAATTATAATAATAAGAACTGATGAAGGTAATTAAAATCCACTGAGTCAGTCCACAAGTTTTTACTTACCTTCGAAGTTTGTAAGAACTCAAGTTACCTAACTAAAGTAGGTAATAATCTAATTGAATAAATAACTATCTATGGAGTAACTTTCGAGGATTCACTAATTACCTTTGGATAAACACAGAAAAGTAAGTACTTTGGACGCAACAGAAATTTAAAAAGAAAACATGGTTTTATTTGAATTTAGAATGTTTGTTACGCTTTATCCCATAGATGGCGTGAGTTGTAGCAAAACATTGCGAAATTTCACTGGTTAGGGATAATGTTCTGTATAATACTACCACCCGTACCATGATTATAGCATCGCACTACCTATATCTTACTTAAATATCCTTTTTTGTATAATAAAAAATATATATTAATACAAAAAATATTATTTTTTCATCGTAAATTTTAATAGCTAGACTGAGAACACTGCAGAGCAGTACGAGAAATTTCGGTCTTAGGACTTATTGGTAAGGTTAATTATACTTAAACCTATATGTTTATTTATGCCAAAAAAATGTATTTACTATATTTTTACTGGAATCAACAAAAAGTATCTACTTACTAAGTACTACCTACACTTTTTTCAAATTTTAAAACGAAATTCCTAAGCGGCTTGCGCTGAAGGGTTAATAAAAAAAAAACGTCTTGGCTATGGACGTAACGGAAAAATCGTCTTAAATGTTAGCCATAAGGTTTCAGCTTAATCTTCATGTTTATAAACCGAGTGCAATTACAGTTCCTGAATTATTATGAGTACAATCAGGTGTTTTTAAAATTTTTCACGTTTATTTCTTTATTTAAACACAAACTACAAGGTGTTAACCCTAGTGAGATGTGTCATGGAATCTTTACATAAAAATAAATCACACACTATTACAAATCACGTCAAACTCGTAATTAGGACAATTTATATTCTAACAAATCAGCAAACACCTATTGGTGTTAATTCAGTAGTTAATACAACCCTTGCTTGTGCAAATTAAGGAAACATTATTTTAAACAAACTTTTTATTCAAGCAATAATAATAGTAAAAAAAATTATACAAACATTCCCGTAGGTGGAAAATTGAGTAAGTAGGTAACAAAAAACTTTCGAGAAATAGCGAAATATTGGGATTTATTATCTAAGATAAAACAATCATGAAAAATGGTTACAACCAATGATATTATAAAAAAAAGTTGATGTCATTAGCTCGCGAAAAGCGGTACAGTCAAACTTGGCTAATGGGCTCACTTTTATGTATACTTCTCTTTCTGTCTAATACGTTTCGTAATTATCTATCTCATCCATACTGACGTAAAAATGTCACCGGAGTGGAAACAACAGAACAATTCGCGTTACATGAACAACGCGTCTATAGATTTGTTTACAATGACCACATTATACCACATAAAAAGCTCATACTCGATTCATTAATAAACGTTTCGTTAAAAAATCCCTCTGACTAAAAAAACTTATTTGATTGGTTCATTTGATGTCAATTTAAGAATCCCTTTTAAACATTTTTAGAGTGTGTAGGCTTAGAATAATAACACTATAGAAAGACAGTCTTCATACAAGCGCTCTGTCTTAAGTGAAGCACTAAACCGAAACTTTCCCGAAGGCGGGGAATGATTCGGCTGCGGATAATCATATGTTTTTAGCAATAATACATATAAATAGCTTTTCAGATATTTTGTGACACAATTTAACTGGACAAATCGTGATAATTCTTTTTTTTTCGCGAGACACGTTTGGCGGGCGTTGACATGAGCTGCCCGGTGTTTGGAGTCATTTCTGACTCCAATTAAGGTGCTTCAAAAAAGGGCCGCGCGGACTTCGTTCCTATAGTGTAATTATTATAAGTGTGGAAGTAAGGCATACGTTCCCGAACCGAAGCGTGTACAGTCACTACATACTTAGTAAAAGTTAACTGTTATCAACAGGTGGGTTATAAAGGATCGTTTCAATACTATTTATAAACATATTAAATAGCTTAATAAAATTTTAATTTTCTATGTGTTACTTGATTCTAGTTAACATTTTTGTAATTAGTTGCAAATAATGAATTTGGTGACATTAAAGCTTTATTGATGTTTATAGGCGGACTAATGAACGCTACTTAATTAGATTTTATATATATTTAAGTTAAGCTTTAGTTGCGTTTAATATAAGTATTAGCTTATATATTATGATAACATTAGACTGAACATCTTCTTTGTCGCTGAAGTACATCTTTCGTACTTCAAGAAAGTATAGGGTACATTGCGTAGTAGTTTCCTGATGTAGTTAATAAGTAAATGAATGATCACGTAATGTATCATCATGACCACGCTGGCCAAATGCGGGTTGGCAGACTTTACAACAAAGTATGTATATTATAAGGTTAATTAATAGCTAACTCTTTCTGATTAACTAATAATGTGCAGAAATTTAGATTTTTGGTGAACAACTGGCACTTCTTAACGCACACTTCTGCATTATATCTCAGTGTATTAAGGCCGTTAGATTACCAGCAATACATTTGTATTACAGACAGATAATAAACGTCAATAAAGGATATAGCACCACAAATTACAGGATAGCAAATTGTGTTTTATTGTGTTGACCTAGAACGAAACTATCCGTATAATATCCAATTTTATCTAGACCATTTAGGGGTCGCATTTGCAAGACGAATCCATTGATTTAGTCGTAAAGCTAGCCGTAAACTTAGTTATTGATGGCGGTCGTGCGAATGATAAACTTGTATTTTGAATAAATAAGCCGAGGGTGGTTTTGTATTATCTTGGATCAGTTAAATCTTTATTGCTTAATTTCGGTTTTTGCGGCATTGCGTAATTTAACTTGAGCGTACTTACCTACATCAAATTTTTACATTTTACGGATTGTTTTCATGGTTCCTTTAATATAAACATAAACACAAAAAATATATAAACTCAAAAGTATTAAATGTAGGTAGGTAGGATATTTTTGAAGCATTGAAACAGATAAAAACTACGCTTTATATCAATTGATGAAATGCTCAGAATAATCTAATTTCAAAAATATTTAAAAATGGAATGGCGCCACTGTTCATTTGAATGCATGCTCGCAAGCACGTGTCGCGGGCGAGCACCCCAAGCGCAGTGTTAATTTACCGCGCAAAAAATGTCAAATTCGTCCGGAAACGTGCGTTCCATCGGTGGTTGTCGAACAGATGTCGACATGTGTCGAACTCGTGGCTGTTCGTCGATGTCGCCGTGGGCTAATTGACTAGGAAAAATTGCGCTCGCATTCGTCGCGCCCCAACCTAACGCTTGACATATTGCGCGTTCCAAATTCAAATATTCACTTGAGTTTGTATTTCATGTTTGCTTTCGAGATGACTAATTAATATTTGTGGGAGACATTTTGTGCGATATTCAAAGTTTTATTGTAGTTTAACAATAGCTCTTCATCATAGACGTAGCACATAATAATGGATAGGTACCTACCGTAAATAGAAGGGCAGGTCTATATATTTTTTTTTCAGGTTGGCTGTGGTTTGGTGGTGAACCACAGGTAAAACATGCAATTTATAAGCAACTGGTTCAAATACAGTTTACAAAAGTTATAATACGTCTTCTACGTACATATGTACGTACGTACAGTGCACAGTCATATTTGAGTATGTAATTTACGATGATATCAATTAACAAGAAAATTGATACTATTCATACTTGAAATGTCATTCACACCCATTTCAAAGATAATGCATCTATTGTCAAGGCGTACGTTAATCGTCACATATCACACATAGCGATTGATGCATATCGTTAAAGTATTTGAATTACTCTCCGATTGAGGAGATGCGACTTTTGTTTATGTCTGTATTTTATCTGTGAAATTATAAAGCTTTTGTTTATGTTGGTTGTTTTCATCAAATAGCTTTCCGAAATTCTCTTCCATCGACTGTTGCTGTGGTACTCGTGTTTGGAGTGGAGCTTTCGTCGTTTGTAGGTATTTGCATACGAAAAATAGAAAAAAAAAAACATAGAAACGGTTTGCATCGTCGTTCATCATCCGCACTGCGAAGGACTGGAATAGGTTGCCTGCGTCGGTGTTCCCACCTGCGTATGATGTGGGAGTCTTCAAGAGGAGAGTGAATAGGCTTTTAATAAGTTAGTGCGACCAACATCTTCGACTTCATCGCCACTTACCATCGGGTGGGATAGTTGTCAAGCATTAACTTATCTCATTAAAAAAAAAAAAAAAATGCGAGTAACGTAGGAAACTTCGATAGCGTGATTCAGGTTCGTCGTGACGTCACCGTGTGACTGCGATGTGGCCACTGTCTCAATAAAAGCAGAAATTGATGCCTCAATAGTAGAAACGGCCACTTATACAATTCGCCAGAGCCTGACATTTCATTTTTAACACGCTTTTTTGGAGGAGTGTTCAAATCAGATTTAAAATGTAATTTTTGTCTAGATATTATATAGGTATATGAATGAGTAGTAGTAGAAAGAATTTACCAGAGTGGCATAAACTTAACTAGAATTAAAAAGTATTAAAACATCTTGACATTTTATGAATCTGTTACCATTTACAAAGCGGTGGAGTGCTATTAGCGGTTTAGTTATTATAAAGATTTATTTTGTTTGAGATATGTAAAGGTTTAACACGCTCGCTGCGGAGCACGTACATATACGTCGTGTTTTTTTCCATAGACAATTACGATCGCTGCAGCGAATGTGTTAATATTTTCGCACCATGAACCTCAAAAACTTGAAAATTATCAGCGAAAGGCGTAAGAAAGAACTCAATTTTTTGAAGTGACAACGTCTTATAATTCGATAGAGCCGATGGCACGCATGAAAAAACATGACTCATGCGTCGTTACCGTCGTTACCGTAACGGCGTAGCAATCGGCCTTTGCGTTCGGCAGCGTTCGGCAGCGTCCGACATCCGTCTCTCTCCTACTTGAGTGAGCGATGCGTCTGCGTGGACAGCTGCTATACTATAGTACATTTATATGTTTTGATCAAGTATCAAGTGCAGTGAAAAGTGAATGTGGTGTCAATTGTTTATAGCAACGATAATTACAGCGATAAAGGTAATGATTCTTTCGATATTAATTATATATTCAGTGATATATTGTCGAATATTCGTGCTTTCATCATTAAAATGAATAGCATCGGTCCGCTAGTGCAGCGATTGTAGGTTATGCTATAATTGACATTGACAAATCTATTAAACAAATGAAATTAAAATTTTCTTTTGAAAAATGCTACCATTCCATCAGTATTTTCTTAAGACGTTGTCACGTTCAACTATCGTCAGTAAACCGACTTTACAGACAACCAATTTTTTAGACTGCTCATTTCAGTCTTATATTACCAAATATATTATTATAACTAAATACATAATTGATAAACTTAGTTTTTATACCTATGATAACGTTGATAACATCAAAATTAATTATTCCAAGCGTGACGAATGCAGCGAAACCGAAAATCATTTAAACAAATGGAAAGATCCCACAAAGAAGTCTGAAGGGGCTGGTTCCCCACAAAATGGGGTTTTCTAGTGTGGGGTTCAATATCCTTTGAAGCTTACCTACCCACGCATTATTTTATGATTTAATACGCGTATGCGAGTTTGAAATCGATGGATTATTGAGAACAGTCTCTGTGTTTAAGTTTTTATAGAAATACCAGTCATAAATGTCATAATATCATAAAAATAGATTACTAATTGATTTTAGTGTACATAGTCTAGCAGTAGTGAAAGTGATATCCAATCAGGTTAATTACGTATCGCTTTTACAAGAGTTTATTACAATAGGATTGTTTCGACCAATTATGTCTTAAATAACTTATTCAATTACCTGTTAAAATCCGAGCTGTTGTTGAAAATTAGGCCTTATTATGTTTCTTGATTAAAGTACAAAGTCAATCTTTTATAGGTAGGTAGGTACATACTTGATTTCAGAATTAGCGTGACTGACGAAAATGTCCATGTGAATTAATAAGCCTGTAATATGTTATCAGCTCAAGTTCCATAAAAAGGCAAATTCCAAACCTTGGCATTTTCCAGAAAAATATTGCAACTGAAAAATAGTCTTCACCCTTCACTGCACATAAGGTGCTTTCCTTTAATTAAACGTTGTATTATCTGTTGTATTTTCTAACTTAATAACTTCCTAAACAAAGCTCCCGTACTTAATTCGAAATTTAACATCTGTGAATAACAGTACCGCAAATACTGTCATGTTATTGTGAACGTCACTAAATAAAACAGTACTGGCATGTTTGTAATACCTACCGTGGTGTTACAGTGAAAAAATGACCGGTGGAACCGTTAACCAAACGGGTCACAGATAGCGTCTTGTCTTTGTCCGCTACAAGATGGCGGATTAATTAATTTTGACAGATCGCGGCGACAGAAGTTGCTTTGAAGATAATCAATGCCTTTTACGAGTAGGTGCGGATTAGGGGATTGACGATTTTATCAATGCTTTTAAGAAGTCGAGTATCAAAATTATAGACATTGGTAAGTATATTTAGTGTAAGGAAACGGTGATGTAACTTTTACGAATTTTACTTTGTTTACCGTGTCGTAAAAGTGAATTCCTTTGGAATAAAGGGATTAAGTTATATGTCTGCTGATTATATAGAAGTTACCGTACTATTATTTTTAGTAGGGTTATTTGGAATGAAACTTGCATAAAATATAAAGAGGTCTAGTAGTACTAACAGTACTTTTAGCAATAGGGATGGATGAATATTCTAATTTAAATACACTTGTTGCATTTTAAAACGTATCGTGTAAGAACTTACACAATTTTAACAAATTCTAAAAATTTTCACTTTAAAATACTAATGGTACAGTAATGTGTATAGACATATTTAAGATAATAAATTATGAATTAATATATATTAATAATAAATACGCTTACATACTCATACCGTCTCACTAAGATTCTATGTCTCGGGGTGTATGGTCAACACAAACAGATCTCTTCCCCGGCCGTGAATCGAACCCGAGAACCCTTGCTTCGCATGAATGCCACTACCAAGTCTACGGAGTCGGCAACCAAAACATAATCTCTTACGGCTTGATTGATTTTGACGGAACTTTCACTGGCTCATAGCTGATATAATAAGGTCCTTAGGCTACTTTTATTTATATTTTTTGTTAAATTCCACGCGGACGAAGTCGCAGGCACAGCTTAACCTTAAAGTATCCATTAGGTAATAGCAAGGTACATTCCTTACCGTCTACGTGACGACTTTAGGTCTTACATTAACTTTCCATTTGTCTGGGAACATAAAAATAATGCGTCGCTCAATCACGGCAGGCAACACCTTTTAACCGTCCATGTATTCTTTACGCGATCATTTATCATTATCACCTCTGCTCTATTACCGAGTTATGACGCAACGTACTGAGGAAATGCATCAGCCTTGAATGCCTTGACCAATAAACCAAAGTGTTTTCTACTTACTATTCAATAGGTTTTGACACAAAAGGTATTTGAATCGAATGCATTTGTCTGTATTACTAGTAAAAAGGTTTTTGGTAAATACCTTCAAGTTTTTGAGAATTATCTTGTATCCTGTATGTGGAAGATATTGTAATAAAAAACGGTATATGCAAATTAGTTATATTCCATTGACAGACTGCCCCATGACAGCCCACTATTCGCTTTATATAAAACATAATATCACAATGTCAGATGTCAAGCAGGTTGCATAATATATTATTACATGTTGTTGATCGTGTTGTCGATAATTATTTTAACTCTTTACTCCCGTATAGAAGAAATACACAATTCAAATAAAGGCCCTTTTGAAACTTTCCTTTATTTGACACGATTTTTAATGACGATAAACTTAGTGTAATTTTTAAAAGTTATCTTTGATTTATGTTGGTATTGGTAACTATTGGAAATCCTCCCGTTTTAATAGAATCAACAGACAAAATAAACAAATCGGTTCATTCAAAGTAATTAGTTACCGAAAAGCATGAAATACATTGGAATGTATTTTTCATAATTAACCGATACATAGTAATAGATCAACCATATTTGTTAGTATACAGTTATTATTATATTACAGATGAGGAAAATGGAAGTTTTAGTTTACTTCCAGTTGTGAGACACCGATAATGTCATAAGTTACCCGAACGGTAACTGGTAAATCTATTAAAACGGATGCCATGAGAGTTAACTTCGTGCTTGGGTCAATATATCCACAGATTAAATACAACTAAATCCAAGTTCAGAGCTAAACTTATACGAGCAGGTGAATTAAATGTGACGTCATGCTGACACGTTATAGCTGAGGGTTCCAATTTTGTACCTTTACGAGTACCTTTAGATTTTGATATTACATATTTTAAAATTAAGTTATTAATTGCCTAGTCATCGTTACATTAAACAAAATGCAATGTTTGTCATGTTTCATTAGTGACTTATTGTCTTAGGAAAACTACACCACATAATTAGTCATTGTGTCAATTACACTTACTAATCCTTTACGTCATTTTTTAATTTTGTATGAAACTACCAAACACGATCATGTCACTAACGCCCCGTTTAGATTCTCGGCGAGAAGAGGCGAGAACACTGAATACGAGTATGTAAACAGCCTATTCCATTCACCAATCCGCACTGGTGGAGTATGCTCTAGGCCTCCTCATGTATGAGAGACCCGTGCTCAATAGTGGGCCATTAATGGGTTGAAGCCACACAGCCTACTCGGTCATCTTCGGTATTCGCTACGTGTATTCGCTTGTTCACGGATCAATTTCGTTTTTTTTGCGCGTATCTAAGGATTAAATTTCTCGTCTGTATTCGTGCAGTCGTGCACGTCATCCTTGTTTAAACGATCTATGAGAGAGAAAGAGAGATGATATAAAAATTCACGAATATGTAATTGTAAACGCATGTATTCGTCGTCGTTCTCGTGCAGGAATATTCATCGAAAGTCGAACATTCGGCCAAGTATCTAAACGACCCCGTTTAGTTGGATCATTCAATACGCAAACCCATAATTCAATCAAAGTTAATCTATTCAGTTAAATTGTATATTTGCAGCATTCGTTCCGGATTAACTTTCTTACTGTTGTACTTTTTGTAATGCTCAACGAACAGTGAAAGTACAATTGTTGCGATTAAGTAAAAACTAGCGATAATACTTTTTGCGTCAATTTAAGTTTTCAAGTTAACTTCATTGTTTATTACTAAGAAACATGAAAGTATCCTTATTGTCATAAATGGTACATAACAGTGAAGATGTCGGACAATAACTTCAACTAAACTTCAGAAGTGATAAGTCTTCGAGGCGTGATGATGAATAGCACCGTGTTCGTACATGGTGCCATTCTTCATCCCGATAGAACTCGTTTCTATCGGGATTAACCTGGGTGACAGCTGAGTCCAGAAAGCATCAGCAAGATCTTAGTAGAAGACGAGCAGAAATAGGAGCACCATAATCCCGAACAGTAATTAAAATCTAAGTAAACTACTATATTATGCGCGCACAAGCATATGCACAATTTATGCTGCTGAGAACTTAGATCAGGAAATTAATTCGTATCTGCCATCAACTCCATAATAATAGCATAGTTACTGGAAATTGCAAACTGTACTAACTCGCAAACCGTACGAAGACACTGTGGATTAAAGCGGATAAAGCCGCCCACGCACTGTCCGGCTTTTGGACGGATGGATAACACGTGCTTGAAAAATGGCCTCAATCCATTAATGGCCTGCTCATAAAGACACTGCTGCCAGCGTGGTGGACTATGGCCTATACCCCTCACACTGTGAGAGGAGACCCGTGCCCAGCAGTGGGACAGTTATGGGTTGTGATGATGATGATGAATAGTGCACGGGTCTCTTCGCGTAACAGAGGAGGCCTAGGGCGTACTCCACATTGCTTTTCCAATGCGAATTGGTGGAAATTTAGCTTGAAAAATAAAAAATTAAAATTAATTCAGAATTCTCAAAATCAACCCGTAGTATTATTAGCATCGAGAAAACATCTTATCAACTACTGTACGCTACGGCTTCCATTCAGCGGATTTTTCTCGATTTTCATACTTACATAAAAGCTAATAATCACTGAAAAAAAACACTTAAAAATAGCTGCTTTTTAAAAATCAGTAGCTACAGAATTACGTCATTATCATTTCTATTATTATGACTATAAAGTGTATATGTAAGTAAATTGTTAATAGTCGTAAACCGAGCTGCTACCGCAACGTGAATAGTAAGCTTTAAGTCAGACATGTAGCGAAATGGACTATCTACATCGCACGCCCTAAGAACGGATGATGCATGTACAGCTTAACAATGTAGTTATAAAACAATAGTGATTGTGTTGTAGCAAAAACTAGAATAGAAGTCGGGACATAATACTATGGTAGTTTTATAGGAATAGTCTGTTGACACGGTATGTTTATGGGTTACATAGCAATGGCGTATCTTATACCATGTTTTACGACTGACTGATTCAATAGGAATTTAATAGTTATTTCTTGCTATTGTGATTTAAGTCTACTCGTAGCTCAGTTGTGTTGTAATAATTAAACGTAACCTTAATATTTATCCAGTTACAATATTACAGAAAAAGTTAACACTGAAATTGATATTACACTAAGGTTAAGATCACTTACGCATTATTTTTTTATTTTAATAGCCGACAATCGAGCAGACGAGCCACCTGATGGTAAGCAAGCCCAGCAGTGGGACAGTTATAGGTTGCGAAGAAGACTTGACACCAATATCATTATTATAAATAGAAATGAGCATGAAAATTATTCACGGATATAATATCAAACGTTAGTTTATGGCAAATGGCCCGATAAGGATGGCATGGAAGGTGGTAGAGGTCGTCTGACCTCTGTATCTGTATCATGTTCTTATCGGTGCAAATGTTAATAAACATACCAGTCATATGACGCTTCAATGCTCGCTATAGCGCTAGTAAGATAATAACTAGCGGTATTTATACAGGGTTGCCAACTTTTAAAAGATGTTGTTCAATTTCGGGAAACCCAGAAAAAATACAGTAGCCATTTATTTTTGTTTATTGGATATTTATTTTAACGTGTTTTAATTTGTGTTGTGTAAAATAAACAAAGTTTATTATGAAATACTGCGAATGAAATACAGTTGAATTATGGATGAAAGTACATAGTCATGTAACGTCGTGTCAAATGGATGGTAATGTTCATAGAGTAAGTTATATTAGTGTGTGTAGTGATTTATTTTATTAAGCATATAATTTTATTAATAATAATGTGTTTCTAATGTATTATTGATTTATCACATACAAATTTTACCTTTCTACACTTTTTCATATAAACTTTAAGTGTGCCAAATTTTATACTCCTCTGTCAGCGTATTTTCCATAAAATGGCGTACAAAGATTTTGCTTCACGTAATAATACAATATACTTATGTATAGATTCTTGCAGTAATCTATCTCGTTAAACGTCATAAGTACTCAATAAACAAAGCGCTTATCTACAAAATTGATGATAGTAAATTCTTTTCCACATATTAAAAGTTTAAATTAAATAAGAAAGCTTTCAGCGGAGTTAGTTAAGCTTTTTCCGAGGCGAAGTATCTAGCGATTTCAATTTATACCCATGCTGGGTCTGTTCAATTTACGACCGAATGCTTCTGCCTAGCTGGGTTCTTGAGCACTGTCTATTCTTGAATTTAACGTCATCTAAACATATTAGAGTCCTATACTTTAAACGCTTTTACATGATGACAAAGTAGCTTTGATACAGAAGAAAGCAATTTTAACTTCTACTAAACCGATTTTTATGAAACTTAATAGTTTCAATTTGATTACAATACAAGTAGCTCCTAATAATGCAGTTACTACAGTTTTTTACTTTTTGGTTTTTATAAAATCGAAAGTCCTGCCCTAGGCACATTCATACTTAGATATTAAAAGACTATAAAAAATATTTACATAGTTAAGTTTTAGAAAAAAATGTGTAAATCTTCATAGAATAACATTTTAATAACTTATAGGGATGCTCTAACTAACCTAACTAGCCGTCCCGGGAGGAGAACCGGGAAGAAACTCCCAACCAGAATATTTTCCCTTAAAGCTGTAGAACTTGCAAAAAAGCTATTAAAAGTAATTTAGACCAGTTTAGCAACATTTTATTGTTTTACCGCAGGATTATTCCTGGTAAGGAAGCAACACGGGATAGCCTTGGGCGGAAGGTTATAAGAACGCCATTTTACTGTCCCGAGTGTTCCCCTCACAAATAATTTTGGTCCAAACTTAACTTGGAAATATTCCCGTTCCAAAATTACACGCTTGCGCGCTAAATCTATTACCAACAAAGATTTGATTGACGCTTCAAATTCGGTTAACTTTGACGTCGTTACGGGATGGGATGAACGATTAATTGTTCTGCTGGATGCAGGTTATTGACCAGCATAGCCGTTATTATGTTGGTGGCGGGCCTGACATGGGGTAACGACTACTATATAACGATAGAAACAGGGACAAACTGTTTAACTTTCCTTCAGAAGCACGTAAGTGCTCGAGAATCGGATAATAGTTACCCATTTCTTCGTCGTAGTTACTTTACTCAGTGGATCGCGATTGACAAGCCGTCGCGCTATGAACACCATTACGGGATACGCTTAGGCTAAGCCCGCGGGATTACAAAGCAAAAAGCCACCTTTTCAATCTAGCAATCAGCTAAACAAACGATCGATTTACGTAACACGGCGCTGCGAAGCGACCCGCACCAAATTCTGTCTGCGGCAGGCGATGTTTTCGCTTGCGCTAAAATTCGCGATATATTGGCCTCTTTCCTTACGAACTCGACGGGATTTGCGTGTGAAAGGAGAAATGTAACGGTGTCAGGAACAGTGTCGTTAAATTCGGGAAGGTTTGGGACGGTAGTGGTAAGGTCTTGCTGTCGGGGTTTACGAGTTTTGTATGACTCCGAAATCGGCTTGGAGCTTATTTCGGAACTCATTTGTGAAGTTTCGCATCATCAAAAGTGGGAAGTCGTGTGTCATTAAATTGGATTGTGACTGCGTTGCCTTTGGTGGAACAACATATTGTACACATGCTGATATTTCACGCTTATTTTGGTGCCTTTGTAAGAAATTTTAGATGTTATTTTAAGTTTTAATATGTAAAACATGTGCTTTAAATATAGACACTTCAATTTTTGTTCTTTTGTGTTAAAGTTGTAACTAGTTAACTAACACTTTTAAATAGGATGCCAGTATGTAGCCTGTAATAATACGACTTTTATAGAATTCGTTTTATCTGTATGTTACGTTTTTCTATAGAACATTTATCTTTAACATTTATTTTCTTAATAGTGCCTAATGACCAATCTCGGTTTCTAACATATTCGACTTTTAATCACATTCTCGTCATCTTGGTCGAAGATACATTCTTCATACAGTAAATACCGTTCATATACACTAAATTTCGTTCCGTAATCTTTAAATTAGCATCGCTCCATATACCTCCATCTATTTGCGAAATAATGTTGGCTTATTTAGATGTGTCACACGCTTCCCTTTCCCCGTAACACCACTGTCAGCGCGAGCAATAAACATCAGGTAAAAATTGGATCGGTTGGATCCCAAACTTGTCCCTTTGCATTCAGACGGGGATATTGTGTCTCTTTCACTAATTGGCTCGAGAGAACAAAATAGCTACGTATTCCCGACGTAGCCGAAACAGAAACACGATATAGGTATTTTATCTTACGAAAAGGTCGACTGGAATGTGGAGAATTGAAACGGTATGAATTAGGTGTTTTAAAATAATTGCGCACTTTTATTTTGGGTCGGATTCTCAAATAAGACACTTTGGGCGCAATCGAGCTCTGTTCAGAGTTAAATTGAGACATTGAATTCTGGCCATTTTCTTCTCCCCGATTCTCCAATAGCAACAGTAAAAAGTCTAGTAAAAAGTCTCCCGATACCACCAAGATAGAAAGTAAAGCAATATACGAGATCGGAGAGAGCCATTCTCTTTAATGTTTTCATGAGTCTCTAGAACTAAAGACCGTGTAACAACGTATCTGTTCGTTGCCTTTTAATAGCCCAAGAACGAACAAACTGCGAAGTATTAAGTTTTATCAACCATCTGCACGAATGTCACGTCTTTATTACTACTTATTCTTTGTCCTCATGAATGCAGCGGCTGCGTACGGGACGGGGATATGACGGCGTCTCGCTCCTGACTTGTGGTTCTTACGCTCAAAAGGTACAGGATCGTGCGTCCCTTTCGTACATAGGTGTTCGATCAAATAAAAAATGGCGTACCTGAGCCAGTCCCCAACATGTTTATACATTTTTCTTACTGTTGTGTAGGGATTTTTTGTTACGAATTTTCGATTGAGATAGAGCCGTGGGCGTTATTAAAAAAGTTTCCCGGGTAATTCTCGTGGTGATTTTCTGGATGCCCGCGAATTTTTGGCAATTTATCGCTTTGCTTTACAAGTTGTTTCGGTTTTGTGTACCTTACATTGATTTACGAGTATTCGTTGAATTAGAGGAGGGTATCCGATCGTATTAGATCATCCTAACACATGTGTAGTGTTTGAATTGAAATATCATTGCTCTGGTTCGTTAAAGAGTATTGTTTGAATTTCTCAGTATGTTTCCTTTTTAACAGTGTTAATGGCATTGATTTTTCATTAACTTTATATAAGTGCGTATAAGTATTACAATTATTGTAAATTAGTTCTAACGACTTCTAAGTAATTTTTGAAAGGAGTTCCTTAACGCGGCTTGCGGTAGGAGTTAATTAGAAGAAATGATCTATTATTATTTATGAAAATCGAAGCGTACCGGAAACGTTATCAATGGTGGCCATAAGGCCTCAATGTTGCAGATAAGACCATGTCAAGAGTTAATAAAAAATCATTTGTTTTCAATTTTTTGATGTTAATAGCCGGAAAACGCGCAAATATGCCACCTGATGGTAAGTGGTCACCGTCACCAATGACGTCAGAAACACCAAACCACCGATGCGTTGTCGGCCAAGAAATCCATGGCCATAAATTCTAGCTTTTTGGCATTATATTACTCATATTAAGCATCTTTTTAATGTAAACCCAACTCAATCCCAATGATTATCGCTAAAAGTCCAGTCTACAAAGATCACATACAAGGTACGTCACTACGTTCTCCCACCGTATCGCTTAAACAAAACCCAAAAACGAAGGCTTGATACAGACAGCACAATAGAATCGAAGCTGAACGGGATCGAATCGTTTGACATGCCAGCACAGTTTAAAAAATAAAAAGTTCAATATGGCGCGCGCTCACAGCTGACTCTGCTTCACCTTACGGTAGGAATACCAACTATTGGAGATTTGGAGGACGAAATAATCTAACGGGTGCGAACATCTCATGATATTAAGTTGATTTTCGAATACATTTCAACTTGATTTGTTGATATTGTATTTGTTTCTCTTCTGTGGTGTGTTATTCGGAAGGTTTTATTTTCATGTGTACCTATAGTCAAATTTTTCATATAAAATGAAACGTTTCTTTTCTTCAAAATTATCAGATACTTCTTCGCTAATTCATTAACTCAATTAATTCATTGCCTTATTGAACGAATTTCACATAGTATGACGGGATTCACATAGTACTGTGGTGCACTTTGAAGTTAATTCTGTTATTAATGGTGGTAAATTGGCAAAGCGCAATTACGAAAAGGCTCTTTTTCCCCCCATTTCTTAAATACATATCTACCTATTCGCTTCCACACATTGTATTAAATATATTATCTTGATAAATTCAATCGTTTTTTTAACACGCTTTTATTAGTTAACTTGTATGTTTTAACCGACTTCTTTGAATTAGATTTTGACTCACTTTCAGCGATCAGATTTCGTTCAAACTTTGTAAACTTATTAAGGACCGATGGCAAATTTACAATTAGAAAGAAGAAAGAAAGAAAAATGTTTATTCGCAGTCTAAAAATGAAAAATATATTTTTTTTATTTCGATTTATCATAAAAGCTTGTTTTTTAGTTTTTTTAACTATATTTTATTTGGACAAATCTCGCCTAGAAATAAAAGCTTGGTCAATCATCTCGATGGCATCCCTAGCTTTGTCCGTTAACTTGTGCAAAGAGCGATTGTTAGGCAGTGTATTTTTCGTTGGGCGCCGAAAAACAGGTAGGAAAAATGAATTGTGAGGTAAACGGCTGGTTTCTTTCGTTCTTGTTACGTAAAGTGGGTGCTTTAGTTATTTTATTTTTCTTCGAAAGAATGACCTGTGAGAATTCTTGGCCCTTGTTACTTGTAACGCAATAGTTACACGAAATTGAGATGTTTATCTTCAAGTCTCGTAATATTATTCAGGAATTAAAACACCGTTATCTAATACTAAACTGTGGAAATGAATAAAACCGACGATATCAAATTTATATACTGGATTAAATTTGTTTGGAAAACTTAATGGAGGATGGAGGTTTTGTCATCGATATAGTGACCAATTAATTTTTACATTTATTTCTGTCTGTTTATTAACACCAGCAACACCAAATCCATCACCGATACGATACCGGCCAAGAAAGAAGAGGAAAGAAAGAAAGTTACAAATTTATTATCGAAATACAAAGTTTATCAACGGTTTCGCAAATACAAGGTTTGGACAAATATTTTAAAGTTATAGTTTAAAAAAAAATATAATAATTAAAAAAAAATGTGATAAAAATTATGTTTTTTTCTATCATGTATTTTCTATCATATAATTTCGCCAACCAGCCGTCTATATTGTACGACAACGAATACCCTAGCCGCCATGTTGTGACGTCAAAGTACCTGGTGAAGGGTGCCGTCTCCCTCAGATAAGAGTATTTGTTGCAGACACTTACCATTGTTCTGTTATCAATTATCAGATCCCTAAACTTTAGGGTTGGAAGTGATCCATTGCAACTGAATTTGCAAGTCTGTTGCTTGCGGCGTAAACTATGTAACGATGTATGTTGTTTTATTTATATCAGTGTTGTACATCTACTTGGTCTATCTAACTACATGCCTACTGCAGGGCAATGTTGCCGAACCAAGTGTTAGTTTTAATGCCTGCTTAATTTACGACTGCTATCTACCGGTAGAGAACGATGGTTTTTAACATGCCCTCCGAAACATGGTAGTGCTCAAGATGTTTTTGCCACTAATGGTAGTTAGTAAATGATCACGTGGCGTTAACATGGACCGTCTGTTTTTCCGACAATAAATTATAAAGTTTTAAAATTAATTTACACAGATAAGTATGTATGTAATTTAGTTTAGTGCATGTGAAATGGGTATATATGCGTCATGAAATTAAAAGTTCAACATTTGAATTGAAACATGGTTACTTTTTGCTTACGTCATTTTATTTTGTTAATGCATTAAAGTTTTAAAAAGCTGTAATTTAGTTGCAAAACCACATTGGTTTGTAACTTTTTCATTGAGTAATACTTGTACTTAAGTATAACGGTATAAAATGTTATACGGACCCGTAAGCGCAATGGTTACCGGAATGCCGATCCAAGGGTCCTGTGTTCGATTCCCAGTCGGGCGAAAATTTGAATGAAAATTGTGCAAAGCTTCACTTAAAATTTAGTGTTTGTTTATTTCAATCGGTTGAGAATTTGTTACTAATAATCTTATTGACTATTTTATTAGTGGCGTGTACATCATAATACTAATTATTTATTTCCTTTTGATAGTCAAACATGACGGATGTTAACATTTCTATAATTATAAACATGAGTCATATACACAGACGTTATTTCGTTTCTTCATAGTGTTAACGTATCATAATTATATTAATCAAGTGTTTATATAAAATAACACGTGCCCTCACCATATGTGTTAATCATGTAGTTACTTCGTGTATTGTTTATCTTATAAAAGGTTAGGTATAGTTTAACAATAATGAGTGTGTATTAAGTAGTATTAATATTTAAAAAAACTATATTTCTATAGGTAGTTACATATTTCTATAGGTAGGTTTCGTTAGTACCCAACTAATGCGAACTCAAGATTTATGAATTTTATAACAATATTGAGTGAATTAAAATTAATATTGACCGTAATATTTCATGTTCTTTTGTAATGCTATTAAGGCCAAGTTTAAATTTACAAGTAACTGTAATAGCAAGTAATAATCTTGAGTCCAAGGTCAGACGACCACAAATCCCTAACTTCCCATAAATTACGAAACATATTTCACAAGCATTTAGTTCCGGCCTGTCAACGCCATAACAAATCGGTTAGACTTCCCCGAAACTTCATAAACACATTCAAATCCCAACCATCCCTTTCACCCTTCAAGCAGCCCCATACGTGCGAAAGGGACGGGACAATGGACAATTTACACAGCTTTTAGGTTAGCTCGTAAATCTCTACTTTCGCGTCGATCGTGCGCGAACGCATACAAAGTGGATGCGCCGACGTACTCACTAGGGTTGCCTACCGTTCGATAATTTCGGACATCTGGTCAGGCTTTTGAATTTATCCGGATAAAATAATATAATAATAATCACACAAGATTCCAAAAGCTTTCGTGTATATTATATTATGTTTACTGATCAGTATCATCTCAAAAACCATCAATTGTGGCTTTTAATAGAAGCATACATAATTAAAAACAAACACAAATCTTTATATTTTAACACTTGTAAAAATGTCCGGATTTTAAATATCCACTTAATTGCCCGACATTTTCGACTGAGATGATAACCCTACAACCGATAAGCCAAATGCGAAATCGAATAGGTTACTTAAAACGTATCTTATCTTGATAATAAATTGCCCCATGGTCAGTACTGGTGTAAGGAATGGTTCGCAATACCTTGGACTGTACCATCCGATGTGATAACGCGGTGAGAATTTCGCGCTAAGAGCGGGTTTGTCTTCAAGATAAAGTTGAAATGTTTTCTATGCTAGCTGTAGAATCGCGTGGGATTATTTATTTAAATTCCTTATTGATTGCACGCCATAACAGAAAAACGCATTTTATTGATAAGCTCAATATGACAGCTTTATCGTTTACAACTTCTTATAGACAGCCTAATGGAATAAGACATGCGATGATAAAGAAATCGTGAAATGTTCCAGTGCATATCACGAACTTCGCAAGAAAAGCCCATATTACCAGGGCTGCATCATTTCATAATGAATCTCTTTATCATTTCACCGAATTCGTCAACTTTTATCAACAGCGTCTACTGGAAAAGGCTGAGCTGACTTGTGACTCTTTCACAATGAAATATTGATTGATTGATTTTTTGAGCGCAGTTGCTTCTAGCAGTGGAAGGCTAAATTATCAAAACTCTTTCTTAGTGGAAGGAGAACTCTTACTTCGGGGAACCTATTTTAACTAGTACTCCCTTTCGCTCAACTATTTCCCGCTCAATGGCCCTGTTGCAGTGAAAGTCATAAAGGAATAACTAAATAGCTATTATATAATAAGACGGTGTTAGCCAAGTGGTTAAAAAGTTGAACTCTCGAACAGGGAGACCTGGGATCCAATACTGCTCGCAAAAAAAAATCGATCGACAATACCTAGATAACGGCTCACATACTAATTCCAAATTCCAACATTGCCTTTTCGGGCGTTATTTTTCCATCTTTTGAATACGTATTGCGGCATTGTGATACGACTTATCTTAACATTGGCTGTGTTCCGAGCGAACTAACTTAAACAAAACAACTTCTCACATTTTAAACGCGCTGTAATTTTTTAAGACGGTTTTCTTGAGCTGACCCGGCATATATAGTATTGTTGATCGAAAACGGTGAAGGAAAACAAAGTGAAGAAACCTGCACAAACGAGACTTCACCATAATTGTTCTTGAAGGTGTGTAAAATCTGCCAATACGCTCTCGGCCAGCGTAGTGGGCTATGACCTGTATCCCTCATACTGTGAGATGGGACCCGAGCGCAGCAGTGGAACAATTGTGGGTTGCGATGATGATGACGATAGAATAAGACTTGATAATTTTTAACGAAGTTACCAATCGAAGAACTTCGCAGCCATTATAATTCAAAGTAAAATTCGTTTTACATTAACTTGTCATGTAACAATTCGCAACACTCATCACGACTGAACATTAGGCACTGTTTCAATTTACAAAGGCATCGCCATTGGTCTTTTGTAACCGGGGTTAAAGTCGAAAGTGGAGTGAACAGCGCGCCATTATGAGATGCGTTGTGAAATGTTTCGGTACATTATCGGAGTCCTGATTTAGCAACACTTTCACGTCAACGCCTGTCGGCTTTTCTTCGGTACTTAGGATACTTGGTTATATAAAGCCTTCTGGAAGTTCAGCGAAGAATGTTTGAACAATGTTGTACTTTTGTTATCAAAGGAAACGTGATTTTAAGTTTTGTAGTCAACTCTTCGTATGTAATTATTGATTCGCTAATGGCTGCAGATATACAGTAATTACTTTAAATTCTAAACTTTTAAAGCTCTACTTGATGTCCTGGTCCATTAACAACGATGATAATGATGATGATGAATAATATAGAGTACGGGACTTACATAGAATAAAAAAAAGAAAATTCAAAATCATGTAGGTATCACTGAAACACTTATATATATACGTCATTTTTTTATTACATCACCGTTTCGCAAAGTTGCTTTATAATGTACAAAAAGACATACAAGACAAGTGTCTTAAAATATGACTTCCATATATTTGTGGAAGAGGAAACATAATAAAAATATGTAGTATGACTTCTTTGAGCTCCGAGTAAGTGCAAATTATTAACGTTTTCAAGAGTTTCACTCATAAAGAACCAATTGGAAGGATTTCATCTTTCATAACATTCACACCATTTCCATAATCCGAAACAACACCAGCACACCATAAATTACTTCAATATTTACAGATGACATTAACCAACTCAGAAACATCGAGCTAAGTTCATTTCACTAACATAATACACTCTACTGAGATCGTAAAGCCGTCTGTAGTAAAAACGAAGCACCCTTAAAAGCGAAAATTCGAAACGAGTACAAAAATAGAAACAAAGATGAAAAATAAACAGTAATAATGGTGGCAATGGAACCGAGCTACTTTTATAATTCAGAGCTATAGCGAGGCTTGTTTAATAACTGGACATTAAAGATAATTAAAACGAAACCAGCCTGAATTTCTTTGTCAGCTTTCAGCGAATACCTACTGTTATGAGAGCTCTCTTGGACTGGAGAGTTGAGGCTTAAGCTGTTCGCACGATTATTCGTATAATCGTAGCATACTCATGTCGTTGTTTTAGTCCAATCAAATAGTCCAATCGTATATATACGTATACGTTATTTTTTTGTAGGAAAAGAGGTATCCCAAGGGTGGCTTCTGAAGCAATCTTAGATAGGTGTTTTGTCATATCCACGATAAGAATTATTTTGGTTTGACTGTTGTCCCTCCAATACGTACTGAAGCAGAGTAGTAGATAGGCTCCTCAGTCAGGAAAAGAGATTGTCTTTACTGGGAAGCTCATTGTCCAAGTTCACATTAAGAGACCACATTTTCAATACCATGAAAAACTCTGTGATTGTATGAACTTGTTTCATTTTAAATGTATAAAAAAGCGGGGACGTGGCTTAAATTCATTGTCACGTAAATTTCGACGCTAAGTACTCGTCGGAAACGCCGGGAAACAAAGCTGACAGGCGATGAGGATGGCAAATAAGTATGTATTCCGTGCTTACATATTAATAATGTAATACGTGGCTACACAAGCCGTCATTGGTTTGTGGTGCTGAGTGGTATGACTGCTCTTATAGACTTCTCTGTTACAATCATTTGGTAACAATTTGTAAGGTGTTCTCCCAGAGTACCTGCATATAAATAATACCTACTCTTTATTGTACACTAAGGGTTAGTACAATGACTAATAAGTTAAAAAAGTTATGCCAATAGCGGTCTAATCATTAATAAAAGTAGAGCCTAGACTTCGCCCGGGGTAGTACTACCGCCCGCCACGGTATTTTGTACCATTTCTACCGTGCAATAATTGTTTTAACAGCAATTGTATTTCGGGTGGAAAGGTGTGGAGCCGGCTACACTTTTTAGAGGCGACCATCTTAGTCCTCAAGGACACATCGCAACACACCTGTGGCCGAATTAGAACACTACTCTTACTAACAAGTACTAACTGGTCTATTACTAACAACAACTAACAGGACTAACTATCACTAACAGTCCCTGTCCCAATCCTCATACTTATTAACAAACTAACCATCTAATGTTCTAACACGGTCTGCTAACAGGACTAACCATCCTGGTCCCCATATGAGTCTTTTTCTAGGTCGGTCACAGCTATTGTCATGGGCGGCAACGGAAGGTGGGGCTGCATGCTCGTTTGCTACCTTCAAACTATAAAATAAGACCCAATTAATTGTTAGGTTTGAGTTACGAAGAGAAAAAATACTCACCAGCGCAATGATATTAAACGTAAAACACAAGCGTCAGCGCCAATTATGCAACATCGGTTATTACTTATTATTATACGTTACTTAGTTATTTAGTGTCAGTTAGTGATTTTTAGTCTGCAAGCTCATTCATTTGGTATTTTTTTTTCGTCATACACTGAGCAGCACGAAAGAACCATTTGCATTCTTGATTTCCTCGATATGGCGAAGTAAACGTTATTTCCTTTCACTCTACCTCCCGGACATTCTTTATTTGAATTTGCTACAAGTCCATTAAATCTAATATTATAATTATCAGACCATTTTTTATTAGGGTCAATGGTTGCCAGATTTCGTGCACATGTGCGTAATTCGTGCCAGGATTAACTGAATTGCGACAAGGGAAATTGCGCCCTAGATTTGAACGAATTCGTGGATCGAGTAATAAATAGGTCGATCAACAGATCATGTAATTGAATCATATTTTATCGTTCATTTATAGACCGGCAATAGATTTACTCCGAGCCCTCGTCGGTGCGTTTTCCGATTTGGGTTGGTTAATCAATCTGAATGCATGACTTCATCAAATTGGTTAGCTGACATATTTTCATTTTCATAAACTCTTAATGTTCTACTAAGTCTTCTCTCACGATGTGAGGATTCTTATTAACCTGCCAGGTTATACAGATTGCAAGAACTTACATATCTTTGACAAGATTCTTGAAATTTCTACGTTCTAAATGAAAATTTGTGCTCAGTGCATTGCTTAGCAGGGCACCTCGAGAGTAGATTGACATAGCCCTGATTTTATGGATATAGCTGTTGACATCCTGAACATCTTAGATCTACCTCAGTAACAATTGTCACAAGACATCACCGATTAATTAAGGTTCTTAATCAGAGCAAGTAGATCGAACTCAGTTACATAAGATTGTCTCCAGTTGTTATTGGAACAGGAAATGGAATATTCGATGCTTTGAATACATTGGAACCAGATGCACGCACGCCCTCATGCAAAAGTTCAAGAGCTATTGTAACGATTAGATTATCTTCGAACAATCTATTGCATAATCTTCACGGAGACAGCATCAAGTGAGAGACCGAAGCGGGGGATAGAGCGGGATAGCATTCTTGCGAATTGAACCGCGTTTGGAATATGTTTGAGAAAACTTGAATTTACATTTAAAACGTGAAATCTCAGGATCATCTTGCTTTTATACTGTTATGTTTGTATGGCTTTTGAAACAAAATGTTAGTTTGAATTCAAAAATGTACTTCAAATGTTATTTGATAGTGTTAAATATGTTTTTTAGCTGAATTAGTGAATTTTTCATATTTTCTGCATGCATCGTGGTGGGTCTATGATACCGATTGATATAATTATCGTGAGTATCCGTATCAAAATAGTTTCAGAAAGTTACGTGTTTTAAATTTATTTAATTGTCGTAGGTATTTATAATCTTAAATACGTCTCTGTCTGTTTTTGCATTAAGTTTTAAAAGACGCATTAGAATACTAGAGACGATTATGTTGAAAAGTTTTACTTACATAAATCTCAAATCATACATCTAGCGAGCGGGCGCCTAGCGGCTATTAAAAATAAATGTGACTTTAATTCCACTATTACAACTATAACAAACCCATCAACTAGAGATTTAGATCTAAATTGGATATCAGATAATCTCTTTAACATACTGTATCTATAGCATCTGCATATAAATATTTTACATAATATAAAACTTTTCCGTTACTGAGTGACTGACAGACAACGCACAGCCAAAACTACTGAACGCAAGATGTTGAAATTTGGCATGTATGTTCCTTGGGGAGTGTAGGGGAGCACTAAGAGAGGATTTTTGGAAATTCCCCCCCTAAGATTATAAAAAAGGGAATAAACTTAAACTTTTTATTTCTTCAATAGATTCACTTGAAACTTTGTATGATCCTCAAGTGAGAAAGTGAATTAAGAATATCACGCGTGCGAATCCGCGAGCGGAAAACTAGTATTAATATAATTTAACAAAACAAAAAACCGACTTAAATTCGACAAGTAATAAAAATCGAGGGTTTCCCTCGATTTACCTGGGCAGTGGGACCACCCCGTAAGTAGCTAGTTCTTTCAAGTAAAAGAATAATTATCAAAGTCGGTTCACAAATGACGGAGAAATCGAAGGACATATAAAAAAATATAGTCTTCGAACATAATTATAACCTCCTTTTTTGAAGTAAAACGCCTGGTGTTCAAGGTTGCAAATTAAACCACGCGCTAACCAGGGGGGAGGTACCACGGGCTCGCAACATCACTGTTTCGGAACATTAATATGACACTCGGGATGGTTTCAAGTATCACAATGGCTCATTGGAACGCCCACCAAGCAGGTTAAAGGTTGGCCGTTTTAAATATGAGTTGGTGTTGTGCAACAGTTTTTTGTTAATGGATTTGTAATGTACTCAAACGGTACTGTTTTGAATAGATCGTGCGTGTCTGAACATCGCCGAATTGATGGTGATTGGGTTACTCAAGGCCGCTTTGAAATTACAACAGTTCTCATCAACGCTTATGCAAAATATGGTGTTATGTAATAACAGTATTTCGTTTAGCGATCCCAAGATTTAATCCCGGCCTTTTAAGGTAATGACCGTCAAAGCTGCATGAATTACCCTACCTAATCTTGTCAGCGTATTGTTTTTAAACCCCCTCAATGTCAGAGCTGAGCCCAGAGCTGGAACATAATATTTGTTAAAAACAAAATTCCATTTCACAATCAGTTTTGACTGGCACGCTGTTGAAACTTTTCCAAAAAAATTAATTGAATATGTCTGTTATTCGCGCGCTTAATGAATCGCCGATTGATGTCATATCCAAAAGTAATCCTTCGAATTTCAGTCGTTAATTATTTTTATTAAACCCAACTTTTACGAGACACTCTTTTATTCTAGCGATATCCAATACGACGGGTTTTATGCCGCAACGCAAGCAACGCTATGCTTTTATGAGTCGTTTCACTCTTTTCATGGTTCAGTTATCGATATGTGGCACGTATTAAGTTTAACAGCCGTCCTGATTTCCTACTACCTGTGGGGTACGTTTTTATGCTGAAGATGTACCACATTCAGGTCGTTGAATGGCGTAAATTTAGCCGTTACATCGAAAATTACTAGTTTCATAGCTTTCCGGCCGAACCAATTTTTACCCGTCAACGGGAACTTTTTCGACGTTTTGAGTGACTGTGCCTACGTAAAAAAGAAACTAACTAGTGGCTGTTTGGTAAAGCGGGGACGGTCGGAATATGCGTCCGGAATGCCTAAACCTACGAAACTAAAGGGAATCACTTGAACGGGACTTGGGAAGTCGATCAAAGTGGGATTTACGTTGAGACCCGTTCAGGCCCGGGCAACGGAGGGTTGGTTAAGTCTTTCAAATTGAAATTTTGTTTTTGTTTATTTAGATTGTCAGGTGAGCTCTCCCGGTTACGGTCTGGAGTGTACCTTCTGAAATTGGTTTTCGATACTTTTGTTTTTATCTATTCATTTAAATATTGTTTGTTCAGCACCATTTTCTGCTAGGATATTTTCAAATCTGCCCTTGTGTTTGCATATTATTATAACTTGTGACGATCCGACTATTTTGCTTGAGTAAATTGTCTACTAGTAATTGTCTACTAGTAGTGTGAGTAATTGTCTACTAGACTCAATTTGCATAAGTATTTTATCAGGATCTAGTTATTCTGCTTCGCGAATTCTGTTGCCATCTTGATAGTTAAAGATTTATTTGCTATGTATGTTATTATCTAAATAGATCTTTGATGAAGTTTTAAAGATTTCGGTTCATAGGAATATCGGTGGGATTTGTTCTGGCTTTTTTAGATATTGAAGGTTTTTTTCCGCTGCCCCTCATGACTTCTGTTACCGACCCAAAACAAGACTCAATTTGGGACTTTATTAATAATTTTATGTTATGTTAATACGAATGTTTTTTTATAGAATTAAGATAGCAAACGAGCATGCAGCACCACCTTCCGCTGCCGCCCATGACAAGTATGACCTTATTAGAACAAGACTCAAATCGGGACTGGAATAGTCCGGTTAGGAGGCGTGTTAGTACATTACAGACGACCCGGATGGCGCAATGGCGTTCCGAGGGTCCTGGGTTCGATTCCCAGCGAGGCGGAAATGTGAATTTAAAATTTCCGTTCTTGGTCTGGGTGTGTGTTCTTGTCTTGTGTGTTGTCCATGGCACCCACGACACAGGGAATCCTAGTGTGGGGCTATGCGTGTGTAACGTTATTTATTTATTTATTAACTCTGGTTTGTTAGTATGAGGTTGTGAATGTTAGTCCTGTTAGTTATTGCTAGTAGTTGTTAGTAAGAGTCTCTTTTTAATTCGGTCACAAGACTCACAAGTGTGTTGCTACCCTTGAAGACTGAGATGGTCACCTCTAAAAAAGTGTAGCCGATATGTTATTAAGAACGTTAGTGGGTCAGTTTGTTAGTATGTATGAGGCTATGAGGATTAAATTTGGAGTCATAAGAACTGTTCGGTAAAGGATTTATTTCTCCGATGGTTTGGACTACAATGTCAAGCTACCACTTGCAAAAATACCCTAATTAGGTAATATGTATAATTTACATTAGCTAATTCAGCGTACAATTTTCGAGACTTAACATTAAGATCTAAATTAAATTATAATGCTTAGTAACCAGACTAACCCTTAGTTTAACTTTCAGCAACATTACCGGTTAATTATACTTGGAAACCAAGTTAACATTGAGATACATTTAATTACACGATCTGTCTTCATTGTTTACGTTTTAAACAGCAAGAACGTTCGCACAAACGTAACTTACGACAGCAATATTGAGCATCCCGTAACTCAGTGGCCTGGGCTTTAGAAGGGTGCCAGGTTTGATTACTAGCCAAGGCAAACATGTAGATATAACAGTCCATTGAAAAGTTACATTTGGGGTTGCATTAGTCAGAGGATGCAATTTTATTTTTTAGATGTCAAGAGAGGGTTAGTGTAAAATTAGCATGCCGGACCGCCGTTCGAAGAGTCCTGGGTTCGATTTCCAGCGAGCCTGAAATTTGAATGATTAGTTTAAATATCTGCTCTTGGTCTGTGTGTGTTTTTTTCTTTATGCGCTGTCCATGGCACCCATGACACAGGGAATTGTAGTGGGGGACAAGGCCAAAGTCCTTGCCCACAACGGTAAATACTACTCCGTGTCAGCTGACGATAACAACCTGTGAAAGAGCTTGGGTTACACCTCAAATGCACTCCGACTACTAAACTGAAAGAAAGAAAGAAATAAAGAAAAGACATTTATTTATTGGAACGGTACATATCCCAATGCCTGTCAGGAACTGCAAACTAGTTCAAGATTAAGATAAATATTGTTCTATTCAAACCGTAGTTAGAAAGATAGGTATAGTCTCCGGAGACTAGGTTTTCGGTATATTCTATATAATATGTATAAAATATATTAACGTCGTACAACTTTGTAACTGGAGAAGTACATTTGTCAGTCTTATTTTTATAATGGAACTACTACTAAAGCCACCCACTACTTGCATTAGTATTTAAAAAAGAAACATCAAAAGTTAATTTAGTAGTTAAATCAGCACTTTAGAGTGCTTCTACGTTACCACATCAGAGACTAAATGAACGAACATTATCTGTCACGTAAATGACACTAGCATCAGAGTATTATAGTCACAAACGAAAACAGAAACGAAATAGCCGTGCAATAGCATCTTAGGGAACGTACCCATACTACTCCTACGTGACCCATTTTTAAGAATTTTGTACCCCTTCCCGCCCCTCGATGACCAACCGTATTTGACTAAACCCAACCTAGTTTTCACATAGTAATAATTAAATATAAATACGGATCTAAATTATTTTTAATTTTAATTCAGTTTTATACCAGTTGACGTTCCGGATTATACATACATAGTCATACGTCAGTTTTGCCACCTGTGAGTTTTAAAGGTTCTTAATGCTGCGCGCCATATTTGAATGTAGCTTAAAAATCACGCTATTTCTGTAGACTCTACAGTGTAGAGGATATTGACTACGTAACAAAAACTTAAAATGGACGTAGCGTAGTATTTTTTATGACCTCCCCCCCCGCGCCCCTCCGGACGGATCCCATAGTATGGGTACGTTCCCTTAACTCGACGAAGGAAGTTTCCAATCAACAGGCCTATCCTTACTCGATCGCGCCACTTAATGTCTGTCAGTGTGTTTTTAAAACTCTTCGTATTATGTTAACTAGACAACCATGTGGCATCAACTACTGTTCATCACATTGTTTACAATCCCCATAACTATAAAATCATTGCAACACGGTTGAAAATCGCGCTTACTTTCCAAGTTTGTTTCTCTGCAACTTTCATTGTTATTCAATTTAGAGTCTTCAGCCTTTGTGTTAAGGGTTGATTTTGAAGTGTTTGGCGTAACTGGCGTCTTTGTTTGCGCTTCAACAGATGAGAAACAACTGAACAAAACATACCAGTTTTTAAAACATTTTTGGTTCGTTAATCCATCGGCAGTTTTTCTATGAGATTTATGAAACCGAACACCTTTTTATGGTTTTGTTAAACTACGGTAACAGGCAATTAGAATATACCAATTAATGGATACACGTTAGTTGTGATAAATATGTTATACATATATGTAAAAATATTTTTATACGCTCATTTGAAAATACTCAATATTCACTAATAAATTAGCTCAGAAGCCGTGGTTTTTTTCTCTGCTTATAACAACAAAGCAAATCTGTACAAGAAATAAAAATGTAATCGATTCACGCGCGATTTCAGGTTTAAAGAATTTCACTGAAGTATTGTGGTAAGTTTGCTTAAAATTAAGTGTTTCAATCAGTTATTATAAAAAATAAAGTGGTCAGTTTAAAGAATCATAATTATCGAATATTTTTTCGATAGTGGGTATTTAGAGCATAGGTTTCCGGCAGTGAGTGCAGTCTCTGTGTAAAATTAGTAGTACCTTTTTACCGATTAGTTTCAGATTTATTACTGTCTTATAGATTACGAGTATAAGTCAGTTCAGAACAAAGCCTCGTTTCTTTTGTATATCGAAAAAAATGGCACTTATTTCTCGACGAACTTTTTCAGAAACTTTCAGGACAAAAAGTCATTTTGAAAGGAGCACTTCAAAAAAGTATGAAATAACGCGCGGTATCCCACAGGAAGTCGGGCACCGGAAGTCGCTAGGCTTCCCGGAAGCGCTAGAGGGCACTCGGGAGCGTCCGAAATTGTATTTAATCGTGCTCCGACCTCTGACAAGAAAGGACGTGGAACACGTCATTTTTACAGCAATAATATTTAAGTAAGCACAAAGGCTCTGTATGAGAACATAATTATTTTAAGTATCTTTATGTAACGAAAATTGTAATGGTAGTGAATGCCCTTTACTAGGTACATTATTTTATTGTGAGTTAAAATGATTTACATATTTAGTCATAGAGTTCTGTGCGAATAGGTTGCGTCAGAAATCGTGAAACAATTTATTAGTCCATTTTATATTGAATCACTTTATCTATACTGGTTTAATATTTTTAGAAGATGCGCCGAGGAGTTTTCTTTCGCCGTTTCTTTTTCTCCTCTAAGATTTAAAATTTAAAGGCACCTTAGCGAAATGGTGGTAAATGCAAAAAATGACGTTCACAAGTGTATGCAAAATACCTACGTGAAATAAATGATTTGAGTTTGAGTTTGAATAGGTAGTGGAGCCTAGAGTTCGTTTGGGGTAGTACTACCGCCCGCCACGCTACTTAGTACCATCTCTGCCGTGTAATAATTCTTTTAACAGTAATTGTGTTCTCGTTTGCTACCTTAATTCCATAAAGAAGCTGAATATTTTTTTAATTTTTTTGAATAATTGTGTATGACAGTCACATTAATGAGGAAGCCTACAACCAACCTAGAATGCTACAATTTTAAACCTTGAATATTGATTTTCACCAAGCGAAACAAGGGTTATAAATAAATCCAGTTCTGACTTGTGATATAATAAAAAAATAAGTTAATGATCGGCAGCCCTACGTAACCTGTGAAAAGTTTGTGTACTTAACGATTAGTTTGTAACGTCCGAAGGCATTAGTGGCACCTTGAGATGGCTGGCACGGCCGCGGCCAGCAACATCACTCGACTAAGGTAAACTGCATCAGAGGTTCTCAAACTTATTTTGTCAACCACCCACTTTAAAAGTCAGTTATTTCTCACCAACCCAACTTTATTGTACTTTACCAAAACTTAAAAATCACAATGGCATTCATTACTGTTATTAATTCAATTATTATGTTCTATATTACTCGGGTCTGGAGTTTAAATATACATTTAAAAAAAGTGTGACTTACTTTTTTTACCAATGAGAAAAATTAAAACAACAAACTTCAACCCCTCCCCCCCCCCCTAACTTTTTGGGCCCAAACAAAATGTCATAGCACAAACATGCTTACCCCAAGACTCAAACCAATGCCAATACTCGGCAGTCCCTAACAACTGAGCTACAAGCGCCCTAGGCATCGAACCCGGGACGTCTCTGACCCTTTCAAGTAGGTGAGTCTTTGTAATAATGGCCGTTAATTAAAAATAATCGTACAAGTTAAATGAAAGTGGGATTAGCTAGCAGGTTCTAATTTTGTTTACAATCGTCTTTTGTTCATTCCAAGTTCCAAAGGATGGCAGTGCGACTGGGTACTCTGGAGAATAGGGAAAATTCTAAACACGTATAATTTTATTTGGATACGACCCGCGCTTGTTTATGTTGTAAATTAAATGGGATATTAATTTATAATTCTGAATTACGCGATGGTGATATCGTTTTTAAACGAAGTATTTAAAGATGTATTTCATTGAACTAATCTACTGTAACTGATGATTGTCGTTGCTTGGGGTTATTAGGAAATATTAGGAGTAATTATTAACGCAAAAGATCCCGTAACAATTATTGTTAGATTTATTTATCTGTTTGTCTGTATCTTTGTTCCCGCTAATTACAGAAACAGCTTAATGGATTGGGGAGAAACAGCATAATAGATGAAGGGAAACAGCTTAACTGATTTGGATTTAGCTTTCACTGATGTATCGTAGTAAGCTCGAGGAACATTCAGTGTTTGCTCTATTTCAATCACTTTCACAAATAAAAAATATACTTATGTAACTTAAAGAATCCCATCTAAACATTTTTTGAGTGATACTAAGGTAAGGTAAGGTAAGTAACGAAGCGCCGAGGCGGTTACTAGTTCCCTATAAAGCTGGCGGTTCGCGTCCGAGACCGAGACAGGAGACCGCGACCGTCACTTTGTATAGGCGCGACAGACTGTCTCGGTCTCGGTCGCGAGTTGTCGCCTATACATTGGTCAAGTACCGGTCGCGGTCTCCTGTCTCGGTCGCTTGTCTCGGTCTCGGCCGCGAACCGCCACCTTAAAATAATCATACCAGGCGCTACATGAAATTCGATTACGGAGTAAACTCCGATAAAAGAAAATACGCCACGCCCGTGTAAGCGTTTAGCAAAACAATATAAACTCCAAGTACTTAATCTTTGTTACGCCCAACATAACATAGAAACAGCGCAACGCAAATGGTGGCAAAGGACGACTTATTTCCCTAAAGAGCGCACCGAATGATGACGCGTACTTAGGAATATTAAGTTGGGTACATGAGGGTGTGTGCCTGCGTATTAAGAAATTACTCGGCTCCGTCTTTTCGTATAATATTTCGTGGATAAATCGGTACTGAAACGACGAACGAGTGAGGTTTTTGTTTCAGTTTTTAAACAACAAGGTGTGGAGCCGGCTACACTTTTTAGAGGCGACCATCTCAGTCCTCAGGGGTAGCAACACATCTGTGACCGAATTATAACGAGACTCTTATTAACATTTACTAACAGGACTATTACTAACAATAACTAACAGGACTAACATTCACTAACAGTCGCTGTCCCAGTCCTGATACTTACAAACTAACCAACTAATGTTCTAACACCGTCACCTAACCGGACTAACTATCCCAGTCCCCATATATGAGTCTTGTTCTAAGTCGGTCACAGTTGTCATGGGCGGCAGCGGAAGGTGGTGCTGCATGCTCGTTTGTTGCCTTATATCAATAAAAAAAATATCTGATAAGTGCACACTTTATTATTTTAATTTGAGAGGCTGGCTTATATCCATTGGTTCGTCAGGGCACGGATCTTTCCTCATAATTAAGTAGGCCTAGAGCATATTCCATCACCCTTGTCCAATGCGGATTGGTGGAGATATTTTAAGAAGCAACAAATTGTAATGGTGGAACCTGTCCTATTGAATTTTTGCGAAGGATTGAAGAGCTGTAAGCAGTGATAGGGAATACTGGCTTTGATTACAAGCTTTGCCGGAGCTGCTTTCTGATATTGCATTGAAATTGTGTAAGGGCTGGAAGGATTCTATATTGATTTGGTTTCATTTCAAATTGATTTGTTGTGTTATTTAAGTAAATCTAGAGATTATTACTGCAAGTTGGAACAAGAATTAGGAATAGGAAATGTTTTGCTTGTATCCTATTGCGTTTGCTTTGCTATAGCAATTGTAGTAATTTCCATAAAGTATCTTCCAAAACATGAATGTTATCAATTGATTGTTTTTACTTATTTTTTAGCCGTATATGCATTCTAAGCTTTCTTACAAACAAAAGCCTAGTAGATTGAACGTTCATATCTCGTACTGGGGGTTCGCGGTAAAATCCTTAAATCCCTTGTTTTCAAAGTCCTTTGCATAAAATAAATAAATTAATTAATTATAAATTAATGTTTGGAAAGGTGCAATAACGCCTGAGGAGATTTTAGAGTCAAGTATGGTTTAAGTGCTTCCAACAGCGTTGTCTCAACCAGTCAAACATTTACGAGTTCTAATTCCTAAACTAAACTTAGCAAACATCAATAGTTTACTGGCACTGTTCTAAAATGTAATTTGCACAGCGTCAGGCAACCAAGTGGAGCCGCAACCCTCAAATACTCGTAGTTAAAATAAACCCGAATGCTCTTGACAGTTACTACAAAGTTTGTAGGATGCATACTGAAAATTTAGGCTCTCCAACTAACTTCGCAACATACGTATTTGTCTGTGAGGTAACTTTAATCAAGTTAGAATAGAACTGAATGATACATTCATAACTCGGATTATATAATTAACAAAGTCTATCTTAATTGTATGAAAGTAATTTAAAAATATACTGATTACTTGTGACTTAAGCCGTCGTTTAGCCATATTTTAGTGTTCGGGAGTCATAAGAAATACCGACCATCCGTGGCGGCGCATCGGTGATGACTACTACTACTACTAACAGATGGCTAATTTGTTTGTTTGTCGGCTGTTTACATAAGTCAATAAAAAATTTGGAGTGATACAATAAACCTATTTTAAGCCTGAGAATTGAAGAATACGTAGCATGAAAGTACGAGTAGTCGAAAGTTACTCCAGCCATAGATCTTTAGATTATTGTATCCCCTCAAACAATGTCGAAGCCAAAAGTTTGTCCCTTTGATCAAACAATTACTTGGTCTTATAACATTATTGAATTGGGTCGCGCCGCGTGCCCTCATCGACAAAATATATCGTCGAGCGGACCTGTCGCCGATAAACCTCGCCGCTTCATATGTTACGTTAAGCAATAAAACTCACTGAAATAAAAATCGTATACCTACATCCGAAATACGCTGAGTTCTGTACACTGAACGCTTATTTATTATTTTTGTTTACAACCGTGTCAAATGCAAGGCAGCGCGATCTATCACGGCGAGCAGCGCTCCTGGCGGCCGGCCAAGGAAACTATTTCGAAAGCCCTGTTAATAGTTTTACAGTTTATGCGCGCGTGTGCCCCAAGCCTTTGAATTAATACTTTTTGTTGCTCTCATGGAGTAATGGTTTGAAATTAAGTCTTACACAAGAAGCCCTTGCTCTTCTTCGGAAATCTATTTCTTGTTTATACAAGTTAGTCGGTAATCCATACATATAAGACAACTGTAACTGATTTATGTCTGTACATGGAAGATATTCAAGGAAATATTGTAAGTGGTATTTATTAATGCAAAGGATTTTGTTAGGGGTCGGTCGTAGTTGTCATAGGAGGCAACGGAAAGGTAATCCTACATGCGGTTTGCTACCTTAATTCCATAAAAAACAACGACTTTTAAAACTTGTCTGATTGTCAGAAAGTCATTATGCGTGAAGCGCAACTTTCATCATGTACGTGTGTCTCTGTGTTGAGATTTACGTCATCAAAAAAATAATTGCAGCCATTCGCAAACTTCAACGGACACTTACAATTAATTGTGTTCCCTCACCACTTTCCATAAAAACATCTATCAGAGAAAGCTACGGCTGGCGTCCTGCCAACGGAACTATTTCGAATTTGTCCTGTTAATAGTTATGCCCAAACCACGGCGTGTCTTTGTAATTAATACGCCCAGTCAATATGACACCGCACTTTGACATGCGTTTTTAAATAGAAGAATCTTTGTTAAAACGTCAAAGATTTAGGATGAGAATAGATGGAGCGAAAAAATAAACAATCATTAGGGAGTAAGAGAGAATAGCTCTCATATTAGTCAAGTTATATAGGTGTTCCGTAAATGTGGCACAGATAATACACAAGTATTATTTGAAGAAGTCCCTCGAATTTGAAATGTCATAGATTTTGAAAAAGAATAATCGTAGGGGTGTGAGGTGTGTATGGGTGTTTAATGGGTAGGTTATTATATTTTACCACATTGTTTAGGTCACAATTGGTACGAATCAGTATAGTTTAACCATTAAATGTTTTCCGTTCCTGCCTTATTTACGCCTAAATGTTCCTGTAGTCTAAACTCCTTTGCTAATTTCAACTTCTTCCATTAGATTCGGAGATGACTGCGTGTGACAAGCTAATGACCGATTTCAAAACAATTCCGTTTCTTCATCGGATTACACAACCCTAAAACACAATCTGAATTCTGCTATGAGTGAAACTTATAAAGTTTCTACACTTCAAAACTCCAAACAACATAACAAACATCAAAACGGAGTTTGGAGCCTGTGTACCATAGATTGTAGAATACTACGTCAAGAGAAAAACTTCGGGGTTAAAATCTAAACAGAACCTTCATCTTCATATAAAAACATGTCAAAGAACGTTGTCAATTTTTTTTAATGAAGGCGGATATTACCTCTTATTGTCTATTCACAAGTACCACAAATACAACACGCTACAATCAACCACATCTACACCACACAATCAAGAACCACAACAGACAAAGTATTGCCTTCCAAATCAACAGTGTGGACGATACGGGCGACATCGCAATCACAATGTGACCACTAACAAAAGACGCTGTCGTAAGCATATCGCAAATACAGTGATAGTAAAATATCCATTTTGTGGTTACCACAACGCAACGTCAAGAAGTTACAGCGATGCTTGCGATATGATATAACAAATTAATTTGCCGTAAAAACAAATTGTAAATACCACAATTATTAGTAAATGTGATCTGTCATCGTTGCCACTTCCATAGTTCCACATGTCAAAATTGAATCCGGAGTTCATAGTTACCTTTAACTTATTTTTATAAATCAGTTAAATTGCTATTAGCTGCATGTTATGGATTTGGTCATTTGTTTTTATTCCTTGACACATTGCTTAAAATCGAATTGCTCTTTCTTACAGCAACTTTTGGAGAGAATGAGACAGACATACATCTTTTCTTTCCCTACGCACCATCTCTTCTCGTCGTTAATCTATGAGATGTGCGTTCGTTTAATTTTCCTCGCGTTATTTGTTTTTCTGTCGACCCCGGACGTTTATTCGTTGTGTGATATATGGAAAAATGATTTACTGGCCCGAGATTGTTCGGTGTTTTGTGATAGTAATAACGTTAGCGGTACACGTGTTATACATTAAGGGGCTTGAGGATGAGCTGTTGTTAATCGTCTTGTTAATATTGTGTTGACATTGGTACTTAAGCTGTTATGACGGTTAAAATATTTTGTTTTTAACTTCAATTACAGTGTCGTGAGTCGCGTCGATTAGTGTTAAGCGGGTCACACAAAGCAGTTATAGTCAAATGGGTTTTACGTTGGAGTCCAGAACAGGATCCCAAGTCTGCTAATTTATAAGTTTGCATTGTCTCGGAATAATTTGACACATTTCGCATACCAAATGTGTCAAACTTTTCGAAAATTATGTGCGTATTTAAAATTAACTTATCACTTGCTTGGGTGAAGGAAAACAACGTGAGTAACCCTGCACTCCTGAAAGTAATTCATACAATGTTCTCAAAGGGATACGCCAGTTATACCCCGATAGTCACAACTAGCGATAAAAGCTATCATTATGATATTACCGTTTGACGACGGTAACCATGGCGGAATGTCGTTCGAAGTCTCTCAGGTTCGATTCCCAGCAAGGCAAGGCAAGCATAATAAGTTAAAATTTCTGTTCTCGGTTTGGATGTGTGTGTTCAAATTGTGTGTAGTCTATTGGACTATGGCACAGGGAATCTCAGTGTAGGGTGTAGTGTTATTTATTTATTTGACTATAATAAAACTGCAATTAAATAACTTTAATACTAAATATAATAATATAGTTGCGTTGCAAAAAATTGTCACTCTGTCAGGAATGACATTATCGCATAATGAGAGGGGTGAGTGACCTGAGGGAGTGAATTTTGCAACCGCAGAGGACGTAAGAGCGCCTCCTGACTTCTCCAGCGAGTGGCAGGGCTGTGCCAAACGGCGTTATCTTTGGAATGGCTTGCTACGAGTATGGGCGCGTTCCACTAAGCGACACAACGATCAAAACATTTCTTACTGTAGAAAAAAAGTTGTTTTCAGCGTTGTGATCGCTTTGTGGAACGCACCCTTTGATTATAAACAAAAATACAAAATTTTAATTGATTCCAAATTAAAAATATAAGTCAAAATATTTTATGTGTTTAATAGTACTTTGCGAAATCGAAATCCATTGTTGTATGATGATTTTTATATGTGTAGTAGTTGTGATTGCGTTGTTATAAATAATATTTTATATGTAAAGAGCTGCGAAACGAGCAGTTGAACCACCGGATGGTAAGTGGTCACCGACCATCGCTCCTGGACATCAATCATAGAAAGAAAAGAGAAAAAATATTGGCTTCCAACTCCCAGCCGAAACTCGGATGAATAGTAAATTAATTCAAATATACGTTATTTGGATACTATAATCAATGAATACCGCACAGCAAATTGATTAAGCTTTTCATTGGAATACGTATAACTCGGGAGTGTCGTAGCAATCATCGACGAACCAATTATCCGGTTTGATCTGGTTCTGAAGACGAATAGAAATATTTACGCCCAAACAAAGAAAAATGTTCACAAACAAAGGAGACACTTGAATTGGAAAACAGTTTGATATGCTCATTAAAGATTTAATAGAGACTCGCTCTGCGCTCGACTTTGGTCTTTGACGGGTCACTTCACATTAATAATAATATTATATAGTTTAATTACTTAGTTAAACTTAAGTCATTTAATAATCATACAATCATCAATTATCATGTTTTATACTTTAATTCTTTTACGGAATTAAGGTAGCAGTGAAGCATGCAGCACCATGCACCACCTTCCGCTGCCGCCCATGACAACTGTGACCGACCTAGAACAAGACTCAAATGGGGACTCGGATAGTTAGTCCGGTTTAATGCACGTCTCATTCTATGAATATAAATTTCCCAGCCTAATTCAAATTTCGACGGTACAAATCTTTCAAAAACGGTTTGTGTCAGCCCTAAGCTCCAATACGTCGAGAGCTTTCATCAAGTCTTTGAAATCGCCTCCCCGCTCGAGACCGGGCGATGTTGCCAACGGCCCTTGTTTTAAGGGAAAACTTATGGGTTTTGCCGCCCGTTTGAACGTTTTATTACTGACGTCATGTACTTGGCTCGGACTTAAACTGGTAGTATGTTTTAATTTCTATAATAACGTTAACGTTATAGCGTTAAAGCACACTCATACCCCACTAGGATTACCTGTGTCGTAGATGCCATGGTCAACACACAAGACATGAACACACCCAGACCGAGAACAGAAATTTAAACTCATCATTAAAATTTTCGCCTCCCTGGGAATCGAACCCAGGACCCTATGTATGCATGTATGGACATTACATCTACTCCGACTCGACTCCGATTTAATTCATAGGAAAGCATTTAAATATGAGCCTTACATCGTTACTATTACGGTTCAATTTTAAACATCTATTTGAAAAAACTGATCCAAGATTTAGTCATGATTTACCTAAGGCCAACTCCAATCCAGTTGACTTCGACCTTAAGTGCAACGTAATGAAGCTCATATTTCTCTATATCATGCTTTTCTATGACTTAAATCTTAGTCAAGATGGAGTTGAGTAGATGAAATGTGCGCACTCCTTAAAAGTATTATTTTATACCAAGAAATATAAGTTATGAACTGATAAGATAATAACATAACAAATAATGTATTGCTTATTCCTGGGTGGTCATTGAATTCAACGAAAACCGAGTATGGGACAATTATTTACTAACGCATTAAAATGTTCAACGAAATCTGAGTCGGGTTGGTTTTCGTTTTATCATTGCAGTAATGGGAGCTGTTTAACGATGCTTTATAAGTCAATAGTAACGTAATATATCTCGAGAGAGATTGTCGTAAATAACTTAGTACTTAATACGTTTCCAGTCAATCTTCCCTGCTCCTGATGCACTCTGCTGAACAATCGAGGCTTTGCTGATAGGTCCCTCCTGTTGGAGATCCCTGGGGATTTACCACCCAGATTAAGCCAGATGGTACCTACGGAAGTAGGGTCCTAGGGTATGGTAGTGGGGTATAGTGGTGTCCCCCTAGCACGCTTTCTAAACTTGTTTCATACCGGGTTTGGATATGCAAAACACAACTAAAATCCGAGAACATCCCCAAGAATCGAACCTTGGGCTCCCCGCTTGACATTCTTCACTAACCATACCAAGTTATCGTCAAGAACAACCCGTTACTTAAGGTATTAAAGATAGAAAAGGTTAGGATAGGTCTTTCAAGTTATTAAGTGATTCGTGGAGCTCTCGAGCGGCTTTTCAAATAACCTCGGATACGACAAGCGGTGCGCAAACAGCTATGTTTACTCCGTAGATTGGAGGATTATGGCTTCCGAGATATCCTAGCCGAAACCAAGAATTGAAGCGGTGTTTTTTGTTCACTGCTTATAATAATATAATTATTAACATAGACGTTCTTGTTTTTTCCTTTCATAAGATTCTTCTCCTGACAATAACGAACACAACAAAAAAGAATTAGCGAAATCAGTCCAGCTGTTCATGCGTGCGCATATTTATTGATACATATATATTTATTTATAGAAACACATAAACCTAAGAACATACAGCAACTTCAAGGGACAAAATATTAGAGTAGACGAGCAACTAAGTAAGTGTATTTTAAGAAACTATCGATATACATATATATGACATATATTATACCTAGAATCGGGAAAATTAAATTTGTTTATAATTTGCGCCAATATACTATTGAAATAATTATTTCAAAGCATAAATTAGTACTACATCTATTAGGTAATAGCATTAAGTTCTAAGGCTGATTGGTTTATTTTATCAAATTATGTTGACATTTGTAATTAATGTGATTTATTATATGCTAATTTATTTTCTTCTCATAGCCAATAACACATCGGTGAAACTGTTAATATTTTTACTGTGTGTGGGCAATAGTGACCACCTATCACCCTTTGGGAGGAGATATGAGAGTGTTAGCATTTTTTGTTTTATCTAACCGAATCCCACTTACTCCATAGCTATGGAAATATTCCTCAGATCCACAGACCTGGGTCAGGTGTGCTGTAAGTGATGCGCAAACAGTGTTGTTTACTCACTAGATTGAAGGATTATGGCCTCCACGGTTGAAACTGGTGAGCAGGTGCGACACTAGCGCCACTCTCGTTTAGACATAACGATGTTCGTGTTAAGTGATGTTTATTACTGTTCTCGCGGAATACTGCCGTCGTGTGGTGTGCGTAGTTTGTGCTGGGTTAAAAATAATTTACTCTTAGGGCTATATTTCACCGGGACACCATGGCGGCGCAACCAGTCGCCGCTACCAATAAAATGTATGGTTGGTTGCGCAACCAAACGGACACCAGGTGAGTAACTCTCTATAGAGCTGTATACATTTTATTGGTAGCGGCCACTGGTTGCGCCGCCATGGTGTCCCGGTGAAATATAGCCCTTAGGGTGCCTTTCCGTTTAGCTACGTTGCTATCGATGCGTTTGCTCTCCACCAATCACATTCATTGGCTCACATAGCATAGCACTGGTGGAAACGTCAAAACGTCATACGTACGTAAGAATACGTCAAAACTGTATAACACTATTAGATCTTATTTTATGCAAATAAAGAGATTGATTATGATTAATTATGATTATGAACGGGTTCCGCTGAGCTATGCTATGTGAGTCAATGATGGTGATGGATGGTGGATAGCTGGATAGCAAACGTATCCATAGCATGGTAACGTAGCACATCTCTGGTGGAAGTTACCCTTACCCTCGAAACTAGTATTGTATAGAATAGAAAATAGTATTTTAATTGTCCCGGGTGGCAGTTATACTCATAAATTTGATTATGATTTATACTATAAATACGAAAATAATTATGTTTTTTCTTTGCAGGTAATAAAACAAATTGCTTCATCTAGTTCGTAGGAAACGGAGATATTTACAAAGGTAACAAAATTCACACATTACAAGTTAACATCAAGGGTCTTGTTAAGTTATTAAGCACTAATAGGACATTCAGCCGAGCGCAAACAGGACAACAAAATAAACCGGTCAAGGGCGAGTCGGACTCGCACACGCAGGTTCCGTACCACCGAACGATATTAAATTTAATTATTTGATCTATAAGATCGAATATAGAAAAACTTTATTTTTTAAGGTTACTTGTGGACTCTTTTATTATTTGTTGTGGTAGCGGCTATAGTAACACGTATCTACCTATTTCGTCGAAACATAGAGCCTTATAATAGACAGACAGCGGCGACAAATTGAAGGGTTCGGTTTGTCACCTTTTGTATACGGAACCCTAATACAATCACAATGCTAGTGCGCTAGGTTCACACGAGTTTGGAATTAAATAGTCATCAGAAACATATTACAACTAACACCTTACCACCCGTAAAGAATCATAATGACAAACAGTTTTCAACTTAATCATCAAAACATTAGAGTCACAAATCCCAACTGTTTTCTCCTCCTGCATTTTGTTGCAACAGAACGCAATGGAATTTCAATGTTAACACTACAGACTTTAAGTTCAAATTGGTTTGTTAGATGTTCCCGGAAACGCACCACAGGTTAAGGCTTTGAAACAAGTTTCGTTTTTTTTTTATCTTTTTTAGCTGCATTAAGTTCAAAGGAGAGATTAACGTTTGTTTTACAGGATTCCGTTTGGAACGGGACAGTCGAAGCCATTTTTAAAATATTCGTCCCGTGGATACGTTTTATTACCGTTTTCCCCTTAGTTTTTGAATAGCACAATAGCTTATGAAATATTGCAGTCGGGAAATTGCTCGCTGTCCTTCCGCAGTCGGTTCTGTAAATGGTTTTTGTTTTAACTCATTTCGGTTTTTATCAGTCTGTATTTGTTGTAGGTCTTAGAATAATAACACTATAGAAAGACAGTCTTCATACAAGCGCTCTGTCTAAAGTGAAGCACTAAACCGAAACTTTCCCGAACTTCGGCTGCGGATAATCATATGTTTTTAGCAATAATACATAAATAGCTTTTCAGATATTTTGTGACACAATTTAACTGGACAAATCGTCATAATTCTTTGTTTTTTTCGCGAGACAAGTTTGGCGTGCGTTGACATGAGCTGCCCGGCGTATATGTATAAGTTGGTAGGTATAATAATATGTTGTTTAAATTCTAAGTACAACATTCTAGATATCCTTCTTATTTTTTTTTGCGTTCTATGTTTCCCGGAGCCAAGCGAGCGCGATAGTGATAAGGATGTCTAAATTAAAATTATTTACTCCGCGCAAAATAGCTTTTCATTATTCATAATGCCCGGGCATTAACAAAAAAGGCCAATTTATTACTTGGTCCAAAACAAACTAACCAACTAACGTTTTATATATTTTTAAACTGATATTATCGCGGACACTAAACATTATAATGTATACGGGTACTCATGATTTCGAAGTTTTAAATGTTTTACCGATATTTCGACCCAGTTGCATGGATCACGGTCACGGCGAGACTGCGGTGACGGGGAGAAACTTTTGACAGGTGACACTTGACATACACTAGTGACAGATAACGTTTTAACACCGTTCCTGCTAACCTCACCTACCATCTCAGTCCCGACTTGGGTCTAATTATGTGTCGGTCACAGATGTCATGGGCGACAGCGGAAGGGTTTGCTGCATACTCGTTTGCTATTTTAGTCCCATAAAAAACACCAATGGCATGGCCAGTTATAGTATTTTTTTACTCTGTTATGTGGTATCTACAGAATGAAATACTCCAATTTTCAAACTAGCTACGAAATAAATCTTTCCTTTCTTTCTTTTTGAATAAAGAAATAATAGAAACACGTTCTCTCTGCATGTTGCTGACGTTACTGCGGCAGTAAAGACAGAACAGACGAACATTCATTACAAGCAACCTCTGCGTCGCTCATCACCTTACGGGACTTTGTTTCTTGACCAGGGTGACTATGCTGTGGAATAATAATGGATATTATAAATTAATATTGCTAGGAAGATTTTAGTGTTAAGGCGCCATTTGTGCGGCAGTTACTCTGGCATAATAAAGTTTAAATAATAAATTATATGGGACGTATATTTGACTTTAAAATGTCTCGTAAACATTTTAATTTTATATCAATTTGAAGTCAAGAGTTGCGCCCTGCGTCTATCCATGTATTTAGATAAAAATATCGGACCAACTGAAATATAATTTACTTCGCTCAATTATTTGAAGTCTGTCAAAACTCAACGTTACGTATGTTGTGATTTCAGCCAGAGGATTTGAAAAGCATATTAGATCTATTGTAATTAGTAATTAACAGTTTTTGATTATTGTACCAAACCCTTATTACCTAGATTGTAGATAAAAAATGACAGCCAATGCAATCTTCGTCACACATTATATTCTAAAATTACCCAAAACTCATGGCCACCCTACAATTAAGGATTGTCCGAGCCCGTCCAAGTTTACGTGCCATTCGCAGCCGGATGGCTTTGAATTTATACGACCTACTTGCGAAGCTCCTAACACCCCTTACACTGTATTGTCGGTATCGTATACTCCACATTTCGCCGGGCTGCGTAATTTTCACATTGTACGCGGGGAACGCGCGTTTTAAACGCTGGTGAGATAATTAGTTACTGCCGATCGCGACGTCAATCATAAGGTTCCCCGTTGCCGGAGGGATGGAACTTGCCCATTACTGGCTTTCAATATTGCATCCAACGAAACCGAACGTTTTCTGGGTTGATTCTAGAAGGAGGTTGGTAGCATTCCAACTACCATCATGCATGTTTCTCTGCATGGATCCCCCGCTTGGGGATTTGTTTTTCATTTTAGTTTAATTTGACTTAACCTAACTTTATTTTAGTAAAATAAAGTAAATAATGAATTCCCTTTGATCATAAATTTTTAAATGTCACATTCTATATACAATATATAGTGATTAATAGATACAAAATTTAGCGTTAAATGTCAAAATTAACATAAATACTGCTTTATTAGTCAATTACTTAAATATTTAATAATATTCTTATTCTCAGTGACAATGCAAGAACGTTGCAAGTTACAATAACTCCTATCACAGCGTATATACGCGTGCCGTCTAAACACGACCTTAGGCTCATTATTCTGTGAGGTTTATGTGACGTTTTACAAAACCTAGTTACGCGAGGCACTTGCGGTGTTTTTATCTCTATGTTTAACGTACAAGACTCAAATTCGCTTGCGGTGTGATTAACGTGATTACGCGTTCCCTGAATTCCAACGTTAATATGACTGTTATTCTCAAAAAGAGCAGTTACACAGCTGTTGTGTAAGACACTGACTTAGACGGGATTCAACTGGATTATACTTTATGTTACCACAACACAAAGTTTCTGGCAGTAATATATATTTTTTAATTGGAACTTTTTTTAAGACGTCCAACAGGTATTGTTTTTAATAAATGGTACTAAGGACCGTGGCGGGCGATAATAGTACTACCGGGCGAACTCCAGGCTCTAATACTACCTATTATTTCGAGGAGGCTTATAGCATTTTAAACCTCGAAGGATCCCGGGTTCGATAATATTTTCAGTAGAGATACATAATAATAAATAACGCTATACACTCCTATGAGTGTACCCCAGAAGACCGTAGGCTGTAGTGGATACCAGTGCCATTAAAATAAAAAGTCGGCCAGACAGGTATTATACAACAGGAGACCGTATATCATGACTGTTGTCGTAACAGCATACATTAGCATACACGAAACACGTTATAAAGATATATGGGGCATGTTAATTTGGGCTTCTGTGAGACCATGGGCTTATGTCGTGTTCCCAAAATGGAAGCGTTCATAATGGCCGATTATATATTATGTATTTTTACTTAATACTAGTAACTAAATAAATTAATGCTAACACGCTCTTCCCCCGCCAGCCGTAGGTTTCCCCGTCGCCTGTCGGGCAAGTAATCGTTTAAAAGCTGGCTCGTATTGACCCACTACTGAGCACAGCTCTTTCCTGATAACTGAGGAGACCTAGAGCATACAACATAATGCTGCTCAAGTGCGGATTGTAGGTGGAGGGTTGAGTGGTCAACCCAAGTTTCGGAAGTTCTTATGCCGCCCGAAGGCCTTCGACATGGCTTAACGATTGTTATCACACCATAACAACCGGGACCGACAGCGTTGCCCTACGAAGCACGGATACGCGTAAGATGTTTTTGCCACTAGCGGTCACCCCATGCAACTACCGACGGCGACGGCGGCGGGCCCGCGCTTTCGTCTATCCCGTGGTCTATCCTAACTAGTCTATCCTAAGTAATCGCACTTAGGATAGAAAGCCACTGGGCTAGGAGCGTTTCACATATAAAGAACAATAAATTTGTAGAACCATTAAACGCTACTTTAGGTATAATAAATTTCAAGGACACCAGAATTGAAAACAACTTTAGCTTCCGATAAGGATTGTGCCGAATAACTTATCTTGCCATTATAATAAATTTCTTAATGCATACTTCATACATATTAGGGTGTATTAGCATATTTAAAATGTTTCTGATAAGGTTATCAGTTTGAAGTAGTACTAAGTACAAACAAGTTGGCATTTTAAAGCAACGAATAACTTAACTGTATCGTTTCATTGTGGTAAACTTATTCTTTGCTGATACGTGTTTTTAAATAAATATTTTTAAATTATTTAAAGTTATGTGCCTGACAGAAATGAACTATTTACCTAATTGGGGTTTTTTGTTGTAGTAAAATCATGTATCGTGAGGAGTTTTGTAGGGAGTAAAACCAATAGGTATTAGTCACATTTTTTGTAACGGAAGTTGCGTTTATTAAAGAAAGTTGTGCGTTACGTTATTTATTAATTGTTAATCCCAGCAACCCCGAAGGGGAGAGTACGTGGTGTAAGAGTTTGAGTTGGACTTGAAGTAAAAGTTTAAAAAGAAGTTAAACTTCAAGTCGGTTCGGAAACGGAGTCGAAGTCAAAATTAGAAATTAAAATAAATCAGCTTTAAGTTACCTAAAACGATGAAAAGAAAACAATATGTCGAAAAGAAGTATTACTTTGTACGTGTGTACACTTACTAATCCGCGTACACTTTTTACTCGTACGTTGAGTAACACTTGTTACACATTTGAGTGTGATTCAACGGGAAAAACCACGATTTTCTTTGGTGAAGGAATTTGTGCTCTTACCGGGAATCGATCCCGGAACTTCATTTCACAGAATCACTACTAACGGGCCAACGCCGTTTAGGATTATTTTCCACAATCTCTTGCGTTGGTGCTTTAGTGCGGCTCAAAAGGATTTTATAACGGCTTTTACTAACGTAATTTCAATAACAAACAGTAACTCGTAAATATTATATTACATCGAATAAAGTAAGTACCCTATAGATGGTAATTGCGTGGTTCCTCGAAGGCTGGATAATGTTGGAACGAGTTCCCTTATCAACAACCTACGCGTAAGGGAAATAAACAGGCACTTTATGTAGGTATAGATTACACATACTTACACAATGTCTAGATCTGGGATACTCAAAGTTTTGTTTGCTAAAGGGTTCGTCTATTAAATTGTAGCCGTTCGTGGTCACATTGCGTGGAAAACGCTATGTGACCACGTTCTACGTAAAAGAGTTACGTCTTCTTCCCAACCCACTCTCCCACTGCTCGACTCGGGTCTCTCTCACAAAGTGACGGGTACAGGCCACAGTTCACTACGCTGCCCAAGTGTAGTCAACTATTAAAACACTGAGAACACTGGGGAACTCGCAGGTGTGCAGGTTTCCTCACGAGTAAAATAAGTAGGTAATGTTTTTTCAGGAGTGAAGCAAAGTGAGCCAAGTGGTTCGAATTCTGCACGCCTCCGATTTTTGTGTATTTTAATTCGTGTGCTTAAGTATTAGAAGTTACACATCACTTGTTTCCGTGAAGGAAAACATCGTGTGGAAACCTGCATCAGTGAGTTCTCCATAAGTCTGTCAATCCGCTGCTTCATAATGTGAAGTCCGTCAATGGCCGGCGTGGTGGACTATATCCTGTACCCCTCATATGGTGAGTGCAGACTAACCATGGACAGGGTTATGGGTTGCTATAATGATGTCTTATTATTGTTGATTAAAAACTAAAATTTTCTGCTGCCTTTGCTTTTTAAGTGTACAGACCATAAAAATTTATGTTGCTTGTTCAGGCAAAATATTGTACTGCAGTCGTCTAGCAAATTAAAAAGCGGTTCGTTCATCTTAAAGTTTGAGCAGCCCTGGTCTCACCACTTAAACGAAGTTAGGAACAAAATATCGTAAGCAGCCGAAGAACTAAAGATATATTATTTTTCCCATGTTGCATACTACTTTTATTTAACGTACTTGATCGCATTACAAATGTTCGCGAGACTTCGTATCGGGGTTAATACTTCAATCTCGCCTTTCTTTACATTTAATTACGAGGAATTTTTAATCTTGTTTCGTTGCAATAAAGTTCACGTTCCGAGTGCATCTTCTATAAAGGATTTTAATTGGTTTTCTTAAACCACAAGTCGGATTCATTTACATAGTGTACTTCCGTGTTTCAACTGTATGTTTGTTCTATTTAATAATGAATGAATAATAGTACCTATGTACTTAAAGAGTTGCGCTGACTTCAACCCAACAATGGCCCACTACTGAGCACGGGTCTCCTTATCTTTGAGGAGGTCTAGAGCATACTCCACCACGCTGCTCCAGTGTAGGTTTGGTGGAGGATCGGAAATTGTTGGGTATGCACATTGACTTATTATTTGTTACTTCTTTAATAGTAAGTAATAATAAGTCAATGAGTATGCGGTTAATATTCTAGGCCGCTCCAATAAGGTGAGATAAAATGTTATTAAAACGATTTCCATCTCTTAATAAAATAGGAATGTAAGTCACACTACCTACTTAGGATTTAAAATATCATTACAAGAGAAAGTAGCTTGAAAAAGGCCAACAAAATCAAATCGCATTGCTTAACAGAGTGAGTCCCCTCTTCTTTCAAAGCTTTTAAATTAATTAAACACCTAAGCGCTTTTTGCGAGTTTGAATTTGAGCCAGCATTCTTTTAACAGCACCCTGTATAAACAAAGGAGTATAGTACGGGGCTTGCACTCCGGTGAGGCGTGGTGTTAGTGCTGGCGGTAATTGTTGCAAAATGTTGTGTTTTGTGTTTATTAACATTATTTTTAGTGAGCTTTTGGCCGTAGTTTGGAATATTGTTTTGTTAATTTGTTGGAATTGTTAAGTTTTATCATGATACGGGTGTCACAATAAAATGTGTCCAATTCACGATTAGTTAGTTAAGTTTAAAATATGATTAAGTTTATAACTAATTTGTTAATATTAAACGCCATTCAGGCAGGGGTATATAATAATCAAGTAGGCAGAAAAGTCATTAAACTTTAACAGTGAAAAAGGGACTGGCCGTCTAAAATCTGTCAAATATATTTTTTATTTATATTTGTGGAGCAAATAATAAATTTATATTTCGTACTGTCAAAAGTTTTTTATTGCACACCTTCGCTGTAATGTGTGGGTGGTAAAGCAAATAATGATGATTGAATTCGTATATCAACATTGAACTGATTAAAAATAAATATCCTCCACATAGTTAGGTACATAATATACCTGTTAAATGTTAACTCATATATACATGTATGTAATAAAACTAACTGATCTGTGTAGACAGATGTGTGTTAGTTTTTTGCCTGTTATGTGAGTTGGTTCCTGGTGACCTCAGAAACGGCTGAACCGATTTGAACATGATTTAATTGATTTTTTTACAATAAAATTAAATAATATCTAATAAATTTGAGAAAGTGCAATAACCAAACTTACTTTAAATTTATAATAGATATATATCAAATATCTTTGAATATATCTATTATAAATCTTTAGAAGCATGATGCCGCCAAGAAAGGGAACATACCCCGAAGGAAAACTTGAATTGTTCATGGCAAAGTGGAAGGCTAAGTGTTGCTATAAATCTGTTGGCAGAAAAACAACGTAGCTTTTGCTCTAATTTGATGCCGGCTTTTTCGGCAAATTTCCCCTTGTAGGCAAATGGCTTGTAATAATTCGTTGCATCCTTACACCTATCTCTTTTTAATATGTTTTTAAACCAACAATCCGCACTGGAGTGGAGTACCTATGCCTCAGGCCTCCTCAGTTAGGTGGATATTAGTGGGCTGAGGCCAAAATTTTCAAATATTAAATAATTAAGACCGTAAGGAACACGGAATAAAGCTCTTATTTCAATTCATTCCTATGAGTTCTATCGGAGTAGGGGCTGAGTTGAGTCGATGTACTCTTGACGTTACTTCATTGGTTATAACATCTTCTGTTCTGAGAAAAGACCGGATCAGTTCAGCCAATGACCTGATGAAAAAGTCAAATTCAAAATAATTTATTGATATAGTTATCATAATACAATTATGCACATTGCACGTATTTTTTTATTCTACCGACAGTTAAATTATATACTTACGAGTATATTATGTCCTACATCAATATTAATTAAGCGCCAGAACCACAACCTACAGAGTAAAGTAGGAATTAAATAACATGTCGAATAAATATCAGGGCTTGCTATTTAAACAATATTTTATCAATGATATTTTCAACTAAAATACGCCAGCGGTTGCTGTGGCGGGGGAAGTAGGGTTGTTTAATTTTCGGTGGTAAAAGTAATTAATTTCGTATTCGAATAATCGAATTTTAACGCTGTTTATTTATAAAAAATCTTTAACAAAACATAAAACCGACTTCAAAATCAACAAGTAATAAAAAATTAGAGAGTTTCTTTGATTTCCCTGGGATTCGATCATCAGATCCTGACTAGGCAGTGGGACCTCGGAAGTAGAAGTACGTTCCTTCAAATAATAATCGGAATCGGTCCACAATTGACGGAGAAGCGGTGAACATACATAAAGAATATACAGTCGAACAAGGAGGAGGTTCTATAACCTCCTTTTGTTTGAAGTCAGTTAAAAAGAAGTAATCTTTCTCTTTTTTGCATAATACTTTTATGTTATTGTTTGATTACAATCCAGGTAGGATTGGTAATGGTAAGCGGCGATGTAGTCGTGTAGTCGTGGGTGTTAAAGCGCATTAACTTAGAAGCCTATTCTATTTCCATATTTTTAAGCTATTGCATAGCTTTTATCGCGGGCCTTGAGCGTGGGGACCGAATCCAGAAATTCCGTAACGAAAAAAACCTAACACCCCCAATCAGCGCCATCTAGTACCTTAATACTAAGGTATGGTACGTATGTTTTCTACAAACTAGATGGCGCTGTTCTGATATAACTATATAACTTCTAATAATTATAATTGCATAAGTTGATAAAAAATGCTATGCAATAGCTTTACCGCGGCAGTCTCCGAGTGCCTTTTAGTGTTTTTTTTATTCTATTTCATTTTATTTATGCTATTTCTATGTCCTAGTCTATTTGGACTTTAAAATAAATACACTGTAAATAGTTTCTATGTACAATTCACTAGTGCACTTCTCTAGAAAACCGAGGGCATTAAATATTCCTCAATTCTTTACCGCAAGCCGTTTGTCGGTGAAATAGACCCAGGCGGGCAGTTCGCTCAACAAACGGACACTCTTTAATTGAATATACAAACGAAACTGTTGAATATACAAATTCTTTTCCAACCTCATGTTTAAATTTAACTCGTTATATTATATTCTTTATACAAATAATTGTTGGTAGTGTAATGAGAGATAGCACGTTTGAACGTCGACTCCCGAACAGAGGGACTCGGGTTCGATTCCTGCACGCACACACAGGCACGCGGTTGGAAAGTTGTGGATCCCGTTTAACTTTTTTAAAGGCGACTATCTTAGTCCTCAAGGGTAGCAACACATGTCACCGAAATTGGAACGAGACCTACTAACAACTTCTAACTGGACTATTACTAACAACAACTAACAAGACGATATAACAGTCCTGCCCAAATCCTCATACTACTAACAAACTAATCAACTAATGTTCTAAAACCAACTTTTTACTAGACTAATCATCCTAGTTCCCGTTTGAGTATTGTTCTGGTCTGGATCGGACACAGTTTGGACGGCAGCGGAAGGGTGGTGCTGCATGCTTGTTTGCTACTTTAATTCCATAAAAAACCATTGATTAAAAAAAATTAGAAATCTTCTCGTTTGTCAGTTATTTGCATAAAAAAATAGCTCACGCCATTATCTTTGAATAATTAATAGAACGGCGTTATGCGTTGTGAAATGTAACGTCAATACACGAAAATATTTGTGTTCCAGAGGTTTCGGTTTCCGATCCTGGATTATTTGGAACTGGAATTCCAACAGAATGTCGAGTTGGAAACAGAAATTACGAGATCGTAGCTCCGATTTCGAATCTATTTCGAATTGTGTTGGAAAGGCAACTACACTTCATTGAAATGCTTTCATTAAATTGTATATTGTTGTGCTGTAGTGACTGATGACTGGTCGTGATCATGTTTAGCATGGTTCTGGGTTCGAATTCCAGTAAACTTCAAATAAGTAGGTATGTCATATATGACTATGGACATTATTTTAGCACAGATGTTTGTACTAGTGGGCGTGTAAATCATATAGGTACAATGTGTGCGTATGTATATTTATTTATTGACGTACCTATGCATACTCGTAGTTTTGCCTTCGCAAGTAGTTATAATTAATTTCAACTCTCACTTATAGGGAGTTTCATAAATAACTACTGTTCTATACAATTGTTAGTAATAAAGTATACTGTATTTTTTTGTATTGTAGAAAATTAAGTTATTTTGCTAAAACATAATTAACCAATAGGTTAAGGAATTTACCAGACATGTCAGATAAACTGACATTCACGTTATCTCAATCTAATTACTAATCTTACATCTGCCCTTTAAAAGCAACAGTTTTACGGTAGAAACAAAATACACTTCGTGACCAGGTCTCCCAACTCGTGCTTGACCGAACAACTTGTAAATGCTTTTAGCCGGATTTAACTGGCATTTCGACAATTATGGAGCAATATTTATACTGACAGTTTTAACTGCAGGGATTCAATCGATATTCAATCGACAGATTTGATTTTTTTGAGAATCCAACAAAAAGCAATAACTAGCAAAATTCCTTTAAATTACCAATTTTCATGGCGGAAATTTAAAAAATCCAATAACGTAAAAAGCTTGGGATTATTCAATTTCCCCCCTAAGTAGAAACAGACGCGAAATTTCGTAAAATTAATTTTCAAATGTAGGATGAATTATAAATTATCATGATTGTCTGTCCTATAATCGTATCCGATACGAATACTGACCCGAGGGAAATCATTTATTGGTACCTGTCGAATATTATTTTCGTCTCCTGATCGATTCAATCACATCTTGTATTCTTATTTTTATTGTTATACATATTTAATTATTCTTTTCTTGTTCTTTTAACCTCACATGTCTAAAGTATGAAGCTGATTTCACCATAATAATTATTGGCTGTTTTCAATCATTCAAATCCGACTGGCAATCTAGCGCGTTCAAACAATTAAACAAAGCAATAAACTACAGTTTTATTACATACTAGGTTGGGCATACCACAGTGCAACACTGACATGATAGCACACAATAACACTATAAATTTAAATATTTTAAAAACAAAGATAAACCTGTAATGAGCTCATGATCATCAAACGCCTGAACAGATCTTCATAAATTATAGCTAAGAACCATCTCGATCGCGTCAGCTTACAAACAAAAAAATCGCACCCAATGGAGAAGGCAAAAGGGTCAAAATATTACTATCAAATAGACCTAAAATCCGAGCTTAGGTCATATACATTACATAACTTTTTATTTCACTTCAATACATGCAGTATTTCCGAAGTTATAAAGACGAGAAGTTCAAGCCCTTTTTTGAATTTCCGCGCTTACGCTATGACGTCACGACGTGGCTCGGCCGCGAGCATGATACGGCGCAAGTATAGAAAATATGGGTCTATGCAGTTCAAAAATCTATAACTTTCTTATTTCTATAGATACAGACTTGAAATTTTGCATAGATGTAGTAGATAGTATGTGAATTATATATGTTATTTTATTATGGATAACTAAGGTTTGCTCGCGGCTTTACTTGAGTTTAAATTAACATTTCGGTCAAAAATCCCTATCAACTACGCGCGACTACTGAGAGATGACGTCATCGAGTAGTGACCGCCCGCCTGCGTTTTTAAAAAAACCAACGTCCGTAAATACGCACTTTGATCGTTAATATCTCAGCCATTTATTGAGATATGGAAAAAGTAAAAACACAGTTTTTCTTGTAATTTTTTATAGATTTATTTGACGTGTAAAAAAAAATTCGTTTGCCTGGTCCATTCAGCCTATTCGTTTAAGAACTACGACGCCACAGACAGACACACAGACACGTCAAACTTATAACACCCCTCTTTTTGCGTCGGGAATTAAAAAGTTAGGAGTCATGCGTTGCATTTTTAAAATAGTTGTCCTTGTTAAAACAAGAAAACTCACCAAAAGAAGGTAGGCAGTTCTTAATCAGCGTGTAGAAGGCTTATTGGAAAACTTTTTCAGCGAATAAATAGTTGCGATCCCTAGACAGAAACAACATTCAAGAGGCTAAGGGACTTGCTGTACTAGTGCCGAGTAAGAGGAGAGAAACGATAAAATTAGAAAATTTGACAAATGAGGTTACCGTTTCTAACGTACAAATGTTAACATTATAGAAATTTGTTATACTACTAACCAGCTCTTGCTTCGGAAATCCTTGCTTTACTACCCGCCTTAAAAACAATTGCTACGCAATTTTATCAGGCGTTCTATAATCACTATCAATTTAGGGGCTTTTCTTATAGTAACTAAAAACAATTGCGAGTATTGCGAAATATATGCTGCCACACATTTGTGACCACGCGTAACAAGAGCGGGGAGGGGCGATTTCAAAAATGAAATGGTGGGACCTATTTTAAAGTTTGCCCCTGTTATTAAGTATTATTGTATTTAATTGAAGTTAAATGTTAACCCTGGATCTCTGTACTCACTCTCTTCGCTTAACTGTATCGTTCGCACAAGTTAACCGAACCATCCAGAGGCTAATAGTGTTGTGCGGAGTTTAACAAGAGTATTTCCCATGGGAGCCCTGGACCGCTGTCCGTTTACGGGTTTTCGTTAATCGTTCCTTGTCTTCTAGTTATATTTGATTTGGCTCTTGATCTTGCTCTGATAGTTTAGGTCTGACTTCCGTGTAACTAACCCCTACTGCATTACTAAATACTATGACGTCTGATAGTGGTCGTGACCGATAGATTTCATTTCAGTTGTTACTTAATTTATGTATAATCATATATTATTTTTATGCTTGAAACGAGCGCCGATACATTTACCTTAATTGTTATGATACTTAATGTATACGTGTGGGTAGCAAGAAGTGGAAGAAAGAGTAATATTATTACAATATCAATAATCTTATTACTTTTATATGCAAATCATGTCTTTTAAACATTAGTATAATCTTTTTGGCATTAATATTAGGTAGTTTAATGGATGGCGCCCCCATTAGCGTTGCTAGATTTAAAAACTATAATAAATTAGAAGTAAAAAAAACTGACAGTCACAATAAGATAATAAATGACTGAAGATCTTATCATCAGCTTTGGAGTAATGCTAAAAACATGGATATTGGTTGGATGTTTTCTTGAGGGCATCTGCTACCAGATGTGTTCGTTACGCAATTATGAACTTAGCATCACGAATATAAAGTAGAAAGTTGAATGGTGGTGGATTGATGTGGGCAGCGGTTGGAATCAAAAGCCGGTATTCAAATGTGTTTTTTCTCCTAAATTTGATACATTAATCTAACGATATTAGCTATGGGTATTACTTTAATACTGTAATTGATACTCTATGTGATATGATCTGGACTGTTCTGTGAGATCATTTAATATTATGAAATTTTATTATTATTAAAAATTGAGTCGAGAATTTCTCTTTCAACTTAGCTTAGCTACACTTAAATGCCAAAGTGTTAGCGTGTAATTGTAAACTAAATTGTAAACCCAATCAACTAATTAACAAACTAACCAACAAATGTTCTAACACCGTCTGCTAACAGGACTAACCATCCTAGCCCCTATTTGACTCTTTCTCTAGGACAGTTGTCATGGTCGGTGCAGCGGAAGGGTGGTGCTGCATGCTCCTTTGCTACCACTGACCACACACCCACTAGACTCCTAATTTTTGATTTTCCGTATGGAGAACATTCAGATTACTAGCTGAGGTAAGACGAGCGGGGGGACTGGCTAATTCACCGCTGTGATTGGCTAATTCAAGGCTACACGAAATGTTGGAAAGAAATAGATTAATTTAAGCAACGGGAAAGAATGAGACGGCACGAATTTATATCGGTACTATAATACTGATGTGTTGTTTGAAACCATTCGCCTGTTATTAGGAGTCTAGTAGCTGTGTGGTCGGTGTTTGCTACCTTATAGCATAAAAAATCAGAACCTAATATCCTGTAGTAAGCCATTGATGGGTTTGAAGTCTTTATAACTTGACTGTTGAAATATATCTGTATCATTAATCTAAAACATTGACAGCTTGATAAAACATTAAAACAACACTAACATACATACATACGTGTTAACCAATAACGTAATTCTATTTTCAAAAATCTTTCATAACTGAAAGCTAGACAACCAAACTGTGCCAGAGTTTCAATAAAAAGTTCGTATTTTTCAGAATCAAAAGAATTGTATATTGTAACAGTTGTATCATTATGAGCTTTTGTTTCGCGTCTATTTTGTGGGAACAAATAAGCAGCAGAGAATGAGCTGGCTTGTTTTACTACTCAATGGGATCTCTTGTTATTCACGGAATTCGCAGCGCAAAGGAATGAGCCGTGGATTTTTAACCGATGTCTTTGTAATTCGGTTACTGGTTATGTCTTTATTCTGAACTGTTTTTGGTCCTAAGGTCAACGAAACTAGATAAATACTAGGTAGTTGAGCCTAGAGTTCGCCTGGAGTAGTACCATCGCCCGCTACGGTACTTAGTAAGTAAGTACAATTTCTACCGTATAATAATTGTTTTAGCAGCAATTGTGGTCCGGTTAGAACGGTGTGGAGCTCATTAGATTGAAATAAACGTTGTTATTAATGTCAAAACATATTTTTTTATGAAGCTTTTTGTCCGTCCATTTTCTTTTTATTAATAGCGACAAAAGAGTAAAGGTAGAGTATATCTGACAAGTGGTCAACGTCGCTTATCGACATCAATAACACCAAATGCATCACCGACGCATTGCTGCCGAAAAGCGAGGACCCGCATTGTTTCTTCTCCGACACTGACCTTCATCCTGGGGCCATAACTACTCGATTTTTGGCCGGGACACAAATGTGTTCCACTTGCTCAAGTAGACAATGGTTTCTTCCCTCCAAGAGAGAGGAGATCCAAGCCCAGCAGTGAGACAGCAATCGGTTGCGATGAGAATCGCTTGTAGCCTCTCGCATACACCTCGCGATAGGACATCCGACGGAAGGTATCACTTGTAATAATTAATTAAAATCACCTTGTTTTTCACTTCCACATTATTCAGATTTCAATCGTAAATCCACTGCACAATGAAATGCCTCAGGCTCTCGGTGTATTTCTCTTTTTGTTCTCTTTTACGTAAGGTTCGGACTTCATACGCTGTTTGCGAGACGACTTTTTGAAGTGAAACTTTTATATCGACGAGAAATTTTGTAAGGGATAAAACAAAATGTTATTTGATTTTGTGATATCTACTCTCGGACCGTAAATTTATCGCGTATTAAAGTATCTGTAATATTTAGTAAGGACAAATTATTTAATGTTAACATGAGGGATACAAGATAGTATATTTTTATTCTCTCAGTTTTAGATTTATGACTAGGTAATTTTTTGGGTATCGTATCCCCTGGGTGACAGACGGAACCCTATTAATGTGCCTCCGCTGTCTGTTTATCTGTCGCAAGGTAGGTATATTATTATATCTTAAACGCAACTCGATAGACAACTGAAATTTTCACAGAATGCATGTAACTGAAGTCGCTATCACAACAAATAAAAAAGTTGGATTCTAAATGAGTCCTTGTAAAATGTGGGATTCCTTCATACTCTCTTGTAATTGACCAAATAATTAGGGTTAATATTGCTCGGTCGTACGGAACTCTAAGTATGTGAGTTCTACTCGTATGGATTTTTTAGGAAAATGAACATTGGTTATTTTAAATTCACTTCCCGTCATTAATGACAAGTAAGTTTGCACTGACTGCACATTTTTACTGTATTTAGTCGCAAGTCCATTCCGGCCTTACAGATATTGAGATAAAACAGAACTGTGTCAAGCATACGCCTTGTTCCCTCCACCGAGATGGGAGACCTAGTTTCCGGTGTGGGATCCAAAGTTGGTCAAGGATGAAAGATTTTTAGAGCTTGTGCAAACAATTAGGACGTGCCTTTGAATACCTTTTACCTTGCTGACGGTACGCTTTGATATTGTTCCCTGTTTCTTAAGAAACTGGAAATCTGTGTGTGTTCTTACTCGAGTTAAGGGTAATTCAAATTCAGAATTCAGATGCAGAATTCGGATTCAGATGTTTTTTTCAAAATTCGAATTTAGAATTCGTGGTAGTGTTTGCCTTGTCAATAATGCAAGTGTTTATTTTCTTCTATCGACGTTTGCGTTTGGGGGGAAGCTGCTTTATAATCGAGGAGAAGAAACGGTGAAAGAAACTTCTCAGCACATTTTTGTACTCATATACAATATATACTCGTACCTACTAATTATAGTACCATTTGACAGTGATGATGACTAAACAAATAAGTTTCATTAACCGTCTGTTTCTTTTTCCTTCATTATTAGCTGGCAACGGATCGATGATGACCTTGGTACAGCTGTGGTGACAGCTGATAACCAAGGGCGATGGTGTTGACGGTGGTGATGACGATGACGTACCATGCTCGTCTGCGTGTTTCTTGGCCATTTAAAAGATGATGATTGTTATGACGACGTATTTTGCTTGCATTGAGTAACAAACTTTTTTTTGTTTCAGGTACCTATTATTATTGATTGTGACTTCACTCAAACTATTAATAAGGTAACATTAAAAAATAGTTTTTAAAGTTTTCTAAATAACTTATAATACCATTAAAATTAATTGCGCTAGATTTGAATGAAAACAAATGCATTGAATAACACACACAAAAACAAGAACACACACCCAGTCCGAGAACAAAAATTTTAACTCATTCAAATTTTCGCTTTGCTGGGAATCGAACCCAAGACCCTTCGACCTGGCGAGGTGAACATTACCTACGGGTCTTACAAAAGGTCTCACCACCAATTAGCTCTACTAGACCTTTAGATAGAAAAGAAAAAAGTAACCACAATCAGTAGACTACGCGTAAGATCAAAGTAATACACGTCTTCACACCGTATACAGAATTCCACACAAAGAACAAAACAATATTCGAATCCCACCTTAATCCTATGAGGCCCGTATCAATAGGTCATTAGCATAAAGAATCGAGTATAACCGACAATCAGTTTGTATTGACTGGATGTGATACTAGCTGTAATACCAAACTAAAATCAACGCTATGCCGCGCTCATAAAGTCTTGTTTGCACTGTAACTGTTGCGATAGTAACACAAACACAGTAGAGTTATAAGCACGTAGAAATAACTTTAAAATATTAAGTTGTGTAAGTATAGACATGGAAAATGCGATGGTTAAATAGTTTAATTGTATCTGATGTCTTGTGCAAGTGCATTGTTTGTACGTAGTGCACGTTAGTATAGCCTAATTGTGTGTATTGTGCGTCCAATTTAAATTATTATCATTATTGCTAATACACTATGAGTTTTGCTGTATAATTTATGTAGTGTTACTTGTATTTAGATTTTATTCCTAAATCTTTGAGACTGATTGTAGGTAAAGCCGTTAATAAAATGTCGCTTGGAATATTATTATGTTGACAATTGACTCGACAATATATTATTTGTCAAAAACCGTAAATTATTGACTATGAACATTGTAATCCATGCACGATGTGAGCGCGAACGATATATATTATTAGCTACAAAACAGCCCACGTCTACTTTTTATCAAGTCTATTCGCAAAAGTCGTGCGTCGCACAAACACAGCTATTTCGTGTTTGCAAAAAGAATCTATGTAAGCCTTGCCGCGGTAATAGGATTTGCTTAAGCTCATTATCTTCGAAGCACGACCACCTTTAAAAGTATAAGTTCGCTACAGGTGTGCAGCGCCACCGAATTCGTTCGAAATTGAAAACTTGATTCTTAACTTTCGAGTTCGTAATTCAAATTGTGTTTGGTTTTGTTCGGGAAGTTTTGACATCGACTGTAATAATCAGAAATGAAAATTGGGCGGGCAGCGTTCTGTGAAATCACTCAGAACTTTGTGGTTCGTTTTAGCGAATAAGTGTTGTCAAGTACCCACTGATATTAAAGAAGCGGATTCAAATTTGGAGCGCATTTAAATTATTTAAAAAGTTTAATTAAAATTATTTAAAAAAGTCGGGTTTGTATGGCAGACCAGTGGTCATTGACCATCAGTGACAAAGTTTCATACGCGTGTCTATGGTTCAATAATTTTAGAGCTGTCATCACATTCAATTTGATACCATATCAGATTGGCTTGATGGATGACAGCTGTTGCAAATTGTCGGAAGTTACTTTTTGCGATATTCAAGTTCCCGTATACTACAAGACAATAAGACAAATTCCCGTATACCTATACACTGGAGCAGTGTGGTGCAGATATATGCTCCAGATATTCTAAGAGAGAGAGACAGGAGAGGAGAGACACTTATCAAAAGTAAATATATCAATATTAGTACACCTTTGACGTGTGTATAATCAAAGTAGTAAAGATACTTAGTTACACGTTTTGTTTTTTGAAAACACCAATAAATCTCGCTTTTTTGCTTATTATTAAGTAATATATTATTTATTCTATTTTCAATTTTTATGGCTGGAAGAAAACAAAACCATAAAATTAAGCTAGCTAATTAATAAAAAATCATGTTTAACTAATTATGACTTAGAGTTTTATTGAAATTCGAGAAGTTTTAGTATGGTCCAAGTGAGAATACAACATACGAGAATACAAAATATTCATGATCGAAATCTTGTATACATGTAGGTATAAAATTCTCATGTCAATGTTAGTTACCATACTCCTCCGAAACGGCTCGACCTATTCTCATGAAATTTTGTGTGCATATCGAGTAGGTATAGGAATCGGCCATCTATTTTTCTTACCCCTAAGTGATAAGGGTGGCTCACCCTAAAAAAATATTTAATTTTTTGAACAAATTTTTTTGGTTATTTTTTTATGGTGTGGCATAAAAAAATACACATAATCCCAAATTTTTCCTTCCCTACCACCACCCCTCAAACTTAAATCGCGCTTGAATCATTCACAATCCATAATTACGGCGGAACAACGTTCGCGGGGTCAGCTAGTAATATATAAAAATACTCATATATGTACGATAAACTTTTGGGATTTCAGAACGTAATGTATGAAAGTATGATTAATTTTTACGCTGTACCAAACTTTATACTGGTTGTAGAGCCACGACTTGGACCTGGACCCTTGGGCCATGACTTTCGACGCTGATTTATTTTCTGATTTCGAATCTGCAATAAAAAATGTCATGGGTGTCGGTTACAACGTTTCTGTTTTTTTTGTCGAAATACTCGTAGCTCTGGGTGTTTCCGCGACCGCTTATGCCTCACGCTACGTCGCTACCAACATCCTACGCCCTCTCGTGAAGTTTACTAATAGATGTAGTAATTTAATTACGTTTGCATTCGGTGTAATCGAGTGATTTACCATCCGACCATCACCACTGGTAATTAGACAGAAAGTATCCTAGTTGATCTCGTCACTATCGTGATATATGACTAAACAGAAAAATTCTAAAACCATCGAAATTTACATTTAAATGAGTAAATTTCTAATGTTTTATCTCCTCTTCCCAAAGGTTGTCTGGAAGAGATCGCTCTTGGCTGTTAACAAAAAAATGCTGAAACTTTGAACTTCAAATTAGACTGGTGGTGCTTTTGAACTTTTTTTTTATTAATTATAAGTCGACTTGACCACCCATCCCACCAGATGGTAAGTGGAGATGTGAAGAGCGCATTAACTGATGGTAGTCATCAATACGGCCGACGCGGCGACTGTTTTACTATCAGGTAGCTCGTTTGTAAGATTTGTCATAAAAAATCTATCAATGTTGTTTTTATTCATATACCGATCATCATACCTGTTCCATCATTATTCACTCGATACATTAAACATACAGTTTTAAGTAGCTCATCGAAACGCTCCCACAGTATAATGTTCGATTATACCTATTACAGTTGTTTAGACATTGCAGCCATCTTCCGACAAAACAAATCTAAATTCCTTCGCATTGCTAATCCATTTCATAGATTAGAAATATCGATTCAGGCCCGATAAAAACAATTGATCGATTAGCACGGCAGCGCCTTCATAAAGGCAGCGTGCCGCTTATTAATCTGTGGTCGGCGAGAATCATCATTCAAAGTATTTTTTATCTATGCTCAAACTGGTATGCTATGAGCTTGATAAATATTATTAACAGTTCCTTCGTGTTTTAGCGCTAAATTAAATGAATTATTACAAACATAGGTGCTAATTTTTGAATCACAAATCGAAACCAATAAAACATCTTTAGTTCCCGCGTTTTTATTGCTAAGTGTGAAAATATCGTCGTGTGAAATATTTTTAGCTGCGTAAGATGTATTGTTTCAAGTTAATTAGTGTTCAAAGTTTATTATTCAGATTCTAACGCTATTCCTTATCTTCGGTGTCGTAAAGCAGTAGATGAGACTTCAATAAATGACTAGTGTATTTTACTACATTCTATATAATTATTATTAAAATCTGAATATACTTTATTATCATCTTTTACCATACTGGGTTGCATTGCCTCTTACTTGTGGGTTTGTTGTGAAGCTCTGAATAAAGCGGTTCTGTTTTAAATTAATTAATTACTCGTTATTTGTTATATTATGTTTGTAATGTTAACCGTTCAGGATAACGATCGTGTGCATTCAATCATCAGCATAGCTTCTACTCATTATTGGCCCACAACTGAGCAAGGGTCTTTGATCGTAACAGAGGAAGCCTAGAGCATACTCCATAATAACAACACCAAACCAATATAAGATAGGGAACCCCAAAATAGGATTCCCCGTGTCATTATGAAGATCATGTAATGCTTAGCATAAAAAAGCACTGTTATTGAAATTAAAGCAAATTCGTAGAATGAGAGGAAGTGGTTATAATTCAACTTGTAAGGTGAGACCTAAACAAACAAATAAACAAACATTGCAAGTTAAAATGATTCTGGGAAGGTTGCAGCTATTCAGATAGGTAAAATACCCTAACAATGCTGAACTACAAGTTTATGTAAAAGGTGAATTAACTTTAATCTTATTGTTTTCATATTCACTCATCTCTCGTAAGGCTTTGGCGCTGCGCCAACTGAGCATATAAAATATGCTCTTTTAATACCGGTCGAGTTAACGCGATTAGGATGATATAGTGGAGAGGGTAGAAACAATATCGCAAAAAGCTTTGCTTGTTTCGGTATCTTTTACGGCAATTCCCTTTTAGCTATTTTGTGCGTGGATCCAATAAATAAGTTGTCTTAATATTCATAAAAAATTGGTATAGTCTTATTTTGTCTGGGAAATTTCGTAGCTGGTGTAGTGAGCTATAAATTAAAGTGGGGAGTAGATGATGTTTCGTTTTGATGGAATTAGTTTTTTTTATGTAAAACCAGGGTCGAGTCAATTGTTTACTTGTTCTGTAGTAGAAAAAATATTTTTAATGTACATTATGTTATTGACCTTTGCTCCAGTGCGTATTGGCACTGGAGCAGCGTGGTGGACTTTCTCAGTTATTAAGAGCCGTGCTCTTTAGTAGGACACTGATGGGTGGAACCCAAAGTTGTTGACATGGAGACCAATTTTTTTGGATTTATTGTCTTTTTTATAGCTTTTTTATATATATTTTGTATAATGTCTCTCCTGAGACTTAGTTGTTCTAACCTGTGAGTGACTCGTGGGTTGTTGACAATCCGAACTGTGCGCTTTTTTACGGCGCCAAATGGGCTAAGCTGGTATTGTGCCGCCCCTGCCCAGATATGAGAACAGTACTCCATGTGAGGCCTAACCTGAGCTATGTAAAGCATCAGCAGGTGCCCCGCAGTGAAGTACTGCTTCGCTCGGTTCAGGACGCCAAGCTTTTTGAGGCCAACTTGGCCTTAGCTTCCAAGTGACACCGATACTGCACGTTGCTTGAAATGTCAACACCCAGAATTCACTATTACTAACGGTCTGTTTGAAGATCACGGAAATATAGATGATACTTGAAATGATTGCAGCTCGGAAATTGAAATGTTCGGGTCGCGCCTTAGGATACTTCTCATCCCGAAAAACGTCTTTTTTAGTAATCTTCTTTATTTTTTGGTACTGTGATCATCAAAAGCAATTTTGCGTCGAAAAAGACTCGCTGTTGAAGAATCCAATTATTATCAGAGATAATTATGACAACGTTCTTATAATGCATTGTTCCAGATCCTTTATACTCTTAAAGAGTCCTGTGCCGACTCTAGACTTAACACTTCAATTGGTCTTTATAATGAGAAGCTTTACCTAACTTCTTAACGAATCGTTTTCAAACTAAAAAATAGTCCGTATTCTTTGACCGTTGGAAATCTTTTTCATTCAATTCTTTGTGATTCTTTCTTTTCATTTCTAATTAGAAACTATCGGAGGACTTGCATTCAGAACACCTCAAAGCTTTGTTCCAACGTTTCGAGTTTAATTTCATTCCGCTATTACATTATTTGCGTTTCGTCTTTTAAATGTTAACTGGAAATTCAGTATTGAACATCGCGGAGCGTCCATTTGTACAAGCCGGCATTTTCGCATCCGTAGATCGCTGCATAGGATCGGTCGGAACAAACCGAATCCGACCGGTCATAATACACATTTGTGGTTAACCCGACGATTTTCTCTAATACGATTTTAATTTCAATAAAAACATGACGTCAACTTTTTGTAACAAAACGGCCAGCACCTGTTACTCTCAAATTATATGATTGGGACGACCGTGTCTTGGTACGACATTTTTTCATCATGCGTGTTCGAAGTTTGAATTTGAACGTTTTCTGTTGGGAGCCATGGTGGCGTTTCGTACGGTGTTGCCGTGGAAAGAATTTGTTGATATGGGTCGTTTTTTTTTCGTTTTCACTTTTTTTGGTCTGCCCTGCAGGCAGGAAGCGAGGCGGTCGTTCAGAAGTGTTTACATGCTTGTGCTTTTCTGTTTGGTTTGGGTCTTTGACTGCATTCGACTGCGTGCGGTTTTGGCGCGAATTTGCCGGACGTACGGCGTTTTTTGCTCGTCTGTTAAGTATTAACCAAATATTGCCAGTTACTCGAGGGAGCTTTTCTTAAATTTGTAAGTGTGACAGCTGAGCGTCATTTGGCAAGCATAATGTTATGTAAAATTTGAAACTAAAAACGTAATTCCTGCTTTAAAAGTGCGTTTAATTAATTTTAAGCGGTGCACGAAATCGGCATTGGTTATACGTTATTACGGTAAACAGTTTTTGTTCGTCTTTATAATAGTTTGACATCACGATTGCGATTCATTCGAATTTTATGGTTGTTTCGTTGCGGCAATATTGAGGTTTCTGTTGCTTGACCTTGCGCGACTTAAAGAGACCACTTTTGTTTGTAAAAGTATCTATACTTCGTTAACGCATTCGTAATACCCTTTCATTATCTATAATCAGCATGAAAAAAGAAATCGGAATTTACTTGTGACTGAGCACGATTTCTTTAGCTAACATAAAACCTATTAATATGTATCAAAACAACGTCTAAATTATTTATTAAAAAAATTTGAAGCTTACAAGTTTTGTTATGGCATTCTTCAAGGCGATATATTCGTTCCGTTACTTCTTTCTCTTGATAAAAGTCACGTTTCGAACTTACCGAGTATCAAACTATAGGCAGAAGAAATCGAAATGTCACAAACCAAAATGAAATAAAAGTCGGGCGGCGACAGTAGACCGTTGACGTGTATTAATGATGGAACTGAGGACATGAAGAGATAAATAGACGGACCATTAATGAGATAAAAACGTGACTAACGTTATTTCTGTTATTCCTATGGTATTTAGACCGTTGCCGTTGGAGTAATGGTACTGTGTGTTGGGTTTCCGCTTAGTTTTGGTAATGAGTAATATTGTTAGCTTTTGTTGTACTATTTAAAACCTTGTGGTTTGTTGTGCATTTTCTGTAAAATCACAATGTATTTTTTTAATACGGTATAATTACGTCCTATATCGAAAAAATTGAAATATCCGTAATATTTCAAGAACATAAATGATTTGTAGAAATGTAGCTTTTAAAACTTCTATACTTTTTAAATTGCCATAAGTATTCTATTCTTAAATTGACATTGCTATCGTTCCTTTGACAAAACATTTTCATTACAAATGTTATCGTTATCATACTTCGATTCGTCGTACCATTAAATATGCCACCAAAACAATCTATCTTACACCTTGCTATGTCTCTAATTGTGACATTTGTTACATTTATTGCTTCGTGTTCTGATATTAAGAAATAATCCCTGGCCTCGGGCGAAGCGAATATTTTATTGTATATCTCTATTATTAGGAATGACAACCGCAGATTGCGTTGTGGTTGTCATTTATCGACTTCTTATATAATTTGCATTGTTCGCTTCATTTTTTATCAACGTTCCGATATATCTTAATGGTCGTGTTTAATTTAGATGCTAAATGACTTTTATCTTTAACTTTAACATGATAAATATTTCACTATATGATTCCATTTATTTCTGGTTGATAACTCCATTAATAAAGATCTACGTTTCATCTAAATTTAAACTTATCTATACGTTTCTTAAGAATATTTTCAAATGTTGCTCGCAGCAGCTTGACGACACGAACCAACGTAACGTTCGTTTGACAGTTGGTTAAAACAAAACAAAATCTGAGACAAATTCGAATTCCAAACATCAGTATTTCATCTTTGGAACATTCAAGTGCATTGGATACCCAATTGCACACAATCGGGCTTGCAAATGGCTGTACCGACGTGTAAGCCCGCGCACACCGCAATCGCGTACCGCATAAGACGCTTCAAGTCTGCTATTAGTCCGATAACGGTCACCGTATCTGCTCCGAAGATCTCTTCCTACAGCATTGTACTGTCTATTTCGTTCATGTTAATATCTGTAGTCTTTTAATTATTATATCTCTACGAACCATGTTCTTGCTACTAAGCCTTTGCACACTAATGTGGAAAGGCAGCATGTTACGACGTGTATAACAATGGTAAATTTTGTTTAAAATTTTATACCGTTATTTACTTCAAACTTTTAAGTATTTATTACATCAACTAGTTTGTTATATAAAACAAGCTATTAAATTCGCTTTGTGTAAACCACGGTTTATTTTTATCTTAAAATGGTTCAACACTCTTTTAATAGATACAGTTATAGTAAATAGTTTTGGAAGCTTTATTGATGTCTATGGACTGTTCCCGTCACGTTGTGACTGACGACCCTAACAAGTAAAGCATGTTCAAGATTATTGTATTTCTTTTACTGGGGTTGGTTTTGTGACCTAAAGTATACATACTAGCTGACCTGGCAGACGTTGTTCTACAAAATATGCTAATTAAATGCACTAACCTACTACTAACTAACTAATTGTGATTCCAAACCTTCCAGAAACTCACTGAAACACAATTAAATTCATCAAAATCGGCCCAACCGTTAGTTGTGACATGGACACCGGGCAGAATTACATTTAAGTAGTATAAAGATATACTACTACTATCTATACCTAACCTTTACCATATTTATACATTACCTAAAAATACAAAATACATTGAAAAAAGTGCAATTACCCATTCTGTGAAATCTCTAATCTGTCGTTCAAATTCAGTGTTATCAACCAAAGGCATAGTAAAACCATTTAACTACGAAATAAGACTGGTTTGCACAAATGTAGGTATTAGATTCCTCGAGAGGGCTGACTTACTATTTTATTACTGTTCCTTTATTAAGATACTATCCGGAGAGTATTTATTCAACGTCTTCATTTACCTTGTTGTTCTACTAACGGATGACAAGCGATTAACGATTAAAACTTTACGTGAAATTATTTTATGACGTGTAAAGAGCTCAAAATTGCTTCTTTGCGATGGAATTAATGATGTAATAATGTAAGGAAGCTAGGTTAATTGTAAAATTGTCAGCCATAAAATGATGTTATCGAAAACCAGCGTCAGTGTGATAGCATTTTAGTCCTAATTTTTAAGGGCTATGACTGTTTGTCGGTTCGTCTGTACCTACCTTAGTAAGGAACAGCTTTACCTACTGATTTCGATGCATTTTACAATGGTATACATATTGTAGTAAGTTTGCGGTAAACATTTAGGTTTTATTTCAATTAGTTCACAAAAAAAGATCCTAGTACAAAATTCGAATATATTTTAAACATTACACTGAATCGAAGCGAGGACGAGTTAGTTGAAAAATAAATCGCTTTGAACTCGCTACTCGTTTCTCGCCAGCGATGTGCCAAGATCCCTAGAAGCTTCTATTACAGATAACGGTCAATGGTATCTGCTCCTTAGATCTTTACTTATAGGTTATATGTATAGTAACTGTGTCTGTGTGAGTTATATTTATGGGTGTTGTCGATATGCGTAATACTGGTCTCGGCGGCTTATTATGGTCATCAGAGAAGCACTTTATGTTCTGTATTATTTAACTATTATAAGTCACTTGAATGTAGTTATATGCTTGTAATAAATCATGATGAATAAATTTATATATCCGTACTAAGATTACCTGTGGTTGGAATGACACGGTAATTGATAAATGGCATCACATCGAAGATTTATATCACATAAATGTCTGTGTCGGGAATCAAACCTGGAACTTCTCGCAGCGCCCCTACCAACTAAGCTACTGGATCGTCGGGTATGGAGACTCCTCAGGTTTTTTTGTTAATACTCGATAAGTAATAAGAGAGAGAGGGAGATAAGTAGTAAGAACCTACGAGCCACCTCATGGAAAGTGGCCATCTTGGACATCAGCGGCACCGAAGGCATCCCTGTTGTGTTGTCGGCAAAGACAAGAGAATCATTACAAGCCGTTTGGCGGGTAATGAAAGCAAAAGTGTGGTAGCCGTAGCTGGCCAGACTGACTTTTTACTTAAAAGTTAGTGATATTCAATATCTAATACGTGTGAATGGAATGTCATTCACACACATAGGGCTGAGATCTCCTCATCACTGAGGCATAGATCTATTTCGCTGCTCCAATGCGGATTTGTGAAGGAATATGTTGCATTGGTGACTCCCCTTGTGTTGCCTGTGTCCATAGGCGACGGTGACCACTTCTGGGAACTCGTCTGCTTTTACGTCAGCTCATCAAGCTATATAAAAAATATGTAGGTATATAGTATGTGGGATTATTTAAAAATATTTAATTTTTTTTTGTAGAAAACGAAATAACAATAATAAAGTACGTATGTAAGAGAAGCAGTCTACGAAGTAGAAAATTAAACAATGTGTACATAATTATAAGGAAGAGTATCCTGCAGGATTCAAACATGTATAGGATTTAAACAGGTACGAGCAGAATTCAAAGAGGGGTGAACGACCGTTGTTCAAAACACTTGTCTATCACTTCTCCATTAAAGACTAAAATTTCGTAAACAAGCACTCTCCTACTCTCGCGGTTATCTTTAGATTAACCTGCGGTTAAAAAAAGCCTCGCTCGCCCGTTAATGTTGATATTAATAGCGTTCAATGAACGACTGATGTACTTATACAGGGTGTAGCCGTTAAAATATATGGCGATTTTTAATAAATAAATAAAAAACTCTAAGTCATAGCTCAGTTGGTAGTGACACCACCGTGAACGGTCTCAAGTTTGATTCCTGGCATGTCGTAACATATTACGAAACAAAGTCCCTCGCCGCGTCTGTCTGTTCGCGATAAACTCAAAAACTACTAAACGGCTTTTAATGCGGTTTTACAAATAGACAGAGGGGTTCAAGAAAAAGGTTTAGGTATAAAATTTATTAATAAGTATACATTGTTTGAATTATGACGATAAATGTCGAGAAAGTCCGCAAGTCAGCCGGCCTGGGAGCTTTCATCGAAAACGCTGCTTTAATCCGTTTGAGTAGATACTCTTTATTTTTCCAAATAAAAGATAACAAACACCCTGTACCTCATGTTCGTGACGCGACCCAGAAGACAATTGCGGCCAAATCATAGAAATACAATGATAAATTGTAAGATCTGATCTTGAGTTAATCTCAGATTTTATATACGATCGCAGATGACAGACGCGATGTTTCTTTTGATAGAGATAAATTTAAGTTTACATTACGAGTTATTAATTGGTGTAGGCTTTTGAGATGTTTAATGCTAATATGCATACAATGGAGAGATCGTTCATAGCCCGGCTTGTCGATCCTAAGGCTGAGATGTATAGACAATACTTAGCCTTAGCTCAGACTTTATTTATTATTTATTTATTTATTTATTTATTACTTACATTAACAGCTTTTCATTAATTTAAGTGAAAAAAAATATAACATAAATATGTAAAATATATATTTTACTTACGAAAAACTTGACTTTGCAAAGACTGCGATTTGGTATTTATAGACAGGTCACGCTGAGATTGTGCTCAGCCCGCTAATGTCATAATTGATTGCTGCCATCTATCTGTTTGTTAATACATACGAATAATTTAAATGTCTTAGAAACCGACTAATATCAAGGTTCATTTGGGACCATTATTTTTGTTCAGATAATAGCCAAAGTTTTTGGTAAGTCGTCTATTTCATGAACATAATAAACTTTGCTCAGCTCGTACTCAGCCAAGTCAAAGATCGCTCTATGAATATGAACGCTGTCTTAAATCAGAGTAAAGTCTGAGCTAAGTCTAAGTATCGTCTATACATCTCAGCCTAAGTGATTGACCGAGTTAACAGCGGGCGCGGTCGGTAGTTGGATGGGTGGCCGCTAGCAAAAAATTCTTGGGCGCTTCCGTGCTTCAGAGGGCACGTAAAACTGCGAGTACGTAAAAGAGTGTGTGGGCGTTATTATATACCTACTACTAAAAAGTACGTGCGCCTTATTACCTACTTGACGACATCAAATACAAAGGAATACTAATTCCTATGACACAGTAAGTTAATATCGGTTATTTGTTATTGCTAACAATATATCATTGTGGTCACGTTTGCTTGTTGACTTTTCAATGACCACATAAAACGAACAATGAATGACTGATAAGAAACATTACGAATTGTCAACAGTATTACATTGGTATAGCTACGATACACGTTCTATTAACGACCTTATAACTAAGTGATAAGGTGTAGTTTCGTTTGAGACCAATGGTCAGACTCGTACAGATATAATTTTGTAATGGTTAGAATGATTTGGGAAATATTTGAATTATAGATCTTAAGTTGCGAAACGTATGATGTGTGAACTTATCATTTCAATTGATAACTGACTCAATACTGGGCTTGTCTCTTCAAGACTTTTTGAGTCAGTCACCAAACGAACGTGCTTGGAGCTTGAGTAACTAGTACTTTCTTTATTCTTTCTTCTTTTCTTCTTTCTGGGCTTCATGTATCGGTGATGGCTTTGATGTCACTGACGTCCATGGTCTACGGTGACCACTTACTGGCCCGTCTGCTTTTGTCGGCTGTTTAGATATAAAAGTACCAGGGAGACATCAAGTCACAAGAGTTGTGTCTTGAAGATACAGTTTGAGCATTACGCATATAATTCTAGTGTTCCTTTATAATGAAGAATGCCCGCATCGTCATTGCTGCATACGATGTTTAGGTAAAGTAGCGTACGCACTTGAAGGTTAGATTGCTAATATCATCGAGATTAAAAGTTAAAATATTAATAAAAATCTAAAAAATACTGATTTGGATACCATTCTGGGAAAAAAACGTAGTTTAATAACGTAGTTTAATAATAATTCTGTTTAGGATTAAAATAACGTTTAATCCTAAACAGAATTAAACTTAATCGTTTTAATTCTGTTTAGGATTTCAGGGATAAAAAATATGTCTATTTAAAGAACCCCGTCTAAACATTTTATCGAGTGTGGGTATTGAGGCGTAGGTTTTCCAAAGACGCGGGGGTAGAAAGTAGCTATAAATATAATACAATTGTATCCTGTAACCAGTTTTATTATAACTCAGATAAAGAAATTAGCTTATGCAAATGAGGCTTAGGTAAAAAGAGTTCTCCTTCAGGGCCGACGTTGCACTGGCGACTCCCCTGGTGTTTCTCGTGTCCACGACGATGACCACTTACCATCAGGTGGCTCGTCTGCTTTTACGTCAATCCTTCAGGCCATAAAAAAATGCTAACCATAGTTGCAATACAGAGAGCGCTAAGTTTGTTATTAAGCCGTGAGTTCTACAAGCCTCTCGGGGAGTATGTTAGCCCCTTTAAGTAAGTAGACTAGCGACTCTTGACTGCAGTCCCGACATAATGGCAAAGACAAATGTAGGAGCCGCGAATTGAATACTAACGTTATTAACTCGGGTATGAAATTGTAAACTTCTAGCCATTTTCATATAAAAGTACCTAAGTGTAACCTGTTAGGGTTGTTGTAGACTGGCTTTTAATACTCCCTAAGGGCGTTTGTAATGAATAAAACTAAATGTTACTGCGGATTTTGTTGATTGATAAAATTAGTTTTAATGTAAAACTGAAATTGTGTGTCTATTTTAATGTAAAAAATTTAAACGTCGTAATGTTTAATAAAATCTCATCTGATGGTAAGTAGTGAAATAGTTACGTTACCCTTACTGCCGTAGTTATTGCCGTATACCTTTACTTGGTTAGTAAAGTATTAAATTTAAATTTAGTTTAATAAATAAATAACGCTACACACTCGTCGACCAGCACTAAAATTCCGTGTCGTCGGTGCTGTGGATAACACACACAGAACACGAGACGAGACGAACAAAGAATACGAGAATATAACTGACTTGGTTTACTTGAGACTCAGTCATTACTTTTTATGGAGAAAATACTGTTGCGAGATTTGAATTTTTTAATTTTATTTGATTTCATTTACGTACTTACAAACGTAAGTGAATTCTGCGAGTGTTCACACTTGCAGTATGTTAGACTATGTCTCTGTCTGAGCTTTGCATTGATATAGTTACTTCAACTACTACTGTCAACTACCCTATTACGAGCTTCCAAATGTAGTTACCTACATTTGGAAGCTCGTAATCTGCAATAATGATTACATTCTGCCAATCTATATGGCTTATATTGTAAAGGTCTATTACTGTTACATATTCTTTATATTGTAACGTTCTTGTAGGATAGGCTAATAGTGACTTCTGTCGTCCACTTTATTTTATTACCCTTTTATTGTCTATCAAATAAATTTTTTATTAATGAGTCGGTTTCCTGTTTCACGACATAGCTTCGTTCTGTTTATGGGATTATAATGAATGTAATTTGACAAGCCATTTGGATTTTATATCGCTTATATTTTTAGGGTTCTGTATGATGTAACAATCTAATTATATTTACGGTGCCTACGTTTACATAGAACAGTACGTGCTGTCACTTAGTCATGTCCCTGTCCCGTCCAACTGTCAATGGAACTGAGCAACGTTATGGAAACGCAATTTTGTACCTACATACTCGTATGTAAATTAATTAGGTTTGCAATACATCGATGATACAGAGTAAAATTGTATTCTAATTTTGTACATAAATGAATGAAATATGCCGAGTATAGCCTTTATTATGTAAGTAGTCCGAAAAAGAAAGATAGTAGAAAGAAGTATAATATTATAAATGTTAATAAGTTTATGACGTAAGCTCTTCATTATCTACTATCCTTTCACACCAGTTATAATACTAACACGCATAACGACAACTTTAACAGAAACCTAAAATCTTAAAATTGTAACGGGTAATAATAAATATGTATTTTTAAACATAGATTTATGTTACAGAACCCAACACAGTTAACCCTGACTTGGCTAATTTTATTATTTCTGTAACCGCTAAAGTTAGTTGTGGTCCGATTGCTATGCAATGTTCGACATTTTTCAAGTTATTTTTTTATTTATACATGCCTACATGGCTGTGAGATGATTAGATGTAGTGACAGGTTTACAGGTTAGTAAAATAACTAATTAAAGTGGATTCGTAAATGACAATGGAATTATATTTTATGACATAGAAGCACTTTTAAGTATTTAATCTTTTGATAGTCTTCATAGAATACAGTCATATACGTGAAATAATAGGTATTAGGGTAGCTTAATGTGATATTATAAATGATGTTGATGTATTTTTAATACAAGTTAAAAAATAACATAATAACTAAAAAATATTATTAAAAGGAGTCCCTTTAGGCAAGGTTCCGAAGATACTGGCAGCGTTCCCCCTTTGAATAGCTAGGCTAATTCTTTGTCCGAGGTAGCTGCCAGCTCTTCGGTCTCCCGTGATGTCGACTAACCTTTTTGCTATTTCCTTAAAAAGCTTAATAGCACTAGGACCCCACGGACCAAATTTTTAATTGATTTAAGGTAGCAAACGAGCATGCAGCACCACCCTCCGCTGCCGCCCATGACAACTGTGACCGACTTAGAACAAGACTCATATGGGGACTGGGATAGTTAGAATGGATACTTACTATTTATATTTATGCTATACCTACCGACTCTGCCTTAATATTTTTTTACTACGATAGCTTTTCAGTATTGTCTGAACCAGATTTTAAAGTTTTGAGTTCTTACAAGGATCACTTTATCTAGACCTGACAAGTAGAAGGTACTTTTTATGTCAATTATATCCACATGTCACTATAAAAGTCGAGTAGTAGTGATATAATATTCAACACCTAAATATATGTAATTTGGCTACCTTTTAACTTTTTAAAAACTCCATAAGAATCCGTAAATCGAAGTGAAGGACCAACAAAATTATCAGTCTACAAAAGCACCCTCAACTCTAAAACCTCGGGCGATTACTATTAAATTATGACAAAAAGTTACCTATCACCGCCAGAGCCGAGTGATAAATATGATAATCATCCGATAAACGATTATCTATGCGAAAAAACGAAAGAGAGGCTGTTTGTAACGGCCTGTTACCGGTAGGAGTGGTACAAAAAATATCAAATTGCATATTTTAAGAAATCCCATGGAAAAATCGCATACTGTAAAAATGTAAGCCAAAACACTTTAGTCAGTGAAATTAGTAACAAAGTAGTCACCGATACGTCATCGGCCAAACAGAACAGAGAAAAGGAAGACATGCAAAAAATCAATAATTCTAAAAGTTTATAACAGTATAAAATTCAATAAATCTATCAAGGTAAAAAGCTCACCGTTCCTCGTCTTCGGTCACTATTAAATATTCCTATAAAAAGTTAGTTAACGCAAGCCCAGAGCCATCTGTAAAATATGATAATTTCTCGATAAACGCTAGTCTGCACGGAGCGGGCAAGACATGCTGTCAGCGGCGTACACAATCTGTCACCTCGAATTCAGGTGAACTGGAGTGAAAAAACTACCCCTCCTGTACTCCCATGATAAGGGGATGTAAATTACTGTGGAGGGTAGAACGAATTTAGACGAGCTCTGCGTTTGAACGAAATTAATGTTCTGTTCTTACCGGGAACAATGGAAGCGGATCAAGCATCTATATCTCAGAGTTATGGGGGCGATTAGCTAGCCCAAATGTGGGCTAAAGTAGGGTCCTGGAGGTGATTAGATAGTAGAGGAAACATTGACCTTTATACGGTATTGAATACCCTATACTCGGATACTCGTATTAACTCATCATTAAAATTTCTGCCGCGCTGGGAAACGAATCCTTGGACACCGGGCAGTGCAGCATTATTAATATTGTGCCAGAAGGGTTGTCTAATTTATTTAGTAGTGTGATGGGATTGGATTCACTTGCTATTATTTGGCACAAATAGCATATTGTCAAAAAAAATTAAAGCACGTTTTTATAGTCCAAGTTTCACTAATTATGTTTTTTAGACATGATAATATAATTATAATTTTTTTAATTTATTTTCAACATTCTTTATCTGCGAATAAATATGAAGTTTATGATAAGTATACGGCCATTTTTTATTATGATAGCTTAAAATTATTAACTTGTCAGAAACTTCAAGCTCATAACTTAAATTACCATAATTACCTATAATAAAATACCATAACCCATTGCTTAGGAAATAACACTGACACATCTATACTAATATTATAAACCCGAAGAGTTTGTTTGATAATCTCAGGAACATCTGGTTCGAATTGAAAACACTGGTCTACTATCCGGGTTTACTGGACCCGGTCCCGGTCATTAGACCTAAGACATTTTTGCATAGTAATTAATTCTAACAACAGTATTGAGAGCTGTTATATTTAACAGAAAATTATTATCGAGAGTAATGTCATCATCACCTATCACGGGTCGAAAATTTAATTCGAGTACATTTTCAGTAGCAGAAGCACGCATTTTCCGAAAGGAGACTGGCGGTTTTCGGCCCCAAGCCCTACAAGAACAACACATAGGTCTAAAAATACACCATTTTTTTCTAGTTTAAAATGTCGTATGTGCATTTTCGTAGAACTTGTCGACTTGCAGAAAACATTGTTTTACATTTTAGTAAATCGATATATTTCGTAAATCGATTTATATACAAACTCTTGGTGTTTTAACCCGGTTATTTATCACCATTAAATAACAATGATTTTTATCATACTTTCTGTTAGATTCATAGCTTATTACTCGATAAAATCAGATTTATTGAGTACGAACTGAGCAATATCCATTTTTTTGTAATTATGACGATGACGAATAATCGGTCAAAAAGATCGATGCGTAAATGTCATATCGTGTCTGTGGTTTGATTTGACATCGCGTATTATGGTGTGTTATGACAGCTGACTGACGAACCAAAAGTACTCTGTGTGACGAACGAAACGAAAAGCTGTCATACAGTTGTTGCTTCTGTTACTTCGTGGATATTTTTTAGTGTTCTCTAGTGCTTTCCCGTGGATTCTGTTTTAGACTTTGGCTTTTAAATTAAAAATAAGAAAATGAATTAACTTAATTCCTTCCAATAACCAGTAGTTTCGTGTTAATCAAAAACAACCTCAGCTTACCTAGTCAGTTAGGTGTCAACTGTCAAATGAAACACGTAAGTTTAAATAATTATTTCAGCTACACAGACAACTGCTTTAAAGAAATTACAAATATCAATTAGTTTCTATTAAAATTCGATACGAGAATACATAAAAATTATCCATGTGGGTGACCAGGCCGAACACTCCTAGAAAACCCGCCAGTCTCCTTTAAGTATAAAGGTCACACCTTTTAGAGGCGATCATCATAGTCTTCAAAGGTAACAAACACATCTACATACAAGTTGTCCCGGCGTACTTCGTACCGCTTTATAATTAAAAAATGTTTTGGTGATATATCGACAGCAACGCCACCTACCGGGTCCAATTGTGAATCTAAACCATTCCCAGATCCCCTTGAACACACACAAAAAATTTCATCCAAATCGGTCCAGTCGTTAAAAAATGTTTTGGTGATATATCGACAGCAACGCCACCTACCGGGTCCAATTGTGAATCTAAATAATTCTTGGATCCACCTGAAGACACACAAAAAATTTCAACCAAATCGGTCAAGCCGTTTAGGAGGAGTTCAGTGACATACACACTCACACTCGAATTATATATATTAAGATTATAACCGAATTGGAACGAGACTGACAATTAATAACTATTACTAACAACAACTATCAGGACTAACTCTCCCCAGTTAAAAAAATACCTACTTACGAACTGATCAACTAACGTTCTTAATAACTAAATAACTGCCAGCTGGACTAACCATACTTCTCCCGATTTAAGTTGAACCTGTGTCGGTCACAGTTGTCACTAGCGGCAGCGGAAGCGCTGCATGCTCGTTTGCTATATTAAATCTATAAAAAAGTTAAAGATTTAAAAGTTTTAAAGGAAACTCCACACCAATCGCTTAAATATTAAGGTACAGGCTGTTTTAAGTAACCTTATTTGTAGGGTTGGTTAATTTTGTAGGGCTGTCGAGATTAGTGGAATGCATAATAAATTGAATTAGGTGGGCGTGGATCCGTGGATTATCGACTTAAATGTGGGCTGGTAGGTGATATCAAAAGGAGGCGTAATCTTTAAAGTGACGTTTTTATTCAAGCTTACGATAAAAATATCACCGAGATTATTGTGTTATGTTATTTAAGAAGTTATATGGGTGTTTCTGTTATCTTAGCATTACTTTTTAGGGTTTTTTTTGTTACTTATACATATAAACTTTACTTTGTTTTATGTTTATTTTGAAAAACACATAAAAATGTAACCATTTTTATGTGGTCTGTGTGTGTGTGTATGTGTGTGGGTGTGTTTAACGTGTTCTTATCATAAATGTGTTGTATTAAAACAAATCCCATAATTATAAATTAATAAATAAAACATTACACACACTAGTTACCCTATGCACACTACCATGCGTTTGACACAACGTAAAATGACGTTTGAAATGTGTACGTTCATAGTGTCAATGTGAAGTACCTAACTCTTTGACAGCATGAATTACGGTCGAATTTCGAGTGGTATCTCCTCCTGGCCTCTAAATGTAATTGCAATTTGTAATCATGATTACAATTTGCCCATCTTTGCTATTAACACATTATACACCCTCAAAGCGTCAAAGCGCTCAAAGCAAGTCATCAGCTCAGTGTTGATCCGAGATAGGTACAAGTCGATAGCTTCAGATAACACCCAGGTCATTGTTAGCTTGGTCATTGTTAGCTTATCAGTGTAGTGCAATGGTGATCTAACACGTGACAAAGTGGTCGCATTGTATGCGATATTGTTATCTAACTATAGTTACAACTATCACTCACAGTCCCTGGCCACAGTCCTTATACTTACTAACCAACTAACCAACTTATGTTCTAACAATGTCTTTCCACGATTTTAACCTACTACCTCCTACGCCTACATTTTTGTAATGTCCATGTCTAGCGATTTCTCCGTCATGTGAACCGGTTAAATTGTTTTTATGAAAGTGGTCCCATTGCCAGCTAGTCAGGATCTGATGAGGGAACCCCAGGAAAATCGAGGGAAACCCTCAAATTTTATAGACATCATTGTATCTATGTACGTTGCTTCATTTAATTTATTATAATAATAATCATTTTAATTGAAATCATTTTGTTTTGTTATAAATTTAATCATATGCATATTAAAAATTAAGTAAGCAAAACATCGTGAAGAACCTGCATACCTGAGAGTTCTCCGTAATGTCCTCAAAGGTGTGAACTCTAATAAACTAAGTTAGGCTTGACATATTCACCTACTTCTAAACACTGAAATATTTCAATATAGGCTAGGAGCCTGCTTCCTAGTCTATTCCTTTTCATCCGGCAGTGGGTGCGAACCCCGATAGTACAAAAAGATTCCCACTATTGTCAGCGTAACAATGAGAAGCTAGGAAGAACTTGTAATTACAATTTTTCTACTTACGCCTTTTCAGTGAGTATATCTTTCTGAAAAATGGAATATACGTTCATGCTTTGTTCATTTCTTGGTATTGATCGACCGATGGAGATAGTTTGGGTGTTCTTTTGGAATATGGGAAGGATTATCTTAGGTAAATATTGGTTTATTAAGTCAGACTAGCGATATTCAAGTCTCTAGAAAGTCGAAAAGTAAGCGCTCGATGGGTTCTTAACCGCGATACTGAATAACTTATTACCTATGATAATCTTTGAGGGCACGTTCTATAGAATACGTGATTTTAAAAGGTAACAGCATGCGATAGATAAACGCTTATCTATAACAATATTAACTGTAACGGAATTTCTATTCGATTCGATATCATTAAATTGTAATAGAGTTAAAGATTGTTGTTCGGAGAGAATCCGGTATTGAGTTAACTTTGGTTCGACTTGCCAGCGTTTAAGTGCATTGTGATGGCTTGTGGAGCCAAATAGCTACTTAATAACGGTCTCGGGTTCGATTTCTGATGCTAAATGTATGTTACAGTTACATTTAGGTACATGTTTGTTCTCGGGTCTTGAGTGTATGGAATGTCATTTTATTATCGTTGTTAATGGACAATTTATGATTTGCCAAAACCCTTCATTATTTTATATATTTTCGAACTAGAGAACGCTTGCTTGTTTTTAGTAACCTTACCTCTACTGGAAGATCTTTCAACAAATTCCTTACTTATCTTTGCAACGTCAGATAGCATACTTAGCTACTGCCAACATTAAAAACAAATTACTTTTTAAAAGCAAGTTGATGTACGCGATACGAATGCGCGTCTTTTAATGTGAAGGAATAAAGCGTTCTTCGAAAGCCAAATGACAGCAATGAGACGATCTCAAGCAAACGTGCGAGCAACTCCGGTTATTTACCTCGATGGCACATCTGTAATTACTGCACGGCGTATACAAGACTTAAAATATCCCGCCGTTTCACATGCAAAGCTTTCCCGGGAGCCAACGTAAACGCCGAACGTGTGCACGCGAAAATCGACCCTCTCGCACCAATCGATCTACAAACGTACTTCACAACCACTCGTGTAATGACCATTCAGTCACTAATCCACTTTATCTCGCTTACAAAACATAAAAACTTGTCCATCGTCAAAAAACAGTTACTAGATACTCAAAAGGCGTGTTTATCTTAAAACTAAAAGGTTTTAGAAGCAAAGGTCAAGATATACAATGTCCGGCAGACGTACATGGCAAAAAACATCAACAAGCTACTTATTACCAATAAAAATTTGAGAGAACAACGCCTAAGTGGCATGTAAGTGTCAGTCAACTGGTAGATACGACGTTTTACGTCGGCGCGTCCGGCGGCCACAGACTGGTTTGGATCGGAGCCGGTTGGTCAAAGTATAGCGACTGGCGGTGTGGATACTCCTTTGTAGGCGCATTCCGATAGATACGGGCTCTGGAGTGAAATGCGGATAATGAAGAGCGGTTATTGTGATTTGTGTGGCATCTGAGTTGGGAACTAGGCGTGCATTGCTCGGTCCTGTTCAGTAACATCGGATCACTCGATTATGCTCCCACTCGCGTATTAAACATGCTGGGTATGAATAAATTGGTGCGAGCTGCCGGTAAGGCTACGTGAACGGATGTTTTTTTTGGACGCGAAGTGCCGAGTCTCCTGTTATTCGGCTTTTAAATGTTTTGCGCGCCGGCTGGCCAAAATCGGGTATTTTACGATCTGCAGATAGGATTATTTATTTCCAGTTATTTAATAATGTTATCCGAATCGTTGTGTCATTAAATCTCGTAACGTCGTTTTATTATTGGGGGATTTTTGCATTTCAAAAGTGCACTTAAAGTTTTCACTTTTTCGAATTTCGTTTGGTCCCTGATAAATTTGGTCCGTTTATTGAGACTTGAAATGATATTGGGGATGTATTTAGATTATCGGAACTGGTTTTAGAACCGTTAGGATGTACGGTTAGAAGCTTTTGTAAATGTATGCACTTATTTCTATATTTTGATGTTGTATTACTTTTTTTTTAATATAGAAGGTTAATAAGTTGTAAAGCCACGTTGATTCAAAATAAGTTTATTGGCATGTAGATATGAGACTTCGATATTTATAGAAGCCCAAAAGTTGTGTTTGAAGCTTTTATCTGAGGAACTTTAAGAAGCCAAAACCACTGACTATAGAGAGACTATAGAGTTCATTTGGAAAGTTAATTTAGCTAAAAGTAACTAACAAATAAAATAAATCTTAGAACTACTTAAACAAGAACAAAGTAAACACTAAATCAAAGTATTACATGCATAAAATACAAGAAAAGTGTTAGGTACTCCTATTATAGAGGCGCAAATAGCATGACAAATTTAAGCGTGTACATTAATATTACATAATATAAAAATATAGCATCATTCAATGGTGACAACCGCATGCAATATTCGTTTCTGAGGATCGGAAACGAACGCTTAGACAAATTAACAAACAGGCTAAATATAAATATCTCACTCCAAAAAATCTACAGATAAGATTTATATTGCGTCAATAACACACTAGTACTATAATTCTCAAATATCTTTCATTTACAGACATCGATCAGACTATTATGTAGATAAATTAAAAGGAATTAATTCACTCAAGACATAATAGAACATTTACGTGTATGTATAAAATAAAAAAATGACGTGTCCAACGCTCAAACTTTATTAAAACCGTCCTAAATCTACGGTGACGCGACATTGTGGCAACGAATTGCACTATAAAAACGGAAATTTAATTAATATTGTACTAAAACATAATTTATTAACATAACTGAATGACAGAAGAGATTAAATAACTTTGAGTCCGTGTAATTGATTGACAATAAAAGAGCCATTCGACATAAAGTATTAAATAAAGAAAAGCTGCCCAAACCTGTTGAAACAACCGAACATTCCAGTCATTGATATGGCTGAATACAACATAGGTAATTTGGCGACAGTTAAATATTTTATATGGAAGGCGGACTTTAATTTTCATTGTATGCAGAACATTGTCACAGAGTAATAAACTGTTAGAGAGATTCAGATGGAATCAAAAATATTTATTACTACTATACCCGCTTCGCTTCGGGAAACATGTCTCGTAGTACGCACATTCGGAATTTGTTCGGCGTGATTCTAAACTGACGTATCTTTTTTATATCTCAACCGATTGAAACAAAACAAACACAGCTTACCGCAATATATTAGTGAACCGCACCCAAATGGGTTAAGCCGTTTCGGAGATTAGCGGGTACAAAGCTAAAGACAAACAGACAAAAATTCTAAAAATTATTATTTTGGGATTTTTTGCGTCAATAAAGACCCCCTATAAAAGATTTTCTTATACAATATCTTCTATGTACAGACAGCGACCAGTTATAGATTTATTATTAGTATTAGGTCAGTCAAACTCGGCCAATGGCGTACTTTTCATGTAATAGCTATCTCTTTTTATCTCACACGTTCCGTAATTATATTTCTCAACGATAATGTCACCGGAGCGAACACAAAAGTGCAATTTGCGTTGTATCAACACAACGCATCTATTGTATTAACATCTTATAATAAAACACATTCATTATATCTGAAAGGGCGCACTGCATAGCATTAAGGCCCACATCCCATAATAGAAGACATCCTGTTATCCCACTTCCGTGTACTAATGCAATTTGTGTTGTAATCACGTTAGCTGTAATGACATCAGTGGCCAATCCTTTTAGTGTGGCTTGGTAATGCTTTGAGGGTACAGGTGAGACCTAAATAGGATGCAGCCTAATTAATTACGGGTGTTGCAGGTAACATTATGAATAGAATTTATGCTGTCGACTGGGTTTGATGTGGTTATTCTTGTGGTTAAGTTAAATATGGCTCTGGTGAAGGAGTGAAGGGAGTTGAGAGGAACCTGTACACCTGTGATAATGATCGGGGGGATAAATGCTTAAAAACAAGAGCTTTCCAACTAATATATTTTATTGCATGTTAACATACAGAATTATAAAATTAGTAAGTGTCAAAAACAGAAGAAATAAAGTGGTATTTGCTATAAACTTAAACTTAGGATTGTGGAATGTTCTGAAAGTGAATTCTGTAAACATAGCTATGTACCTATCATAAACGGTAGCTAAAAATGACATGCATAAATGTATTAGTGATACTCATAATATGAATAAATTATTTTGAATTTATGAATATACCTATGTATAACGAAACTACGAGTAACTCATAGCCCCACACTAGCAGCAATTTGACGCGACACTGGCATCCGTAGCAGAAAGAAGGAAAGAAAGAAAGAAAGAAGAAGAAATATTTAAAAAAAATTGTTTAACAACACGTTACCATGTTGTATTTAAGTTAAATTCCCCTCATTACGCAGCATTTTGACGCGAAACACGTCTGAAGGCATTGTTTTGCTTATTAAAATTCATGAGGGTTTTTGAACTGGTTATGTCAGGTTTGCATGCACTGGCGTGACTCCTGGACGGAGATTGCTTCTGGCCAGGGGTTTTACCGTTTTGACATACTTATAATAACATATTATAGATGTTTTTAGAGTTCGTCCGGGGTAGTACCACCGCCACGGTACTTAGTACCATTTCTACCGTGTAATAATTGTTTTAACAGCAATTGTGTTCCGGATAGAAAGGTGTGGAGCCGGCTACACTTTTTAGAGGCGACCATCTCAGTCCTCAAGGGTAGCAACACATCTGTGACCGAATTATAACGAGACTCTTACTACATTTACTAACTGGACTATTACTAACAATAACTAACAGGACTAACATTCACTAACAGTCCCTGTCCCAGTCCTCATACTTACAAACTAACCAACTAATGTTCTAATACCGTCACCTAACCGGACTAACTATCCCAGTCCCCATATGAGTCTTGTTCTAAGTCGGTCACAGTTGTCATGGGCGGCAGCGGAAGGTGGTGCTGCATGCTCGTTTGCTGCCTTAAATTATAAAAAAAATGTTTGAGAAAAGCTACAAGGGTATTTATTAACGCAATAGATCTCAAAACGATTTTATTTGGATTTTTTTTGGCCTATTCGTCTGTGTGTTTGTTCCCACTGATCTCAGACGGCTGAATCGATTTGAATGTGGTTTTTAATGATGTATGTAGTAAGCTTTAAATATTTAGTGTGTGTTGTGTTTCAATTAGTCTATAATTAAAAAAAAATATGTAAGTTCAAATAATCCCGTCTGAACTTATTTTCTATTAAGTACAGGGTTGTCAAAGCGAAGCAACGGCAGTTCTAGTTAATAATAATAACAACAGGAATTTAGGGTTGTGCGCAGGATTTGAATCCGGACCCCTCTCCGTGGGAGACTATCGTTCTGTGACTGTTTTAACTTACGTTTTTCGCATATTTTAATACTTAAGTTCTTTTATTGTAAAAGCTAATCTCGCTTAGTTATAGCGAAACTGCACTCGCCCATATTATATTAAAAATACGATGCAAAACGAACATTCCATATGGTATGCATTGCAATCTTTTATCCCGTCCTCACTATAGGCAACTCCGCTTTGTTTATCAACCATTGTTATTTGCGAGTGTACCGTAAACCGAGCAAGAATTTGTAATGCAGCATTGTATTCCAAAATTATTGCGTTGTGTGAAATTCTTCGCACTGTATATTGTTAGGTATGTAGTCCGTGCTATTGTCAGCGATGTTTAGAACTAGACTCTAGTTGATTGCAATTAGTTGGCTAGTTAATGTCTGCGATTTTTTTCAGACTGCACGATGCAAAGAAAAATAATGTCTGATTTTGATACTAAACATTTTAATTGTATCAGGTACTCACGATCACCGTATTTTATATCGTGACCGTGATTCATCTCTTCATTCAACGGGTCGAAATATCGGTATATATAAAAAAAAACATGAGAAGCGTAGTGTCTTTTTCAGTGTGTACAAGTTTGTTCCTTTGTAGAGTTCTAGAGACTTGATCAATAAAATCAATATGGTGGCAACCAGACGCATGTTGTGAAAAATAAAAATATGATAAAAAACGACCTTACCGTTTTGAATGCGATTTTCAGTGATTTGTTTTAATATTATATGTTTTTTAGTATTTAATATTATGTGCCGCCTTCGTTGTTTTCCCAATGCCCAAAGGTTGACTGGCAGAGAATGCTTTTAGCATTAAGTCCGCCTTTTGTTCATATACTTTGTATGGTACAAAAAAGTCTAAATAAATAAATAAATATATGAAGACAATCCCGCCTCAAATTTTTTCAAGCATAACTACAACACAGGAAAGTTTCCTGAAGCGAAGGGAGGGTTACTTCTAAGTAATACGACTTAATTTAAACATTTTTTTCTCGCAAAGAAAGCTCACATCCTCGGTGGCACCCTCTAAAACATTTTAACTCGAGACAGACAGCGCTGCGTAACGAATTTGACACATGAATCTACAAATCCAAAAGCGCTGTCAACTCTTGTAGTACAGCAGTTAAAAAATTCAAACCGCAAAACCGAACACATTGTTCATTTGTGTTTTATTTCAACATTTTATCGAACAACACTATAATACAAATCGACGTATTAAAACCAAGAAACGAATCCGTCCCGGTCACTCGTACGCGGATACTGTAAGTTAGAGAGCGACACAACATCTTTATAGCCCAGTGGTCCGGGACGCGATCGGTGCAGCCAAAAACATTTATTACACGCCATCAAGTTTTTAAACTCGTGTAACTTGACACCGGGAAACAAACGTACTTGGTCGCACGCATGTCCGAACGCACAGTGGGACAATACATGGTCAACCGAATGTTTTTACGACATTTGACTTCTCGATAAGTGTTTTGATATTTGTTGCTTTTTTAAAGATGGCTTTGTGTGAATTTCGTATTTGGAATGTTATGTTCGTTGGCATGCAATTGGTTGAGTATGTGCCATTTAAATTCTTACTATATTTAAAGGACCAAATATTGTATTGTATTACATTTTGTTCAAACGTTTCTTTTTATGTTACTTGCTATAGTGTACAAAAATCTACTTAATTAGACATAGATTGATAGCATAAAAAATAGAAGCAAAACCTTTTGCTACTAAGCCGATTTCCTGTCGATAAGGATGGAGACCGCAACACAGAATAAGTCTTCTGAAACATTTGATTTAATATATGTGAAGGAAATTTATTATCTACTTATTTTTATTTGACAGGTTAATCACTACGCCGTATTTCTCATAAGCTAGTCAATGTCATAACTTTAACTTCAACTAAACGGCAGCTGATCGTAAACCGTCCGTTTTAAATTCCCAGTGTTCCTCGGCTATTAACACGAGCACTTAATGAGTGGCTGCGATAATACTCCGATATTATTATAATACTCGACTTAAATATAACCTGCGAGTAAAATAAAAATAGCAAGAGTGGAGGCATTAACGCTTCGAGGCGCCGAAGCCCATGTAGCGGCTGTTTCATTGGTATTCAAACTGTATACTTCAAGACACAAGGTTTAAATTTCTGTGTGTGGGCAATCACATCCAGTTTTGACGGACGTAGGTTTGACGGCAATCTATCGATGTGTTTCGCGCGTAAAGTATACGAAGATCAAATAACTTAGATAAAAGGTGACCAATAAAAAGATAATTGCTTTCAGGTTTCTTACTTTAGTCGCATATAAGTAATATTAGTTTTGTTTAGAATCTAAACATCTAAACTTTAGACAACTAATGCTTAACTGTTGATTAAAGTTTAGTGTTTACTGTTTTACGACTAGGTAGTGTTTTGTCTTAGTGGTACTTAAAGGTTTATTCGTGTCATCGTTATTTCATTAGTATAAAGTCGTAGGATAATAAATAAAATTCATTTTCATTTTACATTTTTTCTCTTCTTTCTTTCGAGTATTTATTAGGAGATGTAGGTGAAAATCTCAAGACACTCAAAACACGTTCAGCCATAATAAAATGTAATTTTGAATTAATTACACACTCCAAGCAGCTATAAATAATGAATAATGAATTTAATGTTAAAACAATTAAAATGTTTTTCTACGCTTTTGTTTCATTTCATTCCACAATGATCGTCAGTTACTCCCACGTAAAAAACAACCTCGCAGCTTCATATTAAATACTCGTTTTTGTTTTGTTATTTACTTTATTACTATTATTACTTAATATTACTGTATTATTATTATTATGTAATATTAAATAATTCAAATTAAATTTTATGATGTACGTAGTTATTTATAGATAGGAAATAAATTGTATAAAAATTTATTGTTAAGAATTTGGCAGAATAAAGGCTATTTTATTTTATTTTATATTTACTTTATAAGATGTGTTATTGTCCTTATTATTTGATTAGAAAAAAAAATTATAGTAATGATACAATTTTTCATCTGCAGGTAAGAGAAGTTGCAGTATTATTTGAAGCTAGAGTAAGTGCGGCATGTTTTAAGTACTGTAAGTACCTATTCATATTATATTATTACCCACTGGTATACTATATGTCCGTGAAGCCGGTCTAGCTAACTACCGTCTTCTTGCTGGAATCAGCCGCCAAACGACTCGTCGTGTTCTGTCTGGAGGCTATTTCTCTTTATTTCTTCTCTATCATTTCTTGCCTGACAAATCATTAGTGTTCTCTTTGGTGTTACTTATGTCCATGGGCGATGGTGACCACTTATAATCGGGTGTCTTATTTGTTTCTAAAAGTATTTAATTTGTTGTTTAAGAAAAAAAGGTTCGAACGAATTAAATGAGAAGTCAGCTTTTACTTACAAGCACAAGTTCCGTGTAAAGTAAGTGCTACTCATTGCGGTACCCTGTGGTCATAAAACCGTGAGTAAAAGCTTAATGGTGTAATTACAAGCTTAATTAGCAGCCGAGGACGTTTGTCAGTTTACGACACACGTGACCGTTCTCGTCCGACAGTCACGCTTCGTTTTCTTATGGGGTTCGATTGTGAGGTAAAGGGAAATATTTTTGACCAGAAACCTGCCTTAAGATATGCCTTAGTACTTAGAACCCGTACCGGAAACGATTGCTACTAATTTTACTAAGCGTTTTGTGACCATATTCATTTATTGCAATTGTTACTCATAAGCATTCAAAATATTAATTTTATTATTAGCCACTTAATAGAACTATCACACATTACTTAAAAGGATCTCCTTCTAAGGACACAGTTCCATTTTTGGGGGTAACAAGTATCTCAGATAGTCCTAATGCAAGTACAAATGCGCCAATTGTAATCTCAATCTGTTCAGTACCTTCCGCATCAGATATATAAAAAAATGTTTTGGAATATTCAAGTCTGTTTACATTAAGATTTGGTTTATATTATGTGTATACATTGCAATATTTATCCTGCAGTTTCTTTTGTTGACGTTATCTTATTCCAACTTGATATGTTGGGAGCTGTCAATGTCACAAAGGAGTTTATTTCCGATGGCAGGTATGGTTGAATTGGTTGATTAACTGGTTGTACGGAGTATGTTGAACATTGTACAGCGCATAAAATTCTTGTGTTGGGTTTTAAACGTGTTTCGGTTACAGTTAATAAGTTGTTTCTGTTCGTAGGCAATGCGTTTGTGACGCCCTAAGAATTGTGGTACCTACATATCGTCGATTGAACGGAAAACTGTCATTAGAAAATAGTAAATCATCTTCGTTCATTGTGGAATTTGGTCCAATACCGTCGATTGGTCGTTTTAGATAACAATATCATTTAAAAAAATTGAGAAATGATACTTTTCCATTTAATCGACGAAATGTTGTGGTGACTACGTAGTTATTAGTTGTCACGATTTTTACGTTCCGGCAGTATTCATATTTGCACATATTTAAAGAGTAATACAAATTACTTGTTACGTTAACAGTCATAATAATATATAATAAGTATGTTTAACTCCATAACACATCAAGCTAAGCAAATTCCAGATAGCAAACCTCGCACACTTTTGCGAAAATTATGTAGAACTGTGAAGCACTTAATTTCTCGTACATGTTTTCCTTCGTCATAGCAAGTCAACTGTTAAATCGTCACATATTTTGAATATTAGAAGAACGAACATTCGAACCGGACATATAGGCACTATCATATAACAAAATTGAACACAAATGTAATTTAACCTGTAAGTAACTGCAGTCGAGAGCGTTCTGAAATTTAATAATTCTTTTAAACTGAACATCTCTTACTTCTCTTGGACATTTAATTAACTCGAGTAGCACGGAACTCGCGAGGAGACAATTCCTCGCGTTATGAACATACGTGCGCGTATGTCGACTAGATATGGGTTTTTCTAAGCTTGTTAGAAAGGTTTTCTAGTGGGTAACTAGAGCGAACTGGGTTGTTCGAAGGCTACTTAAATTATTTAGTAGCAGGGTAAATCTGGTCGCCGCAGTTTTCGAATATTTACTTGTTTTTTAACACAGACAGTGACAGTATGTTTAATTTATCTCTGTTAAATTGAGACTACCCGATGAATCTATATTTATCGGGTATTTATGTTTTATTTTACTTAAGAAAACACCTGTGTTACTTAATGTCATCAAACATTCGAAGTATAAGAAAAAAGAATAAAGAAACATTTATGTTTAATATTGCATAAATTGTATAGATATTGCATAAATGGTATATTGCAAAAATTGTATGTAAAAACTAGGGTTTACAGTTGTAAGGAGCGTAAACCGTTACTATTAAGTTTGTATAACCAAGCTAAAAGTTAAAATCAAGTTTTGAAGAAACAACATTTTACTAATTACGTACACGGGGTTTTAGTTGTTTTGATAGCAGTGTAGGAGAGTCAGAATCAATGCCGGTCCACCGCTTCTTCTTCGGCAATGCATTGGTGACGCCTTTGATGATTAAGTCCATGGGCGGCAGCGACCACTTACCATCTAGTGGCTCTTGTATCGACTGTACATAAAAAGTTTACGCTAATATCATTCACACGCAAACACAGTTACTATTACAACAACACCATGTACATACCTATTAGTTTATTACATACATCTTAAGCTTGACTCATAAATTAACCTAAACATTATTCCGCGTTCACAAACGACGTACCGCGTCGAATCGCATATTATAATGGACGCAAAAATTCTTTGCGTCGCGTCGTATTTTTTGCCCGAGCGACGTATGAGTAACGCACTGTGCGGCGATTGGTCACGCCGATAAAGCGCTGCGATTTGCACCGATCGATTTACACACCTCGGTTACACCATGGCTGAATATTAGTAATACTTGGAGGTATGTAATGAAATATTTCATGCTTTCATGCTAAATATTTAAGGTTTTGTTCGAAAAATTGTAAATAAGTCTCGTGATTCAAACTATATGTAATGTGGATTTGATAGTTGATTTAAGTAGAAATTACTGACAAACATTAATCAATTGATGGTAAGAGTAAGTGGTCACCAACGTCCATGAAATATCACGGTTTTTGTTCGATTTTGGTCTTAAAATTTTTCTTTCATACAACTTATCCTAACGGAAATAGTAATAACCCCATATTGTACAATTCAGAAACGTAAAAATGAACTACTTATCAAAATAAGATTCATCGAAGCATGTCCAGTTCAAACAGAGCGGACATCGACTTCCCCAATGTTTCGTAATAATCAAATTTATCCCCAACAATGGACAATTACCGAGTTCCCCAATAGACCCTAACGTGGAACGATAATTTAATTTAAATTCAAACCTCATCCGGAAACGTTAAGTGTTTCAACGGCAATTTTTCATTATAATTACTTGTAAAATATTTATTGGCCATTGTATTGGGTCTCCGAGACCATTCCAGGTTATATTTATTTAGAATTATGTAATTTATGGCCAATGTTTGGAAGGGTTAAATTTTACGTAAATTTGTTACTTGTGGCTATTTAGAGATTTTTATTACTAACGGAACGACGCATTTTGTTGTTACGATTTGTTTGTCGTCGGATGTTGAAAACGTGATTATAGATTGCAACATAAAGTTAAATTTTTAAATTGTTCAATTGAAATAAGACAAATGAAAAAGAACGTAAATATATTACATAAACTATGACATAATAATAAAATGACATAGTAAATATACATATCATTATGAAGTTACAAACAAGTCAACAATATAGGATGACTGCTAGTTGCAAAAAAAACTTGAAAGTTGCTATGCTTTGCACATAAAGCCCTTGGTCCCGGTTGTCAACGACATCAATGTGATGAAATGACGACCCGGACGGCGCAATGGTAACACTGGCCGGATGGCCGGATCGCCGTTCCGAGGGTCCTGGGTTCGATTCCGAGCGAGGCGGAAATTTGAATGATGACTTTAAATTTCCGTTCTTGGTCTGGGTGTGTGTGTTCTTGTCTTGTGTGTTGTCCACGGCACCCACGACACAGGGAATCCTAGCACAGAGAAACGGAATTTCTCCTCTGTGATCCTGGTGTGGGGCCATGAGTGTGTAGCGTTATCAAAAATAAAACTTCTGACACTTTGCCACTTACCATTCTACCAATCTGCCCTGAATCAGCGCGGCGGAGCACCCTCTAGACCTCTTCAGTAATGAGGTGAACATTGCCATGTACTGGACCATTAATAATGCATTGAATTTTTGCTACAAGCGGACACCTATCGAATATCGACCTCGGTCTATCACTAAAGACTTCACTTTTTACTTAACTACTAAATCAGGGACATTATAAAACGCATAAAACTATTGAAGACTTCATAAAACTAATAAATGTGCTCATCGTTACACGACCTAATTTCTCTCACTAAATGGGAGGTGTGAACAGTTTTATTATTCATAGTATTATTTCAGAGCAAGCTAATTCAGTATTGGGTGTCGTGTTCGTGTCGTCGGGATTAAAAAGGTACGGGGAACGATTTGACAAAGTAGGCCTTTATGGGATTTCGCATTGTAGTGTAAAACAATGTTATAAAATTTATTGTACTTTGGAATTTATTGAGAAATTACGTGGTGAATATAACAAAGCTGGTAAGGTAAGGGTCCTCAAACAAGTTGTAATTAAAACTTTAAATTTATAAAAAACACCTTAATTTTTGTATGCGTGTTGTTGTTCATAAAAATAGCTGCCTTCCATGTTGACGGCAGGTAAGTGGTAATTATCGTAGATTATCTGTGACATATGTAAGTTGAATACAGGCGGACATAAGTTTTATAAGATACAATACAATCAAACATGAACTTTTGCGTGTTGCTGTTTTAATTAATGAGCAGTTTCATTAAGTGGTAGCGGTAACTTCCATCGTTGCCAACGTGTTGGTGATGACTTCGTTGTTTCGATTTTCCATTGTTGTTATCCACTTACACTAATATTACCTATGTCTTCTCCGTCTGTAGAAAAAAAAGCGAATAAATACAAAAATACACGACAACATAAACGATACTCATTCTAAATTTAAAATCATACCACCATTCCAAATTCGAAACTATCCAGACACACGAATAATAAGAGTATTTGAATATTGTTGTTCTTCCAGTCTAGTGAATGGAGAAATATTTGTATGGGCAATAAATATTACGTGTATAATTTTAATACTTGCGAAACAAAATGTTTTTCACTATCCGACTTATTTCGCTGTACAATTAATCAGAAAGCCTTGTTTGGTTCGCGTTTAACAAATTGTTGCAGTCCCCATGATCAGACACAATTTGATTCAGAAATTAAAATTTTGTGCTGTATTGAATAAACAAATAAAATGGGGAAGCCGTTATATGATACTTTTATTTAATGTGCTGTTATTATTTTTTATTTTAAAATTTTATTCGTGTGCTCTCCGACTTTATTTACTTTATTAACTAGCCGTTGCCCGCGGCTTGGCCCGCGTGGACTGGATGTACTTTTAACAGGATGTACTTTTAACAGGAATTTAAACATACTTTCATTCCTTTGTTTTACCTGATTTGATTTACCTACGTTGAAACAGGTGTTTCATAATTTCTAACCATAATCCAAAAGACCAATTTTCACATTGCTTTACAATCGGTGAAATTTCTAACAAACTTTCAAACCCTATTTACCTCTTCAGGGGAGGAATATGACATGACGACACAGAAATTATTTTTGCTGTCGAGACCAAAGCTTTTGACCTGTCTTTATTGTGTGAGTTTGAACCCCGGACCCCGCGCTACATCGGGTCTGACGTCACTGCCGACTACCGTGTAGTTTTAATCATGTCCACGAAACTACATGTTCATAGCGAAGGTGTTTTATCTTTTTATTTCCCCGGTTAATCACCGGGCCGTGGCGGACCGTGTTTTACAAATTACTTTAGTTCCCCGTGTACCGATCGGTGCCAATTCTCGCCGACACCGCCCGTTTCATTCACTGAGCTCATTTCTATTTAAGGAACGAACTCGTACCACGTGACCATTTTTTTGCAATTTTTTACCCTCTCTCCCCCACTCGGTGACCACCCGTAGTATTTGCCAAGACCCCCCTCTCACTCGAACCTTGTTTTGCAAACAGAAAGTTATAGAAATATTGTACCACTAGAAACTTTTGTTGACACGCTTGGCAACTTCTCTGTTCTGGTAAAGTCCGAGATTTCTCTGGAGACGTGACTTTGACGTTGACCTACCCCACGCGCCTGTGACCAAGCGTGGTATTCTTGAAAATCCCCTCCCTTCCCTGGACGGATCACGTAGTATGGAATTATGGATACGTTCCCTTACGTACAAATGAAAGGTTTTGGCAATTTTTTTTCATTACTTATTACTGGCTTGGGAATTGAGGGACTGTTTTCGTTTTTGGCCGCAACGCATCGGCGATGCTGGTGTGCAAGGCCGATGGTGACCATACACCATCACATGGCTTTAAAAATACTTATTTTTACGGATCGTATTCCTATGCCTACCTATATGCACAGACAATCTGACCTGGAGCAGCGTGGTGGAGTATGTTCTAGGCCTCCTAGGCGGGCACAAACGCACAGCCAAACAGACAAATTCTAATAATCATTATTTTAACAATGTGTTGGTTTCTATTGCGGTAAATTATACCCCCGAAGTACTGACATCGATCGAACTTTTTTCATATACCTACCATCAAGAACGTTACATTCACACAACGTTCAGTGTGTCACTGTTACATTTCCCTAGTCGTGTGTATCCACGCCCTTACCCCGTGTAGATCTAAAAATAAGCCCCATTCACACGCTCGCCAGTCCTGATAATCAGATCATCCCCTGAATTAGACCGGTCTGGCTAGCAGCTAATTGCGTTACGTGTGGGCATGACTAATGGACACGTTGTTGTCACTCAAACGTAAACATACGTTTTGAATGCTTCGGTTACAACAAGAAGACATTTGCTATTTATATTTATTTAGATACTAGTAGAAACCGACCTCGCTTCGCTTCGGGAAACCTATGCCTTAAAAGTCGCAACACAAACACGAACCACTAATACCCATTACATCACGACTCTACCCGAGAACAAACATCTATCTAGGACATGAATATCTGCTTCGGTCGAGAATCGAACCCGGAATTCGCTATCGACTAGACTACGGGGTCGACGACTTATTTACCTGTTTTTTGTGAACCGATTGAAATTGTATTTCAGTGTGTTCTAATTTTGAAACGTGATTAAAACACATATCATAAGCATCATAAAAACAATTGAGTACATAAAACAAATGTTAACATAAAATTGCGTAACAATAACAAACACTAATAAAGTAAACATCGTAACAAAAAATCGCGAGGCGTAAACAAATCGAGAATCGGAGCGTCCAACGCAAGTAGCGCATACCGGTCAGCGCGACGAGCCGTGCGGAATCATTCACCCGGTCACTTCCACTCGTTCACTCATTCACTTTGATCCCGGTTGCACGCATTTCCACCCGATGGACATTGTTTTAAGCATTATGAAACTCAGCTAATAGAGAATGTTCTTTTTGTGTAACGCCTTTTTTGTTTAATGGTTATTAGAGCGTGTTTTGTTAACACGGGAATAATTTTAGGAGAGTTTTTAAAGTTAAGAATAGTTAATTAGGTTTTTAAAGCGTAATAAGGTAATTTTGATGTTATTATTATATCATGGTATGGCGCATACATATAATGTGAATGTTATTATGATTATGTCAAAAACTGCTAAACGCATTTTTACTCGTATGTGATTTAAAGATTAGTTTTAAATTAATTTAATTCATTGCATAATATATTTTATGAAATTGTTATACGTGTCCATGAACAAATTAAATAAATAAACCGGGTCTCTCCTTTCCGTTTTTGGCGGCAACGCATCGGTGATGCATTTAGCGGCCTGTAGCGAAGTCCACGGGCGATGTCGGCTCGTCTGTTCGTTTGTTGCCTATTTACACATCGATTCCTAATTACCAACTTATGTCATCACGGAAATCTGAATCGATTCAACATAATAACATCGCAATAATTACCAACTAATGTAACATCACATAAATGCGTTTAATATTAGAACACGCATCGGACATCGTAAATCGTGTGCAACGACACAATTCCTAAAGCTGCCAGTACTGCCACCATAAACAAGCTAATATGACTCAATCCGCGGCCCACAATATGGCGTGCCGATTACGGTTACCATCTCATTTGAAAAGGCTGGACATTTACATAAATTATGTAAAAATTAGGACAATAAAAAAAAAATGGAAATTTTTGTTACAAAATAAAATTTTCAATTTTTCGTTTTACATTAAGTATGTTTAAATTAGTTGATTGGTTATATTCTTTTTTAGTTAAGCACAAAGATAAAATACTTATTACATAATTATTGTGTTTTTAATCAGTTTTTTATAATATTTTACAAATAAAAACCGGATAAATTAGAGAGCTTATTAATTGCTTATTTAATTTTTGCGTTATTCTTCAGCTTATTTTTATGGTAACTTACAAAAAAAAAATACAAATTCGAAGGCTGAAGCCCCGGAAAGAAGCCCAAAAGTCCATACCTGGTCTACGTAAATGTCCGAACAAATCTTTACATCTGGTAGCCCTAGTACGAGCCAATCGCTTTTATAGCCCCAATGAATTTCATGTCACAATTATAGGCCGCCATTATTCCTCATAAATGCACAGTTTAAATGTCAGCGCACTCGAAATTAGCAGAATGCAGTATCTTAGAGCGCCATCTTGTTAATAAATGGGCCGACCTTTTGATTGTGGAAGCGTTTGTTGCTTGGGAATTTGTTCTAAAAGCTGTTGAATACTACATTAATGCATTTTATTGGTACGTCCGCAAATCCGCACATGGCCAGCGTGGTGGGCTATGTCCTGTACCAGTGCCTAGCAGTGGCACAGTTATGGGTTGCGATGATGATAAATTCAAAAACAAAACAACCTTACACACTAATAACTCATCAGTGTGTGTGTGTGCCAGAGAGAGAGAGAGAGAGAGAGGAAGGGGGGGGGTGGTGATGGATGGACAATGAACAATAATTTATCTATGTAATCAAAGCCCCGTGAACTCTCAACCCGGTACCGCGATATAAATTAGTGGTTTATTTATTTAATCGCTTCAATAATATAACTTCAATCTTGAATATAATTTGATCGGTCAGAATACTCAGAATACCTTTAGCATGTTAACATGTACATACGTTCCATAAACCTGACATAAACGGACATTATCGTGTATAAAGATCTCTAGTATGCTAATCAATGAGAATCATAGTTTTATTGCGATGTTACAATGTTATAAATATTCATTTACAAGTATTTGGCTGTTTTAGCTACGTTATGATCATTGGATGGGTAAATGAAGAAATTCGATGATTTAAAATGATAGTAAGCCTTCACGTTGTTTTCCACGGAAGCTAGTGTTGGATATTTTTTATAAACGTTTAACAAGAATAATTTAGAGAAATAATTATTAGAGTATAGAATAGATCCCATAACAAGATCGAGTTTTGTTTTTCTGTGCATTTGTTTCCGCTAATCTAAATAACGGCTACATTTAAATATTCTAATATTAAAAAAATATCTCAAATAACCCCATCACATTGACATAAATAAATAGCCTTATTCATTTAACAATCCATCACAAATCTCGATCACATTCAGAAAAAACCCAGTAAAAATAACGGGTAAATAACGGGTTAAGTCACGTACTAACCCTTTTAGTAGGTAAGTAACCCTGTGGATGTGAGAGTGAATGAACGAGTGATTTATTTGTCGATCCGGTCGCGACCAATCGACAGTAACAAAGCTTTGACGTAGTCGGCTTGCAATTCAAATAGGGAATGCGCTGTGATACGGAATTAGGAGTTACTAGCTTGTTAATGAAATTAGTTAATAGTTTTCAATGTACGTTTTGTCTGTTTCCAATAAATTATCGATGAAAAAACGGTGATGAAATCTTTGATTAATAAACTATCGACGGTGATGGATTCTTAATGAGATGACAACAAGTAAGATGAACCGTATAAATAGACTAATGTGTTAGTGTCAAATGTCACCTGTCAAAAGTTTCTCCGCGCCACCGCTGTTCAGCTATGACCACGATCCATGCAACTGGGTCGAAATATCGTGAGTAGCCATTCACCAGTCAGACCCAGTTGCATGGATCTTAATAGAATGTTTACCATCCGCGATGAGTTAAGTTTAAAATCATACATGACGACAAGTCGTTTAGTGGTTGACTCCAGCAAGAGGGTGGTAGCCAGCCACCGGGCTACACCTATCATCAAGCCTAGAAGCATATACCACGTTAGATGTGGTCGTATTAGAAATCATTTCGCATAATTAAGGTAATTAGGTCAAACCAAAAGAATTTCGACAATAAAATATATAAAATTCACAATGTTATAATCACAACCTTAAGCTGTCCCATAATTACAATTGAAATGAAAAAATTTCATTCATTTTGACCAAAGTTCAATAACTCAAGTAGGGTGTACAAAAAAGGTAAATACGAAAGCATTGTGTCTCAATAGGCTTTACTCTTGAAACGAACGCACAAAGAAATCTTTTTCTCTACCATGTTAAGAAGACGGCTGGTTTTTCTGCTTGTAGCGTCAGCAGAGCTATTTTTTGTTACTTCGAATTACGTGAAGAAATTCATTACAATTTTATTTTTCTATGCTACTATGAATAATACTTTAAGAGAGGTAGAGGTTTCTATATATTTTTAAATAACTATTAAAAACTTATTCTTATATCTTACAATAATCCTTGTTATAAGTTTAATTAATTTATACTTTTGTGTTGGTTTTACAGGTACGTCATTCATCAAGTAACTGAAGTAATTTGGTAAGCTAATTAAAATTACATTATTGATTTATCAGAATACTTCGGAGAAGAAGTGTATCCAGTCTTCGCAACGTAACGAAGTGAAGTAGCTATTAATTTATTTATAACTGTTTGTATAAAAAAATACAAAATCATTAATGTCACCCATAAAAATCAATAAACTAATCAAAGAATATATGGAATGAGCTTGTACTTTTTTTGCTGGCGGTACGCACGTCATTCGTCGCACCAAAGGGCCGGGGACGAGCGAACAAAGGTAGCAGAAACCAATTTGTTACGTGATAATATGCCCCCCCACCCCCGTCATACCTCCCCCTTCCGCCAATACTAAATGAGACTTATTCAACTTCATCGCTCTTATAGCGTTTGTAAAAAGATATTTTACAAGATGTCTCATTGTTTTTGTATCCGTTATATTAAATTTCGTGGACGTTTTGCCGTCGTTCTGTTTAATAGGTTCGGATATTTCGTCAACAATGTTCATTGCTATGCGGTGTTTAATATTTCTAAATTACCACACAATCCTGATAAAAATATTTAAGGTATTAAAGGCATTTTTGCTTATTAATAGCAAACCGAAAAACCGACAAAAAAATTTTAAATTATTGTTTTGAAATTGATGCGTTTATAAATAGCCCAGATGATACAAAAAAATACGGTGTTCATAAATTGAAAGAACCGCGGTTACGTCAAATGTGTACCTATGTACCTATGTTATATGATGCCCTAAATGGCACTATTTTACGGGTCCAACGCCAATTAGTAAGGTTCCTTACAGTTTTCTTCGGGTTCAGCCCATATCAAAGGTAGTGTCGATGTCGGAGAAAAGAACAATTTGCTCACCATGCATTTTTACCAAGACGACAAAATTGGCCCTCAATCCCAAATCATTCCATGTAGCTAACCATTCTTCCAAGCTTGTCTAAATATTCGTTTTTCTACCAAAGGCATGTTTTAAAGCGCAGGATAAACTAAAAAACTATTCCAGAATGTTCAGCAATACCAACATTATTCTAACACCTCGCTCGTTAACTTAAGTCTCGGCAAAAGCTTGGAGTTTCCCTCGAATCGTGTTCGCAAGTGCACAATATCGAGGTGATTAAACCAATTAAAGGCTCACCTCTGACCCAGCTATCCAGTTGTTGTGTTCTATGTAGATTTGGACCACAACTAATGCCCTTATTTAAGGCACATCTATCAGGTCTCAAATGTAGTGTGATCTGTGATCGTTTTTAAAGGAATCAAGTAACTATATCTCTACATTTAACCAGTTTTCTTGTTATTTTTCATTACCTCGTTATTCATGGTTTTAGATTTAGAAATAATTTTCCGAAGTCCTCTAGGGACTCCACTGTACCTACATTAGTGATTTTACCGTACGTATCTAATTTAAAACGGCTAATCAAAATTCAACTTCTTGCAAGACATGAATAAACCGACTTCCTACAATCGATATTGCAAAATAAGCTCTACCATCTCTAAAATTAAGTTCTAAGCCGTTGAATCAATGTATGACATTCTAAATTCCAATAAAGCAGTGGAAAACCCCATCTTACAGTCGATATTGCGTCCCGGCATTCTATTCAACCAATATTTGTCAAAGGCCAGATCACTCTTAGAACGAAAGATATCTTGTACAAAGATATATTGGGTACTAGCGACCCGCCCTCGCTTCGCTTCGGGAAACTTATTATCAAGTGCTTAAATATAAAGTTTCATGGTTCTTTAAGAGATGGCGCTAGGCGTTCTTATTCTTTAAGTTAGGAAGGTTCACCCCTAGATGGCGCTTAAAACCCGAAGAAATCCCATACAAACTTTCAACCTCTATTTCAACCTCTTCATCCCTTTTTGTCGCAATAAAAGGTAGCCTATGTCCTTTCTCAGGGTCTAAAGATTGTCTGTGTCAAATTTCATCAAAATCGGTTGAGAGGTTTAAGCGGGAAAGCGACACAGACAGACAGACAGACAGACAGACAGACAGAGTTACTTTCGCATTTATAATATTAGTAGGGATAAAGATATCGAGCTTCAAAGGTATCTGCGATGGCTTTATAAGGAAGGGAATCACAAATTCTGTTCTAGTGCCCTCATTTATCTAGTCTTTTGAGGGTTTGCATCTTTGAGTGTGCTTGATTGTATATTGTTTTGGTCGTATATTAGCGGCCTAGGTTACTGACCCCAATCCTATGACAGACCAGTGCTTTGACCGGCAAAGCTTCGGTGATGCATTTTGCCGTTCGAAGAGTTCTGCTTTCGATTCGTAGCGAGGCGGTGATGAGTTTAAATTTTTGTGCTCGGTTTGGATGTGTAGTGTTGTCTTCGTGTGTTGGCCATAGTATCCACGTCATATGGAATCTGCTACTGGGCACGGGTCTGCTCTCACAGTGTGAGGGGCACAGGCCATAGTCCACCACGCTGGCCAAGTACGGATTGGCGGACTTCACACACCTTTGAGAACATTATAGAAAACTCTCAGGTGTGCAGGTTTCCTCACGATGTTTTCCTTCACCGAAGCAAGTATATAATTAATAGGCACAATTTTTTTGAAAATAAGAGGTGCGTGCGGGGTTTGAACCTTGACCCTCCGGTTCGGCTAATTAATTTATTTTATTTCAAAACGTGCGATTTATGGATTACTAGGGGATACAAATAATTTCGCGTATGTGATAGAAGTTACAACTAAACTTAGTATTCAAGAGTTCACCGTCCGCTAGGTATTGTTTTAATAACTCAACTTCTGACAAATCGTAATTACAATGTCAGACATTCACCAAGGAGTAATTGTCCTGGGGAATTAAGTCATTAATGAGTTTCTTAAACAAACCTTTACTCTAAGGACTTTCAGGTGACTTCTAAGAGACTGATACCTCTGGAGTAAATTGCAGAAGCCGTTACTAAGTGCTAAAGTATTATGTGCGCAATCATCTTAAATGATTGCATGGATTTTTGCATTACACCAATGCAAATGACTGACAATAGCACTAGCCACTCGAAGGTAAGTGGTCACCATCGCTTATGGAAGACGAAATGAAAGTACTGGCTCTTAAGCTACCACTCAGAACACGACAGTCGTTTGACGACAGCAAGAGGGTGGTAGCTAACCAGCCGGGCTGAAGCCCTCAAAGGTGTAAAAAGAGTTCTCCTTCAGGGCCAACGTTGCATTGGCGACTCCCCTGGTGTTGCCCGTATCCATAGGCGACGATGACCACTTACCATCAGGTGGCTCGTCTGCTTTTACGTTAGCCCTTCAGGCTATTAAAAAAAAACAGGAATGTTACACCTACCCAGGTGAAGGTACAGATATGTTACACGCATGCGTACAGATCAAGTTTATAATAATAAAATGCGTAAAACACAGATAACGTTACATAATATCACCGTATACAAGAAAATATAATGAAAAGATATAAGATAAAACACAAAAGTGGCCTAATGGAAAAACTTAATAAAAGCCTTCTTTATGCGTTATTCATTCCAACATTTCACACCGAACTTTCCCAGTAGATTAGAGACAATCAAATACCAATACCTTCTTCTGATTAGGTCATTAGCCGCTGCTCTGATTGTGAGAGTGTAGCGAGTAAATATGCTATGATATGCACACTCATACACAATAGCTTTACAACAGGATTCACTGTGCCGTATTTGCAAGAAAAAAAACACACAAACCGAGTACTTAAATTTAAAGTCATCAAATATCCCCCAATCCGCACTTGGCCAGCGTGGTGGACTATGGCCTGTACCCCTCACATTGCGAGAGGAGAAACGTGCCTAGCAGTGGGACAATCATGACGATGACGATTCAACTATTCAGCCACGTTGGAAAATGAACCCAGGCCTACTTGTAATTGCCCCATACGAGGCGTCACACGTATTAGAGAGACGTTTTCTTGAAACGTACTTGTTAAAGTACAAAACCGTAGTTATAGCAAATATTATCTTGAATTATTAAAAATAAAAATAAAAATAGCATAGCAAAGTTGCTTCAATCTTTCTTAAATGAAAATATCTATGTCAAAATGTCCGAGAAAGTAGAACGTACTTAAAAGAACACAACTGAATTATGTATACACAATTATTCAATGTACAAACAATTTATTAATACATTCCTTTCTTCTATCGAAATATTCGTACTGAATATTTCGTTTTCGTTCACTTTTTAATCGCTACTCGTTGTTCGCCTTAGGATACATTCGAGCCAACATTTGCTTATCAAAATGAAAGCAAGCTTAAAATTAGAAATGTTTGAAAGTCGAAACAAACAAAAACATTTAAATTTCGTAACGCCCATCATCGATCGCTGAAGGCGTAATAGCCAAGCACGAGTAGGTGTAGAGAAGCGGATTAGCTATGAAAATAATAAATGACACATTTATTTCATAAAGCTTTCAAATTAATTGTTTGGTGCTTTCTAGAGAAAGATAAAGATCATTTATGTGAAGTCATTAATAAGAAGTAAGAAATTAGAATTAGTTTGGTTTGAACGTTCATCTTTCGTAAGAGTGTCTGGGTTCGAATCCACGCATTTTTATTCACTTACTTCACTGTAAGAAAACATGAAACCCGTGTATCTGAGATAGTGGGTCTTCATAGTGTTCTCAAAGATATGTATACGTTATACGCACCATTCCATACGCACGTATGGAAAACCCTTTAATCAGTATTTGACCAGCGTGCTCATAATGTGAGAGGAGACTGGGCCCAGCAGTGGGATGGTACCGGGCAGCGATATTATTACCGTTAGAAATATAAATATAATTCACCAGCTCAAACTACTAGTTGAAGTGAGGGTTACACTGACCTGGAATATACAATTGGAACGGTATTTTATCAGCGCGAAATTCGAAAATGTTTTAACGTCAAAAGCCAATATACTGGAGTTTTTCCCAAGTGTCTAATTCATTTGCTGGTGAATTCTGTTGATTGCATTTCTATTCGATGCCAGATATTAAATCCACCTGAATCTGATTCAGGGAAATCTGAAATTATGGATTTATATTCTATTTGGATGTTTGTTGCTGGTTTACGCAAAAACTGCTCAACGGATTTGGGCAATGGACTTGTGTGACATGGCGTATTTCCTCTTCCTTGTTGGGCGACAACTCATTGGTGATGCCTTTGGCGTTACTATGTCGGGCGACGTTGGCCACACCACCAGGTGGCTGGTCTGCTCTTCATCTTCTTTCATGCTCGAATGACACAACACCCACGACCCAACAAACACTTTATCACTTAAATGACTAGAATCGAACCCGGGATCACTCGCTATCAGACAGGATTACTAACTCGCTACAAGGTTTCGTCTGTGGTTAGCTACAGATGTTATTTTCTTCTGAGATTAAGCGTCTCGCACAAGGGAGTTGTTGTGCTCAATCCCATTCATTGAAATGCTTGCATCTCGGCTTGAATCGACTTGGTTGAACGGGCTTCTATGGTAATGTTTCAATACAGGATCTGTGGAATTAAACTTCTTATCCGCCCGGAAAATTTACGATAAGCCTTAACGGTTCATGAAATAAAATGAATTTTTCAAACAAACAAATCCATGCGGTGAGTGGTCTAGAAGCAGCAGCTTGAAACCCCCAAGGATATACTTTTTTCAAGTTTTTCGGTGTTCCTGTTCGGTTATAATGTGGATGTGTTTAAGACAAGAGTGAATAGGTTTCTTCTAAGTTAGCGCTTTACCATCTAAGGGTTATGTTACTGTGATGTTTGCTTATGTTATTTTACAATTAAATACATACATATAAATACCCTCATATTCAAATTATTTTGAACTAGTTGTCCCAGCGTACTTCGTACCGCATTATGATTAAAAAATGTTTTGGTGATATATCGACAGCAACGCCACCTATCGGGTCCAATTGTGAATCTAAACTATTCCCAGATCCCCTTGAACACACACAAAAAATTTCATCCAAATCGGTCCAGTCGTTAAAAAATGTTTTGGTGATATATCGACAGCAACGCCACCTACCGGGTCCAATTGTGAATCTAAACCATTCTCGGATCCACCTGAAGACACACAAAAAATTTCAACCAAATCGGTCAAGCCGTTTAGGAGGAGTTCAGTGACATACACACTCACACTCGAATTATATATAAGATTTATCCAACTAACTAACTACCTTTTAGCGCGTAAATTTGCATTCCTTCTTGTTGCGTCCAAAATTTCTTCTTTTTATTCTTCTAAACATTTCTTGACATTATGCTGGACTGTTTTTAGCGTCAATGAATTGTAATATATCGCTCGTATGCGGTCAAGTTCGATTTGCAACTTATTAAATTCAGTAGGAGTTGAGTGCCTTCCGCGCCGTAATGACGTCTGTCTGCCTGTCCCCTTACGGCCTAAACTTGTTACAGTTAGGCGTATTCTGCACTAGACGCTTTTAACGCTCAGAAATTTAGTTGTACAAGTGCTTTTAATATCTTATCCATGCCAGGAGATGAGGGTTTTCAGTCAGCCGTTAACGACTCGTGTTCCAGCTGGGGGCATGAGATTATTTTTTCGTTTTCAGTTATAGATGTTGGAGATTTTGGCCTCTTAACATCTGGTTTGCCCATTTTCACTAGGCATTGGATGATGGATTGCCCAATAACCCATCGCATGACATTAGATTAAAACCTTACTCAAAGGCAGGTCACTAATAAATTAGGTAGAATAAAAAAATACAACAATAATAACAACAAAATCTTCTTTATTGTACACCAAAATGTTGTACACCAAATTGACGTCAGCCAGTTACAATCTGCGTAGCGTTTCAACAGTCTCACGTGTAAACATTATTCGCTCGACAACCATATTTCACATCGATGCTCCTATTATGGGAAATGTATGAGCTTCGGAATATCACGCCTGAGATCAATAACTCTAAGACACGTTCGTTATATTATTTATTTTATTATTTATCGTGCTTGATGCTTCGACATTTTTAACCTGTTATACTTATTGTGACTGTTTTTCATGTCTGAAGAAACTTGGGCGATTTTTTGCAGTCGATTAGAAAAGAACCCCTTTCTTATCGATATATTTCCTTTTTTATATTAACGAGAAGACGAGCCTCCTGATGGTAAGTGGTCACCGCCGCCCATGGATCTCTGTAACCCCAAAGGCAGCCATGCTTAGTCAGCGAAGAAAGAAAAGGAAATATAAAAACGCCAATACTAGGATAAAATTTCCTTTTGTCGTGAAATGTATTTTTAGAAACATTTTGACTAATACGAAATTCGTTGAAAATACGATGGAAGCTTGAATTTGATAATAATAAAGTATATTTGACATAGACTTATCGCTTACGGGGAACTTTTAAGTACCAACTTTGTCAAATTCCTAACGCTGTTTTGTTGGGTTCCGTACCCAAAAGGTAACAAACGGATCCCTATTAACGTGCTACCGCTGTCTGTCTGTCTGTCACAGGCCTCTATCTCTGGAACGGAAATAATATACCTACAATTTTCACAGTATGCGTGGTCGCTACCACAAAAAATAATAAAAAAGTAAAATTAAAAAATAGGATTTTTCTACGTTCTTTCTTGTTAAACTGTTGACTAAAACTCAGTGGTACGGAACCCTATGTGTGCGAATTCGACTCGCATTTGGCTTTTTTTTTTGAAGCTGTTTGCTTGTAGATTATAGCATAGTCTACCAGACGTTGCGATATTACTTCGCCGGTAAAGAAGGTAAAAAAATATTCAATTAGGTACTTGAAATTCAGAGTAAAATATAACTGAAATGGAAGACGGACGTTTAAATAATTAACGAACCTATTACGAAATAATTGTTCGATACGAAACATCAAGAAATATCGGAATATTTTATTTCTTAATCATTACTGCGAAATCCTTTAGTAAACGTTCACGTTAATAAATTTATTATTCTAAAGGTATCTATTATGTGATTTCCTGTTACTTTAAATAATGAAAGGTTCAAAATATTCGATGAATATAGGAGCTGGATTAAATCTTTGTTTGTCCTATTTTTTATACCTAGAAAATATGAATTCTGTATCTCTCTCTCTCTCTCTCTCTCTCTCTCTCTCTCTCTCTTATATCCCCAATAGGAAATAAAGTTACGTTAAAAATGGTGATGATAATAATACCAAATTAAATTACTTTAACGACATACTCGTAGGCAAAATAAATCCTGAAGTACTTGTAAACTTTGAAGAGATCTCAATGATAATAAAAATGAACACGTAATAATTTTGACCATCCATACTAATAAGTATTATAAACACGTAGATAACTCTGTCTGTCTGCACTATTTTCACGCTCAATCCGCTGAACCGATTAAGATGAAATTTGGTATGGTTATAGTTTGAGATCTTGGGAAGGACATGGGATAGTTTTTAACCCGGAAAAACGTTCCCCTGAGTTTTAGCGGAAATTATTCGTTTTCCGAAAAACCGGCGGTGAAACCTTGGGCAAACACTAGTTTCTTATAGAAATTTCTAAACGCATACATTGACTTTACTTCACGGCGCAAGTAGCTGTACCTACTCCCAATTACTAAGCAGTTGAAATGAAATATGCATGGACCATATTAACACATTTAGAAGGAATTTGCATGTCCGTAACTAAATGTCAGTCGTGGCCACTTTATGACACTAGCGCCCTCTGTGTTAATGAAAATGAAACTGGGAACGAGTTTATTCCCCACACTCGTGGACCCATTAGCGAACGTGACCATACGTGCTGGCTGGAACAGGACATAAGTACAAAATGGGTTTGGCGTATATGTAGATACTATGAGACTCTTCCTAACTTGAAACTATGGTTACGTTAAATTCAATGTAATCTTATGTAAAATGTAAATTTGCACACCTTCTAACATGCCATAAACACGATAAAAGTTCTAAACACAAAAACCGAAACTTGGAAACATAGAATTTTGAGTACCTACTGTTGTATCAAACATACGAGTACATACATTTGTGATTTTAAACTTTTTATCATCATACTAAACATTGTAATTGTAAGGGTATTCACGATAATTGTATTTTATACTATACAGATACAACGATCGTGAGTACACGTTACAATTAAAAAGCTTAACACCTAAGCGCCGTCGTTTAACAAGTCGGACAAGCGTATATCCCGTCTCGCCAGAACAAATGGCGACACTACTAACCGCAATGTACTGAGCAGTGGGGAATCGTGGAAAAACAAACAGAGCTCTGAGCAAACAGGGTGCCCTTTCGTGCGGCGCTTGTGTTTGTTACCTTTGTTTGTATGGGAACAAGGGGTTCGGGCTTATTGGATGAACATTTTTGAACCATTCTAATTTGGTTTGGATGACACCGGGGTAACGTGTGCCGATGCGTCTATTGAACACACCATTTATTCGGGCGTTTGATACATTAATGGAACTTACTTGTTTTGGCAAAACAGTTTTGCTTCTACCACTTTTTTGGAAATGCTTTGATTGAGGAAAAGAAACGGCTTAAAGAAGCTAAGTTTCGAAGAATAGAAGAGAAACATTCTATTATCACTCAAGGGGGAGAATTAATATTAAACGACTTAAAATATTGATAACTAGCTGTGCCCGCGACTTCGTCCGCGTGAAAGTTCCGTCAAAATCGGTCCAGCCGTTCCAGAGATAGATTAGATTGAATTTCAGGGTGTAATTTTTTACACTAGTCATAAAGCAAAGTTACGAGAAGATTTTCATCACAAGCCATTAGATTCTTATAGATAGAAAAAATAAGTAGAGCCGAAAGATAAAATATTAACCAAGTACAACCCAGCCCTCAAGTTGTTGACTAGTCGTCGTCTCAACGAATCACACACTAATCACTGTTTCCTCACCTCGACGACTGTAAATCCTCACATTATCACCCGCGACCCCACATACCCGAAACAGACTATATTTATTACCGCCGTCGAGACAGTCACGTGCCACACACGTGTTTTTTTATTAGCTACTCGCATTTCTGCACCCCTGGTACCCAAAACATCTCATCTCACACACACTCCAAAGAATACGAGCACTTCAATAAAAACAATAAGAACCAAAATTGCACGACACCTCAATACCCCTGAACGGGCCACACGTATACAAACGCATGAAGTTTCGCGTGAAACTTTTCACACAAAAGTGACCCTAGGGAGGAATCCAGGCTAGGTAATTTAGTTGTCGACGCGTAGCCAATAAATTATTGGAGATAACTTCGAGTCGGGGACCGTTTTAATTATACGTTTCTTGAGTTATCCCTTCGATATTATTTGGGACTGCGTAACGCGTCAGACCAATAAGATCAGAGTGTAATTACAGGAAATACACAGAGCATATGTGGGAGTGTAAGGTAAAATAAGGGGTAAGCTTTTTCCAAAAATTGTAATAAAAACAAAGAACTAAGCTCAATTTCCCAAATTTATCAGAAATGTATGAAATTGTGTTGTTGGCAATTTGACTACATGACGGTAAGTGGCTAAATAACCGAAGCGTTACCGGACAAAAGGAAGTTGGCGACTCCCATTATTATTACAACGGAAAATATAAAAAAAATCGTACATACCTTAACCTTACATAAATTCATTTAATTTAATTCTATAAAATTAACATTCTAATGCTCTTTACCCACGAATATACGAACAAAGAAAAACAATTTTAAAGTCGATTTTCGACTCGAGCAAATTTGCGCGCACTATCCAATTTCTTCCACGATAAAATTTATACAGCCTAAATAAAGACGAGCGTAGGTAAATGCAGTCGTTTCCAGAAAGTATTCTAGAATGAAAATCGCAGTGGGACCGACAAATCGCGCGGAACAAAACCAAACGCGTTGACCTGGATAGGCATAGTGGAGCGATACTAGCAGGTTTAGAGTGTGGGCGATTTGTTGGCTAGGCGATTTTGATGAGACTGGACGCGTGTTTTTGGATGTTGCAATTCTTTCTAGAATATTCTTCTGATTGAACCTCGAGATCCCGCTGTTTGTAGCTGATGGTTTCTGAGTTGCCTCGCGTCTGAATGGTCATTGAGGAGATCTAAGAAGTAGGCATGCTTCCAACGCAGTTGCAGACCATTTCCATTCAGAGCAGTTGCGTTAGGTATATCTTAAAATATAGCTTCCAGGAACAAGGTAATTCAGAATTGGGAAGAAAGATTAAAATTTTCTATAATACCCTTATAATAATACTCTTGGGCAAGTGCGTTTTGGAGTCTATACACCTTATAATAAGTGTTTTTGTTGGTCGTCTTACCTAATATTATGGAAATCTTTCGGAAAATGAATGATTTATTACTTCACTTTGAAATAACAAAAGGCTTTCATTTGAACCTAGAGCAGTAAAAGGCGTCTTTGAAGAAGTACCTGCATGGATATATAATTTTAGTTTTTTAGTTCCAAGTGTTGAGCACTCACTGCATTCACACAAATGGCCATCAATAAACATTAAACATTGAAGAAACGACAACGAAGCGTATTAATATCTTGTTTCAAATTATTCGTACATCGTAGTAAAAACGAAATTTTACGTGTGGCCAACAAGGCTTCACTGGTAAATAAATATTATGTTAATATGCCCCGTGTGTATTCCCGTAACAATCGGGATTAGGCGTGGGTGTGGCGCATGTAGAAATTGGGTTCCGGATCGCCTTTGTCGAGCTACGCCTTTTTATTCACGGCCGGCGTCGATCCGGCAACCAGAGGCTGAAAACATGCTATTCACGCGATCCGACAATAGAAAATTTTCGGCGCCATCTTTGTTGACAGAACTGCTAAATGTTGTGTTGGATTGAATGTTGTGATAACAGATGGTCAATAATTAGCAAGGTTTGGAGTTTATAATTGCGTAAATATTGCGGTTTAGTATCATCGCGATTCATAAATACCCCACAGCTGGGTACGGGTCTGCTCTCATAATGTGAGGGGTGCAGGCCGTAGTGCACCACGCTGGCCAACTGCGGATTTATTAATTGATTTCACACACCTGAGAACATTATGGACAACTCGCAGGTGTGCAGGTTTCCTCACGATATTTCCCTTCACCGAAGCAAGTGATAATTAAATTCTAATGCGCACATAATTTTTATTATTCTATTACTACTATTATTCTAATAAAATTAGAGGTGCGTGTAGGAATCGTACCCAGGGCCCTTGTTCTAGAGTCCAACGTTTAAACCATTCGGTTATCACCGTTATTTTTGTTAGTTTGGGATATTTGTGCTCAAGGGGCTATTGTGTTCGGAATCACCTCAATTCGTGTTAGTTGAAGCTAATAGGCATGCAGACATTTGTAAATAAATTCTTACAACAGAACTGGAATGAAACGTCTCATTAGTGTCACTCACATTTACACTCATTTCAATTTCAAATTACAATTGAAATTCATTTATTCATATTGTGGTAGGGGAGCCCGTGGTGCTAAATGGGGATTTACTCGAGCGTCACAGAGACCTATTGGGTTGCAAAGCTTAGATGATAAGAAGAAAAAAATGTTATATGATATATACCTTTTCATCGGTGGGGGAAGCGGCTATAGATTTTTAAATATGTAAAAAAAAACTGATGCATGGACATCCTCGAGCGCGTCAGATATTGATAGCATCAATGCCCTACGTATTTTTAATAATGTACGTATGTTAATCTGACCGTTTGCATGGTGGGGGTGGTTGTATGTAAGGGTTGAAAATGAAAAAAAAAAAAATTTAATCGAGCGCGTCAGATTTTCTAAGGGAGTGTTAAGTGCACCAAAAATAAGCTCTCATTCACTAATCTGACGATTTCGATGGGACGCAAACTTGTGGCCATTCTCATAATATGCAAAAAAAATTCGCCATTTTGACATACTCAAGCGCGTCAGATTAAGATATATATGGTTCATCTTTATGTTCTAAACGTACTGTCTCATAATCTGACGATTATCTAGAGGGATTCGCCTAATCTGACAAAAAAACGGTTCACCCTAAAGGCCATCCCTGCAATTTCCCGCTAATTCCATTCCTGGGCGCTTAAAATTGTACTTATGACATTTATTTTGAGCTCGCGGAGTTCAAAGAAATAATATTTCTATGCATTTGAGCTCTCCCAGCTCAAAAGTCTGATAGAAGTTTCATAGAACACTATTTTTGGAATTTTCAAACCGCAATAACTTTTGAATGGATCAACCAATTTTCACGCGGTTGGCGGCATTCGACGCAGTTTTATCATCCTCATAAGTAATTTAAAAGTTTTAATTGATCGAACCAAAAATTTCGGAGTAATCCCGAAAAAACACTTTTTCGGGTTTCTTTCGTTCACGATATCTCTCGAATGAATCAACCGATTTTGACCAACTTGGTGGCGATCGACGTGGTTTTTCAAGCTCAAGGGCGGATTAGTTTTTGAAGTTGATCGATAAAGCCGTTTAAAAGTTATTCCAAAAAAACCTCTTTCAAAAAAATTTTTGCTGGAATATGGTGATGGCGTCATGACAGCAGAAACTGGAGTGGGGACGGAGTGAGAGAGTAATAGATAGAGAAAGAGTGAGAGAGGAATAGAAACGCGGAGAAGGAAATATAGGCATCACGCAGCTGCACGCATTTAACTTTATCGACGACTTTTTTGTTATTTCGGCTTGCGGAAATCGTCAGATTATATATTTTTCGTTATTCTTGAATTATTTCCTTCAAAATAAAAAAAAAATTAACTACGCTCGAGAATGTCAAGATGACGTTTTTTTTTTACAACTTTGCTGCTCTCCCCTTTCTTTACGTCACTCTCAAATTGTCAGATTAGTGGAATATACACTTTTTTGGAGGTAATTAACTCACCCTGCCTTAATCTGACGCGCTCGAGAATGTCTGATGATCAATTTTTTTTTACTAATCTGATCCTGTATCCTTCACGGGCGGCCTTATATATGGGGCTCATTTTTGGTGGAGTTACTTAACCGGGTACAGGGTATCGCCCTGTATATTAATCTGCCGCGCTTCTGTAAATCCAGAAATCCCCTCTTGGGCTCCCCTACCATTGGTATCAGTGATACTCTTATGCACGTCATTCTTTTCTTCTATTGCTTCCTACTCGGTTAAATCTTTAAACCAATGCACGAATTGATTCGTATCAACAATTTATTACTGCTCTGCTGCGTAGTATTTTAGCAAATACTCAATATCAATGATAAGTTACACGATTTTTTTCAATTATCTCAAAAAGCAAAAAGAACCCTATAGCCCCATAGTTATTGTTGCCCGAGAAAGTTTACGCTTTATAAGCGACAAATCGTTGCTATCCGTCTTCGTCGCCAGTGTCAGATTACCTTTAAACTATAAATGCCAGTGAATAAAGTTTGAACTCGCGTGGGTTAACACTTAACCTATAGTTGTTACTTACGATTTATTGCGAGCTGTTAAACGAAAACTATTCTGGTACCTAATGGAATGGTCTTACACGTCATGTTAAGATTTCAAACCAAATATATTATTAATACTGGCCGTACTTTCTGACTCGTTCTTTCTTTTCATTGCTATTATATTCGTATTAGTGCTTTCGCCTCATTTAAAGTGTCAGGCTATACTTATACAACTTTGTTAAAAACTTTATGTGGCTTAGAAAACTACCCAAGCCTCTGGGTTGGGATTTTGCATCTTATATCAATACAATATGCACACTAAAAGTAAATAAACAGAATGATTAATGATTAACACAATATGATTAATAATATAGGTATTATCTCTGTGTAGCGATTTCTGCTATAAATAGTCTTCTTATAAATATATACGAATCCGCATTGTACATTACGTGAAAAGCCTTATAAAAAATTCAAAAAGTATAGGTAGTTAAAACAAAATAACGCAAGATTACACACCCTCAAACAGAAGCCGAACAAGTTATTGATCTTAGACTAATTCCAACCATTGTTATGTAAATTTCCATAACTCCCGGTCATACTAACTTACGGCGTTTCGTATTTGTAAAACCCTATAAAGTTAACGCACACTTTAACAAAGGGCAATTAACTGATTGTTATCCGGTTGATTTACGACTGATTATTATTAGGTTTTTTTCGCTGTCACACCGAATAAAATATTAGTATGTATCTAAATTGTGACTTGGAGGTAGAATTGTAATCGGGTCGAGTGTTGGATAAGAATAATAAATATTTGTATTTTTTTAAACACGTAAGTCCCTCGGGTGATGATTGGAGTTTGGTAACCCACAATTGATGTGATGAAGCCAATGTCAGTGGAACTGAGTCACTACCTGGTATGAGGTTCAATCAATACCAGTCTGCGGTAATATCGGCATTAATCGATATTTTTTTCATTCCATTAATTAATTTACTTAACTTGATTTATTTTAATTGCATATAGGTTTAACCGTGACTAAATGAACTAATCGCGATTAATCTAATAATCGTGATCGTGTTTAACAAAAGTAATCATTAATCGTTAATTTGTTAATCAGATTAAGTTTACCCCATTGGATGTCAATTATTAAATAAACTCGTATTAGTCAGCCAATATCAAGTAATAAAATGTTTAACACTGAATGAGCGAAATTTGTTTTGTTATCGTAAAGTTTGCTGATCGAGCGTCGAGTGCGCTAACAAAGGTCTATACAACCTGTTGCCCAATCAGTCACCAAACACGTCGTCTTTGAGAGGTTTTTGTTATTGTTAGCACAGTTAAGAGGCATTGGAGTAGCATTATCCAGTTGATTGGCCTCTTATGCTACCTCAATCTTTTTAAATAGCGTGTAGGCATTAGTTTTTCGTGTCAGTCGACAAAGAACAGATGGGTCTGATGGTAAGCGGTCAGCGTCGCCCTTAGACATCAGCAACGCTAAAGACATAACTGATGCGTTGCCGATAGTAAAATGAATTCTTCAGCAACCGAAACACATAAAAAAAATCTATAGGTCTTACAAAGAGAATGTTTGGCAGCCAGGTGGGTAAAACTCTTCCACCATGTATCTACCGACAGAATTAAACTTGCTAATACAGGTACTCCTGATAGTGGTGTAGGGATCTATATTTCAATCCAGACACTACTTTTGCATATTGCTAAGTGTATTTAATTTTACTTGACTAGCTATCACAATTCTATCTGCAATCAATGAAATGTTAACAGTTTTATGTGCGGTGTCAGTAACTGAAAAATCAAGTCTTTTTTTATTTATTCTCGACCCCGTAGCCTAGGTCCCGGGTTCGACTCCCAGCCGGGGAGGGTTTACGTGACAGACAAATGTTTGTTCTCGGGGCATGGGTATTAGTGATGTGTAATTTGTGTTATCCATGTCACCCGCGACAGGAAATCCTAGTGCTTGGGTTAGGAGTGTGTTAACGTTTTAATTTTTGCCAACGCATCAATGAACGCAATGGTTTCTTACATTCATGCGCCTAATATTTTGGAATTAAACATGCTATCAAAAATGTGTAAAGCATTTTCAGAGCGTCTCATTAGGTTAGGGTCCCAATTATTAGAATTGGTTGACCTAACTCAATCGAGGCAACAAGTTAGGTCAAGTAGACCCATACCCTTTAATTTAGTCGAAAATAGCGACTAATTGAGTCTTAGTTTCTGTCTCGCTTGCTAAGCTTTAGTAAAGGATAGGATAGGATTCAGTACAGGTATAGTAGTGTAGGACAAAAATTTTTTTTAGGTACTGTAATGTTACTTTATTTTCATAGAAACTCATGCTTCTAGGCAGGTTCTGGGATTTATAATAATTTCGTATTTATTACATTTCCAAAGAAAGTCTGATGTTATGGTCTCGTCTGTTCTTTTTGCTGTTCAGCAGGATTCATAACGCTCTCGTTCAGCAGGATGCATAACATCTTTTGGCATTAGTCTGATATAACGAACCCTTTAGACTTTTTTGACTTTATACTCCTCGCGTAACTTTGGAGACTCACTACAACAACTCCCAAGTAGTCCCAAGTAATACTTAAAGTTTTCACATATTCACCAGAAACCAGTACGTCATATTGCTGTTGCCAATTTTAAAGATAATCCTTAACCATATCTCTAACACATTTATATAAACCAGAAGAAAAAAACCGGATTTAAGCACACTTTATAAAACCCTCACCTTAAAGCATCCCTATTTCCAAGTCATGATATAATCTAGTTTTATAACAAATTGGGTGTCTTGTTCCCCTGGCGACCTACTTTAGCTGAAACGAAGTTCTGAATGCAGGTTGATGCAATCGTTGCGGTCTGTGCTCCGGCTGTATCATACCTATTCGTTTCGGTATTATATAGAAGCAAAGTGGTTTTGTACGTAACAAGTTTGCTTTTAAACACATTTATGTCGGAATAACATGTTTTATGTAATATATCACAACGTGGTAACATGTATTCGTACGTGGTTTATTCACAAAAGATCAGTTTATGGACTTAAGATAGCAAATGAGCTTGCACCACCCTTTTGCTGCCGCCCATGATAACTGTGACCGACCCGGAACAAAACTCAAATCGGGACTAGGCTGGTTACGGAGTTAAAGAGTACGGATTTATCATCCATTCGACAGCCGCTCTCCCTGGGAAAGTTTTGAAATCATGTTTTTTCATGGTCTTCGCGCTCATGGGCGTCAGTTCGAACTCGGAGCAAGAGGATGGTAGCTAGCAGGCAGGCTTCACGGACGTATGAAGACACCAGTGTAACCGGGCGTGATAATCACCAGTGATTACCATGCCCTTCGCCCAGTGAGTTTTTTCTGGTTAAAGAATCCATAATTATTTCTTCTTACTTCAGATATTCACGAATTTTGTCTCTTTAAAATCTCTTTACATTGACGCATTTTGTTTCCCTACAAAAGCCTGACAGCATATCGACTTCCACGATTTATTTTGACCTAAATAACTCTATGGTCCTGCAAAACACAAAAAAGTGTAGAAAAAATGTGTCCATTCTATTTCCACAAAGAAGGAAAACTTACGAACAACAGGCACGCAAAGGCAAGTGCTCATTACAGCGTGACGTCGTTCCTTGTGAAATGCCATGCGAATATTGTCCCTGAATGTCTGGATTATTTGTGATATATTAGGATGTTTCGTGTCAACGTTTTTTGTTAAGGCATTCGTTAGACGTGACAACCAATCCTCTGCTTACTTCCATGATATTTATTACGTAAATAGCCGACGAACGAACAGACAAGCCACTTGGTGGTAAGTGGTAACCATCGGTCATGACATGGCAGCTAATGTCAAAAATATGTCTGTGCGTAGTTAGAAAACTGTTCATGATTTACCCTACATAAGCTACCCAAAATTGGCTCCTTAAATCCTAGTAAGAAAACATCTTTCGGCACTAGTCTAATATAACGAACCCTTTAGACCAGGGTTTTAGATTTTTGTTTCGGAAATGGTAACATACCTAGTATGCCCCCCTGAAATTTCTCTACGCCCCCTAAGGGGGCCGTGCCCCACCGGTTGGGAAGTCCTGCTTTAGACTCTTTTGACTTTATTGAGTTTGACTTGCTGTTTTCAGGAATTACAGCGAATTTTCTATCGGAAGTGAATCATTATTTTATGTTTCTATTCTGAATACTGCGACACAACGAAATTTCGCGCGATGTCGAGGATACCAGCGCAGCTACTGCTGCAATAGACGCTGGTAGTAAGTAGTATGTAGTGGTGGTGGTAGTAAGTATACTACCCAACGTCTTGCGAATGACACGATCGCCACTATATTTTTGTTGTTGCGAAAACACAGCTTCAAGTCCGCGGCACTATTCACACGTGCGACATTTAATGGGATCGCTCTCTTAAAAAAGCACTTGTGAGTGAACACCATGAATCGATATCATCAAATTGAACCATTGAACCATCACAAATGTCAGGGTTTTTACTAATTTTCCGGTACCAATAACTTTTGATGTCCTTTTCTGAGCACCTCACTCAACACAGGCTTAAAGGCAAAGGTACTAAGCCGGTTCAATTGAGATGTGAAGCTTCAGGATGACATCCGGACCGGTGCGTGACCCGGATTTAAGCTGAATAAGATCCGCCAGATAATATTCTGAGAAAGCTTATTCTGCACAACTGCAGTCGTAAAATAGAGACAGTGATATTATTATAAGTATTTTAAAAGATGAAACGGTTCCACACCTAAAAGTACAAACATTTATTCCGAACAGGAAACGACCTTGAGACTCTTCGCTCGACAGACAGGGTTAACCAAGCATTTCCTTTCTTGGTGATGGTTTTTCAACTTACGATCGCGCTCAAAGTGGATAACGTTCCTAATATTCTATCTCTCCTTAATATAAATTGGTTGGTGTGACATAACGCTGTATGAGACTTTTTGAAAGTCGACAGGCTATCTGAGGATTACAGATTGAATATTGCAACGGCAGTTAGCCGATCATCCGCCGTTGTCACAAGCCGCATCACTCTCCATTCAATATAAACAACCTAGGATTGTAAAACTCTGATCCAGATTACAGATAGAGTTACTCGAGTTATTTTACCGCATAAAAGTTGCCACACTAAATAAATATTCCGGGTCTGTACCCCAAAAAGTTTCAACGGAGCGAAACCGCGAAATGGAGCGCGGTAGTTCGATAAATATTTCATACGAGCCCGCACTGTTTGATAAATATTACATCGAGCTTTTGTTGCGTACTGGATCCATCAAAAACTAAGCAAATCTAGTCATCACAGTTTTTTCGTTTTGTGTGACCGGTGAGAAATCGAGTTTCGCTGGGATTCCCCGTGTTGGGGCTTCGACAAAAATACTTCACATTATCCGCGACTCGATTACAAATATTTATCTATCATAAATGCCTGCTCGAGCTGGAATCGTAACATAACAAATAACAAACACCCTCTGCTAACTGGACTAACCATCTTAGTATTTGTATTTGAATCTTGTACTGGATCGGCCGGAGTTGTCATGTGTGCTCATTTGTTATCTCAAGTAAAAAAAAGTAAATAATTCTACAGAACCATACAAACCCGAGTCCAATTCTGACTTGATTGGTTTATTGAAAGCTCGTATTGATAGTATTCGCGCGGTTGCTCCTATCGACAGTGTTATTCCGACCTTTAAAGTTGACTATCAAAATATTTACAGTTTCTATACCATGTGCAACGAAGCATACCTACAACTTTGATCTGTGATCAAGTTTCTGTGTATAGACTATTTCCGCGAAATATGGTTAAATTAACTATGTTAGATGCTTACATTAAAACCGTCAACTAAAAAAATTGTAATGAGCTGATGATTATCAAACGCTTGAACAGATCTTGTTAAATCCCGTGAGTTCAAACAAATTAAATCGTATCTAACTTCAACAACTTTCTTAGGACTATCTTATTACGTCATCAAAATTAATTTTATTATCCCTGTTTGTGTCTCTAACGACTGTTCTTAATAATTTATCTATCAATAGCCCTCAAGTTGGTTGCTTAGCAACGGTCCATAGGTCTCGATATTATAGTTAAGGTTGTTATACTTTACTTACTAACTTATCCAGAGATAATGGCTGAATAGAATACAGAAAACGGCCAAAACTCCCTCAATCATTTACGATTGACGTAAACTATCGAGGTAATCCGAGTCTAAATAGAGACTTATAAAAAAGTCGACTAGGTGATATAAATTCGTTCCTCGTTTTCTGAACACATCTCAGCGTCTAGGCGGAAATCATTTGCGCCAATATCTCCAAGCTACCCTCCCACCGGGGGTGATTTAATAGGGACGATGCTTGAGGAGCTACGGTAAATATAATTTTTGGTAGGAAAATATTAGCCCCGTAGTTAGGTTTCGTTGTTTGCTTGCTATAATTCTTTAGCGGTGAATTTTAAATGGGATTTTTTCGGTCAGTTATACATATAATTATGTATTTTTCTTCATAATTATGAAATAAGTATAAAAAACAAATTGGCTATGTGGCGCCCACGACCCGTGTAGCACAATGGGTACCATGCCGAAATGCCGTTCGAAGAGTCCCGAGGTCGATTCCCAGTGAAGCAGATATTTTGATGATGAGTATAAATTTCTATTGTCGGTTTTAGGTAAGTTTTTAGGGCGAAGCGAGGGTATTTAATACGTAAATATATCTTATATACAAAATAAAAACGGTATTCCAATAGACTATATCGTTTCGTAATCCCAAATCAAAACATTGAACCCAACTTTGCGCGTCAAGGACTCAAAGGACTTGTAAAGGATTCCGATTCGAATTCAAATACCGTACACTAAGATCAGAAATCCTGCATAAATAACTTTACCAAGTATTTTCAATTTTGTTTGGGGAACTTAGAAAATAAGTTTTAAATGCATTAATGATACAGAGACAAAGAAAGTTACAATTGAAGCGAATTTAAGTTAGTAAAAAAAATTATCATGTCGTTATTTTGACAATACAATGCACATCAGTTTTTGAGTCTAACACCGTTTCGGAAAGGTGCTTTAACTTGGACGAGAAGAAACGGCGGAAGAAAATACTTAGTCTATTTTTAGCCCATTTCCATCCTAACTGCCTTCAAAATGTGTCCCACTCCCAATGCTGGGCTTACGAGTAGGTCTTTTCAAGATTAGGGGTACAGTACAGGCCACAGTCTACAAGGTTGGCCAAGTGTGTTGGTAAAACTAAGAGTGATATAGGCGATTCAATAACTAGCAAGAAGCTTTCCTTCGCTTAAATTAACAGAAATGCTTCTTAAACTTATTACTTCATATGTTTAGTTGAACTGATTTAGCATGTGAAGAGTGAATTTCATATTCGCGTGATGATGTCAGAGCAATGTATTCGACATATGGACGCAGTGAGCTTTCGAAGCTCGCTTGCGAATTGTGCTTATTGCTAGCTAGGGTTATCAAGCATGATCTTATGTTAAATATATATTTTCCTCAACTTATGGTTGTAACTTATAAATTTCACTCGCTTGAGGAATAGTAATATTTTTATTAGCCAACTTACCTTACGAGCAGAGTGGCTAGTCTCCGTTCTTTAGGGTCCACACTCAAGTTGCACATTAGGATCCATAGTTACTGATCAATTAGATCTGAGGCGATGTGGAAAGCCAAAAACGACGACAAAAATCTATATATTGACTAATGAGTCATGAATCTGTGCCCGTGAAGGCTCAAATAAATAAATTAATAAAATATTATTTAGTGATGTTGGAAATATTTCAAAACCTATCTCGCCTAACCGTTTTCAATAATTTATTAATCCATTATCCCTATAACTCAGAAGGTAAAGCATTTAACAAGTAACAAATGTTGTGATATTTTGACAGTTTCCAAGTAAACTAACTCGAGGATTATGGATAGATGGAATGTGGAGAACAATCATTAATCAATACTATTAAATAATTTACAAAGACTTTTATATTGCTTCCGTTAGCGACAACCCTAGCTCCATCTTATCTAGTCGAGGGCTATGCTTGACGGCGCCGCGTCAATAGAAGATAGGGCTGACACTTAACCTACATGGAATAGATACAAATCGATTTTGTTTGCTGTACACGAAACACCGTTTCCTGATATTTCCACATGTTTTATCATCTTAGCTATTATTTAATATAGTGTATTAACTTGGTAGTTGACAAAAATATACAAGCAGGTTTAGTTTAGTATAATTTATGACATAGCTTAAGGATTATTATTATTATTAAGTCATAGATATGATTACTGTTATTATTATTAGTTCGCGAAATCTAGTTATCTACCACACTCTGGCGTGAACTAACCGGAACACTCCTTGTGTAGAGCTATGGATACATATGAATAGCTATGGATGGTGGTGACCACTCTCCATTAGGTGGTACGTCGGCTAACTTTTCAGCCATTAATATAAAAAAATCTTATACATACTCGTAATATAGTTTTATCATAATATATATGCACCTGGTGCACAGCAATAAATGCCCGAAAATAAAACAATAATGGCTTTTGATTATTAATTGTTATGGTACACACACACGCGCGCGCGCGCGCGCGCTCACACACACACACACACACACACACACACACACACACAGCATTTCGTTACGTTACGATTTCTACTAAATCCGTACTAAACCAGTAAGCCGCGTTCAGGAAATTCGTTCCAAAATTTAACAAAAATGATAAGCAGACACAGGTGATACGGCGTTGCATTTAGAACAGCATGACCCGACCCTGTGTTCACTTTATCTTTCGAAAGTCACGGTTGACGGGGCGTCAATAGAAGTCTAGGGAAAGCCGTGCCGTGCTATTCTCTAAAAGCACAATTGGGGGTGAATTGATATATTCGCCGTCGAGACATCTTTGTTCCTTGACACTTTAATTCGAGGCTGTGCAAACTTCTTGGCCATTTTTTCTGTAAATAGCTGACAAACGAGGAAATGACAAGTGGTCACCGACGCCAATGGTCACCAACAAGAAAGGTATCAGCAATGCGTTGCCGGCCGAAATCAAAGGAAGAAGAAAGAAAGAAAATATTGGTTCTTAAACTCCTAGTCGGAACACGATTCGTTTGATGTTTGACTACAAGAGGACTGTAGGACTGGCAAGAGGGTGGTCTAGCATTGCCACCAAGTAAATTGACCAACATCACAGCGCTGCTGTGTTAATAACCGAAAAAATAAAAAGTAAAATGCTCATGCGCTCATACTTCATAGGATCACAACTCAAACACACATAAACCTACTGAAACCGGGATTCTTCACTTGGCCGTAACTTTTACTAACATTGCTAACTTTCCCAGTAAATTACAGTGTAGTGTATGACATTTTAAATTCCTAGAATTATTATTATGAACTCTGTACATATTATTTAACAACAATACGATTAAATCAAGTACATATCAGTATGATGTATTGAGTAAATCTAAATTTATATTAATAAATATGATAGTAGGAGTGGCAGCCCTGCCTTCATCTTATCTCATCGAGAGCCACGCTTGACGGAACGTCAATAGCAGCGTAGGGTTGCCGTCGTTCGTACACAGGAGTTGTCTGCATCGGAATATAATCCAAAAATCATATGCCGATGTATGAGTGCATAAGACGAAAATTGCGTTTTTAAATTTCGAATCTTGATTATAGTTGGTAAGGACTAGTGTACAGTGGTAATATACATATTGGACGGTTGGAATTCTGTGTATAGTTTTTGTTACTTAGTAATAAGTTGAAAATTAAAGACGCCTACGCAATAAAATGTTGAATATTTAAGTGCGAATGGTTGTTAATCAACTTTAAATCTTTACAGATACTAAATTCTTTCAAATGAAAAATGATAAGAGCAACCTAAAGTACCTAAGTTTCAAGTATCTATTCAATGAGACCCGATGGGCTTCAACCCATTGATGGCCCACTACTGAGCACGGGTCTCTCCTCATACCTGAGGAGGCCTAGAGCATACTCCACCACGCTGCTCCAGTGCGGATTGGTGGAGGGGTTAGTGGCCAACCCAAGTGTCGGAAATTTTTAAGCCGCCCGAAGGTATCCGACATGGCTTAACGACTGCTACCAAATGGTAACAACCGGGACCGATGGCTTTGCGTGCCCTCCGAAGCACGGAAGCGCTCAAGAAATGTTGCCACTAGCGGTCACCCATCCAACTACCGACCGCGCCCGCTGTTGCTTAACTTTGTCGATCACTTGAGATCGACGCAAGCCGCCGGGCTATGAGCGCTTCCCGATACCCACTTAATATTAGTAGATGTTATTTTTAATTTTTTTTCACGATATGGTGTCTGGTTGTCGCCATATCGAATTTAGATTAGTACTATCATGCATTTTGTAATATTCCCAAGATCAAGATAGATTGATTGACGTAAGTATTGTAGTCGTTAAGGTAACATTTAGGTTTGTTTATGTAATTCAATTAGTTCACAGATAAAAAAGATATGTCAATTTTAGTGATGGCTGTTACTATACTATTTCCATTTCTTTATTTTCTCGATGACAGCTCCTGTGAAAACTTGAACGAGCGTCTTTTTTAAATTATGTATGCATTATTTTATAAAAATATGACGTTTACACACGTACAAGGTTATACCTGATTCGGAGAAACTGATAGGGATGGGCTATATCGATAAACGCAACACGATAACAGACCCGATATTTTTTTACAAAATGTAAGAAACTAACTGTTGCCGGATACTTTTGTACAAATTTATTAACTAATATTATACTATATTTCATTACAAGATGTTACACGTATTTATTCTTGATTGATAATGCCAAGTACTTAAAAATTTTCGAAGATGTTGTAAAATAAGTAGGTATAGGTAGATACTCGACAATGAAACGAAATAATTATAACGACAGGTAATCTTTGTTTATTTATTTTAATCAAAATCTGATGAATTTAATATAATAAATATATGCGATCGATATAATTACTTATTTGGTCACAACACTATTACAGAACTGTCATCGAGAAAATAAAGAAATGGAAATAGTATAGTAAAAACATTGTTTTTATACATAGGTATATTCTTTTATCCCAATTACATTAAAAGATTGTATATTTATTCTGATATATGTAACAGGTCAACAACCTATTACAAAGGTCGTTTATTTGGTCTCCCTCGTATAATAGTCTAGGAGAGGTATGCTCCCAATTTGATAAATATTGGTAGTATATATTGATATTGCATAGAGAATTTTAACTGAATTCATAGTAAATTTATGCTTATTGGTCAAATAAAAGCTTGATTGAACCAATACAGGTAATAGTTGACTATTGTATGGTTATTAAGTAGTTATTAATTGACGATTAGTTGGCCGATTGGTTGAACTTTGAACTCCTGATGGGGAGCCCGGGTTCAAATCCTGCACACACCTCTAATTTTAAATAATTATATGCGAATTAGAATGGAGAAGGCAAAAGGGTCAAAATATTACTATCAAATACACCTAAAATCCGAGCTTAGGTCATATACATTACATAACTTTTTATTTCACTTCAATACATGCAGTATTTCCGAAGTTATAAAGACGAGAAGTTCAAGCCCTTTTTTGAATTTCCGCGCTTACGCTATGACGTCACGACGTGGCTCGGCCGCGAGCATGATACGGCGCAAGTATAGAAAATATGGGTCTATGCAGTTCAAAAATCTATAACTTTCTTATTTCTATAGATACAGACTTGAAATTTTGCATAGATGTAGTAGATAGTATGTGAATTATATATGTTATTTTATTATTGATAACTAAGGTTTGCTCGCGGCTTTACTTGAGTTTAAATTAACATTTCGGTCAAAAATCCCTATCAACTACGCGCGACTACTGAGAGATGACGTCATCGAGTAGTGACCGCCCGCCTGCGTTTTTAAAAAAACCAACGTCCGTAAATACGCACTTTGATCGTTAATATCTCAGGCATTTGTTGAGATATGGAAAAAGTAAAAACACAGTTTTTCTTGTAATTTTTTATAGATTTATTTGACGTGTAAAAAAAAATTCGTTTGCCTGGTCCATTTAATCATCACTTGCTTCAGTGAAAGAAAACATCATGAGGAAACGAGCAAACCTGAGAGTTCTGCATAATGTTCTCCAAGGTCCACACTTGCCAACGTAGTGGACTATGGCCTGCACCCCTCATATTGTAACAGGAGATCCGTGCCCAGCAGTGGGACAGCAATGGGTTGCGATGATGATGATGACATATCTTCTGCAAGGGCCACTTATCACCAGGTTGACTTTGGAAGCAGTGTTAATTCCTCTTTCGTCCATAACGGTTAAATTGTACTCCTCACATTGTGAGAGGAGATCCATGCCCAGCTGTGGGACGGTTATGACGTTATATGATGATAATGATGAGGTATAATATAACGAAAGATTTACCTGATAATAATATTTCTGAACATCCTGTACGGCTGTAACGTCGTCGGTACCTATATCTATAAACAGGACATTAATTCCCGCATTATCCAGTATTGTCGTACTAGGGTGGTCACCAATCTTATGGGGTTCCGAGATATTGTTTTCGTCCGGACTAATTTCGTGTTAGTAATGGCTAATAAAGCAACCATTAAGACTGCTTCCGCACTTGGAAATAAGAATAACTTTTTCGACGTATATTTACCGAGAGGTATAACTAACAAAAATATAATACATAACATTACAAATTATTATACGTTTACTTATACGATTAATTATACGTTTACTGAAAAAAAATTAAAATACACCTTTTGCAATTGATTATATTTTCCAATTTTCCGTTTAAGAGATTATACAGAAACAGTTCTTGAGAACTACATTGATAAACGTTAACACACTATTTGTCCGCTGTCTATATCAGATTCTGAAAATTTGAGCGCTGTAGCTATCCAGGGCCTAAACTAATACGGGTACTCACGATGCATTTTGTACGCCGACATTCGACCCAGTTGCATGGATCGTGGTCACGGCTGAACACATGACATTTGTCACAAAAACATTCCATATAGTTCGTTTTTATGTTTGGTTAACCATATTCCTAAACACTACATTATAAACTAAGTATGTACTAGTAATCATTTATACACAGAACTGTTGAAATTATGTCTCGGCTTACAACATGTTAGATTTTATCCAGACAAAACATCCGCTCGCTGTTCGATAATGTAATCCTTAGAGAGTGTGCAATGAGTCTTACCTGGGCCACAGTATAACGACTATTTTGTGCCTGTGTCAGTTTTTAGAAAATTATTTCCTATTAAAAACGAGTTAAGTCCGAGTCGGACTCTCACATAGTAGGGTTTGATACCTCCGAGAGATATTTATTTGATTTATTTGGTGAATTACAAATATTTTAAAGCATTTAACAGAACACTAAAAACTAATTTTCAGCTATATTCAACTCTATATCAAAGAGTTAATTAACATGACACTATGAAAGTACACTTCACTCGCACATCAAAATACGCCACACTTCTCCATATAAACTTTAATTGTGTGAAATTTCATACGTTCGCGTAATTTACGTAAAAGAGGGTTCCCGTATTATTTATTATAAAGATAAGTTTGAGGTAATATTTACTGTGTGGTTTATTTATATGAGTCAAAAAATGTTTATAAGAATTCCGTCTTAATATTTTTTCGAGTGTGGATACTAATGATACTATAGCACAGCAGTATTCCTGAAGCGAAGCATTTTTACTAGCAACAAACAACGCATGATACAAGCATTTATCCGCTCTTCTCCGCAGACATAGTTGCAGTGGAGTTGTTCGTGTGCAGACGGCCTACGCTAGGTACGTAACGAGTGGATCGCTATAGTACCGTTAAGTAGGGCCGGTAGCTAGCGATTGCCAGCGAAATTGCTCCGAGATTATCTTGAATAAAAATAAAAATTTCTCCTAACAAAAAAGCAAGCGAAGCGTGGGCCTCTCCCGCTCAGATTAAACGCACATTCTGCAATATTTTCCACAAAAGGATACCTTAATCCCCAACAAGTGGGGAGTGAGCTTAGGGGTCTATTCGCAAAATCGCTCGCTCTGTAAAACTAAGCGATAATCAGATGTCCCGCTCGTAGATTAAGACGGGTGACTATTCCATTAACGATTCTGTTATCTCCGCTTTTGCTCGTAAACTATGGAAAAAAGCTGGAAAGTTGTAGAACTTTCGCAACATTAATCTAAACCGTGGAAAGTGTTTTTCAGTGGCCCCATCTCCAATTCTTGCAGGATAAATGTCTTGACCATTATTTTTCACTTCAAACGTTGTGACCATGCAGTTATTTCTATCATGGCTTTGAAAATTTTATAAGAACGTGAAGATAACTGTGCCGTATTGTTGTTAGTGTAGATGTTAGGCGTGTGACATTGTTAAAACGTTATCTTACGTTAATGTAAACGCTTTTGTAGAACTTAAAGTTAAGACAAAATATGTAAACATGACATAGGAGTTTATAATTTTTATTAATTACCCAACTTTGTAGTGTGTAAAAGCCACTTATGTCATTTAATAAATTCTGCATTTAAATAAAATGAATATAGTATTTAAAGTATTCGATATAAAATCGAGTGGTTTGCAGATATTCCCTGTCGGTTCTCATTTCAATATTAATATTCCCGTAGCTAGGTACGTCGATGAGTTTTTGCTTCCCGTGGTGTTCTCGCCTTTACATCGGAAACTTTTTTTAATCGGTCCGTTTCGTTCAGTGTACAAGTCGGCGGATGTGTTTCGATTAGTTTATGTATGTGTTAAAATTAAGCTGCTAGGCTTCAGTTTAAAATATATATATTTTTCTTTATATTAACAATATTTTATTTGTGTACCGACGGAAATAGAACAAAATAATGGTTATTTTAAGTACATTATAATACATTAGGGAAAATCGCATCAAAATCGGTTTAGCCGTTTCTGATCTTAACGAGCACAGACAAACAAATTTTCTTAAAATCGCTATTATGGCATCTGTTGCGTTAATGACACTCACAATGATATATTTTTTTTTCAAACATTTAGTGTGTAACAGATATCGAAAGTAATCCCCTGTTCTGTTTTTTCTTTCTTTGCCACAAACCCATTTTTGGTTAATTTTCTTTAATAACATTAAGATTCGTTTTAAAATTACAACAGCTAACTACCAAAGTTTAAACCTTATCATATTAGCTATTAAAAAGGGCAATAATTTTCACCAAGGAGGGTAGAAGTTAGTTGGAGTTACACCGGGAGTTAATTTGAATTTTCTTTTTATGTGGCAATAAAGATCCACAGTCCACGCAACCGTTTAGCATAAATCTTTGTTTAAGCAAGTTTCTGCTGGGAAAATACTTAAAAACGGTTCTTAAGGCTTAAAATTGTACTTTTACATAATTCTTTTGTCCTTTACAGGACTCTCAACTATATGCATATTATGTATATTGAAAACCTAATATTCTTTAAAAACGTAAAGTTACATGTACATAACATGTAACTGTTTACATTAATTTTTTTCTTTAAGATAAGGAAATCCAATATCTGCGAGTATTCGCAGAAGCCGATGAATTGTATATTATGTCCTTAACAAAATTCAAAACTTAATTGCAATCATTTATGAATATTTATGTCAAGCGCTCATAGCCCGGCGGCTCGCGGCGATCGTAAGCGATCAACAAAGTTAGGCAACAGCGTGGGTGGGCGCTAGTGGCAAAATTTCATCGGCGCTTCCATGCCTTGGAGGACACGTAAATCCGTCGGTACTGGTTGTTACCGTTTGGTAACAGTCGTTACGCCAAGTCGGATGCCTTCGGGCGGCATAAAAACTTCCGACACTTGGGTTGGTCACCAACCCCTCCACTAAACAAGCAGCGTAAGCGTATGCTCTAGGCCTCCTCAGGTATAAGGACAGATCCGTGCTCAGCAATGGGCCATTAATGGGTTGAAGCCATACCTAAAATTCGGTATGTTATTATCATATTGAAGTATCTATATTGAATTTCGAAGCATTTATAAAAGGGCCATTAAGTCCTAACCATTTTCCCCTGTTCCCTAAAATATCCTCGCTCATTTAGAAGAAGCACGAAAAGAGGATATAAAAATTTAATTACCAAAACTTTGTCCACCGTCCTTTATTCAGGACAAAGGGCTTAAGCGGCGGAAGAAAGGGTTTTCTTACAGAAATATTGTTTAATGGAATCGATTAGGGATCTTAGACAATGGTCTTTATTCATTTTAAATTTGTTTAGGCCTTTGTTTGCGGCTCGTTGGTGCCTTATAGATTTATCATTTTAACCATCACCTCATTAATTTGTCATTTAGAAGGGAATATATTTTTCATCAATATTGCTATGAAACTATAATTCGGAATGTTGAGTTTGAAATATTAGTTAAGATAGCAAACGAGGAGGTCGAAGAGGTTCCATGCTCATTCGAACGTTTACCCTCCAATACAACACAACTCTAGAAGACGAATTTTCAAAATGGTTTTATTACTCCCTTATAAACAAAGGACTTATATAAAGTTTCATGATTCTAGGTCCATTGGTTGGAACTGCGTTGTCTGTCAGTCACAGTTTCGCTAAGTAGATTAATGGCCTGTTATCTAGTTTCATGTCTCGTTGCTAGGCAACGGAATGTATACAAAGAGCTTATGACGTAATATTGGAAGGTCGTCTGGATACGTCTGGATAATATATGACTGTAGGAAACACCTGTTCTTAAAAAATATGTCCATTTTATGATGTTTATTTAAAGATTAAAGAGAAACATTCGTGGTAATATTGCATTGTCTTCGGACCTTGACCTCTGTACAAATTTTCAAGTTAATCAGACTTCTTGAAATTGGTGAAAATGATGCTAAAAGATTCCGTTACATTACATATACAGGTCAAGCTAATACATTATAAGCATGACAAAAAGAAGAGTAAAATTCGAGTTTGATGCAGGTAAATTTGTAATTATATCCTCAGGCCATAACACCTTTTTTAATCGCTTGAGGTAAGCCTATATATTATTATACATACTAGTTACTGTGAGGGCAGTAACTTCGTTTTGGGAAACGTACAGACGATGACGTTCAAAATAAGGTAAAGACGGTATTTTTCCTTCTTTCAGCATTTAATGTCTATCTGTTTTTCCTAAAGGTCGGTTAGCAAAGAATGCTTCTAGCATTAGGCCACATCTTGTACCACTTTTTAAGAGTGTAATATTTTAACATCATAAATAAATGAATAAATAATTATTTCAATTAGCATATCGTTTTAGAGTTGGGCTGATTTGACCACTTATTTTTTCACACTTATTACTCTTATTTACACCCAGGCCTTACAATGATCAACTTACGTTGCAGACTATTGTAATAACACTAACTGAAATGTGACGTCAATATTCAGTATTCAATGATCAAGTATTCCATGTCATGTGTTGCGTACATAGGATTTAATCAGTCAGTACTCGGGAGAACTACGTGTGTTTGGCTTAGTTAGGTCTAGGTACGTATAGATTATTATTTGCGTTAGTGCAATTCCTGCTTGCGTTTTCCATGTGTTTCGTCTACGTAGGCCACACAACAAGTTTTGATAAGAAAACGTATTGAATAAATTCCTCAGCGTCGAAAAAATTTACCTCTTGTTTTTTCTTTCACTATTTCGAATAAAAAGAAATCAGAAGTGTTTCCATTCGATTATAATGTGGGTGTCTTCAAATCAAGAGTGAACAGGATTCTACTAAGTTAGTTCGCTTTATCACCCCAGACTATATCACTACGTACTGTATGGGATTGTAGTTAAGCATTTAATTATAATTAAATTTAAAAAATCTTAGACAGGTTGTGGTGCAGGGTTACAATACCAGATTTCTCAATAAACGCCTTTGTATTAAGGGATGAATGTGACGATGCGTTATCGTGCTGCAGCATGATTCCCGAAGCCCGAGGTTTGCTTGTCTCCCAGACAGCTTGAAAAAAGTTGCATTTTTAAATTTCAAGCGTGTGAAAACTTATTGGGTGACCTACGTAATAGTAGCGCTTAAGTGTCAAATCGGATTTCAAATTGACTTTCTCATAGTGGAAAGTTTCGGCGGCAGTGATAGATAAGGGCCTAAATTAACTTATCATGCTTAGTAGAAGTCCAAAACTAACTAATAATTTACTCATTATACCAATTTTCTACTTGTAATTTCATAACAAATGCCTTTATTTGTAAACAATGATACCATTTGACAGAGCAGTAAAAACCTACATAGAACGAATTAATCATTTTAATTTGTTTGTAAACACGCGTAATATAATTTAACTAATTCCCTTTCCGAGGAAATTCTGTGTGACATAATTTTCCCAAATTCCTACATAATTTTCTTAATCTAATATTTATCGAGTTTAACTTTGTATACGAGTGATAATTTAATTGGAATGTTGATTTTCCGGTAGCTTACCTAGGTTCAAACCTTGTGTGTGTCTCTGTTTTGTACCTGACTACGCAACTAATGTGTTTATAAATCTGTAATTCTGTATATAGTTTAAACTTAATCATACTGTATATGCTATATATGTGTTTAAGTATATTCACGTAACTCATGTTCACTTGTGGCGCTCTCGAGACCAAACGCGTGGGCTGATTTCGATAATTTAAAATTCAATCAATTTGTCTTAATCTTGCGAGTGTCATTACAGACAAGACATTAATCAAAATTGAATTCTGCGATAACCAGACGCCAGTTTGTGAAAAAAGTGAAAGTGGACAAACTATGCTAAGTGGAGTGTCATTGAATAGGTATTTTAAAATCATCTTAATTAGGTGACCATATAAAGTTAGATACCAATCATTCTCACGTAAGGTACTACGTAGAGTTTTAATTTTAAGCTTATATCTTGTTCTAAGTTAATATCGTTTTTGAAATTAATCGTTACTTACGTCTAATAGAAAAATATCTTGCGGAAACTTTAAGCCATTAACCACCAGACCGGCCACCGATTTTATATTTCATAGCATTAAAGAGTGATATACCTACGCATCATTTAAGTAATTCCTTTACCGTGACGTAAACAGCCATTGAGGAAATACATTAAGCTTTTAAACTGACCTGACAGCCACAGAAAAATAACTAGACAGAAAAACAGGTGAAAATATCAGATCCTGAATGGTTCTCCTTATTCGCGCTTAAGTGGGGAACTCTAAAACACCTTAATTGAATCTTTGCAAACTTTTGTTCTCAAACCTTTTTCCATCAACTTTGCATAAAAATCTTCCGTTTCTAACCGTGATTTAGGTAACTTCAAAGACCAGACAAACAACTTATTCGTTTAAGGGTTTAGAACGGCTCACGATTTAAAGTATAAAAGATTTCGTTTTTGCTTTGCTACAAAATTTAAGTGGACTAAAAAAATGCTATCTTGAATTGAAAATAAAGATTTGATTGTATCATAAAAGGGCTATTCCATTTACAGTGTTCTACATTACAGTAAGTTTAGGTTTAACCACCCTCCTAGTTACCGGTAAATGTTTTTGATGGTCATGATCAATAATGTCTGACAACTTAGACACGCAAACAAGCAGACAGGCTGACATACAGACACAGTTTACGGTAAGTGTCATTGTTACGGAATCTTTTGCGTTAATAAATACCCCATAATTAAAAGATTTCTTACATATCTTTCATCTAGTGGTTACTTTTATTATTATTATGTACGATTATAATTATGTAAATTGTAATATATTGTAAAACAAGTAAGTACACGAATGCCATCGTGATTAAAAATTTAAATTTCGAGGGGTTGTTTTAATTCATTATTAAAATTACGTGGTAGTAGTCGCTTGGGTGTAAAATATTTCACATAATTTACGTCCAATAACGTATAATTGCCGTGTAGGGTGACAGGGGAAACGCCATTGTTTTATTATAACGTCTCTAATTCTTTACCCCAAATCTTTTCTTCTCTTGAATTATTGCGTTTAAGCTCAATTACTTTTGTTGGGTACGGTAGAGTTGCTATGTGGAATTGTGGCTGTAATTTGAATGTTGAATTCTTTTTTAACATAGAAACATACGTTTCTATAAGGTTATTACAAGTTTAGTTAAGTTTCTATAAGTTTAGTTGTTATTGACCAAAATGAAGCTGTTTTTATGTTTTGAAATTCCTCAGTTTATTCAGCATTTTTTTAAATGACTTTCTTTAGTTTCGCCTTCCTTTTTTTCTTAATTGTAATAATAAACCATCAACGATACTGATGTTTCGTTTTTCTTTGCTTTTATATTAATTTATTAATGTCCGCAAATAGTCGCAATTACTTGTTAAATAAACTGTATTCTACGTTCGAACTTGTATGCTATTTCAGTATCAATAACCAGTACATTAGTTTCGAATCTATTTTATTAATAAAATTTGAATAGTTATAGCCTTTAAAAAACCTTTTGTTATGATACATAAAGAAAATAACAGAAAAACTTAATGAACTCCTTTTATACACATCTGTCATTTTGCTGCAGAAAAAGTAAACGTGGCCAAGTACAATAGGTTTTTAAACTAAGAATAGAAGTTACTCTGTGGAAGTTTGATATCAATAACTTATTCAATTTACGCAGTCCGCAGTGGACTCGAACTTCGGAACTTACAATAAATACTTGGGGACTGCTGAAAATTCTTTTAAACCTCTTAAACTTCGAGATCCAAATTACCAAGTGAAATTGTTTGAGTAACTTCTTAAAAGTTTAAACTACTTAAAAAGGTAACACTACGCTTAAATTTCAATACTTGTGAAAGAAAAAAAAAACACTTGTAAATAAAGTCTTCGAAAGCATTTAACTCCTTTGATTCTCAAATCTCTAAAGGACGTCTGAAGTCAATATAAAAACGTAAGAAAACCTACCGCGCCAAATTGGACTTTTTTGTGCGGCAGTAAAGTTTAAACTTTGTTGCAACCGGTGCCACTAGAACTTACAAAGTTATTTCGTTCTACCCTCATGTTATGAATTATTCAGCTGGCGTTTAATAACTAGCTGTGTAGTTTGCGGATGCCCGCTGGCTGGTGAGGTTGTCTCTTTCAATTCAGCGTGAAAGATAAAGACGAAGCGATGTCTTGATGAGACGGTCAATGCAAAGTTGACACTGCATATTACGTCTTTGGATAACTCAATAGAAACTTTCCAGAGGGCGGTCGAGTTCAATCTGATTTCTTCCTCCAAGTTCTTGTGCTTCAATTGCAGGTACTTTTGTGGGCCAATATTTAGATACCAATCTAATTCACTGATCATCGCAATCGTTTTGATTCAATTCATGGTTGAACATCTCTTATAGCAGTAAAATTTTAAATTAGGTTAGGAAAAAATTCCAATCTATTTTTCTAAAAAAAGTCCCAACAATGTAAGTAAAACTGACATGTTCAACAAATAAAAATTCTCCAACTTTAAATCCTTGTTATAAAACTGCACATCTAAGATAACATTGTCTTTTTCAGGTACCGTCGAAATTCTGGGACTGCTGAAAGGGGTAATCAACACGTCGCAGCTAGTTCACAAGGCGACAAGGAAGTAAATTTTACAATTGCTACAAAGAAAACTTCTCAGCACCGCGCTATCTTGCGAAGAATCTTGAAACTTTCGAGTCGGTCCTTTGAGCCGGATAAATTCTAGACATATTTCTCCCAGTTTCTGTCTAAGACAACTTGACGCTAGTTTTTGCGATGCAATCCGTCTTCTTAAGTACAGGATCTTATAGTAATTACTGAAGAACGCGACAGTTTAATTACGGTTGAGAAAAGAAGAATAGAAATTTATTTTATAAATTTTCTCTTAATACGAAACATTCCTTGGGCCTTTTACATGTCATGGATATCCTTAATGTTGGGTTCATGATAGGCTCTTCGATAGCTTAGAATTTTAATAGGTGTGCATTCCTTATGATAAATTTGGGTTAGATCATGCATCTTTAAACTCGTTTGCCAAGCTCTTAGGTTTCATCTTAATCGAAACTAGTAACTCCTGCTTTGCGGTCGAATTTCGACCGTAATTCATTTTGTCAATGTACTACATACACACTGACAATAATAAATGTTTTATTTTCGTTGATAAATGTATTTGTTATTATTGTATCTGCTTTATTCTTGAAAAAGGGTTTCAAAGGTTTCTCTTCACGTTTATCTATAGTATAATACTAGCCAGAATTTCAAGTTGTGTTCGCAATTTGGGGTTGAACATAGTCTACTCCACGTCTCCCAATTAAAACATTCAGTTTGTAAGGAGACACGGGTCCCAGCAAATTATTTTTCGTTCCCAATTCATTTCCCCCAAGCCCACAAATCAGAAATTGAGCTCTAAATTTATCGGCGTTATTTGCCTCACCTGCACCGTGTTCCGGATAAACTTTACAAACTTCTAATGTGTTTTCTTGGACTCTGTCAAGTTGATTAATAGCCCGCTCTTTTACCGGTCTAAGAGCGCTTGTGCAAAATAAAAGTTGCTGTAATGAGGGTAGACATGTAGGTAGTTCAAGGTTTTGGTTCGGTAGGCTAGCATTATAACATAGATTATAATAATAATAGGAATACGTATACGTAATCGGGTTTTAAGTTCATACTTATACCTTGTTCTAAAATGTTGGTGAACGGAAACGTGAAATATGCATATTATTATGAGAGCCCTTGCTAAACTTCTCGAAGGTGGAGAAAGTATTGCGATTCGATTTACTCGCGTTGACTATGACTTCAACCCTTCGACCTTTCTTAAGAGACCCTATCCACCATTGGGGTCATTATGAGTTTCAGCGATGACAATCGTACCCTTATAATTTGTCAGTTTTTGGCTGCACAATTTATACCTCCATGTATTTGAAATGGACCATGATAGATAGTTTCATTCTGTAGCGAGACGATAACAAAATTAGGGGAACAATAAATGCATGCTAAATCAATTTGCAGCTTTAATTCCCGGGCAGCGGCAACATGTGCCATTGTGCCGCAATGCTGACCTATTGTGGACCATCTGACCCTGGTTTTGATGTCGTGTGAATTTCTACTAGGATTTCATATTGATGTAAGTGCGTAGTTAACAGATGTTGATTTAATTGTTAATTTGAGAGTTGTTAGTCCAAGTATAGCAATACATCTGTGTAAATTTGAACGAGCCTCTTACTAAGAATTACTAACTGGACTAACAACTAAAAAAGTTAACTATCACTCACGGAACCCTAAGTTTTTTTTACGTGTTTCGGTTCCAGTATCGGAGAGCATTCATAATGCGGGTCCCCCACTTCCTTTTTGGTTGGCAATGCATTTTTTAATACGATGCTAAGTTAATCCTTGACAACAATCAGTCTTAGTTTTTGATGAGAGTGTTGTAATTCAATTCACCTGATTAAAAGGCTAACCTTTTACGTCAAAAGTATATCGATATAAACAATTAATAAAGTAATTTTCATTTAGAAACACTGATAAGTTACATAATTATTCGTATAAAATAAAACTGGATCTCATATCTATAACATTCTATTATTAAATAAAAAAAATCTTGTCTTTATAACCGAATATTACATTCTCCTGAAGCATGGTAATGGCTCCCACTGTCCAGTAGATCCATAGCGAGGGGAGTATAACAGACAATGCTGGGCCATTAGTGAGGCCTGTGGAGCGGTAGCGCCTCCGTTTGTATACATTTACCTACAATTGTACAGATTCATTGTTCTTGGTTCCTCTCGGTATGTTCTACCGGTTTTCTGGGTCACGGAGAATCGGTTCACAAACACATGAACAATCTATACATACATCTGTAACTGATCGTTGTCTGTACATGGAAGATATATTATATTAGAAACACTTTTACTGGGGGTCTTTAGTTACGTACGCAATAGAATCAAAAACAAGGATTTTATTTTGTCTGTTTGTCTGTGGTTTTGTACGCGCTAATCTCAGAATCGGGAGATCCGGGAATAGTGGGATAGATAAACCTACCAATAACTGTCATGATGATGATGATAATTATGACATACATATATTGTAACTAATCGATGGTTCAATTGAAAATATTTGGCAAAGACTATTATTGTGTGGGATGCGGGATTTTCAGTTTTTTTGTATGTTTGCTTACCACAACCGATTTAAATACAAGTTTAAATACATTGCAGTAAGCTTAGTGGAATATTTAGATCTGTTATTTCAATTGGTTCACAGAAAAAATGCCAACTTAAATAATTCCGTCAAAAGTTTCGAAATTTTCTGAAGCGAAGTGGGAGCGGTTGTTCAGAAAAATATCGGTTTATTTACGATTTTATATGTATTCAGCATAGCGAGTACTGGACGGTATTCAAGTAAAATGAGAGGTGTCAAGGGACACCCGGATGGAACGAAGTTTCTTTCGATTAATTAGTGAAGATATTTAAAAAAAAAATATAATATTTAGATTATGTATATAAATACACATACATATATATATAACTATTATATATGTTATACTAATAATATAAAACATGCGCACGCCGCACGGCTTACAATAGCTTACTATAGCAAAAAGTGTCGTGACAACTTTTCGTAAGAATTTTTTCCGTCTAGCCCCCTTTCACAACGCGCGATAAGGAACTTCGTTCCAAAAATAATAGTAATTTTAAAGAATATTGTAAAGAACGTATCTTGGGTGAATGTACTCATAATCTGAGGGCTGCCAGTGTGACGTAAGTGTGTCAGGAGGCGGTGTCAGCGTCACCGTCACCCTTCCCTTCGAGCCTCGAGTCGTAATTAGGGTAACAATTAAATGGCTGGGTTGAATGGATTAAACACCAGAATAGCTTTTTGTCACCGTAAACAGCATAATAGGTTTCTTTCTTGTACTTAGGACACAATGGCTTACAATAAATGTTACGTTTCCTGTTTATTTTTTTAATCTATTTTATAAATAGACGCTAAAAAACAGATGATCTCATGGTAAGTGGTCACTGTAGCGTTTATTATTAATTATTATTTTGTTGGATCCACAGGAAACCTCATCCTTTAAAATCATTGAAATTGATATTATCTACCAATATAATCGTTTCTCAGCAGAAGTATTAAATATGTAAAGCTATGATACCTATAATAATTAATAACTTGTTTATATCCTGAGATATAGATTATTTGCATAATTAATTATTAATGAGGTCGAACGCTTCCTCAAGAGCTATTAAGTTTTAATTATCGAAACTTTTATTTTAACGAAGATGAAATCCGATATGATCAGCGCACTTACTTGGTAAGAGCCTATTTTGTTTTAATGTAGACAGGTATTAATTAGCACAGAAGTATGATAAGTATTTTTGAAGACCGTATGGAGCAGTGTTAACCTTGCCGGACTTCTATGTACAGACAGCGATCGGTTACAGATTAATTATATTTATAGATTTGACACAATACAGGAATGAAATCGACGTGACATATAAACGCGAGAAATACCGTGACACGGAACAGTGGTATAGGTCGTGTCACGGAGCTAGCGTGTCTATCCCGCGCCGAGGATAGCTCACATCGGCTAACGATGTTCAAAGCCATTACACTGGATGGATAGGATGGCACGGCATTTAATAAAACTTCAACTACGGTAAGGATCGGCAATAAATAAAACTTTATAGCAAGACATTTTCCGATATTACATAGGTTTTTTTTATTGATAGCGCCATAGAATTTTCACTATCGCAGGTGGTATGGACACAAACATATAATATACTCTGATAGGACATCGAAACCGGGACCTTTCAGTCAACAGGGATAATCTTAAGAGGAAATACCACGCGAACCCTTTTTCAAATTTGGGATTTTTTCACTCAATATCTCTGTCGCGCTTGCGAGCGGCGTGTATGTCAGTGCGATAGGGACAACTGCAGCTCCGTGTAAAAATCCGAGGCAAAAATCATCAAAATCGAGGTTCCGTTCTCGACTAATCCCCCCGCCAAAACTACAGCAATCTTAACGAAATTTTGGAAATTGAATGGGAAGGAGATATTCTGTGTCGGACCGTTTAGCTTTTTGTGCTAATAATTATACAATTTGTGTACTAGGCGTTTGTTTGCAGCATATTTATTTGGCCGTTTTAAGCGCTGTTTGAAGTAGCCTAAAATTTTTGAAAACAAAAATATCAAAAAAAATCAAAACGCACCGACATAGATAATGATGATATTATTCTTGTGTGAAAAAATTATTGATCTAGAGTCAAAAACCAGCGAGGGATTAGTCGAGAACGTTTGTATGGAAAAATGACCCGTAGCATTTCCTCTTAATGTTATGACGTCTCAAACTGCACCCTAAGACCGCACTCCATTCATTTACATAATAAAGTTATTTTAAATGGAAAGATCCCATTTCTATGAAAATAAATGTAACTTCTGGAATAATTAATTACTTTTGATTCATACATACGTCAAATAACGTTCCGTTGGACATTGAATCTGGAACTTCTTGTTCCACAAGGTAACAAATAAGTCTGTTACGAATTGCGATGTTTTTCAATCAAAAATATAGATCAGATAGCCTAAAGATTTCGCAAACTTCTCCCTAAGTCCAAAATCATGACCCATATACATTAACAGCTATTTCATTATAACGACATTACGTATCAATACGAAAACCTACACATACATACGACAACACGCTATAAATCTCTCATAAGGAAATGGTCGAATTAAGCCTTATACATAATATATCGCGGAACGAGTGAGTTCATGTGATTCCCTTATATTTTTATTGCTGGCATATTTTGTTAATTACGATTCTTTTTCTATTTTGTGTATACATAGCAATAAACAAGGTTTAATTTTAATATTTTTGTACATTTTTCATGTTTTTTTTACATTGTATCACCTGGGAATGTAATTTTATTTGAATGCCATTTCAACTTGGTAAAAATAATGTTTTAATAAATTAATTATTTTTAATACTAGTTTATTACATCTGTATCTGTTCTGAATGTGATGAATTTGACCAGTTTGAAATAACTTGATTTTATTATAACAATATAAAACTTTTCGAAATTCGAAACTACTATAATTTATTTGTAAAAACATAATATTTAAAACAAAAGTAAAAAAAAAACTATATTTTAATAATTATTATTAATTTGACATATTTTTGTGCGGAGGTTTGTGTAGAGTCTATCCAACACTCGCCTTTCTTTGACCCAAGCTTTATCTGGCGTTAGAAGCAACTCGTCGTCAGTATCGCTCGATAATCTATCGGGTGATATCATGCGTTAATATTTTTATGTCCCTTCCACCCCCCGGCATGTGATCTATATCGCAATGATTGAGATTTTTTTCTACTTATGGATTTTATCGAATGAAACTTTCATTTAGACATTATCTTCAATTAATGTTGAATGGTTTGAGGGGTTCTGGTCTTCTGGTTCAGAAAGAGTCTATATGAGTTGCGCGTAGGGGTGTGCTGAGCATTAAAGTCAATGTTATTTTTCAATAATATGAACTCTCACTGAAATTATCGAGCTTATACGAATGAATGTATCTATCGATTTAATCTAATAAAACTATAGGAAATTCTCGCTTCACACCTAACTTCTAGGTTTACTACAGCGCTTTATTACGATAAATTACGATTGATTTAATTTAATTTTCACTAATACTACAGAACAAGCCTAGCATTAGGGTAGTGAAATATTTCTTCTGTGCGTATGTCACTGAACACTGTCACTGAATGTCCTCCTAAACGGCTGGACCAATTTGGTTGAAAACTTTTGTGTGTCTACAGGTGGATCGGAGAATGTTTTAGATTCACAATTGAGCCCGGTAGGTGGCGCTGCTGTTGTTTTGTCACCAAAACATTTATTAATTATAGAGCGGTACGAAGTTTGCTGGGAGCTAGTAATAATATAATAGGGTAGGGAGGGGCTAGTTGAGCAATTTTTCACTTGAGCTGTTATAGCAAATCAACTATAAGTCTTAATGCCTTGTTATGCATACTGATGGATAACTCATTTATTCCTTTGCAAAAGCGACCTTAGTAATTTATTTCTAACAAGCCCAATTTAAAAGTTACAGCTGTTTAAATATAGAATGTCATCTATGCTCAACGTACCCCATAGGTGAGGTAAGTTGAGCAAGGGTATGGGGCAAATTGAGCTCTTAGAAAATATAGCCAACCTATGGGTTCAATGTTAACTAGACATGGAATAAAATTTCTGTTTGACAATCAACTTTTTATTTATAGACTTTTAGTGACAAAACAACAAAGTAGACTCAAACTAGGATCAGATTCAGTCTCTCTCTTTCTTCTGTTAGTTTTGGTTGCTATTCTAGGGCCTGCCTTTGAGTATGGGCGGACAATTTCCAGGGAAAATAAATGTGTTAGATCAGCCAATTCACTTTCTTTTATATGTCCGCATCTTCCTAAAAAAATTAAGTTCTATATTACTCTTGTTACAAATCGTGGGGATAGTTGAGCGACTATAGCTCAACTAACCCCAACCCGAAATTTTAAAACAAAACATAGGTTATGAAAACACAGTTACAATTATACGCAGAATTTTTATATATATCAAAAGTACAATAAATGTATGCAAGTTTAACACTTACCTAATTGAAAACGGATAATATTTGACTAGAACAGACGAAATATTCCGTTTTACAATTATTTTACTTTTTAGTCACAAAATAAACAATGCGAGCTCGTATCTCACTCGATCGACAAGTCGCCACTGGTGGTCGCGCTATGAGTTCCCCTCCCGCGACCCCTTCTTTTCGCTATTTGATGTCATCGCGTGCGGTGTATAGTTTTCGAGATATTGCGATTGCCCAACTTACCCCTATGCTCAACTAGCCCCTCCCTACCCTAATATTAAATACACGCTTAAAACGAGAATTCTCTGTGTCGCGGGAGCATAGATAACACAAATAAGATAATACACTCAGGACCCGAGAACAAAAATTTTCTGTCACATAAATGTCTACTCCTGCCGGGAATCGAACCCGGGACCCCTCGCAGGCTGGGCCACGAACTGGCCCTTGGTATTTACCTGATACAGAACGGGCAAGCCATTACTCCCAACGCAAACTCAGTCCAAACTGTGTATTAATCCGTTTAATCCGGCTAAGTGCATGGCGCAATGCGATACACCAATTATTTGATTTAGATATTAGTTCTGTTTCAACTTCTGTTTAAATTGTACTGTTTGGCAACGTAATTGTGGATTTCATTTAGGCTGCAACGTGTGGAGCGGTCTTATTGATTGAAGGTATATTTGCTCTTACATACGTACATACGTACATACCACGTATAATAAATAACGAAGCCAAACGTTTTAAATCTTTTGATTCCATTCAACATCTGTATGAAGTTGCAACCTGGTCCATAAATATGAAAATGTCATATAATATTGCTTTCCAATCTGAGTAAGATAGCATATCCAATAAGTGATCGCAGTGCAATAAACCCTAATTCAGGTTTCAATAAATTGTAATCGTTATCAGAGTAATCTATTGGCTCTGAGACGCAGAATATTGCTGTATTCAATCTTTGTAATCCCGTTTCAAATTTCGGTATCAGTACTGATCGCTCTAGATACATAATAGTGAAATTGGATCCGGCTCGAAGGACCAACTGTTAAAAATAAGTAAAGTAGTATTTTAATAATATTGATCTTCTTGATATGGACTTTGAAAACAACGCTTAATAATAAGTAAATATTAGTATATGGTTAATTAAATAATATTAAATGTTTTGTAATATTGATTAGACCATCCCAACTACCCACATTTTTAATGTACTGACTTTTCTGTAGATACCTATTTATCCAAAATAATAATTAAGTTTAATAATTGAAAACAACATAAATTAAACTTTAAGAAGGCAATACCGCTATGAAACTGATTTCTATTAAATCAAATTAATTCATCTGACGATATCTAAATACTTCCAAACTTGAAACTTTAACCCATTTCAATTTTTTACTGATTCCATCCAGAAACAGCGCGGTAGAATAAATTAATGATTATGGAACAGTTTATAAGAAATTATAATTTGTATTTCATTTATTCCACTGTATAATTCTAAATGAAAAGAAAGATTTGCAAAAGGCGACATTTTTAATGGTCGTGTGATGAGTATTTTATTCAACTGGAGGCTACCATCCATGCCCGCCTAACGACTCCAATACTTGAACTTACTTTTTTAACTGGAAATATTTTAATTAGACCACCATTACAGAGAAATTCACGCACAAAAATTCGACTCATAACAAAAACTCGCAATGTAACATTTGCAACATTGCATCATTAGGCTCGGTCAGACATTGCGATTTATCTGAACGACTTTGTAACTAAGTTTAATAGATTACGTATTACAGAACATTGATGTCTATAGGCTGTTAAACTTGTAGCTACTAACAGTCGAAATTCAAACGCGTTCTTCCTACTTAGAATAAAGACGCTGTTTTTGTAAATAATAATTATTTTATAAGTCTAGCACAAAATTACGTACTATATTTTGAGCATGAAATTTTTATCCTCTTGTGTTGCAATGCGTGATTTCAAGCTTCAAATTCAAAATCACCATTTAGTCCATATACGCAACGTTTCGTTTCTACCACGACTTTTCAACGATTTGTCGCTCTTCCGACTGGTGCCTAAATGTTTCCGCGAACTGAACAGTGCCATACCGACTGGTTTGAAGCTCATGTATTACCTATAGATAACTATCTCCTTCCCACTTATGGAAGCTTTCGGTTTGGTATTTAGCATTAAATTATAGTCGGATTTTTGCTGCTGCGTATAGACGGACATAATACCAATTTTATGGCCAGAGATTTTTATGCTTATATTTTAATGACGTTTGATTTTAATATATCTATATGCTATGGACATACATAATATATAATACTCAAAGGTGTGTGAAATCTGCCATTTCGCACTCGGCCAGCGTGGTAAACAATGGCCTGCTCCCCGTCACACTGTGAGGAGGGACCGGGCTGTTTTATCCGTCACATAAATATCTGCCTCGGCCGGGAATCGAATCCGGGACCCCTTCGATTCGTAGGCAGGATCGCTTCAAACAAGGACCAAAAAGATAATATGAAGATTTAAATAAATTTTTAAATTAAAGAATTTCAAACCTCTGGAAGTTAATACAAATTCTTTTCTTCATTACTTTCCAGTCTCCGTCTTAACCGTTTTAAAAAGGTAGTATTTGCTATAATCTTGCCAAAACTCATCTACTCCTGTCACCGTTACAGGGCAGTAACGACCCGCACGCGACCCATAACGACCCCTCTATAATCCGCGGAATAAAACGTTTTATCGACCGACACGACGCGCGTGCGTTGCGCCAATTGATTTATGTGTGAAATTTGTTATTTGCCACGTCTTTAGGTGATACAAACGAATCGATAAATGTATTCGAATTTCAAAATCGAGTACCGTTATCAATTTGTGGTTTTAAAATGGTTAATATTCTCTGTAATACGAAAATTTGCTTGGTAGTTTCTTGCCGCTTTTTTTCTCAGGATATACTGCAGTACTTTGTGTACTTGGAAGTAGTTCAGCATTTGCTGCTTTTGAACATTTTAAACCTGATAACATTAATTGATGCCCGCAACTTTGTTTTATATTTATACATACTTTCACTCTTTATACTTACCCCGTGGTTTAACACATTCGCTGCGGATCACGTATACGTCGTGTTTTTTCCATAGAAAATTAGGATCGCCGAGGCGAAAGTATTAATTTACAGAAATTCTTTAACACGGTGTTTTGGCCTTCACCCGGAAAAGTAAATGGCAAGTTTCAAGAAGGTAATCAAATAGAAATTAAACCCCCATTTTACCATTTGAAAATACATTTTTAGTCCTTCCCTGCACTATAAGTATTAGAAACCCATGTTTCATTCTTCTAGGTTGACTCTGTGCCTTGTCTTTAAAAGGGTTTTAAATAGTACATGGTTTAAAATGTTAGCGGTATATTAAGTACACGTGTACTTAATACTGCATAGGTACTGTGTAGTATTTCGACAATTGCGTACACCGCGACACGACTAAATTCGTGAAGTTCTGGCGTGACTTAGGTATCTCCAAAAAGATATGTATTACATATAATCGGCTTAAAAGCGTACGATTAATGCGTAAAAATGAAAACATGTATTCAGCGTAGGGATTTTGATAACACAAAGCACCAACGCTGAGGTAAGAGGGACAGATTGTACTCATCGCCCCACTTTTTTGCTGTTAATATTCCAGTTTTAGGTTATTGCTACACCGTCGGCGAACATCGCGTGGGCTTTTTGCAATCCCTAACACCCACTCGGGTCTCCTCCTTTGAGGGCCTGGCCATAGACTACTACGTTAGCCAAGTGCGGATTGGTAGACTTCATCAATGCAACCCATAATTGTCCCACTGCTGGGAACGGGTCTCCTCTCACAATGTGAGGGGTAGACTTCATTTTAATTTATATTAAGAGATATTAAATGTCTCTTTACTCATTAGGGTAGCTCTTGTCCCGTATTTAATATTGCAACGTTGCACTTAAAATTTCCACATAGGGTATCCTTTCCGGGGTATTACGTAAGTATTGCGTATACGTATTAAGTATTGCGGAATGAAACCCTTTGTTTGTGAATCTGACTCCCATTTGGACATAATTCATAAGTGACGCTCTTCGTTTAATTTCGCTTGTTGCTAAAACTTATATAAAACGAATTAAGGACAACAAAAACGATTATATTTATTATTGGTTGTTATAACTCTAAAATTCCTAAAAGGCAAATCGACCACATCAACTACAATTAACGTTTCTTAAGACATTCTTATAAGGTAATCAACAGCAACACCGTTACCTACAATCACCATCCAAACAAAGCTAACGTTAGTTCATCGCCGGTAATGAAAGCGTGCACACAAGACATTCGCGGTGTGCGTGATCTACCCTTCTCCCCCAGCCCGCGCTAGGGAAACAAAACTTTGATCATAGAGTGTTCCCTTAATAAAGAACCCATTGTCATCCCCCTATATTTATTACGGGATAGATAATCTTTTATTATTCGCCGTCACAATTTATGGTGGCCCGTCGAATTTCATTTGTCATTTGACGTTTCATTGTGCTATTGTGACTTGGTTAGGATAGGACGTGATAGTAGAGACCATTTTCCCAACGCATAAACATTAAATCCTGGTACACAGAGGTGTTGAAACGCGCTTTGATAACGCCCGTTTTAAGAACTGAGACATATTCTAAACTCGCGTTAGTGTGTACTTGTGATAAAGCAAGTTTTAAGAACTGAAAGAGTAACACATTCTAACGCGTGTTAGTGTTTTCACGTACATAGGAACTTGGTTCTTGAAACGCGTGTTATAAAGCCCGCTTCCAGTTGGCTAATGCATAGCAGGTGTGAGGCTTTAATAATTTGGCAGTACTAACGCATGTTGATAAGAGTACATATTTTATATGATAGGTATGGGTACTCTCGACATGTACCTACTCCTCATAGATCGTGGTCAGGCTTGAGTTCAGCCCTGACTGGGGTGACTCTGGTGCACATATCCGTATCATAATAAAATGTGTACAATCCGCGATGAATTAAGTTAAAAATTATAAAATCTAAGAACAGCAATCAATGCCCTCGAGACCTTTTATATCAAAATGCACGGTCGAAATAGATTAGGGCTAGCCGTCGAAGCGAGCGGCTCTTGGCGCCCCCTGACACCCGGCGCCCGGGTGCAATGCACCACCAGCACTATAGGTAAAGCCGCCCCTGTCTAAGAGTACTCTAAATACTCGTTCTTATTTTGAACATTTTTATAACCACATTACTTTGACCATAAGCGTTTCCTAATTATGTTATAAATATATTCCTCTTACCAAATACCACTTAAACATAATGTCTAATAAAGTTTGTATTCTAAATTACCGATACAAATGCGTAATAGAGTCAATGAAACCGCTAATGCCATTTCGTTACGGTACCGAGCAGTTAATTCGAATGCATATCGATTTAATTCCGATTTTATGACTCGAAAACACTTTATCGATAACCGGTTGTAGCGATAATGAAATGCCTATTCGATTTTAAAGTAAGTATAATTGATTTTGTTATTGTATGTTTGTTTGAGTTTGCGAACAACTACTACTTAGTTTCATCCGTCTATCACACTTTGTGCGTCCACTTTTGGATATTGACCTCCCCAAACTTATTTATTTATTTATCTCTCTGACCGGTACTAATCCAACGGATGCCCGCATTCTTCTACAGGTTCTCAGTTCGTCTTGTCAGATGGCGTCGTGTTCTCCTTTTTTCGGGACGTGGTCAGCAGTCCAAGACAAATACACCCCAACTACCATCGGTTATTGGTCCTTCGAGCTATGTGGCACCCATGACTACTACAGCCGGCCAATTATCTGAGTTATATCCGTTACCTTGTTCATCGAAGAATTTTATCATCTCTGATGCGATTGACTAAGGCAGCACTCACTATCTTGGAATTCATTCCCAGCTATCATCATGTAGGGTTTTGTAACTTTAGACATAAAATCCTTCCACGGCATTTTAATGATTATAAATCAATCAGTGCATAAGCAATAAATAGCACAGTGAACCCGTCGACATGTCGATCGTAAACATACTGAGTGAACCTGCGCGCGATCATTAATTGGTTAGGTGTTCGCTAGTGGCGAAATTTCTTGAGCACGCACTTTAGACATGTTAGGCCATGTCAGATCATGTCAGAATCATTCATCAATCATTGCTTTCGGGTAACGTAAGAAATTCTGGCACCTGAGCAGTGATGAAGTGGTAGTGTATGAATGATACCTCGATGCAAGTAGACCCTGGAGGTAGCAACTGGCTGAAAGCAAAATCATAAACCAATATTTGTTCTACGCAATAACTGTTTTTATTGTATTTTATAATATCGAAATCAGCGTGGTTCAAACTAGGCATGGAAAATACAGTTACTTTTATTTAACTTTCACTTCGCGAAAATCTTAATTTTTTTCACGATATATATCACGTTAAATTTATCGAACAGTTATTTTTTTCACAATGTTCTAATGTCACACCTTCTACTCTTTGGATAAATAATACCTTGATATTTCGTTCGTGAACAAACAAATATTTTTACGATGTGCTACAAACCATCGCAAAGAAGTTAATACTTTAGGCAACTAAGCATAAAGTTTATTTTTAAACATTCGCCTAAGCTAATTATTCAAACCCATTCGTATAGCGACGAATCAGTAAATTATATTTTGCTCTTTCTAACACGACTGTATTTAGGCATTTCAATATTCGTCCTTCCTCTTTCGCTCTTTCTGACGTCGTCGTGACCGTGAGTCTACGGCGAAATACGATAATAAAAATATCCGACTGATCTACGATACGATGCGTGAATAATCTATGGCGTGAACTTTGCGAAATATCCAAAGGTAGCTAAGGTAGCCGAAAAGTAACTGCGGGATTTTTAACCGACTACGTCACGGCAGGTAACGTTCGTGACACGTGAAAAAGTTTTTCGCGCGATTTTTCACGGTTACTTGTGAATCATGCCATGCCTAGTTCAAACTATTAGTTGCCAATACATATTTAAATAACTAATACATTTTTCAATTCCTCATTTTCCTTAAAATAACTTTTACCCATTTAAATAACTAATTCCCGATTAAATTAATAAATTTCCCTTAAAATAACTAATAAGTAATACCCATTTAAATAACTGCCCTGTATTAAGAGCCACATCGTCTTCATCTTTGCTACTATCTGATGCCAATAGGGCCAATGACTCTATTTCCCTCACTTGCCCATTAGGTCAACGCCACTTCGTATTACCACTATAAACATCTACTCGAATGACCGTTGTACTCAATAGCATTAAAATTTTCTTGAAGCATTAATCAGCTCTTTTCAAGATTGTACTCAATTGCCAGTCCTAATAAGCTTTTGTTGTAAGAGATTTATTGGTCATTAAAACGATTTATGAAGTTAGAAATCATTTGCTGATTGCTATTGGAAGAACGATACGTAATCGGACCGGTCAGGCGGTGAGGGGATTGTTTTCTGAGGTTTTTTGTCATGGGATTAATTAGGAAAAGACTGGTTGTGAGGACATGAGTAGAATCTAGTACTAGATAAATTGTTATTTTAATGTAAGTTACGATTACGAAGGTTTGAGTTCGATGCTGGGCTGGATACGTAATTTTATTGTCACAACAAAAATATGTACATTTTATTTATTTTAAATTAAGTGATGTCTAAAGTTACGTAAATCTACTGTTTGTTGGTCGTTGTAGGCAAACCTAACGAACCAATTTTGTATTAAATTATCGCTCAATTTGAAGTCTACCACATATTGTACAGTATTATTGAGAATATGAAAGACCCGTGTCTTTGATATTTCTAATTTAGAGGAGGTTTGGTTCTTGTCTCAGAAAAATTGGATGAGCATACTCTATCACGTCGGTCACAAATGTTAGCCATAAGGGATTAGAACATTTCAGTCATTCATTCATTCAGTATTCTGTCTGATTATCAAATCTAATACCTCCTGAAGGACGATATCGTAGGCAAGTACGAGTAAGTAAGCAGCAGGTTTTGAAAATTTTCAGATAAAAAATTTCAATTTGTTTTCATGTTACAACATTGACTTATTAATGTGTTACAATAATAGTTTAAAACGAAGTGCATGTTATCTAAATATTTAAGAGAAAATTTACGTAATCATAAAAATCCTAACTTCATTTTTTATTTCGTTCTTGCATAAACCCCGGTGCACATTATTCACCCAAATGGTGTTACCCGTGATTCATATGCCCGGTACAGTGGAGAACAAAAGTGCAAAAATCCGATAGTGAAACCTATTTCACACCGGCCAGTACCTCTATTTCCAGATGCACTGTTCGTAGATTACATACGTTATGCTGTTTTGATTCATTTAATTTTAATGAGTTTTTGAAATTGCTATTTTATTATTTTATGCACGTTTAAGTTTAAAGACAAATTGCCTTTAATTGGTTCAAATACTGAGAAGAATTCTACACAATATGAAATCATGTTTTTTTTAAATTGTTTTGCAACCATGAAATCAGATAATAATTTTATACATCGTTGTTTTTTTGTAATTAATTGACAGTTAACTTTCTACATACAGTTAATAATTTAAAATTATTCAACCTACGTTATATTGTTGTTTTTACCTCGCAGTATCAAACTGTTTTGAATTAAAAAAAGAAAAAAATTGGCGAAGTGAATACCATTAAAATTAAACTATTGTATTTAATGTCTGAGATATTAGTGTACCCTGTACTAATTAAGATTTGACTCTATGATGGCAATCAAATTAAGCGTACCGATACACATTTTATTAATTAAAACCATCTAGTTCTTTTCTATGTATTTATATAGTACTGAATAAGCTCGTTAACCAAAAGATGAACGTTATTTAGTAAGAACACGGTCATGCATCACGCCGCTATCGCTAATGTGTGTTTGCGCTTGCTCCCTTGTTCTATGCATTCTGTGTCCGACTGTACCTGTAACAATTTCTCGTATATTACAAAATATTTTTCATAAAACCATAGTTTAAAATGATTTTTTTTAACAGATAAGTGTAAATTCAAAATCAAATTATTTCTCGTCTTAGGAACTGACAGGTCACTTAAATTTTATGAAAGTTAAAATTTACCAAAATATTAACAATTTAAATAATATATACATAATGTACTGCATTAAATTAAGTAGCTCATCTTATCATCGGCTTTGTTAAAAAAATATACGAAACACTAACTTAATACAATCATAGTATAAAAATATTAATAAATCAGACATAATTATGTAGGTAGTTCTGCGCGCGACTATACATTTTAGGTTGGACACATTATTTGTCTTATAGAAGTGTTTTTTATTTCAAATGATATTATGTCGTAAGACCGTTATGATTAATTTTCATTGAGAAACGCAATTTATTTGATCTGTTCTAGTTCCTTTGTTATTTAATTAATGATTGTAACCATAATATTATGTCTGTTGTAATCCTGTCAAATTTTATAATGGATACTAAGATATATTTTTAAATTTATCTAATTTTCTATTGTTTTGTTTCAGGTAAATAATAAGCTATCGCTGTTCATAATCTGTAGCAGTTATTTCTTCGATAAGTCGAGGAATTGCGTCACATGGTGAGTAGGTACCTAATAGGTACTCGTTTTTCTACAACAAAATATAAGCTTATTATACTCTACATCACTATGTACAAATATATATAAGTTATAACTATAGATATGTTATGTTTATACTTATAACGCGAGTTTCACGTTATGATCTGCTCTGATGACGTTCCTGTCGTGCGGTCGACGGGTGTAATAATAATAATGGATTCGAAAGATAATAACGGGACGTATGACATAGGAAGCGATAACTAAATGAAAATTACGATAACTAGCCGACTTTGACTGTCTCACTTTTCGCGTGCTAGTAATGTATTTATTACTTACCTACCTAATATTATTGTTAGTTTTTGAACCATTGTGATGGGATGTATTGTGTTATAATAATCATAATCATAATCATCATCATCGCAACCCTTAACTGTCCCACTGTAGGCACGGGTCTCCTTTCACTATGTGAGGGGTATGGTCATAGTCCACCACGCTGGCCAAGTGCGGATTTGCGGACTTCTCTTATATATCTTCCATGTACAGCGATCAGTTGCCATTATATTACACTTATAGATCCAAAAAAAAAAACATCAAATTATGTCAAAGGTAAAATTATAACCGACTTTAGTCACATTACTGCATGACTAATGAATGAAAGATTATCGAAGGTAACTTCAAACAAACAGTACAATGGTCACACAACAATGGGTGGTCTTGTAATGAGAGGCGATGAAGTTGCGAAATACAAGTCCTAATGACACGGTAATTACTGCTTTACACAGTGCGTAGGAGTGTTATTTTTAACTGATATGGAGGTGTTATTGTATAGTTCAAACCGCTACTGATACCTACATTTGAACCGGTAATGATCGATGTCTATATAGATGTTGACAAAAATCTGCTATTGGCAAAGATATTAAAACTATAGATACTTTTCGTAAGATTAACTATGGATGTCAAAGATAATCACGGAACGCATGAGGCAGAAAGTAAAATTACGAAAACAAGCAGAATATGACTGCCTTACTTTTCGCGCGCTAGTAACATACATATGTATCTACTTCTTTGTTACTTTGTGGGTACATATTAACATAAAAAAAATCCATAACAATAGCAGACAAGCCATGCGCTATACGGGACGTTATGTGACTAACTGACTTGGCTTACTTGGTCACCGATATACTTCAATACAAAATACCAAATACATACTTGTGATACTTGGCTGCGTATCCGACTTGGCCAAGTATATGACAAGGACCTCCTGGTGAAGTATGGCTCAATAGTAATATGCAATTATAATATTATAATCAGAGCATAATTAGTGTGACAAGCCAAATATTAAGTAACATGCTATATTACTCAGAAATTTGACAACCCTAATTAATTGTACATATCAACAATTACAACAGTACTAAATTCAGTTTCAAAACTGATGTTATCAATCGAATTTCAGAAACATTGTTTGTCGACCAGAGGGGATTTCGCGGAAATGTAATTAATAGAAGAATCTCTTTGTGACAACCCTACTCTATTCCTAGTATAACCATACAGAGATATATTTTCTTTGTGAGTTACATTCAAGTCAAACTTATTATACGGATGTAGGAAATAATTTCTTATTTCATTATATAAAAAAAGCTTATCCAGAGCCGCAGATATAGGTTGACAATACCACAGTGTGTCGTGCCATGGTAAAGACACAAAGTCAAGAATACACACGCAAGACCGAGAACAGAAATTAAACCTCATCATTAAAATTTTCGCGTTGCTCGAACCCAAGACCCTTCGAATGGCTGCCCGGCATGGGTAACCATTGCGCTATAAGTAGGATACTAGGAATCCACATTTTTATTACAAATCATTACATTTTAAAGTCCTTATTTAATATTATTTCTCCATAGTGTTGTAGTAGATTGTGAATAATATATTGGTATGAACCATCGTTATAACATCTGTAGATGAGCTATGACAAATGTGTCGCATTGGATAATACGTGATGTACAACCCTATTGAATATAATAAGGGCTGTCAACTAGTGTCGACTTAATTAATTACTTATTGTGTGATTTAATTAAACATCGCCTTTGTAATTATGTTACGTGTGTTTAAATAAATTAATACGAATCCAGCCAACTGTGAATACAATTAAATCTTGTCTGTTTTTAATTAGTTTTATTGGATTCAATTGATTCGTGCTGTTGGATGATAATGGAGGCGGATTATCCGCCAATGTAACAGAATTTTACTGTTGTTTATGTTTATGAAATACATTTTTCCGTGAAAGTTATGAAAGTAATATAATTAATTTATCCAATATCTTGTAAGTTCGAAAAGCTTTTTATTAAAAAACATCATTGTTAAGGTGTAAGTAAATTTTTGACTCATAAAATTGTAGACTAAACAGAAGATTCTTATTACGTTCTTGTAACAAACGGCAGTATTACTTAAAGATTTGAATAAACTACAAAAAATCTGTGCAAATAACCATCAGAACAAAGCGAAGTTTTAATAAGATGCTAATGTATTTCGTTTCGCAGGTCAATCCCACCGTTCGACAGAAACTAAAAGTCTTAAAACTTTCTGTTTAATGCATCCGAGCAGGTATTGAAGCGCAACCCTAAGCTTCGATCCCTAGGGCTGTCAACTTCGACAATTTAGCCACAACTTCGGTAGTGACCACCGTGTCGCATAATGTATTTACTGCGACGAAATATTAATCTTCTCGTAACGAACCGGTGATAGTTTGGTGGACAGTTCTCATAGATTATGACGCAGAGTTGACACGTTATTGCTCGATGCGAATTGTGACGCTTTAGGAGAGTTAATAGTGACATTACAATTCGTAATAAATAGGAACATAATACAAATTAGGTTTTTAATTGTTATGTCACAAATATAGCTAAGATAGAGGTAATGTATTCCTGGCCAACGTTTTTATAATTAACCATTCGGTACAAATTTTTAAGAGTTGTTATTTTTAGATAGTATAAAATTTGAATTAAACATAAATTTTGTTCGCTGTTTGCTGTTTAGTGAACCATTTAACAATAATGCGAGTACAAATAGCTGTGCGTGTAGTAACGAACAACTGACATGTAATGTTATTTCAAATATACATACAAACCAAATTGTGGATATACATATATTTAATTAAGCACGACAGAACAAGATTCTTACTAACAATTTATTAACTGTACTATTACTAACAACAACTAACAGGACTAACTATCACTAACAGTCCCTGCCCCAGTCTCGTGCTTAGTAACAAACTTACCAATTAATGTTCTAACACTGTCTCCTATCCGGACTAACCATCCTAGTCCCCATTTGAGTATTGTTCTCTGTCGGTCGCAGTTGTCATGGCCGGCAGCGGAAGGGTGGTGCTGCATGCTCGTTTGCTACCTTAATTCCATAAAAAAAATGATATGCATAGAATGCTTAAATTCATACAACCTATGCTAATAAAGCATTTGTTTTAATAAAACAATTTAAGATTAAAATAAAATTCGCATTTCTGCGACATTAATCTTTGTCAACCTTAAAATGAACGGCGCGGTATTCATTGCAAAAGTTGCTAATGTTTCGATGTTTCATTATTGCATTCCTCATATTCGTTTTGTAAACTGCTATTAGCCGTAGAATACACATTATTTCCGAAGATCCAAAGTGATTTATCATAGCTTTTTGTCCCACTGTTGGGCTCGGGTCTTATTGCGATTTGCGAGACTTCACACACACCTTTGAGCACAAAGTAGATAAGTAAACCTTTGAGAATATAATGAAAAACTTTTAATCGTTTCTTATGATGATTTAGTCTCCGACACAAGTGTTACCTGATTAATCACGTAATATTTATACTGATTAAATGCATTAAAAAGTTATTCACATATTACATTTACTTCCCTATGCTATGGATCGCAGCTTATTTAAAAATTCGTTACAAAACCTGAAACATTAATGGAAAACTAAGATGGTTTTCAAATGACGTCGATTGATAAGTCATTTTAAAAATGATAATATTATTAACAATTTTTAAATGCTTCAATGCGTCGTATCGAAATATTGTGAAACTATTCAAAGACGACACAATTAAAACATCTATAAATTAGCAGACTTTGGCCTCAGGTAGTTGGATCGGACTTAAAATTTGACAAGAGTTAAAGTTTAACTAGGTCTTAACGTATGTATTGTTGTTTTTATGATAAACAAGAGCATAAAACCATCAATAAACAAACCGTCAGAGTAAACCGTCAGGCTTGGGAATCGGAAAATGTATCAGCGCTGACTGCTTTTTGCTCCGTCGTGAAAATCCCGCCCGGGGCAGTGACAAACGACTTAGATCCCGGAGACTTTAGTTCTTGCTGGCTCTGAATAAAATTAAACGAACAATAGTTGCTTTTCTTGTGCTCCAATTTGATTCGCTAGTTTAACTGAATAACTGGATAGTTAAGGTTTTTATAACGGTTGAACTAAGCATCGGCTGCGCATCGGTCTGTCAAAGCTTCTTATGATTAATTAGTTTTGACACGTTGCCTAGTTGGTAGTGGCCCTGCGTGCAAAGCGAGGGTTGCGGGTTCGATACCGGGGCAAATATTAATGTGACATATAAATGTTTGATTTCGGGTCATGGTGTTATGATATGTTATTTGTGTTATCCATGCCACCTGCGACACAGGGAATGCTAGTGCTTGGGTATGAGTTAGCGTTAATTTGTTTATTTATTTTTGAAGTGAAAACTTCTTTAGCGTCGTTGTGATTTGAAAGTCGATGAAACGGAAATGACGCGAAAAAGCGACTATAAAGAAACAGACATATTTTAACGTGGGAGAAAATGAGATGGGAAGCATTATCCTCTTGCGTGCTCCAAGGTCGGGGTCTTAGAGCAATACCTTTTACGGCAAAATGGCAGCTTACGTCAGCAAAGCAAAACATCAATATTTGGACTGACAGTATTCGGTTGTTTTTAAGTTTCACTTCTCCCACGTGTGAATTGCACACATTTTTTCTTCTGGGTTGTGAACCATAACTGTCCCAATGGTGTGCACAGGTAAAGTTTACAGACTATAGTCCATCACACTGGCCATGTGGCGATTAGACTTCACACACTTGACAACATTTTTCTTTCGCTGAGGACAGTAGCAATTAATTTCTAATACGAACTTAATTTTTGTAAATTAGAGGTGCATACAGGACTCGAACCCAGCCCCTCCTCCCCTGTCGAAATTTCAGGATTCACAGTGCTTGGGAGTCCAACATTAAAACCTTGGTTCAGATCTTGGTTGCAGTGTTTTCGTTTTTAATGTCAGACGTCTTAGACGAGCATAGGCGGATTACCTACTAGTTTATTTTAATTAAAAAGCAATAAATAAAACTGCTCTCAAGTTTCCTATTAGCATAATAATATCTGAGTCGCGCCCTAACTTATCGAAGATAGGAGCCGAGGCAATCTAAGTTACGATGACAACAATTATAAGTTTCAACCACCATTTTAAGCTTTTGTTTCGTTGGCACTGCACGTAGGGCTGATGGTGAATTGTCAGAGAATTGTTTCTCATTCAGTTGGCGTCACTGGCAACGCATCGGTGACGTCTTTGATGTGGTGGACACCCATTGCTGACGGTGACGTGGTTCTTTGTCGACTAAATACATAAAAAATACTTTAATTTAAGTCGGACTAAAAGCGATTCAGGTTTTTATTAGGTTTTTTTCTATTTATAATAATCGGTAACACACTCATACCTCCGTTCCCTATGTCACGGGTGGCAAACACAACACAAATAACACATCACTAATACCCCTGACCTGAGAGCAAACATTTACCTGTCACTTAAATATCCCGGCCGGAAATCGAACCCGACATCCCTCACTTCGCAGGTAAAGCCACTACCAACTAGGCTACGAAGTCGACAAAAATAATAGTATATAGTATGCAATGACGTAATATAAAAAAGATATATTTACCTACTATGTAACTGGTAGTATTTATTATTTAAACAAATTACCTAATATAAACTTTTATTTTACTCTCCCGTACATTCACTCACTCCCAATTCAAATATCATATCATACCACGTCTTACAAACTTGAATTGTTCCGATGTAATACCCACTTTACATGGAAAACAAAACAGTTTTAAACTTTTACGTTAAAGTTAAATCGTTCTCTCCAACATAGAAACTATACGCCACCAAAGATTACAGAGCTGGAAATGCAATAAAATAACAAATATGTAGTAACAAACTAGAAATACGGACGAGACAAGTGAACTACAGTGCCTTGGGATTATCACCTGTGTCCGTTACACGACTCTATTTTCTACCGAACTCTAGTTAATTGATATTGTGAGTTAACAAATAATATTCAACTGTAATGCAATGACATGTAGTTTATTTTACACTGCTTACTTTTATACAATTTTTGATGCAAGCATTTTAAAGTGTATAGTAATGCTTTCGATTTGGATAGATGATCGCTAGTGAATTGGGGTTAAGGTAACTGTAGGACCTCCTGTCACTAATGAACACACTGGCTCGCTCACGCACGCACACACAACAATGACACGACCACTCTCGCCCACGGCTCTCGTGTTACTGCCATGACAGTTTGTGCGACGTGCGCCCGAGACAGAGTATATCTATGTATATAGATACCCAAACACTACATCCCTTTTATATTAAAGTTTGTTTTTTATTTTATTTTATTTTTTATTTATTTATTTTATTTTATTTTATTTCACAGATCATGTACACGAATTTATTGCGTTAGAGAGCTATAATTAAATTCTATACATAGGCTCTGCTTATTCCTCATGGAAATCTCTTCCTTTTATTTATTTATTTACTTATTTCAAAACTCAAAACTCAAATCATTTTTTCACGTAGGAATTTGCATACATATTTTGTGAATGTGAACGTAATTTTTTGCATTTACCACCGTTTCGCTAAGGTGCCTTTAAATTTTAAATCTTAGAGGAGAAAAAGAAACGGCGAAAGAAAACTCCTCGGCACATCTTTTAAAAAATTATTTATTTATTTACGTGGTCATCGTCTAATAACACATTATTAATAAACCAGAAACGAATTAATATTCCATGGTGGAGCGCGGTTAACTTTGGCCAACCTTCGCCGCTATATTGGATGATTGGCGGCTATGTAGCAACAAGGGAGTCATTAGGCCATGTGTTATTTGCAAAAATACAATCCCGTAAGACAGTACCAGCTTATGGATGATCTACCAACGTGGCGGATGAACCCTGAAACGCATTTTACCATTGCGGCGTAGACTACACAGGCTTCGTAGAAGTGAAGGTAAATAAAGGTCGCGGAATCAAAACAACCAAAGGAGCAATATATTTCGATTTTTATATGTATCATTACGAAAGAGGTCCACTTAGAACTGGTGTCCGATTTAGATAGTTCAGCTTTCTTAGGAACTCTTGAAAGAATGGCTGCTCGACGAGCCCTAAGGCACATGTCTATAGCGACAATGGTACCAACTTCGTTGGAGCTAACAGAATAGCTACAATAAGTATTCAGCGATGTTTGCTAACTGAAATAACTAGCATGGGAATAGAATGGCATTTTAACATCCCTAGCTGGCTGAGTACTGGAGAACTGTGGAAAAGAGCAGTCCGTAGTCTAAAACACCATCCAAGAAGAGTCATAGGGTTTCAAAATATTAAAATCTCCATCACGTATGATAAACAAGTATAAAACATTGAGCTATTAGCAAACCAGTATTTACACCACTACAAGTTCCAATTCCGACCAGTATGTATACCAAATTTGTCACAGCTAGTTCACCCAAGAACAGAAATGGCTGAAGGTCATTTAACTCAGATTAAACAAACTTGTAGTCAACAACATCGGTGATGTTGTTGACTAAACTTCCCAACTCTGCTTCGTGCTTCAAATATAGCCTCTCTCAAGCTATAACATCAGTGCCACATAAAACAGGGGATCATTCTCTAGGCCCATCTGCCTTAATTTCCTCGTAATTGATCTTCACATCAAATTCAGTAATAACAACTTGACCTTCAGGTACCTCCATCAACACATCACGGCTAACAAAAGTCTTCATCAAACCAACCCCGATTATTAAGAGGTATAAAGTCAAACAAACATTCTGGTTAAACAATATCCCTCATATCCAATAAGCTTGTGGTATATCTTGTGGTATATCTCATTTTATAATCTCTAGCTCTTAATTTACATCAACACAAAACTAAATAGTTGTAAACAAAACAAACTTGTACTCAAATTAAATTAACTGGTCATCATAGATTGTCACAATTTCCAAAATAAAATATTCTCCCTTAAAAAGTGTTTAATTGATACTAACACAAACATTTCTACTATCTTTACGAAACGATTAGAAGAATACTGAAAATCACAGCAATTTAGTTACCAACAGCTAACATTACTTATCTGAGGCCAAGCAACAATGACAGACTCGGGTTATCATCCAATCAATTTTAATATTTTGATTGCCTGATCAATTTTTATCAACAACTGAGCTTTTGATTTCGTCACACGCTGGGTCAAGCAAGTACATTTCCTCTTGATGCACTTCCACTAAGGAATGCCGAGTCGTCCTCTGACTCTACGGTCTTCGCTACAAGGCTAGACCCGACTACACTACCCAGAGCTGCTGCTCTGGTGCAGTCTCTGACCCACCGACGATACCAAAACTAATAGTTACGCACAATCATTTTAATTAGATTCAATGTCTATTGTTACTTGTTACTTGACCCTCAGCATTATTCAAGAACTGAACACCTCATCTGGTTTCTGTATAAAGGTTGTGCAAATTACTTGTAGCAACATTACTATTCAAAGTAATAATTTCAATAATTTACGTTCAACAAAATGGCTGTATTTTATTAATCTTCTAAAACCAAAGAAATGTAATTACTCTGAATTAATCATCAATTAGTCCGTCTAATTTACTAAGCCATATTATAAATAACCCCATGTTACAACCATGTTCTCCCTTTAACTATTAAATTGATGCAGCAGTTAATAACCATACCTATGACCGTATCCAACTATCACATTAATCTGCTACCTACCTATATGACCAGTAAACCCTGTGTGATAAAACCAAAGATGGGTAGGTAGTTTAAATGTTATACACCTAGTACTATATTACCACAAAGTTATTAACTTTATCAATGTTATAAAGTTTTATTCTGTCCAGATCAATTTAATGTTATTTTATTACCAATGGATACCATTATCAACTCAAACTCAACTCAAAAGTACTCAAAAGTAGTCAATTATAATAACAGTTATATTCACTTACTTTGTTCAAAACAAAATATTTCTTTTATGTGCCATTAATTTAATCACCTTACCCTTAAATACACTCATAAGGTTAATCAAGTCACTACATAATGTACTTAGTACATTTTTTGTTATTATGCTATCATGACTATCTCTATAACAAACGATTAAGAATAGTAATTAAATTTAATTATTATCCCGGACACATTGCATTGAGATTTTCTCCGGTTAATAATTGTCTTAACTTGACCACTTAGTTATTCAGAATAATAGCAATCAAGTATTTTCAATAACTAAACCACATTTTAGGTACTCAAATACCTAATCAATAAAATAAAGACAATACAGAGATACCTGACAAATCCTTCAGCGTGGACTTGTGGATAGCTACTCCTGGATGCAGCTGATGCAAACTCATGTAACTCTCAGTGAAGCAGCTCTCTTTGAACTCGTGTAACATCCTCACTCAATACTTGTGTACCGTGGTATCCAGAAGACATCTTATACTTCTTAGTACTTCCAAGTTTTCTTTTGTGGCTGGACTCAGCAAACATCTTTCTTTCTGGTTACAATAGTTTGTATTGTATTATAATAATATGATGTGACGGGAACTCAATAGTCATTTCTCTTCCAAAACATATGATCCAAACCAAACATCAACCAGTTATTTCTCGTAAACAAACCAAGGCTTGCTTGTCGGTTCATATTGACATCCATCATCAACATCAAGCTTTCTGAATAGCTAATTTCTAAAGATTATTTATACCAGCTTCTGGTGTCGGCATCAGGTAGGCCGGGTGTGGGCTTTTGTATGGTTTTACATTCGATTCTACTCTGTGTATTGTGCATTTTCGTGCATGTAGGTATTCTTCACCATACACCAATTTTATTGTGGGCTTATTTCATGTCAGGACTCCAGCAAGGTATTCCTTTTTCTCTTGCTCGGGAGCATGTTCGGAGTTGCGCCGAATAGCTTAGCGATGCATTATTGCCTAATTTGTAATAGTCCAAAACCCTCTCGGTGTAATGGCATTTAAGACTGCAATAACTCCAATTTAATGGACATCTTAAAACTCGTATAAATATTTCCAATTAAATGGACGTTTTGAGATCGCAATATTTCCAATTTAATGGAGATCTCAGTGCCACTGTACATACTTCCAATTTCTTGGGCGTTTTAAGACCGCAATAATTCCAATTTAATGGAGGCCTCAAAACCATTATTTCCAATTTAATGGATGTTTCAAGATCGCAAATATTTCCAATTTATGGAGACCTTGAAACCCAGGTGAATAACTGTCCCATTCTGCTGGTCACGGGCACGGGCTCCTCTCACAATGTGAGGGGCACCGGCCACAGTCCACCACGCCGACAAAGTGCGGACTGGCGGACTCCACACACCTTCGAGAACATTATTCAGAACTCTCAGGTGCGCAGGGTTTCCTCACGATGTTTTCCTTCACCACAGCAGGGGACAATTAAATTCTAATCCGCACATAATTTTTGAAAATTAGAGGTGCGTGCTGGTGTTTGAACTCGGGTCCCCCGGTTTGGGAGCCCAACGTTTAACCACTCGGCTATAACTGCTTTGTGTGTAAATGTTTACATATCTTATTACATTTCATGCTAGATGTAGTATAATATCTACAGTTCAAATAATTGACACGTTATGTATTACGCTTTGCTTATTGCTTACTATTGCTATGCTTGTTTGCTGTAATAACATTATCGCGTATTGAAACAACAAAGAATATTGTCAACTGATATAGGTTTAGGTTTAAAGACATTTATTCCCATAAAGGCTTGCATTAGTCACTTACATGAACATTAAAATAATAACAAAATATTAAATCATTATGTTCGTCATTGTAAATATGTGTGTAATCAATGAACACATTCGACTATTTTGTGTAATTTTCAAACGTATTCTGCTAATTTTGTTTTGAATGTGTGCAGGTATGTTATTATAAAGCTGTTAGTGCTTTATAATCCTATTAATATTATAAATGCGAAAGCTTGTATGGATGTATAAATGTTTGTGGCTCCTTCCCGCGCAACCACCGAATGGATTTTGCTGAAACCTTACAACAACACAGTTTACACATCAGAATAACACATCGGCAACACATTATAATGATATAGTGTGAATTATCCACAACATTATATCTAAATCTTGGCAAACAGAAGTGATAAGTTTCCCGAAGCGAAGCTAGGGCAGGTCACTAGTATATGATAATGAAATTCAATTTATTATTTTAATTGAATAGTAAACAGTCATATAAGCATATAACTCAAAAAGCTTAATGAATATCATTCTCATTCTATCCATTTCATGGTGTTATATAATGCTTATTTATTGATGTAGGAACCCAATGTAATTTTGTCTTTAATCTAATATATCTGGTAAATGATTTGGGAGTAGTTATTCAAACATCGTAGATAATATTTTTAATGTGGGTAGGTGGATTACGAGAATCTAAGTTTCCTCCTTCCTTTTCGAAAAACTACGATAATTTTGCTTACCTTTTTAGTTTTTTACTCGTCGCCATTATGTAGGACCTCCTGTCACTAATGAACACACTGGCTCGCTCACGCACGCACACACAACAATGACACGACCACTCTCGCCCACGGCTCTCGTGTTACTGCCATGACAGTTTGTGCGACGTGCGCCCGAGACAGAGTATATCTATGTATATAGATACCCAAACACTACAGTAACCAATACGCTAGGGTGTATCTGACAGGTTCGCCTGTTAAGTTAAAATTATCAGCTAAACATAAGCTACGTAGTGGACATATGTGCGTGCACAGTTGCATATACACACTCTCATCAGGTACACATAGATTGCAAGTTAGCCTACCCTGTGCCTCTTGCTGAACATAGGACGGAATCCCTGGTTCACGACTATTTTATTTAAACTAACTAAAACGAAATTACGACGTCACACTATTTTATATTTAACGTCATGTTTCGAAGTAATGAGCTATCTGAAAGACTATCTAATCGCAACATTTAAATAGAATTCTCTTTGTGACCATCGAGTAGATTTACGATACAAAAATACTCAATATTCATTTATAAACGACACGAAGACCAATTACACGATTACCAGATGGTAAGTGGTCACCGTCGCCGAAGGAAGTCAGTCAGAGACGATAATCGTCATCAATGCCTTGCCGACCATGAAAGAAGGAAGAAGGAAGATTCATTATGGAAAATTCGGAATGGTCCCGGATCACCGGTAGCTATCCTAAAAAAAAGTAAACCTCGCCAAGTAATTCCTTTACACTGATATTGAGCAGGAATTTCGAAAACCGCACAGTAACAAATTTTAAGTTCCGCTCGAACAACATCCTCTAAGGAATTACGTGTAGCCGGCGCTTGGAAAGAAATGCACTTTTGGAGAGCAGGTGACAATCCCGGGGAATCATTTGTTCCTTGAAAGTTTGACTTGTAAAGGTGCTTCCTCACCGGGAGTATTCCCCTGTAAAACCATGTACGAACCATTCATAACTTATGTCACCCAAATTTTACAAGTTACAACTCTGTATCCTTCACACTTCACACGCCCGTGGCCAGCAGTGGGACTGTTATGGGTTGCGATGAATGATTGATGATACTTTTATTCCCTTTTTGAATAGAAAATAGAATTATAAGGTACGCTCGTTGATTGAATTTCACAAGTTCTAAATAACTATTCTGGATAAGGGTCAAATATGTTGTGGAGAAAACTTTTAATTGTCTTGGAATTACTTCTCCACAATCTAAAAGTGTAAAAAGTTTTTTTTTGTCTTTGAAGCCGCTAATCTTTTAATAGTTGGTATTTGTTTCATTCATATTTGTTTCTTGTAATTGGCTTGTCTTCAACCCTCACCATTGATTGAGGAGGCTTAGAGCATACTCCATGCGGATTGGTAGAGGGGTTAGTGGCCAATAGATATGTCAAAGCTATATATCGACGGTGAAGCACGAATATCTTCTATCCAACAAAAACAGGAGACGAAAAAAATGATTCATTATTTTAATATTGTTTATCAATATGCTATTTTTATTTTAAACTTCAAATCCAATGGCATACATAACTCATTTTCACTTAAAATTTTAGAAGATATTCGCACTTCACCGTCGATATCGCAAAACTGAACCAGTAAGAACTAAACTAACATATTTGTACAGTATGTTTAGATCAAAACAACGTACAAACATTGATGAAGAATCTCCAAAAACCCAGAAAGTAAAACCCGAAGAACCCCGGAAGTGCAAAGTTTCACCATTAACTCCGATAGGTGTTTAAATTCTCAATATAACTTCACGCGGTTGTTCCTGTGTTTCTGTTTGAAATATTGAAACAACTTTTATTTCTTCCATTATATGTACGCCATTTTCTGTGTTTCTTCTATTTATTTTACCTTTATCATTAACTAGTAATTTGACCTCGCTTTGCTGTGAACTTAAATTAATCGAATTTGAAAATTGTTATGGCCTGCTTTCTTTCAAAAATAATTTATCACCAACGATCTCTTCGCTTTGAAAATTACGATCCTTTGGTCCTTTTACAAATAGTACGCAGAAGTCAAGCCACCTGACGGCAAGTGGTCACTGCCATCCTTGAACATCAGTGGCACCGAATGCATCACCGATAGACGACCAGCCAAGAAAGAAACAAAAAACTAGCTCTCAATCTCGCAGCCGAAATACGACATGTTATTTGCCGGCTGATTCAAGCAGAGAATGGTCGCTTGTCAGCCGGGCTTCAACCCTACCAAGCACGGCATCTGCGGCTCTTATGACACCCTGGTCTGCCGGCATGGGAATGTCAGTATTCTAGGCGATCCAATTACGACCATAATGTGCCCCATTCGACCGCTTACGAACGCCCAGCCAAAGCTTTGAAACATTCAATGACATATTCGTTTAATTATGTTCAGTATTGATAAATTCTCATAATGACGGGTTTATTATCTCAATATATTACTACGGGTATTAATTATATTTCAATTAAAGCACGATTGTGAAGCTTTTAAAGCTTTGAGCTTTTAATAGAAAGGATTAATCTGGTAGACTGAGCTTTACGCGGAGCTATGTCGGCCTTTACAGGGTGTACTTATATATTATCTATAATAATATTAAAAGTGTATCGAGGTCAAATCAGTAGGTGGTATATTGGATATTTTTGAGAATTCTTATGTAGGCGTTGTTATCGATATAAAAACCAGAATATTTTTTGTTTTATTGTTACATTGAAAATGATCAAAATTCAAGATATCTTGATGATTTTCTTGTCTTTACAACCGTAGATGTAGATGTTCGCCACGAGTCCAATCGATGTAGACTTGTTCAATTGAATGACAGAGAAATATAACGTTTGATCGAAGAGGAGATGTATCCACGGATTCACGTGGATCCTAGCGAATGGAGCCACAATTTCTGCCAGTTTCTGACATCTTCGGAATTATGCTGAAACAGACTTTACAAGTCCTACAAGGACGTTTTTCACAAAGTATATTCAAATTTATGCAATATTACAAGTCCTAGATGGATAGCCTGTCACGTTTTTTCAAACGAACCTCCAAAAGTTGGTTTGAGCGCTCAGACATTTCAGAGTTTTCCTCCCAGTCACGGATGTAATCTGTGCCAAAGCGCCTAATTACTTAACTAATTTGCCCGTGAACCTAATACGCCTCTTAGCAGATTAAATGATTTCACCAAAATATCGTTATGGGGAGTTCAGGGCATACTTTTGTAATATCATTTTAATTTGAGAAAATATGAACTTTAGTGCGTAAGTTATTAGTTTGTTTAGCGAATGGAATGGTGAGTTTGATGGCGAATACTAACCCGATTATGATCTTGACAGTGCTACTTTGTAATAATATGTACTTTGTAATCAAATTTTAACAACGCGAGTTGTACTTTTTGATCCGCTTCTATGACATTGTTGTAACTATGGATGCTAAAAATAATTACGGAACGTATAAGACAAAAACGACAGTTAGAAGAATTTGACAGCCTAACTTTTCCACCAATCCACACTGGAGCAGCGTGTTGGAGTATGCTCTAGGCCTCCTCAGGTATGAGGAGGCACCCGTGTCAGTATTAATGGGTTCAACCCAGTGAAGCAAATAGCTAAAAGCTACATTGGGTTTGTAAGAAAAAGAAACAAAATGTTATAAATAAAATATTAGAATTGGTGACGCCTGTAATATTATAAGGATTGAGTAGTAATCGCATTTATTCGTGATACTCAATCGTTAAGTTTATGAATAAAAATATATAGCAATACTACTAATTTCTATATCAGCTCCATTCACATAAAAAGAATACTTACCTTGCTCGTTACGTGTACGATATAGATTGAAAAATCTCTTTAGTAGTGTCTCCTTGTGTGGTCTAAGCATTGCTTCCTGTTGAAAACTAATCCTGTAATTTATCCAGCTTACTTCAGGCGTGATGTATAAGCTTATGCTTGATAAAGAAAGACTTAAATAAGATTATTTTATCTGGAGATTCAGTAGCAGCGCATTAAGTTTATACGTTGCATTATTTTATAAGGGTCTTACAGGTGAAATCATTAGTGATACCTTTGTGATTTAAAATGCAGGCTCTAATTCTTAGACCAAATTTCGTTAACGTATATCATTAGGCCAAAAGAAGTATCTCCAAAGAACTTGTAAGCTTTTATCGTTACACAATTTTTGGAGTAGTAAATACTATATAGTCGTACTATATGGTATAGTAGATATTAATAGTACTATATAGATAGTTTTTTTTAATCTTCAAAGTTTATCTGTAAAATCTATGTATGTTGGTGCTGTGTGTTTTTCATTATTCCTATTACATACTACATTTCATAAGCTAAAAGAACTTCGTTTCAACCGAGTGTCACATCAAATTTGCTTTTTTATTTTCTTTCTTCTTCTTCACGATCTATAAAAAATCTTCTCGTGGACTCATTCTCTTAGCGCAATCCAAAAGGTAAATTTCCATCACCCTGGTGGATTAGCAAACACTTCAAACAGAGGAAGTCGTTTCTTTTTCCAATGTTTTCATTTACCAAAGCAAGTTGTATAGTATAGTCATCCAAAGTTATATTACGTTTGAACTCTTTGAGTAAGCATTTATATCAGACATTATATTTCTCTGTCGGTTATGAATCGCCGTAGCATCCCTGATTCAACCAAGCTTCGAACCACCCGCATCCCTCTCCCCTTCATTACCGATTACACTCAGGAACCGCTTCGATGATGGATAGCCGGAACTTACCGCCACTGTCTGTTGTGCACAGTATTCGATGATTCCTTTGTTTTATTACAAAAAATGGTATAAACATAGCAGAAAAGATAAAAAAATCCTATTGTGACATTGCTTTAATGCTTTAAATTGCGCAATTTGTTATCTTACTTATTAATTTAGTTTTATAAAACACTAATAAAATGGATATTTTTACACAAAAAACTTAATTTCTTTAAGTCCTTTTCTTCATAAATCTACGGTTTTATATCTCGTGGACGTTTGACATCAATTTTATTTTTCCTTTCATGCACGTAAAACAAGGTAGGTCCCGTAATACGCCCTTGTGAAACCCCTTTAGAATTACTGGAGGTTACTTGTAAATTTACGCCATCCATTTACAGGCACGCATCCGCTTCAGCGTAGCGCTTCGAATTTACGCACCCAAAGGTCATTGGCTAAGATTTATGTGGCTCACATCCGTGGAGCGAACGTTTAATTAGCATGCGATCCTCTTTGTTCGAACGGAAGACGATTCGGTCGAACCAACACCGGCGACAGTATGGTGATTAACGATAGATTGATGTTGACAGGTAAATCATTCAATTCACTACATTAGATGGCAATTACGATGCCAATTTGCGCGTGTAATCCAATCACCTGCTCTAAGAAATTATGTATAATCTAATCTTCGATAAGCTTTTAAAATGTGACAGTTATTAAAGTTATTTAAAGTAAGTGGGCTTATGTGTAGTAATTAAATTGTGTAACATATTTGCTGTAATACCTGTTTAATAAAATAAATTTTCGATTAAAGGCAGGTCTTACGAAAGTAATCTTTGCCAACCCATGTGTCCTTAATTAAATATTAATATAAGTTGTTACTAAAATTCTCGTATGAACACAGATGTTTGTTAAAATTAATGCGGTAAAAACTGATAATGTCATTTGAGGTTTATAATCTAAAGATTATAATATTAATGATGGTCAGACAGACGTACAAAGTAATTTGCCTATTGACATCTGTACATCGATAGCTCATTGTCCAAGCGTGAGAGAATATAAGCTAAGAATAATACATCCAAATTGTATAGATGTTAATTCTCATTACAATGTAACATTACTGTGCATTTTTCTAACTGAGGTATCATGTACCATAGATACTTAAGGCCGCGTTATCATTTCTCTGGTATCGATTTATGATCTCCTTTTCTCATAAACATGTGCAAAATTAATCAATGTGATTAATTTTTAAGTTTATTTGATTGCTTCAATTTAAATGTTTTCATTTATATATAAAAAGTTACAGCTAAATTATCTTATTCTGCTTTAAGTTTAACCTATTCTAGTATAAAAAAATATCTTAATTGTGTTTTTCATCATTATTGGATATCGAAATGACGACACCCTTCTTATAAAGCTTCTCCTTAATCGAATCCTATCAGATGATTCGGTATAATTATGAAAGAGATTAGATTGCATGGATCTTGAATGGAACAGGTATGTACTCGTATATGCTATGTAATTACGTTTCATTAAGCAGACATATCAAAGAATGGTATGTGACTAATTGGCGATCATTAAGTACTTTTGCTGACTTACTACAGTCCAGAAACGACAAACGAGTAAAAATATTACATTAATTAAAATTATTACAGTCCCTGTTTGCTAGATTTGCTGAATTTGTGCTGATTGCTGATTTAGGCATTCGTCTTGACCGCCATTGGCGACGTCTGTTGTTATGAATAAACAAATCAGATGTTTTATAGAGTGTATCACTTTATTTACTTTATTATTTCTAGCTTATATCTTTTTGGTCGACAACGCATCAATGATGACTTCGGTACTGTTGATTTCGAATGGTGGGCCACTTACCATCGCGTGACTGTTTGTTTGTTGCTTATTCATAATGATAAAAAATGAATGTAAATAATCTTATTACCTTTTTAATTTTCCATTTTATTGTTGCTTTTAGCTTCAGTATGATTTTTTTACATTGTATTGTTATTATTGCAATTTTATCATGATTTATCGTTTCTAGTCCCTCGTTCTCGTTACGACACGTCCCTCAGCCCGACTATCGATAGGAGATTGGAGATGAATTACTTAATAATGCTTAATATTCTTTATGGAGCTTTATAGAGCTTCTTTATTGTAGTCTCTATTATTCGAAGCTCTATTGTTGGAGCTTATTGAGTACTTAAGAATTAATCAATATTACTTATTTCTGTAAGAAATAAATAATTTTAGGAGTTTTGGCCTCTATATTTGATCAACTTAATAGTGTTGAGTACAATATAATGTCTTCTGCTTATAATGGAAGGTTCACTGAACTCTGGACGACGCTGTGGCGCCAGGTCACTTTTGTTGGAGGTTGATGGGCTCTCAAGCATCTAGCTTAACCCTGAGGGTACTTGACCATAGTATTTCTGCTTTTTACCCGTCTGGTTAATTCTTTCTCTTTAATCGATGGTTTTTTTGTGTGCCTTTGTTCTTTTAATATCTATTTCCTTGGGCAGTGGTGACGACTGACGACATAATAATCGGATGGCTTGTCTGCTCTTTGTTGACTTTAAACATAAAAAGTACATTAGCTGTGAATTGGCATATATGTTTATAATACTACCATGGCTGTTAAGAAGTTATAAAATTACTCCAAACACATAAACAATTAAAACAATTTCCGAAGCCTTGTACGAAGGATTTTTCCTATTTTTTTTTATTTAGGTACATAAACTACCCCTATAGTCAACAATTACTTCAAAGGCATCACAGATACTTTGCCTGCCAATAAAGAAGAGAGAGAAAGAAGAAAGAAAATGCTTAAAAACATTTTAATTACTTTCCAAAACTAACTAACATATGAAACGGGAAGCTTAACACCAAGTGACTGATCACCAGAAATCCCCATTCATTACAGTACAACAAAACACGTACTTTAATTTGTTAACGTATTAATAAGCAGAGATAATGATGACGAATGAATATTTATTTTATACAACATCTGAGAGATTTATCAACGTGATGCATCATATAACATTATGTAAATGTGATAACCCTGACCATCTGTATCAGCCCTGGTCCCGCACTTAGGCGGTGAAATAAGAATATTTAATTAGACCCGAATCTACCCTCATGCCATCATTACCAGACTAATGATACCGCGTGGCGTAATGTTAAATGTTGCTTATACATAAATGTACCGATGATTCTGTAATTTGCTAGTAAAAGGGCGTAATGTTTATTATACGTATAACGTACTGAAAATTGTGTTAAATGTGGCTTATATCTACCAAACAATGTGTAATTTGTTGGTAAAAGATCGCTTAAACGATATTTGTTGTAACCTCATTTAAAGTAAGTTATTCTCATTCGAATTTAAGCTTTACATAATATGCCTGTACTAGCGACCCGCCCTCGCTTCGCTTCGGGAAACTTATTCCTTCGGTTTGCAAAGATTTTGTTATATACTTTGGATAATTCACACGATATCTTTATAAATTATAGCCCATGTGTTATTCTGATGTGTAAGCTATATTATTGTAAAGTTTCAGCAAAATTCATTTCAGCAAAATCCATTCGGTAGTTTTTGCGTGAAAGAGTAACAAACATTCATACATCCATACAAACTTTCTCATTTATAATATTAATAGGATAGACAGTACGTACAGATAGGTGATACATTTTTGTAATACAATCTCGCATTATACAAATTTTACACACACTCATCCAAATACCCAACATACGAGACAACCTCACTTAATATTCGATGAGGTATCGTAGTAAGTCTCGGTTGTAACGAATGGGCCATAAGTGTACCACAAGCCCGTAATGAGCCTGGCCGCAGGTGACGTCGACCGCACTTAGCCGCCAGCGACACCTGTTATTACGAGTAAATACTAAATACAAACCGGTATCGAGACGGTGTTAAAGTAATAGGGGATTACGTTATCGGTGAGGGTAGTTTAGTGTTCGAATATTTTTGAGTTTGTTGTGGTTTTAGGGTACTTTTGTTTTTTTGGTTTGATTTTTCGTGCATTTATTATTGTTACATTTATTTATTTTATATGTGTGTGTTTAATTGGTGGTAACTGGAGTCTAAGGCCTAGTTTGGGTTTCGAATTCATTTGGGAAAATGAGACAAACATTTTTAGATCGTAAGTTTATATAAATAATTCTGTCACATGGATATTATTATTTTTCTGTCTATAAGTTATTATCTTCTATCGTTCTACAAAACAATCCTGCTTTTGTATTTTTACCATGTTTATTTATAGTTAGTTACTTATGGAGACATTATTTTACACTATATTTCAAGATAGTTATTTATATGTATGAGGACAAGATAAAGTGCCTCACGTTATATCTTCTTGTGCCGCAACTTCTATATTATCTAACACAAGCTTGCATAAATAAACTTACATTACATCAGAAAAACCATCTCCTAAAGGTTTAAAGACCTATCACAAAAACTCAAGTAAATTAAAACGTTATTTATCATATAAAGAGTTTTAATAACAGCTAACGAAGATAGATAGCCGTTTAATTGTTACATCACACACTTTTTATGGTCCTTCGAGCCGGATAATCTCAAATTTACTTACAAGTTTTTTTCATAATTAGATATTTAAGTGCACTTATCATTAACTCTACTTCCATACTTTTAATGCTTAATTACATAATATGAAGTCCGACTACTTTTAATGTCTTATTTATACGGCAACAATTATTTCGGTGCGGCAAGATTGCATAAAATTTACATTAAGTTCATAATACATATTCAAGCGAAGGCGGGGCTCAAAAAGGTGTAACTTATTACCACTAAATAGTATAACTGTTCTTGTGTTATAATAATATGATTACATAGGTTCCCACACTAGGCGAACAAACGACTAACTAATGTCTTATCAAAGTGGACCTCACTTGTAACTAAAAATATTTTAAACACGTCGAGAACTTGGTAATATTTGCAACGTCATCGTGATTTTTCATTTGTTTATATTTTCTACTTTATACTGATATGTACACTGCTCAACAAAGTCTAGGGAACAGGAGGTTTTTAGGGAATATTTTTATTTTTATATATTTTTGTTTTAAAGTTTATATACCAATCGATGCGCAATTTAATGCTTAATTAGTTGCGTATATAAATAAAGGATTCAGTTTTTGAATTACGAGGTAATTTTAATGAAAAACAAAGAAAGTGTATTACAGAACTAAACAAAGAAATTTAATTTAATAAAATTTCTTAAAAATTAAAACATTACAGTTAAGAACAAATATGCGGGGACTTTTTTAATAATTAGTTGGACCCCCTAAGGCATTAACAACAGCTTGACATCGTCGTGGCATACTGATTATGAGACTATCGATTGTCTCTTGTGGAAGAAGACTCCATTCTCTGGAGAGATGTGAAAAAAGTTCATCTGCTGTGTTCAAATTTTGAGGGAGATTTCTAAAAGCCCTTCTCTTTAGTAAATCCCACGCGTGTTCAATGGGATTGAGGTCCGCGGACTGAGCAGGCCACTCCAGCACTTCGATGTTGTACTCGCGGAACACATCCATCACCTGACTCGCAGTATGTGGTCGTGCATTATCTTGCATAAAAATAAAATCTGCGCCCAGATTTTGTCGGTGCGGGATAACCACGGATTGGACTACCTGTTCGCAGTATCGCTCTGCATTTAAATTTCCCCTGATCAAAACGAGATCCGTCCGTCCACCCAGGCGGATTCCAGCCCACACCATGATTGTACCACCTTGGTAGGGATGCACCTCCTGTGGGTTTTGAAGCCGACTCTGCCGACCAGGAATCCGCCAAACACGCACTCTTCTTGAATCTGGATGAAATCCGAAGCGAGATTCATCGGAGAACAGTACATGTGCCCACTGATCTACGGTCCACTGCAAATGTTCACGTGCCCACAATAATCGACGTCCTCGATTTCCATGACGCAGCGCGGGCACTCTTAGTGGTCTGCGAGCACGAAGATTAGCTTCATGGAGTCTCCTCCGAGCAGTCTGGTCACTGATAGCAACCTGGTGCTGCGACTGGAGGTCTTCTACCAACTGACGAGCCGTAATGGTGGGTTGCCTCCTTGCGACATTTTGCAAAAAACGGTCTTGCCTTTCCGTAGTAACCCTATACCTGCCTCTGTGCCTTTCGGCTACATCGCCAGTAAGTCTGTAACGTACCCACAGTCTGCAGATAACGCTCGCGTGAGAATTCAGAGCAGCTGCAACTTCGCGTTGGGGTAGCCCAGCTTCCAACATTCCTACAGCTCGAATCATTTCTTCCCGCGTTAAATGACGTCGTGACATAATGGCCGTAGTCGCAAAAGTTACGAATAACAACAGTTAATTTTGTTTTTCAATAAAATCATAAAACAATAAAACAAATTTTTATCTTTAAAATTCTCATACAGTATCACTACACAGCAATCAAAGTGAAAGATTCCCGCCTTTTACGAAAATTCTTTTGTTTCTAATTTTTTTTTTTTAAATTCGAACAACGTTTGATAAACATTCAGCCTACCTGTTTACCTCAAAGAGATCAATACTTTTTAAAGAAGATTTTACAAATAAAGTCATATAGTTGGCTTGTTCCCTAGACTTTGTTGAGCAGTGTATATCGCTCACATTATGAGATGAGATCCGAACCAAGATGTGGAATTATTATTTGTTGCGTTGTTGATGATTATTGATATACCTAATTATATCATCTATGATATACGAGTACGTAAATGACCTAACATCATCACGCACAAAGCTATTTAATTCTTAAAATATATGCTTAGTTTTAGTAGCTTATTTATTTTGTAATCACGTATTCATCTCATCTCGTATCATTAGATGTGAGTGCCAGTCTAGTGATATTAATAAGAGATATTGCGCAATGAAATAGCAGATTCAATATCCACGAATTTTGGGGCATTCTTGTATCCTGTAAACATAACTAACTTGCTTATTATAATGTATTTATTCTCGCTTAAAGTTATCATCTTAAGTGAACTAAATTAGGTACGAGTAGCACGGTAAACGAAATTTAAATAATATCGAATTACTTTGATGTGCAATTTTAGATAAACATGATGATAAGAGACTTGCAGATACGAGCACTCATTATTGTTATATGTTCCTAAATCGTTTATATTTACAAACATTAATCCATTGAATTGTAACGTTACTTCGCAGTTTGACTAACGACCGTTTCCAATAATCTACCGATCCATAACCCCTATATACCTAGTCGTAAGTAGTTTAAAGTAAAAACAAATACCACTACATTTTATGCAACTTTTTGACGGTTGCCGACAATTTACCGATAATCGATGTATAGATTTAAAATGTCTATTAGGTAATTACTGTCATGTCAATAGACGATTCAAACAAACAATATCTCATTCAAAGATTCTTTCGCTGTTCGCTTCTCTCGGCCAATACAACAAGTTGTTTATCAACTCGTCCTATGCGCTATACTTTGTGGAAGCCAGTTTCTTCATAAAATATAGTGCTCTCTCTACTATAATTGCGAGGAAATCGTGCGACTGGTGAAAATGTGGTGGTACATTTTTCCTCAAGCGTTTACGGCGACGGTAAAGTAATGGCAATTTAGTTAAAACATCTATTTATGCTCCCGGAGATAAATATATGAATTTATAAGCAGAAAATGTTATGTAAGTTTTGTGTGCAAAATCTTAAGTTTTTTTATGTATGTTTACGGCTATTATAGTTGTAATTTTTACTACATTGCTTCTTTTTATCCTATTGCGCGACGCAAGAAGGGTTAAACACATTACCATTATTTTTGTTTCTTTGTGGCGTTTTAGGGACCAAACTTTTTGATGATTTTACGCCAATCGTATGATCTGAATCTTGCGAATATCACGACAATCGAAAGTCAATAAAATTAACTTTTAAATATTAATGTAATAATTGTTTGATTTCAGGTATGTTCGTGTAACCAACATACCGTAAAAATGAATGCACACAACTAAGAAATACAAAAAATAAGTCCAGTTAACATTTACATAACTGTCACATAAAGAACGTCTGCTAATAGTCGAACTCGGATCCATTTGTTCAACGGATAGTTTCACTGCTAACTGGAAAAGTCGAATTGGTTTAGCCTGTTGAACCAAACAGGTATTCAAACCCGGGACTCATGCCAGAGACACCACTAACGAAGCTTTACGAAAGCTGAAATCGTCTAAAAATAATAAACACAGAGGGTTCATTACACCGACAATCACAGCCAGGGGTAGCCATCATTGTTCCCGGTACAATATTAAATTTATTTAATAATAAATTTTAATTTCGCACCTGTCATTTGGCTTTGACACCAGCCGTTTTCCATTTCCGAAATATAAAGGCCCGCTGATAGAGCCTGTCCGATTTTGATTTAGTTTTGTTGACATCGTTTGATGTTGTTTGGTATGTACCTATCCTTTCAGTTTTATTTTGATGTAATTGAAACTTGGTGATCGCTATTTCATCATTATTACTATTCATTGTACAATTACCAGTTACTATAGGCAGATAAACAGACAATATACAGACAAACACAACGATAAAAAAAGTAATGTTATTTCGTAGTATTTTTGAACAATTACATGGCATTACATCAGTGGTAACTTTGCCAGGCGTACAAATATTAAACATTATTTGCTAAATAATTACATGATTACCAATTCTATGAATGATATGTCTTTAATACATATGTCTTTAATACATGAATGAATTAATATAGTATGAGTAGTATGTATTAAAGACATATATATGAATAAATATGTCTTTAATACATACTACTCATACTATATTAATAAATACTACTCATTTTATTAATGTACTCAAAGGTGTATGAAGTCTGCCAATCCGCACTTGGCCAACGTGGTTGACTATGGACTGTACCCGTCACGATGCGAAAGGAGACCCATACCAAGCAGTGGGACAGTTATGGGTTGTGATGATGACTCATAGTATTATCCAATTTATATCCCTATGAAATCAGCAGTGAGCCATCAATGGGTTGAAGTCATGAGTAAACATACTACAAAATATTTCCCGATGTCATCCGACGCTCATACATAGAGCTAATAAGTAGAGGCGGCTATAACAAAGTCTTCATCGTGATTAGTCGCACTTGTTGCTCGTTCCGCGCCGGCATATCTGACGGGATGCTGTGGGCGTTCAATTAATTTAATTAGCGTGCAACGGGATTAAGATTTCAGGGTTCATCTCGGAATATAATGTGGTGGAACGTTTGGGGATTTGGAGGGATTACTTTGTTTCTGTCTGACGGTTTTTTGTCTATGTTTTGGTTGTTTGAGTACGTGTTGTTTTAGTTGTTCTTTGTTAAGTTTTGAAATTTATTAAATAAAACTAGTTGTCCCAGCGTACTTCGTACCGCATTATAATTAAAAAATGTTTTGGTGATATATCGACAGCAACGCCACCTACCGGGTCCAATTGTGAATCTAAACCATTCTCGGATCCACCTGAAGTCACACAAAAAATTTCAACCAAATCGGTCAAGCCGTTTAGGAGGAGTTCAGTGACATACACACTCACACTCGAATTATATATATTAAGATAAGATGAAAATGAAAAACTTAACACCCGAATTTTTAATAAGTCCCTACTGAAGATTTTAGTCAGAATAAATGTATAAAGTTCAAATGGACATTTGAAAGGTAAAATTATAAGAGGAACCTAAATGCGCTTAACCAACCAAATCTACGTCACCATCAGGTGGTACCATTTCTTAGTACCATTTCTACCGTGTAATAATTGTTTTAACAGCAATTGTGTTCCGGATAGAAAGGTGTGGAGCCGGCTACACTTTTTAGAGGCGACCATCTCAGTCCTCAAGGGTAGCAACACATCTGTGACCGAATTATAACGAGACTCTTACTAACATTTACTAACTGGACTATTACTAACAATAACTAACAGGACTAATATTCACTAACAGTCCCTGTCCCAGTCCTCATACTTACAAACTAACCAACTAATGTTCTAACACCGTCACCTGACCGGACTAACTATCCCAGTCCCCATATATGAGTCTTGTTCTAAGTCGGTCACAGTTGTCATGGGCGGCAGCGGAAGGTGGTGCTGCATGCTCGTTTGCTGCCTTAAATCAATAAAAAAAAGGTGGGGTTGGAAATACCCATTCAGTGAAACCCCACTTAACATAACTATGTTTGTCAACTTTCATCTTTTTTTCGACAGTGGGCTTGAAAATGAAAACCAATGCTTTTTTTCTTTCTCTCTATCGTAGTCGACAACGTCTCAGTGTTACTGATATCCAAGACCGATGGTGATCAATTACCTAGGCTTAGAGTATAATGTATATTACAGTAGTACTGTAATATATACTCTAAGATCAGGAGCCTAAGTCTGATAATTTATAAAAGCTTTTATCGCGTCGCTCGTCTCGGAATAGTTTGGACAAGTTTTTGACACATTTTGTATACGAAATGTTCAAACACGACGCAATTGAATTTATAAATTAGCAGATTTATTCCCCAGGTGGCTTGCTTTTGTCCTCTATTTGTATAAAAAGCAAGCAAGGCGGTTATAATTCATAATAATCGTTACTTCTAACTCGAAGCTACCATGGATGTCCTTGAGGTTTCCCCCAAAACCATTACGCCATAACATTTGTATCAATTATCTAATTTATCGTCGACAGCCATAATTCTCAATCGTGGCCCCCATAGAACGAGTCTCGCCTCATCGGCACCATGCCCTTTCGTTTCTACGCAAATACCATAACTTTTATAAATATACCTTGGCAGTAATTTCAAGATTTTGTTATCTTACCTTTTTATTATCTTTTCACTTTAGAGAATATTTAAATTGATCAGTTTGTTCGTTTTAATTCTGGAATCGATAACACAACTTTGTATAAGCTACGGTACGTACTACAACGCCATCTTGTGGTTAACAATACAAGTATTAATACAGCCGCAATCAATGCTTCCTCTCAATAATCATTAAATTTTAATCTTTGCATTAGTAACACTGTCTTTTTTGCTAGGGTATTTTGCCCGTCTTCGTCTGTGCAGCTACCACCGCCAGTAACATCGACCGTGAAATATTTTATACATGTTTCTGTCGCGATATGTGAGAAACATTATTAATATGGATACTTCGCTTCTTTTTCGGTCGACAACGCGTCTGAAACGTCTTTAGCGTTATTGATGTCTATTGACCGGTAATCACTCGGCTAGTTACGTGGTTGCCTCAAAAATTAATGTTAGATTAGAATCACCAATCTTAGACAGAATTTCAAAAGTTACCTATCATTCCATAAATTCACTCTGCCGCTACATCAAACAGTCTGAGATAGTCTGTGGTGCTCATAAAATTGATTTTATCTGCGTCTCGCGTCGAATTAGAAGGTGTTAAAAATTAACTCGTACGACTAACTCGATTTCTTTATCGAGTGTGACTTACAGGCCCGTGAAACGCTTGTATTTATCGATCGTTAAATAAAGTAGACAAAACACGCACGAAACATTTAATTGCATGAAGAATAAAATAAAATTCATTTTTGTGGATTTCTTTTTCAAAAACACATATAGTTTCCTTTTTTTTACATGACATAAGTTAATGCTTGACCACTGATGGTAAGTGGCGATGAAGTCGAAGATGTTGTACGCACTAACTTATTAAAAGCCTATTCACTCTCCTCTTGAAGAGTCCCACAGTTTCTACAGTTTACTTTATGTTCCTCGGATTTTACTGCCGTCGGGAATCGAACCTGGAGCTGCTGAGGCAGAGTCACTGTGTATGCCACTACATACGTTACTAGCATACAGTATCCAGTAAAACGGACGTTCTATGTGAACGAGCCCTTACAGGCCGGCCTCCAAGCAGGTCCTCCGTTACAATCTTGGGCAGCAACGCGTTGGTCCCTTTTATTCCTACTGACGTCCATGTGCTATGGTTACCACTGACCATCAGAAGCTTGTCAGTTTTTATCAGCTATTCATATAAAAAGTGTGGTCAAATTCAGTTACAATATTGCTACTGTTCACAGTTTAGCGTTTATTGATAATACCATTTCGTTTTACGATATTGAACACTGCATTTTGGATAAAACGATCATTATTATGTAGATTTAGGTCGTCATTGTGGCGTAAAGCCGGTGTTGAGTCGAAATTTACGAACGTTTCGCGTAGTAGCTTAATAAATCATTACGGAATCATTAGTGCGCTAATGGTGAATCATTAGTTTTTGAAATGTTAGAGGCCCGACCTCTTGGTCGATGTAGAAATGGTTTATATTTATTTATTTATTGTTTTAATAACCGACAAACAAGCAGACGAGTCCTGATGGTAAGCCACGTAAAATCAAAATGCGTGCAATTCACTTTCATGATAAGGCATATCAATGGAGAAGGCAAAAGGGTCAAAATATTACTATCAAATACACCTAAAATCCGAGCTTAGGTCATATACATTACATAACTTTTTATTTCACTTCAATACATGCAGTATTTCCGAAGTTATAAAGACGAGAAGTTCAAGCCCTTTTTTGAATTTCCGCGCTTACGCTATGACGTCACGACGTGGCTCGGCCGCGAGCGAGCGACGGCGCAACTATAGAAAATATGGGTCTATGCAGTTCAAAAATCTATAACTTTCTTATTTCTATAGATACAGACTTGAAATTTTGCATAGATGTAGTAGATAGTATGTGAATTATATATGTTATTTTATTATTGATAACTAAGGTTTGCTCGCGGCTTTACTTGAGTTTAAATTAACATTTCGGTCAAAAATCCCTATCAACTACGCGCGACTACCGAGAGATGACGTCATCGAGTAGTGACCGCCCGCCTGCGTTATTAAAAAAACCAGCGGCCGTAAATACGCACTTTGATCGTTAATATCTCAGCCATTTATTGAGATATGGAAAAAGTAAAAACACAGTTTTTCTTGTAATTTTTTATAGATTTATTTGACGTGTAAAAAAAAATTCGTTTGCCTGGTCCATTCCATGATAAGGCAGAGTAGGTATTACATAGTAGTAGGTATCTCACATCTCGTTTTAATAGTTTGGTTATATGCATTGACTTATTACTACTATGGACGTTGGGTCCGCGCTAAAAAATGTCCGAGCCAAATGAGCAACAAACCGCAAGGAGAGCAACAATTCCGCGTTCACGACTGCAATTGAAATTAAACCGTGACGTAATGATTTTAGTGTTTAAATTACCTTGTTATCTGCATGATATGACATGACAACTGACTGGGACATATTTTTATAGACATTAGGTGGGATCGTAGCCTATACTGCATTTTTTTACCTTTAACTGCTTTTTTACGTACATATGATATATACGTAAGCAGTTGTAATATATTAATACAAGCCTACACCCGCGGCTTCGCCCGCCAAAAATCCGTAAATATATAATATAACAGTTGATAAAATCAGAGAGCTTTCGTACTAAGTTTGTGCCCCCCTTTTACCTCCTTAAGCGATGATTTTCGAAAAAATATTTTAAACATGTTTCATAACTTTCAATGAAATACTGAATTTCATTCAAATAACCTCAAAAACGGCAAAGTTTCATACTAACTTTGCACCCCCGTTTTACCCCTTTAAGGGGTGAATTTTCAAAAATCTTTTCTTAGTGCTCCCCTACGTTATAAAAGGTACCCCCGTGCAAAATTTCAAGTTTCTAATCCTTATAGTTTACGCCCTGCGTTGATATGTCAGTCAGTCAGTCAGTCAGTCAGCTTCTCCTTTTAAGATGTAATAAATTTTTTAAGCTAAAAATTGTAACACAAATAAATAATAGCCAACGGAACGCTAACACAGATAAAATAGGTAAATCGAGTAACGTCAATCCACAAAACGGATCAACCCTTCTCTAATACGAAATCTATCCCGCTTCACATAAAACCCAACTGGAGCGAAATAAACGCGCAATAACAGAAAAAATTCCGTTTCCTGTTTTTCGATATCTTGTTATTTTCTAATACGGATATACAAACAGACAGTGTTCCATTGGAATCAGTTGCTATCGAAAGTGATTCGGATGACTGACATATACTAAAAGAGCATTGATTGCTGTCAGATACAATCAGATGGCAGAGTGAGGTCAGAGAGCAATGGCAGAGGACTCGCCGGCTCTGCTCTCCTGGTATTTTAATCCGAGCACAATACTTAAAAACGGGAAAAGTACGAAATAAAGTACCGGGAGAACAGAACCGACGAGGTGACTAAACGGGGTTCGTAGTTTACGCTCGGCAGGTCAGCTACCATCCTCTAGCGTCGGCCGCATGACCATTTCCAGCTGGGAGTTTGAGAGCCAGTTCTCCCTGCTTGGAGGTAGGATTACCCTCCAAGCAGGGGCGGCCATACGTCTCTACCTTCCATAACGTTAACTTATTATAACAAAAGCATGCCAATGGATCCATTAATTAAGGACCCAGGATAGGACTGAATGAAACAGAAAAACGTGATTCCCAATGTATAGGTACATGGTTCGGTTAAAAACCATCGTGTGGAAACCTACGCACCTTCTCCATAGTATTCTCGAAGGTGGGTTAAGTCTGCCAATTTGCACTTGGCCAGCGTGGTGGACCTCTCTCATTATGAAAACAGTCCAAGCCCAGTAGTGGGACAGTTATGAGTTGATAATGTTAACTACTTAATACTAAATAAATAAGCGTCAACACACTCATACCCACGCACTAGGATTACACATCACTTACATCCATGACCCGAGATCATACATTTATCTGTCACATAAACATCTGCCTCGGCCGGGAATCGAACCCGGGACCCCTCGCTTCGCAGGCAGGGTCACTGCCCATTAGGCTACGGGGTCTTTATTCTCTTTGGATACGTTTCCAAGTCGTGGTTCATTATCATCCAATAACAGCTAATATTCACTATTCCTACGCCTTTGTTGTACTCCGAAATAATATTTCAAACGCAAAACGTATCAATCTGTCTGAATGTGTTCTGTTTGATACCATCATTATCTTGTCGTAGGCAAAATGTTGACGGAGAGTTGTGTTCGCCTGTTCCACTGCAAGCGGTGAGCGATGACTTATTAATATTTATGCTGCATAAACTCGTGTACTCTTATAAATATATTAATATTGAAATAAATAAATTTTGCCACAATTTTCGTAAGGTAGCTTATAACCACAGCTATCCTCTGATTATTACTACAAATATGTATTAAATAAATAAATAATAAATATGTAACGTGCAACTTGTATAATTATGATGTGTATTTAATAGACATTAAATGTTGAACAGTTTGTAGATAATAATTTCAGAAAAGAATATTTTCTTGTTTAATACTTTTTAGAGTGGATTTTTTAGTAGTTGTATCTTTCTCTCTTTGGAATCAGGATTGAATCGCCCGCCTTTCGGCCTATAATACAACAAGTCCTTAAGATTGACTCATTGAAAAAACAACGAAAAGATGCCATATGTCAATCTTTTTGTCCTTACCGAGAAGAGTAATAGACTTCAAACAAAATTAACATTGAACTCTAGGTACACCAGTAAAGAGTTCAAAGTTGTTTGGTCGGGTGAAATCAACGAGAGATGGTAAATTATGTGCTTCGGCAAACAACGTCAGGGCTAATTTAAACAGGACAGACAGAAGGAGCGATTTCTATTAAACTAAAAATAAAAATCCACGCTTAATAGCTGGGGCCGAGATCTTTTCGAGATGAGTTATTTTCGACCGACACAGTTGTAAAAAGTCGAACTCGTCTATAGATCACAGGGACATCTGTATACATATATCTATACATCGAAGCTGCTACTTACTACTAAATACTTTTTAGTCTGTTTGGATATTCAATTTTAGTGACTAATTTTCGTTATCTCTCAATCATTGACATTAATTTTACTTTTCAAGTTTTTTGTCTCTCTGTATGTCTGAGGTAACATAGGATACGTTTTGCAGACCAACATTCCACGCGGGCGAAGCCGCGGGCAAAGCCTCTAGTTAAACCATAAAATAATTATTCTAAACCCTTTCCCACATTCGAGAGCTAGGTCTTAAACGCGCAATTACCTAGATTTATATGAGCCGCGCGCAGCCGTCCAATCAGCTGGCTTCAAATAAACATATTTGAATAAATGAGCATGTAGGGTCAGCTCGCAATTTGGTGCTAAATTTGCTATCTGTCAGGGCTGTCGGTACCGATTACGGGTCTAACACACTGGAGGCTTTTGGCATATAAATTAAACAGAAGCTTTTTAATATTAAAACAGGAAAAAGCTAACCACAGAATAATGGAATTCAAAGTAGTCTTATCGTTAAAGGTGTTTTTTCAGATACCTAACGTTTGGTAACAAGTCAAAATTTCTATTGGACTTATTGGGTTATTCTACTGAAAAAGGGGTAGGTACCTACAGTGAAAAGAAAGATACATAAGTATAAATAAAAGTACCACAAGGTTTGAAAAATAAATAAAAATCGAAGTGGAAAATGCTTTGGAATAAATATTTGCAATTTCTTGCGGATAACTTTACTAACTTTGTAGCTTTGGCAAATAACATACTACATTTTTAATTTAAATATTATATTGGTACTAATGTTATTAAACAGTTATAATTATGTAATTTAAAGCCTTCTTGCATGTTTTGATCTGTAGTCCCCTGATTTAAGGTTGAAATTAAGCTGTTCTTAGTTCAAATCCTATTCATTCATTTTTGCGCCGGGGGGGGGGGGGGGAGTATATAAATGTTAATAGGATAACTTAAGAACCTAATACATGGCAAGACTACTACATAGAATCTTTTACTCGTATATTAGAGTCGATACTGGTCAACAATGAAATGAAGAATCATATTAGTAGACGACTTAAAACTTGAGTTGTTGGGTAGTTAGGTCGTCTAAGTCGCCCCAATAAAAGCAAGTCTGCACGAGCCCTTATCCGGCATATGTAACCGGATGTCGAATATCCGGAGCGCTCAGAAATCTAATATACGTAATCTGGATACCATCTTACGTTGCAAAGCTGACTTTGGTGCATGGTATGAGGCGAAATTGCATTCGCTTGTAATAGACCAGAAGGTCAGTTCTCGGGTTTTGAATGTAGCCAATACAGATCGAGTCTGCGTTGAGTCAATTTAAGTGAATTGTTGTCTAAGTCTGAGGATCGAAAGAATCGATGAGTCGGTATCATAACTGACTCAATTTTGCAAAGTTTCTTTTTCTCCTCTAAGATTTAAAATTTAAAGGCACTTTAGCGAAACGGTGGTAAATGCAAAAAATGAAGTTCACAAGTGTATGCAAAATACCTACGTGAAATAAATGATTTGAGTTTGAGTTTGAGTTTGAAAGGAAACTTTTTATTTATTTCTTTAATTAATCTTTATTGTAAACCTTAAAAATAAAACCCAGTCAACCCAGTTTTTACTATGTATTATGTTCAGAACTACACACTCGTATATGTAGTAACCTATGACTTAGTTACTAAGGCATAGGTATTTTTACTAAGGCTTAGTACATACTGGTCAAAATATTTAGACGGGATTCTTTAAACAAATAAATGTACATATATCGCTTCACACTCGGTCCAGAACGCTGCTCCAGTGTGGATTGGTGGAAGGGTTAGTGGCCAACCCAAGTATCGAAGTTTTTATGCAGCCCGAAGGCCTCCGTCACGGCTTAGCGACTGCTATCTACCGATAACAACCGGTACCGACGGCTTTACGTGCCCTCCGAAGCATGGAAGCAGGGATGTTATATACATATATCTATCTATAGATACATACATACATATATCCCTGTATAGATATATACATTACTAGATTTTTATATATAAGATATATTATAGATACAAGGATTAATTTAGCATTAAACATTACATAAAACATTTGTACCAAAATTATCAAAGCTCTTAATTCTAATACAATATTTATGTAATTATGCAGTTGCCAACCCTAAACCCTGTTACGTCAGCCGCCGCCAATAGGGCTGGTGCTATTGATTCGCATGATAGACGGAAGCCGACTATTTGGCTAACCTTGGTAGTCTCAATTTATTCCGCCATCGACCTACCGGAATAAAAATATTATTGTTGTGACTTATGTAACGGATTATTAATATTACAGGACTCGAATTATATTTGAAAATTAAAATAACGGTTTGTCTGATTTTATCTATCGTTTGTTCTCGCTTTCTGTAGCGGCTCACCCGATTCGGATGGGATTTTCCCTAATACTGTAGTAAGCTTGAGGTAACATATATTGTTTGTTTATTTTAATAAGTGCCCAAATAAAAATCGTCTAAACATTTTTTACCAAGTACAAAGCACGAAGTAGTAAGGCATAGGTTCACGAAAGCGAAGCGAGTATAGTTACTATTAAATAGTATCACAAAACAAAATCTTATTATACATATAGAAGACAAAAATATAACGAATAATATAATAAATAACCCGCTACACTCACAAATCCGCACACTAGGATTCACTGTGTCGTGGGTTCCATGGGCATTCAAATTTCCGCCTCGCCGAGCATCGAACCCCGAACCCTTCGGCAGTCCGCCATAGCAGCCAATGCGCCACACGGATCCTCGATCAATCCTCAATTAAATTAACAGCTTGTGTGTCGTTATGTAAAGAAACTGTCGACTCAAAAGCTTCATACAATAACTGGGTAACCGCCCCTGAATCGACTTTATCTCGGCACCAAATCGAGGCGATAATTTACATACATTACGAATCAGAACCATTCAAGACGTCTCCCCGCATTACGGTTATAATTTTGTTTGACTTGTTTCAGCCACCCTACCGAGCACTTGGCATTGTACTCGTATTGTATGAGCTATAGAGTAATGACGTAAAGAATACGTTCTTTGTAATTTTTTACTACTAAGCGACGTGGTCTTTGCATAATTTTGTTGTAAAGTGAGATTTTTAATAAAAACTAGTGGTAAATACATGTCGCACCCTTAGTAATATAATGGCCTAATTAAAAAAAGTAGTTTTTTGTTAGCTGATGTTTAAAATGTCATCAAAATATCATCTTGTACCTTTTAACTAAGTAATAAACATTTTAAACGAAAAATAAGCTAAAATGTCACGTCCAGAATCTTTTTAACATGATCTCCCAAAAAACTACTTGTTTTAATTAGCCCATTATATTACTAAGAGTGCGATGTATTCGAACTCGAGACATGCACGCAAACCTTTCGCAACTAGGCTACGACTACGCCTGCCTGATCATCATCATACTCATTGCAACCCATATTTGTCCCACTGAGCTCGGATCCCGTAATGTCAGGGTTACGGCGCGTTCACATCGAACGTCCGTTTTACTGGATCCGTTTAAACGGATATGTTATTAGCGTATATAGTTGTATGAGCGATTTCACACAGAATCCAGTATACCGGATCCAGTAAAAAATCCCACACACAACGGAAATACTGACCCGTTAAAACAGATCCAGTAAAACGGACGTTCTATGTGAACGCGCCCTTAACGGGGTACGTGAAGAAGCAGTATTTATGCATTTAAAATACAAATCCTACCGCTACGCGACGCTAGTAAAAACAACAAAAAGTAAGAAAGTTGACAAAGTTTGTTGGTACAAGTTAAACAAACGGAGCGTCTCGATAGCAGCTCCAGCCGCCGCAGCTGACAATTAACACTATGCAGTTGATTAATGCTGAACTTGCGGATTGTAACGCCAAGTATTCCGCGGTACGCCGACCTTCGGGTAAAAGTTTGCGTTGCTGCGGGCGGTAACCGTGTACCGTCTGATTGAAAGCGAGGAGCGATAAGAGCGATCAGCGATCGGTTTGCAAGCAGGGTTAAAAAATTGAATGCATACACTCCCACGCACTAGGTATTGCGACCGGTGTGGACAACATTACGAACACATCACTAACATCAATGACAGAAACAAACATTTATCTGTTACATAAATATTCGACCAGGTCAGGATTCGATTATCTAATTATCACAATAATTATTATCACCATTGCAACCCATTGTTTATTGTCTACCTACTGTATGTTTCACTGAATTTATCATGTATCATTTATCATGCGGCTTTTGAACGGCGAATAAACATTTTCTTCTTCTTTCTTCTTTCTTCTTTCTTCTTTCTTCTTTCTTCTTTCTTCATTCTTCTTTCTTCTATATCTGTCCCACTGAACTAGGATATCTCACTATGTGGGAGGTATAGGCCATAGTCCACCACGCAGGCCAAGTGTCCATTGGCGGACTTCACACACCTTAGAGAACATAACGGAGAACTCTCAGGTGTGCTGGTTTCCTCATGATGTTTTGATTAGCTGTAACATTTGAATATTTTATGATACGTTCATCTTTTGTTAATTAGAGCTGCAGAGTTCGACCCCAGTCGTGTTATTCGGGAGTCCATCATTCAAACCACGTGACTATCACAGCTAATATCCATAGTAGCAAGTAAATATACATAATACGGATGTATTGACGAGCGTTCTGTCTGTAATGGCACTGATCCACGATCCACGGTAGCGGACCGCCGACCTGCACCCCGGGCGCAATTACCGCAAGCAAATTCTCTTGCTGACCCGCGAACCAATGGATGTTTTGATGTTACGGTAGATAGACAGTGGACCTGGAAATGGTTATCCAAAGCTTAACTCGCTTATTTCCATATTATAACTATAGATGCGTTTTATAAAGCGAATTGCATTTGTGTACCCGCTCCGATGACATATACAAATAAATAAAATTTGAGTGTCTGTTTGTAATATTAAAATAACCGCTTTTTACTAAATGCATATGGGTGTATATGTGGTGCATATACTAAAATATTTTTTTTTTTACAATTTTTGTCTGTCTGTGTGTGTGTGTTATTCCTTTCTTTCTTATTCCTTCTTTCCTGGTCTGCAACGTCTCGGTGATGCCTTGTGTATAATAGTAGTTTAGACTTGATGATCAATCAGTGAGTCAGTTTTTTTATAATTAAGTGTAGATGGTAGAGAAAATGGACTGACTTCACATCGCTACTGTAATAATATTGTGGGCAACAGTTAAATGATACTTACAGTTCAAGGTTTGAATATAATGGAATGTTTTAATTAAGGTTTCATGTACTTCCACACGTCAGTTACTTTTTAATTTTACACATCATGGAATAATTAAATTTACTATTATATCATGTGTACGTTTTCACGCTTCACTTACGCAATCATTCAAGTGTATTAGAACTTGTACGAGTTTGAGATGATATAATACCAATATACCTACTAGGTTCATCGACTTATATCTATACATACATCAATATTGTAATCAACCGATGTTTGTACATGAAACGTAACTAATTGAACACGTAACTAATTGAAAACGTATTTCAACGCAGTAGACCCCTTAGCAGTTAATTCAAGATTTTTTGTCAAATTGACAGTTTGTGAAGTGAAATTCATAATCGTCTACGATAAATTCCATAATTATGTTAATTAGCGATGTAATATTGTTTTGCACTAAATAATTTTCAAGTCTTCCCACTACTGGCACGAGTTAGACGTACAGTTACGGCAGTAAGTCATGTACGATTGCCTGTTTCACTTATATTGTCGGGAGCACTTATTTGCGGTGGAGTAATCAGCGTAATTCAGTACCCATGTTCCGACCAATGTATTGTTCGCTAATAGATTATTAGCTTCCTGGATTACTTCCCTGTGATAGGGATCTTATTGGAACCGGGCTTGTATGGTTGGGTTTAATAGATTTTTTACTAAGAAGTTTTTATGTCACCCGTAGGCCTCCGACATGGCTTAACGTATGATACCAACCGATGGCTTTACGTGCCCTCCGAAGCACGGAAGCGCCCAAGATTTTTTTGCCAGTAGCGGTCACCCATCCAACTACCGACCGCGCCCGCTGTTGCTTAACTTTGTCGATCGGTTAAGACCGTCGCAAGCCGCCGGGCTATGAGCGCTTGCGCTGTAAAAGGCTATGAGGACTATGACGACTTGGTGTTAAATTTTTTTCTTGTTGATGTAGGGATACAATGAATTTATTAACTTATAGTTAATAGTATATCTACTGTTAAAAAAATTGTGTGCAATTCACACGTGCTCGAAGTGAAACTTCATAACAACCAATACTGTCAGTCCAAATATTGATGTTTTGCTTTGCTTACGTCAGCCGCCATTTTGCCGATGCTTCATTCGCGTCATTTCCGTTTCATCGAATTCCAAATCACAACGATACTAAAGAAGTATTCACTTCAATATTGTGTAACAGTGGAGTAAGAAATTTTTTTAGGACGACAACTAGTCGACATGAGCAACACAAAAGGCATCAAATATTGCGTTGTCGGCCAAAAAAGAAGAGAGAAGAACAAAAGAATGTTCTGCTCAAGCCTCCAGCCGAAACAAGATTCCTTTGTTTGACCCGAACGAGAGTGTGACCAGTCAGAATAGCAATATATCTAAGATAGACAAATTTCAGTTATTTTAAGTCGACCGCCATAAGCTTCCGAGCTATGTAAGCTTCCATGACATAGGGTTCAGCAATGTCAATAGAAATTCGTGTAGTGCGTTGAAATGGCGCCGAATGCCGCACAGGGAATGTTTGAATGTAACGTATTTGTCAGGCCCGAGATATTCGGCCGGAACCCGTCGCGTGCCGTGTGTTGAACGCGAAATGCCAATTAGTGGTGTTATAATGTATTTCTGATTTGTTCCCCGGATTTGGTTTGCTCTGGTTCGAAGCCGATTGTTTCGGTCATCCATTGAGGATATTTGTAAAGGTCTATTCAGTGCTCACATGTGTGCCACCTGCGATTCGATGAATTCATGGAAATATTAATTTAAAATAGACACTATCCAGGACCTAATTAAAACTTCAACGTTCACATACTCACAACCTCTACACTATTTTTCTATTTTTTTATCTAGCGACGTAATTATACTTATACACATAAATATCGCAAACAAACAAAATAACAATCATCTGTCACTATAAAAGCAAAATTTTGCCTCCACTGAAATCGAACCAGGATCTTCTCTGAGTAGTGCACTGCGACCTAAGTGATCATAGAAACCAGCAATTTGAAACAACCCTAATGTTTTGTAACCATCCAAAAACAACTTGGCAATTCGAACACCTAACAATGACAATATCGGCAACCCTATTCGAGGGGTGTGGGGTCAACGACTTCTCTCAAAAGGTGTGAAAGGAACAGTTATTCAAATACGGGATAAGGTGCTGCGGATTTGTTCCTTTAACAACAGATTAAATAAGGATTAATTATTACTTTCTGTAGCAACATTCTTTGTGTTATTCAAACGCAACGCGAGGGCAATTTAAAGACAAGCCAAAATCAACTTAAAAACAAACTTAGATCTTTGTTTCAGTTCTGAATGTGGGTTTTCTGTCTTAATTTTTTTTTCATTAATTATTTTATTGAAAAGAAAAATCTCGGTACAATCAAAATCTGACATTCTAATCCACCTTAATAAACTATGGTATTCAAAGTCAAAATAATGAACTCTGCATTTCACTGATACACCTATTTTGTGTCAACCGTTTCAAAAAGACGTTCAATGATGAGAAAAGTAAAACGTAAAGAAACGTTACGCAGTCATGGCCCAATACTAGGATTCCCTGGAACCTACGATCCAGGGACTGACGACCATGGTCCACACACAAAGACAAGAACACATTCCCAGACCGAGAGCAGAAATTTAAACTCATCTCCGTAATAAAATTTTCGTCTCATTAGGAATCGAACCTAGGACCCTTCGAACTGCAGCAAACGTGGTATGGTCGTACCAGATCATTAAATCTTTACATCGTTAAAAAGAACACTAAGAAAATCCTACCATGAAAATATCTTCTCGGTGACGTAATTTGAATAACTCCTAAATCAGTCTGGATAAGCAATGTAATCTGAGTAGAAGTTCAGTAGTCGGCGATTCTATTTGTAACCTTCAGACTGTCTGACAGTCTAGAACGGGAACCAGTCCCGCGAACCTGCGAGATTGATCCATACATTAGCATAGTGGTAGCGAAGTCGTCTTTATGTTGCGTCTTAATGGTATTAAAATGTATTTCATACGTTATGAGAGTACGTTTGGATTTATGAAGTAGTTGTAGAAAATGAGTAGTACTATTATTATGTTTCCATGAATCCTTCCTGGCTAGCTACAACTCTTGCTTAAGTTAGCTTTTTTTTAAGGAATTAAGGTAGCAAACAAGCATGGAGCACCACCCTTCTGCTGCCGTCCATCATTGTGACCGTGGAGGATAAATAGGGACTAGGATAGTTAGTCCGGTTAGGAGACGATGCTAGAACATTAGTTGGTTACTTTGTTAGTAGGTAAGTATGAGGACTGGGGAAGCGTTCATAGCCCGGCGGCTTGCGTCGATCTCAAGTGATCGACAAAGTTAAGCAACAGCGAGCGCGGTCGGTAGTTGGATGGGTGACCGCTAGTGGCAAAAATTTCTTGAGCGCTTCCGTGCTTCGGAGGGCACGTAAAGCCGTCGATCCCGGTTATCAGTTGGTAGCAGTCGTTAAGCCATGTCGGATACCTTCGGGCGGCTTAAAAATATCCGACACTTGGGTTGGCAACTAACCCCTCTACCAATCCGCACTGGAGCAGCGTGATGGAGTATGCTCTAGGCCTCCTCAGGTATGAGTGACCTTGTGCTCAGTAGTGGGCTGTTAATGGGTTGAAGCCATGAGGACTGGGACAGGGACTGTTAGTAATAGTTCTGTTAGTTGTTGTTAGTAATAATCCAGTGAGTCTCGTTCTGTTCCTGTCACTAATGTGTGAATGCTGACGCTGTCGAAGCTGTCGAATAACTCGTGTAGCGGCTGTGAGCTGTGAGTTAGTATTTTCTTTTAACTTTCTTGGCCGCCGATAATGCGTAGGTGCCTGTGGTATTGCTAAGTCCATGGGCCGTGATGACCACTTACCAGGTGGCTCGTCTTTTTTTGTCGACGGCATCGCATCAGTGATGTATTTGGTAGGTATTACCGATGGGCAATGGAGACCAGATGGCTCCACTTGTTGATTGTCGACTGGTAGCATAAAGGATAATTATTCTTAGGTAATTATTAACAATGGATTTCCGTCATATGTATCTTGATACCGTTAAACACGTGTTTGTCAACACTTGACCAGCGTGGTCGACCACAAGTATCATTATCGTACAATAACAAAATAAATATTCCTATACACATACATTACATTACATACATCCATTACATACATTTATTTCAATCTGTCTCTGATACTCGGTAAGCCGCAATCCTAAAATAATTACATAGTTATAATAAAATGAAAATTGACGTTCATTTTCACATTAATCAAGTTCCCTCAATGGTATCATGTGATGAAATAGAATCAAATGAATTCGTATATTCCAAACAGCGTATGTTAATGAAACCCTATTCAAAGCCTAAATAAATTAAATGAACGTGTAACTACCGGCCCGGAGCGACCTGTAACTACGAACACCGGTTTTAATTATTAATAGTGTAATGATATGTTTGCCGGAGCCCCACTAAAATGTTATGATATTTAATAGCACGGTTACTTAACGTTATGCTATTTTTCATGGAAAACTCGTTACCTAAATAGGAAGTAGGTTTCATTAATGCGACAAATGGTACGCTGTTTTAGGCACAGGTTTGCTATACGTTTTTTATCATTTTTAAAAATAGAAATGATCAGTTAATATATTGTTTGTATCATTTTGTAATGCAGCAGTGATAGCCGTGTGGTTGAACGTTGGACTGCCCAACCAGAGGGTCCGGGTTCAAACCCCGCACGCACCACTAATTTTCAAAAATTATGTGCGTATTAACATTTAATTATCACTTGCTTCGGTGAAGGAAAACATCATGAGGAAACCTGCACACCTGGGAGTTCTCCATAATGTTCTCAAAGGTGTGTGAAGTCCACCAATCCGCACTTGGCCAGCGTGGTGGACTATGGCCTATACCCCTCACACTGTGAGAGGAGACCAGTGCCCAGCAGTGGGACAGTTATGGGTTGTGATGATTTTGTAATGTAACTACATATTGATATGTAGTTGTTAAATGACTGGAAATAATAATATTTTTTTAAGTGACCCCTGGTAATTGGTATTTGCATCATGAAGGTCATTACCCCGGCTGAAGTTAAGGGTTAATCACTAATTAACAGTCTTTTAATTTTAAGTGACCCATGCTCATAATTCCTGCGATTTGATCGAAAAGACGTTGCGCTTTCCTTCTATTTGAACAAAAAGACGTCTATCAAAATTAGCACATAACAGCTAGTATCTACTCTATAAACAAAAAAATGTATAGGTACATTGACGAGGCTTATTTTTGTGGTACAACGAGACCACGTTGAAAGATTTATAGAATTCAGGCCGGAAGTAGGATCGGAGGAATTTACGTGCGTTGTTAACGTGAAACATGGCGCCGGAAGAATTGTTACGAGCTGTGAACGTTAACCCGCGGAGTCGGAGGCTTTTAAGGAGTTCTGCTGGCGTGTTAGAAACAGAAATAGATGTGTCAGAAATACACATGGTTCGTTCGTTCAATTATTAAGAAAGAGTATTTGTTTGCAAGCATTTGGTGTGTCGGATTTGTGTATACTTCCTAGTTTGTTTGAGAAAAGCTGTTAATTCAAACTATTAGGCCGTCAACAGTAATGAAGCTTGAAATGTTATATAACGATTTTACGATACGTAATTTTAAGATTTAACTACTGAATAGTAACATAGTGAAAATTTGATTTAAATTGAGTTAAAAATTGTAAATAATCGTATTTTAATGAAAAAAAATTTGGCACACTCATGATTATAATTATGTCATTAAATTTTAATCACATTTGTTTGCTCATACCTTTGTATGTATACCTTGCAACAATCTGTCTGTGTGATGAATAAATTAGTCGTTGGAAGTCAAAGTAATATTTATGATCTTTAGTTGAAAAGATAATATTATATTCTTCATAAACAGTTTTCGCACAATCATGATCAAATCATATTAAACTTTGATCGTATGTCTTCACATACTGTAAGTTTAAATGTGAGGGATGAATAGGCAATTCTTTGTCTTTAAAAATGGTTGTAGAAGTTTAAAAGTTAAAAGTTCCCGAGGTATATTGATGCTCACAAGATTAAATTCTTCTAAAACAGTTTCATCTTTAAAATGGCGAGCTGCTTGGTTTATGAAATATCTGATTTAAAAAATTAAATTACTTCACGTAACATTGCAATGTGTTATTAATTTAAGGCATGCATTTCACTGTATTTAAGGCAGCAAACGCCGCCGCCCATGACAACTGTGACCGCTCTAGAACAAGACTGAAATGGACTATAATCATCAGAATATAACAACTGTGACCGCTCTAGAACAAGACTGAAATGGACTATAATCATCAGAATATAACAACTGTGACCGCTCTAGAACAAGACTGAAATGGACTATAATCATCAGAATATAACAACTGTGACCGCTCTAGAACAAGACTGAAATGGACTATAATCATCAGAATATAACAACTGTGACCGCTCTAGAACAAGACTGAAATGGACTATAAAATCATCAGAATATAACACATAGGCGCACATGTAAAAATACTCATTATCTACCTAACAAATAATTTGTATAGAACCTGTCTGCCGCCTCACGACAAATTTCGCTTTCTGCTTTGCCATCACTTAATTTTTTTTTCTATTCAATTGTCATCAATCCTTTCTAGCATGCTTGATGTAGTCAATTCATATAACTCTATTTAGGAAGTTTCTGACCAACACTGCCCTCACTTTTGACTTCATCCTTCTTCCGTTATTCTTTTCATAGCCAGTACCTCAATATAATCAAACCTCATCGCATTGCCTCTTCAATCATAGTCCCTACATTTCTAAACCATCTTTTAAAACCATTACCTTCAACATAAAATCATCCCTTTTTGTAGTCTTTGTTGCGACGTCAAGCTTATCTCTGAATATTATGATATCTATAACATTGGAATATTATTATTGTCCCCTCGCAGCCTCAGATAAAGCATTGTCATCTACTCGTAACAATACAGAGAATAGTTATTCTATAGCCAGCGCGGACATTAAAAACATAAGCACGCAACGAGTGCCCCTCCGTCAACTGAACACCCTAATGCGAAATCCTGAGGGAGCCAAAGATTTGGGAACAGAAGGGTCAAGCGAATATAAAAGTCATGCGTATCGAGATCAAATGTGCTTAAATTTGTATGTGTAACGCATCAAAGGATTTTCTGAGTTGCAGAATGAATCGGCAAAATAATTCAAAGTCTATCAATCTTCATTATTTTAAGCAGTTGATTATATATTTCTTTGTATCTTCGTATTTTTATGTAAATAGTCGACAAATGAGCTTTAGACGCATTGCCGCCTCTAACCACCTTGTTAGAATTAGAATTAGAACCATCGGGATTATAGAGTCCAGAATGATAAGTGGAGATGAAGTCTTAGACGATGGATGCAGTAACTTATAAAAAGCTATTCACTCTCCTCTTGAAGACTTCACATCAAACGCAGGCGGGGACACCTTTAATGGTTACATTCATATTACTAGAGTAACTTCATATTCATGTTCAGAAATATAACTATGCTTTAAGCGTGTGCTTGTTCTTCTATGTTAGAATAACGTCTTAATTTTCCCATAACATCCAATCCAATGAACCAAGAACGGGTCGAAAACATTCATCTTGTCTTCATTCTACTCGATGCGAATTTCATTTTAATTAACTGCAAGCACGTATAGTCGCCTCTGTTTTATTTTCTAGTCTATGGCACCATTCAAATTTAATATCGGGTTAATGGAAATCGTATTCTATTCCGTTGTAATAAGAATCAGATGGGGAGTAAGTGTGAATTGGTGATGTTTTGTATGCGCGCTGGGTTCTTCGCCTGATTGGGCGTGCGCTAAGGGAAGGGCGCGAGTTAAGATTTGCGTCTATCGTTACGCTTCGATGACTTGATTTTAATTCGATTTCAGTTCAGAAGGGCATTAAAATATACTTAGGGTTGAGTTGAGGAGCGCCTGAGGTAAACGGTATTAAGATTGCTTGTTTAACTTAGCGCAATTTTTCTGTTGAATTTCAATTCGGTTCAATTGAATTTCACATTGAAATCTAAGTTAACATGCTGAAACGTTGTAAGACTATTTTTATAATCACTATAAATTTTTGTAATTACCTTTTTACAAACACTTTTCGAAAGTCAAACTACGCCATCGCTTCAAAAATCCTTACCGTGAATGGCCTTGCAAGAAGAAACGGCAAGAAATCACTAAGGAGTTTTTTTGCTTTTCCTACTACACAGTTACAGATTACACTTATTACTAGTTTCGGCTAGAATATCAAACTCATGTCCAAGATTTTTTTTTAAATAAACATCAAAATGTTGAATTCATATGAGGTATCTATTAGATGTGTTACCGTTGTTCACGGTCGTCAACGCATCGGCGACGCTTCTGCTATCACGGATGACAGTAGCGGCCTCTACTGTCACTCGCCGTCTATAACTGAATTATTAAGCACCGTTTATCAAGTTTTCCCAAACAAAGTTAATAAAAACAAATAGTTGGCTCGATCCGCGAACGATTTCCTTCTTTCTTCTTTTGTTATTAAATGGCGTAGAAATAATTAATACATCTCGGTCGTTAACGGTGTGTTGTCGAAGTGACATTGAGGATTTGTCGCATTCAAAGCTAGTAACGATATGCGAAAAGTCGAAATTGTTGGACAAAGACACTGCCGTAATTTATATTATGTAGTTTACCAATATTTTTAAAAATAAAAAAAACTTATATTTTGATAAGACAATACTATGTCCGTGTCTACGTCTCGTGTCTTTTACCCGCGTCGACTATCCCCGAGTCTTTTACCAGAACAGCACAATACCATCATATTATGCATTGTTATAAGCATTCCAAATTTAACCTCAGTCAGTTAAGTTAAAAATATGATTGTAAGATTTGTGTTTTTATATAAAATCTTCGAAAAACGTTATTTCTTTGGCTTTATCGTATTCACGATTAACTTTAGCTAGGGTTTTCCTTCTTCCGTCCTTAAGTCCAATTCAATCCATCGGATAATACTATACTGGCTCTTATAGACATAGGAGAGGGCTCTTCATATGCCTTATTTTTAAACTTAAAGTAAGTGTACTTAATGAAGAGAATATCCTATATTAGCTCGCTGCTCTGTAACAGTGCGACGGGTACCTAACAGCAGTCACAGTCAAACTAATGACTGTCAATATCAGTATCGTAACGAGTCCTTGGCTCAACCTCGTGGAACTGATAGTGAACCAAATAATTACCGCGACTTCGGCACTTACGCCTTTGATAATAAGGGTTGTAATTCTATGCCAAAGGTCTACTTAGGCCACCGATCTTAGTCTAAGAAGCAATATCCTGCTGATACTTTCAAGAAACTAACGCAACTTTCCTGAAACAGTAGGTATTTGTGTTTTGTAACGATTTGTGTTGGTATACCGAATTATTTGAGCTCACATACATACAAATACCTTGGACAACATTTTTTGATGTTTCCAACACCATCAGGTGGGATTGTTGTCAAGCACTACCTTATAAAATGTAAAAAAAAACTGATAAAAATATTTTTTAGCTGTAACGACTTATTCACCGACGGTAACGATTTATATATCATTCATAAGTGTAGTACAGTGTACTGTCGAGTATCATCTAGAATTCGGGGGAGCTGAAGTATCACATCGTTTCCCTGAATCGACATTCACGCCTGATAAGTGTTCTTCACGGGTCTCTATAAATTTAACATTTAATAAACGTCTCGCCGCGCGCTTCATAACGTCATATTTCATGTTGCGTCTAATTAAAAGTGAATGTTACGACATTTTTCATCGTATATTGCAACGCTTCATACAATGTAAATTGTTAAGTGTTTACAAAATTTATTATATAATAAAGAATTACTTTTATGATAATATGGTTATGTCAAAACTAAATGTGTAAAAATTAAAATTTATTAATACTACTTACAACAAGTAATACTTTATAACAGCGCCTTTGAATAATACTAACTGTCCTTCATTCCCAAAAATGACAGTAAAAAAATACTATATATAATTATTTGGTGTTCATATGTGGTTAATCTGCTCGCTCGTCGATTTTGACAAACCATAGGCATAAGTAATAACCTAAATACAATCCCATTAATCATATTTGACTCAAATAATAAAGGTATCATTATTACCACCTCAAATCTGGGAAACGGTGCTCGTATTGAGTTTAACACCCGTCCGTTGCGTCGCGAACTTTATGTTTACGTTCATCATAAATAGATTGAAATTTATACCAGGGCTGAGACAATAAAAACAAATTGCTTTTCGACCCGTTTTATTGTCCGTCAATACGCGACAAATAAAACCGCTATAACGCCCGACAGATAACTTTCAAACAAATACGGGTTTCATAAAATTGTATTGTATTATATTTAAAATTCGACGGAGTGTCGGTTGCTTAACTTGACTTTTATTAAGCGTATTTTTGTATGGTCAACCTTTTCTGTAATTTACTTACGATAAGTTGTAACTTATCTTTATTGCTGGATAAATGATCACTGATTAACTACTACATACTGCATAAGTAGAAGTTTGTACAAAACAATTGTCGATCTGTGACCTATCTGTAATGTATAGATACGTTATTTAAATCAATCGCCAAGGTTACTTCATAGAAATTACGTTTGGGTTTATAACTTCTAGTTTTGTAAGTGTAATAAGTTTTAAGTTTATTTACAGTAGTATACATTCGCTTGGGAGTTGGGACTTGGGACAGTAGGTACCGTTACCATTACTTACTCTTAGAACCAGCATGGTTTATGGCATTTTATGGTTTATGGCAGAACAATATTATTAGCAACAAAAACTAGTTTTTTTCGCCTACAACACACACATACACACAGTGTTAATATTTTAAGCACGACGTTAACTGATGCTTATTAACAAACTCGCAACGAGCGCAAGCTCACCTTACGTATAATACAATCCACGATACAATAAGCGGTCGTTTGAGTAACAGCACCATTTTCAACTGTCAGCCCCAAACTCTCTCGGCATTTGCCAACCAAACTGTAATGGCACAATAAATAGTTTGCAGCCCTTACCCATCTGTCAGTTAACTAGTAAAATATACAGACGTCATTCAGCGGGCCACGTTGAAAAATCGCGGCGCGGTGAAGCACCCCTGACAGATTCCGAACCTCATCGCAGTCACGTTCGACTTAAACTATAACGTTTTAAAGTCCATTTTAGTACGTTGCTCACGATGAATAAATTTAAATATTTGTTAACTTAAAATGTAACCCGTGTTCCCGGATATACTGTCTAAATTGCACGGGTGAACATTTGTTTCTTGGATTGTTGGAGTGGCCGTTTCAAATTGTATTTTATTGTGACGCGTTTAGGTGCAAAATGCATTTTTTGGATCGTCATCCCGTCAACCTTGCGTAGGGGTTATTTAACTTTGAAGTCGCTCAAAAGACCCTCGATTTGGGATTCTGGTGGATTTCTTTTTGGATTAAAGACCTCATGAATTTAATGATAGTGCTTTGGGCATTACGGGCGCTTGTGTCACGCGCCTGATTTTTAATAAGCTTCTCTGCACTTCTTTATCGCGTAATTGCAAACGTGCAAATTTAAAACGGGGAATTTTACGGCATCTCAAGGACTGCTTTGAAGTCACTTAAATTGAATAGGTCTGAAGACTGCATTCTGTTACCAACTTGTATTCTTGCATTTAATATAACGATTTTGCATTGTAAGAAACTTCAATAGAGTTTCTAATATTCAGGCTTATGTATGTTGGTATGATTTGCAACTTTTTCTTTTTTTATTTATTTAATCCACTAAATTAGAGTTAATTTCGTTCAGCGCTACAAAATCCCACGTTTGTGAGTCCGAATTCCACTTGACCGGATTTTCAAGGATCTATTACGTTAACAAATACACTAACTAATAGTTTTTGTCAAATATCCTTCACAAAGAAACATTGATCAGTAAGAGTTTTATTATAAGTATAATGTCACAGAAAAATAAACCCAGAGGGAATCGAATGTTGATTTGTTTATTTCAACTGCTTAGTGCTTGTTCTTTTCGTCTCGTCTGTACATAAAGTTAGATATATTGAAAGTTTTAATTGTGAGCTCGCTCACAGGTCGTTCGGAAGGTAGGTCTGATGAAATATTTACACTCGCTCCAAACATTTGCGCGGATGAATTATTGAGTGTTGCCAACCATTCTGGCGTAGCGTAAACGTTGCTCTAATTTTTGTTTTTTAATTCCAGGTACTGTCGGTGTGAATAGAACTTTTAATGCTGGCTTAGATGGATTTATACCGTGCGCGTGGAGGTACGTACAGTGATGTACAAAACGCTACAACCAATTTTATTGTTATCGCCAACAAACGAGCAAACAAGAGTCAATTTTAGAAGAAAGATAAAAAACCAATACTTTACAGTTTCCTCATGATGATAATTTCTAGAAGCTTGCAGAATTAGAGCCCAGGTTCCCCGTTCGGGAGTCCAACGTTCAAATCAGCCGGTGTTTACTTTAAATCTTTACGGCTCTTACAAACCATAGCCAGTACCTGAATGAAAAATTTTAACAAAAAAACCAATATGATTTGAGCAAGCATTTTGATGCTGTCTCGATATTTTTGTAACTGTCCCTTTTTAAAAACCAAAGTTCCGTTTCGTGTACTTCCGTTCCAAAATTTGACATTTTAAACCCGGCAACATTAACTTCACAGCTCCGCATTTTCGCAATACCCTTCAGACCTCTTTGGTTAAATAACAAAATATTATAATTATCATTAAAGGTTCAACTACCTTCAGGTCAAGCACTCTCGTGTCACCTCCGTCCAGGTTAACTAAAGTAGGCATAAGCTCCTGAACTAAGCCTTTGTGCCTTTGTTCATTAATCACCCCCAATATTTATATAACAGTACAAGCGAAATTATTATCGTTCAAAAGAATATATTATTTTCGGGTGGATTGTCTTGGTAATTGAATGCCCCTGCGTCTCAGACCATTAATGACGTACAGAGTCTCTCCTCGTAGCTGAGGAGTTCTAGAACATGCTCCACCACGCTGCTCCGGTGAAGATCGATGGAGGGGTTAGTGGCCAATCCAAGTGTCGGAAAAGAAACCGCCTTTTGAAGGCCAGGGTTCAATTCTTCCAGCGATTCGGATTTTTTTTATGTGAATAACTTATCAAGTGGTCACCGTCGCCAATGGAACTCAGCAATACGAAGGGACCACCGATGCGTTGTTCATACTCGTAATTAATCAGATTGAAGAAGAAAGAAAAAAAACTGGTGGTGATTATATCCCATTGACATCTGTTATTGCATTGGTGACTCTGGTTGCTCATTTAGGACGGTAACCATTTAGCAGTTTGCCAACTCATTTATAGGTTATTTTTTTTTACATAAAAATCTAGTTAATCCTTTGAAGGAGATCCTTTTCTCGAAACATGTTGATTGTGTCACGTTTTTCCTTTATCTGTACTTAACGTAAAACCTAAGGTTGACCTTCGCACAATAACTTATCTCTGGATTTGGGACAATCCCAGGTTTTAGGGTTTAGGTACGTCTGGTCTAAGATGGGTATCAAGTCCGAGGACAAAAATGTATTTTTTCGGTGTATTGTAATGTAGGTACATATATTTATGTTTAATAGTTGGGAGCCAATGTACAAGGTTACCCTAATCATTGGACTAACGAAGATATATTTGTAGAGAGAGAAAATGTTGATTTTACTCTCGTAACGTCATTATTAATTTATTATCAGATCCAATACTAAGAGGCATTATGAACCATTTTTGCGTAACATTAAAACTTACAAATAAAAACCTGTAGCTTTTCTTTTAAACAACTTCAAAGTGACCTAAATCTTGAATTTCTCTTTTCACTGTTCTATTGTTATGTTCACCTTGGTTCCTAAAATCTGGGACTACGGATAAAGTTGGTAATACTTGCCAACTAATATGCATAATCGTCAGCCAGCCGATCTATCCGAGTTGCTTCGTGTATGGCCCAAGTCAAAAGAGAGCGTTTTACAAAATTTAAATTAAATTTGAATTGCATTGAATATGAAAATTGATGAAATGAAAACAAACACATTATATTTGTCTGGCTTGATCAGGAATAAACCTCGGATCTCGCTCGGCACGGTTTCTACCAATAGCGTTGTAGTCGTTGAATCATCTTGAATTTTAGTGAAACAGATAAAACGCGTGCTAAAGTGAGTAGGAATTCTTAAAAATTGTTTTGTAACCGGATTAACAATACAGCAGAAATTGTGACTAATTATAATCATATCGTTATCGTTAATTTGGTTATTGTCATTGTTTTTACCACAATTATTTTTAAGAAGAACTCTCTTTACACAAATACGAATAAACATACAGCTTCGAATAAAATGGTATTATTGTGACCAGTTCAAGCCCCAATGCACTTTTATCGCGTGGAAATAAAATTATAAGACTGATAATGCTCTTGTAACTTAGACCGGGTGTCCAATTTATAATTTACATACGAGATTTACTTAGCCCTTTCTGTGGATAGCGAGTGAGCTTCACTCGAGAATATCTTCATAATACAGCGTTGGTCTGCAAATTAACTCGTACCGGTGTTGGGGTTAGATAGTGTCACTTTAGACATTATGTTATACTGTTCTTGTTTAAGTATTTTTATTAATATCTTTGTCTAATTTCGAATAACTTGTACAATTTTATTTGTGTATTGCAGAAAGAGCACTTAATTAAACCTTAATATAGTCTATAATGTTATAGCACAATGCTGTGAAGGTATTGTGTATTAATATATATGTGCGTATGTGTATGTGTATGTGTGTGTATTTCAAGTATAAAATGCTTACAATACAAAGTGTATTGTAGTCTGCAGGCTGTACTAAATCAACATTGAAAGGTTTTGGGGACAAGCAACTTCAAATGAACATAGTTATCTTAAAACCAATACAAACGTATTTTTATGCATATATTCGAGAATCCAGCACCTTTGCTAATATGTGGGTACTGGCACTCAATATCACAGTCGAATCATGTGGCGTGTTTTTTATTTCATAGTAGTGCCAATACTATCGCGTGACAAAATATTAATTGAGTAAAAACAAATAAATAATCCAATACCTCATCATCATCATCATCATCGCAACCCATAGGTTTACTCATTACGTTTTCCGTCACCGAAGCAAATGATAATTAAATTCTAAAACACATGAATGTTTTGAAAATTACAGGTGCTTATAGGATTTAAATCCGGGCCCCCTGGTTCGGGAGTCCAACAAACCACTCGGCTATCTGCTCGGCTGCGATCCAATACCTAAAGCGAGCTTAAAGTAGTAGTAATATTTTATGCAAATACGAATAAAAGAATGTCTGAACGTCAACCAATACAAATAAAAAGCGATTGAGCAGATGTCGACTCGCTAGCCAATAACATAGTAATAAATTCATTGAGCCAATACCGATACGTGGGATCATGAATTATTTATTTATTAATTGATAAGTGACCCTCGGTTATCGTGTCGCATGAAGATGAATTCGACGATCTAAATTAGTATTGCTTTATTCATTTCGATGTCAGTTAATTGCTGTAACTTATTCATGTTTTGTTGTGTGGAGTTGGCGTGCATCGATTAAATACAGGGCACGGGTAGGTATCGTTGAGAAGGCCTAGCGAATATTACATGTGGTCCAGTGCGGATTCGTGGAGAAGAATGTGAAGTTACGAACCGGAGTTTCTAATTATGGCAATTGGAGCCCGTATGATGTTCGGGATATCTTCAAGCAAAATCATTTTATTTTTATTTTCAAGTGAAAACTTCTATAGTATCGGTGTGATTTGGAATTCGATGAAACGGAAATTACCCGCAAATGAAATGAAACGGAAACGAAAAATATACAGACACATTTTAACGTGGGAGAAAATGAGATAGGCAGCATCGGCAAAATGGCGGTTTACGTAAGCAAAGCAAAACATCAATAGCTATTTGGACTGACAGTATTCGTTTTGTAAGTTTCACTTCTAGCACGTGTGAATTGCACACATTTTGTTTTTTTTTTATTATATGTGTACTATCATATCCTTGCCAATTCGCACTTGGCCAGCGTGGTGGACAATGGCCTGTACTTCACATTGTGAGAGGAGTCCCGAGCATAGCATTGGGACTTATCTTATTGGGGCTTGGTTATGAGAACTTAAGTGATTGTTGATTTTTTAAACTTGCGATAGTTGCACTTTCATTGACGTCTATTTTCAGTATTCTATATTGACCCGAACGATCAAACATTGCAAATGAAATAAAAGCTTGTAAAATGTGAGATTAAAAGAAAAACAAAATGATTTTCTACACAGCCTCAAGCATGGACTATTTGCTCATATCAAGTTACATTTGATGGACTGGGTATTTTGATTACAGTGATCTGATATCACCTTAAGAGTTTTGATTGGTAATTCGATAATACAAAATTGCAGCTACAAGTTTCTGAGTAAACTGTAACTAGATATTCAAGGCTTCAGAGCTGATCAGTGTCTGTATCACGACTTACAAAAGATTAAGTTCATTGTTTTGATTACATCTATTTGTAAATTTTTGGAGAATACGAAGCAATTTGATATGTTTTGTTAATGTTATTAGAATGATTGATGTATTACTTTACCGCGGGATAAGTTACTGAGTATTTTTAACCGACTTCTGAAAGGAGGAGGTTCTCAATTCGATTGGGATTTTTATTGAAATATTATAAAAGTATTTTACAATTTTGAAGTCGGTGCCAACTAATTATATTGGATTCCATACGCCACAATCGAATTCCATTACACCGAAGTTCATGACATCGAACACGTTACATCGATAGTTTATTATATCGAACATTGTGTGTAATTAGTAATTTGTTATTGTAGTAAGGTTGTTATTGTATGTACTTGGCACCGACTCAAAATTATAAAATACTTTTTTAATCATTTCTGATTAACTATCAAAATACGAATTACTTTGTGCTAAGTACATTAATTTTTTACTTTTTAAGTAAATTAATTTCATTTCATTTCATTTAAAATATTCGATGACTTGCCTGCGAAGTGAGGGTGCAGATATTTATGTAACAGATAAATGTTTGTTCTCGGGTCATGGGTGTTAGTGATATGTTATTAGTGTACCGCCCGTGACAAGGAATCCTAGTGCGGAGGTATGAGTGTGTTAGTGTTTATTTTTATTTATTTTGCTCTAAATTTCAATAACATTTAAGGTCGAACAACGACCACTGGAACACTAATAATAATTTTAGTATTATGTTATGCATATTTCCAGAATAATGTTTATTTAACTAGGGCATTTACCATAGAAATTAAGGATATTCCAAATAATTTTACTCACCGAGGGAATTTTACCTGGTTATTACCTAACTAATGTTCCTACATAGTTTCATAGGAATTAACTCGTTCTATTAACCTGTAATTGTTTCGCAGGGCCCTTTAAGTTTTATAATTCCCCTAATAACCCTTCTCAGTCTAATTTAAATATCCTAGACACAGTGTAGAAGTTGTAGTAGTCTCTCCCCTTTGATGTTGGATGAAAAGCCGACACATAGATTGGTAAAATGTAATTTTATATTCCATACATTAAATAAAACTGCTAATGATCGATGGTTTTAGGTTCATGATTGATTTTTATAACGGCAATTTGAGAAAATTATGATCAAAAAAAAAATTTATTGCCGCCTAATTCAGAAAAGGCTTAGCCGATTCGAATGTGGTTTTCTTGAACGTGAAAGGTAACATGTTTGGTTTTTTAATCGGACCACAAAAAACGAAATGCTATTTAAAAGAGTAACATTAAAACATATTTTAAAACTTTACAACTAAAAAACATAATATTTTGAAACTAGTAAAAAATAAATCCTCAAATGAAATTATCTACCTTAAATATTATTTGTTAAGTTTGTGAACAAAAAAATATAGGTTGTTTGGGTTAGATTTTAGGCATTTGCGTTGGCCTACTGTATGTTATTTTAGACTATGCCCTAGACATAACAAGGTAATGGACTCTTCACAGTCAATTGCACAGGAATGCAATGGGGGTCAAACTGACCACAAACGACAGTGGGCGGTTATTGTGGTCTTTTTATAATTGCTTAGCTAAATTATACCTTACCACGTTGTAATAAAAAACGAAATGAAACCCTTTTGATCGTGCCAACCCTTTCACTGACATGAGAAGGAATGACATAAATGGTGTTTTGTCAGCCATGGTATTTATAATTAAACATTCCCATAGCAGTCATTTGTTTTCATGTTTATTCCGTACAAATAAACAGTTACTGTTGCTCGAGTTTAAAACGTGTGATCCTGATTAAGGTGAATAAAATACTTTGTGATCATATAATATACTTCTCGAAGGTGTTTTTCATTCTTAATAACACCTCTGTTAACCAAACTAACCATCCTTTTTTTATTGATTTAAGGTAGCAAACGAGCTTGCAGCACCACCTTCCTCTGCCGCCCGTGACAACTGTGACCGACACAGAACAAGACTCATATGGGGACTGGGATAGTTAGTCCGGTTAGGTGACGGTGTTAGAACATTAGTTGGTTAGTTTGTAAGGACTGGGACAGGGACTGTTAGTGAATGTTAGTCTTGTTAGTTGTTGTTAGTAATAGTCCAGTTAGTAAATGTTAGTAAGAGTCTCGTTATAATTCGGTCACAGATGTGTTGCTACCCTTGAGGACTGAGATGGTCATCCTAGTCATGGACAGCTGCAGAAGGGTAGTGCTGCATGCATGAGTGTATGAGTATATAAGCGTTTATTTGTATTTGTATTATATTTTCAAGCAATTTTAAATACATATATTGATAATAATATTTCCGTGCCTGAGCCATGTGAGTTGTGACAGACATACAGACAGGACAGCGGAGACATATTAATAGGGTTCCGATTGTCACCCTTTGGGTACAAACCCCCAAAAATTACTCAGACGCAAGTGAAAGAAATTAAATCAATCGAAAACAGCCGCTAAACATATCTGTGTATCTAATCACAATTAAGACGAAAACAGCCATACCCTACCTCGACTCCCTTAATACCTACGTAAGAACACAATTCCGTCCTCATTGGCAATGCTGAAATATACATTTGGGGCAAGTCACGAAGTCGTTACTAGGAAAATAAAAAATAGGCTTAGCTATGTTTATTGCCCCAATCCGAGATTTGGGGATACGGTGGGAACAACTGGGATTGTTGGTTTTGACTTCGTGAGGTATTCGCCAGGATTAATGGTACGGAAACATACTCAGCATACTTACCTGAAAGTTTTAATATTTGAATACGAATGAAAAATATAGTCACTTTGCGAAGATTTAGCACACCATGTGAAACCTTATTTTCAATGTCGATAAAATATCATGTCAGGGAAATATCCTTAGAATGTAGGTCATGTTTTTAGGACAATTAAAAAAGCTTTGTCTTATCATTTTACAGTGTTTAACTTTTAAATATAAACAAATTCTATTTTCCTTATACGTTTTAAACATACGAGATGATCAGGTACCATCTGGTCGATCCTCTCCATCCTATACCAATGCCGGCCTAATTAAGCTGTCACCTGTTGGTGGCATGACCCCGTAGCCTAGTTGGTAGTGACCCTGCTTCTAGGGATCCCGGGTTTGATTCCCGGCCGGGGCAAATATTTATGTGACAGATAAATGTTTGCTCTCGGGTCATGTATGTTAGTGATGTTTTATTTGTGTTGTCATGCCACCCGCGACACAGGGAATCCTATTGCGGATATGAGTGTGTTAGAATTTATTTATTTATTTATTCATTATAAACTCAAGGATGGATAGAATTCCTCAACCACTCGTGTCAACGCACAACAAGCTTGATTTCCCTACTAATGGTGAATAAACAGGTCGATATTGTGAACATTCAAAAGCCTATTATTACACAAAAGTCTAATTCCTTCCGCGATTTTACCAACGTTCACCCTTGACCATCATTTGTTATTATTACCCATTACTTAGGCATAATCTACAAGATCAGTAATCCGTTGCGCGTTGCGGGAATTTCAACTGTAAGCGAAGGATCCAAGGTGTAATTCCGGTTGTGCTCCTAGGATATTATAGAACCCTTTCGCTGGCTAATGTTGTTCGAGCTAATATAAATGCTAACAAAATGTCGGGATCGCGTGATTGAGTCTACTTATCTTACTTTTACTATTTTGCATACATTACTTATTGGTATGAATATTCTTGAGCTTCGTCCACGATAGATGAATAGATAATACGGGATTACTGTTCGTTAAAATTACGGGATTACGGTTGTCTAAAGTTCAATACTAAAGGCACCTAAGCGGAACTCGTCGTACATAAGCGACTTTGATCATTATCGTCTTAGGAAATTTAGGAACGACGAATATACTACGAAAACTTATTTATTAATGTATTTTCTAGCTGATCTTGCAGACTTTGTTCTGCTATATATATTTTATATGATAGCCGTGTGGTTGAACGTTGGACTGCCGAACCGGAGGGCCCGGGTTCAAACCCCGCACGGACCACTAATTTTCAAAGATTATGTGCGTATTAAAATTTAATTATCACTTGCTTCGGTGAAGGAAAACATCGTGAGGAAACCTGCACACCAGAGAGTTCTCCATAATGTTCTCAAAGGTGTGTGAAGTCCACCAATCCGAACTTGGCCAGCGTGGTGGACTATGGCCTGTACCGCTCACACTGTGAGAGGAGACCCGTGCCCAGTTATAAAAAGTTAAAAAATATTAAGCTTCGTTTGCTTTATCACTCTTGTTAAGAACTGGGCGTAGGTACAGCTGACACGCTTATCTGTCATTAGTATCTGTCAAGTGTCAACTGTCAAATTTTTCCTCACTACCTCAGATACACCTCCCGCCTTGAGATGTAAGATCGGTGGAAAGATATTATTTAATATATAAAAATACATACTTAGGTACTTACAAAAATCACGAAATTGAAAAACTAAGTCAAATTATGTACATGTTTATTTCATGTAGGTATTTATAGTGTGTTGCGTCTACGCTCGTTTCGGAAAGTTATACGGAAACGGCGACATTACTTTCCATTTTTTATCGCATCCAACCTTACTATACATCCACGTAAGGATTTCGTCTTTCGTGGACTAAGCGCTTTATCTGTAACTATGAACATGTGAACTTGTCCCTTGTAATCCTTGTTCACATGCAACGTAAACGTTTGGTCGAATGCCATTTCTAGACATTAACTCTGTGTCACATGAATGTCATATTCTGATGTAGATTGTTGGTTTGAACTTTTTCATATTTTATTGTAGTCACAGTAGGGTTACTATTTAAAAGTAAAAAATTGGACTATTCTAAAAAATAAAATATTGTTATTTTTTGTGATAAACTAAGAATGTTTGAAATAAAAGTTATGAGTCGGTTGTTTTTGAGAAGCCATTGATTGGTTATATTTTAATGTCAGTTTTTATAATATCCGACTAATTCACAAGCCCGACGGAAAGCCAAAGATCCGGACATGAAACCCTGAGATCCCGAGCCCAGCAGTGGGACTGTTAATGACTGCGTTGTACAAAAGCTTTTATTTAAAAGTTGTGCTGACGAATTTCTTTCGCCGTTTCTTCTCAATAATATAAACGATAAAGCACTTGCGAAACGGTGAAAGAAGCAAAAAATGATCTCCATAACTGTATTGTAAAAATAAGATTAATGAATAGATTTGAATTTTGATGATAAGCAGACTGTAATCATATTGTTACTTGTACACACTGCAAGGTGCAATATGCGCACTACGGAATCCGTGGTGCACAAACGCGGTAAGAGGATCAACTGAACGTGTAGCGTTGAGTACATCCCTACCGTACATACATACCTAGCGTACCCTCTCACCTTGATAGCAACTACGATGTCTCGCCAATATTAACAAGCTTTTAGGTATAACATAAATATATACGTACAATAAATCTGTTAGTGATCGATGCCTGTACGTGGATGATATTTAACGAAAACTATTATTTATGAGGTATTTAATAAAATAACTCAAATAAGGCTTAGAAAGTCTCCTCACGCCGGGGAAGTCGTTTTCGCTTTTATATTTATTTATTTATATTCTAACACCTTAAACTAGGGTATACAAGAAACTTAATTCCTGATGCTATGCCTAAAGCTAAAATTTGGCATGTATGTTCCTTTGGGGGGTGTAGGAGAGCGCTTATAGAGGATTTAAAACAATAGAGTAACAACAATTATCTATATTTAAGTATTAGCTGACATAATCGACTCATTTTAAAGCGAGAAAATGTACTTCTGTGTAATAAATATCGAATAATCTTTACTTATCGGTGCGATCCAATCAAAACGGAAACACGAACCGCTCAAATCTTAAATTAAACTTCACCATATGCCGTAAGGCCTGACGCTAACGGCCCGTGGGATGAACTTCGATACATTTAACGGCAAACTATCTGAAATTCGATCAGTGACACCATTCATAGATTTTCGGTCAATCGTATGCATATCCCTTCACGGCGAGAGATCTCTCGGGTCTTATTTTAATACTTAAGGGTATTCTTGGGTTGTAGTTATATGCTTAGCGATATAGCGATACCTAATGTGGCCGCTAGTAGCTCGCACAGACGTGACACGTTAAGGCGGTAGATCGCGTCCGCGACCTAGACAGGAGACCGAGACAAGAGACCGAGACCGACGACCGCGACCATCACCTGACCATAGGCAAGACAACTCGCGACCGAGACCGAGACGTTCTCGCGCGCCATACAAAGTGACGGTCGCGGTCTCCGGTCTCGGTCTCCTGTCTCGGTCTCGGCCGCGAACCGCCACCTTTACACTTTGGGATGGAGTAAGGGGACAACGAAGTGTGAAATCATGTGACACCGGAGAGGCGCTGAAGCTGTGTTATGAATTTCACATGTAGTCGCCAAATAATAGTCGATCTAAACTTAAAGACCGCCGCATAGTTTAAAATATTATCAACTCCGTCATAAAAATTATGTCACGTCACTCCAGGACACAGATATGTGACATCGTATGAGGAGGACAGATGACTCAAAAAAATGTTTTTTTTTTTAAGTAAAGATAGTATAGGCGCATGCAAGACCACCCTGTCGATGCCGCAGCCGCCCATTACAACCAGCCCAGCATACGACTCAAATCGGGACTAGAGCGGTTACTTCAGTTAGCAGGGGGTGTGATTAAGAATTGAGACGGCTATACAAGGTGATTTTTTAGTCAGTTAGAATATTAATAGGGGGTACTCAGTATTCGATTCTCGTTCCAAATATGTAATAAAAAAGGGTGCTTAAATTTTGACGTCATTACAAACCTTACATTACAAACCGATAATGTAGACATACTCAACCGCGCGGTATAAACAAGGTCATTAACCCGGCTGCTAAGCCGCCGGCGGGCCGGTTTAGTACCTACACAGCTGTTCGCCATACATTCCGCGTATTTTTAGATAATCTTGATTGCCACTTTTGAAATAATTATCGTGTAGAATTTAGACTTTATATTTTTAATCATTACCTATGACCATGCTCTTTCATGCCCTCGAGTATAGTAAGTGAATTAAAAATCACCTTGTATATCCCCTTTTACTCGTCGGCAATAAAACTCATACCTTAAGGATTAAGCCGAAACATAAAGGCGGACGGAACGAGTTTTATGACGGATAGGTCTAACGGTCCAAATGGAATCTTTATCGTGTACTTGCCTTAGTTTTATGCGAGATTTACATAAATATACCGTGTTACGGACAAACATAAACTTGTTTGGTTATCGGACTAGTTTTAAGGTTCTTTTGATACCATGTAATGAAACCTTAACTGATATTTGGTCTGTGCTCACTTAATCTGCTAATTTGTTTCGTTGTTTCCGTGCCTTAGAGGGCACGTTAATCTTGGTTCTTCCTTATTTCTTGGCTGGTAATGCATCGGCTATGTGTGTGCCGGTTGGTATGTCCATGGGTCACCACCATCGATGTCCATAGACGACGGTGACCACTTACCATCAGGTGGCTCCTTTGCTAGTTAATAAAACAACTTAAAGGTTAAATGTAGACCGATAACTATGAAAGCATTATTTTTGGCTTCTCTCAACGTTTACAAATTCAACAGAGAAAATGGATTTTGATCAAATTCATGCCGGAGCTGTAGAACAAGGAAGTTACACGCTATCGACGTAATGGAAGGGTTTCTGTGGGTTCGCGTCGGGATTGTTGTTGTGTTGTATTCTTGAAACAAATATCACACGTATCCTATTAATATTATACCTAAATGCGAAAGTTTGTATGAATGTTTGTTGCTCTTTCACGCAAAAACTACCGAATGGATTTTGCTGACACTTTACAATAATATAGCTTACAAATCAGAATAACACATAGGCTATAAATTATAAAGATATAGTGTGAATTATCCAAAATATATAACTTTTCCTGCTGATATGGACGTTTGAATGTCTTTTTGTTAGTCTTTCACGCAAAAACTACCGAATCGATTTTGATGAAACTTTACAATAATATAGCTTATACATCACAATAACACATAGGATAAAATTTATAAAAATATAGTGTGAATTATTCTAAATATATACCTAACTAAATCTTTGCAAACCGAAGGAATAAGTTTCCCGAAGCGAAGCAAGGGCGGTTCGCTAGTTATCTATATACATAAAGTATCTATTTAAAATATCTTTTGTAAGTGAGGAATAATACTGATGCATGCAATGAGATTGATATGCTGTAAAAGGAAGCTATTCGAGGTTCTTTTACATGATATAAGTTTTGACAATAATCCCACCTGATGTTGGTGGTGATGATGTCTAGAAATTTTGTTAGTTAGAGATGTTAAGTTACAGTTCAGTTAGTTATTTTAGGTTAAATTCCAATGATAAATGTATAATTATTACTATTGTAAGCCTACATCTCTTCACTAGTGTCCCATGTATGGGATCCTAGCATTCTAGGCAAATGAAATTACTACAATCTGTGACATTAACAGGTTATTGTCTTATTTGCCTGTATCTACTGTTGACTATTTTGGAGAAGAAATATAACTTACAAAAAAATGAAGACATCAAAAATCCAATTTTTTATTTATCTGTATCTTGTATAGTGCAGAAACCGGATAAAAATTGTGCGTATTTTTACTGAAAAAAAGAAGAAGCAAAGTGAATTCAATGCAAATGGGACTTAACGGCGCAGACCTGTGACTTAGGGTTGCCAATTTATAAACAGAACATTCAAAATCCGCTTCTGTATCTATGATTAGTTTAAAAAACAAAACAAAAACCAGTCACAGTAGAAATGGCAATATCAGTGAATTAAAAAGCAAAAATACTATTTTACTTAACCATTATATAATTTAATTTAAAAGTAAAGTTTTTAAAGTACTAAGTATAAATATTAATATTTATACTTAGTTAATTTAACTAAGTATAAATATTAAATTATTATAAATATTAATATAAATATTTAATTATATGTTAAATTAACTAAGTATAAATATTAATATTTATACTTAGTTAATTTACCTAAATAACTCTATTTACGAATAATACTACAATAATATTTAAAGGAATTAAATACGAATTTTCACCAAAAAAAAATACCATATTTTTTCTATTGAATTGTCAAACAAGTAAATTCTCATCAAAAAACCTAAAAAATCCCGAAAGTTTCGACATGTATGTACCTCGAAATAATGAAGTGTGGTAACCCTACGCCGAGTAGCGTTGAGCGCGGGAAAAAATATAAAAATGGTGACATTTTTGTCATCAAAATAAATTTCACCTTACCTCAGCCGATTACTGTGGATCGTGATTCCCTTACTGATTTCAGTTTCTACATTCGATTCGACCAACTGAAGAAGGTATTGACTACTGAATTACTTCCGTACAGTTCTCCGTTAAAAATTGTACCTACACAACACATCGGCACACGGCATAGATTTCTAACATAATGTATTTTGACGTGATAACGTCTTATAAATTGCTGCACATCTGCAGCGCGCATTTTTACCCCGGCCGGGAATCGACCCTGAAACCCCTCACTTCGCAAGCAGAGTCACCACCAACTAGGCTACGGGGTCGTCATGTAGGTACGAGTACTATATTGACGTGTACTATACGACTTTACAGAATTGACGATTATAACATTTATAGCCGCGACTAATTTAGCTACTTCCATCCCTATCCGACGCTGTTTATCGATAAACAATAAACATGCTAATGTTTTTGTCAACGTGTCACCGAAGCTGGGGACACCGGGGGTCGCCGGGATCGGGAGATTGAATGCCCCGGGCCAGTGTCGCAGCTGAGCTTGACTCTAGCTTCTGCTGAAGCTAAAACTATCTGCCTAAGCTATCTTCGAGGTAGTTCTATCGGTAAATTTTCGGTCCGTGCCCCGTTGTTAAGTTTGTGTTGGTGTCAAGTGAAGCAATTTACTTTCGTGTTCATAGGTTCTTAGATGCAGAGTAAAAGAGCCAGTTATTCCAGGTCCTAAGGTTTCTTTTTAGCCGGTGAATTGAAGTTTGTCGGTCAATGCGTTTGTTCCCGCTAACATCAGCACAGGCTTGAAGGACTTATTATGCAGTTTTCACTGTTGTGTTGTAGTAACTTGGGGTAACAAGTGTTTATTATTTCAATCGGTTCATAAGTAAAAAACACTTTAATTAAAAGAATTTCTTATAATCCCTTCTAAAGCTTTTTTGTGGTTACCTATGCCATAGTTAGGCCGGCAATTTTCCAAAGAGAAGCGAAAGGTGGTAGAAGAATTTTATTATAAATTGAGAGGCTATACTGTTTTCACTCCCTAATACGCGTTACAGTTGTATCGGTTGAAAAGTAGGAAAATTTTAATTTCCACGCACGAGCCAACTAATCCCAAATGGTTTCAACACCGGGTGAGCTGACACCCGGGCAACCGCGGCCCACCCGCCCGGATTAGACCCGGATTAACCGGATCACACCGGATGAAACTTATGATAATGCCCGACCCGCCATCACTGGCTGTGATTTTGGTGCACAGGTATGGGGTAATTCGGTCGAAGAAGCAAATTATAATAACGCTCCACACACACAACACTACACTAGGATTCCCTGTATCGTGGGTGCCAGACCGAGAGCAGAAATGTAAACTCATTATTCAAATTTCCGCCTCGCTGGAAATCGAACCCAGGACCCATTGGATAGCAGTCCGGCTGTTGGCGCCATACGGATCGTCGAATGTGATGTTTTATGTTATGGGTTGTGCTCGCGGCTGTAACCGCGTTACTAACAAATACCTACAATAAGATACGGTTACGGTTACGGATACGGTTGAAATTGTCCCAAGGGAACGCATTTCCGGGATATAAACTATGTCCCTACCAGGGCCTCACACTCTTCAGACGAAATTTTATCTGAATCAATTTAGCTGACCAAGCGTGAAAAGGTAGCAGACAGGCAGACAGACAGTCATGTCAAATTTCATCCAAATCAGTTAAGCCGCTGTTGCATGAGTAAAAACTTCTAAACATTCGCATCACTACATAGTATAAAACAAAGTCGCTTTCTCTGTCCCTATGTATGCTTAGCAACGGATTTGATGCGGTTTTTTGACGTGACAACGTCTTATAATTCGGTGGCACGCATGAAAAAACATGACTCATGCGTTACCGTCGTTACCGTTGGTGAATTATTATACCAGCGCCATCTATGTATTGTGCAGTGAACAATTATTCATTAAGTTCGACTGGGTCCATTTATCGATGGAGGAAGGCTGGCTGAGCTGGTAGTTCACTCGCAGTACACTAGATGGCGTTGAGTAGTGGGGCGCTATAATTCTGAATCACGCTAGTAAGGGTTTATGTAGGATGTATAAGTATCCAGCATTCATTTTTAATAAATGACTTAACTTGTATTGAAAAAGTGTTCTTTTATTGTGCTTGCCTACTCATTCAAAGGAAATTATTTTCTTAAGACGTTGTCACGTTCAACTATCGTCAGTAAACCGACTTTACAGACAACCAATTTTTTAATAGATATAATGATTCAAGAGGAAAGTTTATATGTATAATATATTAAAGTTTTGTGTAAATTGGTTTTCCCGAAGCGAAGCGAGGGCGAGTTAACTAGTTTATAATAATCGCATTTATAAAATGGTATAAAAAGAGTTCTCCTTCAGGACCGGCGTTGGACTGGCGACTCCCCTGGTGTTGCTCGTGTCCAGGCGACGATGACCACTTACCATCAGGTGGCTCGTCTGCCTTTACGGCAGCCCTTCAGGCCATAAAAAAACTAATAGAATAAAGCGCTTCACCAGACTCCAGGCCTCCCGTGAAGACAATAGGATATTACGTGGTTAAAGTTGATGTATCCGTGTTGTAAACAGCCACTGGCGGGGCTACTTCACCTGACATATAGCCAAAGTTGCGGGACTAAGCATACTTTTATTGCCTGAAATGAGCCGTTTTCACAACTTTTCAAATATAATAAATGCTCAAGATCTACGAGGGTTATTTAATGTGAGTACGTGGGCAAAACAAGTGTCGCATTCGTTTTAGACTTTTGGATATATTTTATTGATTATGGATTTAATAGTAAATTAAAAAAAATGGTTTATCTACATATTAAACCCGACTTCGGTTCGTTTCGTTTCGTTTTTTTGGTCTCTCTTCTTTCGGCTAGCAACGCATTGGTGATGCCAATCCATTCGTCCAAGAGTTACAGTGACCATTCACCATCAGGCGGTTCCTCTGTTCACCTATCGGCTAATTACTTCAAAAAATCCAAGAATTGATGAAGAATCGTAACCAGACCATCATAGAATCTTAAACCAATTCGTCGCTTGAACTCTTTCGCCACATCAAGTTGATACAAATGCAGTGGAATTTCCATACGTACACTCCGAATCCTAAGTTATTGCTCTCCCAGGGGTCTCGGGTACTCCTATATTTTTATTTACTGTAAGAAGCTGCTTATATTATAATATTTTTATCCTTGGTTGGTCGACGGACGGACGACCAATACAATTTTGCCACTTGTTTGTTTTGCTTGCTGAGATTCGGTACTGGAGAAATTTCGAAACAATATTCTTTGCTTTATTGAAGTTTAGCTTTGAGTGCCTAAGGACACCGTAGCCTAGTTGTTAGTGGCTTTGAATGGGTCTCGCATTCGATTCTCAGCCGGACTCCAAAAGCAAAGTCCTTCCTAAAGTTGTCGCGTGCTTTTTGACGTTATTCCATAAAAGTTCGTATGATCGCCAACCTGTTAAACCTGGAAGCTTATTAAGACAACTTTAGTGTCAAAAAGGTTTTAATTAATAAAAATAGCGGGGAAAACGCGTGCAATTTAAACACAGCTCCCTCTTCCGTATGGTAACGTGTGAATGGAATTGTCGTGTTAGGGCTGTCATTACGGTATTCAGCGGCAGAAGAGCGTTATTTTTGTTCCATTTGAATAAATACATAGAGCTGACATTTCAAATTAGGCGTCACTTTTTTCATTGTTATTTTTTTAATTGGTGCGGTTAAGTCGTGTCGGTTACGTGTTTATTTGTTATTAAATTGACGCGTTTAACTGGAAAACAGGTTTAAAATTTATTTCTTTTTTATTATGTTGTTGAAAATGCATTTTTGGTGTATTGTAATTGTAAGTCTTAGATTCACAGCTGTGGTTTTGACAGTCTTCGACGTAGTTAAGCATGTATGGGTATCCGTTAGGTAGTGGAAAATTTCTTGAAGGCTTCACAAGGATTCACCCGTCATGCTCTGTGAAGCACAATCTATCGATTGTTATTATTAGTAGACGTTAAGCCAAATTGTTTCCTTTATTTAAGGTATTAGTAAAAAAAACTCTGAAACCACATAACTTTAAAAAATAAGATGCGTGTTCGGGCCCTCCATGCGGAAAATATAACCACTAGACTCATTACTACAACCCACACGGCTCGAATCAACCGTTAGTAATCGACTGAGGTAAATAACAAGTGGTTGGTCATGAGTTAATTGGTGACCGGAAACTACAACATGACATGTTTTAAAACAGTACCTAATGTTAAACAGCACTCGGTAAGCTTTGTCGAAAGCATTTAATTTGCTAATGACGTTTCGACCGTCAACTTCAACCGATAAATCTTATCGTGCAGTGAACATAGTACCACTATACTTTATCCCTCAAGTTACCTACGATCTTCCTTTAATATTGGGAGGTCTTTCGGTCAGAGTGTCGGTTAGTCAGTAATAATAGGCTCTTACTAAGTTAGTATGCTCAACATCAAGGACTTCATCACCACTTACAATCAGGTGGGATTGTTGTCAACCTAATGCCATTTAAAAAAAAATAAGTCTATCTTTTTGGTGTCGCAACGCGTCCTTGATGCGTTTTACTAATGTCACAGTGTCAACTTAAAAAAAACAATTAATAAACCGAACCCACGACCGAGCGATCGTCAAATCTTTACGCGGACATAAAACTTGTTCAATTTTTATTTACGCGAAGGCATTTGTGTTGTAAATGGGCTCTTAAAATGCAAACTCAATTCACGAAGCACTCGCGCGGAAGCCTCCTTACACAGGCAACAAATAAAATATTGCCGTCTAACTTAACTCGCTTTCATACTTGTTTACTTTCTTACCTTTTACTTAGCAATATTCAAGGGTAAATACTGTTTAAACTATATTATGTTGTTAGGGTAGCGGTTGTTAATTGTAAATGCGATAGACGAGTGATTTTAACGTTCAAATCTTGCACAAACCTCTAATTTTCAAAAAATTAAGTGTGTATCAATTGCTTCGGTGAAGGAAAACGTCATGAGGAAACCTGCACACCTAAGAGTTCTCCATAATGCTCTCAAAAGTTTATAAAGTCCGCCAATCTGCACTTGGCCAGCGTGGCGCTCCCAATGATGAATGTAATTAATGGTTTCAGTAATCCGTTTCAGTGGAAATTGAAAAAGTTGTCACAGTATTTAAATAAACGCAAAACTTCACCATGACCTCAAAGCCAAGGCTTTAGTGACCCTGTGAATATAACAGCTACATACAAAATCGCTTCTTTGCTTCAATTAAGTGACAAGTTGTTACGATGTGCTTCAAATAACACATTATTGAAGCAAAGAGGCGAATGACAGATAACTTTTAGGTTTACGGATTTAGTGGTGTCTTATGTTAACTTTGCCACTAGCGATACAGGAAATACTACTAATACATACTATGCTGTATGAGTGTAAGCTTAAGAAAAGCTAAGCTAAATAAAACTGTTTAAAAACAAGATTACAACCGTACGCAAACATAACTTTGGTTGGACGAGTCGCAGAATCCCCTTACCGTTCTCTCGGTTCTCGAGTTACCATTCTACTTGTATGACTATATATCTTGTTATCGCGTAATATATGCGATCCTGGCTGCAAACTTAGCTTTATTTATTGGTTACAGCAACCCCTCGCTTTATCGTCGGCGAGTAACTTTAAGTTAAAGCGTATCGAAATCAACACCAGTCGACTTTTTGTTAACTAGATATTGAGTTTTATGTTTACTTACAGTGTTTTACAAGCTTTTATTTAATTCCGTGCCAAAGCTTGCAACTGAATTTTAACGTAGTTATACTCAACCGATTGAAATTAAATTTAGCAAACACATTTAGTTTGAGATAAAAAAAAATTGACGTTCATAAGTGTATGCATCATACCTACATGAAATAAATGATTTGAGTTTGAGTTTTGAGTTTGAGTTTGGATGACAATTCATATTTGGGTAAGAGAAGTATTTCTAAATCAGGTATGACATACGGGCCCAAGATGGCGGACTAGTTTGTTTTTGTGCATTTTCATAATATGAGCATCAAATTAAATCACCAAAAGACGATTTGGTCGTTTAAAAAATTATATCGCCAGTAATTTTATCTGTCATCTCCACGCGTGAGACCAGCGCCTTTCACAGGTAAACGTGTATTTTCCATCCACATCAGGGGTGCTGCGAAGAAATTTACATGTGAACGATTTGCGTTTATGCTAAATAGTGTATCGGTGGTGCCCGCCACTCGCTGGTATGTAAATGTATTTCGAGCTGAATTTTGATGTGTGGGGTGCATCTTTAATATAGCCGTCGAAAACTGGGAAGGGGTGAGTCCAATCTTTAAAGATTGCTGGACGAAAAAGATATTGAATTCGATTTTTATTGAAAGTTTTAATTTACATTTTTTTAAATTTAAATTTAATTATAATTATAATTAAATAGCTGCCCCAGCGAACTTCGTACCGCTCTATAATTAATAAACAAATAATAATATGGTGACATATCGACAGCAGCGCCACCTACCGGGTCCAATTGTAAATCAAAACCATTCTTGGATACACCTGAAGACACACAAAAAATTTCAACCGAATCGGTACAGCCGTTTTTGAGTTTTAGCGTGACTAACGCACAGCAATTCATTTTTATAATATATGATATAGCCTATGTTACCCGGGGATAGTGTAGCTTTCCAACAGTGAAAGAATTTTTCAAATCGGTTCAGTAGTTTTGAAGCCTATTCGATGCAAACACGACGAACAAAACGACAAACGATTTCCTCTTTATAATATTAGTATAGAAGTATAGATAATTAAATTTTAAAGTTAAAATTTAAATTTACATTTTTTTTAATTTCAAAGTTATTAAAAGTATTCGTATTTTAATGGATTAACCAACAGATACCTATACTAAGATCGACCATTTACTATCAAACTGGTGATTGTCGGTCAGTCACTGCTGCCCATCGACGTCAGTGACATTACAGGCTTTTCTCTGGAGTAGGGCATTTTACGTCTTTTACCGCCCTGCCTGGCTACCACCCACCTTATAAATTGACCGTGAAATGTTTCATACGTGTTTCGAGCGTAGTATCGGAAAACCGGCATTACAGGTCACTGTTTCCTTTTCGGTCGGAAACTTGTCGGTAATGCATTTGGTTTCACCGAAGTCCATTGGCGACTGTGACCTCTTACCACCATTGTTGAATAGGATCATTAAAAAAAATTCAATTTATTACTCTTTCAACGTCTGATGCCGTTTACCTTTGAAGGTTTTCATATAAACTGATCTATTATGTTGATGAAGGTCTTAGATAGATAGTTTAGTGTTATTTGAAGAAGCCAGTGATATCGGAATTTAATTTTAGTTTTAAGGTACTCATTACTTCGAACGTTGCCTGAATCATATATTCTCGATGACGGGTATTCCAATTTAGCTTCTGGATAAAACATTTTTCTTAGTTCAGAACACGTATTTTCGTCATGACCCATATCACGAAAACGAAAAATCATAATAACGTACCACTTCGCTCAGACCAATCTCGTTTGTTTGTCGTTCGGTACTAAATTTTGTTTTTACATAACTGTGTTTTCCAAACCGAACGCATTGACTCCGTATTCGAAGAACCGTATGCATTCAAAACTCATTAAAATCTCATCGCGGCATATTTAATGAGAATTCGAAAGTCAAATAGAAAACACGTGTGTGAATTGTTTTATAGTCAACGTCCACTTGTGTCTATTCAAAGCTATCGGTGTGGTCATCTTCTAATGATCTTTTTGTGTTCAATGTCAGTGTTCAATAGAATACAATTATGATTATTGTTTTACTTATTTGAATGTCCGCTTTCCAAATTCCTTTTTAATTGGTTTAAAACTTGACACAGTGTTCCTTCCTTACGATGAATTGTGTTTATTGTCTTATATTCTTTTAACTTGTCCACTCTTGTTAGACTTTCTGATTTCGTCTACTTGACTTTTTATGGTTTTGTCAACTTTTATCAATTGATAGATCTTTAGACGACGTAGGTCAACAATATTTTTGTTTTTCCAACCGTTATGAAGAGCTCATAGCCCGGCGGCTTGCGTCAATCTTAAATGATCGTCAAAGTTAAGCAACATCGGGCGCGGTCGGTACTTGGATGGATGCCCGCTTGTGGCAAAATTTCTTAGGCGCTTTCGTGCTTCGGAGGCGCTTCGCCGGTTATCACCATTTGGTAGCAGTCGTTAAGCCTTGTCGGGTGCCTTCGGGCGGCAAAAGAAACTTCTGACACTTGGGTTGGTCATTAACTCCTCCACCAATCTGCACTGGAGCAGCGTGGTGGAGTATCTCTAGGCCTTCTCAGGAATTAGAGACCCGTGCTCAGTAGTGGGCCATTAAGTTGTTGAAGCCAACTGTTATCAAATCAAAATGAAAGTTAATAGTTAATTAATTTTTGTTCATATAATGCCCTAAAGAAGTAAAGTTACGTTTAGTTAAATTCCCCCTAAGATTTGGGAGATAAGCCGGCAGTAAAACATAAAAACTTTTGCAATCAAACGTGTATTGTAAATCTGTTATTCACTATATTCTCAAATACCTATCTAATATTGCTAAAATAGAACTCCTTACAATATTGATTCCACATCAATTACCAAAGGGACTCAGTCAGCTATATCGACTTATTTAATGCTCCAAAAGCTTCACGCAGAGGAATGATATCCGTTTGATGTGGGATCTTTATACATATTTAAATGAATCTGATATTCTCGACCGTCCAGAACATTTGAAAATATTCTGTTTATTTGAAATCTTTTCCCAGAGAACGTATTATTTGATATTGGAAAATATAACTTTTTCATATTTTTTGGACACAGCTTGTTCGGTCGTTTGTATTTGTGAACATCGATTTTAATTCAACTTTACTGTTTCATTGCTATGAGTTTTCTTTTAATTGTTATCTTATATTTTATTTACATAACAATTACTTTCTTCTACTGAATGTTGTGAATAGTAGACATTTTGAATGTTAACTTTGTTGAAAACAATACGTTGTTTGCTGTTTGTTTCAAGTATGCGAATTAAGCCGATTTCGTTGTCTTCGTCTTCCCAACGTTCATGTTCTTTGTCAAGGCTAGTCGGGCAGTCAGTTTTCGAATAACTCCTAGTATTTAGTTTTCAGACAGGAAGGAATCTCCTTATGTCTACCTTTATAATATGTACAATGCTATGTTATACAATGATACACAGTGTAAGCGCATTACTTTAGTTGGTTGATTTTTTTTAAATATTTTAGTACACATGGTTTAAAGTGAATCGTAATGTCTCGTTTAATTTCTATTGATGTAGCAATTTAACTAACTTCTTCCTATTTAATTTGTTTAGTGTTGTTAGTTGTCTTCAATAAACAGTTATGACATCCTATTTGCTAATGGGGTCAACAATGCAACTGTAACAATGTAAGTCTTGATTTTGATTGTTTTACTCTGACAGCGTATGAGATTAGTATCATTAGTAAATGTTGAAATATCCTTAAATTCTACAATGTACAAATTCTAAATTAGATTTCTTATTTTCTTGTACTGAAAAGAACACCATCGGTTGTACTGGGGTCAGGTGTAGTTTCCGCCCGCATTTCTCAGTGTCACACTGTAATGTAATGTTTAGAGCTACCACAATGCTACGAAACAGATGTTCTTCATGTGACGTGGCAACATACACGAGATTATTTTGTACGTTCTCGCTGCAGGACGCTATTACGATGAAAACAAAAACCCTGTAGGTACTAATTATTTGTAGCTTATGAAGTTTCAGGCTACTTATTTGCTATTTTAGCCTTTGTTTCTGTTTGTCAGGTTAATTAGTTGAACATAATTAATTCAGTTTTTAACATAATTATTTCGTTAAGTGCAATTCATAATTTTTAATTTTAAAATTTATTGCTCTTACATGAATTATTTACAGTTGAAACCCCATTACTTCAACACAAAGCAAATGAACGCATTATTAATGAAGTAGAATTATTTTAAGTAGATCCTCTTCAAACAACGTACAAATTAATACTTCAGTTTCATTATAAACTGGGCTATCTACGATTCTGTCGTGCTCGTATGATTCGTTGAATCCCAATGAAACAATGCATCATATGAGATCATTGATTCATACAATGATACATAAAAACCTCTTCATGTATTGGAGTTAATGAATCGCTGATACACTTCCAGTAGCCTAATTATTTCTGGCGCAGTAATTTCACGATACTCGACGCTCCGTTATGGTTAAAGCTTTATTTCTACTGCCTTTTGTTTATCGGTGTATATTATTTCGGTTTATATTGTTTATTTATTTAACCATACATTTATTTTTCTTCCATAGTGGCGATATTTGGATTTTTGAACTACTGATTATCTTTGTGCGAACATTTCTAAGAGTTCATCTGTATACATATATAAAAGGAGAAGTTGACTAACTGACTTACTGACTGACTGACTGACTCACTGACATATCAACGCAGGGCCTAAACTATAAGGGTTAGAAACTTGAAATTTTGCACAGCGGTTCCTTTTATAATGTAAGAGAGCACTAAGAAAGGATTTTTGAAAATTCACCCCCTGAGGGGGTAAAACGGGGGTGCAAAGTTAGTATGAAACTGCCGTTTTGAAGGTATTTGAATGAAATTCAGAATAAAGGTATTTCATTGAAAGTTATAAAACATGTATAAAATATTTTTTCTAAAATCATTCTTTATGCGGGTAAAAGAGGGGCGTATTAAAGTTAGTATCAAAGTTCTCTGATTTTATCAACTTTTATATATTTAGGGATTTTTGGCGGGCGAAGCCGCGGATGTAGGCTTGTCTTTTATATGCATCTATCTGATTGAATATTTTTATACGACTTTTGTTGTCGATGCGGTTATTCATATTCTCAAATAGTATCTATATGATCGGTGGGGATGTAGTCGAGTCATTTTCATTCAATTCACGAAACGGGTGGATTCTTAATGATTAAATATATTGAAGATATCCTCATCTGTCGAAATCATTAGTTGTTTAGTATAAAGATTTTAATACAAATAAAACGTAGCATGTCTCAAGAGATTACCAACGATAAATTATCTTCGTATGTTTTCTTTTCACATTTTAGTTTCAGCTGTTTAGTGTGATGCAGGGACGTAAATTCTGGTTTTTATCATCGTAATATCTCGTAACTTTATGCCGTGACTGTGGGGAAAATATTGAATCTGCAGGCTGCCTGAATTCATATTCATTTCTCTTTAGATAAAAGGCAGTAAAGAAAAGCAATGGCTAGAGGACTCTTCGTGGAATATTTTTACGGACTCCCAAGAAAGGAAACGCGTACAATTCCACTTCTCATATAGAAATTTATAGTTCTCTTATTGGGTACGATGCAAATTCTGCACCAGTTTGCATACGAACTCATTTTTAGTAACGTTTTAAGAATATTAAAATCTTAGATATTTGTTTCAATCGCATTACTTAGCGTGAATGCAGCCGAAGAACTGGCTTTGAAGTTATTATACTGAAATTCAATATTTAGTACTGCAGCTACGGTTCTAGTTTTTATGAGATCAGTTTCATGAAAAACAATTTCAATAAAATCTTTTTACAAGAACATGGAAATGTTACGATAGTCTTGAATGGTTAATTTGATTTTACTGAGTTGATGTGAAAATTTCTTGCCGAGGCACAGTTCTGAGGTTCGATTACCAACTTTATTAGACTCTTGTATGTGACATTATGTATAATTTTTATAGTTTGAGTGATTGAAGATTGAATTGAAGTGATTTGTATAGTGTGAAGCGCTCATAGCCCGGCGGCTTGCGTCGATCTCAAGTGATCGACAAAGTTAAGCAACAGCGGGCGCGGTCGGTAGTTGGATGGGTGACCGCTAGTGGCAAAAATTTCTTGAGCGCTTCCGTGCTTCGGAGGGCACGTAAAGCCGTCGGTCCCGGTTGTTATCATTTGGTAGCAGTCGTTAAGCCATGTCGGATACCTTCGGGCGGCTTAAAATTTCCGACACTTGGGTTGGCCACTAACTCCTCCACCAATCCGCACTGGAGCAGCGTGGTGGAGTATGCTCTAAGCCTCCTCAGGTACGAGGAGAGACCCGTGCTCAGTAGTGGGCCATTAATGGGTTCTAGCCAAAGTGTAGCCAAACTAACTTAATGAATTAATTTGGGTTATTTTATATGAATTATTATATAATGTAATATCCACAAGGCACTGGATAGACGCAGAAATCATTGCCGTCCCCTTACGTAGGTACGGCATAGTGTGCCATTACCTTAAGTTGAAACGTCTCACACCTGACAACCACACGTCGGATAAAACGAGAAAGATGTTGCACAAATGAAACGTGTACAAATGTTCTTTATAAAGTTAAACGTCCATGGGGTGAACGCACCGGTTTGCGACTGGAAGCAGGTGTGTACTTTCATTTCTCGTTGTCAGTGTTCACTCGTCCCGGCAGAGGGAGCCGCTATAAATCATGCTTAACCGCGCCCTCGGGAACTGCTCGCGTTTTTGTCTTCCATCAAATCCCATTAGTTGAGCGCGGTTAATGAGTTTAACATTCGTTTTGTTCCTCCTCAGCTGTTCTTGGGTAATTACGTGAAAATATGGTTTAAAGTTTCGCTCGCGATTCTCGCGTCGCTTCGGAATGGTTAACGGATATGTAATTTGCGATTCTACTTCGTTTTAAATTGAGCAAGATGTTTTAAGTTAGTTTTTAGCATTTTTTTAAGTGACGACATTATAGCTTTGAAGTTTTCTAATGGAAGTTATTATTGGTGTTTATGTTTTACTTATCTCACTCACTCCTGCCTCGTTTTTCCTAAAAGTTATCTATCTCTCTCTCTCTCTATTTGCAATGCCTTTTACTAAAACAATTTAACAATTCGATTTGTTCTCGAATGACATTAACACGCGAGTTTAGTGTAAAGTTAAGTTACAAATGTACTTTAAGAAATGAATATAACTTCCTTTGCGTGAACTTTGTTCAACTTTCCAACTTAACTCGGTTGCCCGTCACAGTGAGTGTGCTGTAACCCGATTGTTATTTTTGTTAAGGTGGTGTTGAACAAATTTTATTTTAAGATATTTCGAAAATTCGATCTTATGTAAAATTTAATATGATATAACGTATTAATGATAATATAGTTGAAGAGTTTATTGTTTGTTTGAACGAGCTTATCTCTGGAAAAATGTTTAATGAATCTTTAAAAAAAGCGTCCTTGTTGCATCTGTAATTTATTTATTTATGGAGCTTATTAATACGGCTTACACCAATAACACAATTAAATGAAGAATAATATGAACAATAATAATAATAGACCGATAAATTTAGACATAAAAGTAGTGGTCAAATAACAATAATTCCCGGAAAAATTTGGCTTTCCGGGAATTATTGTTATTTCAAATGTCTAAATTAACCAGGCTATAATATTGACATAACAGAATAACAAAAATATAATGAAAAAAAACATGACAACGTTAAATATCTCATTATAAAAATAAATTAAAATAATATTTTCAAATAATTTAAACCAATCATATAATTTACTCAGTATGAAATTACATATATTATGGTAATTAATAAAGCATAATTATAAAATGTGCAAATTAGAAACAATTTAAGCCGTCAGAGTGGAAACATGACACCGTCATATCTACCCATTCACGACATTAAGTATAATTAAAAACACTATTCACCTTAAAGCCGTGTCAAGACCGTTAAGGTACGAATTACTCTCAAGGTAATAGACTATTTTCTCCATCAAAGTTCTATCGCCGTCAACGACAGCATTACATCAATATGAACCAATAAATAATCCCTCTTATCACAACCACGTTACTGCAACCGCAAGTTAAATTAATCGTCTTGTACAGCCACGAATTAATTATGTTTTTCAATCTTGATAACGATCCACGGAAATTGGCTTTTTCTGAGAATTATGACATCCATAATTCATAAACATGCTGTGCACTTTTTATCTGGCTACAGAAATTGAAATGATCTTAAATCATAGTTGAAACAAATACTAGAAAAACGTGTATTGAATTACGATGGCACTTTTTCACTCAGACGGCTATGAATAATATAAGTAAACGTTGGAAATTTATCATCCAATGTTGGATAGTTAATATACGACCCCGTAGCGTAGTTGGTAGCGGGTAGCGGCTTGCGAAGCACAGGGTCCCGGTTTGATTCCCGGGTGTCGCAGACATTTATGTTACAGACAAATGATTGTTATCATGGGTGTTGATGATGACTTTGTTTTTTGTGTTTTAGTTCTGGGTCACAGAGTCGTCTCTTTCTTTTCGACATCAATGTAATTACCAAGGATTTATCTAGCGAAGTATTTACGCGCTGCTTCGCTAATATGTAATTGAAGTAGTCAGTTGTATCCGGCCAATAGCAAGACTTCAAGGCTTTGAGTTCCTCCCAAGGGATCCAATGGTAGGCAAAGCATTGCAGCTCAGTCCTGAGAGACCTATCATGGACTGAGCTTATCAAGTCGCTGGAGTTCAGTTGGGACTCCAATTTAGTTTGCGGTTTGATTTAAAGGTCAGTTGCAGATGCAGTGAATATTGACTGCAACTATAATTCCGGAATTCTCCAGAAAGCCATAGTCATACGTATAGTTTTGAAACTAAAAGTACAATTAAACTTAGCAGTTTTAGTGAAGAATTTGATGCTACTTTCTCATATAAATTGGCCATAAACGAACAAAGAAGTCCAGAAGTAACATACTGAATATTATTATATTATATTGCAAAAGTGTGGAAATCACTATTACCATACACGAGTATAATTAAGATTCAATTGCCTGCGTAACAATATCCAAGAGGAGAGAGTTGGTGTCATAGTCTGGATCGTAGTAGGACGCAACATACTGAGGAAAATTAGCTTGAACTCAAAGATGGACAAACTTTTTTTTAGGTTTGTGAGTAACTTACAAACTGAGAGCGATCTGATGGGAAGTGGTCACCAAAGGCATAACCGATGTTCTGGCGCCAAGATAGAATAGAGAAGGAAGTACTGGCTCCCAAGCGTAGTAACTATTTAAACCCAATTACGTAAATATAGTTTTATGGAAATTATGACGAAATATCATTGTATACTTTATGACGATTTACGACTTTACTATGACTATATCAAATTTGCCAATTCTTAATGCTTAACTTTCACACGAAAAGGCATTTTAGGTATGAAAATTTCGCGGTACAATCTCAATAGTTGAATTGCGATTTAGGGATGCATTCACTAAATTGTACTCCAGAAAGTTACGACGCTGCCGACAGATGCGAAGTGTGCTTCGTATTTCAGAATAATGGAATCCTTCGGCTCCACCCCAGTCATAGTTTTAAGCTTTTGTGAATTATTCGCGAGCCGAGAACCTGATATGGGACTGACAATTTATCTCCATTTTGCCCGGTGATTTTGCTCGGTATTACAGTTAAATGCTTGAATTTGTAGATGTCGAGGTTCGTTTTCTAATCTTCATTTGTCAATTTTTTGGTTATCGTATCATTTGGTTTCCTTTTGAGCGAATTTTAATTAGCTTTTACATGAACAGTATTAATCAGTATTCTGTTTTGTTTTACACACTATTAAAATTTACAATCTATGTATGTATCTTGAAAATCTATTTTTCTATTTTACGATTTTTCCATACCCAATTTTAAACAGGGTCACATTATTACAAAGGCCGTATATATTGAATCGTCATGACTGATATGAGAGACATTTCTGAATATAAGTTGGTTCAAAGCCTTTCCCAATAAAATTTCCAGAGATAACATTATCATTTCAAAGTACAGTTACAGTGTGGGTAACATTTACTCGAAAAGTGGTCTAGATTCTATAGATGTCTATCGATGTTGGCGAAATCATGGACCGCTTTAGACTGCGTAATATCCCCATTTGAATGTTGAGATATTCGATTTATATTCCTGCGAAATCTTGAAATGGAAGCTCTATATAAAATATGTAGATCTTCCCTTTTATGGTGTAACGTTTTAAAGTGAACAGTTTTAAAATATTTCATCTAATCCTGAAATACCTTACTAACTTCCATAACGTGTGACCTGCTTTTTATTAATTTTATTAATAGTTTTCTTTGCAGCAAACGACATAAACATTTCATGACCCAATCAAAAGAAATAATGTTCTTGATTAATATTTTTATTAATTAATTACTTATAAAACCTTTAAATCGCCATTTATACTCACCTTACTAATTATAGATACTAGTCTAGCTAAACAGGGAGTAATTGCATAATGATTAGAAGGTCCAGAAAAACTAGCAGTATACTGGTACCTGTCCATTCCTGCTATTAGCATTGGTCTCTAACAGGGAACGACCGTTTAAGGCTATGAAATTTTAAGCATGTTCTCCCGTGCCTAGAACATAAAGCGATAGTTTTAGCTCGTGTGATGAAAATAGTATCAAAGGCAAAGAAACTTTCATTACAAAACATACAAAATAAGACCTTAAAGTTCCAAATAAAAAAGGTTAAGCAAAATATAATAGCCAAAGTAAATTCAAAAGAAATTTTATTTAACAAAAACGTTGTCGTTAAGTTTCTCTTACAGGTAATTGTGAGGTTTCAGTTTTCATAAATTTAGAGCTCTTGTTCTATATTACTATACCTTTTGGTGAATTCTTCGCCTAAAGCTAATCGTATACGATGAAACAAGATAACAGCCTTGAGTACCTAGAATGTTACAAACAGGTAGCAAGGGAATAGGCATTTGACAATTTCGTCGCTATTTCCACATTTAACGTCCCTTCGATAGGATACGATCTGGTAACATTTATTTAAAAGGTAATATGTGTAGGACTGTTAGAATTTAAAAGCTAATACGAATAGGTGTAGGACTGTTAAATTTTGTTTTCTACTAAAATGCAAATGATACATAAACAAATTCAAATATTATTTAAATCACAAAAATTGGAAAAATTGTATTGAAATGCTTTTTTGGGTAATAAAACTCATCATCATATTTTTATCATGTTTTATTTGTTTAATATTTTAGCCTATAGTATATAAATCGGTATCAACAATTTGCGTTTCAATTTTATCTGTTGTATTACTAGTAATGTGGGGATCTGAGGTTATGTTTCTAAATTTAGCATCACTGGTCAGAACTAGCTCTGCCTTTTACAGATCAACAGCCCCAACAGGTATTAAGTATTGGTATATAATTACGACCATAAACTGTTAAAAGCATTGCCTTGGTATTATGTGAATCCAAGTCTTATTAAAGAAGCAATTAGCTGTAACGTTGCTAAGAAATCGAAATCAGGGGAATTAAATGTAGTCAGTAAAAGTCCTCTATATAACCGTGTATCGTACTGTAAGTAATTTATTTTATTGCAGAAATAGATCCACACCACACAAGAGATAAACTAATAAAGCCACTGCAATCTCTTAAAAAGCTTTCAAACAGCGATAAAACAATGGTAGCTTCCCATCAAGAAATGAGTGGGGAATTGGGAACAGGTGTCCAGTTAATCGTTTAAGAGCAATTGCCGTTTTTCCCGTTGCTCCTAACATTGCAACTGCAAATTCCCAAAAACGAGCAACAAAACTGGGATGGGAAAACAAACAATCCGTCAAGCTAAGGGGGATGAACACCGCACCTGTGCTCAGACCCTCCTCCCGGGGTTTGGGGCAACACAGGAATGGACCAACGGATTGTACGATAAATGACTGTTTATATTTCTTCTCAACGCCTTACTGAGCTCTCTGCAGATACTTATTCAAATTTAACTCAATGGTAATCTCGACTACATTTATAACTTGGCTAATTAACTAATACAGCTGTCTGCTATTTTTTCTTCTGTTTTGTTTGTTTGCAAAGCCGATTTTTGAAGACGGCTAATTAAAGAAAACATTTGGAATTGTTTAAAGTAATTCCATTTTTCTAAAAAAATATTGGAAAGATTTTACCCTAACAAAAGAGGGTTGTTTTTAAGCAAGCGTAAATGTTATAAATAGCGTTTAACGATGTTCTTAAATCCAATAAAAGTGGCTGCACGACACGATAACTCATGGCACCTGCGACGTTCTCAGGAACAAGTTAGTCCACCTGAACTTTCAAACGTCCTCGGGGGAGCAGAAACAATTTTCAGTTACGATCTTCGCTGGACCCCTACTTTATCCTGTGACAAGAACGAACAATTCCTTTGGTCGTTAGGCATAGAAATATAGTTGATACGTGATCTTCGTCTCGGGATTGTACCCTTTTGTTCCGTTCGATTTGATATCTAAAATATAGATTATATTGTCACAAATATTCGCAAGTATTTTGTGTGGCTTAGGGAATATTTTTGTCTATTTATAGAAAAAGTAAAATAGGATAATGTTATCCTATTATTATCTAATATTAACATGCTCTGAATATGTATTCAGAGCATGTAAATATTTCTTAATTCTTATAACTCTGATTCGTTGAAGATTGAGTTTTTTTTAATCATCATGAATTCAGCGAAATAAAACAAGTATAGTTAATGCTAGGGTTTCCCGTTGATCATGATAAATTTCAAAGCTTTTAAATCTTGAAGAGCATTGCAGATTTATATTTGTGCTTTTAAAACGTCAGACACGTTCTAAGGAATTCTAGGTTTCTGTTCTCCTGGCTCGCACTCGACCAACTAATGTGGCTGGATAAGAATGGTTTGGGGGAGATTAATGAGACAGCTTGAGCGCTAGCCCGCACCTGAGTCTGATAGCCGGTCCAATTCGTGTATGCATCCCGATTGGAGTCTAAAAACTTGCGCTACTTGTTTTCTGATACCCCAAACATAGCGTTTCAATTTCGAAACGAAATTGCGATGAAGTCACTACAGTAAAGGCAAAAATCATTTTTCGATCCTTTGTTCGAGCTACGGTACAAAAACACGGAATAGCGTGCGAGTGGAATGTATTGCTGTTGAAAAACAGATGCAAAAAATGTTGTGATAGTAGAAGGTTACTTTGGCTTTCTAGAACTTTTGAAGATTCCTAATGATTTTAATTACCTAAACAAATAAATTCCGTTGAGTATACCACACTTTACACACTTTTAACGGCACAATATACTCTAAGAATTTATTTTATACGACGCCGTAACTCAGTTGGTACTTTTGGTAGTGACCCTGCCTGCGAAGCGAGAGGTCCCGGGTTCGATTCCTAGATATGTATCGTAAATAAAAGTATGTTCTCTGGTCGTAGGTATTAGTGATGTCTTAATTGTGTTATCAATGCCCCCGCACCAAAGATAATCCTAGTGCGGGGGAGTATGAGTATACACATATTTTACAAGTTTTTATTTATTATTGTTTAATATCTTTATGTGTACTACGTCTACTTATCTTTTATCTGCAACTTGCCTTATTATAAGCTGTTTAATTAAAACATTATTCTTTTTGTTTTTAAATCTACAAACTCGATACGGCCCAGAGCTTACAACCTAACAGCTTGTTTGCAAAGACTCGAAGGCAATGGCGGCTTTAACCCCGTTCAAACACTTTACTATCGATCAAAAATAACGAGTGCTCGACAAAACCTCATTAGTGCCAGTCTAGACCTGATCGTTAATCCGGCTTTGGAACGAGTTCATCTTACTTCTCTTTTATCTCTAACAGTGGGACGCAGGTGTCTTCTGCTTCCGCCCCCTTCCCAACTCCCTCCCTGTTTCGTCCGTGCATCACACGATAACACACTGTCACATCTGATGAATTGCTTATTAGATTGTCGCCATCTTGTTTTGCACTTATTTTCGCACCAATACCGTCATCCTTTTGTGAAATAGGGAATTTATGGATGTGACGGCGTTTAACAACATTTGCCCTATTAAGGTTTTAGGTTTCGACTTGTTTGGTGCGTGCCGGTAAAATTTTAAAGTAGAACTTTGGAGTAATAAAACTTTGTATTTTTTTTTCATTTAGCCTGAATATTCGACTATTCGAATTATGGCTTGTACTGTTATTCACTTCTATACACATTTTATTTTGAAAAATATATTAATCTATTTTTTTTTTGTTTCAGATGAAATTCCAAGATGCGGCGATTTGACCAGAACTCAAATGAAGATACTATTTAACACCACCCACAACCACCAACCAACCATGTTTGGGCAACCAACCCAGCCATTAGACCCTTTAGAGAACACAGTTTTAACCAAACGAAAGATTCTACTAGACCTCAAATCACTTCTAGAAGACAGAGGGGGCATAGAAGAAAACAGTGAGGCTAAAGAGCAGAATGAAGAAAGAAATGAGGAAGTGTTTAGCAATAATAGTATGTACGGTTTAGACAATAAAGTTGAAAATTCGACTGGTAGTGATAGTGGCAATTATGTGAGGTGTAGAGGTAGATTTTCAAGAGGACGATGGAGCTTTACTAGGTTCAAAACTGTTATGTGTTTGATATTAGTTGGTGTATTCGTGGAAACCTGGGTGCACGTACACGCGAGGAGTTCAGGTAAGAATTTTCATTAATAGTACATTCTGTAACAATTTTATTTTTAAATCTTCTTGTCAGACATGAAGTCAGGTTAATGTCTAGTGGTATTCTCTATGAGTCATTCCATGGTGTCTTGTGAGAATTTGTGGCAGGTGGCAAAAATGTTTGTGCCATGTATAGATAGATAGATAGAGATTTGATTCAAACAGTAAGGATGTAAAATACATAAAATATATGACAAGAAACATAATTAATTTTGTGGTATTCAAGCAGTCCGAACTACTTTGATGCATACCATTAAATAACTCTTAAAACCTAGTCACATAATCGATAGAACTTGCACGTTGATTTTTATACATAATTGTATGTGTATAATAATAACGTACTTAATTAAATATTAATTAGCTGTTCATAATTGCAGTACATAATATATTTAATAGTATCATTAGTCTTAATTCCTCAACTAAAACACGTATTTATTTTTGTTTTAAATGAAATAGAAGCCTCATTATTTGCATGTATGTTGGTAATGATTGAGTTTCCAATATCGACAAACATTGAAGAAGCGAATTACATTCATAACAGCAGAGTTGTTGCTTTTCAAACCGTTGTTAAAATTTAAAAAACTCGAGTTAATAATAGATCGGGTTATTGATATAACATTACGAGGCTAATGCTCACTGAAAATGTCTGCATCTATTGTGCTGAGAGTACAATGGACTAGCATTTTCAAAGCCACAAATTACATGCAAAGACGTTCATAAAAAGTACTGCGCGAATATGATGTCGATTATTTTCCATTCAACTACATCTTTCTTAAGTCTATTAGTCAGTCGAATAATGAGTTTGCAGACCTTTGGTTTCGTGTGGTTTTGAGAATGGCAAATTTATGGCGAAATTCGGCGAATCGTTGAATAATCATTTAAACGATTTGTTTCATCGATTGATTGTCATGGTTACTATGCTTCGATCACAGGCAACTGTAATACGTTAGGAGGTACCATATTGCAACGCTATTCGCTATAACGCTAAAAACGTTTAGATTCAATGACTTCGGAGATTTTAAAGGTATTTTAAATACCTAAAACATCCAGCCAAATCTACCGCTAGTTTTTCTGACTAAGTTTGAATACAAGAAGTTTCTATTAGTACTCGTGATTTCACAAATTAACACAATTAGCCCAGTAAAAGGCGTAAATTTAGGATTAGTGATGACTTCACCAAGCGGCCAGGTTCCAAATGAGTAACGTATTTGCTTAACTTTAGTCAGAAGACCGCTTGCAAATTAACCGCAAGTGTTTACCATCTGTAAGTGGATTAGTGATCTTGGAGTGCCAAAAACGGGAAATTTCCCGTTATGACTTGCTGGTAAAGTATCTGTAGGTAGGTATATAGGTACATATCATAAAACTGTAACAGATGTCTGTACATGGAATAATTTTTAGGAATACTAATATCGGGGGGTTTCTTTTAACGCAATGAATCCAATAACAATGTTTTTCTAAGATTTTTGTTCGTTGTCTGTTTGTCTAATTGTTGTGTAGTAGGTTTGGCACAATATTTGTTTGTTTAAATCGGTTCACAAATTATAAATATATGTAACTACGCATTCATCGGCCCACAATAACACCCAAAGACAAGAATACACATCCAGACCAAGTACAGAAATTTAAACTCATTTAACAGTATTTGCGTGTATAACATAGCATAGATTACCCGAAGCGAAGCAAGCGCAGTTACTTCTGTATAGTATAAACAGAGACGGCGACCTACATTACAGTCATTCACGACATCATTCGACAATCACGCTCCAAATGTATTCACAAATGAAGGTGTACGAATGCACGATTCGCACGAAACACAATTAAAGTTAAATAAAAGATTTTTCGAGTTTATTTTTATGGAATTAAAATAGCAAACGAGCATGCAGTACTTCCGTTGCCGCCCATGACAACTGTGACCGACACAGAACAAGACTCAATTCGGGATTAGGACATCCTAATCCCGAATTGACTCGACATCGGTTAGCAAACGGTGTTAGAACGTTAGTAAGTTCAGTCGATAATTAGGTATGAGTAAAGTACCTAAGTACACTAACCGTATAGTAATTGTTTCGTTATAAACCCGATTCCATCTCTCACAAACAAAGTGTTCCCACTCAATCCTTTGTAAGTCAAGTCCCAAATTCGAGACGCGAATTTCACCATCAACCAATTATCATCTGAACGTGAGATACAGTGCAAACAAGAGTTGTGCTACATGCGTCAATTAACACATTGATTATTGAAAAATTAAGCGAGTTAGTGCCCAACGGGTGTTAATAACCCAAGATTATGCAATTGGGACTGTAGTACCAAGTGTTCCGAGTTGGATTCATAGCCGGGGCAGATATTTTTCTGACAAATAAATCGCAATGTTTATTAGTTTAGTTATAAGGTATCAGATGACATTTTGATGATGATGAAATAAGCTGAAATGTCTCGTCCAGAATCTTTAAAACGTGAATTCCCAAAAAGCTGATTTTGTATTATGCCCTTAAATAACTAAGGGTGCGAAATCATATCACAATGTTTATTAGTTAAGTTATAAGGTATAAAATGAATGATGATGAAATAAGCTGAAATGTTTCGTCCAGAATCTTTAAAACGTGAGTCTGAGACTCCTGCGATACGAGTGGTCCCGTATTCAATTCTTTGTCAGAACATTATTTATGTGACCGAGTTAGTTAAGTGTTTTTTCTGAGGTCGTGGGTGTTACTGATTTCTTATAATTATTATTATTTGGTGTCCGAGCCATCCGCGACACGAGTTTTACTAGTATTTAATGTATCAGTATGTATGCTTTTATTGTGCTTTTATAGAGACTTGGGAGCTATTACTTCCTTATTTTCTTGGCCTCGGAGATGATCGGATTGGATTGGATCGGCGATACCTTGGTCTTGGATGGTCTTAGTGATGTCCATGTAGGTACGCGAGACCACTCAGAATCAGGTGGGTCGCACGCTCGTTTGTCGGTGATTAGTTTAGAAGGGTATTTGGGAGCAGTCATCGTGGATCGCTTTAATCCCATCAAATTTAATTTGGTGTCAAACTCTGTGTAAATCATCCTACTTTTTAAACTTCCCTTTCCAATTTATAATATTATTTATCGACTTTGCAATAGGGTACCTATTTAAAGAAGTAAATTACTAAACCCGATCAGTTGAGCAAACAAACTGGTTTGCAAATTTGCATGTTTATTGACTATTGCGAAACGTCGCGATCGCAATTACCGGTAAACTCTTTTAAAATCAAATTAAAAAATTGATGTTTATAACCGACACGAACGAGGCGATGGTAAGTTGTATCCATGTATCCATCCATGGATGTACTACCTTGCTTTACCACCCTGCACGAGGCAGCTTCAGTTTCTTTCATTCTTTCCTCTTGCTGCCGCTGCAGCCCATGTCAACTATGAACGACGCAGAACAAGACTCACATCGGGGCTAGAATGGTTAAATGGTCAGTTCGTTGGTCGGTATGAGGACCGGGGCAGGAAGTGTTAGTGACACATAGTATTAGACCAGTTAGTAAGTCTCATTCTAATTCGGTCGCAGATGGGTTGCTGTTCATGAGGACTGAGATGGTCGTCTCTATAAAAGTGTAACCGGATCCACACCTTTCTAACCGGAACACAATTGCTGTTAAAACAATTATTACACGGTAGAAATGAAAATGGGTCTACCGCCTAAATCTGTTGTTTTTGATAAACAATAAGGTTGTTAACGGCAATGACTTTAAATTCATTAATTGACAAATATTCCCAATCCCCCCATAGCACGAAACAATCAGCTAATCGGTTCACAAGCTGTACCAATACGGAGAACGGTAAAAAGTTAATTGGTTCAGCGGACAGGATAAAGTTAAATTGTTATTTTACTTAATTGCTCGATGGCTTTCTAACTGTACTTACATAGTACTGTGTGTTTTAAATTTTAAAGTATGTTACGTTAGTTACGTATGAAGCTTTTTGATTTATTATGGAATTACTAGTAAACCCGCCCCCGCTTCGCTTCGGGAAAACCAATTTACACAAAACTTTAAAATTACAAAAAACAGAGAAAGCGACTTTGTTCTATTATACTATGTAGTGAAGATAGCAAACGAGCATGCAGCACCAACCTTCCTGTGACTGTGACCGACAGAATAAGACTCAGATCGGGACTAGGTTAGTTAGTCATGTCAACAAACGGTGTTAGAACATTAGTTGGTTAGTTCGTTAGTAGATATGAGGACTGGGGCTGAGATTCGTGTAAGTAGTCCTGTTAGAAGTAGTTAGTAATAGTCCAGTTAATAGTTTTGATAGTAAGAGTCTTTTTCTAATTCGGTCGCAGATGTGTTGTTACCCTTGAGGTCTAATCGCCTTTAAATCGTGATCGTACCAACGTTAAGTAATCCTTGTCATAATACAATTGAGGTTGAATTTCTATCGCAGGCGTCCTTTATTATTATCTATACTTACTTACTAATATTATAAAGCTTATTTTAATAATATGAACGAGGTAATCTCAGGAACTAGTGGTTCAAACTGAAAAAAAGTATTTTGGTGTTCGATAATCCATTTATCGAGGAAGTATATAGGCAATATACGCTACGACTAATATGAGCGGAGCATCAACGAAAAATGTAGGTTATTGGACCTAATAATCACAGTTAAAACGTATTTTGTGGTCAACCAAGTTACTAAGTAGTCCAATCAAACCATAATCCATTACGATTTCACACCACCCCGTCGAACACTTCTAAACCGCGCGAGGTAAATATTTTAACCTTCAAGTCCACCCCCCTCCGCTAGTATAATGTATTCTACCCCCACAAACCTCATCTTTTCGTCCCTATTTTGCATGAAGGGGGAATTTAAATTGTGTAATCTAACTTTCAATTCATTCATACATTCAACGCCATCTCTGGAAGATAAATTGAAACTTGGATGGTTTCAACCATTGCGAGGTTGTTTTCCAGTTAGCGGATAAACGACAACCGTTTGTTAATTTTTTACCTTTTGGGATTGTGTTAGGGTACGTTTTTAATTGGGACATCCAGCTTTGTGTTTTATTTTGCACTAGTGGACCCGCCCTCACTTCGCTTCAGGAAACATGTCCGTTAGTACGCAGTTCGGAAATTATTAGGCGTGATTCTTTTAAGTGATTTACCTTTTTTATTTATGAACTGATTCAAATCCAACACACTTAATGTTAAGTGAACTTACCACTATATATTTATGAAAATAGCACCCAAATCGGATAAGCCGTTTTGGAGATTAGCGAAGCGTAATCGTTTTTTTCATGTCTTCAATGTACAGACAAAGATGAGGATGAGTTACAGATCTATTATATGTATAGATTTACATTATGATATTGTAAACGGAGACGCAAAGCTCGTGGCCCGCGACGCTTACCAACCGCGCTGGCGTAAGCGTGACTGTAAAACCACACTTACCTATTTACCTAACGAAAGAGTAGACGTTACACTTACAAAACAAATCTGCATAGCAATACGGTTTGTCAAATATAAATCTCGTCAACTATTTGAGTCACTTATCACGGCGAGTCGCTTCTATGTGTCCCGCGACTCCCTCTGTCTTCATTTAGTCGGCCATTATTCTTGTTTACTCGTTATCTGCGAGTACAAACAACACGGCTCGGGTGGACTGTCGTCGGGACTACCATTTCATGATGACTTTTAAAATAATTACGTAGTCTAAAAGAAGATTATTGATGAAACTGTATCACGGATTAGGGCAACGCTTCGGACTACCTACAGCTCGAAACAATTGTTTTTTTGCCGAACATGAGATGCAAATATATTGTTTGTATACATATTGTACCTACATTTGTATACATATATGCATACGCCATAAATATATAAACTAAACATATACACATATATTTTATTGTGGTCAATAAAATTTAAATAAATAAATAAATATAGACTTAACCGATTTAGTTACTCTACTGCAGAATATACGTACACAAAATATATTTCCAAGCGCTAAAAGCGCACTAAATTATCCATAACGTCAGTTCTGTCATTGTCCCACGTCGATGTATATTGATATTCTGTAAATAACAGCGCAAAAAGCTGAAAATTGTAGGACAGGGATGCTTTAGATGGACCTAATGGGGCACATACCGATGTCATATTTTTGATACAAAAATGATTCTTTAGAAACGTGTATGTTTTATAAGCCCAGAAATTGTCTTAATAACTATATTAAAAATTCGCAAAAGCAGTAACAAGCCAATATTAAGGTCATCAAAATTCTTGCATTGCCATAATGTAACCTCAAGTTAATACAATTAAAAGTTAATCTTAATATTATGTTCTTCATAAATAAAAGAAACGGCGGTAAATGCAAAATTTCATAGAGGTATTTATACAAATACACTGTTGTATTTTGTATATTTACAAACTAAATGTATTCGTTTTGCAAAGAAAATTGTATTTATAGTTACGTGGAATGGAACGTAATTTTAAGCGCTAATTACAAGCCAGTGACGTCATTCGTGCCATTTTATTTAAATTAAGTCTGTGCATTTATTAAAAGGTTGTTTATTTATTTATTCTTTGTTGTAAACAAGAGTAAATGACATTCTTCATTGTAAAACGTAGTAACGCAGTTTGTGGAGAATACCATGAGAAAGAACACCCTTTTCAGTAAGATAAACAGACAAATGTAGATAGACTCGCATACGAAAGAGAAAGATATATGTTATGTGCGTAGAAAAGAGAAAGATCTACTACTTTTATTAATTTATATCAAAATTAAATCTTAATTAATAAAATTAGTTATATCCTTGTTCACTAACATTTTTGAATAATGCACGCATTATTCTTACGGTTTCCTCTTCACGTAATTATGGAGACACAACGTAAAACAAATGTACATAGAATACAAATAAATGAATAGTTGGAAAAACGAAAACCACACCCTTATAACGCTAAGTGAAATAAATGCAAAGCAATCAACTTAGTCACTGTACTGTTACCTGTACTGTACCCGTACCTGTACTGTACTGTACCCGTTGAGGAAGTCCCTTGTCTGGACCCAATCCTGTGTATGAGCATGCCCGTCATAAAATTGCATTGCCGTCGAAACTAAAGCAGTATAAAATTTAAAGTCTGTACCTTAGAATAATAACACTATAGAAACGAAGTCCGCGCGGCCGTTTTGAAGCACCTTAATTGGAGCCAGAAATGGCTCCAAACACCGGTCAGCTCATGTCAACGCGCGCCAAACGTGTCTCGCGAAATAAAAAGAATTATGACGATTTGTCCAGTTAAATTGTTTCACAAAATATCTGAAAAGCTATTTATGTATTATTGCTAAAAACATATGATTATCCGCAGCCGAATCATTCTCCGCTTTCGGGAAAGTTTCGGTTTAGTGCTTCACTTTAGACAGAGCGCTTGTATGAAGACTGTCTTTCTATAGTGTTATTATTTTAAGGTCTGTACTGTAAAAATTGTTCAGCTTGCAAGATTTGACCCGAATACATCCGAACATTGTAAGTTAAAGCTTGTAAAAAGGGACAGGTGCACATAGCATGTCATCTTGAAATCAAAAGCCTGAAGTTTTAACAAGCGAAATTGCAATCAGTGTTAATGAACGAAGGGGAGTCGCGGGTCGGCCTGTCATCATCAAATTAACTTCTAAAAAGTTAAAAAAAAGTACAAGTTAAACGCATTTGCCCTTTCAAATTAACTGGAGTGTATGATTTAGGCGTAAAGGGTGAATAGGTACAGGAGAATCAATGTGTTTTAAAAAATCGCTTATAAGAGCACACACGCTTTTGTGTGTGCGTTAGTGTGTTCGCGTTTATATTGGCGAAAAGAAGCTATAATGATAACAGAATATCATTATAAGTTATTTGTCATTATGTTAGCAGGTTGTATCAATATAGATTGTGCTTACTCAATAAAAACTAAACAAAAGCTTGTAAAAAGAGATCTCCACCAATCCGCACTAGAGCAGCGTGGTGAAGTATGCTCTCGATTTCCTCATTGATGAGGAAAGACTGAGCACGGGCTCAGCAGTGGACTACTATGGGTTGAGCCAATAACAAGAGATACTGCATTTCTGCGGAAGAACGCTTGATGCTACTAAACATTCAAATTCAAATTGTGCAATCGAGGAAGGAATCCGATTTGTACCATACACGCACTTCATTAAAGTATCTCAAAGGAGTCTCATATGTTGGACCTCTGTCCGCACGCAAACTTTCCAAATAACCGGGTGCACTTATCTAAGACCTGTGGAGCTTTGAGTTAAGAGATAGGTACTTGTGCTTTAAGTCTTGTTCTGTGTCGGTGACAGTTGTCATAGGCGGCAGCGGAAGGATGGTACTGCATGCTCGTTTGCTAAGAGGGGGTATAAAGCTAGGAAAAAATCAAATTTCACCCGCCCGTCTCAATGGAGCAACGGTACTGATAAATGGAACAGAGCATGTCAAAATCCTAGAGCTATAAAGATAAATGTATTTTATTTAAATAATTCGTAAATTATAGATTTGATTTAGAAATCGATCTACAAATCCCTCCGTGATGCTAATTAGCATAATATATTAAAATATTGACTCAAAAACATGCACCATATTGAAAATAAATTGATTTTAGTTGAAAATTAGACCTAACTTTGTGATTTTTTTCTATCGAGAAAATTTAATTTTTTTATGTTTTTGCTTCTTGCATTCACTCAATAATATGATGAAGTATAACTATGTTTTTCTGCAGCTTCTAGAAACTTGATCTACTACTGTAAAAATTGAATCTACGATTGCCAATTTTGCTTTATACCCCCTCTTAGTCCATAAAAGACGTTAAACTCAAACAATAATCTTAAGAATGTATGTGTAAAAGGAAGAAAAGGTTTTCTGGACTCGAAACACAAAACATAAAATCTTCGGTCACAAGCTGAGCGTTATAAGCCTGAACGGCATCAAAGCAGCCAGGCTAAAGTCAGGTGTCATCCAAAAATATAATAGAGCCTAGGGTAGTTAACTTTCGTTCCAGAGCCGTTTCTTTTTTGCAACATTTTTTGTTTCTACCCTATCCGTGTAACAAAAGTTCGCTTCCACAATATAGGCTTTATAGGTCGAAACGAAAAGTTGGAAAATTCCTATTTCGTAGTCGCCTGGGTGCCGAAATTTTGACATTGCATGGCTATATCTCACTTCTAGGTCAGTGGTTCTGCTGATCCAGAATCCACGTTTCGACTGTTTTTGCTATGGACGCCCCATTTGGACACAGGCCAACTGAAGCTCATTGGCATCCAATCGGACTGAGTAGGATGCTTTAATCACGACCGCAGTATCGCTATTTTTATTTTACTCCATTAAATGTTGCAAATCTGATCTTGGAGTAAATTACTCTAGCGTCGAGTTCAGAGATAATTTTCTTTGCAGTCACTTTCATTACACCTTCCTTTTAAACCGCTATTCCCTATTCGAAGGTCAATGGTATTATAAATACACTGGTAATCCTTCGTATCGCTTCGGTAAAATCAAACCTATTTCTTTTACTTCTTCAGGCATTATATTAATACCATGTTTACCTCAATTTATCTATTTACGGGTAAATTTTTGTTGTTCTATAAATTACAAAAATATTAATTTATTGTAACAACAACTTAACAGAACCTCCCAACTAACTTAAGCCTTTCCGTTTTCGTTTCCGGCAATTAAATGTGTCCTAGTTACGATTAATATGCCAAGCATCACCTTAATCTATTCTGTGGTTTCCGCATGATAGCCAAACAGACAATGTTTAAATCTTTTTGTCTCAAGAAAGTCACCTACGTTAAAAATTTAAAAAAATGTCTGAAGCACATATTTGAGCACATAGTATTATTATTAGCATAGATATGACGTAATTGTCATACATATTACATCCTGACGTATTATTTAAAGCCGTGTCCCGTTTTGACGAGGTGACGTCCCCAAAATTACATAGCGTTTATGTCACCGCGTAATATATTCGAGGCAGCATAGCTTCCCGGCCATTGTCTCCAGAAAACAATGAGGCATAACTTATAAATTCTCATACCCTGTCACAGCCGAACGTCCAAGTAAACAGAGCTACGGCAGTTCGGTAAATACCTAGGAAACTAAGGGGATATAATTTTAAAGATGACAACGGAACAACCGCTCGGGAAGCCATAATTGAAAATTGTCGGTAATGACCCGCTCCTGGATTTTTTGATTCGGAACCTTATTTTTTCCTGGATAAGATTGAAAACGTCTTATGGTGGGGAGTCAATTTATCGTGCCTGAAAGTGTATGATGTGCAGAACAATAGGATGTGTACGATAAAAGGTGGTGCTATTAAAGTTACAGACTAAAGGCTTTGATGACGGCCGGTATATGATTATTAGGCGTTTTTATTTTTCCTATTTATAGTTAAAAGGATATTTAAGGAGCCCTTTGTGTACAAAGGTAGTCTCGTTTGTGATGGTACGTTCTCTGAAGCTTGTTGATTGCTTAATAAAAGTAAATTCTTCGCTCAAGTACCGAAGTCTTTGCGGCGTCTTGTAAGGAAGTTATCGTTCTTTACGTCTTCATCTTGTCTGCGTTGTATTATTATAAGTGAGCATTGGGACGGCATGAGATATTCTAATGCGAATCTTTCAAGGAGTAAGTACGTAATGGTATCGTTTGCAATGCTACTATTTAACGCGATTTTTTTATTGTTATTATTGAGCTGAATTATAGATACTGCTCTAATCAATTACAAAAGGTTCAGAGTTGGATGGCTGTGATAAAGCTGGGTATTTGAAGTCAATTATTTGATTATTAATTAATTATTTGATTATTTATTAATTGTTGCTTATAAAGCAACTACTTAACATTCATTCAATAAAAGTCGTAAAAAACCAATTTAACTAAAACAAATACTAAATGTAACCCCAATGTTACGAGCTACGACCATCAGCGACCGAATTGGTTTAGCCTTTACTGAGATTAGCGTGAACAAACGCACAGAAAACCCGACAAACAGACAAATATTTTCCATTTACAGACATCGATCAGTTAAAATGATTTATATTGAAATTCCTAGTATTTGAACCATTTGTATTGCGTCAACCGGACAGGGCTATTTCGTTGAAAATAATAAATGATAAACAAAAAATGTTTAAAGAAGACAATCACATTAAAATCTCTAGTTAAACGGCTTTATATCTTAACAAGAAGCCTCTAAGTCCCTTCTCGCTTGTCGCCCTGAACAAAACAAGTAATTTAAAAAAGAATTTCGTTCTTTACTCGGACATAAATTTTTAGGAAAGGAAACTCACGGACATTCATTTTGATAACATTCAATTATGAAAATCGCAAATTAGGGACTCCTAAAGAAATAATAGTAATATTTCTGGGCGCCGGGATATTACTTTGTGAGTTTTTACATTGAATGTGAGCAAAGATCTTTCACTTCAATGGACGTAATGTATTAGTGGCCATTAAGGATAATATTTTTAAAAACGATCTCCTTTTTAAATGGACTGTTTTTTTTTCTTCTTTGACTTTCTTTTATAACATTTGAGAAAGTTATCTTTAGTTCTTGATAAAAGAAGTCAAGTCCATAATTACGTCGACTTAGTGTATCGCAACCCATAACTATCCCAATGCTGGGCACGGGTCTCTCACAATGTTAGGGGTACAGGCAATAGTCCACTATACTGGCCAAGTGTGGATTGGCGGACTTCACAGACCTTTGAGAATGTTACGAAGAACTCACGAAGTTACCTCACGATGTTTTACTTCACTGAAGTAAGTTTTTTTATGGAATTAAGGTAGCAAATGAGCAAGCAGCACCACTTTCCCGCTGCCGCCCATGAGAACTATGATCGACCTAGAACAAGACTCAAATGGGGACTAGGATGGTAAGTCCGGTTAGGAGATGGTGTCAGAACATTAGCTGGTTAGTCTAGAATAGTAGAAGTGAGATAGTTAGTTAGTCTGTTATTAAGTATAAGCTATTAGTGATAGTCCAGTTAGTAATCGTTAGTAAGAGTCTTGTTCTAATTCGGTCACAGATGCGTTGCTGCCCTTGAGGACTGCGGTGGTTGCCTCCAAAAAGTGTAATCAACTCTGGGTGGCGTGGATAATTTAATTCCTAATACCTACATTTTTTTCTTTTTTTGAAAATTAGAGATGCGTGCAGAATTGGAATTTAGGGCTCCCTTTTCTACAATTCAACGTTAAAACCGCTTGGATCATTGCTTCGCACCTACCGTAAATACATATTTCCAGAATACATAATTATTTCCATAATAAATATTTCTATAATACATTTTTACAGAATACATATTTCCAGAGTACATATTTCCAGAATACATATTTCCAAAGTACATATTTCGAGAATACATATATTTCCAAATTACATATTTCCAGAATATATATTTCTATTCCATGATAGGGGTGGTAGACTGGTAGAGGTGGTCTGGTCACCCGTTGAGAGTTTTATTCGTTTAAAACTTCAACCTAAAGTTTCGTAACTTTCTTACATTTTTATCTGCAACGTTAGAATTTATTGCTTTTTGTACTAAGCTAAGCTTTTATTATACTTAATCCTTGTTGGGTCCTTATTGGGTATTATACTTAATCCTTGTTGGCCGTTCACAACGGTCATACTGACCGACTAGTAATTGACTAAGTTTTATTTATTTATTCATTAATTAATCCATTCAGATAATTATATTAGTTGTTACCTGTTGGTACGACATACAAAGGCAATTACCCTTATATTAGTAAAAATCGTGTCGATTAGTGGCTGCTGTCCATTGCTGTGTCAATTACTAAACCCATTTACTGAATTAACTGTAGGGCTGTCAACCGTGCCTTAATAATTAAAAGGTTAACATCTCAACACCCCTTCATAAAGATTCTCTGTAGCATTTGATTTCAGTAATATAAATAATATTATAACTATTAAGTATATATATTTATTAAGGCAATAAATTTCATAGCAATGGTTTTAGATTTTTTGGTCTTTTTGGTTTCACTGTCATAACTATAGATTCTGAATTTAAGTGTACCTACTTGCTTAAATGCTTAAAAGAACACTGATTTGCGAAACCTTGGTATGAAGAGAGACCAGTGCCCTGTAGTGGGTCATTAATAGATTGAAGTCACTATTACATAGAAATAACTATTTTTATATAGATTTGGATAACTCGAATTCGATATAGATTCAGATAACGCGAAAATTGCTAACCCTAACTAAAGGTTGTGCTGTAGTTTTAGAAATCGTAAATACTTTTTATGCTACAACACTACATTTACGGGATCGATTGTTGGTGAAAGTAGATAAAAAATTTGACCGCAATCCAATGTTTACCTTTGGGGGGTAAAAGAAACGTCAGTTTCTACTGCTATTATTAAAAATACTCGTTATTGTTGTTCACTTCTAAAGAGTAGCAGATTTCGAAGGTCACTCCTAGATTGTGATTTATTTATTAATTTATTATCTTAAAAACATGTAATTAACAGGCTTAACCTAAAGCATTACATGCTTACACTTAAAATTTTACTACTCACGCTTAAACAATCTTTGAAAATGTTATGCACAGCGGCGACAACTCAATTACCTTTTTTACGTACCTTTTATGCCTATATACGACTCGACATTTTAAATCAAATGCATCAATACGATTAACCATTGTAATGGATATTTTGTGAACATTTAGTAGTTTAATATCAGAAGAGATAAATCCATGTGACATACAGACGAACGTAGACTTAGCAATAGGTTCGTGTTGGTATTTTTTGACTACGGAACCCATAAAAGAGTGAAGGAGTAAACCAAGAAACAACAGGCGGGTAGGTATAAAACTGAAAAGAATAATCTGTGGGGAGCACAATTAATCTATGCCCCTGCGTAGCTAGAACGTGTTGGTACGAAAAATGGGAGTCTTTTGAAAGCCCTCAGCGACCATATTCGGCCATTATAATGCTTTCTTTGCGAACCAAACTTCGTCATTAATCCTATTATTTGAACGCGCTTAGTGACTGGGAAAATTCAAATTACATTTTCTTTATACTTCGTTTTTTTATTTTTGCTCACAAGGACGTTCATTACTTTAGACTTTATTGATAAAGTGATGTATTAGTGTTAAGTGTCTGTGAGAGGCGATGGCTTACGATTACGCGCTGTTGTCCTACACGGGTGTTTTCTTGTGGTCCTATTATTTTGTCCTATTATTAGGACCAACAGCAGCGATAGCAAAGTAGTTTGAATGTTGGAATCCCGAACAGGGCGTCTGGGTTCGAATCTTGCACGCAATTTAAAATTAAATAGCTTAAAAAAAAGCCTTGTTTTAAAAAAACCTGCGTATTACAAATGTATTATTACCGCACACCTGAGAATTGTCCATAATGTTCTCAAAGGAGTCAGCCTATCTGCACTTGGCCAGTGTGGTGGACTTTGGTCTGTACCCCTCACATTATGAGAGGAGATCTTAATTTGGGTGCACATGCACACATATTCATTTTCACATCTTTCCCGGCCAGGCCGGCCGTGAATCGAACCCGGATCATTCATTCCTTGGCCCCCACCAACTAAGTTTGCCAATGAACTAAATAATAAATCAAATGCCATCTTTTAGTAACCTTATAAATCCTTGCCAGCTTTATTAGGCTTCCGATTAAAGTGGATTTGCTAGTGAAAAAGCTTAGGGAATTAGGGCGGACTTTCGACAAGTATGAAAATAGCCGCAACACAGTTCAGCTTTTAGTTTCTGTCTTGCTTCAGCCATCCCGGGGCTGTTTTGCTGACGACATTCCTGTGTGTAACTTTTGTTACAATCCCCCGGACTTAAACTTATCTTCCCCTAGTTTCTGTGACGCGCCTACTTATAAATAAATTAGCTGGTCAAACTAATGTCGTTTGTGTTTAATTGTTTCGGTATAGAAATTTAAAATTAGATAACAAAGCTAATTTTAAGTTATCAAACCTGTTCTGGTTCGCAACAGGTAGACCGACTAGGTTAAGTCTTAGTCCGACTAGGTTAAGTGAGGTTAAGTCGGCAGTTCACGGTCATTTACATGAGTGTACCAGGCTCACTACCAACTATTTTTTTGCGTCCTAGTATATTGCTTGTGGACGCCCTCGCGCGAGGGAGGCGGTGAATGCTCATGCATACCAACACAGCCGTCTGCATTGTTTATGTGGAACACACGAGTTTGAAGCCTCGTGACTACCCACTAAACATCGCCTTGGGGATGGCTTTGGCCCTAATGTCCTTGAAGCCTTCATCGAAAGCGACCTCGCCTGGAAGAGACGAGGCGAACGAGACAAGTGGCTATTGCTTGTGAGGCGCATAACATCTGCCCACAGCAATGATACTACACGACGATAACGACCGCTCTTACAAGCGCGTTACGGCACAGAAGAAGAACAAAGCTAATACTAAGATAACAGAAATATGAATTAGTCTTTTTAGAAAATCGTTAAAATTGAACCATTATTCGTAAACCAACGAATGCACCAATTAACGGCTTATAGCTTAGTTGGTAGTCATCCTGCCTGTAAATCGGGGTGTCCTGGGTTCGATTCCCGGCAGGGTCAGACATTTATGTTGCAGATAAATCTTTTATTTGCGTTGTCTATGGCTATGCCACCCGCGACACGGGAAATCCTAGTGCGGGGGTGTGAGTGTTTATTACTTTTTTAAGCTATTGCATAGCTTTTATCGCGGGCCTTGAGCGTGGGGACCGAATCCAGAAATTCCGTAACGAAAAAAACCTAACACCCCCTGTTCGCGCGTAATCGACGACAGCAACCGACGGCTGCCGACAATTGCCGAGGCGCGCGCGCCATTTAAAAAACTTTGACAATTGAGTGGACAGACCTCTCGTATAATCATCGCGTGAACGGTGAAACAGTGCCGTAATAATTTAAATATCCTTCTGTCATCAAATTACATCATCAAATCGACATATTTTGGAAAACTACTATTCGGATTACATCTTATGAAGAAAATTCAACGTTTTATTTACGCATACACACCCCCAATCAGCGCCATCTAGTACCTTAATACTAAGGTATGGTACGTATGTTTTCTATAAACTAGATGGCGCTGTTCTGATATAACTATATAACTTCTAATAATTATAATTGCATAAGTTGATAAAAATGCTATGCAATAGCTTTACCGCGGCGGTCTCCGAGTGCCACATTTAATTTTGTAATTTTAACCATGAAATAAGTTGAATCTTGCAGCACAGAAAATTAGTATTTTAGATCGAATACTTCGATAAAATGTGTTCATTTTCGTTTATGCGTCTCGATAACTATTTAATATTGAATATGAAAATAAATTCAGCTATCACTTGTCGAAACTTTTAAAATAAATTTTAACTACAAACACCAGTCGTATATCGACCACCAAGTTTCGTTTTATCAATGGCGTATAAGCCACGTGAGTTAAAAGTGGAGGAACTCGCTTCGATGTGTATTTTCCATTTACTTTCGATAGTTATTGAAGTTTCCCCGAAGTTGTGCGGTTTGTTGCGTCTGCCGTAAAACATATTCACAACAAACTTGTGACAAGTTTGTGTTCTTGTATAATATAGATCCTAATGCGTTATGAATAAATTATGTAAGATTATAACAACAATCAGCGATTGTTGTTACGTAAAAGAAGGGTTTGCATGAAATTTTTAATTTTCCGTTTTTAACCCTTAATCGACGTATTAATTTATATGACTCCGACGCGACGTCTGCCTTTCTTCATCAACAGACAGACAGTCCCGGTTATGTCGGAGGCTTTTGGCAGCACTTCCAACATTTGGGTAGGCCACTAACCCCTCCACCAACCCGCATTGGATTGGAGCAGCGTGATGTGGTGCCTTAGCTCTCATTCCTTTTGAGTGGTCAATAGTGGGCCATTAATGAGTTTTAAGCCATTATGACAATGTGTGGACGACATGATTACAGGACCACCCATATAATTACAATTAATAGTCTCTTAAAACACATCATAATCTGAACTCATTAGTAAGGAATTTAATTTATGGGTTCCAGGCGACGTTTTAATGTGACACAGATGCTGAGGAGCGTCTTGTAGATACGGCAGCTTATGAAGAATTGGACACTACAGAAGATGACATTACATGTCAATCTAAAATCAACCTTATGTTCATTGCATTAGAGTAAACTTTACAATTTACATACAGATCGATAACGTAGTAAAACCACTTATGTTGCAATGTGAATTGAACTATTTGTAACGGTATTAGAGTTCATTATGCTTATCAGGTAAGAGGAACTAGTTTTGATAGAGTTATTGATTAATGGTCGTTATACCAAGTTGTGTTTATCTGAGATCTGTTTGGTTGGTATGCGATTACGAAAGGCTTAAGTAGCTTAAAGATGATTACTACCGGTGTTGGTACCGTATCATCATCATCGTTGTAACCCATAACTGTCCCACTGCTGGACTCGGGTCTGTTCTCACAATTGAAGCTGGCCAAAGAAAACTGGAGAACTTATGTTTCCTCACGATGTTTTCTCGAAGCAAGCGGCAAATTAATTTCTAATATGCACATAAATTTAGCCTGTATCCCATTGTGATGGGAGACATTAGCACCACCACACCAGCAGTGGGATAGGGGTTGCGTAGACGAAACAAAGGATGTGTTACAATTACATATATTATATGGCCTGGGTTCCATTCCCGGCGAGGCGAAAATTTGTTTGATGGATTTAAACTGTGCCTAGTCCTACGATTTACGTTAAAATATATTTGTAGCAATTAAATCCTCAAATATTTTCACTTATATTTATTTATTATATTATATTTAATTATTTTTTCCTTTCGCTCTTGACTCTCTCTTTAATGTATGTAATGTATGTAATGTATGTAATGTATGTAATGTATGTAATGTATGTAATGTATGTAATGTAATGTATGTATTGTAGTCTCATGTGTATATGTCTTATAAATATTAAATCCTCCTTCATTTCATGTACACCATACCTCACTGTACTAATACTGTTCTTTGCTCCATGTGTTAAGGTTGTCTGGAAGAGATCGCTATGTAGCGATAAGACCGCCTTTTGTACTCTATAAATGTCTATTTATATAATTGTTAATGTCCTGTTCTTGGTGTACAATAAAGAGTTATAAATAAATAAATAATATTTCCCTGCTTCGCCTCAACTGCGCATTCAGACATGATTTCTTTATGTATTATTCAAGGGTTGTAACAATCATGAATGCTTAATTGTCAGTTACACCATAACACTCGGAAAGAATGCGTAATTAGATAAGTTGATTACCAACCTTGAAGCGAAGTTTCCTTGATGGTAGTTACAATAACACCATTTTTAAATTTGCGTTTTTAACATCACTTAATTATAATTGTATTAAAACGTAATGTTACACCTGTTCCTGAGCCCTGGGTTCGATTCCAAGGAAGGAAGGTATTTGAATGATGAGTTTAAATTTATTGTCTTGAACGTGTGCTTCCATGTCTTGTGATTTTGACTTCGGTTTTAATTCTAGTACTCTATTCTGTGGCTTTTGTGAACATTTTATTGTATTATAAAATGTATTTATGTGCATACGTGTGTATGTATGTGTGTGGTTCAGGGAGCCAGCAAAGAAGCCAATTCGTTGAAGTGAGTTCATACTCATACATAAGCACAGTATTTTGACTTTTACACTGTGAATAAACATTTTCTTTCCTTCTTTCTTTCAATTCTCTGCCCCTCTGGCAACACGTCAGTGAAATATTGTGAGTTAAAACCTCTATATCCCAAAGACCTCAGAACTCGGTCCCATCCATACAGCATCTACATATTTCATATTGAGCGATCAATCTACGCCCACGGCGAAGATTTACGCGGGAACCGTGCGCTTTTCATTTTATTACAATTTTAATACCAATGATTTTATTTAGATAAGGCACTTGGCGGCCGCTGGCGAGTAACTAACAAATATTTCGTTAGCTAAAGGTTTTGTAATCGAAAATGCTTAACGAAACGACTTGTCGTCCGGCCGGGAGCTAGAGCCATATTCGATAGACTCGTCATTAAACAAAAACAAAATAAATGGGTTAAAAAACACGCCAAGAACAAAATAGTTTTTTTTAATATACATTCAAATTTAATATACTACATTCGTATTTTTGTAACTTCAAGCAACTTCGCTTGTTTAAAACCTTTATAATACGACATTGTAAATTCGCACGTGTATAACGGTGAAATAGTTCATAGCTTATCGCTGAGAGGGGACCACAATCCGTAATACTCAGTGAAGCAAGATTTATTGTCCATTTCTCATATCAACTACTTATGCAAATTGCATAGATTAGAAAGTATTTTATTATTAATTGTTTTACGATGATTTTTATTAATTTCCTCTATGGATTTACGTCAATTAGTCGTTTCATTGCTCATTTTAAATGTTTTATCTTTTACATCAACGACATAAAATTTTTAGGGTTCAGTACTCCAAGGGGAAAAAATGAAATCCCATTTATATGCCTCCGATGTCTATCTTTTATGTCTGTTACAGGGCTCTATATTTTGAACGGAAATAGGTAGACACCGGAAATTTTAACAGAAATTGCCTGTTAATTCAGTCGCTATCATAACAAATGAAAAAAGTAAAAAGTTGTCAATATAAATATGGCTAGGTGGGACGGAACCCTATGTGTGCGTGTCCGACTCGCCTTTGACCGGTTCTTTTGTTGACTTACCATTTATGACTACAAATATCAGATGGGTATTGAATTTCAAAACCAGTTCGAAATCATTCGATGAATTTTATTATCTTAAGTTATTTTAGAACTAAGGAATCATAATGTATACAAATACGTAGTATTAGATATTAAAATTTCAAACATAAAATTTGGTTTTATGTGTCTAGGTGGAACTAAATAATGTTCCTTTTTAATAAATGAGTAATGCCAATAAATAACGCTACACACTCATAGCCCCACACTAGGATTCCCTGTGTCGGACCTGAACACAAACACCCAGACCGAAAACTGAGATTTAAACTCATTAATCTGTCACATAAACATCCGCTCCGGCTGGAAATCGAACCCGAGACTAGACTAGGCCACGGGGTCGTCGTTGTCTATAACACAACTTTCCAGCATGTAAATAAAGAGGAAAAAAATTACAATTCTGTCATCATTCCTGGAAAAATTTTAATCATCTCTCATTAAGCACATTGCCGCGTAACCACGGAGTTTTACGACGGCCATTTTGAATTAATTTCACACCAAACAAAATGGCGGCCGTCCGGGCGGACAATAAAAATTTTATTAATCTCGAACGCGATCTCAAAAGCGCGAATAGGGTTACTAAAACGTAATTATTGTGTAAAATTTAAATTCCTTGTTAACAACATTGTAATCGGTGGAATTTTGTAAAATCGTTAAATGCGTTTGATGACGACCGTAGCAGAGTTGGTAGGGACCCTGCCTATGAAAAATGTTTGTTATCGATGTTTTAATGTGTTTATTGTATTGTATTCTATTGTATTTATTTATGCCAGTTGCATCATACGCACAGCCGAAACTACTGAACGCAAGAAGCTGAAATTTGGCACGTATATCGTCGTTGCCAAAACAAGACCACTTATGTGACGGTCTGGACGAATATGACTTTTTTACACCATATTGTAGAGAATTAAATTCTCCACCTTGTACAAAAACTCACATGTCAATATCTAATATATTCGCAGAGATACAGGTGACGAAAAAAACTTCCATGTGACACTCAATAATAACTGATAATCAAAATATCTCATGTGCGTTGAACGTGAGATTAAAGAGGCTGATTTCGTACAGTCTTTTAAATTAGCAATCAAAACCTCTCATGTGCAGCAGCAGTAATAAAAAAAATAAAAATGAGGTATATTGACCAGGTATCGATATCGTAATCAGTATAAAAAATGTCTGAAATATATATAGATACATAAATAAGAAAAATAAAATTGGAATGCTTACATACATTTTTTTCACGAGGAAGTTTTTTTTAGTTTTTACAAAACTTGCATCTTTGCACATCAGAGGTCTTGTTTTGGCAACGACGATATGTTCCTTGGGGAGTGTAGGGAGCACTAAGAGAGGATTTTTGGAAATTGACGGGCGAAGCCGCGGGGGAAGTAAGCTATTTAAATTACAATAAGACACTATTAGTGACTTCTTCCTTTTAATTATGTTCTAATTTAATAATATTCTGCACACTAACGTGTACAGTTGCACACAGATTGTACCTACCATATTAGCTTCTATAATTTGAACGCCTTATTTCGCAGAGATATTAAAGTATTTTATCTCATGTTTCATTAAAGTACAGTCGCGGTGAAATATGTTACAACATAAGGGTCTGATTGCATTAGTGATGTTTCATCGTTATGATGATTGAACATTAGGTTTTGATGAAAATTTATAGTAGAAATTTATTTTAAAACATTTAGCGATTGATTCTAGAAGATTTGATTGATTCAAGAAGATTCTATTGAATCTTACGATAGGTATATGAAAACCTGTATTCATTTTTGTTTAGGCGTAAGGTACCTATATGAATTTGCTGTTTTGTACGTTACTAGCCTTTGCCCGTAGATTCGCCCGCGTGGAATTTGGTCTGTCACATAATCTTCAATCTTGTCGTGATAATTTTTAAGTAATTGGTCTAATTTAGGAACTTAGTATAGTGAAAACAAAGTTTATTTACATTAAATACTGAAAGCGACAAATGTATAAGTTTTGATCTTATAAGTTTTATAAAAAGTACCTACATTGTAAAAAAGGTACCCAGTTTTATTGTATAAATAACTCACTATTTTGGATATAGTGGCTTCCACGTAAAAGGTAGATGTAGAGAATGACATTAGGGATTAAGTCCGCCCATTGTAATTCGTTCCATTAGGTTTTTTAATAAAGAGTGAAATAAATAAATAAATATGCTGTCACGATTTTTTCATAAGTTGGCAACGTTGGTAACGACTCTGGACGATGGTGATCTGACCATGAGGTGACCATTCAAATCGTTTGCCTACAGCCATAAAAAATCTATATCCTATTTTGTGAGTGTCGTAAAATCGCAGCGTAGAAGTAGCACGTGTGAAACAGAACTTACACAGGATATTGGGGACATAAAGAGTAAAGTGTCCGGCGGGTTCTGCTAAATTGTTAATAATTGTTCGTTCCTGCAGCCGTTGCTTCTTGCACGGGTTTTGTTGTTAATTTCCACGAGTATGTGAATTTTACTAAAATACTTCTTAACTATATAAAACTTTGTGCAAATAGCACTCTAATCTTATATATAAAATTCTCGGCTTACATATAAAATTCTCGTCTTATATATAAAATTCTCGTGTCACAATGTTAGTTACCATACTCCTCCGAAACGGCTTGACCGATATTTATGAAATTTTATATGCATATTCAGTAGGTCTGAGAATCGGCTACTATCTATTTTTCATACCCCTAAGAGTTTTTTCATTTTTGGACAAATTCTTTTTTCGTTATTTTTTATGGTGTGGCATAAAAAATACACACAATCCCAAATTTTCACTTCCCTACCCCCACCCCTCAAATTAAAATCGCGCTTCAATCATTCACAATCTATATGGCGGAACAACTTTCGCTGGCGCAGCTAGTATTTTTATATTTTACTAGGATGTTTCTTTCTTTTCTCCTCTTTCTTAGATGTCTTTGGTGCTGATGTCCATTGGCAACGGTGACTCAAAATAAGATAGCTCGTTTTCTTGTTTGTCGACTATAAACATATATTATATGAAAAATTGATGCACATTCAAATTGGTTTAATCGTTTCTGAAATACACAGAAAGGTTTAATCGTTTCTGAAATACACAGAAAAAATATTGCTTGTGTTTTAGTATCGTTTAAACAACTATAAAGTATTTAAGAAAACGTAGTTATTTTGAAATCAAAGGCAGATAAGTACTGCAATTTTAATTATATGTATTAGATTACATTAGTTCTGGCAAGCGTATTAAAATAATGTATGGAATATGGTAAGCCTAAGTGGTTTTATATACCTAATTACATTTAATCCAGTTTATACAAGAATTTCCTATAAAAAACGAATTATACAGAGTCATAGTTCAAGTTACTAAATTACTTCTCCCTTTGATCGTAAATCATCTGGGCCAGTGACTCTCAAATAAAATAAGGAATGAGCGCGTGTAGCCGTCACACGTGGCTTGAGTAAAACTTCTTTCAGATTGTGACATGTGACGATTCAGTGGGAAATAAATAATTCATATTAGATTTATTTATTTGTTCATAAAATATTTATTAAGTAAATTGTAGTTTCAATAAACAAAAAAAGGCTTTAATAGCAAACCGTACTAAAAAGTTACAGGTGCTTAGGAAACGCAATATTTTTCTTTTTTATCGTGTTGATCCTCAGGAAACCAGAACGAAACTAAGAAATAATTGCATTGTCATCGGACCTTAACCCATGTGCAAAGTTTCAAGTTAATTGGTGAAAATAATGCTAAAAGATTTCGTTGCATCATAGCAGAATCGTCCATACATTAAACACCTAAATCGCAAAAGCTTGGGTGCCACTGAACAGAAATCTGAACACAAAATGCGATATTTTTTCTATATTAACATAGATGGCGGTGAAGATTTAATACATTCGTACAGAAAACGCTTCGTATCAAACGACCCGTGAAGAGATTATGTAATGGAACACCTACATTCGAACTTATGTCTACAAGTTGAATGGCGAACATTCTGCTGGCGACGGGTGTCCTAGAATGTGAAAGCTTTGTACGAGCCACGTAGGTTCTACTTAGGAAGCTTCGGACTGCTAAAAAATATGCTGGACGCTGACAAAGCGAGAAATACATTGATTTTAAAACGATAAAATTGACGACCTGTATGGTGCAATATTTGCTGCTGCTACGAGCGTAAGAAGGGTTCCTGGGTTTGATTCTCAACGAGGGAAATTTGAATGATGAGTTTAAATTTCTGATCTCATTTATTGTTAGCATTTTATTAATTCAAATTCAAAATTCAAATTCTTTTATTGAGCAAATATGGGTCATACAGGTCTTAAAATTACTACATGAGCAGACATATTTGGCCGGTTACAGCATGCAATGTATTACAAAATCTATAGTACTGATAGTTTTAATCAAAAATCGTCTATACATTCTTAAAAAAGTATTAGGTATAAGTAGATGAGGAAATTTGTTAAATTTTCATATAATTCTACATTACATTAAATAATTTTATAGGCACATCTAATTCGTTTGCCACAGAAGCATGCGTATCAGTTATTAACAGATGAGTAATAAAATGTTAACAATGTCAGAAAAATGTGTTATTTTTAACATCACAGTCGTAAGCAGATATTTTCGGCTCATTCATCACAGATTAGTTAGAGGCGGAGGTATAACTCTGGCATTTACTAAGAGGGTGTCCTTAATAAATAAAATGAAAGTGTTATTTACGGGTAGGAAGACCGCATAAATAACGAACTCTGAGAGCGTCCCCTAATGTATTCCAATTAAAATAGTTTGCCAAGTTGCTTGCAATCGACTTCTGACTCCGACGCCGGGTCACACTCGTCACGTATTTTACAGACTGTTAATTGTTTATTAATTACGTCACTCGAAATGTCATTAAATTACTGTTAAATTAAAAAATGATTTAGAGTTAATTAAGCGGTTATTAAGAGGGTGGAGGGCTTGGTTTAGTTTGACGTTTTTATTATAAATGTATTAGCATTTAAGGGGTTATGAACACCGTAAATGCTAATTGACATGATCTTTTTGTATCTATACAAATAAATAAAATTGGAGTGTCCGTTTGTTATATTAAAATAACTGCTTTTTATTAAATGCCAATGGATATACACGGTACATATACCAAAATAACAATTTTTACAAGTTTCGTCCGTCTGTCTGTTTGTTCCGGTTAATCCCTAGAGCGGCTGGACCGATTTTGATGGGACTTTGACTGGCAGATAGCTGATTTAATAAGGATACATTTTAGAAATTCTGATGTTATCGTCTTAAGTGGTTTATGTCTTTATTCTGGCTAATCCTAGAAATTACTAGACATATAATATACCTATACATTTTTAACAAGGTATATCTATTCTATACATACAGTATACGGACGTAGCGTCTGTCCCACTTAATAGTGATTAAATTGCCGAGTGTGGTACCGTATTATAACATTGGTTTACGTCCAACAAATAGCAAGTACAATCACTGTCAAATGCAGGTGTTCCGGTTCAGTGAAATATTTAAAGTATCTTTGTTCGATCGTTACACCTGTCGGAGTCTAGGGCATACATTGAATAGTAAAGAAGGGCTGTTTCATTTCACGTGTCAATTATAATTACCAGGAATAGTAAACTGAGTAGGCTAAGGAAATTTCTTTCGCCGTTAATATACGGTAGTTTGAAATTTTTTAATTTGTATGTTAACGAACTTTATACGACCTAATTTATAAGTTATAAGTTCATTAATTTATAAGTTACTAGCTACCATACCACGCGTTGCTGTGGCTCAGTGATTATAATAGATTAACAACGCCATCTACCGGGTGTCTTCGCAACCTAGTTGTCAAACGAATGCTTTTATTGACGAATCAACCAACAGCGCCATCTATGAGGAATTCATAAAACTAAACATAAAATGAACACTATTTTTGTTTAATAAACATTTAATTTGCAATTAAAATATATAAAAACTATCCTATCTTTTAAGTTACACCAAAATACGGGTACATGTGAAATTTGATTGAAATCGGTTAAGTGGTTTAGGAGTCCATTGAAGATAAACATTGTGACACGAGATTTATATATATTAAGATTTTGTATGTCAAATAAATAAATAAATAAATAAAATAAATAAATAACGGATATTGTCCGTGCGGGGCCCGAATCTCTTGCTGCGTTTAAGGAAACTTGAATTGCCGACTGCAGGTGAAATATGTTTTAGTAGAAAGATAACATAATTTGCCAAGAATGTCTGCTATCTACATAGAAAGGGTTCGAAAGCGTTGCAGGTCATGAAGGAAGCGACAATTTTTTAGTGGCTCCCTCTGTCCAAAATACGTTAAGATGATGCCAGGGTTTATTTTAACAAGAATGACATTTAGCGCAATGGTTACCATGCTGGAATGGCTTTCGAAGGATACTAGGTTCGATTCCCAGCGAGGCGGAAATATTAATGATGAGTTAAAATTTGTTCGCAGTTTTGTCTTCTTGTCTTTGTGTGTGTTTTAATGGTTCCTTCGGTAGGTATAAGGAATCCTACGTGGCTATGAGTGTCTTAAAAATACCATTAAAAAATTAAGGTAACCAACCTTATTAATACGCTTTTATTAGCTTGAGACGTATGTTAGTATGTTTGTATGTAACTGTCAGTGGTAAGAATATCAACTACAATTTTTTGAGATTAGTGTGGCGTGCAAAGTAGGATAAATGATTTTATAATATGTACAGAGTAAAGACTCCAAATTATGATGTGAATTATATATTTCATAAAAAAATTTACAAAGAAAAAGAATATTTATTAATGAATGACAGTCGTGTTATTAATGATGCCACGGTAACTTAAACTAGGGTTCACTCTTTGATTATAATCAAAGGGTTCACTATAGTATACAAACAGTGTAGGGTTGTTGCTCTAGCCCTAAGCGTATTTTTTAGTGTTTTTAACTATATTTCATTTTTATTATAAGTACACATAAGGCATCACAGTTAAAACAGCACCTTAACTTGAAGATGTTGCAAAGAGGCGATCCTTTAAACTTAAAGTAAACCGATTTTCCAAGGAAGTCTAATTTCCTGAAACTACTCCGTAACACCCGGAGTATGATCAGGTGTTTTATTATTACTACATTACCTGCAGACTTGAAATATTAAACCAGACTCTTTCATTTCCTGGTTTCATCGTTAAAAAGCACAGATTCATTTTACTTCCAAGTTACGCTCGGTATTTACCTTATTTACTCTTTCATCGTGTTTAGTGATAAATTATAACTTAACGTGGTTGGCCGTTTTCAATAATTTGCCTACCTGTGACGTTTTAATAGTTGCTAAAAAAGTAAAAAAACCTGACTTACAAACAAATATGATTAAACTTTTATCACCGCGAGCACTAAACATCTAAACTGTAAGGGGTACTCACGATTTTATTATTTATAGCTACATATTAAAAATCGTGAGTACCCGTTTCAGTTTAAAAAAAATATTCAAATTATGCTAACACACTCATACCCCCCCGCACTAGCATTCCCCAGTGTCGCGGGTGGGATGAACAACACAAATAACACATTACTAACACTAATTTATCTGTCACATAAAAGTATGTTCGTTTTCCTTTGTATTTCCACAAACAAATACATGTAATTACCTTTTATCCTTCTGTTTATAATATTCCTTTTTCAAACAAAGTCGAGCCTCAGACGAAGACAGTTTATAAAGTATTCACGATGTAATTGCTGGCGGTGGTAGGTATGTGGTATTAGGACGTCATACCATCGCCTATTAGATACGAAAGCTTCAATAGAACGCTATTAATTTTTAACGTTCAATGCTATTCTAGTAGCTCTGTACAATAAAATTGAAGTGATCGGTATTGGAATTTGTATTTGATTAAACTGGTCCACCGTAGTACACGGAATAACTAAGTAGGTTTAGTGCATACACATCACGCTGTTCAGTGCAGATTGATGATGAATGGTGAGAAGAATAAAATTATATTTTACTATATGAAATTATTAAGGTAAACTAATAAAATTCTCCTGATGAATCTATGTATATATTTATTTATCTGTATTAATACTAATTTGCTGGATATCGAACCCTAGACTCTTCGAGCGGCAGTCCGGCATAGAAACCAATGCGCCATAAGTGTTGGCATAAATATAATAAATATACGTCATATTTTTCCCGTTCCGCTGATGTCAGAGCTAGCAGTTAGAATAGTTCTGCTACTGGAACGCCGCCACGCGAGCTTCTTATAGAACAATACCCGCCCACCTCGACCGAAGCCATTATTTATAACAAATGTTGAATACGCGACAACGTGTTTTCATCAATGTTTCTTTATGACGTTATCACGTAAAACTATCGTGCGTAAACTGACTTTACAGACAACCGAGTTTTTAAATGTTAATATTTACAGTACATGGTTGGTGACAGGGAAGGCGTGTCCAGTGGTATTTAATTCGTGTTTTCAAAGTCATGTTCCATAAAATATTCATGTTAAAATCGCTAACAGCCTTTATAAAAAGAAAATTACATTATCTTTAAATAAAACCCACTAGTACCAAACTGTCTATACCTAAATATGCATGGGAATAAATATTTCCTGTTACGATGAAGTACATGAAGAACAGTTGGTTACCTTCACAATTGTTGACGCCGAGACTTGATTGTGTGCGCGCTATATAGGTATGTACGTACGCACGCACACAAACGAACAGTATCGTCGTTAAGCCTCCATAGATCTTTGTGTGCGTTCTAAGCTGCGCAGGTACACGACGGGATGGCGAGGTCCACACAGACAGGCTGTATTGATGCTTTTGTTTAGAGATAACCTACTTATATTATACAATATACTTTATTGTGCACATTATTTATAATACACCGGCAATACACACTGGCAAAATTTATTATAATAGAAAATGGCGTTTTAGCTATATATGTACATAAATAGCTATGCCCGTGACTTCGTCCGCGAGGAATTTATTTCATGCTAGCTGTGCCCGCGACTTCGTCCACGAGGAAATTAATTTCAAACATTTCAAAAATAAAAGTAGCCTTAGTTACTCCTTATTACATCATCTATCTGCCAGTGAAAGTCCCGTCAAAATCGGTTCAGCCGCTCCAGACATTAGCCGGAACAAACAGACAGATAAAAATTGTAAAAATGTTATTTTGGTATACATATTTTATGTAACCGTGTATACATCCATATCCATTTATTAAAAAGTCATTTTAATATTACAAACAGACACTCCATTTTTATTTATTTGTACAGAAGAACCTGATAAATCTAAACATAGGTATATCCAATATTAATTTTCGAATTGTTTTTGTTTCAGGTAAGCGTCACGTTCAGTATCCGCGCGTCACGGTCCCAGTCAGGGCCGCCCTGTCACCGTATTATCGATATTATAAGGTAAACGTTAATCAAACCAAAACCTTTCCAAATTGACAATAATACCGCAAGAATTTCGCAGCCGGGGGCCGACCTCCTAATCCAACAATGCTATCGTCTGACACACGGCTGTCTGGAACTATAATCCCTACTAATATTATAACTCTGTCTGTCTGTCTGTCTGTCTGTCTGCGTGGCTTTCCCGCTTAAACCTCTCAACCGATTTTGATGAAATTTGACACAGACAATCTTTAGACCCTGAGAAAGGACATAGGCTACCTTTTATTGCGACAAAAAGGGATGAAGAAGTTGAAATAAAGGTTGAAAGTTTGTATGGGATTTCTTCGGGTTTTAAGCACAGCGCCATCTAGGTGAACCTTCCTAACTTAAAGAATAAGAACGCGCCATCTCTTAAAGAACCATGAAACTTTATATTTAAGCACTTGATAATAAGTTTCCCGAAGCGAAGCGAGGGCGGGTCGCTAGTCTGATATAAATTGTAAAATTATTGCGTAAGTCACAACTCACAACGTGAGACTTCAAATCAAATTAAATCTCAATTATTGTGGATCATATAAAAGTTTATGATAAATACAAATTTTAGTTCTTCCATATTCCAGTCACATAAATGGGCATACAATTATAATAATAAATGTGCCCAATATTGGACTTGCAAGAAAGTAAACTCTGAGATAAGAAGAGTAAATCATAAGATTCAAGTTAGGGCGATTTTTTAATAGTCATCCTCACAAACTATTCTTTATTTGTCCTCAGGGGTTAATTTTCAAAAAATCTTTCGCTGATTTAAATTGTTAATTCAGTTTCACAAAAATTATAAAAAAAGTTAAAATTTTAATGAAAGCATAATCGCCTAGTTAATTACCGTATGACTGAATCCAGAAGTAATAAATAAACCGCCGACTTGTATCAAATGGTAATGCCCTCGCCGAGTTTTCAAGAGGCACTAAATATTGCGAAACTTGGATCCAAATTCATCGCGCAAGTGCGTACCAAATCAAACAAACGAGCTGAACTTACGGCCAAATTTTATGATCTTGACTCTTAAGAGATTGGCGTATGTCTTTCATTCGCTCTGCATAATATTTTATTACAAGTTTATGCCCTCATCCATTACCGCAAACTTCGACGTGGAAATGTTTATACGCAATCGTATTTGGGTTTGATACGCTTGAGAAATTTTGATAAGTTTGGTGGAGTGTATCACTTAAGCTAACATTCAACTCATATTGAATAGCTATGGTAAACAATAGACACCTTTTACATGTTGTAATAGAATAGCGGTACCACATTATTATATTATTTATTATATTAAGAATTAGTAAACTCGCCCTCGCTTCGCTTCGCATCGGGAAACGTCATGTCCTTTATTACTCACATTCTGAAATTGTTAGGCGTGATTCTCTTATCTAACATAACTTTTTTATTTATTAATCGATTTAAATAAAACAAACGCTAAATGTTAAGTGAAGCTTACCACAATATATCAATGCAAGCCGCACCCAAATCGGATAAGCCGTTTTGGAGATTAGCGCGTACAAAACCACAGATAAACAGACTTTTTTTTTTAAATAACTATTTTGGGTTCTACTGCGATAATAAAAGACCCCAGGAATAGCTATTCTCATATATCTTCCATCTAAAGAAAGCGATCAGTTACAGATTTTTTAAATATTTAGATATCTGGCTACATTCTTCAAATTCTTAGACAACTATATGCTAGTACATACAGTACAGTGTTTACTGTTCAAAATTACCTGCATAATTAATCAGAGTAACACGTTAATTTGTTTTAGTAAGGACATTCTTGGATTTAAGACCGTGACAGACGTTAGTATTTGAATAGAGTACCATCGCATTTGTTACACAATAACCTAGAACCAGAACAGAACATGTAAGCGTAGCTGAATACGGACTCGAGAAACTCGGTACTGAAGATAATTGTCTTAAAGCAACTTATACGGCGAATGCAGATGCAGATTTCCTCGTCGCCAACTAAAGCTAATTAGGTTATTCGTCGCTTTGCGCGACAATGTGTCACGTTGCGAAACCACGCGTTCTAAGATTTTAATTTGCCTGCGCCGGGTGAAATGTAGTCGTTTTAATCAGAACAGAAAGTACCGCGAGCCTTGTTTAAATTTTCTATTAAATCCGTGAGACGAGTACGGAAAGACAAAAGCGACGTATCTCCGATCTATTAATAAGGCAGTTTAATTTGGAGGCCCCGTGTACGGACTGCAAAAAAGGCGGTGCAAAAAAACATTTCAAGCAAAAAGTTTTAATTAACTTCGAACAACTCTAGATTTGTTCTGTTTGAAGCGAATTCTGGGGCTCGAGCACCTCGTTTTGATTATTTTCAATGGTATTTTATATGAATATTAAAAGTTTTTAAATTATATTTGTAGTCAATTGCAATTATAAATCGGTTGGACTTAAATTACTTTGTACCAGTAAATCTTAAACGTTAATAATAAAAATATAATTTTATTATAATTTATGCACGTGCGTATAAACTAACAGGTTTACTTAATTGGCTAGTAAAATTATATAACTTGAATAACATTTTTTTACACCTGAAAAAACATTTATCATTTTTTTGTAAACTATTACTTTTAATCTTATTATTCAAGTATAAATGAAAATTTATTCAACCTCGAATAAAAAAATGATTTTCATGGATTTGGTTAACCAGTGACAAAAAAATCGATTTTCAACACTATCGAATGTAGTTTAATTATTTGTTATGCGCACTGTACTTATACAACTTTACGCGTACTAAGATAAATAAAACGAAACATAAAATAAAATAGCGGGTAAGAAAACACTAGCAAATATTATTTCTGCTTTCCGCATCTTTTGCTGACTGTACCCGTGACAGCGACGTACGCGAGCCAGATTAATGGTTATATTTAAAATATTTCCCTGTATTTTATGTTGTTTTTATATTTTTCAGTTTTTCCCTCTTTGTGCCGCACCGCGTTCTAGCGGTAATCTAAGTTAACATTTTTCATTTTCAAGTAAACCAGCGTCATAAATTATTTCTGTAGCAGTCACACAGTTTTTGTTTGAGTTTCGCTTACTATCTTTTCGTTTGTAACCATACTTAACTCATGACCATTGCTGGGCACATGGAGACTAAATGTACGAAAGGTAAACGTTTTATGCCTTCATCATCATTGCTTGCCCGCGTCGGTGTTCCTACCTGCGTTTAATGTGGGAGTCTTCAAGAGGAGAGTGAATAGGCTTTTAACAAGTTAGTGCGTCCAACATCCTCGACTTGATCGTCAATTACCATCAGGCGGGATTGTTGGCCTAGGCAAGCGTTAATTTATCTTATGTAAAAAAAATACAGTCAAGGCCCGAAAATAAACATTTGTCATTTGGCTGGGAAAGAACTCGGGACTTTTGCTCGCCATAAAGGTTCACTACCCAATCCAGGTTCGATTCCTGCAACTCAAATTTTTAAATATGCCTTACACATTATTACCTACTTTATCTTTCCTAATTGATCTCTAATCGATCTATCCACATTCCCAAGGATTGCAATAACTTACAATCCTACACATTGCTATAACTAGACACATCGAAAATGATGAAAATAATTTCAGTTAATATAACATGTAAGTGTCATCGAACATGACATGAAATTGACCCTTCTCGAACATGCCTGTTGGAAATATCGTTCATAATTCCTTTCAAACACTGCTGAATCGTATCTCACATCGCAGACACCAATTCAGCAGCAAACAAGACAATTTCGTCACCATTAGGGCTCAGTAGGGGCGAGCAATTAAAATCTCCCAGCCCTCCGGCTGAGGGGATAGAAGATGTTATTGAAGACACGACTGATGTTGATTAATTTTTGGACGAGCGGCAATTTTATGATGGGACATTTTCGAAGTGATTAATGTTGATGTGTTTTTTATCAACTTGTAAGCTTGGGTTTGATGGTAAGTGGTGACTGTTATCAATGGTATTGACGTAAAGGTTGAGTTTATGTACATGTAGCAGCCAAAACTTAAGCATTACTGTGCTTCGGAGGCTAGTTAACCCATCATGCCTGATTGTTACCATTAGCTAGCACTTGTTAAGCCGTGGTGGAGGCCAAGCATAAAAACTGAGTTGGCCATTTACCCCTCAATTCGCCAATTCCACAATTCGCAATGGAGCAGCATGGTGATGTATCCCATAGGACCACTACGTTATAAAGGCTTGAAACGAAAGCCACACGCAACAATAAAATATCATTCACATAACATAATATTATCAGAAAATAACTATACAATTTATGAAGAAATAAATTCCTTGAGCAAAAACTTCCTGCGTGAAATGACCTAGTCACTAAGTTGTGTAAAAACTTTCACAATATACATTTACTTGCCGTTGGTCTGTGCTTAATCTATATTTAGCTGTACAGCACGCCATATACACATTAATATTAAAACTTAGTAGAGAATAAAATAGATGGTCCAAGTCATGAGCTGCGAGTCGAAACAACTGCGATTTATATAAAAGTGTTAACACTGATGCTGTTTCTAAATATCCGTTGATCTTATAAAACACTAAACATGTAAAAATCTTCGACTTAACAAAAGTGCTTAACATTAGTATCTTTGTACGATTTACTAATTAAATAAATGAATATAAAATCAAATCAAATACTATAACAAACTCGCAACAGCAACTGTGTGTACGAATGTATATAATAACGAATGTATATAAATATTATATAATGTATATAAGTTGCAAAAGTCGCTTGTGTCCGTTTTAAATTTCCGACAAAAATGATTAATTATTATGCATTATTATCTTTTAACAATCTTCTAAATTAATATAAAATTATTTACATCGTTTTGGTAAGTGTAATGTCGCGCAAAATGATAAATTTAACACATGAAAAATCGTTATAAACCGATACTAGAAGACCCGTACGATTAATTTTATTTTTCCCTTTTTATCTCAATTTTTCTCAGTCTATCGCGATTTCTCTCAGTTTCTCTCCGTAACTCGCAGTGTCTCGCTATCTCTTATAACGTTCGCCGAATAATAATTTACACAAGGCGGTAATTAGGTAAAAATCTGATGGAGCGGATGGTGATTAAGTTAGATTAGAGGGCGATTAGGTAAACTTAGTTACGCTAAATTTATAACAACTTACGTATTTCATGTCCAGATTTTGTTTGTTATTTGATTATTCTACTAAAATTACGAAGAAAAATGTGAGGACCTGCGTACCCGAGACTTCTCCATAATGTTCTCAAAGATATGTGAAGTCTGACAATCCGCACTTGGAAAGCGTGGTAGACTATAGCCTGTTAACACCATGAGACGAGACCCCAGCGCAGCAATAAGACTGAAGGATGCGATGACCTACACTCCAAAATTGTTAAACGTGATTCTTTAAACGTGCATAAATATTTTATTTATGAACTAAATGATATAAATTAACCATAAAATTCTAAATAAATCTTACCACAATAAATCGTTTCTGAAATTAGCGCGCACATATGTACGCACAAACAGACAACAATTCTTAAAATCATTGTTTTGGATTCTATTGCGCTCAGTACTATAACTTCCCTGTAACAGACAGCCATCGGACATTTTTATGATATGTGTAGATTTATTATTCGGCAGGAAATTGAACTTGGAACTTTTTCACACTGCATCCACTGGGGCTGCAAGCTTGTATACACGCAACCAAATAATCCTAAACAGTAGCACACACACATCTAAACAGGTCTTTGATTCTGTTATAAATAGAATCCTGTTTAAACGCAAGCCAAAGGAAATTATAAATTCTATCCTTTTACAGGGGATTCCAACTAAATACATTAGGTATTTAAGATCCGACTTACCCTGTCCGGCGTACTCTGCTTAATTTGCCATGAGAACACGCGAACCCTCTCGCAAACATACAGCGGTACTAGATGTGCTAACAAATATTTTATGTGATGCACGCGCGTGTAACTAAATACTCAAAAGATACTTACTTAAAAAACTTAGTGTGGAGTGGTATTTATTTTTTTGGAAACAAAATAAATACTCCAATTTGCACGGTGTCAACCGCAATTTTTTTATTTGCCCAACTAGCCACTACTTCTAAACTGGACCGTAAAATGTTTAGATCTTTCCAACGTAATGACTATAGTGATCTTGGCGCATCTGCTGGTTAGCTCAATAGTTGCATAAAATATATTTATTTCGTTTATTTCATTTTATTCTTACATTACGTCTCGTTCACAAATACATCCAATTATGTAAAAATGCTAACAACACATTGTAATTTTGATTTCTGCTTCGCTGGGAATTGAACCCTTGGAACGGCGCGGCGGCGGCGGCGGCGGCGGTCCGATATATTGCGCCATACGGGTCGTCTAATTACATAACGTTGTCTATAAATCACCTCCAGTAGTTCTATATCAGTGTAAATGGAACTTAATATGTAGATTTGCGTATTTATTCCTAGTTGTAGCCATTTGCCGTTGTTTCCCTAACGAATGGCCTATGTTTGTTTATTATGTAACGGAAGTATACGGCATACAATAACACGTTATATTCGAACTGCGCTGGATTTATTCCCACGATGAATTTACTTTACTCAACTCTGTATTCCGTTTTAATTGTGGCCATTTGGTTTATCTTTGATGATTTGGGTTAGAGGTAGGTACGATGAGCTGTGGAATTTGTGACATTAATACAATTCTTCTTGTTATACGTAGTGGCCATAATTTTGTTTAAGATAAATCATGTAATATGATGTAAGACGCGTCCCAGAGTAAAACGCTGCGTTAGTTGTATCATTAACGGTTTTTAGAGGCTATCTGCTCGTCAGTTGAAATAAATACTAAATATTAAAATACACATTTCTACAATGTGTTATCTTCGCATTGATAAAGCGGTTAGAAGTCAGCTGTGAAATGTTTTTTAACGTATTTAGGCCGCAGTGTCTGAGAGTCAGTCATTTTTAGTTGACATAGCATCAGTGACGCCTCTGGTGTTAGGACAACGTTGACCACCCAAACTGAGACCACCGACCCACCACCGACTGAGAACCGACGTCAAAATAATGAAAATTTAAGACTTATAAGGTTTTCTCATGGATGCCATTGTCAGATCTGGACCAAATTAAAAGGGACCACACGGGAAGCACAAGCTTTCAGATAAAAAAGAATCATGAAAATCGGTTCACTCAGTCGAAAGTTCTTAGGTAACAAACAAAAAAAAAAATTAATAAAAAATACCGTCGAATTGAGAACCTCTTCCTTTTTTGAAGTTTGTTTTGAATTCTGAAGTCCAGAGAAATTTCACGTACTTCGTTCATCAATCAATTCTCGCCCCAAACCAAACAGATGCATTTGTCTGTCAGTGCATATTTATCATACAGATTACAATGTATCGGTAATATTTTAATGGGTTTTGTTTTAAATTTAATCGTCATTGAAGAGATGCGTCACTGATATTAATATCCCAAACTGTTTGCATTACAAACTGTGGTTGGTTTTACGAATGACAATTAAATTTGCAATTTAAAAGCGGCTGATACGAATGCAGTATTCCTGGTTGACGAGAATTATTTTGTGATTTATTCCAGGTTATTTCTGTCTGGATTCAATAAAATAGGCAATGTGTAGGTGGAATATTTGTTATAAGGAAGGACATTAAAAGCATAGACTTACACATAGCATTACACAATATTACCAATTGCACAATGTTATTGATAGTCAAATTGGTATTAAAGACTGCGCAATGGTTGTAAAAAATTAAGCCATAACTGACATAGTTACTAGACACTGACACTAGAAATTTGCATTTCGCAATGAAAGTGTTAAAATTCTCGATTAAACTACTAACAGAGGTTGTGAAGAATGTGGACAATCAGCGTCCCGATCAAGAATGAATTAGGACGTGTCATCGCTGGGGGCACAACACCTGGCAGTGCTATTTCCAAATAAAGTCTTCTATTTTTAAGAAGTGTAGGTACAGCAGACTAACGAGCAGATCAACCACCAAATGCTAAGTGGTCACCACTCACCGTCGTCCACTGCCATCAGTACCACCAAATTATCGACCAAAAAAGAAGCGAAAAGCACGAAAGATTCAACTCCAAAATTACCTGAAACGTTCCAAAGCTATTCTGCTGTGCAATAAATGCATCTAACAGCATCCAGAAGTATATAATTTGATAACGTTGCCAATAACATCTATTCGCAACCGGGAAATTCAAGTCTATATTTGCCAGTACAGAATTTACTCACAATCCGACGGTGGCAGAAATGTCGGAGACGTTAATGTTCGAATTATGGAGTTGGCAGTTTAATGGATGCTGTCTTACTGTTCGTTCGTATGCTAGTAACCCGCCCTGGCTTCGCTTCGGTTAACTCAAATCTATAAGTACCCGCACCTGAAAATTGCTACTCATATAATTCAGGCGCTATATGTTAATCACACCAAATTTTTGTAGGTCTACAAATTTAGGTTTTTAAATAATACTGTTTTATAAAAAATCAAAGCAGTATAAACAAAGATCTACAATCTAACAATTTATTCTCTTAACTTGCTCACTAAATTGAGAACTTCAATGTCAGCTGACGTCGGCAATAGTACTCGACGTGCGGAGTACTTTCGTCAAGTCCCGTAGGTAACTGTCTCGCAACAAAGTTAACTATCCAAACTGCTTTAACCAGTGAATCTAGTTGTATAGACTGTAATTTCAAAATATACCTTTGGCTTTCTGTTGCTTCTAATTTTAAATATTCATCAAAATTGTATATCTTCTTTATAACGTACTAATTTGTGTATGATTTTTGTATGGACAAAACAAAAATACTTTGTCAAAAGGATGGAATTATCGAATTGACCAAAAACAATATTATCACAACCAGACACATCCAAATTTTATATGTAAAATATTATCTATAATATTATACAATCAGTTCCGTCGAAAGTATAGGTGCCATATATATAACTATAAAGGACCTATCCATTATCCATCCATTAGTTACCACAGTCACTGTGCTAAATTTAAAAGCCTTGTATATCTGTGTTAGCGATGCTACATTTGACCTATTCTTATTCGTGGAGCACTTTTATTAAGCTCCATACGTAACTGTCTCTCTCACAACAAAGTAAATTATTGCTTCAACCGTTCCTGCGAGAAAATCAAGTTCCATGCAGTGAAATTGTAGAATCAACCGCTCGACTTGAGGTTGCTTCGAACTGAACTATAGTTATGATATTTGATGTTGTTCTTTTATATGTACATAAACGAGCTACTTGATGGTAAGTGGTCACCGTCAGCCATGGACATCACAACACCAAGGCATCAACGATGAGTTGTCGTCCAAGAAGGAAATAGGAAATAAGAGAGGGAGACAAAACTGGCTCTCAAGCGACCACCAGCTTGAGCATGACAAGTTGTTTGGCGGCTGGCTCAAATAAGAGGTTCGCTAGCCAGCCAGGCTCAAAACCCTACCACCAGCCCAAAGTACCTTCGGGATTAAACTGGATTTTACAGAATCCAGTGACTTCTGAAGAGAGAAACCGGGCGCTGCAACCTCGCCCTTTGTTCAAAAGAGTTCACCACGAGCAGTAGAGGTCGGCTTGGTTTTAAAGATGGATGCATGCACCATTCACCATTCACGGTATCAAAAGAGATAACAATAAATGATTTAACAGAAAAAGCGATGCTTAATTAAATTCAATTGACTGTGCTATAAAAACAAGTACTGAGGATAACAAAATAGCAAAATGATAAAAAAATGCGCAAAGAACAGTAAATGACGCTCTATAAAAGTTCCAACAATAAAAAAGAAAGAAAACCTGCTTAGTCTGCTTATTTGCTATCCTTAACTAGAAAACAAAGAGTATAATGCCACTTACCATCATGAATAAGTCCATTGTAATAATTTTTAATAAAGAGTACATTTTAATAAATAGAAAATAAACTTGCTTTTCGAATTATACCTTCTTTTGCTGAGAATCAAGCTTGAATGTTCTGTATGTATTCTGGATTAGCTTAAAACTGTATAAAATATAACAGACGAGATGGTTATACAACGTTGATGCTTAGCATTCAAAACCCAATCATATAAACGACGAAACTGAACAATCCCAAGAAACTACAGTTCTCATATACTTACTTGTCTTTGACAAAGTTCTGATGCAGCCACTAAATGTTTTATGGCGTCACGAATAAATCGGAATCTGAAATTCCTTGCGCTTCCTTAGAGATTTAAACTTTCGCCCTCGTGAGTTGAAATAACTTTAAATTCTTGACAGAAAGTCTGTATCTACAGTATAAAATATTGTTTTGTTTATGAAGGACAATAAGGTTTGTAATTTAAGGTTTTGAAACTTTTCAGTTTTACTTTTTAAGTTGGTAATGTTTACTTACTTTGAAGCTGCAATCTGTTGAAATTCTTGGATTATTTTCCTTAACTTTTTTTTGCTTTTGATGTTTCGATTATTTGTACACTTATAAGAGGATGGTATTACGATGTAACGAGTACTTTCTTGAACAAGTACTTCGTTACATCTTATTACCATCCACTCGTTTCATCAACTCCACTATTCCTGGAACCAACTGAAATGAAATTTTGATGTTTATCACTCGAAAGATACTACGAGTATTTCAATAAAAGCCACTGTAGCTGATAGCAACAGAATCATAAAATAAAGTTGTATTACTTTATGTTTTCGTCAAAGCACGACAGAATAAGTTTGGAAACGAATTGCGGAACTGTGTTCTGTTATAGTTATACCTTGCTTTACATGATGTCATCTAATATGTTCTTTTAGAAGAAAATTTTTGAGAAAACCAATACATACTATTCTGTAGTTTATATTGGTACTTGAAGCTTTGTTTACATTGTTTATGTCATTTCATTTGCCTTGCTTTACTTAAGTAGATGAACTCATTTCTAATTTAATTTGAGCTGAGAGGTTCTTACGCCAATTATGAATATAATTATTGTGCCTATAATTTTTTAGGCAGCCGACAGTTTAATAATAAAAATAGCGTTGACATAATCATATCTTTATTACAAATTTTAGCATTCTTATCTGTATAAAAGCGGTTTGGAGATGAAATTCCAAGACGAAGTGAATTTAATTCGCCGTCCTGGATAAGTCCTAAATTCATATATTAGAGCTTGGAACTTGTATATTGCACACTTCATTTGCATAGTTTTACTTAGTCTATTCGAGATATCATAATATTTATGTGAGTTGCCTTAAAGATAGCGATGAAGATATTTTTCTCGGTGTTGATTTGAATCTAATATTCCCTATTAGTTTTCAAAGCAACTGATAAACTGAAATATTATTTGATACCAACTTACGTTTCAAAATATTGGTTTATAGTCTTCATTTAATGAATAAAATATATGGGAAAGAATGTTATGAAACTTTGCAATATTTCAATAAAAAGCCAGGTTTGAAATTTTACGTTTCCAAGATGGTGCTCTCATATTTCGCGCTGGGAACTGTAACTACATCTTTTGTAAACGAGAAACTAGTTCATTCGTAACTTCTAGCTATTAGTTAGCAATTTCAACATCAAAAAGCTTATTTGCCAAGATTACAGCACAAAATTTAATATCACTTTACTGCATAACAATTAACAAGGATATTAGTTTTGACGATGGTATAGGTCTACGTAGGCGTAGAGAACAGCCTATTATTCGTTAAATAATATGTTGGACCTATATCATTTGAAGCAATTATACCTAAATGTATATCAATAAAGGACACCATAGGGTAAGCATGAGAAAATATCAAAATAGACTATCAATATTGTAATTGTAATTTTTTCAAATTTCTGTCATTAAAGTTTTTAATGTTATTTGTCGCCATAACAAGAAGTAAATAAGAATAGAGTTATATAAATCCTAAGCGTTAAAACTACAGGAGAGTTCCTGCATTTTTTGGCGTTGAAAACCTTTCAAACTTAATCTGTATGATACGATATTAGCATTTTTATTTTAGTTCGCAATTATACTCGCAGTCGTTAGTACACCGAACATTTAATGTTAATTATTTATTCATTTTAATTAGATATTCCGTTTTTTTATTAGTTACATTTATAATTATTATTTAATAATTATATCAAATAGAGCCCTATTAATCTTTTGTAATTTTTTGGTACATGTCCAACAAACAAGCCAAGAATCCCCTATTTATTAGTCCTTTGAAGGGAACCCGTAACTTTGAACTCCTTGTTTATAATTTCAAATCAGATATAACTAGCGCGGACCGGCTCTAACCGGTTCAAACCGCCTCCAACTGGATTACAACCGCGTCGCATCGCAATGGAATAGAAACCGGATTAGACTGGTAAAGTTTCTCGCATGGTTACGCTGATTTAGAATCTTGTTTCTTGTTTGTTTCTTGAGATATCGGCCGACGTTCTTGTGCGATTTAAACTTAAGAATTTAGCGAATGTTATTCAGGGTTTAATTTGTTTATTCACTGTAATATTTTATTTAATGAAACTATTGGGTTAGAAATTGTCATGAAATATTAAAATCTGGAGTTAATTATGTATATCTGCGAAGAGAAAAGTTCTTAACATTTGCAAACAAATCATATAAGTATGTAATAGAGACAAATAATTTAAACATTTGAATCATCTTCAACTAAACAATCGACTCCCAGCCGTAAAACGTTTAATTTCGACGCTAACTAAACTCTTCAACACCCCTCGCGAACTGTGAAAGTTTTGTCTATTCAAAGACAGTATTATTGTATATCATCCATTAAGATTGTTCAACCTCAGTAAACGCTAGGAGTTGGAAACATTCGCTTACTAAGGTAGTTGTATCACTAGTAACGGAACACGAATAGAATTTGAAGGTACGTTTGTGACCGCTGAGCTTAAGTAATTTACCAATTAACGTTTTCACTGTTAACGTTGTCACATGTTAACACTGGTACCGCTAATGTAAATGAACCAAGTCATAATGTACGTCGCGTCTGTTTAATGCTAGTCATCAGTAATAATACTTATTGTTAACAATTATTTCCATAGCTCTACTGGTATATTTGTTTCAAATTATACTTTATAAAAAAAATATTCTGTGAGTAGCAATAGTATAGTTACAGAAAGTATTAAGTTGAAGTAGTGTATTTTTAGTTCTATAACCTAAACTATATCTTTTGTAAAAGATTTCTAATAAATGTTTCACTTGCCGCTCTCTCGCTTCTGGGGATGCAAGCTACTTAATACAAATATCGACGGTTGGAAGTTCAGTTTATCTTTGTTGCCGTCTGCGCTAAAGTCACCTGTGAATAGAGTTCCTCTCTCAGCTCCAAAATTTTCTTTGCAACCAAAGCAGTATATCTATCTTTGAATATTTTTAGCTTTTCTTTCTTATGTGGTTTCGACAGCTGGTTAACTCCTCTGTTTTCTTTTGTAAGCTTTCTTGTAAATTACCTCTTTCATTGCACACTTAAGTGCAGCGACCTTCATTACTCGAAGATATGAAGCCATTTCTCTAAACCTTGTCCATTATTCAATAGAGCATTCGCAACACATGAGTAGGTTTCGTGTCTACGGCTGAAGCTATATTACAGCCTTCTTTATTTTGATCGTAAGATTTTAAAATGTTCGTTTTGTCTTTGATTTCGAGGTTATTTTGAGAAACTATGTAGTTTTAATACGAGATAAAGACATAAAAGTTATTTCAATACGTAATACTTGATGTAGTGTATATGTAATATATACATAATTATATTGTGAACACAATAAATATATGCACGAATAATGTGCGGAGTGGTCGGCGGTGGGGGCGCTGGAAGTAAGTACAAGTAACTGCTGACTGCGCTCTCTCTGCCCGAACACCGAGCGAGTAGGAGTGTAGTTGAACTGATTTGTTGTTTTATTGGCATTACCAACCGAACCAGTACACTTACCTTCGTAACAATATAACGATTTCAGCAGTTTCATACTGATTACTTTAATTATAATTGATTATTTACAAAGTTAAAAATAGTATTTAAACGTATTAAAACAACTATAGCTAAGTGAAATAGAGAAACATCGCTCAGCCTTCAAACATGATCGCATCTGATTTTGCTTATCATCGTGAACACGGGAAACTATTCAACGTTAACCTACATAAATAATATACAATAATAGATAAATATTTGCATTAAATGTTAATATTTTTAATAGTCAGCTTATACAGTGTACAATTTCTCTTACACCAAAAAATACTGCATGCTATTGTAAAGTTAAAACAATACAACCCGTATATACCTCCCTGAGACACGCCCTAAACCACTACATGTTTCTTACCCCGCCAACTTCCGCCGGTGCTGCGGTTGTGAGAAACATTCACATAGATTAAATTACAGTCTACTATCTGAATGCTCGACGAGAATGAGGGCATCAAGATCATAATCACGTTGTGAAAGCTTAACTTAAGTCTATAAAAATCCATGTGAAATTATTTCCTTAAATTCCTAAACGTTAAGGAATAAAAAGCTTCCAAATCTTAATATTATTCATTTCGTGGAAGTGTTCATTAACTTCAAACAAAACAGGAAGCAATAAAAAATCCCCAAGTAGTTATCTGAAATTTGGCAAATAAGTCGAATAAATATACAAAGTTTTTGGAGTCTCGTGGTCGAATTATAAAATTTAACCGAGAACGGGATCGGTCGAAGGGATACGAATATCAAAAGTTTACGAGAACTTGGGGAAAGTTCGCAAGTCGCAACTCCGAACGCTCCAGACCGCGTTTGAAAAATTAATTGTCTGCACTTCAAATATATGATCTTAGTTGTGAATCAGAGAGAAATACGAAAACCCCAACCAAATTTTTAATACATCTCCATCTTAAGTTGTCTCATAAACAAAGACGCGTTAAGATGTTCATAGCTGTTGTTGTCATGTTTTGTACAAAACTTTGCATCTTTGTTGCAAAGCTTAGTTATTAAAGGCGCAGTAATAGTAAGTACAGTAATAACACTTAAATAATTATTACTTGGAACGAGACATAAATATTGTACTGAAGCGAAATTCATATGTTATTAGTGAAAAGATTACAATAGAATGAACAACGACAAATTACAGTCAAGAGCAACCCAGTAATATTTTAAAGAGCTTATTAGGAACCTTTACTTTGGTCTCATGCTACAGCCTTAATCCAAACACGTAGGTTCCCGTGGAAGACAAATGTTAAAAGGATATGAAAATTATAAGGGAACGTCTGCTGAAATAAAAAAAAATGTCGCAGTAATAAAAGTTTTTTTATAAATTAAGTACGATAAATCAATATCAAAAATTTTAAAAGGTGCCAAAAATTCAACTTCAATTCTTTTGATACATTTGATTAACAATTTTTCAGATAGTTCGAGTAATATTTTAAAATCTAAAGAAGATCCGAAGCGATGAAGAGAAGCGATGGTGGGTTACTAGTAAACACTATTTATAACCGTTCATAAAATGCAAAGTACGATGCAAATACCTCAGCGTATTCATATGTAAGCAGAATTTAGAGGACTCTTAAGTTACAAGTTTATAGACCATGTGCGAACGCGACGCGGTATAAACGAATGCGAAATGATATCAAGTAATGTACGTCTGACAACGTATAACTTTATTTGAAAATTTAGTTAGTCAAATAATACCCATACCTACTCATCATTGCGTTGCTAACCAATTTTATAGTTTTATGAAGATATTACGCTGAAATTGTTATTTGGTTTCTTTGGATATGTTTCTATTTGGACATGGTTCGTACATTGATTCTATTTACGATTTCGTCAGCATTATCTCGAATGTTTGGCAGATGATGATTGAATGATTCACTGATGGTCAATTCAATGTTTTCAAAGTGGGTTCATATGAATCGACTTTTTTATACGTTAGCTCATAAAATAATTCTATAATTCTCATATTAATAATATAAGTCAAGTTTAAGCCATTCTAAATTTAAATGTCTCGCAACGACCTTATTCCGTTCATACATCGTCACAAGACGCAGAACTTAATCTTAAAAGAGTACGGGAATCTTAAAACAGAAACGGAAAATGAGCTAAATTCGCTTTTAAATTGTACCACGAGCATTTGTACCATTTTAACGTTTTCTTCCAAGTTAGCTGACAGAGACGCCGTAAAAGAATTCAATCTTGAGAGTAGGTTACTTGTGTTGCAAGGGGTAACCTCTTTATTTCTCTGATGTATATTTTTACATATAACTAATTGGGAATTAGACGAAATATCAATATTATATTGATGGTAAAAAATACTGGTTCTCCAGTTCAATTTAAATCATATATATGTAATTTAAACTTTGTACATATTTATTAAGTTATGTATGGATACACTGAACCTTGAAAGCACTAAGATTTTGATAAAATGTGACATTAGATGGCTAAGAATATGGTATATCCACTTTAATCTAAGACAATTGGGATAATCAAATCAATAGTAGGATCGTACTATATTACTGCAACAGCATTTTTGTTTCGATGAAATAAAGATAAACGTTTCTATCGAAACGGATCCATAGACAGGGATAGGTTATAGGGACTAGTTAAAGTTGTTCTTATTAGCACAATCTCTAGTAACTGCTTAGAGAGCAGTGAAATTCAAGCCATGCATATATACGGTGAAGGAGCAGTAGCGCACAATAATCATATGCAAAGTGGTCATTGAGCATGCGGCTTGCATGTGCACGACTCCACTACAGTTAGGGATATGACACTTGAATTGATATAGGAATGTGGTAATACTTTGTGTAGTTGCGGAAATGACAAATGTGGTATTGGTTATGAATTATTTGGTTTTAGTTATTGTAAAATGAAGTTAGTATATTATATGTTTTGATATGGCAATCTCAGTAACTGCTCTACGGATTTTTATGTGGTCTTCAATCTAGTCTTTTTATTTAATTTGCTAATAAAGTTAACAATCATTTTCGTTTCAATTTCAATTCTTTACATAGCCATTTTAGTTCTAAACTTCTATCTCGTTTATAAACAGACGCGACGAATTTTGTCTTCATTTTTCAGTAGAAATAAAAACAAACTCGATCAGCTATTTCACCTTTAGTAGGAAAAGCACAACAAAGTTCCTATGAATCAGCATTCCTTACGACTTTCTAAGGTAGATGGCTAGTTTTAGGAATAGGGTTGGGAACATTTCGGATATCAATTCGTGTAACTTGCATTTTAGCAGTCAGTTTTGAAAAATCATTCATACAGCCATAACTTATGAACAAGCCATCTTTATAATTTTATAGCAACTGTATCGAAAATACATGTAATAAAACTAGTATAAATAAAGTGTTATTTAAAATGACTATGACACTGGATTATTTACCTCATTGATGTCATTGGCCTTAAGTGACATTTTTAGCTAATTTAGGATATCAACGGTTTTAAATAACTGAAAAAAGGATCTTAACCTTTGTTCCTCCAGCAATACTAATACTAATCGTTTGCGGTACATTATAAAAATATTAATTTATCCTTTAATGGATATACTTTTTGTGCGCCCTAGTCTCTATTGTCTTCTTTGCCCAAAGGTTATCCGTAAGCTATCACTTTGTAGCGATAGGACTGCCTTTTATGCGATATTTTTTAAACATACTATTATTGTAATAATTGTTACATATCTAGAGTGTACAATAAAGAGTTTTCTGTTTTATTTCAAATTATTCGTATATATCCGACTATTTCATAACTTTCACATCCCTATTTCTAATTCAAGTTGTGCTTTGCTTGTGTTATTCGCATTTCTTTCGTAGACGGGAACAAAGTCGCCGACGAAGCTTGTTTCATTTTTGAACAATCGTCTGGCCAAGGACCTTGTAATCGATATCCCATGAATAATTCCGTTATCTCCTATCCGAGACGAAATTGAATTTGGAGTTATTATTAAATAAATATGTACTTACTGTGATTTGTTTTGCAAGGCTTCGTTCATTCTCCTCTACACGTGCTGAGTTAAGGCGTTATGGATTAAGATACCTTATGGAGCACGCTGAATTCATGTTGGACATAGACAGAATTATGTAGAAATATGTGAAGTTCTGATATTTATGAAAATTCGTGTCCAACAAATAACTTTGCATAGTCATGATTGCCTTCAAATGTGAACACAACTTAGGCTGGGTGTATGCTGGAACGCAGGCGACGCAGTTCCACGCAGCGCAGAACTGAGCAGATTTTGTAAAGTATGGAACGTCATTGAGCTACGTATGCTGCGACGCAGGCACGTCAGACGTTGACATGTGTCAGTCCTGCTCTGCGTCCCGTTGTAGAGCCGGCAGAGATTTCAGCGCGACGCGCGGCGTAGTTTTGTTGCAATGACAGCCATGACAGAACGTTTAATAGAATCATTGTCAAACGTCTATTCTTTGTACTAGCTAAGATGCGAATGAGTTGCGTCGCAGCATACGGAGGGGGCACATGTCTGCCTCAACTGCCCTGAGGTGTACTGAACTGTGATTTGCTGTACTGCGTCGCCTGCATTCCAGCAAACGCCTAGCCTTAAGGTAAAATTAAACTCGATATCGCAATAAAACCAATTAATCGATATCAAACGAAACATCGATAGCCGACGATTTATGGGCCAGAACGTGAGCAGACAAGTTTGATTGATATCCCAATGAATGCTTTTACTGCCACCACTCTGTCGCGGAGCGAAGTTCAATTTGCGATTCCATTGTTTCGTTTTTGTGTCTACCCCTTAATGCAAAGGTTCTCAAAGTTCACCTTGAAATTGGAAGACGAAACGTAAGAACCTTTATTTGTATAGGTTAAGAAGTTCGATTTCAATTTGGATCATTTACTTATTAGGATTAGTTGTCACTTTTTGTGTCCTAAGCAGGCAAACGAGCGGACAGGTCACTGATGGTAAGGTAAGAAGGAACGATGGATCTGATTCTTGAAAGACCCCATGTTATAGCACTCTGGGAATACCGATGTGGGAAGTTTGGACGTACGTGGGAGGAAATTACGTGTAAAGCGAACTGTGGTCGCGTGCAATGTCGAATACTGCAGTCTGGTTATAAATGGTGTAAATAACAACCTTGAAAGGTTACTTATGATTTTATTAGTTTCGTTACATTTGAAGCACCTGAAATATCGGATGACATTAATTTGTAATAATTCATGTACATTTTATTATACCTTCGATTCTTCGTAAATACATATTTTATTAATATGAGTTAGTAAGCGTTGAAAGAAATCATTTTGGTAATAAAAACAGTGGAAGTGTTTAAAAGATTTTTCTTCGACTAGACAGGTATACCTGTTCAAAGTTCTCCTCAGTGGCATTTCAATTTTCTTGAAATTATCATACGTTCCTGAGTAGTTCTCGCAAAGTTTGAGAATCGCTGCGTCGATGGAAGCGCTGTACGGGATGCGCATAAATGAATAATCCAATTTATTGTTTTGACTGTTCTAAACTTCCAACTGGTTTTGTGCGGATTTTAACTGTATGCGAAGTTGGTGGTATGTATTGTAACAGATATAGAAATATGTTTGTGTTGTATATCAAGTTTTTGCTGTTTGCTATTTGCTTTTGGAGTTCGACTTTGCCTTTGGCTAGGGACCTGCAGTATGGCCCGGTTTATTAGAGGGGCCCTCATATTAATCGGCATTCCAAAATTTTAAGTAAATCGGAAGTAAAAAAATACCTTTTAAGCTATTGCATAGTTTTTATCGCGGGCCTTGAGGGTGGGGACCGAATCCAGAAATTCCGTAACGAAAAAAACCTAACACCCCCTATCAGCGCCATCTAGTACCTTAATACTAAGGTATGATATGTATGTTTTCTACAAACTAGATGTCGCTGTTCTGATATAACTATATCACTTCTAATAATTATAATTGCATAAGTTGATAAAAAAATGCTATGCAATAGCTTTACCGCGGCAGTCTCGAAGTGCCACATTTAATTTTTTTTATTACATTATTACAACCCTACGATTATTATTTTTCTCGAAGCGAAGCGAGAACGAGTTATTTTTAGTAAGTAACAATATTTAAGTAAGTAATCTATTGATTCGAAAGGAATATACGATTTTAGCCTGTTTACATTTACGTCATTGAAGTGATGAAATCAACAAATGAAAAACCACTTTCTGAACTTAGTTTTTGGAAAGTGAAAACTTCTTTAGCGTTTGTGCGCTTTTTGGGGTGTGTAAAAACCGGACGCGTGTCCTAATCGAAAATTCGTAAGGGCTATTTTAGAATCATGAAGCTACTCAGATACTGATGAGGTTCCTAATGAGGTTCCTTTTAAACTGTCATGTTAATATCCGAAAAATGATCAGACGAGCTGATGGCAATTGGTCACCGTCGCCTGTGAAAATCAGCAACACCAAAGCCACGGTAATAGGATGCGTGCGCGTGCGTATAACCTACCCACTTACATTCACTACAACTAGAAAGAGGCGGCCCTAGCGCGCGGGGCAGTAGGCATTTATTTCAAGGACAGGGCCGAGTCACACTACTGTATGATACTATTACCGTGCCAAAGCCGTCGTCGATGGATCACAGTGTCTTGGACAGGAGTAAAATAAGAGATATAGCCAAGCTTTAGCCAAGAAGGTAGAGAAGAACGAATTTTTATAGGGATATCTGATGTGCTTTATCATTTTAGAGGCATATCATTAATTTTTCTGAAGTTCGAGCTCCCTGTCTGGCTGTCTGCCATCTTCCTGGAAACGTCCCTAAAAACTAGCATTGGAACTTTTTCCGGTGTTTTCCATCATCTGTGTCTAGCAGTAGTCTGCAATATTTCAACTCGGGATTTTGCTTCGTGCAAAAAGAGATAAATCTGAAAGGTGTAAGTGCAGGGATTTCTAGGGTTCTGTGGCGTGTAAACAAAAACCTTGCGGATTGAATTGCATAACAGGATCAATTTTATTAAGGCTTATCGGGTATATCTTTGGCCCAATGGTTAGCTGGCAGAGAATGCGATTAGCATTAATCTCGCTTTATATTGTGGACAAAAAGTGTAAGTAAATAAATACTTAACTAGGCATGTAAAATACCCCACCGTAGGTACCTTCGACATCAACCCATTAAATGCTCTACTACAGGGCGCGGGTGTCTCCTTATATTGCTCCAGTGCAGATTGATGCAGGGGTTGTTGTCCAACACAAGGGAAGTTTTTATCCAGCTTAAAGGCCTCCGACATGACTTAACGACGACTAAATAACGATAATCACTGGAACCGATGGCTTTACATGTCCTTTGAAGCTCGGCTAGATTTCACATACCCACTTGCATATAATTATATCATACTATGATGCAATTATATTTTATTTATCCACACGGAACCCTCAAACAATATCCTTCAATCCAACCCTGCACACTGAAACATGAATAATTCGCGGACGTTGCGTTTTTCTATCGCCCGTTACATTTAATATACGGCCAGGAAGATAAATAGCTGGACAGTCGTCGTGATGGATCGGTGTTGCACTTAATCCGACAGAGGGCGCTACTGGGTAAAAACATATGTCGCTATGTTTATGAGTTGCGTTCTAAGATATTTGCAGCGAACTAATGCGGTTGTAAATAAATAAGTTATTTTTATGTAAATAGCAATCCGCAAATGAGTCCTGATGGTAAGTGGTCACAGCCACTCGTAGACATCAGCAAACGCCAGACGCATCACCAACGTCTTTGGACAAGAAAGAAAGAAAATTCCTACTGACACTCAAGCCCCCTTGCACTCCAATCAATCAATGTCGTAAACTTCTATCTATGTATTATTTATTATTTTTTATTTACCTTGTGAAGACGCTAAATGAGGTTATTATAGTTTAGTTTGTTATCGGCTCAAAGCCTAGATTTTCAAACATCGATAAGTGATAGATTGGTTTTGTTGAAACTGAATTTATGGTTTCATAACTACGAATGAATAATGTATTTATTATTTGTAATTGAATTGAAATAAACTTTAGTGTGAAACTTTAGATTTATTTTGACATTTATAGAGGATTGTGTTATCGTTTAGAGTGCTTTTTGGTGATTCAGTAAAATGTTAAAGTTTTAGGCAAATATAAATGACATTCAATTTTATTCACGTCTATTACAAAGGGATTCTAGATTTTTCTAAAGCGTTATTAGTTTTTTTTTATGTTGATAACCGACGAACGAGCAGACGAGACATCTGCTGGTGAGATTACTGGCCTAGAATACTCTCTCCAGTCCCATGCCAGGGCGCTTCTTGGTGGTAAGACTGAAACCTACCTTACAGGCTACCACCGTTCGATTGACTCAGCTGACAAACGACTTTCCGTATTCCAGCTGGGAAATCGAGAGCTTTTTCAGTCGGCAACGCATCAATGATGTCCTTGGTTTTGCAGATATCTTGTAGATATATACGACGGTACCAGACCATCAGCTCTACTTACACAATAAGCCTCATAGTAACAATAATTATCGTCTAAATAGCTGACAATTGAACTGTAACTACCCGCAGTAGCCAAATCGCTACTAAACAGGGTCATTAATTCATTGGTTTCGTTTCGCAATATTGTCAAAGCGTTGTCACTAAAACGGAGAAATTCAACATTGAAGACGTCAGCAATATACATCTTTAATATTCATTTCGGATGCTGGCTGCTTTATCTGCGGAAATTAAATGTCAAATGGGTTCCATGTAGAAAATATACTATTTAAATTGAAAAACGGGCTGATGTTTAGTTGACATTTTCACAATATTTATTATGGAGCCACGTCTGCCATGGATATTAAACTACATACGTTGCCGTTTGTAGTCATTGTTTTGTAATAGATTTCTTATTAAGTAAGGGCTAAGTTTAAGATGTTACTGATATTGTTGATTGGTTTAATTATAAATATTTGTGAGAGATAAATAATACACAGGAAGTTACACTTGTCACTTATTTGGTGTTTATTTAATTTATGTTTACGAACGTGTCTGTGATACAGCGTCTATATTGTCAATGTTCGAGACTTTAGCTTGTCAGTGTCAAAACTGTTGAATTTGTAAGTGTCGTCCTTGAATCTGTCAGTTGTGCGTTTAATCGGGGTCAGCTGCTTTGAGGTAAGCGAGTCGCCAAGCTGTGACTTTGGTAATTTTCCCGATGAGACAGTACCTATGTTCTGCTATGATGATTGTCTCTCAGATATTGACAGGTAGCAAATGGTCCCATATCGATATCGATCGAGTCAGTTGGAGCTAACCGCTTGATCTCGAAACAGCATCTGCGCGGGTGGTGCGCCCTGACTTATTTCTTCCAAAATGGCGGACACCAATATTGAGACTTGTAAGGCTAATCTATAAAAATCTCCGACATCATATCAGGATGTATCCTGATAGGCACCAGGCAGGGTCTTTGAGTCCAAGCCGACCTCCTCCTGCTCGTAGTGCAGTCTGCTGAACAACGGACGAGGGTATGACGCCCGATCTCTCTATCCACAGACGTCGCTGAATCCATCCAGTTCATCTATCCATCTATTTAATTCATCCCGAATGTCCTTTAGGCTGGTGGTAGGGTTATGGACCCGACTGACTACTCTGCCTAGTTACCTCTTGATTGAGTCTGACGCCAACTAGCCCTATTCGTTTTATTTGAAGATAATCATGTTGACGTATGTAATTCTACGATCTAAATGCCCCTAATCCACAATAACACGTGGTATATTTCCATCCTTTCATAAAAACCACGTTCTTATAAACGTTATAAATAACATTTCAATAAAATAAATTATGTGAATCATAAAATTCTGAGACGTAAAATTAAATTATGTGATGTGTTTATTGAATTGGAAATATCAAGCTGATAAAATCATACCATGCGAGAGCGGGATCGTTCAAATGTGAGAAGCATATTATTTTAATTATATAGCATATTTTTATTTTATTATTAAATCATATATTGTTGAACAAGCAACGTGCTATGGCGGACTGAGATTTTTATGCTTTCTTCAAAATGGGTATCAAATAAAAGGATTTGCTGCGAATACTAATGCCTGTCCAGCGATAACTAAAAAAGACTTAGAAAAAGGCTTAAAACTTAGAAAAAGACTTAAAACTTAAAAATATAAATTAAAAGTAATAAGTTCTTAAAAACAAGGTTTTATTTAAAAGAGCTTAAAAGAATAAAATAAACATTTCCTTTAAAACTTTTACCATCAACTTATAACGTCATTCATTCATAATATACACATTCATAATATATAAACGTTCATAACACAAATTATATAATATAAAAGCTTGTCGTGGCACTTACTACATACCAAACTCATGCCCGAGTAGTTTTATGTTTAAAATAAGGAAATGAATTCACTTTGGATTAGTTCAGAAATAAGAGTGGCAAAAAATTCTCAATTCGTCTATTGTATCTTGAAGACCGACTCTAATATCAATTTCGAAACCTTCAATATTCAAATAAACGTCTAATACTTCCCAATAAAAGTCCCTTCTCGAGTGCTAAAATCGATGGTACTCTAAACTCGCAATCAAGGCGTTATAATTTGAATTTCCAACAAAAGGAAGCTCCCCTACTAAATTAGGCGTCTACCGACTATAATCCGAAATGCAAATTGAAAGAAATGAAAGAATAAAAAAAGAAAAGGAATGGCTCTGTTGTGAGATCGGAATGAACATTCGTGTTAAAGGTCTCGGGCTTAAGAGTGATTTTAAATTGGGGCCTAATGATAATTGAGACGGGCACATCAGAACAAAAGTGTAAGGAGCAAATACATCCATTTGAAAACAAAATGTATTTTGCGTAGACAGAGTAAAGTATACCTATGGATCCCATCTGTCACACTCACACAAGAAAAATAATAACTTACGCCAATAACACGAAAAAAACGAGACAGAATGATAATATGTTATGTTTCAGTTTGCGTGCCGGTTTTTTCAAGGAAAGCGCAGTTGCTTACAAGCATATTTTTGTTAGATTCCGACAATAGATTTTTTCTTGTGACACATTCGATTGTAGTTTCTCGTGCTATCTCATGTTTACCAAGCTCACCAGATATCCTTCTCTGTCTTGCATTACATCTTCTTGTAAAGCTTCATGTAGGTGTCATATCAAATACAACATGGAAAAAAGACGTTTTAAAGGCTGAAGTTAATGACACAATGAAAGATGAAAACCCACAATTATTGGTATAGGGGTCACTCTTAGCGTCACCCTTATGTCAATTAACATTTAATTTTTTTAACATTTATGTTTTTTAAGTTTTAAGCTAGTCATATTCGTTTATTAATTGAATACTAATTGGTATATACATACGTATAAAAGAGGACTGAATCCATATCTAATTTGGTTTAATCCATCGAAAAATAATACGTAGAAGGGTAACTACCGATCAAAAATAGCGTAGTGAAAACTAGACCCAGGTCTAGTAGGCAACGTCGGCCCATTCGTCGTTCCGTTTTTTTACTGACATTGAAATTAGCCAATCACGGCTAGCCTTGTGTAATACGGCATAAAATAAGAACCAATTGTGAACGTTTAAGTCACGTGTGTGATTTGGTACCATTTTCGAATGACTTTGTATGGAAGGGCGTCCTCTATACTTTATAGCTCGTTGGTTGTTTCATTTTGGCGTCTGTTTTTTTAATGTAAAATATAATCATGGCTCAGACATAATAAAATTTGCTTTGGTAACTTAGTTAAATATTAGATAAACAAATACAAACACATTTTCTTAGAAAACAACATTCTTTGTTGTAAATAAAAACCATCAAATTTTCTTTAAAAACAACGCGTTCTTTATTGAAAATAAAAATTGGAGATTATTTAATAGCATGATCATGGCTTTACTAAACATTTTTTTATCATTCTGCCAATATCTAAAACAATAACGATGACATCAGGGGACTCCCCTCAGATCTTGTTAAGGGGTATTTAAGACATAACCTCCCCTCGAACCCTGGTTCAATTATACTTATCGGCGCCACGACTTCGTGATAAAATGCGTAATTCTAAGATCATGAGTACATCCCCTAGAATATAATTTTCATTTGAAAGCGTTGCGTTGCGCTGTATCCCCTTTTACATTTTATAAAGTCCGCTTCTAATTAAAATTGTGTTGCTGAAGTTATCGCAATTCCAATATCTTTAACGTCAATTATTTTGACGTTATTATCTTTAAAAGGCTGTTAACTACGGAGGTTTATTAATATTTTACACCTATTTAGTTGTTTTTAGTTTTTTTTTAGTTCTTAAACTTATCATGTATGTATCACAACTTGTCAATAAGCTGGAGCGCCTCCTTAATAACGCTATTCGCTTTATCTACTGCCTACGCAAATTTGATCACATCTCTTCCCTTCGTCGCCATCTCCAATGGCTCCCAATTCGTGATCGTAGGCAGGTCAGATTGCTTACAACATTATACTCCATTCTGTGTGAACGCCTATACCCTGGTTACTTGAGGCACAGGTTTCAATACCTGCATGATACTCATAGCCGTCAACTGCGTTCATCGGATACTCTCGTTTTATCGACTCCCCTTCACCGTTCCGGTTTATGTCAAGCTCCTTCGTCATTCATGCCATTCGGCTTTGGAATGCTCTTCCTGTTGAGATTAGGAAAGTTGGCAGCAGGCAGTTGTTTAAATGCAGAGTTACTGCTCACTATCTACAGCAAGGTAGCGGGTTGGATTCACATGCCTAAGAATTATGTATGAGTGTCATCATAATTATTATTTTTTTATCTTTTATTTTACCTGTCATACTTGTTTTGTTTTGTTATCTTTCGTTATTTGGTACTTTATTTAGTTAATTTATTTGTTGGTATGTTTATTTCTTTTCTTTATGTTGCACACAATACCGCCATCGCTGATATCTGAATTGACCAAAGGTTGACTGGTAGAGAATGCTATTAGCATTAAGTCCGCCTTTTGTACCACATTGTTCTGGTATAATAAAGTTTAAATAAATAAATAAATAAATAAATAAATAAATCATTTCTTGCCGCGAACTCTAATTATTATTATACTCTGATTATTGCCCAATTAGAATATTATGCTTATTTTTCATCAGTGTTCTTTAGATTCCTCGTAAAGTTGGGTTGTTAAATTAACACTTTGTTGTTCGGTGTTTTTAAGTACACTTTTTAAAGTAATTATTATTAGAAACATTAACAGGAGCATTATCTAAATTCAGATTTTTTCTTTTGTTTCGTCTGTTGGATCGTGCTACATTTGTCTATACTAATATTATAAAGAGGAAAGATTTGATTGTTTGTTTGTTTGTTTGTTTGCATCGAATAGGCTTCAAAACTACTGAACCGATTTGAAAAATTCTTTCACTGTTGAGAAGTTACACTATCCCCGGGTGACATAGGCTATATAAAATCATAATTAATGTTGAATTTTTTGTTAAATAGCCGTGCGAAGCCGGGGTGGACTGCTAGTTTAGTATAAAATGAAATACCGCATGAAGAATGGTCCATGCAGTACAAATCATTTCTCGGAACTTAAATCGTAGTAACGGAGTTTAATATCTAATTATTTCCCCTTGTTATCTGTTTATGTAATTTGAACTGTAATTGTGTGACGTAGAGGTTATTTTGTAGAGGGGGTGAATATGTCGTTTTAGATTCACTGTTATACGTGGCAATTCGATTCGCATATGGCCCGAAGATTAGTATCACATGTTCAGATAGCATGTGCCGACCGACTACTGAGATTGTTTCCGCATAACGTTTATGTGTTTCAAACAGTGTCTATGGTTTCAAATGTGGAATTTGTTAGAGACAAGTACGCGTTTGTTGCAGGTTTGTTAACTGCATTGTTCAAAGGATGGCTTGTTCGGTTTAGAATCAGAATATGACTGAATGAAAAGATTTATTTTAATAGGCTACTTACTACTACTTATCTGGTCTAATCTATACAATATTAAAATGAAGTATACATTTCAATTATAATTATGTAGGAGCTGAGATTAAAATTAAGTGAAAAATTAAGATTAGGCAGACCGTAAGTACGAGTATATTTACAAACAGTCAAGACGTAGTCAAATTGTGTATGTTTAAATATTCCTTTTGCATCAGAACAGCACTGTTTATTAACTAGAATTCAATACACGATCCGTATGTTATTGTTACCATGCTGGACTATCGTTCAAAGGGTCCTGGGTTTGACTCCCAGCGAGGTGGAAATTTGAATGATGAGTTTATTTTTTTAGTCTGGATGTGTGTTTGTGCTGGTGTGTGTCTGTGTGTGTTGTTCATGTCACTATCGACACAGAAAATCCTATCTGAATGTTTTAAAAAACTACGTCATAGAAAATGAAATCCCGAAAACTGTACTACCAAATAAACAAATTAAAAGCACAATGATCCGTACAGGACAAACGGGAAACTTGGCTGCATTTTTACATCTTCATTCTACACGCATATCATTTTCCACGGCGTATTTGTGGGTTTTCACGATATCGTGTATCTCGTATTTACATCTACAGTACACGGAATTATTTGTATTGTTCTGATAAACCCGAACTTTGAAAATATATCTTGTACTGCAAACAAACAATTGAAATCATATAAAAAACCTGGAGATGAAATGAATGAAAAATCAAAGATTTAAGAACTTATATATATTCAGATATATAGAAGTGTTTGCAAAATTCGTATTATCCTTATATGCACTAATTAACTGACCAACAAACATTCTTAATATCCTTAATAATATCTTAGCAGCCCCTTGTAAAGTATGGATATCCTCATAATTAATGCATACCTAGAGCATACTTTATCGGGCTATTTCTATGAGGATTGGTGGAGGTGTGATGAAAGTTAGAAGTTTTTATACTAGATAAACTAAAAGAAATCAGTTTTCAATAGCTTTTCTGAAGTGAAGAAATCCGAAAACCAACCTGGAGTTCTCCAAAAATTAGTGCTTTATAGATTACTCCATCAAAACACCACGCCTTCAGAAATTATTCTGTATTAGGTAGGTACTTTTCTCGTAATTCCCAGTTTTTTCAAGGCTTTCATAACCACAGACAACCATTCGGTTAATAAAAAGGAATAAAAACAAAATATTTGTAGTGCTTCGAGTTGTGGTTACCGACAGCCACAAGACATACTTTCAAATGCAGGGTGTAAAGCTCTTGCACCACTGCTAACGAGTTGCGAGTTATGTTGTGTGTTGCGAATAACCGTGCGTTTGCACCATTTATCCTGACATGTTCCGAAACACGCATCAAACAAATCGCAAGACTTGTTTCGTCCTACATTGCGTTACCATTCAATGAAAGTTTCATGTATTTTTACAACTTTTCTTTAGCTTATAATGTTTGTAATGTTCGGGCCAAATCTTGCAAGCTGAATTAGAACTTATTCCTCTTACTCTACGGATTTGTTTTACATATTAGTTTAGTTCCGATGACAATGCTATATTATGACAAGCCGGTACTACGCTCCGGATTGTTCCAGGAAAGGGAACAGGTTAACGGTTATCAGCACAGTGATTAAAATTATTGCTTTGCATTTATTATTCACTTAACATTATGAAGGCGTGTTTTTAGATTTTCGAACTACTAATATTTATTTTATTAAACTTCCCCTTTTTAATTAGATGACCAAAATATAAACATCGCTCTTGATAGCTTGCTCTTTAGTGATACACAACAGGCCTAAAGTCTTTATGCAGTCTTTAATATATTTGCTACATGGGAGGCTTAAGGGTATTATCTGTATGAAATAGGACCTTGCGGTTTTACTTTTCTTTTTCAAGTTTTTTAAGCTGTGCTCTGTACTTACGAATGTAGCTTAGTGGTAAACGTCTTGATTTACGAGCAGCCTAGGGTCACGAGTTCAAACCTGCTACAAATATGGTTTCAGGCTTGCTTAAAATAATGTTTTGTTATAAAATACCTACTTTATAATAGTATACGTATACAACATAAAAACCAAAAAGAAGAAAACCAGATTAAACAAGAAATCTCGTTAACAACTTAACCTATCAAGATGAAATTTGGCAGGGAGGGTAGTTCATGAGTTTGAGACGTCAGCTAAGTTTTTTTATAAACAACAAGTAATATTTGTTATAGCCAGAGAAATAAAGCAGGTAATAGAACTAGGTACAATACAAAAATAAAATAAAAGCTAACAGTCTATGACAAAACAAACTTTGTAATTTTTTTAGCCTAGCCAAATTAAAAGTTAAACATAGAATATCGACATCTGAATGAAACCGAAAATATAAATAGACTTTCATTGTTAAAAACCTAGAAATAGCTGTGCGATGGCGCGAAGCGGGTCCAAGATAATTAAGGTAGATATAAAATAAAATATTCGATGCCAGGCCAATATCCGGCATCCGGGCGGAAACAGCGCCATTTTGTTTTGTTTTTACACTCGTGTTCGTTACTTTTCTATTTGATTGTGGCGAGTGCGGTCGGCCAGCGTTGACGTGTTGTTTTTGAAATAAAAAATATTTACTTGAAGGTAAGAGGCGATATTTTTGGGATGAAAAATATTTATTACCGGACTGCGTGTCATAAAGAGGGTAATACTGTGTTTAAGTAATATATTAATTATGTATATTGAAGCGCTCATAGTCTGGGGACTGGGTCGACAAAGTTAAGCAACAGCGGTCGCGGTCGGTAGATGGATGGGTGACCGCTAGTAGCAAAATTTCTTGGGCGCTTCCATGCTTCGGAGGGCATGTAAAGCCGTCGGTCTCGATTATTACCATTTGGTAGCAGTCGTTAAGCCATGTCGGACGCATTCGGGCGGCCTTTAAAATTTTTGACACTTGGGTTGGCTTGGTTTAAGGTTTAAGTTAAATCTATGTATGTATTCATAGTATGTATATATGTATATGAAATTTAAATATTTTTGTTTGTTTTATCTACATAATTATGATATTATAGCTTGTAAAAAATATTATAGGTACTTTAGACAAATAAAATTAAATATTAATAAAATATATTTGTGCTGCTATTTAATATACGCGGATTAGGAACTATAAAAACAATGTTTCTATATAAACTATAACTGTGTAATTGTAATTTTACCTGCCAAGTAATACTTTAAGTCAATCAATACAACAATAACACAAGAAAGGGAAATCTTGAGTTCTGTAGACAATAATTTTAATTTGTTTGGGAACATATTGATTAAGAGATCCATATTAACGTTGTTCATTGATTGTTTCAGGTATGTTAATCACTTTCAAGAACATAACTTCAATTAAGACGCAAGATGGAGACCAAAATGTAAGTCCAGAGACCTCACGAAAGGGATCTTTAAAGTAAATCCTTCAAACTTGTTAGCCTAGAAAACAGCAGGATGCTAAATAAAACGACACTTGCCAATCCTTAATATTTTCGTGTATTTTATACCCGTTTGTGACCTTTTCAATGGCTTTAACTCGTTCATGGTCGCCTACAAGACAAACGTTAGATGACAATATTTTTATTTCTAAATTCAAATATTAGATGCATATTTAAATAAAATTTATTTTCAAACATCAGTCAGAAATTGTAGGTAGATGAAAGATATTTTAATAAAAAGGTTTGATTCATTCTCGTCCTAATCGAAAAGTAATCTGTGTTATAAAGGTAAGCGGTCGAGCAATGTAATTTTCCCCGCGATTTATACCCGACCCTACAATCCCAAACTCTCATTTAAACCGGAGACATTTGATACATCCACCATGTGTAATAATTACCGTTGATCACTCGCCTAAACTCGTTATGGTAAAACTGCACAGACGCATAAATCAAGGCAATTTTCGACGATGGCAACCCTGATTGCAATTGGGTAGGGTGGCAACATTATTATATAATGCTATGTAGGATTGGTGTCTGAAGTGCCTCTGATTCGAATACGAAATGCTTGATCACGTAAAATTATTTAATTTTGTCGGATTATTTTTTACGCAGTGCAGTTTACGACTTAGTTATTGATTTTTCGATTCAGTCTTTACTTCTAATTGGTATTTAAATAAAGCCGGCGGTTTAAGTTTGAGTACTTTTCAAATTTTGATTTTATTTTACATTGAAGTTTGAAAGTTTATATAAACTTAGATAACTTTATTAATAATTTTAATAATACATTCGCACAGCGTATCTGATAGTCTGATACACTCGTATCTACATTTAATACAAGTTTTCCACATTTATCTTGACAAGGGCCAGTAGTTGTAATAACGGTGAACTATCCCAGACCCTCGGAACAAGGGTGTCAAGCGGTTCTGCCTTATAATTAAGGAAATTTGAAAACCGACATCAAGAACCCTGCTTGCTTCAATCTGATAGCTGGGGGAGGGATCATTAATCACAGAGTGACAGATCGGCAGACATGCAGTGGATTATACCTCATTATGTGGGTGGCATGGTTACACTAGTTTGTTTATTGGAAAGACTTTTTTATAAAATAGGGCTGGTTTTGTGTTGAATTCTTAAATTTATTCAAGCTAAGGATAATATTGTTGTTACATACAATCTATTGATAACTGTTAACAAGGTGTATAGAGCAAACCTTCGTAAATAAAATCACCGACGCGTTGTAGATGAAGAAAGTGGGGATGGCGCCATTGAATATATTAGTGATAAAGGGAAGTGTATAGCAAAATTGATTAGCTCTCTAGAACATAGGAAAGTGGGCAGGATATAAGGGCTGATACGAGAACAATAGGATTGTCTTTCAAAAGGACTAAAGTCTAAGTAAACACCGTTGACCAACAAAGGTGACCTACCTAAGGTATCAAAGTTTATTTACGGGGCGATGCGACTGCTCACAATTTAATTAGGGCATTGTTGGTTTAGGACACGGTTATCGGATGGTCGGTCCGGTCGCGAATGGATTACCCGGTTTCAGTAGAAATCAATCTCGTCACGTTAATTTTGTTGTCACAGAATTTGGAGTTTTTGGAGAATTTATAATAGAAATAAAAAAAACTTCTGTATTTTTTGTCCGCAAATTTGAAATTTGATGGATGTACTTAAAATTTTTAGGGTTCATAAAACCTTACCTATGCTTCGTATAATTTTTTCAGACGTAATTTCATATTCCCATCGAATTTCCTGTTAAAAACATAAGTAAAAAATCTTGGTTGCGCCTTCAGCGAATATTAATTAAAAGTCTCAAAGGCATATTAGGTAGGTATGCTTCAGGCTTTGTGACCCATTCTTAACATTGTTAAGACTTTTGATTCTAGAACTATACTATTCGTTGGAGGTGACTTCCACATTTTTCATTTCATTCAAGTTTAGTGGTCCCATAAATCTATTTGTATTCGTCAATACATCAAAACTCAAAAACAAATGAAATTGTTAATATCACTGTAACGCTTGCTATCTTTATCGCAGGTAATATTGTACGTTATATTCCATGTAACAAAGTATATCTTTTTATTTCTCCACAAGAGCTAGAGATAGACATTCTTCGCTACGAGTTTTACCCGGTATTCTTTGTCAAACAAGTCTGTAATATTGCTCGGTCTCTGTTGACACCGCGCCATTCACTCGCGGCCATATTTGAGCGCCATTTTGGTTGTGCGAAAGCGCGGCAACCTCACTGTCATGGCGGCGAAAATAATTAGATTTCGTCGACACACTTCTCGGTTCATTTCTGTATGTTTTGTTAATTATTTCTTCACGAATGTCACGCCACGAATTACCTTTTTTCAGTTTTTATTTGGTTAGGTAAGCCTTGTCAGGAATTTTTTCGTTTAATGTGTGGAAAGACGGGATATTTTCTTTTGTAATATTAACGAAGGTTGCGGGATTTTTCGCACGATTTTAAGCGAGCTACTTAAGTATTGATGTCGGGGTTTTTGTTTTTCTTACATGATGTCTATGCAAGTCTTCTTTTACATATTTCATTTATCATTTGCGTTTATGAAGTTATCTTTAAGATGTCTTTTAGTACAGAAAGCCGTGTAAGTCTCAAATAGTTCCTAGTCACTTTCTTAGGGAGTTTATTATGAAAATTCTTACTTTCTGTATTTAAGATGATATTTTCTAACCATTCAAAAGTATTGTTTGAGAAAACAATATACCATCCTATAACCAAACCATTACCTTCATCTATTAGTTCCCTAATATATTTTAAAATTATACTAAAAGCAAATTAAACTGTATCCACAGTTGGTACCACAATAAGTGCCCCTTGCTCGCAAATTGATATTAATTGTATTACAACCCGGGTCTGCAGTACCCCGTGTGTTTTTCTTAACAATCAAATTGTTGGCAAACTATATTGCAATCACTCTAAACTGAACTTTAATGCTTGGGCACAGAATATGTTTTCAATTGCGCATTTTCTTACCATAAAGTTGACCCATCTTTTTTCTTTATCACTCTTTATCTTGCATTCCTTTCTGCCGTAAATTCAATTTAAGTGTTTCGTATACAAATTTTAGATTCCCGTGGCTGATATTATTTGTCTAAATCTTGTGCTATGATGCTCATGGGAAAAACTATAATGGGGTGCAGTTATTATAAATTTTATTACGTTTTGCTAGAAATGCAGATTACAAATGCAATATTATGTAGGGGTAGGATAATGTTGTAATAAGCGTGGGACAACCTTTCTTTTAAAAGTAATCATTTATAAACATGAAACTATTATTACTGTTTTTATGTAATTAGCCAACAAATGAGCAGGGAAGCTACCTGGTGGTATGTTATGATAGTATTTGGTCTTCGTCGCACATTGACTTCATAGTACTTCAGCATCACCGATGCGTTGCGGCCAAGCCTCGTGGACACGCATCATTTCTGACTCTCCCCTGCGACCTAAACATGTAAAAAAGGTTCACGGTCAATTTTAGTGAGGTAAATAGTCAGTCAGGAAAAAATCGTACCATGAGATTAAAGTGGATGGTACGGTGGTAGACCTCTACCAGTCTGCAGATTTCCACCACCTGGTACCAAAGCCACGTCCGTTGGTCAGCAGGGTCCACTAGAAGAGGACAGACGTGGGCTAAAGATGTATGGAAAGAGATCGCTGCTAGACCATCTTTGTCAGACGACACTGAAGGCTCTGAATCTCAGTTCCTAATGACATTCTACTCGTACCGATAGGTACACACCGGTTTTAATTCCTATAAGCATACGTAAATGTGAACGAAATTTTTGTTCCCTCGTCATGGTTCTTAGTAAATCTCATTTGTCTCTAGGCAATGTGTTAATCAAACTCCAAAATAAAATTATTTGTTGTGAAAAGTAAACATACACAATGTTAAACTTTTATAGTATCTAATACTCGAATGTCGTAGTCCTATTAAGCTATATAGGATATAGGTCACCAACATCAATCTTTTATGTACAAAAACATACATTATTACGTCCAGGGGAAACTTGTGAAGTAAAAAGAGAACTTAGGATATTCTACCTTGTTACGTTTTTTCTCCGCTATCAACAACTATATTTAGTAATTGGAAAAGTTTACTCATTATATTTTCGGGAGACTTGTTCCAACTTGTACGGGAGGTTTTGTTGGGATTGCTTTGCACTTAGATAATGTAGAAAACGGTTTTTTCTGTAGCACCTACAGTGATCGGGGTCAGTGACCCGGTTTAGTGGTGGATACTTAAGCTAGCCATGTACACTTACACAGTACTGGACATTATGCAACATGTACGTTCAAGTTTACTTGTATTTACAGTCCAAATAAAAAGCTAAACCTGTCAGGTACACACCCTATCGTATATAGCTTTACAGTTCATCACCTGTAGATGATGATTCCGCACTTGGCCAACGTGGTGGTCCATGGCCTGTGTCCTTACATCGTCAGATGAGACCAGCACCCAGCAATGGAAAAGTTAGGAGTTGCGATGATGACGATGAATTACTTTCATGTCTCAAAATATACTGCCTACTGAGGTTTTCGGGTGTTCATACTTCAGCGGCTCAACGCAATTATTTACAAAAACTGCCCAGGTAATACATACTAAAAGTAAGTACAGCCGTTACAAAAGGTCGTAAAAGGTCGTATATCACAGCAACAAAGGAACAGCCACATAATTAGGGCAATTCTCTGTCGCAACGTCATAATTCAAGTAAATTTTTAATTTTCCTTGACCTCAGTACAGAAACACGTCTCATTTATTTTAGTTAAAATGACGCAGTTACAACGAAAACCTGGCTTTATAATAAACTTCCGGGTCTCTGACGAAAAAAAAATATATTTATTAAAATAATTTTGGCTATAGCGCTGTGCGTCTACCGCCTATAGTGTCTTAAAGTCGTATTTTGTATTTTACTTGACATATATTAAATTTTATGTAGTAGGTCTTATTTATTCTGTCAAATTGACAACATGAACGTAAAAAAAATCTTTGATACATATTATTACATCATTTCATTTAATTTCCCCGTGTAAACTTTAACTATACCAAATCACATGCGTTATTCTTAAAAAGGGTATAAAGTTTGGTATGTATGTAATGTATATACCTCACACCTTTGTGGGGTGACTTTTAGAGGTGAATTTTTTTCCAGTTTTTCTGAAACTTTTGACTGGTTCTAACTACTGTTTTCCAGTCTGTAATCTACTTAATCAAACGCTAACAGTGACTGACTGACAGACATCGCGCAGTCTGAACCATTGGACCTAGAAACATGAAACTTTATACAGAGTTCCGAAGAATTGAAAGGATTTTTGAAAATGATTTTCCTATAGGAGATTAATCGAGGGAGATTTCACGGACGAGTAGAAATAAAGATATCATAGGATATTTTGTAGTAAATATATCATACATAATTATAATAATAATTATGCATAATTATTGACAGGTATAACGACATAAATCTAAATGGTTTAAGTGCAAATAAATGAAGAAATGCAGGAACAAATTTTTTTTTACATGAAGAAATACATTAACTCCAATCTGTTTTGGAACAGCGTGGTGGACTATGCTCTGGGCCTTCTTAGTAATGAGGTGAGACCCGTGCTCTGCAGTGGGCCATTAATGAGTCGAAGGCATTAAATAACTTACATATCTGCAAGGAAATACCTTGATTTCGATTTTAACTATTTTCAAAACATGGTCGCCATAGGTTACCTTACTAAACTATCGAGAGTATGCATAGATAGATGCATAATATTGGGAAAGGTTTTGTGATTACGTTATATTTCAATGATTACTTACCTACCCTCCGAGAGCTACATTTGTCACATTGAGTCCCACGGTTTTCATTCAAGGTACGTAATTAAGCGCATCAGGGGTTCTCATTCTAAGTCCGCTTTTTGCCCGCTTACGTTTGTGATCGACGTCTGTTGTATTAGATTTCCCTCCCTTTGATTTCGCTTTCATGAATCGAATCGGAAATGTAGATTAATTACGTGTATTGTAGTATAAGTAGATTTATGTAGGCTTTGATGTAGGTACTTTCATGGGGGTATTTGTGAGCCTGATGAGAATTGAGAACTTTCGTGAAATTAAGTTTGATGTGTTGTGAAAATAATTTGTAACTTCGATTTATGATTTCGATAGAGTGATCAACTTATATCATTTGTATGTTGTATTTGTATGTTGTTGTTGTATGTTGGTGTAAGAATGTGTAACTTTTGTAGAACATTATAATGTATACGGGTACTCACGATTTCGAATTCTAGCAGGCAGTCTCGCCGTGACCATGATCCATGCAACTGGGTCGAAATATCGGTAAAACAATTCGAAATCGTGAGTACCCGTATACATTATAATGTTTTGTGTCCGCGATAATATCAGTTTAAAATTATACTTTTGAAGAAGTTAATAGACAAAGATCATAATTACAGCTATACTAGCAAGTGACCGCGGCTTCACCCACGCTTACTTACTTTTACTTTCGTTTAAATTTCAACGATTTTAAAGAGGTGTTTCCGATTTTTTGTCCTTTGTTAGCGTTGCTTTACTTATCTTTACCAGTAATCATGGATAGGTTATTGACAATAGTTTGTAACCTAATCTAGATTTTGCCGATGTATCACAGCAACAAGCCGCTGTAGAATAAGTCCCTTAACCTCGCGGAAATTCGATAAGGACTCGCGTACAGACGAATTGAATATTGTAGCAGAATTTGTGCTCCAGTGGCTCTGCACTCAGATTTCTTCAAATGGAACTGCAGATTTATACAGCCACGTGAACGTAATGGATTTGTGGCTCAAATATATTTTCAATATGTTTCAATACTTCATTGTGTCTTGTTAAAGTTTATTTTAAACAATTAGTGTGTTAATGTTTTTCTGCTTGGTGTTGGGTTAGCCTCGTAAGGCCCAACCTAAATTTGTGGTCGATATACATTAAGACCCGATGTACTAAAAATAGGTGCAAGTGGTTGCGGCCCAGAACTTTGGTTTGGTGCATTTGGCTAATTATTTTTTAAGGGATAAACCCTATACCTAAAGTTGACTATTTCATTTAAAAAGAAAAAAATATATTATAATTTTAGGTCGCTGGGCTCCAATTTAATGATTTTAAAAATTGTCTTAGGCCCGAGTGTCCAAATATTTTTGTCCTTAAATTAGGTTGTTGGGCCTTACGAGGGTTAGGTTATGACTAGGTATATTGACTTATCAAACGGGCTGTCTATTTTTTTTTTCGATAAAAAAAATATTTGTATATTTGGTCTACTTACCTGAAACGTATGCGAGCGTTGTACAAAACTTAGATAGCGTGATTCAGGCTTGTCATAACGTCAACGTATGAAGTGTGTGTGAGGTCGCCACAGAATGAATTTATCATTGCAATTCATAAATGTCATTACTGGACTCGGGACTCCATCCATCGATGTATCCATCTTTTTATATCCCACAACGTAAGGAATATAGGCCACAGTCATATGGGCAATTGCGGTTTCGGAGACTTCACACACATAGAACATTACGGAGAATCTCATCTCATCTCAGCTTGCAAATGTCCTCACGATGTTTTCTTTCACCAAGCATGTGATAAATATTTTGTAATACACATATAACTTTGTTAGTACATAATTAGAAAAAAGAAATTAACTATATAATAGCTTGGCATCCATATCTGCCAAGCTTCGTAAACAGTAACATTAACGAGAGGTATAAGCCCAGCATTGGGACAATGTGTCGTAGTTTCCCATTATTTACCCCTTGCTACATAACGAAAATTCGGCAATCGAATCAAAACAAGGATAATGCGAGGATAACAATGCTACAAATGTATTCAATTCCGTTCCCCGTAACGATGTCGTCATCTGCGCGTTCCCGTCACGTTAACCATTAATATTAACTGCAGTTCCCCTTGGTACCTTGTGAGGTGCCGCGGTGCGGCTGCGGCTTGCGATTGCGGCGTGCGATCATCGAAAGCTGTTGCGGTCATGATGATACTCGAGTTGTGCCAAAGGTTTATGTTTTTTCTTTCATTATATGGACAATAATAATTAATAGTTGTACCTATTGTATTGTATTGGCAAAGTTGCAAATTGACACGGATCTCTTCTTATAACGGCCTAGAGCATAATCCACTATGATGCTTCTAAGAATTCTAAGAATTGGTGGGGATAAATTTGCTGGGCTCCACTAAGTTCAGTCTCGACTTCAGTACTGTGTCACCTACCGCATTTTAGGATCTTTGACATGGACTTCAAAAAGAGCAATTATCATGTCGTTTAAGGCCTGCAACGCATCTGCGTATCTCTTGACATTGCACCTGTTCATAAAAAGTGATTATCTGATTACTTACTTTGTAGGCCGTATACTAGTTATATAAAAAAAATATCCTTCACTTCCCCTTCTAGACTAACAACGCGTCAGCGATCTGAAATTTAACATACAGCCGCATACTCCTAACGCACGACGCAACATTCTAAGTACCCTTAACCATTAATATTAACTGCATCCCCTCACAAGTCACACCTATTTGATACAGTATGGGACAAAGGAAAACCGTCGAAATAACCCCGAACCTGCACTCACCCCCTGTAATTAGCCGTTGGTATAAATGCAGTCCGTACTAATGGACGTTTTATGCCACCCCCATTCAATGACCCGACTCTTTCATTAATGCATTACTCCATGCTTTGGTTTAAGCGATCGAAAATATGAAATTCAATGGAAGCCATTTTGAAATTCGTTTTAAATTCGATTCTCAATTTGAATATAGAATCTTCGGTCTACCTTCATTCCGATAGGAGTGTGAATGGTTGCATTAATTTGAATGTGCTTGACCGAATTGTGACTTTTTCTGATGTGCTTCAATGTTTTATTTAATGACGGATGCAAGCCGATTTTTTGGGGTCTTGACTTATTCTGGGGACTGATACTTATTTCAGTGCCTATATGATATGAAAACTAATTGGAGGTGAAATTAGAACGTCACATATAATACTTATCGTTCGTAATACTAGAACCTTCAGAGTTTCTTAAGTTAGCTTTTAAGAGCAATTACAAAGGTGCTTAAGATGAAACGTGCTTGGAAAGATTGTCTTCATATGGTCGTGGTAAGGGTGTTGCTTTACTGCGGGCGGGTAGCGTTAAGATACAATGTAATCCGTTATTTGAGACTCGAAATAATTACATTGCGTGGCATAATTGTCAAGTTTTTGGCTAATTTAGCATCCTGTTAGTAACATACAACAATCTTAGCAAAATTGTAGCGTTATGAGCATGGACTCCAAATAATTTACGAAAAATTTGCACAGTCTAGTCGAGGCTATAAAAGAAATATTTATCAAATTTTATTTTTAGCATAAAAAATTAGAGCCTGGACTGTGCGCGTGTATTGTTGCGCAGTAATCTGTGAATACAACAAATAATTGATATTGGCGAGAAGAATTTGTCTTGATCTGTTCGTTGTACCAACTATTGAAGGTGGATCCCACAAACGTACCTGTTACTGAGTCACAGAAGAATCAATAATAGTACTTGAGTGATATAGTTACGTCGCAAGTAAATATTTCATATTTTTACAGTTTTTCGTAAGACAGGTACCTATTTCCATACTATTAGTACAGTTTTCTATCACATTATAACATTGATAACAGTTAGTCAGTCAGTGCGTAGTTTGAATGATCTCGCATATTGTGCAATACCTACTAGTTACAATGGTAAACTGTTTCCAACACATAATTAGAAAATAAAAATAAACTGCGACACAACAATCATAAATAAGAATAAATAACGCCACACACTCATAGCCCCACAGTAGGATACCCTGTGACGTGACAGTCACACTAGACAAAAGCACACACACCCAAGCCGAGAATTGAAACTTTCAACGGCGGTCCGGCATGGTGCTCCGGGTCGGGCCGGTACGGGTCCTCTAAAAGTTTAGTCTCTCATCTTAAAACCCTAAATCCATCCATAGCGATGTACAAAAATGGTTTGGATATAAAGAACGTACTCGTATAAAAAGAGTTATCGAAACCGTCTAATTCCAAACGTTAAAAGCAAGACTCGTCTGCCAATACAGGCCGCTGGCAGCGAGTTACGCCACAAATACACCTTTTATTTCCCAACGATCAATATCCTTTCAGCGAAAAAAGCGCTTTATTTCAATCTCGAAGATTCAGCGGTTTTCACCTTTTCCCGCCCAGCCTCCAAATTACAAGGAAATGCTACAAAGGCAAAAGCGCATTCTAAATGTAAGCTCTCATGCTTTCATATCCGTTTCTCAGAAATAATATTCTCCACTGTGAGCTTAATGCTTAAAGCTTTACGCTAAATTGCTATGTATTTTTTGGTTTTATTGTTGTCTAATGAACTTGATATTCGTGGAAAAGTGGTTGGCTCGGTTTTATGTGTGCTTTAGGTGCTTTTGCTTGTATTCAGCCGTGATTTTTCATGTAAATAGCTGATTAATGGGCACTATTGCCCGTGGATATCAGTACGGACGTCCGCTTTGTCGGCTATTTAAATCAATTAGGTAATTATTACTTGCTTCAATGAAGGAAAACATAATGTAAGTTTATTGACATCTGACAATTCTTCGGTTTGTTTAAAGACATACACTTATGAATTTCATCATCGTTGTAAGATCAGAACATCACACAACAGAACTATCTATCCCACTACAACTAACTATTCCAGTCCCCATATGAGTCTGTTCTAAGTCGGTCACAGTTGTCATGGTCGGCAGCGGAAGGTGGTGCTGCATGCTCGTTTGCTGCCTTAAATCAATAATAATAAAAAAACAGAATCATCATTCTTTTAAATTTTTTTTAGTCTTTATTTAGTGTTTTTTAACTTTGTCCTCAAATTAATTAAACTTTAATTTAACAATCTCTTTAAAGACTGGGCTTCAACCCATTAATGGCCCACTAATGAGCACGAGTTGTTCGTTGATGAGGCGTAGACCTCTACCACGCTGCTCCAGGGCGGATTGGTGGAGGGGTTAGTGGTTAACCCATGTTTCGGAAGTTTTTATACCGCCCGAAGATCTCCGACATGGCTTAACGATTGTTATCTGACGATAACGATCGGGACTGAAGTACGGAACCGCTAAAGAATTATTTCGGTAACGTTAACACATTCGCTGCTGCGAACGTAATTTTCTATGGTAAACACGACATATACGTGATCCGCAGCGAACGTGTTAAATACTGTTGTAACCGAATTTCATTGCTTAAATATTACTACAGAAACTATTGAACATTATACAAGGTCACTATTCAATCTGCGGAAAGTGCCGGCGATTCGTACCTTTTCTATTATGATAATATTGGAAACCTTTACAGAATGTCGGCTCACCATATGTTGCGGGAAATGTCGTGGCATTCAACACAGAGCTCCCTAATACCTTGTTACCTACATAAACCCCAGTTAAATCCGTCTGTGTAACTTGGAAGTATTGTTCTGAGTAGTGTACGAAGATTTGAGGTGTTATATTTAAATACACTGAGATTCACTTATGTTGGTTGGTTATGATAAATATATTTTAGATACAACCACTATGGCCCGTATAACATAAGGTACGCAAACCATAAGGAGTTTTCGTTTAAAGGGTCCTAGGATCGATTTCCAGCGAGGCGGAAATTGGAATGAGTTTTAATTTCTGTTCTCGGTTTGGGTGTGTTCTTATACTAGCTATGGCCGCGATTTCGTCCGTGTGGAATTTAACAAAAAATTACAAAAATCTAAAATGTAAGTAGCATAAATTACTCCTTATTACATCAGCTCTCTGCCAGTGAAAGTCCCGTCAAAATCTGTCCAGCCGTTTCAGAGATTAGCCAAAACAAACAGACAGACAAAAATGTTATTTTGGCTTATGTACCGTGTATAGATCCATATGCATTTAGTAAAAAGCAGTTATTTTAATATTACAAACAGACACTTCAATTTTATTTTATTTATTTGTATAGATAATACTTGGTTTAGGACTTTGGGTTACGACGTCTTTGGTTACGACGTGACCACTTACCATCACGAGGCTCGTCTGCTCGTATTGACGGCCATACCATATCCCTAAGCACAAACCACGAGGCGCCAGACAAAATCAATAAAGTCCAGTCAAAATAAAGTAACTAAAATGTTTAAAATATTATAACACTTTATTTCCCCAAATGTAGCAGCCTTCGGTAATTGTATTATTGCGGAATGTAATTCGATTTGTGCGAAGTTTCGTCGCGTCGTGACCAGGGTTCGTGGAATCGGTATCGACCGACATACGGAGCTACGTATAATTTAAAAGCGAAGATTTGACGTGATTACGTCTTATAAATCGATGAACGCCGGCTGCACGCACGAAAAGGTATGACGTCAGTGTCACGTTCCGCCTGAGCACAGCGTGCATGTGAGAGCGCAAACAAGCGATAGAGAGGCACGATCGGCCTGAGCGTTCGGTTTTCTTCAATGTTTTCTTATGACGTTATCAGTTATCACGTAAAATTATCGTTCGTAAACCGACTTTACATACAACCATTTATTTTAATATCTACTATGTTATTGATCTTTACCAAGACTATATCGCCACTTACCATCAGATGCGATTGCTGTAATAATATAATAAACATGTTTATAGTTTTAATGATAACAGGTACTCACGTTTTTTGTTGTTAATCGTTGATCCAATTAGGCAATCTCAACGATTGGGCGATCCCAGTGGGCAAAGGGGCAGATAGGAAATATAGACATAAGTATTCATTATGTATAGGTAGAATTTATTGAAAACGTTCCATGATGGCGCGACATTGCCTTATGCCGAAAATACGCGACGTACATTCCGTTTTATATGGCATAAATTTGAACAAATAATAATATATATATTATCCACTATTCTATTTGTATCCTGTTACCGATATCAAACAGTATTTTACATGCGATACATAATTTAATTGACGTGGTTGATACTGGGTAACGAGATGAGTTTCAGTACCGTCCGATTTGAATCCGCGCCGATAATCAAAGATATACCGCGGCCAGTCACGGTTGGTCTGCCACCCCCCGGTGGTCGGTTTACCTTTTGCAGGCGGAGGGGCGGCGCAATGATTTGCGAGGGATCTAGACTGCTCGGGCGGTATTTCCGTCTCTCATAGGTTTGGGGGATGAAAGTGTTTGGTGTAAGTAAGTAAACAGATTTTGGAATGACAGGTGATAAGTGATTTGATCGTTACATTCCAATTGGATGAAAGAATCCTGTACATATACTATACTTACCTGTAATATCTGTCTAAACATTTTGAATATCTACTAAGGCATAGGTTTCCTGAAGCGAGGGCAGTTATTAGTAAGAAATAAATACTTAAATAATTTTATCATGCGAATTAACCATGCATGACCGCCGATCAGAGGGTCCTGGTTTCGATTCCCAGCAAGGAAGAAATTTGGATAAGTTTCAAGTTCCGTTCTCGATCTGGGTATGTGTGTCTTTGGGTATTGTCCATGGCACCCACGATACGGACGGATCTGGGGCGTGTATAGTAATTTAATAATAATTCATTTAAATATGATATAATTAACGCTTTCTTCTGTAACTTGCATCAAAAACAGAGGTAACATCGGTAAGGTGGAAATGTAGAGTTGATTGCGGATAAGGCGGTTAGAGTTCTAATTAGTCAAGCGAACACTATGTATAGCTCTTTGTCTGTTTTAGTGATACATTCACACTGAAATAGCGCCAATTAAACGAAACTATGTCTAGGAATAGATGGTCTGTTTTAGCCGACTTCAAAAAAGGAGGTTCTTAATTCGACTGTATTTTATGTTTGTTAACTCAGAACTTTTGAGTGGATGAACCGATTTTGATGATTCTTTTTTTATTTCAAAGCTGGTGCTTTCCGTGTGATCCCATATTAATTTGGTCCAGTTCTGACAAAGGCATGAGAAAACCATTGTGAGTATTAAATTTGCATTTTTTTACTTGTTAGATTATCTTGCGAGTGCTCTACTATCTAATAGTATGTCGTGGTTGTCAAGACAAAAATTCTAAAAATCATTGCTATGGGAGCGTTAAAAATACCCTAAATTAGTTTTTCTCAAATACCTCCCACCTACAAACATCGATCACTTTCAATTTAAATGTATAGATAGATTTAAGTTCGCTTTCAAAGTGTAAAGCCTTCAATGTAGAGTCGGGTAGAGCACCTTTACAAAGTTATGGGAGAGTTCGTTCATTACGAGTATATAGCCCATAAAGACATAACGGGAACAGCCCTCTACATTGATGGAACAAGTTAAAACGACGCTAGACTATACATTTGGGGCTACAGAACCACATTACTGAAATGAATCACGAATAGAGTTGATTGAGCACTTGACATGGTTAAGCAAAAATATATTTTGATATACTTCATTCTTAACAACGGTGTATCGCTAATTGGATTACAAAAATAATTACAATACAAAACACTTGATTCAAATTCAAAGTCATTTAATAATATAGAAATTCTGTCAATACACTTAAGCACGTATTTTTTCATCTGGCGTAACTTTTCAGTTGTTTTTTGCCTGTGAGCCGGTTATAGATATTGATGTTTGTAGATAATAAGTCCTGTTATTTATTGATAGTAACAGTCTCGTTGTCATTCGGTCATAGATGTGTCACCCTAAGAATAAGATCGCACCACAACCAAATATTTTACCTGAAAGTTAAGAAACGCCTGGTAAAGTCTTCCCATGTAACGTAAATATCAAGTCTCGAAGAAACTCAGTCCTAAATGCCGCATCTGCTGAATAAATAAATGAAATACATATTATTTCCTCGCGCGGTATATAACGCTGAGTGTGAATAGTTGGCCCAGTTTTCACGGCAAACCTTTGCTTCTCCCACCCTTTGCCCTACTTTTTTAAAGGTTAATCATTTGCCGGCGCATTTTCTATTGAGTCCTATGATAGTTTATTTGATGGTGTTTGGTTTTTGGCCTATCGATCAATTTACTTAATGATAGAAGAGACACAATGAAAGATAGAAGAAAGAAAAAATGTTTATTCGCAGTCTATATGCCGCAGCCGAATATGATAAACACAGTTAATAAAAAGTATAAGTTATACTAAACCTAAGTACAACATTAAATAATATAATACTTAAGACAAAAACTTTGTACCGCTTTTAACGAAAATCACGCGGACGGAGGAGTATAAAATTTGGCACTGTTAAAGTTTATATCGATTCTTCGATAAAGTTAATATTTTTGGTATGTTATCTAATTTAACCACAACCTATTAAATATAGGTACTTAGAGCTAACATGAAAATGCCCTTTCCCAGAAATGAAACTAACCAATGTACAAAGTTACCATTTAACGTTTCCGTTCTAAAAACCAAAGTCGTCAATCACATTCCAGTGATTGTTTTACTCGGAAAACCCATGAAATATCCCTTTAAATTGTAAAACCCATTCAAATGTGTGTCGACAATAAAATCGGTATTCAGGTCGTCGCTGAAAGACAAGGGAATTACTTTAGAATATTAAAAAAGTTGACTTAGAAAAATGTAGGCAGCCTAAGCATTAAGAATATTAATGATATCTTAGTAATATTATAAACTAAAAAGACAGAATTTATCCCCAAGAATTTAGTAAAACTTGCTTAGAAAGACTTTGTGCTGAATGAGATTACAAACTTATAAAGCTCGTAGCGAAGCTCCTGCAATTGCTTCCGGGTTCGATTCCCAGCGGACGTTTATGTAACAGATAAATCATATTCTCGGGTCGTGGGTTTTAGTTATATGTTATTTGTGTTGTCAATGCCACCCGCGACACAGGGAATCCTAGTCTGGGGGCTATGAGAGTGTAAGCTTGCATTGATGAAAAGTATAAAAATCCATTGCTCATTATATTGGGCGTGGAAAGGAATAATGCTATCCCACTCTGCAGTTAATTAAAGAAGGGTTGATCTTCAGTTATTTTCAATTCTTCATTTTTTCAATTTTCACTGAGGTTCACCAACTAATGTTCTTAACTTTTGCTTTGCTAAATAGACTAACCATCATAATAGGGCAGTTTAGGTACTATCTTAAATCCATAATTTTTTTTGGTACGAATTTAAAACTGTGTGATGGTATAAAATAAGAAAACTTGTTAACAGTATACAACTTTCTGTTCAAGAAAACGTATTATTACGCATAAAGTGTCATAGTTTTTTGCATCTCGCAAGTAGAAGTTTCACTTCAATACATTGTAACTTTCATGGTTCCAGTAAGGCTATATTTACATCGTCATACAAACGTGTAAACGTTTCATAATAATTATGTATACGGATCGAATAAAGGAACATGTTATTATTTACAAACGTAAAAAGTTCTACAAAGCTTATTGCATATATTATGCATAATTGCATACACGACTCCATTTTCGGTGATACAAGTTTCATCAGAAAAGCTTACTGTACTTTGTTGCTGCGAGGATAAAAGCTTTATTGCCAAAAATTTACTCGCCCCACCCCTTGCATTTTGAACTTAATAACGAGGATATAAAAGCGAAAATAGCGTGCGCAATTACTTTCTGCTAGCTTAAACACGTCACGATAGTGTTACATTACGACAAGCGTACGTTCAAGTACACAATATACTTTACTTAACAACGCCTTCCTCTTGCGAAAATGCGCCTTATTTACAGCGATATAAAGTTTAGTTTAACGTGTGAAGCTTCCATTTGCGGTTTACCGTACCTGTCAGGCATTCCTAAAACAGAGTGTTGCTGTAAAATATGGACACCCTATTAGGGCTTCCACACGACTGCTATGCATCAAGTACGGGACAAATACAAATTCGACACATAAATTTCAGTCCACTTAAACCTTTACGGCTACTCTGATTTTGGGATATGTTTTGAATGTTGAGGAGACAACACAGGTGCAATGTATTGCTTTAATGGTAACCCATTAGCAGCTTGCGAGCCCTGGTCTCTTGTAATTGAGGTCAGAAGCATACTCCAGCACACTATTCCAGGCCACATTGTTGGGGTTAATGGCCAACCTACATGACGGAATTCTTATGCCCGTTTTCAGTTTATAATTTACGATTTCTTTCTAAATTAAAATAAAATGCAATTATGACGCAATGAAACGCATGTAACTGCATGGATCATAGTCACGATGAGGCTCATGACCTACGCTACAGGGTGCAAATATCCTTAAAACAATTCAAAATCGTGAGTACCCGTTTACATTAAACATGTTTAGTGTCCGCGATGACTTCACTTTAAAACCATATATATGTCTGTGTGTGTTGTTCATGGCACCCACGACACAGGGAAGACTATATAACGCTATACACCCTCATACCAGGGTGTATAGCGTTATTTTATTTAGATTTCAAATCTAAAAGTTGATCGCTATTAATCAAGCCCTAACTATCGTGTTCGGGTCATCGGTCAATGGTCATAATTGCTGGCTTGGCATCGTTAATAAAACCCGTGTAAAACGCCTCTTATCCACTAGGGTTATTGGCGTATAATTGATATCGAAGTATTTAATGATCGTCGGGGATATTGACATAGTTTTTTCAATACATCGATTATTAATCTTCGTTTATATAATCGTTGCGGGTATTACCGACTGTAAGTTCTGAATTACTAAGCATTTAACTAAGTAAATAGGTAGTAGAGTTTAGAGTTCACCCGGGTTAGTACCAACGCCCTCCACGGTACCTAGTACCATTTCTATCGTGTAATAAGTGTTTAAATTAAACAAACTTAAAACACACAACATTTTAGAACCAAAGTGTATTCAATACAAAAGGTAATAAATATTAAAATTATTATTAAATACATATAAAATTTTATCAGTCTCCAGTTACATCAAAAACGTTTTAAAGAGCGATGAAATCACAAAAATAACATTCGTATTCATCCAGGAACATATTTCGTCCCATTTTCATACTCAGTAAACACGTACGAATCAGAGTGTATTCGCGTTCTCAATTGGATATTACACAATCACCAAAAATATATTTCGAATTTAATTTTCCCCAAATTTATAGTTTTTGTGTCCAGCGTAAGTTCATCATCTGACAATCTCATGTTTTCCAAAATGTATCGTACGACTCTTTGTGTACAGTGCAGAGTTTCCGACAAAGTCGTTTATAAATTAATGAAGTCTGGTATAGCATTTCTCCTTAAATTATGTTATGTAAACATTATTTCTACTTATCAAGCCTCATCCTCATCGCAGAAAACTTCCGACATTTGAGTTGATCATTTTCTCTGGAGCAGTGTAGTGAAGTATCATCATTGCAACCCATAACTGTCCCACTGCTGGGCACGGGTCTTCTCTTATAATGTGCGGGTACAGACTATTATCCACCACGGTGGCCAAGCGCGGATTGGCGGACTTCACACACCTTTGAGAACATTATGGAGAACTATCAGGTGGGCAGGTTTCCTCACAATGTTTTCCTTCACCGAAACAAGTGATAATTTGTAGTGATATACCTTTAGGTATTTAGTGTAACTGTCCGCTCTCACTAGGACCCTACCTTTACTGATTAAACGCTTACGATCGGACGTAGCCTAGCAGTAAATCACCCACACCTGAACACCGTGTCCTGTCTCTGGTCCCGATAAATCACTGAAACTCCAACCAGATGAATTCGATAGCGATAAAAGTTTAGATTAGAAAAAAACGTATTTATTATAGAACAAGTTTATTTCTAACGAAGGAAAGTTATAACAAAAGGTGACAATAGTTTATCGTGTTTAGAGATTTATTTCTGCAAAAATGTGTATTATATTTATTGTATTTTTAAAATTGCTCTTTTTGTTAGCTTTATAAATACAGTATTAATATAATATGTATTAGAAACGATGACTCTTATCGGGTTCTTAATCGTTATCGTTAAGCCACGTTGTAGGCATTCGGGTTGCATAAAAATTTCCGACACTTGGGTTGGCCTCGACCAATCGTTAGTGGAGCAGCGTGTAGAGTATGCTCTAAGCCTTCTCAAGTATGAGGACCTGTGCTCCATAGTAGGCCATTCATGGTTTGAGGCTAATTATAATAAGGAACTAACTAAGGATGATTCGCACGATCGCAAATATACATAAAAGTCTACCATAATATAGAATGACGAAGTATTCTCCAACAATTTTTGTAATTTATTTCAAGATCATGCGAAAAATAAGACCCTGTCACCACCACTCACCCTTTAAGATTGTTAAAAGTAATTAATTATTCATTATTACCAAATTCTGACAGGCAACAGCGAACTTAAGCCAAAACAAAAATACCCGAAGCAGTAATTAATGAAATGAAAACACTAAAAGGGCAGTCGGCGCGGAAAATGTTTTGACAAATATTTGAAAGAACTCCTATAATCAATCAACAAGGGTTCCCCTTCAACCCCTAATGAGGTCGTTACCCACTGTCTTGGGTTCAATCCTGGAGATTTGGAATTAATTGCTGGAAGATGCAATTCGTTTGCGTCGGCTTTTGGAGTCGCTAATGAGACAGATTGTTCGGAATAAAATGATTTGTTGCCTCTTTGAGTGTTTCGGTACTCGAGATTGCTTTCTATTGATTTATTGGTTCAATTTTATTTTCCGGAAGGTGAAACCCGTACACTGCTCAAGGCTTTTTCTGTCTCATAAATTAGTCTTCAGTTGTCTTGTAGAATTGGGTTATTAAGCTTTTCCTCATTAGTTAAATTATCTTTGTTTCATACCATATATTTTAATTCTTGTGGTTGAAATTGTAAATACTTTAAATGGTACTTCATTACTCTTTACATTTTTATGTGTTATTGGTCTATCAACCACAAGAGGCTCTACTGAAAATCAGCACTGCCGTATTTATAATGCCATAAACCGCTGAGAGGCCTTTTATGGCAGAAGTTTCAGCATGTCTTAGAATTGTTTTATTTTATTATACGTGGCGAGTTATTGTTGGTACGAGTACTATAGTTAATGGTGTCTTTTTGTGATAAGTGAACAAACTTATCTTTTCCGTTTTGCACTTTTTGTGTGCTTTGTCTAATTCAACAATAGAATCTCATATTAGATTGAAAATTCAACAATTAAGAAACTGTCATTAAGGATTAAACTTCTCAAGCACCAACGTCTGTTCCAGAAGTCTTTATTGAAGTCATTATTCAATAACAGGCACCCATAAACCAAATCTTTGTCTTGCGCGATGTTACAACAACCGTTTGCTCCTCTACAGGCATTCAAGCAAAGTCAGTGGGCGTCCCTCTTTTGTGCCTGATCTCATAAATTGTTCTGCGTGGGGAAATTGCGTTTCTTCCGATCTTAAACATCTTCAATAGGCGTTTGAGAAGGTTATGGCTTTTGTTTCATTATTAATATCAATGATTAGTGTCTTTAGCAAGGTTTTGATAATATTTTTGTATTCGTATGCCTATAAAATGATCCTTACTGGGATCACTGAAAGTAATCGCTTCGTTCCAGTGATGATATTAAGCAAAGCCGAAGCGTTCACAGCTCGACGGCATCTGAGTTTTGGTCCTAGTAACCAAGTTAAGTAACTAGGTGGGAGTTTCCACATGGAAAACAGCTATTGGTAAAATAGTAATTTATATATTTATCCCACTCTCTTCCACTCTCAGTTTATATGTTATTATTTATGTTGGTCAGAAACCCCTCCACCAATCTACACTGGAGTATTGTAGAGAATTCCAAATTTCCTCAATCACTGCGGGATCGTTGTGCGTTGAGCCGCTTCCACATGTTGGTTATATCTCATTAGAAAATAAACAAGCATTCAAAATGAGTTCCAATAAGGCTTTAAAACGGGTATCCATGTCAGCTTAGACAGTAGTAACTAGTTAGACCCGCTCGAGTATACACACAGTCGTAAACACCGTCGAACGAGACGAGCTATCCACTATCGCAGTAATAAAAACTTTATACGGGCCGCCGAGTGTTTATTATGCTATATCTACAACGTACTGTGAATCTTGTAGGGTTTATATCACGTTTTGTGGTGGACGAATTATGAATAGCGTTGAGTTTAGAGCCTGAAAGCTGTTCCGGTGCTCATGGTTTATTTGATGGTGAAAGTGATGAATAAATTGTGACGTTGAAATTAGATTGTTAATTCGATTGTTGAATTTATGTTTCTGACGGTTTTCGGAAGTTGAGAAGTCGTTAGAGAATTGTGTGGCTCATGGGTTGTGTTATGTAACTTTAGGAGTTTAGTAGTAGTCCTGTCTGCGAAGCGAGGGTTCCCAGGTTCGATTCTCGGCCGGGGCAGATATTTATGTGACGGATAAATGTTTGTTATTCTTATGTTTGTATGTCATGGGTTTTTTTGATATGTTATTTGTGTACTCCATGTCGCCCGTGACACAGGAATCCTATTGCGGGGGTGTGAGTGCGTTAGCTTTTATTCTTATGTATTTCAATAGCTTTTTAACCAATTTTTTTCAGTACAGGGTTTTTTACTCACTGAAATCCTCTTGTGTAAGTTTCGGTAGGTACATATTGGATGGAGTCTGTCGCTGGTGCCTACCCAAAGGCCTTGGTCTCTACTCATGACGGCTACCTAACACTAAATCAAAAGCAATAAAGGCCCATATGTAGTAAACACATCTTATTTTCTAAAGAAAGGCTGACTCGAATAGATTGCTACGTACTAATAAGGTCGTCTTTTTGTCCTATTAATCGTTTGTGTTTATTTCTGGTGCACAAATAAAGAGTATTATCTTTTCTATATTATCTTATCTATATCTTACCTTTATTATCTATCTAGTGTCTACATTTCAAAACAATTGTTTATTGTACATGCATCTACCACGACATGCATACCCTAATCCAATTACCGTCAATATATTACTCGCCGGCGTAAAGTGCCGTGTGTAGCTGCGAACTATGCGAGCAGTTTCAACAGTAGTAAATCAGCGGTAACCCACCGACTTGCTCGATCATCGCTCATTCGAAGCGGGACTGCTAAAGCGTCAGTTGGAGCTATCCTTAACTTATTGTTAGGGATTTCAATGTGTATCCTTATCCTCTTGATAAATACAATTTTGATCGTGTCATGTTACCGAAATATCCAGACGTGGTAATAGCAAACCTGTTCGGATATTAGACGACGTGTGAATCAACACCCATTTTTGATTTGGTGCATGGGTTACATGGCTATGGCTACAACCCAATAATGGCCCACTACTGAACACGGGTCTCTCCTCATACCTGAGGAGGCCTAGAGCATACTCCACCACGCTGCTCCAGTGCGGATTGGTGGAGGGGTTAGTGGCCAACCCAAGTGTCGGAAATTTTAAGCCGCCCGAAGGTATCCGACATGGCTTAACGACTGCTACCAAGTGATAACAACCGGGACCGACGGCTTTACGTGCCGTCCGAAGCACGGAAGCGCTCAAGAAATTTTTGCCACTAGCGGTCAATGGGTTACATAAAAATTGTAAAACGCCTGACAAAAACGAGTTTCAATATTGTCATCATCATGTTTTCCAAAACAAGGTCTGCACATTACGTAAACTCAACTCCGACTCTACTCTTATCACTGGAAAGCTTTCCTATGAAAGCTTTGAAATGTGAGCCTTATAAAATGATCGTTAAGTTTTAATTTTGAACATTTACCTGAAAGAACTGACGCGTGAATGAGGCGTTGTATATCTAGCTAACTCCGGCAGAAAAATCGACCGTAATTGACACAGAATAAAGCTCATGCATGAATGCTTTCTTTTAAGTTGAATCTGAGTCGAGTTAGAGTTGAGTTGACGTAATGTGTGCAGACTTTTATACAAAATATATTATTAAATGTGATTAAAGTGTTAAAACTATAATTAATTGGTGTCTGTATTCTGTAGTGGATAAAAATATTGTTTAAAGTATTTTCTAACGCAATAGATACCATATTATTGATTATTATCTGTAGATGATATTATTTCTTCGATAGTTCTCAAGACAACAACTAAGATGATTAAACTCTTTAGTGCTAAAAACATTCAATATTCATACCTATTTTGTTTGTGTCAAATTTAAATGACAAGTAATTTTTGACCAACTCCTTTTCACATCAAGATTATGTAAATCACGGAATACAGAGAGAGAAGTGGAAGTGCAAAGTAGGCGTGGCACACGCATTAAGGTTGCGCGGAGCTCCGCGTATTTGCTGGAAAATGGCCGGTATTGCTTAACTGTCACTGAGATGCGTCAGTTGTGCATTGCGTAAATTAAATTCTTAATAAACTACGTAAATATGCCTTACTGTGCAATTTTGGAGTGCAAAAATGATAGCAGAGCTTAGAATTTATCTAATGGCGGAGTTTCGTACCATAGGTAAGCCTAGTTTTAAATTAATTTGAAAACCAAAAAATCAAAAACATACAATTAAAAGAAACTATAATTTATAACCAAAAAGCTACTCAGTCCCTTTGCAATAAGGTTCGTTTTAAGTTTTAAGAAGTAGTGCTATTCCCAGAAAATTCTATGCTACTCGTGCAGGGATGCGGTAAAAAAAATCGATATCGACAATTTTATTATATTATTTCTAGTTAAAAAATTCATATCAATATTACATTTACCATTTATTTAACAACATGTGTATACAGTTCTGCTAGATGGTGTGGAATAAAGAATATTTCATTTTGCCCTCCACACCATTCCAAGCCGTTCATCCAATTGCAATGGGATTTTGGTTAGTTGTTATGCGTTAGGGATGGACATTTTTGACAAAATAGAAAGCACTATTTCCTATGCCGTACATTCAATTGTAATGACATTTTGTGAAGTTATTATAAAACAATTTACTATTTTTATACTACATACTACAGGCAAGTTATTGCCAAAAAACGATCAACGGCCAAGACTGATTAGGGTTTAAATTGCTATTTATCAAATAAATAGCTTCACAAATAATTCCATTGTTAATAAATATAAAATAATATAAATACATATATTATAATACATATAAATACGCTGGTGTTGTTGGCATTCTCTAACAGTGAACTCAGTCAATATGAATTATTAATCATATGAATATTGTCGCGTTGATTTATCTGTTGACGAGACACATAGAAGTACCTAATTTAAAAATAGAATTTCTTCTTTAATGTTCTCGATAATAATTGGACATTGGAAGCAGTGGTAGTTTACGGTAGTTAGGGATAAAAAATGCAATACAAAGTTTATTAAAATCCACTCGCCACTAGTAGCCATTTTTCCTATGTTAAAGATTTTGAGTTTTGCTTTGGTTTGAAGTAATTGAAAATTTCGGAAAGAGCAAGTTGTTATTAAAGTTCTAATAAAATGTGATATCGCGGATTGAGCGAGTGGCTCGATCGATAACATCAATATTGCGTATCGCTGAGTAAATCAAATATGTCGGAAACGGAGTTCCGCGTAAACAACCAAATAACCAAAGTAAAAGAGAGAATTTATGCCAAGCCGGACAGTGATCATTGAATAAACGTGTTCTTCATGTGTTTGTCCGGAACCTGTGTTTTATTTGCTATCCTAAACTGAAATCCTGACATGAAATAAGCCCACAATGGATGTCGCCGACATATATATGTATTATACTCTGTAGGAAAACAAAAACATCCTAGCCGTCGTAAAAGACGCACTAACGTAAGACGTGGTAAGCATGTAAGTATCTAATGATAATTATGAATATATGTATGTTATGTAATTTAACTGGAAACCGTATTTTTATTTATTTTTATTTCAGTAGGTACATATAATTATGAACATTGCATTAAAGATTTTAATATTAATATTTATAACATTAGGATAGGTAAACTTAAATAATAATAAAAATAATAATACTAATAATATAATAAATACTTATAATTAACATATAAATTAGACTAAAATAAAACTAAAATTAAAATAAATTTATAAAGCTGGGCCCCTGCGGTGCAGTACCCAAGATGCTGGCAGCATTTCCTCTCTGTATAGCAATGCTAATACGCTGAGCGAGAAAACTGCCAGCTCTGGAGTCGCCAGTCTTGTGTATTATTTTATTTTTAATTTGTCCGAAAAGATAATGAGCATCAGGACCCCACGGACCAAGAGTCTCCACTCCAAAAGCTTTAAAAAAATAATAAGCATTTGAAATATTATCATATTTCAAATGCTTATTATTCTCTGCCGCCTCTGCCGCAGCACCCGCTCTAATTTTGGTACCATGAATATGAGACGGAGCCAGTGTATCTAAAGTAGTTATATGTTTATATATCGGATAATCCGGAATTTGCTTGTTTGCTGCAGGTTTTCTCAAAACGTTTTCCTTCACCGTTTTAGCAAATTAATGATAATATTTAAATACTTAAAACGCACACAATTCCGAAAAGTCAGAACCCTCTAGACCCCCCGAACAGGAGACCGAAATATTAACCACTAGTGACTAGGCTATTACTGCCTTTTATAATTATTAATTCGAGTATCTACCTATACCTACTTATTTTACAACATCTTCGAAAATTTTAAAGTACTTGGCATTATCAATCAAGAATAAATACGTGTAACATCTTGTAATGAAATATAGTATAATATTAGTTAATAAATTTGTACAAAAGTATCCGGCAACAGTTAGTTTCTTACATTTTGTAAAAAAATATCGGGTCTGTTATCGTGTTGCGTTTATCGATATAGCCCATCCCTATCAGTTTCTCCGAATCAGGTATAACCTTGTACGTGTGTAAACGTCATATTTTTATAAAATAATGCATACATAATGTAAAAAAGACGCTCGTTCAAGTTTTCACAGGAGCTGTCATCGAGAAAATAAAGAAATGGAAATAGTATAATTTATAAAGGTAACAAAACACCAAATATGGCAAGGAAAAATAAAAACTAAGATAACATGTTAAGGTGCATTTTCAACTATAAACAGCCGTTTTGATAGACTATTTTAAGTTGACAAGTACCAACCAATTAAAATGTAAGTTTCTTAGTGTGAATAATACGATTAGGAATTTACTTGTGTTTATTTTGCTACCGTGGTTTCCTTATTAATCAACACTTGTACCATTTCCACTTCTCTCTGTATTTCGTGATGTAAATAATTATTCTCAGTGACTCTTCTGTCATATGACTTACGTTCAATTTGTGTAGCAAAAAATTATTTTATTATAAGCACTTGACACGTTTAGCAATAAATAGCCGTGTCTAGACAACCTGCTTTGCTAAGTACTTACGATATTATATAAGTTAGTTATTCCGATGGGTGGCCATTATCTTAACAACTAAAATATAAAGATTATTTGTTTCAAAAAATAAAAATACGCTATGCAAATCAATAAATTTAGTCACTAAGGTAAGGTAGGTAATAAGGCAACCTGGACACCTGAGAGTTCTATATAATGTTCTCCAAGATGTGGAAGTCAGCCGAACCGCACTTATCAAGTATGGTGGACTGTGGTTGGCAATCCTCACATTGTGAGAGGAGACTCGAACCCAGCTGTGGAAAAGTTATGGGTTGCGAAGAAAAATATGAAGATCTAAAAGATCTAAATGTACATCTATAGGCCAGAGAAATAAAATAAAATAAAATTTTGTAGTGACTATCTTTAGTGTTACATTTTGTAAACTTATTACAAAGTTGACTATTTTATAATTTGGCATAGTTACCTCACTCGTTGCCATGGTAACCGTTGCCACGCCGATGTGTGGGTAGTTTACCTAGTCTTGTAATGCACAATATTTTAAAAGCGTCCATTAAGGCTCAATATTAATAATTCACGGTAATTACGCCAGCTCTTGAATAAAATCCTCTCCGTAATTCATATTAATCTCTAACGTTGATGGAATTAACTAGTGAACGAGCATCAATTGTGTATGGGTGAGTGGCCGGGTAAATGATTACCCGCTCTATTTCGCCCGGGTATCGAACCCGCACTAAAGGACGTTCAGTCGTCTGTGAAACATCTCATAGGTGAGATATTTTTACCGTGCGTATATAGGTTAATGCGACAGGCACAGTTTAAACTTCCTCAGAGCGTAATATATTTTCGATATCCGACTTATGAGCCTACCTTTCTGATGGTAAGTGGTCTTCGTCCATGAATATCAGCACCATGACCGTTATAATCTATGCGTTGTAGGCCAAGAAGAAAGAGAGAAAAGACGTAAGAAGGTATTGAATCTCATCTCTCTGACTCTGGGGAGTTTCTAATTCTCACCACAGCCTCGCCTTGACCATGATCCATGTAATTGTGTCAGGACATCACTATAAAATACAATCAGGATACAGGACAAATGGCTAACAGTCCCTGTCATAGTCCGCATACGTACCAACGAACTGACCGACTAACATTCTTAATAACACACTGCTAACCGGACTCACCATCCTAGTCCCAATTTGAGTCTGGTTCTGTGTTGGTCACAGTTGTCATGGGCAAAACAGTGGAAGGATGGAGCTGCATTCTCGTTGCCTTTAAAAAGGTCTACAACTAAATATTTAAACTCATAAACTCAAACATTTAAACCAAGACACAAGTTTCATCAGCTGATTTACTCCCAACCGCTCTGGTTCAATAAAACGTGTAGAACAAAGCGGAACGAACATTTCGCCAACACCGATACAACATGTAAATTGAAATAAAACACAACAACACAGTCACGAGATCCGAATAACAATAAAAGATAAATGTATCGGATGAAAATTTCAATACAAAAACACTCGTAAAGCAACTTTCATCCTCTGCGCTACAAAGCTTTCTAGTTTGGAGCTTTGGACCAGCGGTTGTCAAAGTTTTACGGATTTGAAGAGAAGAGATTTTTTATGTAGCTAAATAAGTTACAAAGAACCAGACGTTGTACCTGATGGTAACTGGACCCTTCGCCGATGGACATCGGTAATACCTAAGACATCATCAGTCCGTTACCGACCAAGTAAAAAGGATGCAGGTTGAACGAAATTCTCGCTCTCAAGCCCTTAGCCGGGACAAGTAAGTCGTGTCGTCGTCTGAACTTAACTCACCAAGGTGAACCTTGGGGGGTTAACACCCAAAGTTGAGCATCAGTGTCTTAAGCCGATAGGCGGCAAATCGAACCTTTCAATTTGGCTAAAAGCTGAAACATCAAAATATCCGGAACAGAGATATAAGAATATCAGGATAGCATTGTGAAATCATCTAGTTGGCGATAACTTAATCCGTTTTATGTGGAATCACATTTTATTTGCGTGCTTTGGTATTAATGCCCGATTTAAGGGAAGGGGCTTTGTATCAAAGAAGAAAGAAAGAAAGAAACCTTTAGTTAGAAATAGGTGGAAGGTTTAATAGTATATGCATTATTCTAGCTTGCTATGTTTTTTAAAATTATTCAATAATAATAAATATAGGACGACATTAACTTAGTGATAGCGGCCCTGCCTCCGAAGCGAGGGGTTCAAGGTTTGATTCCCGGCCAGGGCAGACATTTCAGTACTCGTTCATGTCCTGGATGTTTGTAATGTCCTCTTATTCATTATTCAGTATTCATGCCACGTGTAACACAGGAAATCCTTGGCCACAGCCGAGAATGTTTGCTTCGGCCGGGAATCGAACCCGGAATCGTCACTCCCAATAAGGTACGCGAATTAATCCTTATATTTTAAAGTAATCTCTTTCATAACACGGATTTTACATTAAAATTTATATGAAAACGTTTCTACACATAAAGCTCAAAACTTCATTATACCATGATAAATCCCATAGATTGAATCTAAGGCTGTGCCAAATGAAATCTCTTAGCGGATGCAAACGAACCCTGGACACCGGCCAACGAGAGTGACGCCAGGAATTATTTTGAATAAATTTGTACGTTTTAAATCACTTACCAATGGTCTGGACAGTATCATTACAATTATGTAATATTACTAATAATCACCTTCATCGCAACCCATAACTGTCCCACTGCTGGGCACGGGTCTCCTCTCACAATGTGAGGGGTTTGTTTCGCTATAAATTATGTATTTAAATAACAAGCATACTGACTTATTAAAAAATAAATGCAGAAATGGTAATCTTTACTTTTAATATTTAAAGCTGAAGAGTCGTTTTATTGTTTGTTTGAACGAGCTAATCTTAGGAACTACTGGTTCGGATTGAAAAAATCTTTTTGTGTTGGATAGTCCATTTACCGGAGAAGGCCATAAGGCTATATAACATCACGCTACGACCAATAGGAGCGGAGCTTCAATGAAAAACATTGCAAAAATGGGAACATTTTAATATTTGCATACGTAAAGAACAAGTTTGCGAAAGCGAAGCGAGGATCCGCTAGACTATTATAAATAATAATTATTATAAATAATTTATATATATAATAATAATTTTGATTGAAGTCGGTCTTTTTTGGTAAATAAAAAAAAAATTATCACTATTTCTCCAAAAATAAACTTATTAAACTAGGCATACCAACTGTTTTACTCACGAAAGAGTTAGCTTCCCATTGTAAGCTCGCTCGTAGGTTCAGGATTACTTTAATTGAATAATCTTGTAGGAGCAATGCGTCTCGCTGCAGTTAGGAGATACAAGAACAATAGCAACGTGTGTACGTTTGTGTGTACAATGGTGTTGATACGTTTGTGACTGCCTGCCGTCATAGTCTAAACTAGTACGGAGGACAGAATAACTTGCCGATACAATCTTTGTTATAAAAAAGGATGTACCAATGTAATTGATATTAATATAAAAGTAATGTACCTATACCATCCCACGTCACACAGCGACAAGTTTATAACGTATGTTTATAATTTTTATATTTATAGTCATTGTTATGGGTTCCATTGGGTTAAGCTAGCCATACACGCTTGGATGTATCTGAAAGGTTTACCTGTACAATTGAAACTTTAAAGGTCCCTATAATAATATAATAATTATATTATTATATCTCCGAAGCGCTCATAGCCCGGCGGCTTGCGTCGATCTCAAGTGATCGACAAAGTTAATCAACAGCGGGCGCGGTCGGTAGTTGGATGGGTGACCGCTAGTGGCAAAAATTTCTTGAGCGCTTCCGTGCTTCGGAGGGCACGTAAAGCCGTCGGTCCCGGTTGTTATCATTTGGTAGCAGTCGTTAAGCCATGTCGGATACCTTCGGGCGGCTTAAAATTTCCGACACTTGGGTTGGCCACTAACCCCTCCACCAATCCGCACTGGAGCAGCGTGGTGGAGTATGCTCTAGGCCTCCTCAGGTACGAGGAGAGACCCGTGCTCAGTAGTGGGCCATTAATGGGTTGTAGCCATATCTTCCATGAACAGACAGCGATCAGTTACATTTTATAGATGATTATTTTTATCACTGTACTTCTTAATAAACCTTGTGTTATAACATACATCATATTTAAAAAGCATGTTTTTCAATTAAAACACGTTTAAAACCGTAGGTACTTCTCGGACCTTCATTTGTCACAGACGTAACGGGTAATAAATGGTCCGCCCTAATCCATATTAATGGTTCCTTACACGCCATTAATTAAATAATATTTCGTTTTGCAATTCATTCTAGCTTGGTATACCCTTTGCGTTCGTTTGTTAGTTGGATTCGGATAAGTGATTAATACGTGCAATTTGGATTGGTCTACAATGAAAATGAATTTGATGGGAATTTTGATGAGATTGCTTTTCATTTTCATCGAAATATTATGCATTTAGTAAAGCAATAATAATAATAATAACGACAACAATTATAACGACATGCACAACATCAAAGTGTCTCCTTAGGGGCCCCTACGTGTTGGACCTGTCTCCCCACGCAAGCCTTCCAAATGACCGGGTACGCTTACATCTAGGACCCGTGAAGTTTAGCGATACACATTAATAATAAAATAATCTTTAGTGTACACCATGGCAGGCAACATAGAAAAAGACATTTGAACAAAATAATACAATAGGCGGTCTTATCGTTAAAGAGCGATTTCTTCCAGACAACCTTAGGGTAAGGAGTTAAAAGATACCTAATACAATCTAGGGGCAGGGTATACTAACAAGAAAATTTTGCAAAAAAAAATTGAAAATAAATAGAAAATATAAAGTAAAATTAAAAATTATAATACCATAGACTGCCATAGAGTACTGTGTAGGGTGACTAACAGATAGCAGATTGAAACTGTCAAAGCTTCAGGTAATGAATGTTCTTCGACTTGAGTTTTGCAAGAGTGCAATATTACAATAGTGAAATTAATATTAAGTGTTTTTAAACTCTATGCATTGAATTAATTAAAAAAATTAATTGTTTCAGGTACAAACTTCTTAGCTGGATAAGTTGATTCGTAACGTAACATGTGAGTCCAATACTGAGTCCGGAAGATGAGTTCAGTATTAGTGTGGAGCCGGAGGGCTAGTTTACTTAATCTTAGTATATATAACTGTTTGTCTTTCTTGACTGACAGATCAACGTCGACCCGAAAACGCTACATCTAGAGGCCTGAAAGGTATATACCTAACTATACAGGGTGGATTTTTGAGACGGGTCAGTAAGGGCAGGTACCTTAACCGTTATAGTTACAGGAAAACGTTCCTAGGAGACCATCCATAACTTTTTAAGATATTCTGAACTGCATTCACAGATTTTTGAGAAAATGGTCGGTCAGCGAAATAAGTGCTAAAATCCAAAATATTTTTTTTTATGCCTATCGATCCTTTTTCGTATGGGGAGCAAAATACTCTATGGGACCATTTAAGGTATGAGTACTAAAAATGTCAGAAAACGCTAAAAACATTTTCCATACATTTTGTACTGAAAAACGATAAATCAAGTCGTAATATTCTTTATTGCCAAACAATCCTATTTCTTACTGCGATTAAAAGATTCTTTAAGGGCTACTGAAATTTAAATACAAAAACTACGGTAAGACACAACATACACACACACATCACACAAACTTAAAAATAGGTTATCTACGAAATAAATTGTTCAAAATGATCGCCGTTTTCACGAATACATAAGTTCACTCGTTTTTGTACTGAACAAGTAGCAGCGGAAAGTTTTCTTTGATGGATATTATTTATAATCCTCGTTAATGCCTCCTTCAGCTCCTGAACACTGTCGTACTTCCTTTTGTAGACTAAATTTTTTAGGTGGCCCCACAAAAAAAAATCAAACAAAAACGAGTGAATTTATGTATTCGTGAAAACGGCGGTCATTTTGATCAATTTATTTCGTAGATAACCTATTTTTAAGTTTGTGTGATGTGTGTGTGTATGTTGTGTCTTACCGTAGTTTTTGTATTTAAATTTCAGTAGGCCTTAAAGAATCTTTTAATCGCAGTAAGAAATAGGATTGTTTGGCAATAAAGAATATTACGACTTGATTTATCGTTTTTCAGTACAAAATGTATGGAAAATGTTTTTAGCGTTTTCTGACATTTCTAGTACTCATACCTTAAATGGTCCCATAGAGTATTTTACTCCCCATACGAAATAGGATCGATAGGAATAAAAAAAAATATTTTGGATTTTAGCACTTATTTCGCTGACCGTACATTTTCTCAAAAATCTGTGAATGCAGTTCAGAATATCTTAAAAAGTTATGGATGGTCTCCTAGGAACGTTTACCTGTAACTATAACGGTTAAGGTACCTGCCCTTACTGACCCGTCTCAAAAATCCACCCTGTATACCTACAATATTTTTCACAAATGTCTCACACGGAAACCCATTATGATAGGTGTATCAGATATGAACCGTATCGCTAGAGCCATCCGATAATCCGAGACCGAATGAAATTTACCGAGTGCAGCTAAAACCATTCCCGTGTACCCGTACGGTCGGCAAGCGTATGGTCGATCGGATTTTAATACCGGATTTGCCTACTCTATGTAATATCAATCTACGAATTAAGGCTGGCGATTTTAAGCCGTTTATTGATTGCTGTAGAGCTCGGATTGGCATGAGATTATCTTTTGATCGTGTACTTTGCTTCTCTGTTCTTATAGGTCAAAGGATTATGCCGTTGTATTCCTAGTGGCGTTGACATCGGTCTGTCAGTCAGGCCAGGGTTCGAATCGTGCTTTAAACCCCAAACACAAAAAGCGGGGTGTCATAAGATTAACGTTTGACTGCATGTCTAGGAGTCTGTCTGTGGCATATTTAATTCTTAATGAACTGATTTCGATAGAATGTTTTTGGAGAAGCGTTTGATTAATTCACCGATTATCGAGAAATAATAATTGTGTCCTATAAAATAAACACAACTTTTAACCCTAGGATTTTCTGTGTCGTGGGAGCCCTAGAGAACACACAAGCCCAAGAACACACCCAGACCGAGCACAAAAATTTAAACCCACAATTCAAATTTCACTTCGCTGGGAATCGAACCCAAGATTCTTGGAATGGCCGCCGAACTTGTCAAACAATTATTCTTTCTCTTCTTTCTTCCTTCTGATTGGCTGTTAACGCATTGGCGATAAAAATATCTGTATTATACATAATTTTTTGAAGCTCACAAATATAAGTTAACGCACTATAAGCTACGCACTATAAGTTACGCACTATAAGCTACGCACTAAAACATTCCAAACAGGCTTAGACAAAAATAATCTCACTCTAATCCATATTTACTCTCGCGGAATGTATGGCTATATCGAAATAGATCACCAAGTGGCGCGAAAATTGACAAATTAGCGTAATTCGTGCCTTGTTTCGCAATCACACTATTAGCTTAGGGCTTAAACAAATTTATTCTAGTTGTTCGTTTTAGTTGCAGTCATATTTATGTTCTGTCACGTTCTGCATTCTCGCGCACTTTCAAGTAAGGCACACTTCAAACGACTCGGCTACAACGTATACCTACGAACAAAGGCATATTTTTATGTGCTCTATTGAGGACATACGGATTCAGAGATAAAATACATCGCTTAGCTAGCCGACTGCGCGACGAAAAGGAAGGTAATGTATTTGCCAGTCTGTAAGTTTGTTTTTTTGCGGTATCACAAACTTACGAAAGTAATCTGAATTCAATGTGAAAATCTATTTTTGAATCTATTTTTGAAGCTCTTAACTATTTATGAAATTCTATTTTTAAATCCCAGTTCATTTTTTTTAATCAAATGATAAAGTTACGAACGTTACACTTAATATATTTTCTAAACTCAATAGACTCCTCAATCAAAGGGTTTGTCAAACGTAAGCTTACCTGGAGTGGTAACCGCGAAACGTGTTGTATCAGAAATTCCATTAAGGATACGAAAACAAAGGGAGAGTGACCAAACGTTGAAGTTCGGAAAGCTGACCGGCTTTTCCCTGGTTAGTGACGCGGCTAAAATCACAGATTTTCTTTATTAAACGTAAACACGACTCTTGGACAATGTACTTTGCTTTGGAAGTTCATAACGCGCGGCGAAACATCTTTTACCCGAACGATTTTGAATGAACATCACAGTGGTATGATGCATAGCTTCGATGCAACGGTGATTTGACAATTTGAACACAGAATTCGTGTTTATGTATTTTCTGGATTAACTAAACTTTCCAGGGAAATATAAGTTGTCTCTTCAGATTACATATAAATGCGATTAATACTAAGTCAGATTAGAAATAATGCAATTTACTATACCTCCTATTGTATTGATGACATGTGGAATGGAATAAATATATTTTCTTTCTTTTTCTTTCTTTCTTTCTTTCTTTCTTTCTTTCTTTCTTTCTAAGGTGACAAAATAACTAATTGGAACTTGTAAATGAAAAGCCAAGTAGTATTTGTGATTTTTGCAGGCTAACGTCATACAAGTAAGTACCTACATATTAGAAGTCGTTCACAAACATTTTTTACATTATGAAAAAAATTTTTGATTATGAACTTTATTTTGTACCAAATCAGTTAGATTAATAAGTCTCTAAGTGGGTAAATAGCTTCAGTGTGTCGATAATGAACTTCGCTAACACCAGGACCCGAGAACAAACATTTATCAGTCACATAAAATCTGCCCCGACCGAGGATCGAACCCGGGACCCTCAACATCGCTTCGCATAGCCTAGATACATTAGTATCATACTTACCTATATACATTGATATTTGACGTTATCGTAGCCTAAACCTGAACATAACATTTCAATTCCCATACCAAAGTACTCCATACAGACGAGTAAACTAATATGAAGTTCCACTTATCAATGCAATTAGCATCAGTATCAAACGATTTGCCAGCCGAACAACTCATACCTGTAAAACTGATTAAATTCTAAGTTGCTCAGTTTAACGAAACAATCCAAATTAAATTCGACATTCGTAATAAACGTACGGTACTAACGCGTAAAAACTCAAATGAAATAAACTTCAACGTATGGTATACATAGGAAAAGTACAGAAAGCCAATTGTTCGCTCGCATCATCCGCCTGTTAACCCTCCCGTCGCCTGTTTTTCTAAAACCAAACCCTGTTACCGCTAAGCCGCATAAATCAATTATCAGCCGGTAACATTTGTCAATGTAACCCTAAAATACCTACGTACCACACCTGTACGTTTGCAGCTCCACCTGCGAATGTCGTCGCCGTTAAGCCGATAATTACGGGATTATGTCCCCAATGTCTGGATCCCCTTTCCCGTCTCGACCCCCCCACTTCACAGTCCCCCCATACTTCACTTTGCTTCAATGCACCGTGGTATGTGTCGTAATGGTTTTTAGGAGTATAATTTTTCATCTGATGGAGTTTTTCGTGAATAATTTTAGTGTAATTGTGTTTTTGAGTGTTTCCTTACTTCACTGTTTGAAAGCTTTAAGCGTTATCGCTGTTCGGGGGTGTTTTGCGTAGACAGCGTTATTGTGGCTTGAAGAGGTTTTACAAGCTTTGTTGTTATTGAAATGTATGAATGTTCCTTTATTTCTTAAAATTTCCAGTATTTTTGTATTATCTTTAGTGTACTAATTCAATAGTGAATTTTTCTTAATACCAACATTCAACAAGTCGTAATTGATTTTTTTCTATCTATATTTTGACGTTTTCGAGGGGATTCATCACGTCGGGGTCACCAGTTTGGCAAAGAGAGATCTCCCGCCAGGCGAGACGACATGCCTGGAGAGCGGCCAAGCCCCAAGTGAATAGTTGTTGGAACTTGTACAAATGTACATATGCGAGCGGTGTAGAAAACTTCGAAAGCGTGATTCAGGCTTGTCATGACGTTACATCAATGTACAGGATGTATAATAAGAATAACTGATGTCATCTATTATGCCGGCAAACTGGGGTGCCGTAAGCGATGAGAAAAGTCAGCCTTCCTACTTGGGGGTAGAGCTTTATAATCATAATATCAATATTACTATAAAATCATCAAGTGTTGCTGGTGTTTTCATGAAACACGCATTTTCCCCCTTACTCGAGTCCGCGGCCAAATGACCCTTCTTTTTCTGGCTGGATGCTTGAGTGCTTGTGTTACTTCTTTCTTCATCCTTGGCGGTTATGCGTTAGTGATTCTCGTGTCACTGACGTCCATGGATGACGAAGATCACTTGCCATCAGGTGCCTTGTTTAGTCATTTGTCGGCTGTTGGCTTAAAAAAATATCTGCCTTTACTTAGATCAAATTCATTACAACAGATAAGAGTTTAACTTATGATGAAAGAACAATTACAATTACCTATAATAAATGTACAATTGATTAAGTAATCAAATGAAAATCTAATCTTACAACGCTGGTATCGTTAAACTATATCACGATATTCATGATTGCTCAGATAGACCTATGACTTCAAGGACATTATTTCAATTAATGCGTAAACTGTGTCCAAAGTCAATCAGATTAATGATAATCTTCCGTCCTGGGTAAACCTCGAAAGCAATGGGAATCCTCTGAGCGTCTTATTAGACCAACTTGGATTGGATTGTAATTTATTACGGTTATTGCAAATTCTCTTGGACGGGTCGTTAGGACCGCGCGCGGAATTACTGGGTTGACCGAATATCATCGAATTAGTTTTGATTGTTTGTAGTGTTGTTAATGAATATCGCGAGATATTATAATGTTTTTCCTTTTGTGTAGGAATATCATATGTCAATGTGTGTAGGTAATATTTTCTGTTTTATTTAAACATACATATAATGTTTATGTTAATGAACAAAGAGCAAACAGCTTACATTCCGATGATAGTTGATGGAAACGTTACGTTAAGTTACGTCGACAAGAGCAAGTTTTTTTTCACCTTAAATTTATGTCAACATACAGTGCACAACAAGGATATCAAAATTATCAATAGATATACATAATTTTGAGCGTTTCAGCGTTTTAGCGTTGAGCGTTTAGCGCTCGCTGGTAATTCGAACCCAGGACCCTTTGAACGGCGGTTCGGTACGGTAACCACTGCGCCATATGGGTCGTCAAATATCCAATAATTAGAAGACTGGAGCTACATTAGCTCTAATGTAATATAATATAGTACTAATATAATATAATAATGCATCACCTCGACTAGTTAATATCAATCTGAGATAATTAAAGCATAATTGCTTGTAAGAAACGCTGTAATTAAATAAATTACAGAGTCAAACGTAACCCTGACTCGAATGGAAGACGTTAGTAATTAAACGCGTGTTATAGCAATCGGTTTACGACGTACCTGGCTATTGTAAAGGAAAACAGGCTGACTATAACATCCACAAAAGTTACAGCACCTTAAAATAGCTTAAAGAAAACATACCATTCGGTAAGTAGCGAGGGTACATTAAAGCCAAGCTATTTGAGAATAAGCCAGTTGTCCCACCGCCGGCGAGGAGGCGACTTTCTATCGGCTATTTTCTCGCTCAAGAAACGTTAGATATAAATTGCGTGTAAACAAAAGAGATGCATATATTAATAGTTGATCGCTGACTGTTTACACTGCCGGCGTGAAGTCGTACTTCTAGTTTGTCTTGTACAAGAACTATCAAACATAATGCTCGCTCAACGACCTTTGCGCAGCGATGGTTGCTTGGCGGTCGGAACTCACGCCGAGAGACCAACCAGCGGTCAACCGAGTAGTGTGTCGTCGCACTCTGTCACTCGCTGATAGACTTACGGCAAAACCCTCGGAACTTCACAATCGCTACTCGCTGCTCGCCGACTAGTTTTCAGTTTCTAGGTCTACTCGCTACTCGTTAGTCTCTGGCGGTGGGACAACTGCGTAACATAAATCGAAATCGAACTAAGGTAGCCCTTACTAAGATTTATTGCACTCGAAACCGCCGCAGGAGGAAATCGAATGTTTTTGTTGATCTGACGCTGTAAAGACAACTGAAGTTATAAATTTGATGTGGTTTTTTGTATAGAAACCGCTATACAAGTGTTTAAATGGTTTCTTGAGACACCATCATAAAGGTCTGCGTACAGTACATCAATTCAACTCAGATTCATCTCATAAGATAGCAATGGAATATGAGCCTTAAACTGTTAATTTTCAACATTCCATCATCACAACCCATAACTGTCCCACTGCTGGGCACGGGTCTCCTCACACAGTGTGAGGGGTACAGGCCATAGTCCACCACGTTGGCCAAGTGCGGATTGGTGGACTTCACACACCTTTGAGAATATTATGGAGAACTCTCAGGTGTGCAGGTTTCCTCACGATGTTTTCCTTCACCGAAGCAAGTGATAATTAAATATTAATACGCACATAATTTTTGAAAATTAGTGGTGTGTGCGGGGTTTGAACCCGGACCCTCCGGTTCGGCAGTCCAACGTTCAACCACACGGCTATCACTGATTTCAACATTTACTTACTTGAAAGAACTAGTCCACGCGCGATTGACGCATTTAATACCTGCGGTCGACTCCGATCCGGCAGAAAATTCGACCGTGATTGACACCGAATTTTACCAATAATTAATTGATAGCTTCGATATAGCTAGATTTACCTGTGTATATAAATAAGTAAATTAAATAACCAGCCAGTGAAAGTCCCGTCAAAATCGGTCTAGCCGTTCCAGAGATTAGCCGGAACAAATAACAATTGTGTAATGACGTTATAAGTTAGTAGTAAAAGTTTTAAAGGAAATGTTTATTTAATTGTTTTTAGCACATTAAATGGAAGCTTGTTTTTAAGAAAGGTTTTTTACTTTAAAAAGCAATTTTAATTTTTGCCAGATTTTTTTACGGTTTGTCCGTTTTTTTTGTTAACGTTCCTTTTCGTATGCGACAAGATTACAGTTAAACACTTCTTCATTGGCAATTATTAAAAACACGATACCGCTTCATGTCACTTCCCTAACGTTGTATATTTTTATTGGTCCCAGTTTGTAGATGTACATCGCGTGCTTCGCCGTTGGCACAGTCCCCTGTGTTTTATAATTGTTTACAAATTTTATGCGTGATCAATGTCACGATGGAGTTCGTATTCTAGTAAACAGTGACAGGAATCTAGTTCATATTTATAGGGTGTATCTAAAAACAACTATGAAATGATTTTACTTGTTCCAGTTGCACATTTGAGTTTATTGAAAAATAGTCAGATCGTTGCCTAGTTCATAACATTTGTAGCCTGGTTGGTAGTGCCACTGGCAGCGATGCGAGGGGTCCCGGGGTCGATTCCCGGCCAAATGTATATGTGTAATGTTTGTTCTCGGGTCATGGGTGTTAGTGGTCTGTTATTAGTGTTGCCTGTGCCACCCGCCACACAGGGAATCCTAGTGCGGGGGGTATGACTGTGTTAGTGTTTATTTATTTATCGTCTTGTCATCATCTAGCAACGCATCGAACTTTCTATCACGTATGTACTTGGTAGTAGCTATATAAGACCTAAACGTCACCTACGCCTTCGCCAGCTATTAACATAACAAAAAACAAGTCGCAGAAATATATTATTTTCAGTGCACGATTCTTACTCGTAAGACCATTAATCATATTGCATGTAGATTCGGTTTGTGTGCGAGTGTGTACATCTGTGGCTGTTTTATAGTTAAAAAGTAATATTAATAGGTACTGTTTCACCGGGAGGTTTTTTTATGAATTTAAAATAGCAAACAAGCATACAGCACCCGTTATTTTTCGTTTTACCGCTTTTCATAGACAAAAAATAAATTATTTGTTTTCGTTTAAATTTTGCCACTTCCACTTTTTAGACAATACAGGTACACGTTATTTAAGTACATAAACCAAGAATTGTTGTCAGCGGAACCCCAAAACCATAGCAGCAACGTGTTCTAACCCATAATCGAGTGTACAGAACCGAGGGTAAAACACAATTATTTTTATGGCAACACAATTTTCCCCGGCTCATTACGTACATACAGCGGTATACTTGGCAACATTAACATGCCCGCGTTGGGTAGGGCTCCGCTAATGCCCACTGGGCACGCGAACCGGTTTTTGATTATTTCCCCAAAATTATATCCCATTTTCACACCAAAGAACCCGTGTATGAGGCTTAAGTTCGTCACCAGAGACAAGCGTGGCGCGATGGCGCGAACTGCCATTTTGTTTTTTTGGCATTCAATGTTTGGCGGGATTTAAGGAACTTTTTTGCTTTACCAATTACTTTAGTCGTCGTTATTGAAAGTTTGATTTCTTTCATAAAAAATGCAGCGGTGAAGAGAGATTCCGAAAGAAATTCTGCATTTTTCTACGATATTTTAAGTATTCTTTTAAATTTAGTTAGTAATCAATTAAATTTTGATTAAAGTCCCAAATAATAGTTAATAGTCACTTAGAACTTACATACATATATTTTACTTTTTATTATTGAGTTAAATGTAGAAATCATCGGACAATTAGCTACGAGGGTAGTGACCCCAATTGTCACTAACTTGTTGAGTTAACTATTTTATCTTTTCAAAACTGTTCTGTTTTGCAACCGAACCTAAAAGAGAAAATGCTTAGTAAATAAAAATACATAGCTTTTCTACCCAATTGCATGAACATACATATATGTAGAGCGATTGGCAGAATGTTCCATTTATGTCCCATAAGGGGACCTTTTATCTTGCTAATACCGTGTTATGCCCGAATCCTACAATACCCTTTCTCATAATTTTCTATGTAACGTACCTGTAATTTTTAAGGTGGAGTTTTTGTTTTAGGAAAGCTTTATTTTTGTAGTACAAAAGAAATTCGTAAGGCAAAATATTTCCTCAACATTTTACCTTAAATTCCTCGAAAACATTAAAGCCAAGTGCACTTAACACTTCCTTTTACTGATGTGGTGAAAAAGATCGTCTTTTTTGAAGCTGTGAAATGATGTAAAATGTTCATCTGATCTACACTCGGGTGCAATGAAATCGCACATTTGATTTTTTTCTGCAAAATACAAATTATTTTTTTTTCTGAAAGATACATATATATTTTTTTAATATGGAATTAAAGCTGGTTTCATTACCTATCCAACGATACCATACAAGCCGTTATTACTTTATCCTACTGCCAAAAAAAAAACACCAATTACAAATTCATCCTTTATTAAAAGAAGTTTCCTTGACAAAACTGTGTGGGAAATGAAGGCTTAAAAAAAAAACACCCTTTTCTTACAAAAATACCTTTATTAATACGAAGTGTTACCCCCTCTTACTTGAATTACCGCTCGACACCGGTTTCCCATCGACTCTATCAAGTGATTGATAGAGTCTTGTGGGATAGCGTCCCATTCCTCCTTGAGCGCAGTTTGCAGCTCCTGGAGATTAGCTGGAGCAATATTTCGGTCTCTTATTTTCCTTTTTAAATTGTCCCAGACGTGTTCGATCGGATTAAGGTCCGGACTCCGAGCTGGCCACACCATTGTTTTGATATTCACCTCTTGAAGGTACTGCGTTACAATTTGAGCGGTATGGGGTCTTGCATTGTCATGCATAAAGAGAAAGTTCTCTCCAATGAAACCGCTAAATGGTACGACATGTTCCTGGAGAACTTCTTCGACGTACCTCCGAGCAGTTAGTCCCCTTGTTGGACGCCTTATATTGGCCCCAGTGAGGAAGACAAGCTCAGTTTTGGCTTCCAAAGAGATTCCACCCCAGAACATACACGAACCACCGCCATATGCAACGCGTTCCGTGATGCAACACGGGGCAAATCTCTCTGTAGGCCTTCTATAGACCCGCCCTCGTCCATCATTGCCATGGAGACACATCCTAGACTCGTCTGAGAACAGAACTGTTCGCCATTGGTCGACTGTCCAGTTCACATGTTCCTGTGCAAATCGAAGACGGGCTTGGCGGTGAGCTGGCGCCAATTTAGGGCCGTTTGCTGGCCTATGCGCTGTTAGGCCGCCTTCAGCAAGTCTCCTTCTGACCGTCCACCGACTGACTTCCACTTCACGCACCTCTTGGAGATGATGTGCAAGATCAACGGTTGTCAGGCGACGATTTCGCAAAGCCGTCGTTACGAGAAATCGGTTGTCGCGCTGAGTTGTAGCTCTAGCTCGACCAGATCCTCGTCGTCGTTCATAGCCACCAGTCTCCCGATAGCGCTGGTATACACGACGAACTGAATATCGACTGATATTCAGCTGTCGAGCTACAGCACTCTGGTTCTGGCCTGCTTCAATTAGAGCAACGACTTGAGCGGCTTTTTCTGGCGTAGTATCCATTTTCTTCGATAATTATTGCAGCTGTAGTCACTGGACGTCCTTTCAGTTTGAGCGTTGAAATGCAACTGATGACATTTTACTCAAAACATGCCTTTTTATACCTGCATTAGTCTGGCAAACTACGGTAACCTAAGGGAGTTAATTTTAGGGTTTTTTTGTTGTCATTAATTCTTGGCCGTAGGGTAAAGTAATAACGGCTTGTATGGTATCGTTGGATAGGCAATGAAACCAGCTTTAATTCCATATTAAAAAAATATATATGTATCTTTCAGAAAAAAAAATAATTTGTATTTTGCAGAAAAAAATCAAATGTGCGATTTCATTGCACCCGAGTGTAGATATGATGCAAAGGATCCTTAAAATGCTGTTGGGAAAGTGATCCTCTTTGAAGATAATTAAAAAGAATTTGTTAAGATTTCTCTACATGTCTTCTAGTCGATGTTCAAGTGGCAAAAGAAATTCCTATCAAGATCGTCTTGCAATTAAATAATAAACCCCTCAGGGTTGTTACCTGCACGGTGGCAGGGTATTTAACCCGCCTGACTAGCTACCCTCCTTCTAAAATCGACCGTGAAACATTTTACACGTGTTTCGGTCGCAGTGTCGGAGAGCCGGTAATAATGCGTGTTCCCCAATTCCTTGTCGGTCGGCAACGCGTCGAAGATTCCTTAATTGTTACTAATAACCACCGGTGTCTACTTACCGTCAAGTGGCGTGTGCTTGTTTAACGACTATTTAGGCTAAACAATCGAATAACAAAATAATTAAATACGGGATAATCTAATAATTAAATAACAAACCCGAAAAATGGTTAAATAAGCTAAATAAGAGCTTTTTCAAAGCTCAAAACATTACCGGTCCAGAAAGCTCTGTGAAGCTTATCGGAGCGCTCAAATCGGGATCCCGCCCACGCACATTACCATCCATAATCTCGTAAATGAGCTCAACAAAAGGGAAATTTACGTAAAAATCCAATAACAACACTCATCAACATTGAAAGCGCGTTTTTCGGTCACTTTTCGGTCATTTTCAAACGGTATATCCATATTCGAAGCGCCGTGCGTTGTAGCAATTGTTTATTTAACTTTGCTGGGTTTAAGAGGATTTTCATTGAATAGGTTAAAGGCAATTTCATGATACCAAAACTTTAGTTTTAGAAACTTTGGTTTTGAAAGGGTGGCTGGCTTAAACCCATTAATGACCCACTACTGAGCACAGGCCTCCCTACATACGTGAGAAGGCCTAAAGCATACTCCACCGTGCTGCTTGGCTTAACAACGGCTACCAATTGGTAACAACCGGGACCGACGGCTTTACGTGCCCTCCGAAGCACGGAAGTGCCCAAGAAAATTTGCCACTAGCGGTCACCCATCCAGCTATCGACCGCGCCCGCTGTTGCAGACATCGGACGGTCACTTAGAATCGATGCAAGCGTAGCTATTCAAAAGCTTTTTTTTCGCTTTTGAAAAGGTAATCTTGGTAAAAGCGTAGAACGCCCTATGATCAGAACATTGGATAATTTGAAAGGGACAGTAAAATCGCTTTACAAGTTTTAAAAGGCTCTGTAACAATTGTTTTTCAAATTATGCACCTAACAGTCACCCATTAAGCTTCTGACCTTGCTCGAGTCTCGAGACAGTTAAACATGAGTTCTTCTTAACATTAAACACATCCTTGGATTTAGTTCTTTCCTTACTGCTTCTGTTATACGAAAATCAAAATATCTAGTATTTCTCCAGCAGGAAGTACAGGTTCAACGAATGGCACTAAGCTTAAACCACGAACATTACTATTTAAAATTGTGACCTCATTTCCATAGAGGTCGGCGTAAAGGATTAGAAATATGCTAAACATAACGTAATTTGACTATCTTATCAAAATGGCCGTGTAAAAACGTGTCCTCCGTGTTAATAACCCGATTTGGACGGAGATATCTACAGTGGAGTAGTTACGGCATCAAATTTGCCGGTCGTTCATTTTTTTATTCGGTCCCGTCACGCGACGGTAACATGAGCCAGGAATGTTGTACTGATTGCTTGCATTAATTCCTCGTTTTTGTTAATTCAAGGGTTAATGTTACCTATTAGAGGGTAATGTGGAATTGCCATCGGAACTGTTATGGTGGATTTTTTTTGATAAGCGGATTTATGGGTGTTTTTCGGTTTTTTCGGTGTTACGTATGGATATTTGGAGTATTTGGACATGTTCTTCTTCTCTTTCTTGAACGACTACGCGTCGGTGATGGCTTTGGTAGGTATTATTGATGTCCATGGGGGACAGTAACCGTTCTTCAGCTATTTATTCTTCTTCATTCAGTTCATTTCTTCAGCTATAGCTCGTTTTTCAGCTATTAACATAAACAAACATAGCTTCTGGAAACTTATGTCAATTAAAATGCTTCTAGCATTGTTTCGATTTGCAGTGTTGGACTAATACAAGCAGTACTAGGGGCACCAGTAGTACTAGTAGTGGTGGGTACCAGTAGTACTGGTAGTAATATTTAAGAATCTGTGATTTCGTCTCAATAGCTTATGGTTCTATTCTCAAGTAGACAGTTGTGTGACCAAGAGACTATTTTTGGATATAATTTCTTATGGTACATGAAAATCTTTTATAACAGGGATTTCTATTGCGTTTATTATAAACCTTTATCTTAATATATATAATTCGAGTGTGAGTGTGTATGTCACTGAACTCCTCCTAAACGGCTTGACCGATTTGGTTGAAATTTTTTGTGTGTCTTCAGGTGGATCCGAGAATGGTTTAGATTCACAATTGGACCCGGTAGGTGGCGTCGCTGTCGATATATCACCAAAACATTTTTTTATCATAAAGCGGTACGAAGTACGCCGGGACAACTAGTTTATATATAAAATAGTAATTGCTATTAATTCCTCTTTCCGAAACAACTGTTCCCAGTCAGCGATAATCCTTCCTAGCTCTAAACCGAACGAGAGTACTTCAATATTATTAATATTATTACGCGAGTAGATGTTAAATCTGATAAAGTACGACTTAACAAGATTAAAGATATCTACTTAATAGTAGTTTGTGATAGTAACAGGATTTGAAGTTACTATCTCGTCCGGATCAAGTTGTACCTCATCGATCACTGTTATGTTTTATCGAGTGTGGGTGTTGTGTGATTTGGGTTGCATAAACTACTTGAGAGCATAACCCTAATGCACTTTGAGGGACATATTTAATGCATTTTGGGTATTCTGAGTTTAGTTAGTTACATAATTTAGTTCTTAGTAGAAGTGCTGTAATAGATGTAGGATTTTTTTTAGTCTGGATTTAATAGTTTGTAAGGGAGAAGGCCGATGTATTATGTTGACCATTGCGTTTTTATATAGGTATTTTTCGTTTCGTTAGTTTGCAGTTAACAAAAAATGCAATATTGCGTAATATTTGGACATTTTTTCCTTAATCGAGACTGATATATAAAAGTAGGTAGCAAGGTAATAAACGTTTGGAATCGGGACCGATATTCAATGGTGACGCGTCCCTGGAGTAAAGGTCGATTTCCAAACGTTTTGGCGGGAGCGGCGTCACAAGATGGCCGCCGCAGCGACAGCAGGCGATATCGCGCCAATACTTTGTGCCAGCTCGTAGGATATATCTTCCAGAATTCGTATTCCGATCCGATTCGAAAGGACAAGCTAATCTTGCTCTCATTGTACGGAATTGTACTATAAATTTCTCCGGATCGAAACTGAAGAATTCGCGCTCTCTCGAAATGATTGTCTTCTTATCTAAAGGGTTCGTTTTCTTGTCTTCGGTCCGCTAATGGCATGTCACGTTTCCCTCAGCTCAGCTTTTATTTTGATGTTCGCAAGATCGCAAGTCACGTAAAATTGTGGGTTTTTTCATTAACTCTTAACCAGCTATTCGATTTTGGGACCTAGACACTTGTAGAGACATTAATAACTACTGGGCCATAGATTAAGAATGTAAAGTCTAAAGTTTTTGCTATAACCTGTTGTTTTTTACTATAATAAATAAAAATTACTTGTCATCAATCATGATGCCAAATACTTATCATTTTAAAATTGGTTAGTAAGGCACTAGAATCAATTAACTCTAACTTCGCCTTAGGTAACATATTATTATTACTCAATGAATCTTTATACTTGCATGAACATAATATATTTGTAACATTGAAGAGTAATTGCGTCAAAGTCAAAATGTCGATGCGTACACCTGATAGATATTTGGCAAGATTCATACGCTTCATTAATCTTTGCAGATGATTTCTGAGATCTTCAAAATTGCTTGTCTAAATATTTGAAACCCAACCGCCCTTGTAACATTTTACGTAGGCATGTATTATCGAAGTATTTCGCAAAAGCTTTGACTAATGAAAAAGCTTTTAGATATAAATTCTTATGTAACATTCTCGATATTGTTATAAAATAAAATAAAATATCATTTGAGATATATTTGTATTCAAGTACTTGTGTTAACGGTAAAATTTTTACGTTTTGTAAAATCAAACTCGTAACAAGTAATCAATCGCATATTTACAACACGAAAAATCCGTAAGAAAAAAGCCTACCTTACCTTTTTCGTCACCTGGGGGTATTCGGCGATTGAATTACGTCAGCGGATAGCTGGGCCTTTACATGGAACAATTGCGACAAGCGCCCCGGGCGCCCTCTATACGAGGGAGAAATATTATTTCACACATTAGTACCCGCGCGATGATGACGAGGAATATAATCTTTGTTTCCGTCTATTGGGATTTTTCGTGTTCCGACACGATAGGAGTTGATCTTCAACTCGGTATAATATTATCTACCAACGACCATACTTAAGTGGCATTATGTTTGAAGTGTGTAATTTTACATTTGAAGTACTTACCTACCTATAATTTAGTTTGGGAAATAATAGTAGCAGTATCTCCCAAAAATATTAAGCTTATTGTCTTGAAAAATATTAACGTGATTTGACAATTTAAAATTACTAGTGCCCTGTAAATATAACTCAGACATAACAGTATTCTTGTGGATAATATCTGTTTTAAGTACACGACACAACACAAGGATAAACTATGTAAAACAACATCTTTATCTGGCTCAATGGAATAATCTCAAAGCTATGGCATCCATTTGAATGTTGTTCAGGTTTTTATCAATAGACAAGTTATCCACGTGGCAGACAGGTGCATTACGTATTTATCATGTGTAAAATGTTACGATACTGCATACGATAATGTTCAACTTGACTATAAGTATGAGAACAATCAACGAATAAATCGAATTCATCTGAAAATATTTCTTAACAAACAAATAACTCGGATAGTAAAAAAATCGTAATTGGACAAAAGAAAAGTTACGCGTATGTCTGTGATTTTATTTATCCATTCGTGCTTAAAGATATGACATCTATGGACCATTCAACAGAACGCGCGGGAAATAACATAAACCCAATCTTATTTTCGAACTCGCATTCCACACAATACTATTGAATTCCGTACCTCAGTTCTGTACGAAGAAAATAATTCACCATTTACTGAGTTATGTCCGTACACAACGTAATAGAGTGGCTCGTTTCTCCGCAGTACTCCGTAAACTCGATTTGGTATCGTTTTCAAGCAGTATAGTACCAAAATTAGTGTTGGAACACAAGTTCCAGTTGTTTCCAATTGTTGTAACTTAGTTACCAATCGTAAAACGCTTTTATTCCACTGTTACTCCGACAATAAAATTTATCTCGCACCGAAAACAAACACTTAAAAAGAGGTAATGCGAAAAATAAATTCAGAATTGAGATTTGTTTAAGAAATACGTGACTCCATCGACGTTCCGTTACACTTCACAAAAGATGATTTCCAAGATGGCGGCTACATGTCACGTCAAAATCTCGTTCCCGCGCTTCCCGCCTCGCGTATTTTTTTTTACCGCACACGCAATTTCCTGGCCTTTTTATTTTTCGCCAGACCGCCGTGTCCCCCGCCATTATAAATGGTATTTGCTCCTGTAATGATCACTTAATCGAGGTGAAAGAAGGTAATTTGTTTGCGGCGTTGTTTTTTTTCTAATATTTATCACGAGGCCAAGGTATTTTCTATTTGTACCTAATGCTAGGCTCTATGAAATATGATCGTGATAAGAGGAATTTCGTTCGCTATAATTATAATGGCGTAGGTTGTAAATACGGTACGAACTCGTTTACGTTTTAATGGTGACCACTATATTACCTCGAAGGCGTTACCGGTACGAATAGGTAAAAATAAGGTTCTATTTTCGTTGATTTTCATGATTTCCGATTCGTAACGACGTCACATTATTTTTATTGCTTTTGCTATAATTGTATACTGGCCGAAATTAGGTACACTTAGACTGGAAAAAAGCATTCTAGTAATTAATGTTTGGCATTTGAAAATCGAATTAAGCCCTCAGGGCTCATGGTCCATTAAGATGCCGGTGTTATAATAGACCATTGTGCTACCTTAAGTTTCCCGTACTAAAAGCTTTTTTGTAGGTATAATGGAGACGATATCCCCCTCTACGGGAAATCCCATGAAAACAGTAATGATCGAATACTTGGCACCATTCTTCGACGGCTTTATGCTTTTAAACTTTAAGACTAGATGCGTTTTAACCTATTTGATAGCCGTTTACTCGTAGTGTATATCAAAATCGCAAGCCATTATCTCACTGACAGGTCTCCTCTCACAATGTGAGTTTGCCACGTTGGCTAAGTTAGTTAGTGGACTTAATACATCTTTAAATAGATCATACATACATCTATTAATCCAGGTGATCTTGATGCTCGTTTGCATCTTTCTTCTTTCTTTGTGTTTACCTTGAGTCTGCTGATTTTTCCTATGTTTACATTAAAAAAAAACTAAAGATTACGAGAATATATTTTTTTAATTTAAAAATAACGAATATGTTGACAGTATATACTAAACAAAAGGCACCTTACCACATTTTTCTGGGTATACATGAAACAACCATGAAAATAACCATAAAGTACAACCCGTATCGTATATCGTGCGGTTGTAACACGAGTTGCCGTCACTGATCCGCACCGGAATTATGCGGTCGACTGTACCTTAGCGTGTAAAGTGAGATGAGGTTATGTTATGTGTGAGTTTTCGATTTTAATTTTTATTTGATGATTTCATAAGTGTTATTAACACGTTCCCTGCGGATCACCCACAATCGGCCCGATGCTGTGCCAACGCGCTGTGTGTACGGGAAAAATAGGTTCCTCCCGCCTGTGCGGGACTGGTTTCTTGGGAATTTTTACGAGTATGACAGAGACAAATATAGTTTTCGATTCGTGACTAACAATGTAGAAATATAGCAGTTTAATAAAGCGGCGGGCCTTTTTTGACCGCCGCCGCACAGAACGTAAAAAAAGTTATCTCAGTGCGGGAGCTGGCCTGTTTTGGTGGATGACCGCCGGCGACCCGATGCCGCACTGTGCAGATGCGTACGCGTCGAGCCGCCAGTAGTGTTGTGCTTGCTACACGAGGAGCATGTTCTCGTGCTCGAAACAATGGCGCATCACAACAAACAATATTCAAAAGGAAATAAAAGTGACTACGGGTAGGAATACGACGGTTCAATTTCAAAAACGCCTAAACACAGGAATACATATTTTAAACAAAAAGAAGTACAGCCATCTACCAGCAAAATTACAATTTTAGAAGATAAAATAATCCGCTCAGCAAATAAACGTATTATTATTGAAAATGACAGTGAAAGTGACGAAGAAATTTTCCCTAAAAGAAAAAAATATGGGTGTCCTGGTTCAAATATTTAAGAAACATGTAAAAACACGACTAATAGAGAAAGGTTATTATACAGTAGAAGAATATATTAATGACAAAGAATATGCTTGGATATAGACATCCGCGACCAGTTCTACTCATGTTAGTATGTATGTATCTGTATGTAGGTATAAAATTTGTAATGTAGCATTATTATTTTTTAAAAGATGTGCCGAGGAGTTTCTTTTTCTCCTCAAAGATTAAAAAAATCAATATTTGAAGGCACCTTAGCGAAACGGTGGGAGATGCAAAAATTTGACTTTCATAAGTGTATGTATCATACCAACATGAGTTTGAGTTTTTTTTTTAAGTTTACATAATTTGTATTACATATTTTTTTTAAACCCATTATTGTAGGTACTTAATAAAATTTTATTAAATAATGACTCGATATTTTCTTTTCGTTCACTTTCCCATCACTACAAAAATTACACTCTAGTGCGGCATCGGTCCTTATCGACCTGACATTTTCAATTGTTAATTACTCATTTTCTGTTAGGAAAATCCAGGGGCGGTGCCAATGCAAACACAAGGGATTCATGACGATTTCAAAAAGTATAAAAATTGTTATATACCATACTCCTTGGCTAAGATATTGAGCTTTAATACCACTCAGAGGTGTCGGGTCGAAAGGGACCGCCCCGCACAGTAAGAAAGTCAAGTGGGTGCCTTTTTGGACCGCCGCCGCACCAGCTGAAAGTCACTGTTTTTACTGCCGCAGTTAAGGTGTTAAAACTTTTATAGATCAACTGTATAGTAAGATGGAATTAGCTTAGTTGGAAGATGTAGTCACTAATCTGGTTGGGATCTAAGATGTGAAGAAGGTTGTCTCCTTCATAGTTTTTTGACTTTCTTGCCGCCCTACTTGATGGTAGGGCTTAGCGTAAGGATTATATTATCAATTTCTTGGTTATCAATTAACTCATTAACGCTATTATTGGTGCTATCTTACTGCGAAGCCTGCCTGGCTGGCAACCATTCCTTTGCTTGAGTCGGCCCAAACGACTCTTCGACTCTTCGTGTTCCTCGCGGGGGCTCGAGAGACAGAGACAGCACTTTCTCTCTTTCTTCTCTCTTATCTTTAAGCCGGCTACGCATCAGGCGAAGCGTTTAGAGACGCATCTACTCCATTGTCGGCTATTTACACAAAATAACAAAATATGTGCAATTTACACGTGCTAGAAGTGAAAACTTAAAAAAAAAACGAATACTGTCAGGCCAAATATTGATGTTTTGCTTTGCTTACGCAAGGCGTCATTTTGCCGATGCTTCCTATCTCATTTACTCCCACGTTAAAATGTGTCTTGTCTCTTTTTTGTTTCCGTTTCATTTCATTAGCGCGTCATTTCCGTTTCATCGAATTCCAAATCACAACGATACTATAGAAGTTTTCACTTCAAAAACCTACGATACCAAATAAAGTTTAAAATTTAACTTCAAATAGTTAGCTTGAACCGTGGCGTCAAGACTCAATTCACCAAGAATTAACTCTTTAAGCAATAAACGAGTGCTCACTGGAATAGCGACAATTTTTTTTTCTCGCGGTATGTGAAAATGAGCCAACACTCGTAACTTGAGCGCGAACCCTCGCGTACTTGCGGTCATTGAGACCCCTTAAGGGACTACGAATGCCTACGGTATAAGCGACGGGTTAAGAGTGCTACCAACGCATTCGCATTAGCACAAAGTGTTGGACTGTCTTGTAATTCATGGTTGCCTGGTACTTTTCATTTGGATCTTTGGTGTTGCCAGACTTTTTATATACTTAGCAAATGTTTATTTTATTTAATGTTAAATATGGATTCGTTGGGCAAATGGGGAACTCATAAAGACGTTTTATTTATTAGTAATGATTTTAGTAATAAACTCGTTATGCATGGATTACGGAACTGCGTGTAAAAAGTGCAGCGGGAATCCATGCATGAATCCAAGCTACTTCCCTCGCTCGTGGTGCACTCTCCGTCTGTTGAAAGTCGCTGGACACCAACCAGCTACCCCCATGGTACTCATGCATGGTAGGGTTTTCTATAACTTCTTTCCAAAAACTAATAACTGTATTGTACATAGTTCGGCCGGACTGTCGCTGAGCCAGAAACAATGTGGATTCTCCGCTTCGGTTTTGGCTTGCAACGCATCTGCGCCTTTGGTTCTACTAATGCCAATGGACGATGGTTACGCAAAAAACAGTATTAATAAAGAGCACAACATTTTAAATCAACTAGGAATCGCATCGAAACGCCTTTATAAGCTTTTTGATGGCGCAAAACCGCCATATTTATAGCCTAGGGGATCTCAGAAAATCCTTTAACACTTGAAAATAATTTTGCCACCGTATAAGGAGGGTGACAGTACGAGGTAAGCGAAAGTAGTTTCTAAGGCCAGTAGAGAGCAAGGCCTTGGGCAATGATTTAATTTCCACTTTCGTAAGGGATACACGGAAAAAAATGTTAAATTTTTATAGTGGATTTCGCTGCTACGCGTGAAAATTAGAAGGTACTTCCTTCTTATTTTCACGCGTTCTATTAGTAAATAGTACGTACTACAGTGACACGTAAAAACTAATAAGTAATACATATTATTATTAGGTATCTAATACAATTTGGTCCATTATCATTATAATAATTAATTATTATTGAGAATGTATATACTTTGTAGTCACACTCCAAAATTTGTTTAGATAAGATTTTTTATATCTTTGTAATATTTGAGCTGATTAAAATAAAACGAGTTACCAAACATGTTACCAAATTTACTAAAGCACATCAGTGAAAAACGAATCCAAATCAGTTAAACTGTGTCTCCGATGAGCTGAAACAAAAAAAATACAAAATGAAACAGACAAAAAATAGAAAATTTGACTTAATGAAACAGTGATAAATTAGATTAAATTACCAAGCAGTAACGTTTACTTACTTTAACTGAATTCTCCCAAATTATTAACTGCACGTTTATTATAAAGGGGAGTTTATTTCCAAGATGGCAGCGAAACAATCCCAAAAAGTAGTGTAAAGAAAAGTTACATTGCAAATTGTATCGGTGTCCCTCGCCCCCGATTGAGGAAAAAATCTTATTTGGACGCCCCCTGCAATTGCCACCTCCCCTCAGGTTCGCTCTGAGAGTAAATCATGAATTTGCTACACGGTTGGTGTAGTGTGGACACACGCATTAAATAGCTTCGAGTTTTTACAGCGAATTTAAAGGTTTCTGCATAACTTACCTATAAACTACTTGACATATTTCGATAAGTGAGGTGACCTATAGGAGCGTATTGATTTTCTCCTAGTTCATAGGCTACATGTTATATAATATGTATATGACGTCACTAAATTCGATGACACCCTCTAGAAGTCAAAGTCAAAAATAAAAAATATTGAAAGGTGTCGTGTTGGGTAGCAAATGAAAGGGGTTAGTTAGCACATTTCAAGTATATACTTACATTTTAAAGCTACGGTTTTATAGTTTTATAAACATGAGTTTCAGTATATCTAGTTAGTTTACCGAGATATAAACTAAAATATTTTCACAATTCGGAAAGTTGTTGGATTTTTTTAAATACTTAATTTAAGAGTTCATTTTTTGTACTTGCACATCTTTATTATTTTTAATAACAGATTGTAAGATCATATTTTATTTCGGGCATTATACACATATTAAATAGTACGCACACGCCCTTGTTAATTAAAATTTTGTTACTGTAAAAATATAACATTAAAACAAATAAAAACCAAATAAGTGATATCCAGCAAATACATCACAAATCCGGAATGGCCGCTATTTATAGGAAAAAAGGTCATAAAAGTCCACAGCCTCACAAACCATCTTGAAGTGCCAGAAGAAAAATGAAACCGCTTATACAGGAAGCTACTTTATACGGACGTGACCGGAGGGTGCATATATCGTCGAAAACTGTTAAAAAAAGCCCTTAAGGGTTCGTTTCCGTATCCACCCCTCATTGTTAGCTTCTAGCGATACAGTAGGTAATGCTCGTGACGAAACTGCACGCAATTTACAGCTCTAAATCAATGCACAGAGGCATGTTTTAGTTTGAGTGTAGGGTAGGGTACGTCTCAATTAGGTGAACGCGTCCACTCGATCGAAATAATCGTATTCGACAATCAGAAGCACGGTATATAAAATATGTTTACGATATCAACTCTGATAATATCCGTTATTAAGCTAAGTTTAACCTTCCTCGTAACTGGACATACGGTATTCCATCTTCATACAAGTGGTCGGAACGCAAATCGTACCTCGCCTCAGAGTTCGGTACACACTCGGTACACAATAGCCGCAGTTGCGCCGTAGAGACGAAGGAACGGGTGGGTTTGTAATCAGGAAGCGTGCGATTTACCTACCTACTTACATTCACTACAACTAGAAAAGGCCTAGCGCGCGGGGCTGTAGACATTTATTTCAACGACAGGGGCGAGTCCCGATACTGTATAGACATTACCTTTGCCTTTAGTGTCACTGATGCCTTATCATCAAACGCATCTGATTGTTTATCTGCTATTTACTTATGAAAGAGATTCATTACAATCGTATCTAAGTCATAAAGTTGACCTATATGTACGCGAAGAATCTCAGTAAACCTCTAGAGGGTAATACAATGAGTTGGCCGAATTTTGCGTGAGTTTCAGCAAATGGTTGTGTTTTCCAAGTCGTAAAAACCTAGTAACCCGAGTCGTAATTCGTAATCCGTTCGTAACCGGTGCGTCTACCTGAGGGCTTGCAGAGGTCATTGGTGTTGGCAAAAACGTACATCTTTTTTTATGGAATTAAGGTAGCTAACGAGCATGCAGCACCACCTTCCGCTACCGCCCATGACAACTATGACCGACTTAGAACAAGACTCGAATGGGGACTGGGATAGTCCGGTTAGGAGACGCTTTTGGAACATTAGTTTGAGTGAGCTTGAGGACTTGTGAAGTTAGTCATTGTTAGTAGTAGTCCAGTTAGTAGTTGTTAGTAAGAGTCTCGTTATAATTCGTCACAGATGTGTCGCTACGCTTGAGGACTGAGATGGTGACCTCTAAAAAAGTGGAGCCGGCTTCGCACCTTTCTAACCGGAACACAATTGCTGTTAAAACAATTATTACACGGTAGTAATGGTACTGAGTACCGTGGCGGGCGGTAGTATTATCCCGGGCGAACTCTAGGCTCTACCTATTAAATGTTGTTAATCGCCGATGATTTAAATAAAATCCCATGTTACTCGCTGATAATGCAGCTTCATATTGGTAAAAGATTTATTTAAATTGGTCCTGTCGTTTTTGAGTTTATCCGTTACCAACAAAAAATCCTATAATATTAGTGTAGATTACGTAATAAGATATTAGGTTTTAAAACATTATAGGTATTCGTAGCACATGTTTTGAATTTATTTCCATTCCCACACTAATCACTAATCGATGACGATAACAAATTAATTACTAATGGCTTTCCAATAGATCGTCTGGAATGAATTATGAACGAATTACGCTATTAAATTTTGCTGTTGGTAATATCTATTTCAAATGACGCCGTTGCTCAGTTTGTAGGGAACCTGCGAAACGAGGGGTGCCAGGTTCGAATCGCGAGGCAGACATTTATGTGACAATTTTTTTCTAGTTCCCGGGTGTTAGTAATGGCAATGTCTTATTTGTATTGTCTATGGCCTTCATTTATTTATTCGTCTGAATGTTTTTATATTTTAAAAAATAAAAGTAGATAAGTATATTTGCTCCTAATACCTAAATCAGATAAACTAAACCTAATCTTCTACTACTTTCGAACTGTGATTTACTTCTCCAACGTATGCTAAACCTTGACATATATTTTGAAAACTTGGTTGGAATATTCTGCGGGGGATTTTCTAGCAATATCTAGGATTTCCTAGCAGTCCTGGACACACGGTCCGATCCGGGATCGATCGCGCCGTCAGTTCGGATCAACGCGTCTACTGGCGTCGGATTTAGCGAGAAATCTTTTAAAATTCAACTGCGGTTTGAATTTCTGATGTCTACGACTAGACATATTGGCCGGGCTATCTTTGCATCGTGATCTTTGCTTAGTGGTTTTAACCCTCGGATCGGGGTTTGAATCTTGGATATTTGATTTTTAGAATTAATATGCAACACTTTATGCAAAGGCTAGCAACGCATTAGAGGAGTATGGTGGCCATTATGTCTTGGCCTAAACTGACCCATTACAGGGCACGAGTCCTCCATAGGAGGCCTAGTCCATACTCCACCATGCTGCATGCATGCGGATTGGTGGAGGGGTTAGTGGCCAACCGCCGGGTTATGAACGTTTCAAGCATTGGCCCACTATTGATCTCGACTCTTAAAGCATTATTAACACAAATGCATAAAGAATTACGGTTACTTCCTGGCACATACAAATATAAAATACAAAACATATCTAAAACTCACGGGACAAGCGTGCTTTTACGTCGGGTTAGAGGAAAATATGCAAATTCTTTATAATTAAATTCAGGGAACGCATACGCTACCAAAATTGTCATTACCTTTATTCAACGGCCAAAACTTGAGCGCTTTGAAAGCGACACCCCAAATAATATGTTGGAAATGTCCATTCTATGGCTGATATTTAAAACTTAATTTAAAAATTAATATTTTTGCCCTTTCGCGTATTTTTAGACTTTTAAATTTTATTTACATTCAAATGTGCTGAGGAGTTTCGTTCGACATTTCTCCGTAAAGTACCTTTTCAATTCATCGTTGGTAGAGGCAGTGCCTGCGAAGCGACGGAGCCCGGGTTCGATTCCCGGCCGGGTTACATATTTATGTGACAAATAAATATTTGTTCTCGGGTCGTGGATGTTAGTGATGTGTTCGTGTGATCATTGAAATCGAACCCAAAAACAATGAAGTTTGAATAAAAATGGCGTTTTTACATAACATCATTGCCCAGGATACTCCGTACGGCATTCCGGTATGATAGCCATTGCGTCGTACGAGTCGTCATTCTAAACTAGAATCCCGGGAAGAAATGTCTGGCATTCACCTACCAGGCCAGCTGAACTCTTAATCCTGGCGGCCGGGGTCAACTAAGCTAAGTCGTCGTCTAATCCAAGGTATCAACTATCTATCCACTAAATTTCATCCTGATCCGTTTAGCTATTAGGATGTACTATACTGTTCCTTACTTGTACTTGTACCTGACTTTCTAGCCTTAAAAACGGCCCAAAAGGTTATAATAAAGGCGAATGTTTATACATGCAAAGTGTCACTATCGAAGGGCTCACTTATAAAGCCTGTGTATCACCTGACACTAAAATAGCGGGGAAAAATCTTTCCGTGACAACAAGTGACGCGGATGCGGCGGGAAGCCGTAAAATACACTATAAAAACGCTTTTTCAATTTGTCACTTTCCTGTAGATGGCTGCGTTGTAATTTATGACATCTATGGGGGTTCAGAGTCCATCAAATCTTTGTTATGAGTAGCGATGATGGTGGAATGAATTTTTCATGAGGTGGTTTTTTATTTGAAAAGTTGTTGGTTAGTGCATGTTTCGTTTGCAGACAAGTGATTGTGTGCATTTTGGGTACAGTGTAATGGGTTTATGGCAAACTTTTATGGGTCTTGGGTTTCGGAGTACACGTTACGTAGTGTTGTATTTAGCGTTGATGCCGTGGACTTTTTGGTGACTTAAAAGTAGATTCTTGGTTTGTTTACTAACGTAGTTGTCATAACACTATGGGAGCTGTTGATATTGTTTGATCAACTAAGGGGTGATTGAATTAACTTTGAGAACCCGCAGTTTAAACATTGCATCCTTTTGCTACGGTTATCTTTAAATATAATAAGAATAAAAGTTTCACATGTCTGTATTTTGTATTTTATTATTATTATTATTTGTTGTATTTTCATTGCGTTTAGCTTTGCAGCTTTTAATTAAACTGTTAAGTTCTATGAATGTCTGCAGTGTTCCCAGAATCCCAATATTAGTTACCGAAAGTGCTGTTAATAAGCTTGTCGTAATACAACACAAACCAGTAATTACATATTAATGGAATAACCAAACCTACATGAATAAACTATGACATAATTCGTAATCGTATTTCTACGAATCAGAGATAATTGTGTCTTATGTAATACTAGGTGTTGCTGTTGGCAGTAGTTTGTATTCTATGTACTGATTTTCAAACAAACTTCCTTATTTTGGCCCTTCAAACATGACTTTGAGTTTGTCATATACCACACTATGACTTTGTCATATACCACACCTAATCAAAATTCCAAGTATCCTATTCATAAACTACGTTCCTGCTGAATTCCATCTTCAAAGGTGAAGTAGTTTTCCAAATTTCGTTCACAGCACAAAGTTAGGTTTGGTCTTCTGGCGTGGCATTGGAGTCAGTACTCTGGGCTGTAATACAGGCCGTACAGGCACCAGGCAGTAATACGGCCAAGACCGTGCGACATCCTCGCCTCATTCGGCCTCTTCATAACGTTCACGAATGCCTCCGCCATTGTAGCCACAAATTGTATATTCGAAAATACAACACCGCTAGAAAGATACCGTTAAATTCTGATAATAAAACTCCATCTAATCCCGTAGGCTACTGCTGGCGTCGATTAATGGCACACAAAATTAAATCACCCAAAGCCGCATCCTGCATTGGATACGGACAGTTGAAATTCAACCGTATACCACACGGATAAAATTTAATTTCAAATAAAATTTCGCAGCGCACATCCACACGGTTCGGTGTCCGGATATCAAATGACAGTCACATGTATTCACTAACGAGGTTCCATGATACGGGCTTATTACCTTATTCGGTTACGGCGAGCGAAATTGCACTTTATGTCAACGGGATACGGTTTAACACATAGTTGAAACAAATTGGTAATTTAATTTGAGAAATGTAGGGTAGTTACGGCGTTTGAAAAGGAATTGCTTAGTAAAATACGAATGTAATTACTGTTTAACATTTGCGAGTAAGTGCTTCTGTTTGAGAATAATGAAAGGCATTTGACATGTCAACATGTTGCAAACAAAGAAATTATTGTTATGAACTTTGGACAATGCATACAATCTACACTGTGTAGCAGTTTTAGAAAAGGTCGTTAGGTAGTTAAAGGAAATACCTTTTTACATTAATTATAATAATATAGTGAATATTTAATGATCTACGAATTGAATACAATTTAAAGTAACTCAGGGTCGCCCTGAAAACCAGGGGACGTAGGGGACTGCGGCCATTGCTGAGTGCGGTCCCTTTTCATACATATTGACTGCAAATCCATATTGTCTTCTTATGAAATAAAAATATATTCCATCCTATTCTAAATTGTGCTGTTGAGCTCTCGCCTTTTCCCTTTTTTCTTTTTTTTTCAATTTACTCGTACATTAATTTATTTTTATCCATATTAGCATAGATTTACTGTAATACTTATTAGATCAATGTTACAATACATCTAGTAGTATCAACAGATAAAAATTGAATTTTTTATCTCTTCATATAAAGTACAATCGCGTTGAAAAGTGCGAGTTCAAAGGCAATTAAGTTTTAATTGGCTTATGTTTTATTCACATGCAAATGATATTTGTACCCGTGTAAAATTTAATTATTTATCTGCAATAGTTCTCGTGAAGTTCTCTCGTTTAAAAAATAAACTCAAATATTTACATTTGTTGAGTCAGTTATTTAAACGGGCACCGAAAGTACCTAGGTTTCAACTGCATTAAGCCGGGAATCCTAGTGGACCTAGGTATAAAAGCAAAAAGCTTTTTCGTCTATATGCAACTGAAAATATAAGAATATTTTACCCAGAGGTGAGGAAATATATTTTTATTTTTCGACATGACAGGAGATTTTCATTTCAGAGCGCCGCCATCTTGAAAAGCTTTCGGTTGAGCTGAAATAAAGCTCCGGAGAAATGTTTAAAATGGCATTCAACATACTTATTACATTTTATTGACCGCGGTGTTTGACGCGTTGTCTTGTTTATAATCTTAATACAGTTTGAGACCTAGTGTGCACTATACTACACATAAAACGCTCACATTTTAACTCATGCGACCTTTGTTGTTTTGGCGAATAACAGTTATATAGATGTTAATTTTAATTTGTTTGTGTTTTAAATGCAACAGGTTTTCGTAAAAGTTTTTATTATCATAAGTGATTATTTCTAACAATACTCTTACTATAAATTATATGAAGTCATGTATTACTAGTGGGGTTCCGTACATGTAGTTTTTTTTTTACTTAGGTAATCGTTTTCAAATTCTGAGAATACTAACAATTTAATTCAGTGTTATGTGCGTTCGCATCCCGGCATTACTATAGTAATTTCATAAAGATGATTGAAATTTGGCACGGTTGCAGTAAACAGGTACCCAAACAGACGTGAGCTTCAGAAGCCTAAATTTCACATTTTAGTTTTTAACAGCAAATAAAAAGCTGTTTTATATTAAACTAATGTTAGCTAATGACGCCTCCTCGCTTCGCCTTGATGAAATTATAGACACACACATCCGAAACAATTGGTATCAATTTATCTTAGAAATATGTATCATGCTATCCTCGGTTTATCGATTTACGGGACAATTTAATTGTTCTATAAATTAAAAAGATATGCATTCATGAACCAGGTTCAACCAGTACAATCCGATACAAACTCGTTCGTTTCTAAAATAATTACCCTATCCGTTCTATATCACCTTGAAAATTGTTTTCGACCCCTATAACAAGTACTGGACGTTACCAATAAATCATTTTTATTATTTACCACCCCTAGAGGGTTGGGGGCTGGTTAAAGATCCTGCGATACGAGGCGGTGTTCTGGAGTGATTTTGAATAGCTTTCTCGTATCGATTCGCTTTAATATCGATACAAAGTGCAGTTTCGCGTGACTGTACTCATAGCGTTGTTTAACGATTGTCGATAAAATTAGAAATGTCTTACTTTTTTATTACAATTGTATTTCTCTACATTGATAGGGTAAATAAAACACATAGAAGTCAATAATCTGATAATAATAATGGAAGCCGTTAGATTCGAGAATCCTGTGGTTTTTGTTTTTCCCATCCAATGGTAACTGGTCTGTGCCGTCTGTAGACTTCTTTAGCAACAACCGCATTACTGACGTTGCTAGCCAAGAAGGAACCAATTTCAAACTGCCACTTCTTCAGGTCAACAGCCGACAAACGAGCATTCGAACCACCTGATGGCGAGTGGACACATGCCTATGGGCTTTAGTAACTGAAGGCATCAATTTGTATGGCATTAAGGTAGCAAACGAGCATGCAGCATCACCTTCCGCTGCCACCCATGACAACTGCGACCGAATTAGAACAAGGCTCAAATCGGGACTGGTATAGTTAGTCCGGTTAGGTGACGGTGTTAGAACATTAGCGCATAGGGCTCATCAAAGTGAAGTATCAGAAAAGATTCTGTTCGTTTGAAAGCGTTCCACGGTGTGTACGTGACGCGCACACAATCAAGCTTCGGCACCAACGAGTGTGGAGACAACGTATTATTCTTTATTTACGCTGGCGACGTCCAGTAAGAGGGATCTGGCGCCGCATTATCGCCGTCTCAAGGGGAGTCTTAACAATCATGTTTGGATCCCATTACATCCTAAAAATGTTTTAATTCGACTGCCATATAAATAACTCAGCAAGCAATGATAGCTTTCTAAAGTTTGAACGTTGGACTCCTGAACAAGGAGGCCTGGGTTCGAAACCTGCACGCACATCTAATTTTCGAAAAATTTGTGCGTATTTGAAATTAATTATCACTTGCTTCGGTAAAGGAAAATATCGTGACGACACCTGCACACCTGAGAGTTCTCCATAATTTCTCAAAGGTGTGTGAAGAGTTCCAATCCGCATATATCCGCATAGCCAGTGGTGGACTATGGTCTGTAACCCCTCACATTGTAAGAGCCAAGCCCAGGACCCCGATTCTCATTTTGTAGAGATAATCTCTAAGTTTGCCATATCTCTACTGTGTCAATCTCTACGAGACATGTTGGCCAAATCTCTATTGTATCCAAAAACGTCATTCTGGGCCACAATAGAGATTTTATCTTTCGACATTACCATTAGACATATGAAATTTACGTTCCGTTTTCTAGACTACAGCGTCGCCAAGTCAACAAAACACGACTACACGTAAAAAAAGGTTTTACAGTACTCAAATCATATAAAAGTATAAAACAATCACTATATTATTCATTCTAAACTATCTTTGAATAGTTATAATTTATTTACTTTGATATTGCAGTTAAAAACCATTATAACAAAAAGACTAAGCGTCGCATACCTATAACGAAACATTCATGGCAGTAGTATGTTTAGCTATCTGTGGCATCTGCCGCATTTAGGCATTTCTGCATTCTGTCATGTCAATGTCAACTTGTCAAGCGAATGTTTGTTTATTAATTTGATATTGATGAATTTGATGTTTATATTATAAATAATATTCATTTTGACTTATATACATGTTTGCTTTGCTGTTTGCATAGATTTTTGAGTTTGTTCTACTTGTTTTAAGCCCATAACAGCGGCTGCGGCTGTGTCCGCTGCAGTACCCACTACATCGCAATTTGACAAACACCTGTGAGCCAAGGACATGAACATACGTTTTATAAACAAGTTTTCTAATTTAATAGGAGAAAAAATGTATCCATTATCAATTTATCACTGAGAGAACCAATACGAAAACCTTTCATTATAAATCAAACACTTAAAGACGAAAACGAACTGTCAATAAAATTGTGATTTTGTGAACATCAACATTTCACATTTCAATCTCGAACGACAACTTTACAACTTGTACAGTGATTGGTCAAAATTTGCGTTGTACAGTACACCGCAAATATTGACCAATCACAATTGGTGAAAATGCAAGACATTTCAATCTCGAACGCTGCGGACCACACGTTGCATGTCGAAAGAAAAGGCTCAGAGATATCTCTAATGTGACATCCCGAGAATAAGGAAATTGGGTTTCATTAGAGATCCGCCATGTTTTTCAGAGATATCTCTGTTAGAGATGCATCTCTACGAATTGAGAATCAGGGTCCTGCAGTGGGACAGTTTTGTGTTGAAATGATGATGACCGATGATAAGAAAGCACGCATTATCCACATCAACAATTTATTAATCGATCAGAGCACTATGAACATCATCATCATCGCAACCCATGACGATCCCACAGCTGGGCCCGGGTCTCCCTTCACAATGTGCGGGGTACAGGCAATAGTCCACACGCTGGCCAAGTGCGGGTTGGCGGATTTCACACACTTTTAAAATCGTTGTAGAACGTAGAACTCTTTAGGTATGCCGGTATCGTCACGATGTTTTCCTTCACCGAAGCAAGTGATAATTATATTATAATACTCACATAAATATTTTTTTAAACACTACAGGTGCGTGTAGGATTTGAACCTGGGTTCGAGAGTCCAAAGTTCAAAACACTCGGCTATCACTGATGTGTCTCAGTTAGCTAATCTTTCCAATTTCCAAATCTCTTTGAGTTATTGTAACACAAAACTGTTATTTGCTTATTTGTAATAATTATATTATTAAGCACCTTACGTACTCGCCGACATTACAACAACTGACTAACAAAATACACAGGATATTTTTGTATAACAAGCGTTAAACCAATGTTTTAAAGGTGGACATAATTTATAGCGGGCCGCAGAGGCTTATCGATAATCTGTTGCGACATTAAATCGCTCTTCAAGTTTTGATTAATTGCTTCGTTTTTCGATGATAACTGCGGTCCAGTGAGATGTGGCTTATTATTATATTCATTTAATATTTCAATTATACAAGCGATGAGGAACATTAAGTACCTACATAATTATGGTTGGTTTGTGTGTGATATGTTTTTGGTGGGATCTGGGTTCAAAACTTTATTTGTCCAATACTGAGTAATGTTTTGTACAAATAAGTGATTAATTGATGATCATGTGCAATACGCAGCCTCCAGCCTTTTTATGCCATTGGTCACGCTTATTAATATGTATTTTTCCGCGATCTAGATAGGGTTTGCAATTGCAGACTTAAAAAAATATATTTTCTTTCTCACGACGACGTAGTTGAAATCTACCTTCAAGCCGACATCTGTAATACATAGGTCTCCTTACGACATAATAAGTACTTAATTTATTTTTCACAACCTATTACATTTTAATCCATAACAACGAGTCGTTAATATAACGGGTATGTATGTTACTGACGTTCTAGAAAATTATCGATATATCCAATTAACAAGCAACCCTACCCAAAGATCCACTTTAGTGTATTATGTACTGAAACCCTCATTTCGTTGTATGACGTAGCGAAACGCGCTAAACGATCTGTCGGTGCCGCCATTAATTTGGCCAGATTTATTATCGATCGTAAGAATATGCACACCTAACACCCTTTATTCCGTCCATGAAGTTACTACGATAAATCTTACCTCGAAGTCATCCATTGCACTTTAGATCCTATCCTCGCTCGCGCTTGAGCTCAATTTGTGCCAACTTCCCTCAATGTACACGAAAACTTTGAAAAATATTCTTGCGTTTGTTTCCTGACTGATGAATCGTTCAGAAATTGATTATGAAACGTTGAGTCGACAGTTTTCGTTTTGTCGTCCATTGATCGCCTGGTTCTGAATGGGCCAATGGTTTCTGGGCGAAACGATTCGATGAACAATATCGGGGGCGTTTAATTGGATTTATTGTGAACGGTGTGTTCTGGGTGAATGCCGCTTTTCAGCTTTGTGGGCACAAAAGGTACGGAATGAAAGAATGACTCGCGACCGTGTAGTAATTTCGTGATTTCTATCCCCAATATTAATCTTGTGAAGTTGATGTAACATAAACAATGGAATACTATTCAGAGCTTTGAATTGGATTTATTAACGCCTTTTCCTTTATCTTCGTCTTAAGCAATTATCTTTTGTGTTGCTATCATTTCATTAGCCGTAATAAAATGATTAACAGACAGGAAGACTTCTTTCTATTTTATAATATAGATTATAGGCATGTGGACTAAAGATCTACTCGATCTGGAATGCTTAGTCTATTGCTAGGGAAATCCGATTTCAAATTGGACTTAGTAAATTCTAAATTTAATTTAAGAACATTCAATTTAATTACGTCTATATTCCCATTTCATTTTCTATTCCTATTTTCATTATATTTATTCGAGTAGGTACTAGTAAACCCGCCCTCGCTTCGTTTTGTAAAAATGGGGATTGAATCCAAAGCCCCTATATCTAAATCATCATCATCATCATCATCATCAACTTCACCGTTACTAAGACCATTATCGACTGTATTCATCATATTGACCTTTTTATTATCATTCTGCACTATACTAACCTATTTTCACACTTCACGTCTTTTGAGGTCATACGTCCCTCTTGAGTGCCAATTCGTGGTCTTCATTCGAAAGCACGCCTCCGTTCTTCATAATTTCTTCAACGTTTGGTCCTAGTCATTCAGAAAATTACTTCTAACAGATGTCTAGTTTTGTAAACGGAACTCTCTAGTTACTTGATTTTACGGGACCGCTAATTAATCCCACGACGTTTGTAATCTGGTCGGAACTTACTTCTCAGGATTAACTTTGAGAACTTCCTAAACCTGAATAGTACTAATGGGTTCCAAGCTGTTCTACTTACCACCACTTACGGTAGAATTAGTAATGGTACTTCAATATATAGTGTTCGTTCAGTGTGAGATGAGAAATTTAAGAGTATTAGTTAGACAGTTAAGAGCAGTTGTGAAGATAAATAACTAGTAATTCTATGAAGCAATGTAGAATCAGTTCAGTTTTCAAAAAAAAACTTTAGAGAATATTATGCCAAATTAATTTCCGTAGTTTTTTAAGGAAGCTTGTAGTAATTAATATTACCATTATACTATACTGACAACAGCGAGTTAATAACATGGCATTTTCCATCATAATACCAGTCAGTTAGCTTATTTAAAAGGTGAGTAAACATTTTAAAATTGGAAACGACTTCTCGGTATTTGGTATGGTATTAGTTTCAAACTCGATTCGTCAACGACAAATAAAATTGTTTGCGAGAAAAAGAGCTTTGACGTACGGGCAATGCCGCCGTAATATGGCTTCTGTTTTGACGTTAAACCCAAAACTCGTGTAATGGAACTCGCGGAGAGTAACTCTTGAATTAATTACGTCAACTAATGATGCTAATGAGTTAGTCTAGATGAGAATCCTGCCTGTTTATTTTATTCAAGTTAATGCTTTATCAGTTGCTTCGGTGAAGCAAAACTTCCTAAAAAAGGATGCTTACTTCTTCATTGTTAAGTTATTGTTCATGTTTTTGGAATTCCGTGGGCAACGATTACCTCTTACCATCAGGTGACCTATCAGGTACCATGAGGTCGATTGTTTGCTGTTTCAACATGATCGTAAGGGTATGTGAAAACTCAGATAGAGCAGAGATTTACGTGCCAATTCTATGTCATTCTCTGATGATTGTGAGGTTTCATTTGTCCATGGGACCTGCAACTGCCAGGATACGAATCAGTAAGCGTGATTATTTATATGACTTATCCTAATTATGACCATCTTCTTTTCCAGAACCAAGATACGAGACAGCGTACGCATGCGAAGGCAAAACGTTGAAGATCGGCTGCGGAGAAGGATCAGTGATTCATCTCATCAGGGCCAACTACGGGAGATTCTCTATCACCATCTGCAATGACCATGGCAATACTGACTGGAGCGTCAACTGTATGTCGACTAAGAGCTTACGGGTTTTACACAGCAGGTAAGACATTACTATTGTCATTTTTATATATATAGCAGAAACCCGAGCAGATGAGCTACCTGGTAATGGTCGATTACCACTTATCATGGCCTATGGTCATCAGTTACATCAAAGCATCACGGATACGCTGCCGGCCCAAACAAAGAAGAAGAAAGTGGAAGAGAAGAAAGAGAAAATAAAGAAGCTGTTAAGCCTCCAGCCGGAACATGATGAGTTGATTGGCAGCTGACTCTAGCTAGTAGTAATAGTAACTAGCCAGCGGGCTGGGCCACGGCAGGATGATTAGCTGTAATAATAATAAAAACTTTAATAATTACGGATAATATAATCTTTAGCAAAGCTCTATTAAGTAGAGGAGCCGGTTTTCATCGCGTTTGTCGATACCCTGACCTGTATGGTGTTGGGGTCAGTATTCGAGACTGCCTCAATGCAGATGCAATTCAGATGTCCCCACTTTCAATAAGTGTCCCTAAAAATATATTTGCCAATCAGAATCTATAAAGTTTTAATGCCCGAAAGCGGTAAGGCTAAATAAGTGCCGTCAAGTTTGATCATAGTTAGTCAGTTTATATTGGAATACTGGAGCATTCCAAACTTAAAATACTTAAGTTCGTTTTCGATCAATCAAAACGTTTTTTACGACCACTGGTGAAATAGTATACCTACGATAAATATTATTTTGTAGTACGATACATATAAAGAAAGAGTTTGTGTAAGACATAAACAGTTTATATTATCGACACACAAGTACACTGATCATAAAGCTTACAAAATATCAGTTTATAACAAGAAAACTGCGTGTGTTATGTGACGTCTCACGCGCATACGCCTAGTCGCGTTGAAAGTCCGTGCCGTACTGCCAGACTGCGTCGCAGTCCACTTTAATCTGTTCGCACTGCGACGCAGTCTACCTTCAATCTATTCACACTGCGACGCAGTCTAAGCCTCCGACAGGCCAAAAAGAAAATGGCTCTACAATTTTATATTTATTCCTAAAACGCTTGGAGACATTTGAGAACGTATCGTAACGTCGTAACGTATATAGAAAGAGTTAATTATATTACTGGCGCATTTGTTACTATATGTATACAGTCAAATTGATTCAAACACAATGTCGATTTCGCATAAATACGAATCAAGTGTGAGAACTCAAAATGTGTACTACACACTTAATTAAACCAAATTAGGTTTGAATTAACATCCCAATCCTTTACGCCTTTGTCTCCGATCCAATGATACACAGGCTGATTGTGTTTCGGATTTAATTAAACATCACTCTGTATATTTACATTAAATTAGGCAAATACGTCTCCTAAATCCGATGGCTCTCCGAACAGTAATTTAGCATTTCACGACCGAAATATGTGTGGTATGTGACATTATGGATTATATGAACTTAGTGAAATGGGAATATTAGATAAAATGTTGTGTACACTATCCGGTTTGATTGGTCTTTTAGTGCAGATATGGGAATATAACATGCGTTATACTGGGTTGAAAACGAGAATGACGGCGATGTCATCATCAACGCAACAATAATGATAAGGAAAAATACTTCATGCGGTGATGTGTAGTGATGACGCAGTGGTAGTGCTATAGCAGTAGCTTGGTGGTAGGAATGTGGGTGATAGCTACCACCCCTGGCTAGTCTTAGGTCTGCGCACATTAGACCCCCTCAACTAACGACTGACGCCAACCTAACTAAAAACTCGAAAAACTAAAATTCAATTATGAGCTTTATATCTTTAACGTAAGGTTGAATTTCGAACGTATACTTACTTCTGGCGAATAGTACACGTCTTTTAAGTGTACATTATTAATTACATTACGTTACATAATTGAACTTTACTTTTGTCGAGTCTTTTAGTTGAGTTGGTGTCGGTCGGTAGTTCAGTGGGTCTAATGTGCGCAGACCTTTAGTCAGCCGCTGTCAAACGACTTGTGATCCGGCTGCGAGCGTAGGAGACAGTATTATCTTTCTTTCCTCTTCCTTCTTATTCGGCCGAAAAAGGATGTACAATAAACATAAAACAGCACAATTTTCTAAAACTCGGCTGTTCATATCCAAACCGTTACGACAATTTTTTGTAACTGGCCCCCTCGTCTCGCTTCGGATGAATTGACAGATATTTATGATTAATTAAAAAGTGTACCCTGTACCACAAAATTAGACTGACTGACTGGCAGATCTAGATCCAGAGGTTAATACAAACAAAAAACTTCTCAGCTTTGTTGAATTACTATAGACGTAAATAATTTAATGCCACCCGGAAAGTGCATACGACTCTTATTTAAAGGTGAAATTTCATGTTTTATACGAGGCTTAAATTTCTATCATGCGGTTTTAATTTGTTACAATTTAGCGTAATTGGAAAGTTTGGTTTAACGGGCCACGGGCAGCGCGTGCAGTGTTTGGAATAAAGACAATTGAATTTAGACTAGATTTTGTGCTTTAGTTACCTAATTTAGCGCTAATGTTCTAACTTTTGGTACGTTTTTATGTACACGTTGTGGAGTACACACACACATAAGTTTTATGTTTTATTCATAATCATCATCGTAACCCATGACTGTCCCAATGCTGGTCACGGGTCTCCTCTCACAATGTCAGTGGTACAGGCCATAGACCACGCTGGCCCAGTGCGAATTAGTATACTTCACACTCAAGAAAAAACGGCATAGCATTCTTCTGTTACCATTCAAGTCACCCTAGAAACATTCGTTTGATGCACTTTAGGTTGCGACTGTTAATCTGGTTTAAAATTACTCTTTGTACAGTCGAATAGAAAAGCGCTTATGACTTAAATAGTTAATTTTTTTTTATTGTATTTTATCTATAACATTTGAATAACATAAGTTGTTAGTGAAATGTTTTAGAATGAAGTAAAAGCTTTAAGCTCTCCATTTGTAACCCTTTAACGTTACAACCTAATCCCGCCCAGTTTCGAATTAGAAACTATATAAGAGAAAATCAAATTTCCGAGCTATTTATGTGAAAATTGGCAACTTCATAAGCAATCTCGCAGCTAACGCGATAAACTGGGGCGTGACGAATATTTAATTTTCGTCACCCGAACTTGGCCAATGATTACAGTGCGTCCAATGTGCCGCGAGCTACGCGGGTCATTTAATTATTATCGTAGCAATTTTGGTGTACCGATGAAATTCACGTTTATTTAAATTGATTCTTTGGTCTAATATCGTAGCGTAGTAACAAGTAGTGACAATAACAGAGCCATTGAATTTGACATCCGAATTACAGTAGGTGGCTGGTGTTAGAGACTGATAGACATTTTTACATTATTATTTATGTAAGTATTATTTTTTTTATAAAAATCACACAAATTTCTAACTCAATTAGTAAATTACTCAATTAGTTAATCAGTTGCTCCAATGAAACTATTCGAGATTTCAAAATATACAAAAATAAAAATTGCATAAATCTAACATAGTCGAATCGGCTCAGCATTCAGGAGTGAAACCTCAATTCAATAACGCCCGTTGGCTCAACGTTGAATCTCGTGAAAAAATAATCTAAAAACTGTGTTGAAGACACATATGTGCCTACATGATCGAATGATGTCATTGGCGACCAGTTAAATAATTTAAGTTTAAAATTAATGTTCAATATTTTTTTTCTTGTTTTTGTTTCATCAATATTTTATATCTGATTCACAGATGCAGTATGCACCAGAATTGCAGTATACTGGCCAGTACAAACATGTTTGGCGATCCCTGTCCGAACACGCTGAAGTACCTAGAAGCGCACTACCAATGTGTACCAGGTAATATAAACAACACTATTATTATCAAGTAGTAATTAGTACTTATTATATTAGTGTTATGAACACTCCGGTTAGTAATTCAACCCATTGATGGCCAACCCTGTAGTGGTTGATTCGTGGTATGGTATGGATCACTCCTTATAACTGTGGAGGCCTAAAGCATACTACACGCTGCTCCAGACCGGATTGATAGAGCCGTTAGTGGTCAACCCAACTGTCGGAAGTTTTTCTCAACAACTGCCATCTAATAATATAATAATTGTGAGCCGTGCCGTTAAAAGATGTGCCGAGGAGTTTTTTTCGCCGTTTCTTTTTCTCCTCAAAGATTTAAAAGATCAATATTTAAAGGCACCTTAGCGAAACGGTGGTAAATGCAAAAAATTGACGTTCATAAGTGTATGTATCATACCTACATGAAATAAATGATTTGAGTTTGAGTTTTGAGTTTGAGCGGCGTCTTTACTTACTGTCTTAAGCACGGAAGCAGTCAAATTATTTTTAAATTCTTCTCAAATTCATATCCATCCATCTGCCGACCGCGCCTGCAGTTGCTTAATTCATTCAATCACATTGGATCGACACGAACCGCCGGACTATGAGGAACTTCTTATTTACTCGTACTTGAGTATACGAATATAAAAGTGAATCAACAAATATTTCCAGCTTCCACCACGAGTACAACAAACCGGCCATCACCACCTTGGCTGATCACCTCGCAGCCGACCGTTTGGAGGTCGTCAGCTCCCCCCGTGCCCAAGAGTCCAGTCCAGACACAACAGGAGAAGAAGAAACCCACCGTCATCACCCCACCCACCTTCCGACCTCATATCACTCTGCCGCCTGAAGTACAGTTGGGGAATATTGGGACTAAGGTAAGTTTAATGTCCAAAACTTGTATCATCCAATTTTCCAAAAATTGTATAATCCAATGTTCCAAAAATTGTATAATCCAATATTCCAAAAAATGTATAAACTAAAAAACTGTTACAATTACTGTATCGATCATTAATTTCTTCTACACCGTGCAATTTACATTGAAAATATGAAAAATATATTACTTATATTTTTTTTCTTTACAGAAAACCACTACAAGACAGCCAGATTTGTCATCTGAACGGGATCCCCCGCAGAACCCAAGAGACAATACTCCTGAAATAAAAGAAGAAACCAAACCCGTCGAAGTAGATAATACAAAGAATGAAAAGCCACACAAGGATAAGGATGTAGAACCCCGTAAGTGCAATATATACTACAATAACATATTTTGGATTTTGATCATCAGATTTAACATAATCTTTAAATTACTTACTTACCTTTGTAACATAGTATTGTTTAATAAAAACTAAAATGTATACTAATCAGATTTACATGATCTATTAATGAACGTCAGTTGTAAACGAAAAAGTTTAGAATTTTTAGCAAATTTTATGAACTTATTACTCGCTGTGTAAGATATGAAAGGGTTTGTTGAAGATTGAAGAATGTTATTATATTTTTTGGATTATTCGTATCTCTTATAGATTAAAAGATACAAATCTTCATTCATTATTCAATGTCCTACATTGAAGACAAAACTTATCTTGAAGTTTGATTCCTGAGTTTATTTCTGTGACCTTTTCAAATACATATTTATTACCGTAATCGAACCGGTTAAAAAAAACACGGTTGATTTTCCAACTTTGGCTAGCAACAGCCAGTCAATAACATTAAGATTAATCTGGTGAAACAGATTTTTTTTGAATTATTTTGTTTAGTTTCATAATTATTAATTTATGATATGTTTCCAGCTCCAGTGACGGATTGGCCGTCTAAAGACGATGACTTCGAACCGACTCCGTCAATACACTTACCACCCAAAGAAAACAGACCAGTTGAAACTGTAGTTGACGATGAATTCGACAAAACTTACTGTAAGTAAAAAGTTCAAGAAGTCTCCTTAATGACACAAACTTTTTTTATGTTTTTTTTGTACCCGGGGCAGTACTACCGCCCGCCACTGTACTCAGTACCATTTCTACTGGTAATTTGTTGTAATTTTGCTGAGTTGTTCGGTGTAATTTGTTTTAACAGCACTTGTGTTCCGGATAGAAAGCTGTGGAGCTGACTACACTTTTTAGAGGCGACCATCTCAGTCCTCAAGGGTAGCAACACATCTGTGACCGAATCAGAACGAGACTCTTACTTATTTTTATACTGAAGTTATAACTAACTAGAACTAAAATTAAATAACTTCAAAAATATTTTTAAACAATGATGTAATTATTTCCACTAGCCACGGGTGCAACTCCTACAATGGGCAGACGAGCATACTGCCCCCAAGTGAACGCCAGGGGACTTCATTGGAACTGGACGCTAGCGGGCACGTATACTGTCCAGCCGTGCCCTGGAGGGGCCACAGGATTAGCTAGGTGGAAGTAAGTAACCCGTCGATTATCTGCTGCGATATTCACTTAGATTGCTAAAAACCACAGAGTAATATTTTTATACGTTACATATTTTTATGTATAATTCTTTACTACTTATTAAAAATATTGTTGCGTACATTAAATTCCGTAATTCATTCATGCTTTTTATTGAACACATTCAATTTTATAATTGTTTTTTTACAATCAAACTTGCTCCACAAGAAATTAAAAGTAGCATTCTGTGTATTAATAATTAAAATATTACCATTATTCTTGAAAATTATTCATTATAATTATTGTGAAACCTCTCTGTCCACATTTTTCATGTTGCATTAAAATTAAATAAATGCTCTATACCAGTAATTGCTCTGCTCTATACAAGGAAGCTATACAAAAGTATATTTTCACTTCCAGGTGTACACTAAAATCTCATCAGCACATTGAAGAAGAAAGGCCTCGGAGACGAGGCGTTGGTCTTCAGTCCGGGGAGAACTACCAAGACCTGGGGTTGGACCAGCCCAATGACAGACAGTTGCAGCTGATACGACGACTCGGATCTGAGGCTTTGCTTAAAGGTAAATTAACAAATTTGGGTCTGTGTACATTAATCAATCATCAATTAATAAGTTAATTGATCAATCAATTCATGAAGTATCGTTTGATTGAGCATCAATGTATCGATATTGATAATTTCAAGAGTTGTTTAATCGATCGATCAATAATCCATCAGTCAATTAAACAATCAATTAATCGATAGATCAATCTGTAAATAGTATTTTTTATTGATTGACCGATCGATATAATGATCGCTTAGTCTGGCGATATTAATATTATAAATAAACTAGCTGACCCCGCGAACGTTGTTCCGCCATATAGATAGTGAATGATTAAAGCTCGATTTAAATTTGAGGGGTGGGGGTAGGGAAGTGAAAATTTGGGATGATGTGTATTTTTTTATGCTACACCATAAAAAAATAACCAAAAAAAATTTGCCCAAAAAAAATCTAGGGTGGACAATCCTTAACATTTAGGCCTATGAAAAATAGATGTTGGCCGATTCTCATACCTACTCGATAAGCACACAAAATTTCATGCAAATCGGTCGAGCCGTTTCGGAGGAGTATGGTAACTAACATTGTGACACGAAAATTTTATATATATAGAGATATTGTAACTTGTTATGTCAAGGATTTTTTTAACTGTTCGTAGGACGCGACGGTGATTCCCCTGAACATTTGATTGACTACCGAGGTAGCTCCAGCCTGTCTGACCCACAAATGTCCAGTACCAACCACTTGGGTCCTGGGGATATTGTTTACTGTGAGTATTGGTTACATCATAAAGATTGTCTGTTTCTTTATTTAACCAATCGTTAAACCAGCGTTTCCCAAAGTGGGTGATAACGCCCCCTTGTGGGCGCTGAAGGATAAGAGGGGGCGGTAAAGAGCCCAATAAAAAGTCGGGGATGTTGAAGTTTGCCGTTTTAATTGCTCTTACTGGTGAAAAAGTCTGGCTTAGAATTAAATTTAAACTCCACACTAGAGTAATATAGCACATTATAATTAAATTAATTAAAGCAATGTCATTGTGGTTTTTATGCTTTGGTAAAGTAAAAAAAAAATCGCGGGGCAAAAAAAAAAATGCACCCCACACTGAAATGGACTTTCAATGTGGGCGGACGAAATAAGTTTGACTACCTCTGTAAACCGATCGTTTTCAAGTTACCAGTAACGAGTCGGTAAAGTTGTACTTTATAATATTTTCTTATATTATGAACGTTTTTCAGTTACGCCTCGTAGATAGTTCTAGTATAAAAGTATATTTGTTAGGCTGTTCTACTATTCGTAAGCAAAACGTTACCATTTGGTAGCAGCCGTTAAGCCATGTCGGATGCCTTCGGGCGGCTTAAAAACATCCGACACTTGGGTTGGCCACTAACCCCTCCACCAATCCGCACTGGAGCAACGTGGTGGAGTATGCTCTAGGCCTCCTCAGGTATGAGGAGAGACCCGTGCTCAGTAGTGGGACAATGTGTTGAAGCCATTATTAATATTATGTTTCCAGCGGATTCAATGCCAGAGTGGCACGGAGCTACACCAGACCTGAGCGAATGCAGATCCGTGTGGCTGAACAGCCTCGAAGCGAGGGTCAGGGAGGGAGAGTCATTGCTCAGCATCAGCAATGATCTGGCGCAGGTGAGGTTCCCTTCTGTTACTCCACCATGGTGAAGCGGAAATGAGGAGTTGTGATGTCTACTCGTATGTGGATGACTGAATGGATGCGTCCGTTGATGGTTGGATCTGATGGGTGTAAAGGGTCATCCATCCATCATTGTGTCCAAGCCGATTATGCTGAATGATTATGGAGAATTAAAAAATTGGTCCAGTGTTTTTTGAGTTCTTTGAAAACATTGAAAAATATAAAAATACAAATCTTACGTCTTTATTAGTGTAGATTTAGTCGTGTAGAATTAGTGTAAATTATAATTTCTTGGAACATCGACAGACATCTTAACTAAATCAGATTATATTAGATGGTAAAGCGCGTTATCTTAAAAAAAAACATATAATAGAACGGGAACATTGACCTCATTCATTCATCATCATTTACCACCAGGTGACGTCGTCGAAGACGCTGTACGGCGGCGATATGATGACCACGACCAGCATCATGAAGAAGCTGGCGCAGAGGATGTCGCAGAACGTCCAGACCTTCCCCGACCCCAGGCAGCGGGAGGCGATCGTCACTGACATGTTGCTGGGGGTTATTAAAACCGGTGAGATATTGACTTTATTAAATGTCTTTACAAAAACAAAATAAATTTCCTAAAAATCAAAGTCTTCTCTGAGAAAAGACCTTACAAAAGGGGGTCCTGTTGGCATCCTTAGAGTATGGAACCATTAAAAAGATTTTTGCTTGACTAACATACTTTTCATCATCATCATCACTACCCATAACTGTCCCACTGATGGGCACGGGTCTACCACAATGTAAGGGTACAGACCATAATCCAATACTGGTCAAGTGTGGATTGGCGGACTACATACACTTTTGAGAACATTATGGACAACTCTCAGGTGTGCAGGTTTCCTCACAATGTTTTCCTTCACCGAAGCAAGTGATAATTAAATTCTAATAGGCACATCACTTTTGAAAATCAGAGGTGCGTACTCAGTTTTGAACCTGGGCCCTCCGGTTCGAGAGTCCAATGTTCGAACCAGCACTAGCACTGCTTCACCTTGAACCTTAACTCCCCAGGGTCCAACCTTCTGGAAGAAGGCCAGCGAGCTTCCTGGTCGGACCTGAGTACGGAGGCCCAGAACCGAGCGGCCAGTGCCTTGTTGACTCAGCTGGAGGAAAACGCGTTTCTACTGGCTGACGCCGTCACCAAGGAGAAGACTATACTGCAGATTGTTAAAAATATTTGTAAGTATGTCTTTTGTTTGATAATATTTTATTGTCAATTGCACAATGGAGTTTTTTTGGTACGAAGTACCGTAACGCGGCTTACGGGTAGTGCGATTTAGTAGAAATCGTCACGTAACGAAATGCCGTATGCTGTGTATGTGTGTGTTTTTAATAGTGGTGTATGCCCATCTACAGTATTATTTGTAACTAGATAGCACAGTACAGCGCTGCTTTACAATGTTCAGATGAGAGTGCCTAGATGGCGTTGTTACAAAAAAACACTATATTACGTTTATATACTGATATTCTAGCTTCTTGAGTTTCACTTCTATCGGATTGCACACGATTTGTTTTATCATATAACCTCAATACCCGGCTGTACAGTTTCTAAGTACATTTACGGAATTGAAGAAAATACGTAAGGAACTTCGATCCTGACGGGAGTCCGCTAACAGCAAAATTAAATTGTTAATATAATAGTTACTTTTAATTTTACGCCTATTTCGCGACTTTCCTCACGTATTAGTGTAATTGGATTCGTCCGATTAGTTTAGTTAAGTAGTAGTAGACGAAAGACCTTGGAATAGTTCGAAACCCCAATTAGTTTCGAACCATTCCGAAAGTAGTACTGAAGCTATTTTTCCATTAGCGGTCACCTATTCAAACACTTAACTTTCCACATGCTTCCAGGTCTATCCGTGAGAGTTCTGGAGGTGAAGAATGTTGAAGACGAGACGTTTCCATCTATGATTGCTCAGGAACAGTGGAAGGCCTCTGAAGACACCATTACAATACCCAAGGCCGCTTTGCTCGGTAAGTATTCTTTACAAAACTTCGAGATGTATTGGGTTGTGAGATGACAGATCTATGACGTATGTCAGTGCACACGATTTGACATTTTCGAATGTCATCATCGCTGGTGTTGCTTATTACAGTTTTGGGGTGTAAGGGGCTCTATACATCTTTTGAGTCCAAGCAGGCTTCCTTCCCTTGCTCGGGGTACTACGGCATCGCACGCACGTCACATTGTGACGTCACCAAGCCTGAATCACGCTATGGAAGTTTTCTACACCGCTCGCATATACAAGTTCCGAGAAACATCAGTTGACACATGTACCGTGTATGAATCCATACGCATTAAGTAAAAAGCGGTTAATTTAATATTACAGACACTCCAATTTTATTTATTTGTATAGATGTATGGATCGAACTAATCTCTTAACTATCTCAGCTACATACAAAATGTTTGTTTTCACAGATAACCGTCAGAACGATCTGGTCCGCATCGTATTCTTCGCTTTCGACCGTCTGGAGCAGATTCTGCCGCCGACCTTCGGCAAGACTCCTCAGTTCTCCGCGTTCGCAGCCGATACCTCCTCATCTTCCTCGACCAGCATGAACTCGGAGCGGGAGAAGATGAATATCACCAGGGTTTTGAACTCCAAGGTAAGGATAATTTACTTTTTAACGTTAGTTGATAATGTTCTCATTTTATTATTTGGTATTTCTGTATCTAGTTGAAGTAAAAAAACTGTTAGTGCAATTTCAAGCTTATATTCATTACTTATCGGTATATTTTACAAAGCTATGCACGAAAAGCAATAACTTATTACGACCGAAGTTGCGGCTATAGCAAATTCAACCTTACTAACAAAGACATTAAGTAGTAAGCTTTTATAGTGATCGAAGCTAGTGTGTAAATAAAATGTTTGTTCCAGGTGATATCGGCCAGTTTGGGCAACGGTCGTCACATCCAACTGTCACAGATGGTTCGTCTGACCATGAAGCATTTGATGACAGAGAACGTCACCAACCCCGCCTGTGTCTTCTGGGATTATACCTTGCAGTAAGTTCAATCCATATTCACCTTATGAGGAAATAGTTGTTATGAGTTTTCTGTGAAAATAAGTACTTAGCTGTGGATCGGAATCCGATTCCCGTGGGAATTTCGGCATAAAAAGCCTATAATGTTGCCCTGTAACTTTCTCTCTTCCGTTGAAAGTCTGATTAAATTGGTTCAGCCAATATAGAGACCGACCAAACAGACAGGCAGGCAGACAGATTAAAAGTTTTAGTATCGTGTTATAGATATAAGCACTTGAAAATACACAGTTATTATTAAATTACAGACAACCAGTTAAAAGTATCTTTTTAACTGGTTGTCTGTCTGTAGTCCAAAAACGTCGAAGAAATGGGTTTTGTATCGGGAGCCACCTTTAATTTTTGTTTTGTTCTTGTGTGACGTTTGTTACCTCAAATCTTTCGACTGGCTGAACCGACTTTGATGATTCTTTTTTTATTTGAAAGTTTTCCGTTTGTTCCTATTTCAATTTGGTTCAGTTCTGACAATGGCATCCATGAGAAAAACATATAAGTCTTAAATTTGCATTATTTTGAAGTCGGTTGTACTTGTACTTGTCGATTGTACTTGTAAGATTATTCAAGTTATGCAAATGTTAAATACGTCTAAAGTAATACACACATGAAAATTTCAAGTGTGTGTTTCAACAACAATATAGACAAACGGTCGTAGATACCCAAACCGTATTGGGACTTGACACAAGACTTATTTTCCAGTGGCTGGTCTCCAGAAGGTTGCCAAGTGGAATGGTCGAACCTCACCCACACGGAGTGCGCGTGCTCCCACCTCACCAACTTCGCGATCCTCATGGACGTCCACGGGGTCCACATCGGCGCCAAACACGACCTGGCCCTCAGCCTGATCACCTTCATCGGCTGCGCCATATCGGCCATAGCGTTGCTGGCTGCTATCATCGTATTCCAGTGCTTTAGGAATATGAAGGTTAGTTACAACTTCCCACCCAAGTTACATACAAGTTACAAATCCCACCGCTGCCACCATGTAGTGAAACACGCTAGTTTTACTGTTTTTAATACGCTTTTATTAACTTGAGATGTATGTTGGTATGTAACAAACTGATTTACTATCCAAAAGATACTCCATTCATTTGTAATAAGGTTCTCTTTAATCTGTCAGTGGTAAAGTTATTAATGATGCCATGGTAACTGAAACTAGGGTTGACTATAGTATACAAATAGTGTAGGGTTGTTGCTCTAGCCCTAAGCGTATTTTTTAGTTTTTTTATAACTATATTTATTATTAATTTACCCTCAAATTACATTATAACTTACTACACGGCTCATACTTACTCGCTCTTTTTCTCCTTTTTTACGTAAGAGTAACGAGTGATGTTTGACGTCGTGTCCGATTGTCGACCCCGTAGCCTAGTTGGTACCCTGCCTGAGAAGCGAGGTCCGTATTCAATTCCCGGCCGGGGCAGATGTTTATGTGACAGATATAATTATGATTGTTCTCGGGTCGTGGGTGTAATTGATGTGTTGAAGGTGTTGCCAAAATAAATAATGATTCGTTTTACTTTTCTCTTTCTACTCTGTCTCACTCTGTACAGTAAATCTATAAAGTATATACATTCGTTCCAGTCGGACCGTGTACTCATTCACAAGAACCTGTGCGCTTGTCTGTTCGTCGCGGAGGTAATCTTCATGATGGGTATCAATCAAACCCAAGACCGCATCTTCTGTGGCATCATCGCTGGACTTCTGCACTACTTCTTCCTTGCCGCTTTCGCGTGGATGTTCCTTGAGGGTAAGTTTATAACGTTTCTACATAATTACTGTGTCCTACTCTCGTAACTTGTCTTTACTTGATTTTGTAACCAATAAGCGAATTATTTTATAAGTTGATTACTTTAATCAACTTATAAAATAATTCGCTTATTGGTTACAAAATCACTATGCTTAGTGATTTTAATATGTATGATTTTAGTATGTAATTTAACATCACTTAATCAATCACTATGTATAGTGATTTTGTAACTAATAAGCGACCAATTTATGTAGTGATTGTGTAACTTAACTAATAATGTAATGATTGTGTAACATATGTACAATATTGCAGTGATTGTGTAACTAATTAATGGCCAATTACGCAATGATTACGTATATAAGAACGACTCATACGAATTGATTGTGTAACTTACTTAAGAACGACCAACAATGCAGTAATTTTGGAAATCTATGTAATTATTACATTACACGTTGGGATTGAACAATGTGGTAATGACATCCATGAGGCTCAAGAGAAGAAACCAAAAGAAATTCATGTTTTGTTTTGAAGAGATTCAAGAAAGATTCAAAAGAAATTCAACTTAACTTTTCTGTGAATTACAGGCTTCCATCTGTACGCGATGCTGGTCGAAGTGTTCGAACCTGAACGGCCCCGCGCTCGTTGGTACTGTGTCGGGGCCTATTTGGCCCCGGCGCTCGTGGTCCTGGCCTCTGCCGCTGCGTACCCTGCGGGGTACGGAACCAGCCAACACTGCTGGCTGTCCACGGATCGGATGTTTATAATGAGCTTTGTGGGGCCAGTTGCTTGCGTGCTTGTGGTGAGTTTCCAATATTAATTTGATATCTTGTCGTGTTTGTTTGTTTCGTTCTTTGTGTTACAAAATCCTTGTGCAAGACATTTGTATGAGTAAATAATATCATGCATGTTTTAATAATACTTATACTATTTAACTAGATAGTAAAACATGATTATCGAATTTATCTTCCAGGCTAATTGGATATGCTTGGCCATGGTGATCTACATGATGTGCCATCATTCCACGGTCTCTGTGAAGGCCAAAGAAAACTCCAAACTTTACAAGATCAGGTAAAAATAATTTAAAAAGACATACAAAAATTCTAAAACTTATATATTTGGCCTCTATTGGCCCTACGAAGACCCTTCATACATTTTTGTCTTTTTTTATACGATGCTTAGTTAATCCTTGACAACAATCCCACCTGATGTTCAGTGGATGTAATGTCTGAAATACATAATTATGTTCTTTGAACAAATATTATCAACATTTTTGACGTGATAACGTCTTATAAATCGATGAACGCCGGCTGCACGCACGAAAAAGTATGTCATGGTTACGTTCCGCCTGAGCACAGCGTGCAAACGAGAGCGCGGAACAAACGACAGAGAGGCACGATAGGTCTAAGCGTTCGGTTTTCTTCAATGTTGTCATTATGACGTTTTCACGTAAAATTATCGTTCACTCGTACACGGACTTTTCAGACAACCATTTTTTTAATAAATACCTATGTACAGAATGATATTCACAATTTTAAAAGTATTCATTTAAAGATAATCATGAAGCAATAAGAAGAAGATATCACCAAAGGGGCCCAGCGGAAGATCAGCACTAGTTGCTCTTAGATAGCTAGTATAATGCTGAACTGGGGTCTTTTCTTGATAATTGCCGCCTAATATCTTAATATATATAATTCGAGTGTGAGTGTGTATGAGAGTGAACTCCTCCTAAACGGCTTGACCGATTTGGTTGAAATTTTTTGTGTGTGTTCAAGGGGATCTGGGAATGGTTTAGATTCACAATTGGACCCGGTAGGTGGCGTTGCTGTCGATATATCACCAAAACATTTTTTAACGACTGGACCGATTTGGATGAATTTTTTTGTGTGTGTTCAAGGGGATCTGGGAATGGTTGAGATTCACAATTGGACCCGATAGGTGGCGTTGCTGTCGATATATCACCAAAACATTTTTAATTATAAAGCGGTACGAAATACGCCGGGACAACTTGTTATTGTATAAAGTGTGTTATTTTCAAGTTTTGGGTGGGGTTAAGTATCATGAATAACCTTTTTGATTTCATTTCAATAATCGATTTTTTCCATTTCCAGGGTGTGGCTGAACAGCTCGATCGTGCTGGCGGTGCTGCTGGGGCTGACCTGGACGTTCGGGCTGTTGTACCTCAACGAGCAGACGGTGGGCGTGGCCTACGCCTTCACCATCCTCAACTCGCTGCAGGGACTCTTCATTTTCATCTTCCATTGCTTGCAGAATGAGATCGTGAGTACAATTTTATTATTTTTTATTTGGTTGATGTAGTTTTTCGATAAAACCAAATTTTAAAGGTTAAAATAAAAAAAAAATGTGCGGTCGGCAACCCCTAACGGCCACTATCCCCTCCACCAATCCGCACTGGAGCAGCGTGGTGGAGTATACTGTAGGCCTCCTCAGGTGTGAGGAGGGACCCGTGCCCAGTAGTGGGCCATTAATGGGTTGAGGCCCCATACACCATTGCACCATACTAATATAATGTGGGTGTCTTCAAATCAAGTGAATAGGCTGCTACTAAGTTAGTGCGCTCTACCACCCAAGACCACATTTCCACTTACCATCAGGTGGGATTGTGGTCAAGCATTAACTTATAAGTAATAAAAAAAATCAAAATGTGTGCAACTCACACGTGCTAGAAGTGAAACTTCAAAAAAACGAATACTGTCAGTCCACATTTTGATGTTTTGCTTTGCTTATGTAAGTCGCCATTTTGACTCTTTCGTTCCCGTTTCGTTTCATTTGCGCGTCATTTCCGTTTCATCGACTTCCAAATCGCCTTATACTAAAGAAGTTTTCACTTCAAAAAAAAATACGGGTCGCCAATTTATCATTTGGCGCAGAGTTTGACAACCCGGATGGCGCAATGGTTAACACGCCGGATCGCCGTTCCGAGGGTCCTGGGTTCGATTCCCATCGAGGCGGAATTTGAATGATGGGTTTAAATTTCCGTTATTGGTCCGGGTGTGTCTGTTCTTGTCTTGTGTGTTGTCCATGGCACCCACGACACAGGGAACCCTAGTGTGGGGCTATGACAGTGTGGCGTTATTTATTTATTATTTAGTGGTAACCGAAAGCAATCAGTTCCAGAAGGAGTGCGCCCGCCTCGGCCGCCGGCACCCGTGGCTGGCGTGCTGCCTGCACCTCACCGGCCAGCCAACCCCCCCGCTGCCGCACAACAACGCGGTCACCGCCACCAGCTCGAACCACGTGGACACGCGGCAGGGCTCCGTGCGCAGTCGCCGGTACCACGAGGACGACGCGGTGGAGCCCCGTGACGTCACGGTCGGTACTCCGCTCGTTACACCTTTGGTTTGATAGACAGATAGTTGGATTGATTGTAGATTGGTTTGATTATAGTGGATACGACTTGGGTAATATTGTAGATGACGAGTAACGTAGTCGAGCGGTAATTTATATTCGGTAAAAAAGGGGTCGGACGTGGTTACGGGTACTCACGATTGTTTTTGAAAATCTTTGTATAAGCAGATGTGGATGGGTACTCCTATTGTAGGAAATTGTTGTAGGATTAAATGTAAATTTGTGAGTACCCATATAAATATGTTATACGATTTATTGAAGCAAAAATCGTGAGTAACTTGTCCTTGGGATAATTGTAGCTTTTTATAAAAAGCAAAAATCATGGGTACCCGTTTAGGCTAAAAAATAAATGATATTTAGAAACATGTTACCAAGGATTCCATCATATATAAGTTTTTAATTTACAATAATTTGAGCATAGTATAAGCCAATGACACAAGCTGATGATGAAAATAATATATATTTTGCATACATTTCTATTAGATTGCCCCAAATCGTTTAGTTGATTATTGCTAAATATGAATACATAATTAATTCAATTATTTGTCTATCAAACCAATATTCATGATATAATCTTGTAAATATATTTAAAACGGTAGATAATGTTGCTTTGGGTGAAAGGTATAATAGCTTAGTTAGACAATAAGTAAAGATTTATAAACATGTATAACCTTGTCATAATGACAAATTACCCATAAAAGCGTTTACAGTATTTTGATACATATTCCCATTGCAGTAAATACATTAAGTCAATACATTGCTTTGACCCCTGACTCTGCATGATGGTGGCCGGTAATATTATCCCATGCCTCTATGGTACTCCTATTTGGTCATTATATACATTACCATGTTGAAATATGCAATAAGCATGTGTAAGAACATGTTAAACGTACAATTAACATTCAAACAGAGTTCCGCAAGTACATCGGTGTCGGCGTCGACAACAAACAACTTAGTGATCAACAATCTCAATGTTGTTGTCAACAACAACAATCACAACAACAACAATGTGATCAACAACGCGTCCGTGGCGTCGCTAGCCGCCGCGGCAGCCGCACACAACTACCATTCGCATAGAAACAGGCGAAATTCCCAAGACAATCTCAATTTCGGACCGTCAACCAATTTCGGTCCTACCCTCAACGCGACAGGGTCCAATTTCGGTCACAACGTACCGGATAGGGAACCGCCGGCCCCCATGTCCCATCTACGGAACCCGATCAACGCTGGCAGCGGCAGGTACCCCCAGGGGTACAGACAGAACGTCCAACAAGGTGCGTACGCATTTCATTGAGATAGGATTGTTCCAAATTTAAAAAAAAAATATTTGACCACCAAATACACCACTTGGCCGTTGTAACTAATTGGTTAAAGACAGCTCAGTCGTTATGTTTTAACAATTTGTATGTGTTTAATTAATAAATAAATAAATAAATAAATAAATTGCGTCACTAACATTGAGACGCGATTTGCGTGTTTGTTTGTACGGTAAGTTAATTTTGTTTCTTTTTTTATGTGTCATAACACAACTAACGCTTTGATCTGTACTAACTTTATTAACTTCGAACTTTTCTTCCTAACTTCACTTAGTGGTGTGGTGGTTATAAGTAGATTTGCATCCGCTGCGGTTTGAATTATTTTGATATTTAACATTGAATAATATTAAAATAACCTCAAATCCAGCTATTTGGAAATGAATCCTATCTCTAGAAATGCGATGCGTACTTTCCCTCTCATAGTCCTTAGCTGGTTATAGGTATTATATTGTATTATTTTTATGTTTATTTATGTTTATATTTATACGTATCATATTTGTAACTACGAACAGAGCTACAACTTACACCCCGAGACCCCGCGATGGAACGTGCGCCCCACCGCGCCCGTATACGTTGCCAACGACGAGACTCGAACCCGGATTCCGTCGCAAACCATCCCCCATAGCGCGTCCCACACTCACAGCATCGCGTCGATGCATAGCTACAGAAACAATATCGAGGTCCCCAACGATTACCAGAACCTCCGCTCGCGGTCGCCATCTTGTTATTCGAACAAGATGGCCGCGTCGGTTGGCGGGAACGAGTGGACGTTAATGGCCAACACGATGGGTCCTTGGAAGGTGAGGGGAGGGCTGTGTGACTTCTAGAGTGTTTTAGATGCTGTAGTAAGATCTCTGTTCGCACGTGGCATAGACAATTTTTGTTATGGACACGTTTTTGTCATGGACAGATTTTTGTAATGGACAGATTTTTGTCATGGACCGATTTTTGTCATAGACTCTTTTTGTCATAGACACATCTTTGTCATAGAGACATTTTTGTCATAGACAACACTTAGCTTTATTTTTGAATAGATAAGGTTACCAGGTTTAAAACTGTCAAAACATATTTTTACAATGACTAGGAGAGCTATTTTAGTAATAAAAATGTTTGATCTTACCCTAGTTTCTAGATATACCCTCTTTTAATTATTACAATTTAGATGAAAAGTAGTACACAATATTTCCTTATCAATCCTTTACAAAGATCAGATTTTAGTTAGTTTTTATTTTAATAGCGAGTTTCGTAGATTACAATAAGTGTATTAGAATCTAATAGCTTTCATACTAGTTATTAAATAACAATCTTTCAAGTTAAGGAAATATTAACAAAGAATCACATTAAACTAGCTTTTTGCGGTCTAATTTCAACCGTATTAAAGTTCTGAAAGGATGACTTCATATTGACACAATGAACGTAAGAAATAAATTATTTTTGTCTTAAATAAATGTATTTGAAACACATTATATACAAATATACAACATGTATATTTCTGCACTTTTCGATCGCATCTTTAACTACGCCAAATCTTAAAAAGGGTTTCAAAATTTTCCTCCCGTAGGTATTAATAATATGTAGATTGTTAATATTGACTTCACCCCGTTGATGGCTCACTATCGAGCACGAGTCTCTCCTCATGACTGTGGAGGTCTAGAGCATACTCCACCACGCTGCTCCAGTGCGGATTGGTGGAGGGGTTAGTAGCCAACCCAAGTGTCAGAAATTTTTATACCGAACACCTCCGACATGGCTCAACGACTGCTACAGAATGATTACAATCGGGACCTACGTCTTTTAATGCCCTCCGAAGCACGGAAAAAATTCAGAATTTATTATTTTTATTTTTACTCATATAATAATAACCTTATGTCAAATGAAATTTCCAGGTGACGGATACTGAGATCTTACTAAAGCGTTGGATTCTAACTGCATGTGTAACATACCAATCTAGCATTGCATGACGTCATCCAAAATGCACTGTTTCGTAGCCCATCCCACCTCCTTCTATATCCATACGTCATATGAATCATATGAATCATAGTTCGAACGATTTGCATCAATAATTCAGTCGATATGAATCATTCAATCATTTGACCATGAATCTTTTGATATTAATGTGTTCTTTTGTTTTTGTGATGTGTAAATCGTATTATGGTTATTGTATTTTATATGTGGTCAATGAATCACATGAATGACCAAGAGATGAACAGTTATTAGGTAAAAAGACAAGTTGCTATTTACATGACTAAATTGAAATGCTTTGTAAGTTTCCATAAATAAATAAAGAAATAATTAACACACACACACAAAAAAAATATTTTATACTATGATGACATACTCACCGTATTATTTCGGTATCATTAACAATAAACTCGGAAATAAACTGCAACATGAATCTGGAACTAGCGCAATCCATTAAAATCCTGGTAAATTAAATTACGAGGTAAAGTAAATTAAATAAAAAATCCTTTTAATTTTTATATGTTGTGTAAACTTCTTTTATACGAATGGCCATAGTAAAGCTGGTAGAGAATGCAATTAGCATTAAGCTCGCAAATCGTAATATTTTATATTGTAGGCAATAAAGTTTTAATAAATAAATAAATAATATGTTATTTAAATCAACCAATATTATAGGCTAAAACATTGTGAGAGGAGAACTGCGCCCAGCAGTGGGACAGTTATGGAGTCATGGAGTTATGGAGTGGAGTGGGACAGTGATGATGATGATTAAATCAGATAAAATAATAATTTGCTGGATTGAATGACCAATGATATATTTTTTTTTTGACAAAATATTCGGCATTTCCATTTAGTGATGTAACAATTAGTATGTGGTAGATTTCATATAATTGAAGACTAATATAACTGTACAATAATACTTATATGTTTGTCGAAACTTTATATAAAATGAAATTCATACCTGCTTTTTTCTTTAAACGGTCTTTAGAAATAACAACATAGTAATTCTAATTAATTTTGAATTAATAAACATTTAAATAAAGTAAATTTGATGCAACAGAGACTTAGCTGTTTAATATATATTTCAATACATACCAAGACAATTCTTCCAGTATGAGTTAAATAATACACAAGCACAAAACTTTAATTACTTTAAAATTCTTTCCTTTGATAATATTATGTATAATAAATAACAAAAAATAATCCGAAAATGTATAGTACCAAAGTTGACGATTCTGTAGCTAACACACAAGTTTAAACTGTCCTCGTATAAAATATTGTAAATAAATATATTAATCCATAACAAATCATAAAAAAACGTATGTATTGTCTAACATTGTTTTAGTTTAGGTAACTTTTATTAACAGGCTAGACTTCAATTTATTTTGATGTAGTCTAATTGCTTGTTCGTTAATATTTTGACCGCAAAACTCATTGTTTAATTTAGACTAATTGTAAACGAATTGAGCTGTCTTTTAATTATGGTCTAGACACTGCGCAATTGTTTTTTGTAACAATGACTTAAAAATTTTGATCGATACTACAGTTTGTCCGATATTTTCAGAACACTTCTTCTAAACATCACGCCGGTAACACAGCGACCTTGCCGCATCATGATACCCTGTCCCGGCAAATCATACAACAGAACCATATCCACAGCCCGTACAACGAATGCGATGCTCCATTGGCCCCTGCGTCCCCTCGACACATGATCAAAGACGAGGAAAGTCTGCATCACCAAGGGTACCAGACAACCAGGAGTTACAACCACGACTTTCGGAACCCTCACGTTTACATGTCCCAGCATTCGCCCGGCAGCCAGGAGATGATCTTCAGGAAACATTACAAGGACGAAAACAGACGTAAACATCATCATCATCACGGGAGCCAGAACGTGAACCATACTTACTCCGAGATCGCATCCCAGCAGGGCAGGATCTACCGACGAGGTTCCGAGCAGGAGTTCAGGGTCATACAAGACGATCCGGTTTACGAAGAAATCGAGAGGAATGAGACCTTAATGTCTGATATGTCTGACGATAACTCCGGGCCGGATAACTGCAGACAGAACCCTGGACACCACGGCTCGTCCAGCTCCAAGTTTTTTGGAGACCATCGCCCGCTGATCTCGTACAGTCCCGGCGATAGGCACCATCACGAGCAGGAGCATTACGGGAAATACGGGAAATGGGACACCTTGGAGCGGGGGTACGATCCAAGGCATGCCTACGAAAGCGGGCGGCTGATGCATCCTTATCATCAGCCGCAAGAAAACAACATGAGGGCTCTAGCGGCAGTTCTGAATGGGGAAAATAATGTCGTTTGCCACTTGGAGCCTCACAATTCGTACGACGTTTACCAGCCCCAGAGTGGCAATCCTAGGACTGTTTCGCAACCCAGTTTCTGAATGTAAGGAGAGGATCATATCGGGAAGACCAGATGCTTCAAACGAATCGTCTGTCCGTGTGAGTGTCAGTGACTCGAATGAGACAGTGTACAGAATAGTGAATGAATTTTTCTATGGGCGTAGACATAGAAGGTTTAGTGTCACGGTAAAGTGATAGCGTTTATGTAGAAAACTTGCCATATGTGGACTTTAAAGTAACATATATTATATTTATAGACCTTTAGATGTAAACGTAAATTTAAATCACTTTTTCCACTGTGATCCTATTTAAATATAACGGCTCAAGTTTTCAGTGTCGCGACCACTTTATTTTAAAGCGGGTGGTGATACCGTTTGTACATACTTGTCTAGCGTAGTACCGGCACAGAGTAATGACTGTTATCTGCATTGTTCTCACAGGTTTGTTAATCGATAAAATAATACTTACTAGAAAATCGATAGTTTTAAAGCAACATTACTCTGTAGACAATCGATTTATTACTCTGTGTCAATAGAATTGATCTAACTTCCAGTGTGACCTTACTATTTCTACTGTCAGAACTTTTTGTTACAATCATGGCATTTTTGAGTAAAGTAAAGCATTTCCTTTTATTGTAGGCATAAAGATCTGTGATGTTTCATTTATATGCTTTAGATTAAGTTTTTATTCTCTTTGGACAAATTTAAACACTGCCATAACTTACGCTAAATTACGTGTAAATTGTAGATGTTTAGCGTCTTAACAGTGACTTGTATATTAGCGTTTCTACCCTCATGTCTCCCAGTGAAGTGAGTTGGGATTATTCCCGATATGCACAAACAGTTATCGACCTCCAATGTTACTGTTTAGACTGTATCGATAGGGAATGTGTATGTTTTTACTGGACGCTCTGCAGTCGGAATTCGACCTTGTCACAATTGTCATAGGGTTATATTACATTTACACTATAACACAAGTTACAACATTACAATCAGGCGACTCGTCCACTTGTTTGTAGAGAAGGCGTTACCGATGCGTTGTAAAAATGCAGCGCATTACTGCAGTATAGGATTGCAACTAAGAAAGACGTAAAAAACGTGGTCGATTTTTGAAGGAAGGTGGTAGCTAGCCAGGTAGATAAATATCCTACCACCTTGAGTACCATCGGGCTCCAACCCACCAACCTGAGGCATGATGAGGCTGAGCCATAGCCTGATCTGTTGTTCGGTAGGGTGTTCTAAGAGTACGGGAGATGGCTTGCATAGCTTATAAGATCTGACTGTTCCTGTTTGGAACTTTTACATATGCGAGCGGTGTAGGAAACTTCGATAGCGTGATTCAGGCTAGACGTGACGTCGCAACTCATTCAAGGTTTAATAAAGCCCTCTTACATCCAAAATTAATTGATATTTCTAATTAAACAGATAATAATATATATAATGCAAACATATTCCCAATTGGTTACCTAAAGTTTTTTTGTACCAATGTCGCTTTTTATGTTATTTTTGAGGACAAAAATCCATCCAATCCTATTATAGACTGACACCAATCGATGTTGTGCACTTCTCTCATTAGAACTTAGTGTTAACACTTTTACTTAAAAACATAAAATAAAACAAAAAAATGTATATTGTTTCAATGTAACACTTGTGAAATAGCGAGGAGCGCTTGTACAACGTGAAATGAATTTGAAATGGAATTTGTATAATTTATAAAAACTGTCATGTACCATTGATTTTAATAGTAGGTACTTTATAACGAGTACTCTGAAAATGTTTTTTTTAATATGATATTTTCATTATTGAGACTGTATTTATTTGACTGTATATTAATGTATAAAGTTAATTTTTTCTACAATAGTAGGAATTATATTTTTTTGAAGTTATATTTCTTTTGGCGTCAATGAAAAAACAGATATTATTATTAAAATAAATTATTATTAGATTCGTTTGACAGAAAGTTACTTAACTATAAAAAATGTTATTATATAAAAATTGGTATTTTTTTTCGTATACATTTTTAAACATATTTTTTACCAGACACAATAATAAAATTTTAAAGTGCATATTATTGGCATAAGTCTGCCATAGACTACGTAAAGACTTACTCATATATCTAGTTAATAATTATCTATAATTTTATGGATGAAAAAAAATGTTTTTTTACTACGCCAAAGAAGTATAACTTCTTACGTATTGTGTATAACTACACACACTGTTTTTTTTTTAATTTTCGGACACTTACAAATTTAAATCTGACATTATATAAAATGTCCGCTCCTCGATTTCGGTGAAGCGAAGTGAAGTTGTTTGTAGATATAATTTCAATGCCATGAACCGTTAATTAAACCTTACGAATAAGGAATTGGTCTCGTGTCTAAGGACTAAGTTTATTTCTTGTATATTTTGGATCGACGAAGCAATATTATAGACTGGAGTATTTAATAAATTTTCGGCCGTTTTATATCTATGTAACAATAATTAATTTATATAACGTTTTAGTAAGGCCAAAATTTATGAAATACTGTCCTAAAGGGAAATTTATAGTAAAAAAGATATAACGTGGGGATTATTATTTTTTGTAATTGGTATACCTCCTAGTCCAAGTATTTCTCCCACTTCTAATTAAATATAACTGTACATTACGTCTGTGTAGCTTCTGTTATATATTATTTGTTTTCGATTGTATTTTAAAGACGTTGACGATTATATTAATGTAAAGTAGGCGAAACAGAATGTGTAAATAAATTTAAAGTTTATATAATAAATGATGGCTGTTCTGAGAGAGCAACCGCAAATTATTTACGACTTTTTATTGTACATCCTTTTTGTGTAATATTTCAGTTCCAGAGATAAGCCAGTTCTAACTAACAAAAAACTTTATGATAATAGTATACTAGATGGCCAGCAATGCTCGAGTTTTGTTTTTATTTAGTTTTTATATAGACTTAAATCATTATCTCTATAAGACTACGCATTGGTGTATGTGGTAGGCTCAGATAGGCCCGAGATATCTTCTGCAAGTTTTCAGCTATTTATATACGTAAAAAAACATAAATGTCCAGAATTTTCTGTACACACTTACCACTCAAACTCAAGGCCATCCGAGAATCGAACCGGGGATCGTTTGCGTGACAGACAGAATGACAGGGGTCAACAACGAGAAACAAAAACAACATATACATGAGTTGAAAATGTATTTCAATAATCTTAAAGAGTCGAATTGTTAGTAAATTTTGACAATTTATCACCCGGATATAACCTACATTCAGAACTCACTTAACATTAAATGTTATAAAAACATAAATTTAGTCCATTCTTTAAACCAAAAGCCATGAGAGATCCTTGTAAAGGCACACTTATATCAATCAGTGTCCAAATGAGATCTAATTTTTGAAAAAAAATTACAATCCACGGATAAATTTTTTCTAAACCTTACATTAGTTACATTACAAAAAATATCTAAAAAAAAATCCTATTTTGATCCACGTCAATATAATACGTTGTATTTGTTACAAATAATCATTGGGTTGGTACCGGACTGAATACACATCCTTTTAAACACAAAAGACCTATATTAAGCACCACCCGCTAAAAACCTAAGAGAAAAAAATAATTTTGAACGAGATCCAAATTATGTCAAGAAGTTTTAGAAGTACGTTATAATATAGAAATACACAGAATTACTTAAACTACCTACTTAAAATTAAATTATGATGGTAGTATTAATGTTTAGGTACTTCATTACCTTACTCGTTACCGTGAAGAAGTTTTCCGGATTTGAGAATAATTGTCACAAGCACAATTTCGTTATCTAACAAGAGTTGAGAAAGACAACAGTTACTTAAAATCAACACTAATTTTGTGGTACTTATGTTTATGAATGCTACGGTTAACCCCGATTTTAATTCAGATATTACAATTATTTGCTACCAAAATCATCTGCTCAACGTTTCCACCAGAAACGCGCTCTTAGGTACTAACGAAAACTAATCCAAACTAAATAGAGCTTTAAATGTTCTATTATTTTACATTTATTTTTAACGATAATAATTATAGTTAAATTTTTTGAAGCACGCGAAATATTTTCCTCGTATTTCTTTGCACTTTTTCAAAATAAAATTGTGTCGTGGGACACCAGGTAGGAACGAAGTTCCTCGGCTACTGTCGCGCCTGCGCACGTCTCATTTAACGGTTTTATTCTACGCTCACCTTTTTTCCACGCTTACGGTTTTACTATCACATATTTTTCAGTTCGGTCCCGCAGCAAAATCCCTATCCCCTCCAAGCCTGCCGTAAGGAACTTCGTTCCAATAATCTTAGGTAATAAAAAAAATTGCTATTTACTGTTGCTTTTATTTGTAATACTAATTTTATAAAATGTAAAATTCAATAAAATGAAATTGTTGTCGCACCGAATGTGCTAGGTTTAAGTGACATCAAACGAATTCTAACTACAATCAGTTCTACAGTAACGTACTTATAAAGATTACAAATTACAATCACGCAGTACAATTAAAATATAATAAGTAGCATTAAAATGATAACCCAATCGTTAAAGTTAAAAGGAGTGGTATTAGCTTTATAAAACAAATCAGATATCATTGTGCCTGTGACTGCATCATCAACTTTCATTTGAAAAAACCTAACACCCTAGATCTTAAGATTTAATTCATATAAATGCCATTTTGAGTATCCAACGTGTTTAACAACCAAGTAATTATATTATTGTCATATAAAAAGTACTTACTGATAATGCACTATCGTATTAATAAGTTATATTTGCATTTTTATCAGCTCCTGTTATGTGGTCAAATGTCACTTTACCAGATGTTTATTAATTTAAAATACATATATGAGGATCGGCCTACAATAGATTCCTTCCTTAAGTAGAAATATCTTGGTTCTTAATGCTAAGACAGGATTGTTTGATATTATTTCCTTTCTAGTGTTTTATTTCCCTTGTTTTTGTCAATTGTTTTTATAATCGCAAAGGATTTTGCAATTATTTCAGTTACTATAAAATTTTAATGTAGCCTTGTACATCATGAATTATGATGTATTATGAATTTATTATTTTGCAGATATAAAATCTACACTACAAGACACAATCTTTATTTTCATTGTTCATTAGGTACATTATAACTTTATAAATGAAGATGGATTTGAATTTAACGTTTTTATAATTCATGGCACTTGTAAAAATCAATATGAGATAAAATAAATCATAAGGAATTGTGGTCATCTGATTACCACGATATATAATAGTCAATACAATACATCGACCTCACAATTAAGGTTTGAATTATAATACATTACGATCTATAGACAACTCTAGAATACAATACCTTACTCCTGAAAACGATACGAAATTCGTGTCAAGTTTCTGAAAAAAAATAATATCAAAGAGCATCAAATACATTTGCCATAAAACGAAAATCTTTGCAATTTCTGCTTTTAAAACAAAAAATATCTATTAACTTAGGCGCCATTTGAACCACCTCTCATGGACGAATGCACGCTTTCTGCGATTTAGGCCACCTAGTTGAAATAATTTTGTATCCAATTCTGTTCATAATTATTCAATTCATGAGTCATTGTCAGGAGTAAGTATCTCAAACTCATCCCTGAGGGTTTGATGAGGGATGAGAGGTTTAAGACATTTTATTAATAGCATTAAAAAAAGATAATTCGTCCTTACACGTCACAAAGTGCCGATATCAAATGATTACGTGAGAGGACAATTTAAAATCTAATAACGTACACACACGGCACACACCACAAAAGATTCGCAGTCTTCAACTGAATATATCACAAATAGTAATGCCACTTAAGCCCCAAGAATACAGAGATAGGAAGGATTACTTTAAATATGAACTGATAACTAACGCGAGCCTGGAAATTTTTAAGACTTTGTTGACTTAACTCTCCAAGAGTTTGATCTATTTGATGCAACTTTAAAATTTGATGCTGATTTAGATACATCTTCAAATATTCTTTAATATATTAACGTAAAGTACTTTAATTTCAATTCTAAAATAAATGGTGAAACGGTTAAGTTTAATGTAAACTCTGTCCAGTTATCAGTAATAACACAAATTGGAGAACCTAGACTCGGAGCCGAAAGAAGAGAGCTGCTATGAACATCCACAGCTCTCGACCACCATTCCTGGGATAGTTCCGTAGATGATGTTCAGGTCGTTGTCGAAGTACAACATTGAGATGCTGGTCATCCGTCGAGGCGCGCAGCAGGGTCCTCCGCTTCCTTGCGGAGCTGCCAGGTGAACTAAATGTGTGTGGGGATACCGTTGGAGGAAACTGTACGGGCATTCCCCGCTGCAGTAGTTTGCGTCATACTGCTTTGGAGCGATGATCCAATCCCACCCAAACTCCTCGAAGTTCACTGACAGCGGGTACCGGCAGCAGCGAACTTCTTTGGAGTTCTCCGTGCAGTCCATTCCGATCATTCTTCGCGTTCTCTTGTGCGAATTGTCTCTAAGACTTACTTCTACGTATGGCATCTGGAACAAGGTAAACGTAAACTGATTATGTCTGAACGGATTGGTATGTAAAACCGACCACCCGATGGAAATTTGTCGCCATCGCTCGTGGACACCAGTATCATCAACGGCACGACCTATGCGTTGCCAAGAACGAAGGAAGAAGAAAATACAAGTCTCAAGCTTCCAGCCAGTGACACACCGGACACGACAAGCTGGAGTCTGACTCAAGCAGGAGGATGGTAGCAGACAGGCGTGCTTTATCTCTCGCTCTGACTCTCCTTCTCTCTCTCTTTTACCACTAAGCAAAGCTCTTGAGAAAGTGGTCGATCTCTAGTGACGAAGAGTTTGATGTTTGTGGCGATGTGACTGGAATTAAAATGTCTCGCCACTTGTCCCTTTTAGCAGACCATCTGCTGCACTTATAAAGGGATCGCCAACTGCAGAAATTATAAATAGATAACTAATATAAATAAATAAATAACGCTACACACTCATAGCCCCACACTAGGATTCCCTGTGTCGTGGGTGCCATGGACAACACACAAGACAAGAACACACACATCCAGACGAAGATCGAAAATTTAAATTCATCATTCAAATTTCCACCTCGCTGGGAATCGAACCCAGAACCCTCGGAACGGCGATCCGGCGTGTGCAATCCATTGCGCCAGCCGGGTCGTTAAAAAAATACTACATATAATAAAAATACTTTTAGTTGGTAAAATAATAAAATATCTTGAGACAAAGAAGATGAATGTTTTGTGCACGTTAAAGTACGCTAATTGTTTTAGGCTGAACTGTAACAGTGGAGATGAAGCTCCACTGACCTCCAGCCTCCAGGTGAGTTTGTGGTTAAGCATTCGCTATGGCCAAGTCACTTTAAGGCATAATGCATAGAGTTGTCTTCGTACATGGTACATGTATCCCTGATATAATAAAAGTTCTATTGGTATAAATATGATGAAAAGTTTGCATATAGTCCGTTAAATATTATTTAATCCTCTCTGTCTATAGTCGATTTGAGAAGAAGATAAAATTATTTTAAATATCATATCAAACCATGCTGCCGGAACACGCAGTGAGTTACGATAGTAATTTTTCGAGTAAATACTGTACGCAATTATCGTCATGGCATCTAAAAATACTCTGTTTGGTAGGTCAGTGTGTTTTTATGATTGCGAACTGTACCGTGTCATCGTTTTTATCATTTTTATTATGGAAAATTATTTTGATCACACGGTCTTATATCGGTTTTTTTTCCTGTATAGCAATTTGACATTTAACCAATTTTTAAATGGTGATGTATCGCAATCAGAAATACGTAACAAATATTTTTTCGATTTCGTAAAATTATTTCAAATTATTTTTATTTATTTTTATTGATTTAAGGCAGCAAACGAACATGCAGCACCACCTTCCGCTGCCGCCCATGACAACTGTGACCGACTTAGAACAAGACTCATATGGGGACTGGGATAGCTGGTCCGGTTAGGTGACGGTGTTAGACCATTAGTTGTTACTGAATGTTAGTCCTGTTAGTTATTGTTAGTAATAGTCCAGTTAGTAAATGTTAGTAAGAGTCTCGTTATAATTCGGTCACAGATGTGTTGCTACCCTTGAGGACTGAGATGGTCGCCTCTAAAAAGTGTAGCCGGAGATAGTGTACCTATTGGAGATAATTAAAGGTAAGACGGTATTATATAAAATCAGATTTATTGAAATCCAGGCTATGCTTAAGTTATCCGAATCCGTAGAGTAATTTAACATTGATTTAAGCTATCAAACGTGCAGTCAGCATCAGCACCGTCCTACGCCCTTCCGCTGCTGCCCATGACAACTGTGACCGACGCAGAACAAGACTCAAATGGGGATAACGGGGACTAAGATATTTACTCCAGAGGGTGTTACTAAGAAATTTTAGTCAGTTCGTTAATAGGAATAAGGGCCGAGGCTGGGACTGCTATTATAAAACAGGCTTTAAGTGGCTTTGTACCTCCCCCCTTACTTTTGTAAAAAAATCTATCTATTTGATACGCAACTACATTAATAGTTGTATTAAAATAAAAGTTCTCATTTAAAATTATGTTATCTCATTTACAAGGACAATTACATTAACATAAAGTATAAAAGAATCTCTTCATGTCGGAACTGCGTCATTTTCCGTAAATTACGTAGCTTGTACTTTGTCGGTATATTTATTATATAAATATAAATAGGTCATTGTGAATTTTTGCAGTGATAAATTAGCCGACAGATTATCTAATTAGCTCGACTGTTCATGACCTTAGGTAATTGTTTGATAAAAATGTCATTAAGTAAATAAAATTAAACAGAACCATATCAAATGTAATTTAATATACCTACAATTTTTATTATACAATGAACGCCAGTCTGTCGGTTTCATTGACTAGTTGACTTTTTCATATAATATTGAAGACTAATTAGCAAGCATTGTACTTGATATAAAACGTAAATAAAGCTATTTAAAAATTTAAGGTGTCTTAATTGAACCCGGAACACTTCGCTTTGCAGGCAGGGTCATTAACAACTGAGCTATGGGGTCGTCAATCGCATTTTGATTATGTGAGAACTACTCTTTATTCTAAAATTTGTTTTCAATTAACAAAATTATTTTTAAATGCGCAAACTCGCGCACAAAAGCGAGTGATTTTGCGACTGTGTTTATGAATGTATGAGTCAGATTGTCGCCGAGTTGATTGAAATATTTTAATATATTTCAGTATAAATTGATAACATACAACAATAGGTACTAATTGATAGCAAATTATTCTTAACTTTAAAATAAAAAATTGTTGTCAGTAAAATCGGTTTACGGATGATAATTTTACGTGATAACGTCATAAGAAAACAGTGATGAAAACAGAACGCTTAGGCCGATTGTGCCTCTATATCGCTTGTTCCGCGCTCGCAATTATAGCCACACTTATATCTTATATCAATAAGTGGTCATGTCCATTAGACAGGCCACGCGACCTCAAGAAAACAAGAAAGCCGCAAAATCTATATACCTACCTACTTTAAATTGACGTTAACTTAACGTGAAAATTAGGGATGGCTTGTCTAGTGGTGAACCTTTGAAATTTATTGAAGGTGGTATGGATAAATATAGCCATTGCAATAATAGCAAATAAAGCATTTAGGATTTAGTATATTTTGTCGTGAATATCCCGAAATTGTGGCCTCTAGCTCATAATGCTTAATAAGAATGAACTTGACCGAATTATTGACCCTACAATTGACGAATTCAACTAAAATTCAATTACGTCCTGCGATATACGCTTATCTAGTAATCATTTTGTAATAATTTACACTGCTCTGTCGTTGCTAGTCAAAATTAATAAAAATTGTAAAAATGTTATTTTGGTAATGCACTGTGTATACATCCATATAAAGCTGTTAGTTGAATATTACAAACAGACACTCCAATTTTATTTATATGTAAGTATACATAGATAGACTGTATAAAAGATGATCATTTCCGACGTCGCGTCGCATCCCTATTTACCCGGATTTAAAACACTCGAATCGTCACAAGTAATTACACTCGATCCGGATGCGAAGTGAATATATTTAGATACTGGCGCGTAATTTTTCCGAAACATTTATTAGACAAGATTGCACCGCGCACTACATTGCGTGGGTGGGAATGTAAAGTATTGGGAGCGCGTCGTTTGCAAATCTCTTAATGCCTTCCTGCATTCTTTTACATTCTTGATTTATTTATTTATATATGTGAAAATTTATAGTACTTAACATTCTATTACATTTGATGGAAACTCCGTGTAGTAAATTCTAAACTTATGTCAAAGGCATTCTCATGATGAAAGGCTTAATGCTTCGACGTCACTTTGATGAATCAAATATATATCCATATGTTAGTGCTAATTGAGATCAAGAGTAAACTTGGAATAGTCATATTTCTTAACGTTTCTTCTTACAAGATCATGCATCGTAGGAATTTGTTAAAGTCTTATAAAACGTAGAACTTCGTTTAAAGTTACAATACATTGTATTTATTTTTATAACGTTACACTCTCATAGCCCCACACTAGGATTCCCGTTGTCGTGGGCGCCATGGACAACACACAAAGACAAGAACACACACCCACTTTGAGAACAGAAATCCAAACTCATCCCGCCCCGCCGGCCCTTCGAAATACGAGATTACGTACCTAATTCATCATCGCAACCCATTACTGTCCCACTGCTGGGCACGGGTCTAATCTCACAATGTCAGGGGTACAGGCCATAGTCCACTAGGCTTGCCTAGTGCGGATTGTTGGCGGATTATTACATTATAAAAACTGAACTCACCAAAGCGTTATTTGATTCTGAGCTGGGATGGGGCACAACCAAACTCATCCTATTCTTCGAGTCTTGTGCTCTGACCACGATCGCCAGGTTCTCCCGCGGCAGTCGGAAGAACTCGGCGACCATGTTGGTGACGTTCACCGCCACCCACTTACCGAACCTCAGCTCCTGTCTGGACAGCTTGATTGAGCTCTCCGCGTACGGTACCGAGGCCTTGTTTCCTTGACTGTTCCGAGTCACCCGGTTCACTTGTAAATTTACCGTGCAATGGTCGTCAGTGTCTACTGTGACGTTGTGCCGTGGCTCCAACGCTTGGATGTGAACGTTCAGGACTGCTTCGTCCACTTCGTTCTGAAGTACTTTACTCGTGAACCTGAAGTTAATCACCTTAAGACCCTTAAAGTGACTGTGCCGTCGCGTATCTGCGGATCAGAGAACATTGGTTGAGTTATCAGGGGATTTCGGAGTTAATAGTTTTTTTATATTTTACTTAGTAGTTCAAAATACATTGATATAGATATGCCAGTTAGCCATTGCCAGTACACTGTGTTTATTATATAAAACTAGAACTAACAAGAAAACAAGAGGAAATTAAATAGTGTCTAGGTCATATACAAGGCTGGATGTAATAGTTGTGAAGAGTTTAACAAATTCTAAATGCCGGCCAAGTGCGCATCGGACTCGCACCAAGGGTTCCGTACTTTGCTAGCCCAAAATAGCCGGTTCCTTGTAAAAATATCCCAGTTAATTTTTAATTTTATTTAACTTTTATTATTTGGTGTTATAATAATATGGTTATACACCAATTTTTATTTATTTATTACTCTTTATTGTACACCAAGAACAGGACATTAACAATAAATTGATAGACATAGTATATTACTAATTTTATGAAAATTTAAAGCGTATTACGGTTCAAAAGATAAAGCCAAAATCTACGGTACGGAACCCTAAAAATAAAAATGAGTGATATTGCAAAGAAATTGACTGATATTGTAGTCGTTATGGCCTAATAAATAATTGGTTACGCACAAAATTAACAATTCAATTATCATCTTTCAATCCATAAGTCCGAGCGATAACATTTAGACTGGAATTTAAATAACAATTAATTAGTATTTCAATATATCAATTATATTATTGTTTTCAAATGATAACACTTTGTTAAAAACCTTACATTAAATATAATAATATCACATTACTAAAATAATTAAGCTATAAATAGCAAAACCAATACCTAGTATGTATTCTCATAACATCTAAAAGTAGATAATAAATATGGTTATAAATAATAATTGATTACTGTATATGTTATTGTAATTGTATGTATTTACATATAGTAGTGTTCGCCTAGTGGTCGAATATTCGAGCATATTCATAATAGAAAACTGAAGTTTTTTTTATAACTAATAATCTGTTCTTATTTTTTATTGTTAACACTAAACCTCGTTATACCTCGTTTGACAAAATGATCTATTTCCAAATGCAGACAATTATACAGAAAGATGCAGAAGTTTCTTTAAATATTGTCACTCTACGTTAAGGCTATGATACCTACTTAAGCTTATTTTATATCTTTACAATTTTAGTGCAGTGATCTTAGTGTAGAACGTCCACTAAAAATGAGACTTTAATAAGATCGGTATTAAATCGCATTTCCCAAATCCCTTCAACGCCACAACCACTGCATTGCATTCAAATCTTTGGACAATAAAACAGTAGAGCCGCCACCCTACTGATTATTACCAAACATTTCACACATCATCTTTCACACATTTGTGAGTTGAAAAAAAATTGAAAATACGATTTTGTGGGCTAAGACATTTCCAAAATAAAATTATTAATAATTAAATAAAATTCACAGCATCCTTTGCTCAATTTTAACAAAATTTGCGTAAGATTAAACGCTATCTCTACTTTTTTTTTTGTTAGAATATATTTACTACAAAAATAGTAGTTTTTCCGTAAATTGATTCAAAGTCCTGTAAAAATCCGTAGCTATTTTTGAAGCGATGATTCCTTCGCGTTGAATTATCTGTAAAGAAATAAAAAACTACTTTATTACATAAACACACATTACCTATTATGAAAAGCGATCCAATCAAATAAATAAATGCAACATTGTTTCGTGTTTCGTGGGTGCCACGGACAAAACACAAACGGAGATTTGATCATTCAAATTCATCTTTCAAATATCCGCCGCTGGGAATCAAACCCAGGACCCTGTGAACAGCAGTCCGGCACTTCTAGTCACTCAATACTTATCCTACTGTCCCATTTCTGGGCTTATGTATATTATTGTAATTGTAAGCATTTCTTTTAAAAGATGTGCCGAGGAGTTTCTTTCGCCGTTTCTTTTCTCCTCAAAGATTTAAAATTTAAACCACCTTAGCGAATAGGTGGTAAATGCAAAAAAATTACGTTCATAAGTTTATTGAAAATACCTACATGAAATAAATGGTTTGAGTTTGAAAATGATTTGAGTTTGAGTTTATGACCAGTTAATAGCGAATATTGTATCACGGATTGAGAAGTGCTGTTGCTATGCCAAAGAATATACATATCAAATTATACACAATCCGCCATACTATTACTGTATATTTTACCCGCATAGGTTTTACACTAGGTTATACCCGTCACGTTGCTAGAGAAAAGAGTACCCACACTCGAAAAAATATTTAGACGAGATTCTTTAAATTGTCTTAATAATTATAATAAATACTCCCAATAGTAGTTTTTTCATAGATATCTTCTACGTACAGACATAGATCAGTTACAGGCTTATTATATGTAGAAGAATTACAAAAAATGTAAGTGTAATACCGAGCCGTAAATTACGATTTTCGCAACCACGCCTTCCGCACCTCTGAAAGACAAGATACTTCCGCGTAGGCTTACCATCTTACCAATATTTAAAAACGGACAATTAGCTTGGTATTGTAAAAAACCGATCTAAAAAAGAGCAGACACAAATTAATTTTGCTTTGCGGTTATTGTGTGTTATGAATTCGGTAAGCTGATATTTAAATTACGTAGAACTCACAAGTTATGTATTTATTGTTTTGGAAATGGCATAGATTGATTAAATTTTTATAATGTAGTAAAAATATTAAAGCTTATCGAATGCTCATTTAATTTTTAGGAGTTTTACACCCAAAAAATTAGCTGGAAAATTCAAAAGCCGGATAGAAGCCCTTTTGAATACCTGGCAAAATCAAACAGTCGGACAATTTCAAACAAACCTGGACAGAAGACCTTTTTACATACGGTTAAATCAAAAAGCCGGTCAAATAAAAAAGCCAGACAAATTTAAAATTCAAACAAATTCAAAACCCGTACAGCTGACCAAAAGCCTGTACATGTCCGGACATATCCCGACGTCTAGTAACCAACCCTATTTCCGTTAATCTCGTTATAAAAGTTCGCGAACTGAGCAGGTGTTATATTTAAAAATACCGAGTTCGTTCATCTATACTTGGAAGGTCGATCTGTACGCACCTGAATTCAGCTAGGCAATTCTTTACCAACTATTTGAAAGCTCAACGTAACCAAAGGTTAGTTATTGACGGACGGTTTATAAATCTGTCGTCGACTGTTTGGGATTATGTCGGATTGTTTGTTGATGCAAAAGCTCTTGTTCTCGTCAAACCTAGAAGTTCTTGTTGCTGTTCGATCTAGTATCTAGGTAGGTTTTAATTTTGTGCTTTTATTTTTCACATGATTTTGATGAAATGTGAATTTTACTTATGTGTTTGATTTCAATTGGTTCACAAAATAAATGTGATAACGACTTAGGTCAAAGGTTTATCACAAATTGGCCGACCCTGCATGCCATTCCTGAAACTTCCCGCTTCATTGATATGTCACGAAATCTCGAAGTTATTTTGAAAAAAGTGTTCTAAATTTTTCGTCAACGATCAACGTCAACGTCAATGTCTCGAACGGATTAACTGATTTTGAAGCGCTTTCCAGCGTTCGACGCCGTTTTTTGAGTAAAATTGAAAGTTATTTTAAAAAAAACAGCGTACTAGCCTACAGATACAATAGCGGGAATAGTCAGAATTCTAGAACCTCAAAAGGTGGACATCGGAATTAGAATTTTCGAACTTCCGGGTGAAACTAATAATTTGCCTATTTTTGAAAAATTACAATTAGCGGGATGTCGTTAAAACACATTCGTGTACAAGAATACTATCTATCTTTAAACACGAATGTCACACGGTTTAACTTTTTGTAAACCGAGAACAGGACATTAACAATATAAAGATAGACATTTAAAAAAAGGCAAAAGGCGGTTATCGCTACCTAGCGATCTTTTCCAGACAACCGCAACCTTAAGATAATATTAGATGTGTAATTAATAAGTGATTATTTAATTACTATCACAATGGAGCCACAATTAATAAGTATTATTAAAGATTAGGCTAATCAGACCAAGATTTGATCATGTTTGTATTCGACGTTTGACTGTCCAAAATAGGCTCCAAGGACGCCGATTTGATATTGGTTTTGACCCACTGTATGGGCTTTGACGGAGATTTTTTTACAGAAATGAGGTTTGGCTAGTCAATCCTACGAGCGCCAGAATTTCCATGTTTGACTTTCCTTAATAATATTATTAAATGGTGTAACCGGCTCCACGCCTTTCTATCCGGAACACAATTGCTGTTAAAACAATTACTTAGTACACGGTAGAAAAAGAAATAGTACTAAGTGCCGTGGTGGGCGGTAGTACTACGGTACTACCCCGGGCGAACTCTAGGCTATACTACCTATCGAATGTGCCGTTAATGGATTCGTATGTTTATATTCGTTATCGTAGCACTATTAGGTTCTGTTAAACGTAGGTCGTGTGCACTCGTTGTTATGGACAGATACGTTCTCGAATAATAGGTACATTTCATTGTTGTTATTCAGTTTATTCAATTTGCTTTACATTTGTTTTATAAATAGAGGCGTAATCAATTAGCTCGCTTTCTTAGTTGTTTTCAATCCTAAACTTGTGCACCCTACCAATTTGCGCTACTTTTAAATTTATACCCAAAGGTTGTCTGGAAGAGATCGCTGTTTAGCGATTAGATCGCATTTTGTGAAATTTCCTTTCAATATATTAATTTGTAATCTTCTGTTAGTGCACAATAAAAAGTATCTTCTCCGAACCTATACTGTAATGGCACAAATAAATCATTTGTGATATAATTGTTATTGATATATGAATAGAAAACTTTGAAATGCAGAAGCATTGAAAAAAATACAAGTTATAGACATGCATTTTTTTCAATGTACGTAAACGAGCCCAGAGCCCTGTGACGGTAAATGATCACAGACGCGTTGCCGCCCAAGAAACAAGAGAAAGAAAGTTTGAACAACAAAATATAGGTAATACAATCTTTAAAATTTTGTCGGAAGCTTTCTTTAAAATTTAAGAGGAATTTAAAATGATCAAAACTTATTTTTAATTAATACAGTTGGGTGGGCTATGCATCAATCCTTACTGGTGAAGGAACAAATTATTACAGAGAAAGTATAATTTATAATATAACCGGAAACAAACGGTTATCGACAACCCAGGACATTTACTTCGTAAACATAGTCACTACCACCTAGGCTACGTCTGCCTCACCCATAATAGTAATATTTACAACCAACGTTCATGACCTACGAGTCGTGGAGGTAAATGAATTGGGCAAATAATCGGTATTGTGAGTAATCTAGATATGACATCACTATGCACCGGACAGCTGAGTTGGATTTTATTGTTACGCGTTTCATAGGGGTTACAATTTATACGAGCGGTATCCGCGCGGATAAAAATTTAACAAAAGAATAGAATAGAATAGAAATATTCTTTATTGTGCAATACATTAAATTACGAAATTTATAGGTAACTTAAAGTTTCTCCGCTGCGTATCTTCAATATCAAAGCCTTACTAAAATAAAATTTGTAAAGAATATTCAAAATACAGATTTTTCGCGCGACGTGATTAAAAAATGCTGAGGGGTTTCTTTCCCCATTTCTTCTCAACGTTAGAGCATATTTCGGAAAAATAGTAAAGGTAGAAACTTCAAAAATACCTACATAAGTTAACTTTTATCCCTTTTTCTACCTTTAAAATACTGACTTAAGTAAACTAATAAAAATCCTACATGAATAAAAGATTTTGAATTTAAGTTTGACCCCATTACAGTTTTATTATAATTATGATAAGCAGTTAATTGATTTAAAACTTTGCTAATTTCGTCACAGCGTTTAATCAAAATTTAAACAACACAATTAACTTATATAATATCAAAGTAATAGAGGTCTTTGAACGAAGATTAAGTTTGAAGATTATGGTCGAAGAAAAATTCAAGCTTGACAAGTTATTAAAAGTATTCAATTACTAGCTGGAGAGTTTAGGAATAGTTTGACACGTTTTTGACACAATACATATCGTTTACAAAATATATTGTAACCATCGAGATATAAGTACTAAACGTTAGTACTTATATCTCGATGATTGTAACAAGAGTGGGTAAGGGATAGGAAACGAATAGAGCCGGTTTCAATAATTTTTATTCGCACCTCAGGGTTACACTTTTTTTTAAGTTACCGCTTGACTACGATCCCACCTGATGGTACTTAACTTAAGTGCCAACGTAGCCCTTAGCGCAAAGCGCGTTAATTTACACTTTTCACTTTTCTTTACACTCGCAACACTGTACTGCGAAACGACACTGTTCACGTCACTTCACTTTACTGTTCTTCCTTACTTCTTTCCCTCGTGTCTTCTTCTTCTTGACTTCCTCCCGGAATCGCTTCCGTAACTCAACTGCCCATGCCGTGTTTCAGATCGCCTTATATACTCCTAATTTCGAACACCAACATTCTAAATTTAAACGTTTTTTAAATTTCTTGTCCCGTTACATCAAGAACATTCCAAAAATTCTATTTATAAATTTATTTTGTCCTGTTCGCACATTTTCATTACTATAGGTACTTTCTTTTCTTTTTCTTCGAGAACTTTCTAAAAATTCCATCTTTAAATTTCTTCTATCCTGTTCGCACCCTTTCTTTCTGACATGCTATGTGTAAAAAATATCAACAGATCAGAATCTACGCGACAATATCAAACGATTCAAACACTTGAGCTCCTGGTGTGTGGTTACTGCGACACGACTTACGATTTATTGAATTACTCTTTATTTTAAACCTCAAAAACTAGATTACAGTGGACGGTCTTGACGCCTGGCCATTAAAAAAATAAGGTAAAAATAAATTATAAATTAAAATACATGTATATAACCACGGTGTAGTACCCAAGATGCTGGCAGCATTTCCTCGCTGAATAGCAATGCTAACATGCCGAGAAAGTGCAGCTCTGAGATCGCATATCTTATCTTTTAGTTGTAGTCGTACTTATACATACGAGTATATTAATACGTGAAGCAATAAATTTCTACCCCTTTGGCCCTGGGAAATTTAGCCCACTTATAGTTTATATAAAGGAGTGCAGAATGCTAATGCATATTTGCATGCCTTTGACACGACATGACGTTTGAAATGTCTACGTTGTACCTGTAGTGTCAATCTAAAGTAACCGTATGTTACGGTCGAATTTCGAGCGCAGTGCGGGTAACTAGTTTAAATAAAACGATAAAGGATGCAACGATATCTTATGAAAACTCTTTGAATTGTTAACATTGCAAATAAGTCGGTATATAAACCATAAATGCGTAGTGATAGAGCTTATTTTGCGGTACCTATATACCTACTAAGATGGGAAAGTCATTTTCAAGAGTTATTAAATACCAAACAATAAAGATATTATTACTATAGATGCGGTAAGTAAAAAAAAAACACAGGTCGCACTTTTTCGAACTCGCATCTGACGTACAACTTACTGGACTATTACTAATAACAACTAGCAGGACTAGCAGGACCAATTTTCCCTAACAGTCCCTGCCAACACGTACTAACAACTAATATTCTTAATAACATCCTGCTAACTGGACTATCCATCCTAGTCCCGATTTAAATCTTGATATGTATCTTAGTCTTGAGCGGAACGTTGGTGCGGCATGGTCAAAAATTCGGCCAATGTTTATGTATACAATTATAATTTTCACTGGATTTAAAATAACTTTTACTTGTTGGAGACTGCAATTTAAATAACCCAAATAGCATAATGTTTGTTAAACCGGACTGCGTTCGTAGAGTCCTGGGTTAGACTTACTCTTGCCTCGTAAGGCAGAAAGACTGATGAGTTTAAATTTAGAGACCCGTATGGTGCAATGGCTGCTATGCTGGACCGCCGTTCGAGGGGTCTAGGGTTCGATTCGCAGCGGGGCGGTTTAATGATGCGTTTAAATTTTTGGTCTTGCACGGATGAGTGCCCTTGTCTGTAGGTATATATTTTCCATATCACCGTCGTCACAGGAAATCTTACTGTCAATAAGTGTGTAGCGTTATATTCGATCTATATAGTTTGGTTTTTTTTTATATGTGGTCCATTTCATTCACTACGTATGTGTAGCATTAAAATAATGTAGAGTTATCTATACATAAAATAGAACTGTTATAGCCCGATGTCTGTATGTAAAAGATATTTGAGAAATTGGGGGTATTTTTGTTTCGGATGCAGTTTCACTTACGTGAGCTTCAAAATATAAAAGATAATTATGTCAATTTATTATGATATTGGCACGATATGTATTTTGTATTTTCAGTTAAGCCGTGACTACGATCCATGCAATAAGTTCGATACATTTTGTGAGTAGGTACTCGTATCATAATAAAATTATTCTTAATAATAATCCTAAGATAAGTGTTTCTATGAGAAACGAAATATATTCGTGAATAAATTTGAGTAAATATAACAAATTCGACGTCAATATTTTAATTTATATTTAATTTATTTATTTATTTCACCCTTTATTGCAAACCTGAAGTTAGGATCTACAATGATGGCATTCTCTATCAGTCAACCCTTGGAGAAGGTGAGAAATTCATCATTAATTAAAAATAAAAACAAATATTAATTTAATGTGTTGTCTTATTCTCATGCGGTTTTAAACGAATTTAATCAGAAAAAAAAATCTTGGCAAATCGTGTAAAATTCATATTTTAACGCAAGGACTGAACTCTTAATTTTCTATTGTAGGTACAAGTTTAATAACATATCATCTGAGTGCATTAATAGGTATGTTGTCTGACCAAAGCAATGTTATCATTAACGTAAGTAAACACATTTAGTTAACATTGCACTAAGGTACACCAATATAGGTATGATAACACATTACTTAAAAACATTCGTGCATTATAGACACATAAAAAAATGAATCGAATACCCACCGAATTCACCGACACAAAAACCAGCTGAACAAAAAAAAGTGAAACACATCACCGATCAAATCACGGATATTTTCGCGATTGAAATGCGAATAGTCGGATACGCTTGAATTTTTCGGACACGCGCACTCTCTTGCCGCTACTGACAAACTGTTCAGCTGCGCGGTCGGAATCACACAGCCGTCTCCTCTAGCGAACGAAACGCGTGGGTTCTTCTTTAGTAGATTGAATCATTGAATCCACTTCGTAAATTCGTATTCGCATCAATTCTCGACTTTCTGCGAAGCGTGCGAAGTGCCAAAATTGTTGATTGGCATCAAATGCACGCGTGGTATGCCTCGGGTTATTATAATTATTTATATAATTTAATAAATACACGCTTGTATTAATAAGCTATAGCCTGGCGCTGTTTAAAGTAGGGAACTGCGCGGTCGATGAGTGATCTAGCGGCAAGTTTCTTGAGCGCTTTCGTGCCCCGGAGGACACGCTAAGATGTTTGGGTCAGTTGGTATGAATGAAAAGCAATTGTAATGGGCTATGGGTCAGTAAACCATCATCTAAATTACTCTGGAGCAGGGAAATGCAATAAGCTTTTCTTCTCTTTATAACAAGAAACTTTTAGTTTGTAAAACCAAAGGTTACGCAAGGTTGAATTTTGAACGATGAAAGAGATATGAGAGAAATATACTTGAAAGATGTGTACTCGCCGCACACCCATGAACGGAACGCTCGGTAGTTGGATGGGTTGCCGCTGGCGTCAAAATTTCTTGAGCGAACGCACTTCGGAGGGCGCGTAAAGCTGTTGTTCCCGATTGTTATCCTTAGGTAGCAGTCGTGGAGCCGAGCCATTAGGTAGCATAAAAATTTCCGTCACATGGGTTGGCGAATAACCCCTCCACCTATTCGCACTGGTGCAGCGTGGTGGAGTGTGCTCTAGACCTCCTCAGATATGAGGAGAGACCCGTTCTCATTAGCGGGCTTGGGTGAATGGGTTGAAGCCAACCAAATAAAAATCAGAATCATAATCAGAGTCATCAGAATTTAAGAAAGATGAGTGGTTTTCTTTCCTTTCATATCTACCTAATCGTCTATCAGAAGATAAGTAGGTGGTCCGGTGGCCTGGAATGCTGGACCTGCAACGTCCCTTTGACCCCGTATCCTAGTTGTTACCATGCCTGAGGAGCAAGTGGTCCTATTAGGTTCGTTTTGCGTCCGAGATAAATGTTTATCGGGGATAACTCGGGCCTTTGGTGTATATAAGTGATGTCGTATTTGTAGAGCCCATGCCACCCGAGACAGAGAATCCTATTGCGATGTGAGTGTGTTACCTAAGCATTTATTAAAACAAGCTATTTAGACCATGAAACGTGCACAATTTAAAATCAGTGTTACTACAAAGTAAATCCCCGTATCTACAAAGATCTACAACATAAGTAACCCACCCTGTAAATCAACACAATAAAATTCAACCTTTACCTCACAAACGAATCTTGGTATAACGCATGTCGGGTCGGTAGTTTAATGGTAATTACTAATTAGTGTCGACGTACTGGTTTCATTGCAAGACACACTTCGCCATATAAGTGAACACGTAACGGATGGACTAGGAACCTCTTAGAAACTGGCTCGTTAAACCTACCACCAAATATGGTTAACATCAAACAACAATTGAATAAGTTTACAACCTAAACCTAAACTCCGAAATACATCATAAATAAATTAAAAGTTTGAAGAACTAAAAACACAACGAATACTTAAGTACAAAGTGATAATTTTAGTCGCTGTGCTGTTAATCGTTGAAGAGTTCTCTTATCAGGAGTCAGTCCTGGGCGTAGTAGCTGTTCAAGCTTCTCATAAAATGGCATTGTCATCGAAACAAAAGTAATATGCAAAATTTCAAGCCCGTAGAATAAGCGGAACTACTTACTTAACTAGTTCTAATTCAGCTTTCTAAACTTTACCCGAACATCGGATGTTATTTCGTCTACCGCCCAGGTAGACGAAATAAGTTTGAGAATCTCCGATCGAATAGTACTCGTATTTAGATAAGTACGAAATTGTTACGTCATTAATCATGTTTACTTATAATTACTGTATCCAATTTAACTGTACGGTATTCCTTATAAGAATTTTAATCTAGCATTTGTTGACCTATTCTAATATTAAATTTGTTATCAATTAAGATAATAATACACGCACATTACAAGTAGTTATAGCCGAGTGGTTTTAAGTTGGATTGCCGACCCGGGAAGCCCGGGTTCAAAGCCTGCACCTCTTATTTAAAAAAACCTTACGTGTGTATTGGAAATTAATTACTTGCTTCTGTGAAGGAAAATATCGTGAGGAAACTTGCAAAATTAATAGTTCGTGTATGAGCTGTTAGAACCCTCAATGGGCCAGCGTGAGGACTATGGCCTGCACCCCTCACACTGTAAGCGGAGACCCCAGCCTGGCAGTGAGCCAGTTAAAACCACCCAAAGGTTTAAGATTATCACGTAACCTTCCTCAATTCCTTACATTACATTTGATGAGTTGAGGAAGGTTAAGTAGGTATCGTTTGTTAAGGAAGGTTAAGAAGCGCTCATAGCCCGGCGGCTTGCGTCGACCTTAAGTGATTTGGATGGGCTAGTGGCAAAATTTCTTGAGTGCTTCCGTGCTTCAGAGGGCACGTAAAGCCGTGGACCCCGGTTGTTACCATTTGGTATTCGTTAAGCCATGTCGGATACCTTCCTTCAAAATTTCGGACACTTGGGTTGGCCACTAACCAATCCGCACTGGAGCAGCGTGGTGGAGTATGCTCTAAGCCTCCTCAGGTATGAGGAGAGATCCGTGCTCAGTAGTGGGCCATCAATGGGTTGAAGCCAAGTAGGTACCTACTTACCTTCTAACCTTTATGTACCCACCTACCCATTTTATTAAAATAAGAAATTTTTCAAAGAGATTTAGTTAGTTAACAATTTAGTTAACAATCGTTTTGAATTAAGACATACATGTACATACTCGTACGTATTAGGATCTAATAGTTACTTACTTATTTGTTTTTTTTCATCTATTAACCAAGTTTTATTTCTACAATCAATCTATAATAACGGCAAGTGACGTACTTAAACATTATTTCTATGCTTTTTCCGACTTATTCATCTAAACCGAGCACTTCCAAACCACATAGCAACCAGTCATCGAGTACATTCAAGTTCAATTAGTAAAGAGATAACATTCGGCACATTTATATCAAAGCCGACACCATCAGTCTCTGAGAGACATTGTGACGCCACGCACACATACACTCACACAACTGCGGACATGCAACGCAAACATACGCACGTTGTCACACATTGACGTCAACATGTCGTATGCGTGTGTACAAGGGCAAATTCGTGTAGACACAACGTTATGTTCACGTGTGTGGGGTCACGCTGCATGTTTTGATCGGGGTCATTCACTAGAACATCCAGGAATCCAGTCAGGACGATACGACAATGACCCTTGTGGGAGAATTTTTACATCAATAAACGTTCCTGTTATCCAGATTTGCGCATCTGGCTTGTAGCGTATTTCGGGGTATCAGCGTGTATTGAACTCGTTATGTAACAGGACTAACTATGACTAACAGCCCTGCTCCAATCCTTAAACCTACTAACAAACTAACCAACTAACGTTCTTATACCGTTCGCTAACTGGACTAAACATCCTAGTCCAGACTTGAGTCTGGCTCTGTGTCACAGTTGCCAGGGGCGGCAGCGGAAGGGTGCATGCGTCTTTGCTATTTTAATTCCAAACAAAAAATTAAAAATCTTCAACCATTTCTTATCGAAGAATCAGGTACGAGTTTCAGTACTGAAATCATAATTCAAACTACATCTGCATCACACAATAAAATCACTGTAAAGTGATTCCAATAAAGTCGTGTTTCGTTCACGTAACGACTCCTGTCGATCTCTAATAAACGAGGCCGGTGGGGATTTTTGCCAGAGGTCACGAACCCTGGTGAACGAGGCGATGTGAATGTACCACGCTCGAATTTGGGGGAGAGGAGCGATGAATACAGGAAGACACTATTACTATACAAATAATACGTACCGAGTTCATCTCGAACGCTAAAGTTATCAAAGATCTGGCCTTGTTAGCTAGAAAATGTTTAATAAAACTGCCATGATTTTTATGTAATAGGGAAATTGGCAGACGAGTGACATGGTAAGCAGTCATCGTTGCACATGGACATCAATAACATCAGGCGTCAGCGATGCGTTGCAGGTGGAAAAGAGAAGAAAGGGTTGACTCTTAAGCCCTCAGCTGGAATCCGACGAGTCGCTTGTTGGCTGACTCGAGCAACGATGGTAGCCTGCGATGGAAAGATAATGCACCGGTAATAATGTTTGTCGCCTCTTACGACACTCTTAACTGTCATGGAATTGGGGTCAGTATTCTACACCGCCGCAATACAGCCAGTTCTTAGATCATACACTTGGCTTATATCATCAGTGAGCAGATAAACAAAGGCCAGCTTCAAGCTTCAGTTTCCTACAGATGTGCCAAAGAAGTGGAGTGCCGCTTGCGAGATGTTTCGTGGATAGGACAATTTTATTGTTAATTTTAGTTGTTCAGAATTTTTAACACAAGCAAACATTTGAAAAGAAGTCAAGACTTTATGTCTGTTAATCTAGATTCTTCTTCGTCATTGTCTTATCCTTTTCTGCTCCTCTTACTCATTCGTCACGTCTTCATCAAGTCAAAAACAATCGAATTGACGCACACAATCGACTGCTAAAAGAACTAACGTTCAGCCTTCGTCTTTTTGCAATAAATCCAGGGTCAAAGTTGTGACGGAATTAGGAACTGAGGACAACGCACCGAGTTTGATTCAACGGTCATTCTCAGAATGTTTACGAGGATCTGCGAGGTGTGATTTATTGGCCACACAATGCACGGTGTATCGTATTTACAAGCTGAATAGACCTTGAGTAAGGATTTCTGGATGAATATTTTCGTCTATAAATTATGATACTTCATGGAATCACTATGCCGTAATTTGCCGGCCTAAAATATTAACCCTGATCTTATGCCGGCAGACCAGGGTGCTGTAAGCGGCGATAGAATCCGGCTCGCCTGTCTGATAGCTTCGCGTAAGGATTATACTATCAATAGATACTACTTATTATTAAGTCATTCATATTGCTGTCGGTATTGTTATATTGTCGTGAACCCATTTTGGCCTAGCTAAAACCCTCTTGCGTGAGTCAGCCGTCAGACTCGTGTTGAGGGTTGAGGCTAGGGGTTTGAGAGTCAGAACCTTCATTCTTGTGTCTTAGCCGACAACGCATCGGATGATGCCTATAGTGTTATTGGATGTGACCATTTACCATTAGTTGCCTGGTCTGCTCGTTTAATATCGGCTATACAAAAAATACTATATCACATTTACCATCAGGAGGCATTTAGTCAAGCATTGATTTAATAAAGAAAATCATTTTCTCGTTTGCCGGCTATTTCACTGATTTGAGGGTCACTAAAATTACAAACAAAAATTACTTGCAACAATAATGTCACTGCATGAATAAGAGCAGTCGAATAAAAAATTAGGATCAGTAATTATGAATCAATCTGTCAGTTCAGGCAGTTTGCCTAATCGCTGACCGGCCGATTGCCGAAATGTCGTCTACATTAAACAATTACGGTCAATATTCGGAACTACACATGTGGAAATCATACCACCATATCCTGCACCCTGATTAAATATCACCACGCAAATTTCGACCTTAAAATCCCGCAACAAGGTCTCCTAACCTGTTGAGAAGTTGAAGCGTAACTTGGCGCCGGTTCAGTTCAAAGTCACCGCTGCGAAATAGAGTATCGAAGGATCAATTTTGTTCATCAAACCCAATGAAAGACAATAGATCCACTTCAGTTTCGGTGACATCTGATAACTAGAGCTTAGAGTTTGATCAAATAGCCTTAGGCCAAAAGGCCTTAGGCCTTGGGCCAAAAAATACTGGTATGAACTATTTGTTCAATTAAATGTGTCTATTACTTCTATATAGTTCTGTTCTTAATTGATCCTTTTTTATACGACCACCAACGGGCAGACGAACCAGCTGATGGTAAGCTTCACCGTCACCCTTGGTCATAGTAACACCGAAGGTCGCACCGACTTTATCGATGGAAAAGGGACCACAAAATTCAAAATTGCTGTCCGTTAATGTGATTTGTGACCGAAACACGTATGAAACATCTCACGGTCATTTTTAGAAGGTTATACTGGGTTGTGGAGACCAGTGACCTCCAACAGGAGTGACCTGGGACATAGCCTGACTACAGTATTGTAAAATATGGTGGACAATACGTCACTTTATGTTTATCACACATATTTTTTAATAAAAAAAGGAATTCATAAAAATTGGAGGGTTATTCTACAGTAGTAGTAGTACATAATTATTGGGGGTAAAATTAAATTTATTAAAAACTAAAGCTTTACCCCGCGGCTTCGCCTGCCAACTTCCAAAAATCCTTTTTTAGTGCTCACTTGCGTCACTTAAGGAACAAGTGAATCCATTGATGAGATATAAAGTTTGAGTTTATTCCCCTTTTTATCCCGTTAGGGGGGGGGGAGGGGAATTACCAATCCTTCCTTTCTTAGTGCTCCCTACACTCATCAAAGAACGTTACGGTACGGTACGTAACGGTAGTTTCGGCTGTGCGTTGTCTGTCAGTCACTCAGTAACGGAAGAAGTGAAGATTTCTTTTCACTTTTTACAGTTTATCATTACTTTTTTTTATAGTGACAACATTTTATAACTGTTTGTATTGCAAAGTACAGTTAAAGCAAAAAATATAAAAATCCCTGTCCCTAACAATTTCCCTCTCTCTAACAATTTGGCCACGGTTGGTAAGTGCTCTACAATGTAGAGCATGAAGAGGCTAAGGATCTAGTTCCCTAGATATCGACTGGAGCCAGCGGGCTCATTCCCACGCGCCGCCGGATGCTACGGCCACTACCAGCGAGCGGAGAGCTGGCGACGATCCTTATCGATACATCGATAAAAAACATCGATATCCTATTTCTATGTCACATTTGATAAATTCTGTCACTGATTGTGACGTTTTCAAAAGTAAGTAAACGAAATAATTAAAAACATTAAAAAAATTGGTTGTTATTATTTTTATTTAAATTCATTTGTACTTAATGTGGTTTTATGGTATTTATAAATAAGTAAATTGCTAGTTTAAGTTATAGAGGACAAATCGAAAAATGAATAACAAAAATAATCTATTTAATTTATCTAAATATCTGTTTAAAAAAGTAAATAAACAATTTACATCAACAATAACTTAGTCAAAGCATTTTTTGTACGATCTAGGCAAAGGATAAAAAAAATAACAATGAGAATTTACAAACCAACTATTTTTATAAATGACATAATCCTTTACGCAAAAAATTCAGAAGTAGCTGCGGACCCGAAAGCTATAAATATATATCCTGTTTCCAAAATATGACGAGTGCTTTGACTCCTACTTTCATATGGACTTTGGTCCGAGATTATTCCCGTCCTTATCTACAACTCTTAATTTAGAACGTATGAAAAGGATAAATAGATATTAAAGTTCGTTATTTAAATTAGAGACGGGTTGTGCAGTGTGACTAGATCTTGCATAATTCGAAGGATAAACGCTTATCGAAGATCAAGGTTAACGGCACCGCACGGTTACGTGTGACGCGGTCACAATTGTCACGAATGTCACACTACGTCACGGCGCGGTCGCCGAGTCGTCTAGCGTATTGTGTCCAATTGTTAATACTAGTGTTATGTAGGACAAGACTTTAGTCATTGTCACCGCTACTAGTGCGATGTGATCTTTTTTCTTTAAATCTGAAGAATGTTTTAGCGTGATGTTAATATTATAATTACAGTATAAAACGTCCCTTTGGTAATATTATTTTGTATTTTTGAAAATTAAGTACGGTAACTGATTAAAATAGTCTCTGGCGCCATCTGGTGACGCTAGTGAGGGGAATGAGGTCCATGTTGGTTAAAAAGAGAACGAGCTCCAGAAATAGGTCTTTTAGAGGTATGGCCGACCCTATGTTATATCCTCATATGGCTCATTATATAAATTAGACACAAGCTCTACGATCGAAATTCGACCGTAATTTATTCTGTCAAAGGGTTACTTCACATTGGCACTATGAACAGATTTAAAACATCATGTCACGTCGTGTCAAATGCATGGCAGTGTGTATAGAGTAAATTATATAAATGTGTTTAATACTATATTAATTTTTTAATGTGTCTAATGCATTATTATACAAAAATATTAGTTTTCCAAATGCAATTTTATATCAAGTTGTAAAAAGAGAGAAGTGACAACCCTAAGTAATACCTAAAAATATGTACCCTGCTGGCATGTTTTAAACTCCGGCACTGATAAAATATTGCCTGGATACAGTCCATTTATAAAACTATCACGGGTCATGCATAATGAATGCAAAATTTATCGCTCACAATTTATCAACCAAACTACTTTAAATTAATTTCAATTTGCTCATCTGTCACAACATTTATTACATGGTATAGTGTGTAATTTACTGTAGATAGGAAGGAATTTCTTAACTGAGGATCTGTTGGAGTGGCTCCCATTCTTAGGCACTCTCCACTTATTATTATAATAATTTGTTACTATTATTATAATTATGTGCTTTGAATACAATCGATTCTCGGCTATTATCATAGATCTAGAAATTTTGACGATTCAGGCATAAGCCTGAAAAATAAACTACCTTAATTTTTTTTCTTTTTTGTGGAATTAAGATAGTTAAACAAGCATGCAGCACCACCCTTCCGTTGGTGCCCATAACAACTGTGACCAACACAGAATAAGACTCAAATCGGGACTACGATTAGTCCTGTTAGCAGTTGTTAGTAAGAGTCTTGTGACAGATGTCACGTGTCATGTGATGTGTTGCAACCCGTAAGGACGATGATGTTCGACTCTAAAAAAATGTAACCGGGTTTATAACCGGAAAACAATTGCTGTTAAAACAATTATTACACGGTAGATATTATTTTGAAAAACATACTGTCGAACAAGACCTGTGGTTATAATAAGGAAATGACATCGAATTGTGAAGGATTAGAATTGTATCGAATCGAATCGAATAGTAGAGGTAAAAGGATGGAAAGAATGACAATAAATAAGGATATAGACGAAAATAACTGTCGTCCCCTATCGACAAATATTCCCACCACTATCCAGAAATAGGGTCATTCGCCCTCCGCAACAAATCATTTTTAATTATGTGTGTATTCTTCAATCTTTCCATTATGCTGACCTGTTAAACAATCGCAAATGGCCATCAATGAGCTGGCCAATCGCAAGCGTTGCTCGTCGGTCTTTGACCCCTTTTTTTCTTTTTCGCGAACGAGCTGACAGGATGCGGCTCCTTAGAAATGGGTCAAGAGAAATTTTCGAACGTCCACACAATTTGGGTCATGTGATATTTGGCGAGTGATTTATAATAATATCCGTGACACTTTCGATATTACACCATTTTGTTTTAATGGAGTTATTTAGTGTGTAACGAGGACGAGGGGAATGTCTGGTCCAATTTCGATTGGTTTTTCTTTACAAATTAACTACTTAATATTTACATTTACTTTTATCGTTTGAATCTTAAATCAATACAACTCTACGCTAATGTTGAAAATTAGTGTGAGATACTGTAATATTACGTACGTAAAGCCGTCGGTCCCGGTTGTTACCGTTTGGTAGCCATCGTTAAGACATGTCGGATGCCTTCGGGTGGCATAAAAAATTCCGGGTTCGCCCCTAACCTCTCCACCAATCAGCACCGGAGCTCATTTATGAGAAGAGACCCGTGCTCAGTAGTGGGCCATTAATGGGTTGAAGCCACAGTAATATTTATGTCAAAAATGTGACGAAAATCAAAATAATCTGTGACAAACTGACACATATTCGTAAATGGCACTCTCCCACGTCACCCTCTGACAATAAATTTCAATTTCTAGAAAAACGACAATAAGCCCGCATGACAACCCTGATTGATGCAACCGCTGATAAAAGGAGCCAAGGCTAGCGAAGGACAATGTTCCCATCCGGCGGTAGGGTTGCCACTTACATGACCTTTAATAGGATAATGCTTGATAATAAATACGATGTAAATAGCACTGCATCAAAGAAAACATGTTTATCGTTTAAAAATAATTTCGTATGGTCTGATAATTTACATTATTATACATGCTTGTAACGTAAATATAGTGATCATATCATGTAAGTATGACACATACAAATGGTGACCACTTCCCAGAAAGTTCGTCTGCTCTTCTGTCGGCTGTTTACGTAATAAGTGTATTGTAATAAGGGTATAAAATGATTAAATAAGTACAGTCATAAATATATTTACATAATTATAAGATTTTAATATTAGATAAATAAATATTTTATTTTATTAAAATATCATATCGTCAATGCTGTGTTGAAATGTAAATGAGTGAAACTTCGTAAGTTTAGAATTTTCCTGATTAAATTTAACCTTTATATTTTATTATTTGATAGACTTTCCGTAAAGCATCTAAAGCATCTAAAGCATCTAATTTAAAGACTTTTCAAACTATTTTCAACTCAACGAATGAACATTACCTAGATTTGATTAAATACAATTTAAAAATATTTTATTTGTTTATATTATAATCAATTTATACACATAAAAACAGCTTAAAATGTACTTTTGGATATTTTTACGAAACACGTAAAAATATTTCTCTCGGACAGTCCACTTAAACGCCAAACGCATGGCCACCCTATGCAGTTTGCGCCGCCCAATGCCAATGCCAACAGGGAGTGAAGGAAGGAAAGGACTGATGACCGGTGAATGGGATGATAATGAATCACTCACACACTCATTGTTCCAACTATTATAAGTTAGTGATATTTTATTGAGCATATTTTTGCAGATCGCATTTGGAAATTATTGATAAAAAATCATTTTTTTTAAAGTTCTGCGATATTTTGTCAAATTTGACGCTTTTCTTGCGTCTAAGTAGTATCTCGAATTAAATTACAAATTCAAGTACCTAGGTATTATATGTATAATAAAAATATTTTCTACTTATTTTAATTATAGTCGTATAACTTAAAACGTTTTCCAGATTTATCATTATTAGATACACGTAAGGGTAAAAGAGAAATCCTATATCGTAACAACAAACATTCATCCATTTTCGCCTCAGTTTTGGCGGCTCGACCAGGCAGCTCGCATTGTGTACTCGCATGACAGCTGACCTCACGTGGCCTTGTCACATGATTATAATAGCTATCCCGTGTCATGCAAGTTGTCGCGATGTCGTGTTCACGTTCCGTTCAACAGATAGAGCCCTGTGACAGTACGACAGACAGACAGCGGAAGCATATTAATAGGGTTCCGTAAGTCAGCCTTTGCGTACGAAACCCTAAAAATTTTGAGTAACTCGCATGTGAGGAATTATCCAACTCGCGCGTGCGGCTAATTCGTGAGATACTTAATATGTTTAAGTATTTCACGAACACCTTACGAGTACGAGTTACTGAATGCAGCTACTTAGCAAGCTGACTCACGCGCTAAACCAGCGGTAAACCAGCGTTTAAAGTGGAGACCCGAGTCAATCGTTTGGGGGAGTAATGAGTCATATTGATCTAGAGATAGCCGGATTTAACGCTCCCTGCGAAGCACGGAGGAGTCAAGATTATACCACTGATTAATACCAACCGCGCGTGAAGTCCGGAACTTAATAATCACTGTTTACACGATCTATTTTAAGAGCTTTTCGTAAATAGTCAACAAATTCATCGCCACTTACCATCAGGTGGGATTGTAGTCAAGCATTAACTTATTCACGATAAAAAAATGAGCTGATAAGCTAATTAACGGTTAGTTGTCACCGCCGATGGACATCAATGCCAACATCATCACCAATAGTTGCAGGCCACGAGAGAAGAATGGGCCCTGAGGCTCCCAGCCGTGACACGACGATTACTTTATTATCAAGATGGTGGTAGCGTACCTACCAGGCAGGCTGCACTTATACAGAAACACATTAAAGAAACGCTATCACATTCATATTCCCGCACTAGGGTTCCCTGTGTCGCGGGTGGCATGGACAACACTAATAACACATCACTAACACGCACTAACCGAGAACAAACATTATCTGCCATTAATCTGCCACAGCCGGGAATCGAACCCGCCTCGCATCGCCGGCAGGGTCACTACCACCAGGCTACAGGGCTCAGATATTAGAAATGTTCTATTATAAGCAAATGAACGGAAGCTTGTGTGAGGTCGCCCGCATGCCAACAATAAAGGTTTCCGTAGTAGGGGACAGAGATAAAGACCTCCAGGGTCGATGTAATGAAGCTGCCGTGAAGGCTAACGACCCCTGATCCACCTGGCTTGAAGAATTGTAGCTTTGAAAGTGGTCCAGGCAGAGATGAACGAAATGTAATCATGATTACAGATTGCGATTAGATTGGGCACGAAAATGCCCCTACCTTTTGACGTGATAACGTCTCATAATTCGATGTACGCCGGCGGCACGCACGAAAAAGTATGACGTAATTGTCACGTTCCGGCTGAACCGAGCGTGCAGGCGAGAGCGCGGAACAAACGATAAAGAGGCACGATCGGCCTAAGCGTTCGGTTTTCTTTAATATTTCTTAGGTTATTTCGTCGTATTTTCAAACCCTCTTAGCTTATCTTAAGGCCTAGAATGCCAGAGGGGTTAATACATTTTCTGATGACAAATTTCAGGTTTCTAGGTCTTCGGGAAATAACTTGGTGTTTTGTTAGACCAGGTGAGAGAGTCCGTGACAAATTTCGAGATATTTTAGGTGTTAATAAAATTTAAAGTGTAAAAGCTAGACGAATTAAATTTATTTATCTGCTAACTATTATCTATGTATCTGATTCTGAAAAAACAAAATTCGATTAAACAAAGTAGTTCCCTTCCTATGATTACCTTTTCCCTTCTCTGATTGGAATCAGCCATGATAACTTGGAAGTTAGCATGGTTGGGATTATTATTAAGTGTGCGGGATTCGAACAAATTTCTCATTGATCGCTCCATGTTTTCATCATATTTATTTCTCATCTTCATATATTTTCAGAGAGATTTTATATAGTTATCCTCATTTTTAAAAGCTTTCATTTATTCAAAAACCAAAGTCTAAAATATAATCCGCGGGAGAGCACTAGAAAACACAAAAAATATCCACCAAGCTTTTCTATCATATAAATTGTGTAATGACGTTTTAAGTTGATAGTAAAAGTTTTTAAGGAAAAGTTTATTTTATTGTTATTAGCGCATTTAAATAACTCATGCAATAATTTTCAATCTTAACCTTTTTAGTTATCCACTGAACCTCGTAAATGTAAAATAAAATCTGGCAGAAAATTAAGTACTTGCCGAAGCAAATGTTCTCCAAAGCTAAATTAACTTCGCATATTTCTGGACAGGCGAGACATCAGACAGACGAACTGAAAAAAGACTTTAAAATCTGTAACGGGGATTTTATGTGTAATTCTATTTATATAATCCTGTCCGTCTGTTTCAACGATTAATGCTTTCTTCTCGTCTGACACGTTTTGAGTGCATTACTTTGATTTATGGGCTAGCAAACAAGACTGTTGCAGTAGAAATAGAGTTTACTTATACAATGACAGCCGCGTGGTCTGAACGTTGGACTCCTGAACCTAGGGCCCGGGTTCAAATTGCACGTACCTTTAATTTTCAAAAACTTGTAGAATTTAATTATCACTTGCTCCGGTAAAGGAAAACATCGTGAGAAAACCTCTACATCAATAGTTCTCCATAATGTTCTCAGAGGTGTGTGAAATCCGCCTATTAGCACTTGACGAGCGTAGTAGACTAGGTATAGCCTGTACCCCTCACATTGTGAGAGGAGACCCGTACTGGTACCCGTACCCGTTATGGGTTGCCATGATGACACTTCACTACGTTGTTTTAGAGATAATGAACAGCTCAAGTGTGCTGATGGAAGCTGATGGAAGATTTTTGCCATTCCAGTTCCTCCATCAAGGCTTACCGATTGCCCCACATTATTGGCATCCTTGTCTTATAGGTGCAAAACCACGGTAGGTAACTCAACACACAAATAGGTATCAAAATACAAAAAATAGGATGGTTAGCCCGATAAGCAGAGGGTGTTATTAAGTTATTCAGTTCGATTGTATGAAATTAATGAAATGAAGTATAATAGGGATGATTATGAGGAAAATAATATGTGAAGAATGTATCATAAGGATTTCCCCACGTTACGAGGATATTGATAAGGTTATATTTGATTTATATGTTTGACCTATCCATGCCCCGTAAGGTATTCAACAATAGCACTTGTAAGGTAATAGCTACTGGTTCGGCCGCAATAGGTTTCACTGGGTGACCTCTGTTATTGTTTTGAAATTGAATTATCCTAAGTGCGTTTGTCATTGTATACTTAGTGTCTAATAGAATAACACAAGCGCACCCGTTGATCCTAATCCTTGGTATAGTACGGCCGACGGTTCTAGGCCGCTCTGAGGTTAGGCTTTCGGATATAGTGCGCAGGTACTGTACTTTAGAGAGAGATAGCGACAAGAACACTGAGCGAGTGACAGAAACAAACAATGTTCAAAGTGACATCCCGCGCGTCTTGCCACCATTTCGACCCTAAAATTGACTTCTGCGCAGCGATCCGAATAAAGTTCAGACTAGTACTATACATTTGTGGCGTTTTAAAGCGCGCGAATTGCACGCGCGTTTTAAGAACTAAGAGCTCCATACTGTAGGAATGTGATATACTTATATACGAATGCAAACACGTACTTTTTATGATTCCGAACCCAAAGGGTAAAAACGGAACCCTAATAATATGCTCCCGATGGCTGTCTGTACGTCTGTCTGTCTGGCTGTTACACATTTGAAAACAAACTTTGGTTCTAAAACTTCCGATACCTGGTTTGACCACAAACCAATCTGCACTGGAGCCGCGTGGCGGATTCTCTAGGGCTCCTCAGTGATGAAATAGCTTAGTAGTGAGCCATTTAAGGGTAAACCTCTCTCTACAAGTCGGTTTCCTGAGTGCTGAGGGTCGTTACCACCACTAAGCACTTTCCTTGTGATCTCTCTCCACTTGATGCGATTTTCGGCGCCTTTATGGCATTGTGGAAATTAGTCCCAAGAGATTTCCGGATCTGATCGGACTAACGTATGGGGCTTCGTCCTCTAGGCCTCTCCTTCGATCTTACCGGTAACCATAAGCTTTTCCAGATGTAAGGGTAATCATAGACCCTTTAAACAAACCCCATGTATAACGGGTTTAAGAAATTGAAACGGAGCATAATTACCTTTACTTAGTAAATGTTGGGTCATCCTAAAAGTATTCCATCCGAGCATAACGAAGCATTTCATCTTTATAAAACTCAATCATTATGTTATCAGTGCTTGTCTGTTCGTCTGTCAGTAAGAAATTTATGCACTTATCGCCAGTCAACTGACAATTTACTGCGTTGTAATAATAGAATCTTTGTTAATTAATATGTTGATGATAAGCTAATTATAATTTCCAATATGTGATCTGACATCGTGCGTATTTTTTGTGTTGGAATTGATACCTTCTAATTTACTGCACCTCTTTGTATATTTATTGTTCTACTAGCTGACCATACCACGCGTTGCTGTGGCTCAGGATGACGAATCAACCCACAGCGCCATCTATGAGAAATCCATAGAACTAAACAATAAATGAACATTATTAATGTTTAATAAACATTTAATTTCCAATAAAAATAAATAAAAAACTATCCTATCTCTCAAGTTGGACCAGACTGCTCACGGTGTGCCAATTTAATTTAAAATCGGTTAAGTAGTTTATTAATCCATCGCGGACAAACATCGTGACAGAAGATTTATATATATTAAGAAGATTTGGTGCGCGCTCGTTACTACGTAGAGGCCGTAGGACCGTTGGAGATCGTAAGTTCACTCAGTCGTCGTTATTAACAGTTCAGTGAGTATTTTTTTGAAAAGAAACCATAAATGGTGCGGTTATAGGCTGTTATGATGACATAAAATACAATCGGAGCCATTTCTGTTTCCAGGAAAGTTAAAGTGCCGTCTATAATTGTGTTTAGTAGTTTAACAGGTTTGTTCCCCCCGCGGCAACCATAACGTGAGGCAGTAAACGTCACTTCAGAGAAGAAGATAGGAGGGTCTGTCGTGTGCGCCAAGTGATGCGCAATCGCGATTTTCTATTAAATTTTTATCTTTAAAGTATCTTTCGTCTATTAAATTCATTTATTGTATGCAATTATTACAATTGACGACCCGGATGGTGCAATGGTTAACACACCGGATCGCCCTTCCGATGGTCTTGGGTTCGATTTCCAGCGAGGCGGAAATTTGGACGATGAATTTAAATAGCCGTTCTTGGTCTGGGTGTGTGTGTTCTTGTCTTGTGTGTTGTCCATGGCACCAACGACACAGGGAATCCTAGTGTGGGGCTATGAGTGTGAAGCGTTATTTATTTATAATTAAATTTCAGTATATTAATACATTCAATAATTTATCATATACCTACGCATAAAATAATATTAAAAGATGGTATCATTCCCCCAATAGAACAGTGAAGTTTCGATATGTTTAATTTACTTACTCTTAATATTATTGTCAATATGAAAATTATTGTAATCATTAAATTCAAAATAATAGTATTAACACTTTGTTAAAAATACTATCATAAGGACTTTATTTGCCATATAATTGTACATTGTAATAATTATATTAATAATTGTATTAATTGTACATACCATAATTGTACATTGTGTTAGTAAGAAGTTTCATAGTAATAGTATTGATTACTATTTTCAAAGTGAAATAAAAAATTGTAATCGTATTGATTACTATTTTCAAAGTGAAACTTCTTTAGAATCAGTAATTTTAATTGTGGTATACACCATCTTGTCATTAGTGGCAAATTTCTTGAGCGTTTCTTTCTTTGAAATATTCCGCCTTGCATTCGTAACTTAAATCAAGTGGGCCGAACGGATTTATCAACCCTATAGTAAATCTTTGGTTTACGAACCGTATCCAAGGGTCGTATTCTCGAATGATCGACTTTTACCATTTGTTAGAATTCGATATTCGTCGCTGTCTGTACATGGAAGATATATAAAAAAACGATTATTAGGGGCTTTTATTGTCGCAATAGAACCCAAAACAATGATTTTTAGAATTGTTTGTTTGTCTATGATTTTGTACGCGCTATTTTCAGAAACGTAACCTATTTAGGTGCGGTTTTCACTAATATATTGTGTTAAGCTTCACTTCACGTTTAATATTTTATTTCAATCGGTTAGTAAATAAGAATCACGCCTAGCAATTTCCGAATGTATGCACTAAGGGACATGTTTCCCGAAGCGAAGTGAGGGCGGGTTTACTAGTTGTTACTATAAACAATTTACTCTTTTTTCTTATATTTTATCATTATTTTATATTCTTAATCATGCTGTTTCATGGCTTAAACTCATTACTGACAATACTGAGCACGGGCTCTCCTCATTGCTGAGGAGGTGCATACTCCACGGCACTTCTCCAGTGCGGATTGTTGGAGGGGTAACGACCAACCCATGTGTCGGAACTTTTATGCTGCCCGAAGGCCTCCGAAGTGGCATGTCCTCCAAAGCACGGAAACGCTCAACAAATTTTTGCTTAACTCGCTCGTTGAATTATTAGCGACACAAGCCGCTGGGCTATGAGCGCTTCATAATAACAGTGTGAAAGACAAGCAAGGATGATATCATTAATAACGCAGTTTTTATATTCGGTCCCTTCAAGTTTAGTGTGACAATGAATAAGGAGTTCAAGCTAACTTATAAATAACTAGTTGTCCCAGCGTACTTCGTACCGCATTATGTTTAAAAAATGTTTTGGTGATATATCGACAGCAACGCCACCTATCGGGTCCAATTGTGAATCTAAACCATTCCCAGATCCCCTTGAACACACACAAAAAATTTCATCCAAATCGGTCCAGTCGTTAAAAAATGTTTTGGTGATATATCGACAGCAACGCCGCCTACCGGGTCCAATTGTGAATCTAAACCATTCTCGGATCCACCTGAAGACACACAAAAAATTTCAACCAAATCGGTCAAGCCGTTTAGGAGTTCAGTATCATACACACTCACACTCGAATTATACATATATATTAAGACTAGAAATAACCCGTTTATGACTTTTATGAGTAAGTTACGACAATATCCGTTTGTTAACGCTTAGGTACACAAACGCTTTCACACTCTTACCGCCGCACTACAATTTCATGTAGGTACTTCTCGACCAAGTTTAATTAGACTAATGTCAAATCGACAGAAAAACGGTATAAATACAACCGAAATGATTAATATTTTTATTACTACGTTAATGTGTAATTTTTTTAGTGAGTTCGCTCTCCACTATTGTTTTTTAACAATAAAACTTAATAATTGAACAATAAGCAAAACAAATAATATCACAATCTAATCAGTCTAATTAACTTGTTCGACTAGTATCGTGGGCGATATGGACGACACATAAAAAATCGAAATTAATCATTAAATTTAACATTCCTGCCCTCATCTATAACGGTAGAATCAGTTACCCCCTAAAATTTATAGAAATTCAAAATTTGTAGGTTTTAGCAGTTTAAACAACCTGCCTATACAAAAAAACACGCAACCCACGCAAATCCGATTCGAACTTGGCCATTTTCGTCTCTCAATTCTGAATTTGGAACTTAAAAAAAGCAATGCATCCGCAAAGTGCAGACGGACGTATCTCCGGGATTCATGTCACGTCAAGTCTAGACGGTTTAGTTATATGCAAATATAAATACAATGTGATGCGATTTTCGGCAGCCGATTAATATTCTGTAGAGGTCATCTTGTTAAGGGAGAGTTTGTTAGTTAATTTGAAATATTATTGCTTTGAAAAAACCTGATCTAAAATTTCTGTAAAATGTCAAAGCTCTTATAGCAATATGCACTGACCAATTGTGGACCTATCCACAATTGGTCAGTGCATATTGCTCCTCCCGGGGTGGACCCGCAGCTAACTCACGAGACGTTTTTATCATAAAAACAGAGATAAGCTACTTAATATAAGCCGCTGCAAACCCGACTGGAATTCATAACTAAAACAAAAAATCCATCGAAAAGGTAACGTCCTGCGGATGGAGACCTTCCTTGCCACCCACCTACCGATATCCAATCCCGTCATTGGTACTCTTTGACGTCACTTCAATGTACCTGTATGTAATTATGTTACGTGTAACTAGGTATAGGTATTGTATTATGTGTAAATTACGGTTTACCTATATTTATATTTAATGTATTTATTTAGCATCTTGGGTACTGCACCGCAGGGGCCCAGCTTTATAAATTTATTTTAATTTTAATATAATTTTAGTCTAATTTATATGTTAATTATAAGTATTTATTATATTATTAGTAGTATTATTATTATTGAAGTTTATATTTAATAAAATTGTTTTTATAAATATTTATTCTAACCAAAAATATCAAGTTCTTACTAACTAGTGGACAGTATGAAGATGGAATACTGTATGATACTATTACCGTGCCATGGCCGACGGTATGATCAGCTGGCTCGTGTACTCAATTATCTGCCATGAACATAAAAAAATGCAGTAATAGCCGTGTTTTTGAACGTTGGACTGCCGAACCCGAGGGTCCGGGTTCAAACCCCGCACGCACCACTAATTTTCAAAAATTATGTGCGTATTAATATTTAATTGTCACTTGCTTCGGTGAAGGAAAACATCGTGAGGAAACCTGCACACCTGGGAGTTCTCCATAATGTTGTCAAAGGTGTGTGAAGTCCACCAATGCGCGCTTGGCCAGCGTGGTGGACTATGGCCTATACCCCTCACACTGTGAGAGGAGATCCGTGCCCAGCAGTGGGACAGCTATGGCTGGTGATGATGATGATGAACATAACAAAATCAGGTGACATTAGCGTATATTTGTATAATAAAGTACTCTCCCTTAACATAAAATCTAAGTCTAGACCCAAAACATTACCGAATTCAATGGCATGCCTCGTTCGGTCGACCCATTGTGTCTGTCTGGCTATTTAACAGTCCGGCCAAACGTTATCTAATTGTTACATACAAGCGACAATGCATGTGATTTTAATATTTAATGCACTTGTCTATATACGGTAACAAAAGAAGGGTAAGCGTGAGTGAAGGTGTTATGCCGGGTTCCATCGTAATATTTTTATATTAAGTATACTTACCTGTTTTATTTTTCGCAATACTGTCTTTTAATAAAACTTTTCAAGAACGAGTCGCACACGTAGTGTTCGGTGTCACTGCATGATATTAAATCTAATTTTATTTGGTCGTTAAAAAAATAGAATGCAGATAAACCTACTGTTTAAGGTTACTTGTACAAGAAAATCTTAAACCCTCTGGGGATTTAACTTTTTTCTATTTCTATTATTTGTTGTGGTAGCGGCCACAGAGATACGCATTCTGTAATTTCAGGTGTTTACCTATTTTGGTATTAAGAAATATGACAAATGAAAAGCCATGTAACAGACAGACAGCGGAGGCATATTAATAAGTTAACCCTTTGGTAACGGAACCAGTCTGGAAACATTGCGCCATACGAATCGTGAAATATAAAAAATCCTGCAACATATATTATTTATATATATTTCAGGTTCTGAGAGGCGTATTAAGATGCAAAAGGCACCTTGTTTAATTTAGACCTTCATCAATACAACTGCGATAACCGCATCAAATTTCATTCAGTAGTTTTTGCGCGATGCGCGACAGACACAAAAATTCTAACAATAATATTTTTCACTATATGAACCCTTCATACATGTTTTCTCAATCCTATGTACAGACATAAATTACTTACAGTCTTATTGTAGATGTAGATTATGTAGGTTTCTCACCTCAGCCAACGGAACCCTAATAATTTGGGCAGACAGTCGTATTGTCTGGCCGGTCGAATTACGTAATACCCCGAGCCCGCCGTCCTGCTACATAGATTTTAAATGACATTGTTACTAAGCACTAGAAAATCTGTGAAGGAATTACCTACCAATATAGTGTTGAAAACCTAGGCACGGACTACATTCACGTTCTAACTGGATAATGAAGTTTTTTTTCAAAGGCGATGAAAAAGTTATGAGGCAATATATTTTTCTGTGAATATAATAGACTTTTACTAAGTGCGCTCAACATCAAGGACTTCATCGCTTATTACCAGGTGGGGTGTTATCTAGATATAACTTAATCCTAGGATCAGTTATCACTACATAGTATAAAACAAAGTCGCTTTCTCTGTCCCTATGTATGCTTATGGTAGGGGAGCCCGTGGTGCTAAATGGGGATTTACTCGAGCGTCACAGAGACCTATTGGGTTGCAAAGCTTAGATGATAAGAAGAAAAAAATGTTATATGATATATACCTTTTCATCGGTGGGGGAAGCGGCTATAGATTTTTAAATATGTAAAAAAAAACTGATGCATGGACATCCTCGAGCGCGTCAGATATTGATAGCATCAATGCCCTACGTATTTTTAATAATGTACGTATGTTAATCTGACCGTTTGCATGGTGGGGGTGGTTGTATGTAAGGGTTGAAAATGAAAAAAAAAAAATTTAATCGAGCGCGTCAGATTTTCTAAGGGAGTGTTAAGTGCACCAAAAATAAGCTCTCATTCACTAATCTGACGATTTCGATGGGACGCAAACTCGTGGCCATTCTCATAATATGCAAAAAAAATTCGCCATTTTGACATACTCAAGCGCGTCAGATTAAGATATATATGGTTCATCTTTATGTTCTAAACGTACTGTCTCATAATCTGACGATTATCTAGAGGGATTCGCCTAATCTGACAAAAAAACGGTTCACCCTAAAGGCCATCCCTGCAATTTCTCGCTAATTCCATTCCTGGGCGCTTAAAATTGTACTTATGACATTTATTTTGAGCTCGCGGAGTTCAAAGAAATAATATTTCTATGCATTTGAGCTCTCCCAGCTCAAAAGTCTGATAGAAGTTTCATAAAACACTATTTTTGGAATTTTCAAACTGCAATAACTTTTGAATGGATCAACCAATTTTCACGCGGTTGGCGGCATTCGACGCAGTTTTATCATCCTCATAAGTAATTTAAAAGTTTTAATTAATCGAACCAAAAATTTCGGAGTAATCCCGAAAAAACACTTTTTCGGGTTTCTTTCGTTCACGATATCTCTCGAATGAATCAACCGATTTTGACCAACTTGGTGGCGATCGACGTGGTTTTTCAAGCTCAAGGGCGGATTAGTTTTTGAAGTTGATCGATAAAGCCGTTTAACAGTTATTCCAAAAAAACCACTTTCAAAAAAATTTTTGCTGGAATATGGTGATGGCGTCATGACAGCAGAAACTGGAGTGGGGACAGAGTGAGAGAGTAATAGATAGAGAAAGAGTGAGAGAGGAATAGAAACGCGGAGAAGGAAATATAGGCATCATGCAGCTGCACGCATTTAACTTTATCGACGATTTTTTTGTTATTTCGGCTTGCGGAAATCGTCAGATTATATATTTTTCGTTATTCTTGAATTATTTCCTTCAAAATAAAAAAAAAATTAACTACGCTCGAGAATGTCAAGATGACGTTTTTTTTTTACAACTTTGCTGCCCTCCCCTTTCTTTACGTCACTCTCAAATTGTCAGATTAGTGGAATATACACTTTTTAGGAGGTAATTAACTCACCCTACCTTAATCTGACGCGCTCGAGAATGTCTGATGATCAATTTTTTTTTACTAATCTGATCCTGTATCCTTCAGGGGCGGCCTTATATATGAGGCTAATTTTTGGTGGAGTTACTTAACCGGGTACAGGGTATCGCTCTGTATATTAATCTGCCGCGCTTCTGTAAATCCCGAAATCCCCTCTTGGGCTCCCCTACCATAGATCTTTAAAACTACGCAACGGATTTTGATGGGGTTTTTTTAATAGATATAATGATTCAAGAGGAAAGTTTATATGTATAGTATATTAAAGTTTTTCGCAAAATGAAAAACAACGCGCGTGAATATAAATTCGTGCGCTGGTTACGTTTAACAATTTTGGACTTGGGTACTAATGGACAGGTTTCCCGAAGTGAAGCGAGGGCGGGTTTACTAGTTATATATATTAAAAACTCCACCAATCCGCACTACTGTAGTCGTCCTCAATATGAGGAGAAATCCATGCCCTGTAGTAGGTAGGCTATTTATGGGTTGAAGCCCTATAAAAAATGGTTGTCTGTAAAGTCGGTTTACGGACGATAATTTTACGTGATAACGTTGATAATATACGAAAACATTGATGAAAAATTGCATACTTCTATGAATTGAATTATTATCACTGAATATGGAGTGGAAGAGAGATGATAGATGATAGATGCGTTGCAAGCCGAACGCTTAGGCCGACCATGCCCCTCTATCGCTTGGTCCGCGCTCTCGCTTGGTCGGCACTCTCGCTTGCACGCTCAGGAAGAACGTGACAATGACGTCATACTTTTTCGTGCGTGCAGCCGGCGTTGCAGCTGATAAACGTGCAGACGAGACACCTGATGGTATTTAGTCACTTTGTCCAGAGCGACCTCTAGTGGCGAAGAGAATTCTTGAAATTTGAAAGGCAAAGCCGTCGACTTTGGTTGTTATTATTAGATAGGCTTCCGTAGCGATTGGGCAGTAAACTTAAGAGTTGGGTTTGGCTTTGAGTCTTCTATTAATAAAATTTATTGGTTGCATAGCAGGATGGGTAAAGGACTACCTTTTTGCTACCCTTTGGGAACGCTAAATAAGTCCTCAAAGTTATAATGTATCTATTCTCTTATTTCTAAGCAAATAAAGGTTTAAATACAAAGACATCGATTCAATTCACTAAATTAATTTTATTCTAAAACAATTAAACTTACAAATATAATATCGACTTCATTATTATTTGAAAAGTATAAACTAATTGAAAAATATAAGTAAACTGTTATAATTTTAGCTTAATGTCAAAATATAATGTTTTTTTTTTTCTCTTTTTGTACTTTAAAAGACATGTCATTCCATAATTCGGACTTTCAAATCTTAATATTAATTTATCTACAGTACTAAATATTTTATTTATTTTATCTAAGCTATATTTATATTTCAATCGATTATATTCAAACTTTCACACATACAACAAACGTTTACAATAAATAGTTGTTTCAAATGCTTTACAAGAAAGTAGACCAATATACCACATTGAGGATGAAGAACGAGAAAGGAAAGAAAAAACGAGAGAACCGATCGATGTAGACAGCTGTCTCTCTCCCGTTGCAGAACGTATCGTACTGCGGCAGCTGAGCTGATGTAGATGCTCTGGGATCCACTGAGTTTGGAAAAATGTGCTGGAAAGAAGTTATTGTTTTATAAATAGCAGACAAAGAAAAGTCACCGGAAGGTAATTAAATAAACCCACATGGAGAACACTAAAGATATCACCGATGTGTTTTCGGCAAATAACAAGCCCGTCCATTAAGCATTTTCTGTAAAACTGTAACCGAAACACTTACATATGAACTCGGATACATACAAAAAGAGTAAACAATCCTACCACTGTATGACGATTAAGCAGGTGGTACATAATCAAGTGACTTCCAATAAGAAGGACCTGGTGCCAAAACTTCATCTTCTGTTCAAAAGGGTAGCGTTTTTCGTTTTAGCATACATGCATATTGAAGTAATAACGCTTTTAGAAACTATCCGGCTTTACCCTATATCTTCGAACATGGTAACCTAACGTACTTTCCGACACTAACCTTATACGCATCAAGTTCTCTGGTCAAGTCTTCGTCAGAGTACCCCTTCATAGCCTTCGTAGCCACAGGTCCCATGTAGTTGTTGACGACTGCGAACTCGAAGAGTGACAGGAACACGAAGACAGAACACGATGACATCCACACGTCTATAGCTTTGACGTAAGATACTGGAGGTAGACTCTGCTGGGATTGAGTGTTTTGAGTGGCTGAAATTAGTTATTATAAATTGTTAGGACATATCTGTCATTTCATGAGAAAATTATATTAGTGGTAAGTTTCTAGCACTGCAGGTTATCCAAACGGGATCCTCGTTTTTTTTTGTTAAGCTGGATTGGTCAGAACCCAGCAACAGAAAGGACCTTTCCTTAATGAGTTGATTTACGCACACACACACCTTTTTTTTATTACTTTTATTTCTATCATATGTTTTAGTTTTAGTATTATGTATCAATTTTTAAATTACACAACAGTTATTATTTTTGGGGGGCACAACGCTGGCCATTTAAACACAGTTTCGACTACCTCAGAGACCAAAGGATTCACAAATATCCCGTCATCACATTCACAACCTGTCCCACTGTTAGGCTTGGTTCTTCTCTCACAATTTGAGCGGTATAGGCCATAATCAAGACGCTGGCCAATTACGGATTGGTAGAAATCACACACCACATGCGAAATAGCTATTATTTTACGATAATTTTTATCATAATAAACAATAACATGATTTCTTACCCAGAGTAAGTAGTGAGGTTACTCCTAAAGTGACTCTTGCAGGTATAGCCTCGGGTTTGATCCAGAAGGAAATCCATGACATAACGACGATTAGTGCTGATGGTATATACGTGTGGAACAGGTGGTAGCCGAGACGACGTCGTAGGTTGAACACTACGGCGAGACACGTAAAGTTTCCTGGAAATTAAGAACATTAAGATTACACTTATGTATTTATATGGTTTCTTAAGCGGCCGAAAATAGAGCACGTATCTCTATTTCTGACAATTTGATGAAAAACTTGCCAAAGAGCGGAGAGTGAAAGAATAAAGATATTCCTGAAATGAGAAGAGTAGGGAGGAGGATTTCGTCTGTAGGTGCCAAGACTTCTCTTAGTGGAGTCAGGCATACCATCAAGACCCTAAAACTATCCAGAAAGAGTTTCGCTTAATGGTAAAACAATAGTCCGCATCCAACATTAATATCCAAATGTATTCGATCTTAGGAGATGTAACGATAATGCCAATGTTAACATACTAGTTTCATAATTACTCACCTGTGGAATACTCGATGGTGCAGTCAGCGGTGTAATTGTTAGAAATGTCCAGTTGAGGCAACTCGATGTCGGGGTTCACGACCAGGGGGTCCGTCATGTTCCATATGAACACCAGGTCGTGGACTGTGTGTGACACTGAAAGGATTTTGGTTAGATTGTAAGTACCAAATTAACTTTACTGCATTATGGCCTGTTCTGTCTGGTAAACCGGTTCCAAAAGGAGCAGTTAATAAGAAATTCAAGAGCCTGAATATTTTGCTTTCTATCGAGCGAGGAACGTTTCTTAGGAACAATTTCATAATCACTCTCGAAATTTAATCTTCTCATAAGAAAAATCAGTCTGCCTAAATGATACATCGTAATTCTCATGAAGGACATTACAGTGAACGTTTTGAAAATGAGTGAACCATATAATGAAATGGTGCCAGGGACTCCGTCCATTCCTTGATTCCAAGTAGAGTAGGTACAGTAGAGCACCTAACTGGTAATGGTAAAGGAACGAGAGACAGCAGATTGTAAAGAACTGATTAGTTTTAAATAATTTACACAAGCGGAATTAATTAAAAAAGCAATGTTAAAGAAAGATCACAGAGAAAGGAAGAAATAAACATACTTACAACTCTCTATCATCATGGAACAACTTTGGGTATCGTGAGGATAGGATTCAAACTTCATTGCACAAGACAGCACCAAAGTCAATCTGAACAATATAAGAAAATAATAAAGTGACTATGATGTAGAACTGTAAATACTTAATGTTAATGAACTAATCATTAAAATATTTAAAATATAACCAGAAATATTGGAACGAAGTTCCTTACGGCAGGCTTGGAGGGGATAGGTTTTGCTACGGCGACCGAACTGAAAAATATGTGATAGTAAAACCGTAAGAAAAAAAATGCGTGGAATAAAAGCGTTGAATGAGACGTGCGCATGCGCGACAGTCGCATACACAAGCGTGTATAATACCTTTTTTTTAAGCTATTGCATAGCTTTTAACGCGGGCCTTGAGCGTGGGGACCGAATCCAGAAATTCCTTAACGAAATAATGAAATAAATAAAATAAATAAATAAATAATTTTTCATGGTTTTCGAGGGTACTAAAGCCGATAAATCCGTCAAAATAGATATCCAAGATGGCGGCTGCGCGAAATTATCAACTTTTCGTCATGGGTATCGTTTTCATGGTTTTCGAGGGTGGTGAAGCCGATAGTGCTGTCAAAATAGAAATCCAAGATGGCGGCTGCGCGAAATTAACAACTTTTCGTCATGGGTATCGTTTTCATGGTTTTCGAGGGTGTTGAAGCCGATAGTGCTGTCAAAATAGAAATCCAAGATGGCGGCTGCGCGAAATTATCAACTTTTCGTCATGGGTATCGTTTTCATGGTTTTCGAGGGTGGTGAAGCCGATAGTGCTGTCAAAATAGAAATCCAAGATGGCGGCTGCGCGAAATTATCAACTTTTCGTCATGGGTATCGTTTTCATGGTTTTCGAGGGTGTTGAAGTCGATGGTGCTGTCAAAATAGAAATCCAAGATGGCGGCAATCCAAGATTTATTCATCTAATTTTTATAATTGCATAGGTTGATAAAAAATGCTAGGCAATAGCTTTACCGCGGCAGTCACCGAGTGCCACATTTAATTTTTATTTTTTTATCCCTCTTTCTTTTCGTTCGCCGTTGCCTTCATTAGCCGAAGGAACTTCGTTTCTACCTGGTGTCCCACGACACCACATTTCTATTTTTTTTAAAGCTCTCTTGATTAATAAATCTAAATAAAAATTAAAATCAGGTCCTAATTCATGATAATGAGCCTGAAGCTCATGTATCCATAATATTAAATTTTATTGTAGTTGTAAATTACGTAATAATCAAATTCAGCGACAAAAATAACATACAATTAAATGTTGATGCATTCCAAATGGATGGGTTGGATAGTGGTTGGTTTTGCCGTTAAATTATCTTTTTTCTGAGAACTAGAACGTAGAATTGCAATATTTTAACGTTGAAGTAATAACAACCACGCAGAAACACAGGAACAGAAAATGCTAACCCGATCACTTTACAGAATATTGATAAAGATACTTACTTCGACATGTACAACAATGTCTTATCGTGGTACAACCATAAGTAATGGTTAGGTATACTCATTTCATGGAAGGTGACCTTCTTCGCGTTCTTAAAGAAGCAGTCTGGTCTCCATATTTTATTTAACCAATCTACGTCCAGAATTCTATACTCTTCGTGCATGTTCTCTGGTAGTCTTAATCGAGGGTCTCTCCAGGATTGCGCAAGGAATATATCTGCTACGTATGTCTGAAACATGAAATTGTTCAGAAACATGGACAAATAGTCTCGCAGTTTTAAAAAAAGATGACTATAGTATGAGTTCAATATAGCTGTATTACAGTGTATATACTTCCGTAAATTATTTATCAAATTCGTAAATGGTACTATAATTTAATAAAGAAAAGTGATAAGATACACGCAATAGAAAAGATTGTTTACGATCTTTACAAAATGAGGGAATTAGATGATAAGCCCCTGTAAACATTAGGTGAAGAAGTTTTACAAGTAAAACTAATCCTTGAGGCGTGCCTTGCTCTCACTTGGCCTCTGTGAAATCCACTTACAACCATTAGCCTTAGAAGCATCAATACATAATACATTACAAACCAGTGGAGCATGCTCAAACTAATCCTGCCTAACATTATATTATTGCAACTCTAAACTTTTCCATAACGTTGTCTTCTTTCGTAACAATTCATGACTGTAATCGAACCAAAAGCTTTTAAAAATTTTTTTGAAACATTTTATTAAATAATACCATTGGCACAGTATAATGTGTCACATACCAGGTTGATGATAACTTTCATTTATACCACTTTTCGCAACGATTGAGTTTTAGCATTAAACACCAAGAATAATACAAAAAACTTACCATACTTTCTTCATTAATAGAATCTAAGGAAAGGACTGTGACGTGGAAATACACTATCGTTGGCTGTCCTAGTTGCTTGGGTGCTTTGTTCTTGTCATAATATTTGGCTTTCACTGGCAGTATGTCTCGGAGAGAAAGACTGGACTCTGTCCTCACCTCCATTTCTTGGTAAGATGAATTTGCTCTGAAAAATTAAATTGTTTTCTATCAATAAATTGCAGAAAATTTACACGATTGACTCTATTCTATCTAACAGAGCATTAGGAAAGCTTTTATTTTTGCAACTGTATTTCCCGAATGATTTATCTTTTAAATTATCTTTATCCAACCAAAATAGTCCTTTGCCTCATTAGCAATTGCTATGGATAACAATTCATGATTTACTTACAGGAAACTCACTGCTGCTTGCACCTTACTCGCATCAGTTTTTCTCAGCCATAACAACAGCATTGATAACAGTAGGTACATGTCTACTTTTACATTCATCTTCTTCTATAACACTCGAGTCTATCTCTCGATGTCGGATAGTTCAGTTACTTGCACCTCTAGGAAATCATGATCATTCGAAACACTAACACTTGCTAAAACGTCCGTCTTTGCAGACTTTGGCAGTAATGCGCTTGCATTGAGGACACTTTTCACGTTCATCGGATTTCTCGCTTCTGTCTCTTAAACTACTTTTTGATTTAAATTAAGTATGTTTAAACTGATGTTTGCACTTGAAGTTTATTATTGAAAGTTTTCGAACACATGGTCACTTAATATTTTCCTGAAATTTTCACCCGGTTTAATAAACTCTGAAATGAAATTAATTGTGGATTTTTAAGTTTTCCGATGTATTTTTATTATGGTATCTATTAATTGTTTCGGTTATGGTTCTGAAGGAAGATTCTTTCCGAAGATATTTTGATTTTATTGATTGTATTGGTAATATTTGTTGATTCTAGTGTTGAGGCCCGGAATTCTTTTTTAACTTTATTTTACAGCTGGGAGCTACATATCCACTGAAAACCTTTAACGAAATGAGTTAATAATCCTATCGAATGCAGTTTACACATTGTTCATTTCAGAAGACCTGCCTACCTACTCCTGAAATCACAAATAGGTATAGCGTGTAAAAGGCAAGTTACCCTTGAATGCGTTATTTTTCCGTTGTATTTCTATGCGAGGTGTTTCTCTAACAAGTATAATCTCCTTAGGGGTGTTGTTTGAACTTCTAAAGCCTTGTCACTTAGATCTACATAAGCGTGTTTACGAAGTTGAATTATGGTTTCAATGGCATACACGTCTCAATGGTTTTGATGATTTATAATTTGACCTTGGAGTTGGTAAAAGTCAAGAAAACTTAGTTTATGGTCATATTATATAAATCACTGGACTCTATGACAAGCAAGCAAGAAAATATTACAATATTGACTATTTCACACTCCTTATAGGTATGTATAAGGCCAAACAAGTGATAGACTTGTATGGTTTCTCTGACGACATCGACAAAGGTTGACTCCGCAGTTTTTTATCGTAGAAACTTCAATGATAGATCTATAGTCTGTAAAAATACCTGTATGAAGCTGAAAAATCTCTTCAATAATGACATTTGTACGTCTTAATAAGAGAGCTTTGACCATACTACATAATCCTCTGGCCATACAACTGTCATAGTCTATTGGAAGACGAAATGTTCGTAAAAGAAGTACGCCCCGTTAGCTATCTGATCCTTCACTTCTACTTCCATTTCAACCCATCGCCTGGAACCTCTTCCAGGTGATGGGTTGAATTTTTTTATGCACTACATCTACCATTGAAAAAGCATTATGTATACACGTCTTGGGTCTTTTTGGAAATATGAACACATCCTTCATATTACTTTTCGGTAATTTCAGTAACGTTGGAAAACCGTCAAAACCCCCAGCGATATTGAGGCACCAATATTTCATTATATACCTAGCCCCCTCCTTGCTCTCGTATGTATATGTATTTTTAACAAGAGTAGGTATATCCTAATGTACCAACAGTATTGTTTGACAGGAATACAAGCTTAAATAAGAAGGCGTAAGTACCTTTTATTTCTCTGGACGATAATTTGAATTGAAACAGTTCAAATTCAAATCGTTTAGCTGTTGGATAAATTCATTAAGCTTGTAGGACTGACCACCTTGCATAACCTACTTACCACTTGGTGGTATAGGTGCAATTATGAAAAGCCGACAAATGAGGAGAGAGGGCAGTAGATGGTAGGTGGTCACCATCGAACTTAGAAATCATTAAAATCATTATTAATGAGATGCCAAGCAAGCAAGAAAGTTATGTTATACTTTCATCTAGTAGTTACCGCTCATAGTGTACTTGTTTCTGTTTGGCCCAATGGTTAGCTGGTAGAGAATGCCATTTTTTTGGAATTAAGGTAGCAAACGAGCATGCAGCACCACCTTCCGCTGCTGCCGACAACTATGACTTAGAACGAGACTCGAATGGGGACTGGGATAGTTAGTCCGGTTAGGAGACGGTGTTAGAACATTAGCTGGTTACTTTGTTATAATAAATACATAATGAGGACTGGGACAGGGACTGTTAGTGAAAGTTAGTCCTGTTAATTAAGAGTAATAGTCCATTTAGTAGTTGTTTGTAAGAGTCTCGTTAAGCATAATGCTCGCCATTTGTACAATGTGGGCAATGTATTACCACTGAGGAAAAAAAAGCGTGTCTTGTATAAATATTTATAATCATACAACATATTAAAATGTTATTCAGCTACAAAAATAGTATAATCCGCGACATAAGACTGCAGCGTACTTACGCAGGGATATTGAACATACGGCTTCATTACCCAATACGCACGGACAGACAATTGAATACAGCGTCAACGCCATTCACATGCTTATGCTGACATGGAAATATTATATTTTTGGTATTTAATAAGGTCTATAAAATCTGTAAGTTTTATGAGAACATGACCAAAATAAATGTAGGTACCTATTTAATCTATTTTTTGTTGCTTCGAATATATTTTTCGTTTGATGAATATTAATCTTCTGCTTCTATTATCGACTACAAATGGAGACCTATTTTCTATAGTTAAAGAGGCCTGTCTCGTTACACCGTGGGTTTTTAGGTTTTTAGCCGACAAATGAGGAAACGAGCCGCTTATTGGGGAGAGTCACTGTCTGTCTTGGACATCAGTACCTACATTAGATGCATCACCTTGTTACTGCCAAAGATAGAAGATAGAAAAAGAAAGTATTCGATTAAAGATTTACTTGAGGAATCAGGGCATAGGCCGAGGGTCAAAACTTTTAATCATTAACGGGCTAACTAGACATGACGACAGCTATCGAACGATAAGGAAACACGGAAGTGGTTATGAAAATTTACCACTTCTTTGTGAGAATACCCGACAGTAGACAAGTCAATGGTAAGTCCAACATTAATAAAATCAAAGGTCGATGCGTTGCCGGCTGAAAAAGAAGCAAGGGACTCGCGTTATAATTATCTGAATATCCGACATTGTTATCTAAATATTTTTTGTAATTTTTTAACAAACTTGATAACAGATGGCGTTATACCTAATCAAAGTAAAAATAGTACATTGGAATTCGATGTGGCGTATGGAACCCCATGTTGGAATGTCGTATGGAACAACCTAAGAAGCTGTTAAATAAAATATTACATAAAAATTCATGAAAAAGGTAAGTCAACATGAGGCTCCTATAATAATATAAATGTTTAATACTATCGACCGTTTTATCACGTCCCCGCTAGTTAATAATTCATATTTTTACATAAGTAGGTACCTACTAAATAATTATAGATTAAGTTATAATACACTCTAGCACTATTACCACAACGTATTGTATAAAACACAGTCACTAACTCATTAACTAATATAATAATATAATGTTTATTAAATTGTTCAGTCCACATTATTCAAAGTTTGGCGGAAACGCGCGGACTATCTACGACGCGGGTTGATACTGAAATATAGCCTGAATAGTGATGTACGGCCTTAGTAAACGCGGGCGCGGAAGCGATAGCGATTTCGTGTGAGCAAAGTACCTAAATATTTTGAAAAATATCTCTTTTCGTTTTATCTCTTCTTTATAAAATCAGTGTTTTACTGCCTACAGCTACGGCCCAAGTTTTTAAAAGATTAATGTAACTAATGTGCGTTATCACAAAAAAAATATCAAGACATAATTTATTGTCTCAATTGATATTTCTGACGGCAACATATTGTGCATCACACCAACGTGCTTTCACGGTAACCAACTGAAATAAGTAAGTAAGCAGTAACGAATAACCGCTTATGAACCCATCGCTACCTGTCGAGAAATAATTTCTAAAGATAATACCTAATTTTTGTTCTTCGTGTCGCACAAACAATTCTAATGCCAAGTACGATTTAAAAAAAAAATATGCAAGTCGACTTATCAACTTATTCACGCCTGGTATCCAATTTATTTACGAGTCGTTTAGATATTAAAGAGCAAAGGATTCACCCCTGAGTTGTGGAAGTCTAGAATCCTATGCCGCTTACCAATGCTCGGATGAATACACTCATCAGGGTACTTTCTACTTACAGGTTCGATAGCAAATTAAGTGAATTCATCGAAAGACCTTACGCGGTCCGTAATAGGATTAGCCGGTGTGTGACCGAGTTTAGCGAGCCGAGACCTTGGGCCACTTCCAACCGACCCTTCTATTGCCACATGCGATGTGATCAACAATTAGATTTACTCAGAGGTGATGTTGATACATTCATCACACCTTTATGAGTGTTGATGTTGAAGAGTTGACGATGTGAGATCGCCATCGGGTTTAGAGATAATCAAGGCAAAACGCTCATAGCCGGACGGCTTGTGTCGACCCTAAAAGATAGACCGAACTAAAGAGGCAGTGAAGCCCCAACTGATCAGTGTTGGAACTTGTACATATGCAAGCAGTGTAGAAAACTTCGATAGCGTGATTCAGGCTTCGTGACGACACCGTGTGACGTGTGTGCGATGTCGCCACACAACTACGGGCGCGGAGATTGATAAAGAGGTGACCAGAATTGGCAAGATGTGCAAGGTGGAAGGAAAGAGGCGCGTTGGACGCCGGGAAAAGTCGTGGCTGAGAAACATCAGAGAGTGGGCATCACTTCTGTCGACAATTGTTTCGCCTGGCCGTGGACAGAGAGGTTCAAGTATCTAACGGCCGACCTTCAGTAGTGAAGAGGCACAATAAGATTTTAATAAGAGGTAATGTCTACAGTTCCCCTGGGGTAGTTTCACCGTCCGCCACGGTACATATTACCATTTCTATTTTCTACCGTGTAATGGTTTTATCGGCAATTGTGTTCCGTTTAGAATGGTGTGAATCCGGTTACACTTTTTCTTAATCTTAGTCTTTAAGGGTAGCAACACATCTGTGACCGAATTGGAACAAGACTTACTAACTGGACTATTACTAGCGAGATCTAACCGGACTATAACAATTCCTGGCCTAGACGTTATACCTACTAACGAACTGACCTATTAACATTCTTAATAACACCCTCTGCTAATTGGACTAACCACCCGACTAGACCCAAATTGAGTCCTGTTCTAGGTCGGTCACAATTGTCATGGGTGGCAGCGGAAGGTGCGTTTCCGTGCTTCCGAGGGCACGTAAAGCCGTCGGCTTACGGACGGCTAACGCTTACACTGCCCACTAACAAGTTTAATCAATTTTACTATTTTTTCTTTATTTATTTGATTACCTACCTAAGGATTGGATGGCTAATTTGTAGGATGGTTTCATTAAATAATATGTATTAAATAAATAAAACTTTTAGATCTAAAAACTTTATTAAGTACCTATTTATACTTCTGATTCGCAGTTTAATTGTTCACTATTTACAATATTTATACACCTACGTTGCATCTATTAATAAATAGTACAAAAGTTGTAGTTTTATTTATATCCGTCTATTGTTGTACTCGCCTAGCCAGGTTAAGGTGCCATTCTGCAGGACGCGACAGACGTATATAGCGAATTCGCTTTATGCGTTGCGACGTCTCATCAAGTTACTGACGTAAGTCGGAATCTATTCCATACAAACGAATACAGAGATCAGTTGGGGCTTGGTCGCCTCCCGGGCATGGAGTCGCGCGCGGCGGGTGATCACCCTTTGCAAAATAAAGGACTTTGCACATTACACCCATTCATTTTCCACCCGTCACCGAACTCACCGACAAACTAAAAGACTTGACAAAACTAAAACTAAATTATGAGCTTTATATTTTGTGGCGCAAGATTGAATTTCGAACGTATACTTGAAAGATGTGTACTACTCGCCGCACACCCATGAACGATACGGAACAGTCGGAGTCGGAGTTGAGTCGACATCGAGTTGGTGTAATGTGCACAGACCTTAATGCTGTATTCCGCCCTGTCAATAGCATTTGAATTTAAGCATTTGAATGCAATAGCCGTTTGTTACTGCCGTTTGTCGCCAGACGCGTCCTACGGAATTGCACCTTAAGCTTTAATATCGTTTGCAGAATAGAGTTGGTGGTGACTGGTAAGTCACTTAACATATTAATAAGGGATACTCAATACTCATTGCTCGATTCTCGCTCCAAATATATAATTAAAAAGGGCTTAAAATTTGACCTAATTATCCAATAAAATTTTTAGAAAAAAAAAATATATGTCCTTTGAGCAGTTGCACAACGTGTATTTATATCATCTACAATGAATAAAATGTCTCACTGAAAATTAATGTTGTTGCAATAAAATTGTAAAAATGATGATGATTAGAATTGCAAAAATTGACGCAGCGAGCATTAATTTACATTTCCTGGGTTATGCCTTTTTCCAGTGCCATAAATCCTTTGACACAAAGTTGTGAATGCCCAATCATTCAAACCGTCTGGATTCTCTTTAACCATTGTCCTGTACTGGGTCCTTATATCCAACATCTTGTTCGAACAAGCCCAAGGACTTTTCTTCAAAATATCTGACGCCTCCATCCACAAGTAACTGCGAACGAATTTTGGGTTCTTGAATTTCTCCAAATGGGCCAAGTACCACGTTAACAAAGTCTCTATTTCCTCATTGGTCCAAGAATCATTTACTTCTTCGATTGTTTTATTCTCACTCGGGACATCATTAAGCAGATTCTCCTTAATAAATATCTCTTTTAACACTTCTCCAAACTGTGTGTTCTCGGCTTCAAGAGTATTGCTCTTGTAAAACTGTATTAAATAGTTGACTTTATTAAAAACTTTGGATACTGGCTCAGAAATGTAGTTCGCCAATTCTGTCCATAGATATTTCTTCTCGAACCTGGGGCTTATAAACTCGTCGATATTTTGCAAGTAATATTTCAGAGCCAAATCTACTTTGGAATCTTCCATTTCATAATCTTTGTATGTCCGACTCTCTCCGGCGTTATTTTGATTTCTCGCATACTTTGGCTTCAGCGAAAGTATCTTTTCAAATAACGCGAAATATGGTATTTCTGCTTTAGGTGTCTCCTCTGCAACTGCCTTTTTATGTCTCTCTTTTAATTTTATAAACATTCGTTTGCATGTAATAGGCTTTCTGTCACCAAACTTGGACGCTATTTCTGTCCACATTTCCTTCGGTTTTATTTCTTGGCCTTTGTGTGTTCTCAGATAGTTCAAGTAAAGTATTAGCAGTCTCTTCTTAGTACGTTTAGTCCATTTTGGTAAAGACTTTTCAATTACTTCTTCTTTAACATTCGTTATTTCTTCTGCATATGATTCCAATCCCTCGGTATATTCTTGTAGGATATTTTCGCCATCTGGTAGAATGTATGGGACATTACTGAAATCCTCATCTTCTGGTATAACAATAATTGTGTAGTCTTCATCTGAAAATTTAAATGTTTATTACAAGTAGTGACAGGTAAATGGTTTAAATGCTGGACCTCCGAACAGGGAGGCCTGGGTTCGAGCACACAGCTAAGCTAACACTAACGATATTTTATTTAATGTCAAGTGTCAGTTATGTTTATAGTGTACTCGTAATATATTATATTAAAAACCATTTTATTTTTTAAAGTCAGTGAACTACAAAAGTTATCTAACCCTAGATGAAATTGTGAACAACTTCACCATCTGAGCTCATATCAAAGTATAATTGCAAGTATATAGTAAGTGCTGCTAGTTACCGAATACAACTTATTCATAAAATCTATGCTGAATAAATCTATGCTGAATAAATATTTCATTATTGAATATATACACATTCTACATACATAGAACAAAGTCGTAATAAAAATACACACCTTGTAACTCTTGTTTGATATTACTTTCACTACTCAATTCACCCGGCTCATTGTAAACGTCCATCGCTTCCACAATCTCCATCTGATTATTGGTACCTTCATTATTGTATATCTCATCCATCAAGTTGAAATACTTCCAGGATACCTTCACGTGAGGATTACGTGACTTCATTGTCTTCAGTTTACGGTAAGACTTTCTCAATTCCATAAATTTTTCGCTGCAAGCTGAATTTGATCGACCGAGTTCTCTTGCTACGGATGCCCACTTACTACTCTCCCCTATTTTATCATGCAATTCATTGAAGTTACGAGCAAAGAAACCGATCAATGTTTTGATATTTTTTGCAGACCAATCTTCATCGTCGGTTTCAGTTTTTAACTCATTTTTAATCTTGTTCTTAATTGATCGGTAGCCAAATATTTTCTTACATATAGTGTAATAAGGCCAAAGAATCGGTTTTTCTGGCTTACTTATCTCCCTCTTGACGTACGCTTTATAAACTTGTTTGAAGTTTCGAAATCTATGAGCGCATTCGGTAGCAGAAATTCCAATTTGTTTGGATAACGTCTCCCAAAGCGCCACTCTCTTGCCTACAGATGAGGAGAATCTATGCTTATGTTTTAAATAAAACTCTAAGATTTTGAAAGCTTTAGTATCACCCGCTTGCTTTTTAGAATGTTTCATAAATCCTCTCTCATCATATATTTCTTCTTCTTCTATACCGTTCTCCATATTAATGTCATCTGCCTCATTTATTGTTAACTTCTTTACTGCAAAGAAAATAATAGCAACATTAATATACAATTTGTTTTTTCTACTTGATTTAATGATGATGACAAGATCAATGTAAGGTATTGTCTATCGAGACATTACAGCAGCAGCAAATTTTAAGATAATTTTGTGTTTTTAAAACGTTAATGGTTTGGTAAATTTTGACTTTAGTTAAGTGAGCTATGAATAAGGCGAAATAAATTATTTGAATTAGAATACAGTCATGAAGTTTTGTAGGATGTTCATAATATTATGTTTGATTATTATATATTATAGTTATGATGATTGAATTAATGGTAAGACATAAATTTATATTAGAGTAAGTTCCTCACCGGCTACTTTACTGGACTGCATTTGATTCTGACATTTTTCTGGACTATCTAGCAAATCTGTAGCCATACCATAATCAAATATTCTATCAAACAGATCCATGTATCTCCAATCAATTAACATATCTGAATTCTCTTTTTTGTCATTTAATATAGACTTGTATAACTTCACAAGCCCCTCCCACTGATTTTTACACGCCAATGGACTTAGGTTACATTTTTTTCCTAAAATATACCAACAAATATAAAAACACACAGGATCCTTAAGCATTTCTGTATTGTCATATAAAAATTGCACCAACTCATCAACATGCTCAGTTGTCCATGGGATGAAACGATCTGGAATATTGACACTATTTTGGAGCTGAATTTCAACTTCTTTGGCTATTATATTATCTAAAACAATATCCATAGGTACACGTTTTGACAAATCATATTCCCCTTTCATTAATACATTGATATGTTCATCTTTAAGTTCAGCAAACTTTTCCTTACAGTCAACTGCTTTTTTATCAAGCAAGCGACCTACTTCAGTCCAGAGGAACATATTAGGTATAGAAACATCTTGAAATTCATGAAAGCAATCAAAGTAATATTTCACTAAGAATGTTTTTTCCATGTCACCCCAGGATAATTCTTGTGCTTCTTCAACTAGTGCCTCTACATCATTCTGATGCTTATTTGTGATTTTTGGTGACAATTTTCGATGAAAGTCCTCATCATTTTTGAAAATTTGATCATAAGCTTTCATGTATGGCCAAGTCACACTATCTACTCCACTCTCTCTTTGTTTATGTAACAATCTAATATAATGCTGTTTGTGATTTAAAAAGCGTCTGTGCCAATAATCTATATCCTGTTCTCCCATTTCTAGTACAATTAACTCCCAAAGACCCCTTTGGGATTCATTCTTTTGAAATTTCTTTCTGTGTTTTAAGTATAAATTGAGCATTAATTCTACTTTTTCATTAACAACAGGAGGGTTGCTTGGTTTCTGGGTAACTAATATGCCATCATCTTTGACGCGAGTTTCTGGAGCATTTATTTCAACTGCAGTTTTTTCATTCATCATTTGATCAATGATCGTTTTAGCTTCATTATTATCATAAAATGCCTGATTGCATGCTGAGAAGTGAGGCCACGTCAAATGAGCACCTTTTCTTTTTTCTACAAAGACTTCAGCATATTTTTTCATAATGCTATTAAGTTTTTGTTCACATGAAATATGATTTTTGCCATGTAACATTGTCTTACAAGCTACATCCCAAAGATATTTTCTTTTTGTGGTTCCACTGAGAAAAGCTTCTTTATTGTCTATGTAAAATATGAGCAGCTTCCTTACTTCATCATCAAGCCATTGATCTAAGTCATTCCTAGGTACAGCCAAAGTACTTACATCAACATTTTCCGAATCATCTATCTCCTCAATAATAAATTTGTCTTCATGTAAATCAACAGATTCCCTGTGTAAATAGTGTAATTGTGTAGCTTGTTCTTCAGTAAATGTAACTGTGTCTCCCTCATTTCCATCCTCTTCATTTCTGCTTTCTGAAATATTTTAAAAATAAAATTATGGTAAAAAATATTGGCCAAGTTATTTTTTCAGAGGCATTATTTAAGAGGAATGTGAGTCACAGGAATGGAAAGGAAGGGTATGTTTGTGACATTGCAGAAAATATTAGATATTAACGGGGATTTAATCATAATTTTTTTTGGCATGTAATGATAGTTAGTGGTAATGAAGTCTAAGAGATAAACTCCTCATCACTTACAATAACCTCTAGTTTTGAATTTCAAAAAGTAAAATTTCGTTTCGTCTGCACATAGACTTCATACACCAGTTTTTAATATTAATTTCTGTTTCAAAAGGGACCTTTTAGGCAAAGAAAGCAACTGGTAGCTAGCCAGGCAGATAAAAATAACCTATCTCCATGCAGGTGTACCATTGGGATTCACCAAGGATTCACAGAGTGAAAGAATCTGGCACCATAGCCTTTTCCATTGTACAGCAATGTGCACCACAAGCATGGGAAGTTACATACATCCCATACACATATTTTCATACACATATATATTTTCATACAGTGATTGAAGTTGGAATAAGTCGACATAGATTGACATAGCCAGTTAACATCAGAGTAACTATAAAAGTGTATATATGTATGGAAAAAGGCAAGTTGAAGACCTATATGGCACAACAGCCTTGGACTGCCGTTTGAAAGGTCCAGAGTTTAATTCCCAGCGAGGCGGAAATTTGAATGATGAGTTTAATTTTCTCATCTTAGTCTGGGTGTCTGTCGTCCATGGCTCCCACAACGTAGGGAATCGTAGTGTGGAGCTATGAGTGTGTAGAGTTATATATTTATTGTTTATTATTATTATATCATCAAGACTATATTTATTAATTATTGTAATTATCTAGAAAATAGTACACATTACACAACAAAACACCACACAATCATACACAGTGCACAAGCTCAAGTTGACAATAATAACAATTTCAAACTACAATAATATACATCCAAAATATATAATATAATTTCAAACTAATACTAAACTTAAAAATCACCAAATGAGTATACACAGTACTATAGTTGAAATGGTCTTTATTTAACTATCAGTTAGATATGAAACACTTACCATCAACATAGAAATTAAACAATAGTATTTCTCCATTTGGTTGTACCTCAGTTTTAACTACTATTTGCTCCATTTTCTGGGCTATTTAAACATCCTCAGATCATCTTTTTTAATACATTGAAGGCTTTTAACAAATTAACCTGCACAAAATCCGACTAATGGCTGACCTGAGTTTGTCAAGCACTATTTTCATACATTAAAAAGAATATAAAACTTATTTAAGATAATCGTAACTTTTGAAAACTACTTTGTAATTTGTTTGTTTTCAATTAGATTTTATTAAATTTGACATTCGCGGTAAAACGAAAGATCAGAAATCTTTTGCAATCGATTTTAACAGGCGCAGCAATGCGTATTTTCACTAATTTCTAGTCACGTCGCACAACACAACAGACAACTCAGACTCACAAGGAATGAAGGAAAGGAAGTCAAACAATTTGACTTTGACAGATTGTTGCATGACAATTTTGAGATACCTACCTACAAAAGCCATTTTTACGTCAGTTCCACTTCCACAACTTCCACTATTATAGCTCTACTAATCTGCAGGGTTGCCATGCTAAACCAGTAATTATTATATCAGAATTTAATCGGTGGACTCTAAATAAAACAACAACTGTAAGTATAGAATATTAGAAATGTAATAAAACATTTAATTATTCAAGGGACACTTGAATTTTATTTATAACCAAAACCTCAAAGTAAATTTCGTGGCAATTACTGTCTTCCGCATTCGTTTCGCATTACGAAAATAACTGTGTAGGTATTGTTGTTGCTTAGAGTAGCAAGCCAAATGTTGTTGGAAATTAGTATTGCACACTGGACCCATAATATTTAATTACATTATTTTAAGTGTGACACTTGTATTATGCACTTATTTCTTAAGGCAATTTTATTATTTTCTATGACTTGAAAACAAAATTTGATTAAGTACTAGGTTTGTAATCACCACCAATCACCGCATTGTACGTGAACATTTTTTAAAAACTTAGAATGGGTAGAGTAGAGAATAGTAGGTTAGCTTAAAAGCTAGACATACGCAATAGCGGACTTTATTGTAGATCTATAAAAGAGGAATATTCCACCCATACATTGTTTTGTTACATATCAAATGAATTAGGCAGCGCTAAAAGCTCCCAGACGGCCTGATTTTCTCAACTGTTATCGTCATATTTCAACCAATTTACACAAAACTTTAATATATTATATACCTAAATCTTACCTCACGAATCCCTCTGTCTATTGGTGAAAACCTAATAAAAATCCATTCAGCACTTTTGAGTTCATAGCGAACAAACAGACAGACAGACAGAGAAACGCGGCGCGGCGGGGGACATTGTTTTATAATATTTTAATTTTAAGATAGGTAGAAATAAAAAGCAAAACATTTATGAGATGGTATTAACACAATTTACTTTTCAACATAGAATAGAACTACTTAGTCAAATCGATCATACAATGCAATTTGTTTTGTGTACCCTTAAGTTTGATCGACAATTTAACTTAAACAATAAAAATGACCAAAAAATATCTACACAAAAATGTATTGTTACAAAACATAATTCATAATTACAAACACTAACACTTTTAACATAGAGGATGACTAGTTTCCTACTTTTATACAAATGGTTGCAAAATGTTAGATCGTTCATTTTCTATCAAATACTGCTGATATTACTTATAATATAATCATTATGTTTGTATAATTATAATACTGTGATTATGGTTAGTGATTAAAAATAATAAAACTAAAATGATGTATTCTTATGGCTATGATTATATAAAATATTATGGCAGAAATATGCAGTTATAGGGCTTAATCACAGACCAGCCGCATTTAGGTAATGACATACATAGATCCCATCATGGTGTTGGTATAGAAGAAACGTCTGAATAAAGCCTAGAATCCGCCGGTCCGTCAGTCAGTTTTATATTTTTTTACTATAGATGCGTAACATTTTATTAACTTATTATAGTTGTAATATTCCATTATGTATAATACCATAATTTCAACACCAGGCAGCCTATTTAGAACTGTAGAGAATTAACTGGTGAAGCTAGGGTGACCTCCGAATAATATTTCGAGATAATAATTATTATAAATTACTGATATGAATTATGATTTTGTACAAATTATGTAATATTAGTAGAATTTTAGCGCAAACTCGATACATTAACTGCTTCTTGATTCTACTAATTTAAAAATAGACGCGGCAGAGTGACACGCTTTAAATATGTATGCATGATCGTCGTCATAGTCTACATGATCACTAGATATATTTTATAAAAAATTTCAAGAATTACACTGAAAAATGGGAACATCAAGAGACAAAAATTATTGTCATCCTACAATTTGGATTAATATTATCTACTTGGTTTTACTGTAGTTTAACAAATATATTGTATATATTACACTTTAATATTGGCGGAATTTATAATGGTACATCTAAGGCAATGATTATATCATACCTAATCGTATAATAATCCTTTACTAGTCTTATCTGGAATTTGTTTAAAAAATAGTGGAAAAGGAAAAGAGTGAATAGACTTTTGTTAAGTTAATCTTTCTAATCTGGATTTTATCGTCACGTCAGTGAGTTGATGTCAAGCATTAAGTTAACATACATAAATAAAATTGTAATGTGTTAATTAATGCCTCTAAACGGAAAGTCGCACATATACGTACCTACATATTGATTGCAAATTAAAAATAACAGCACATACCTTATATTCGATATGTTGGATTACATATAATTATATAGGTAAGCAGTTAAACATGACCAACTAGCGAACTGTCACAGCTTACCGCCATTTATATACGATAAAAAATAGAGCTGTTGCATAGACAAATCTTATTTATTAAATAATTTGGATAAATATTCCTTAAGGTAAGCAACAGACGATCATTCATTTTAATATTTTAAGCTATACCAATACGTACCTATTTAATAACAATAAAAAGTATACATACACACATTATAATTATATAAGACTATATGTTAAGAATACATTGTGATGTAGATACCCCCACGTAAATAATTGTCCACCAAAAACTACGTGCCAATACACTCCAGGGGGGAGCAGTTTTGTACGTTTTTTGGCTTGGAGCACCACCTTTTCTCGCACGAAAAAAGATAATTTTAACAAAATTTAACTTTAAATTTGACGATGAGGTCTGCGAATCACGTCAAAACATAATCGCAACTTTCAAAAGTAATACACAGTAACTAAAATATTAGCCTTATTTGACTTCCTCACATATTATATTCTATGACACGCAGTAACTGCATAAAATTCGGTGGACTCCATGGCCATTTGGTATTCTCATGTGAATAAAAATAAACTGTATCGTTATACTAAATAAATAAAGTAGATAAATTACACCCTTATCGTAAAATATTTTGTTTTATTAAAACCATTGTGCATGCACGATAAGGGTATAATTTATCTACTTTACTTATTTACTAAAAAATATGGTATAACAATAATTACCTATGAAAAAACACATTCATTCAATTTAATACAAAAAAGCTGTAGATGACAAAATATAATTGACTTATAGAAAAAATATTAATTGACACAAATAAACACCGAATTTAAAATGTAATTTCTGCCATACTCGTTATTTGAAACTAGGTACATATATATCTGTGTTATAAAAGTTACTATATTTTTCGTCTGTACTTTCGGGCCCTTTAATTAGCTTAAAATTAAGTACCTACATACATCTAAATAGTGTTTAAAATGTAAATAAAGGGATTTGATGTCGAAGGCAGATCGTAGGCTTCAAAACATTGCAAAACACGAAAATTCTACGTCTTCTTGTGATGTTCAGTCTGTACTTCCAACTACTTTGCCCATGTGTCTATTAGCAACTAAGTAACTAAGATCAGACAAGACTTTTCATTAATAACGACTAAATTAATTTGCTAGCAACTATATTATTTCACTTCATATTAGCTATGATCTGCTTTTGACAATGAAACATTTAAATTGGCACGTTAATTATTATAAATACATGTACAACAACAACATAATGTTATCCACTCATCTACAATAAACATCATTATAATAATATATTTTGTTCACATAAATGAAATATATATCTTAGCTACTTAACATTAACTTTGTTCAATTTTTGGTGTTAATAATAATATTTTAGAACTTTGTGTAACTTTCATGCAGACATGAGAAGCAAGATGAGTTACCTGTAATCGTTATACTTTTCCACCGTTATTTGTATCAGAAAGGAAATTTCTATAATAAAAGATCGTAGAAATAAGGAAAGTGGATGGGCAAACCCCGTCAGTTATAATATTTCATGCGCTTCCATACTGCCAGGTGCCGAGGCACTTATATTATCGTTAAATCAGTCGATTTGTCGATCATTCGAACTTAGAAAATCCAGGGCATTGCGCCGTTAATATGTCCCAGAAATTATAATTAAAAATGCAAAACAACAGAAAAAGCAATGTAACATTTTTTTCGTCATACTACATACACCTTAAAAAATCAACTTTTAATTATTTTATTTGTTAACATAACTTTCAAATAACATAAGATTAAAACTTTGATTTAATACTCTCTAGATGGAGCACAACGCTGTCAGCGATATGAAAAATTGTCCTAACTAATAAAAGCTTGTTTACGTGAGCTTACGAAAACAAGCTTGATGGCGGCTTTATTTTAGCTTTGTCGCATAACGTAATTTAGAGGTTAACTATTTTTTCGTAACTATTTTTTCGTACGCTTGCTTTTGATAACTCTGTATCTAGAGAATATAATTATAATTTATTGAAATAAAATTACCTCCACCGCTAAACGTGAATTTGATAATATCCACATATTAAGAGAAAACGACATTTAACTTCCAACATAACAAAGCCGCCAATAATTAATTTCGTTTTTATAACTTTTAGCGTCGCCAATGAAATATATTTTTATACCTATATTTTAATAAAATAGGAATCTAAACTTATATTATATTAAATAAGAATCTAAACTTACTGTTTTGTGTTACTTTGTACAAAATTATTACTTGTTTAGGTGTAAATTACGTGGAAGTTGACTAAAATAATACTCATAATTTACGCCGTCAAAAAAGAATCTCCCTATTAACTGGCAACATTATCTATCTGTCACTGTGGCTAGATGGTGCATTTATAATAAAACTAGCGACCCGCCCTCGCTTCGCTTCGGGAAACTTATTAGTTTCATGGTTCTTTAAGAGATGGCGCTAGGCGTTCTTATTCTTTAAGTTAGGAAGGTTCACCCCTAGATGGCGCTGTGCTTAAAATCCGAAGAAATCCCATACAAACTTTCAACCTTTATTTCAACCTCTTCATCCCTTTTTGTCGCAATAAAAGGTAGCCTATGTCCTTTCTCAGGGTCTAAAGATTGTCTGTGTCAAATTTCATCAAAATCGGTTGAGAGGTTTAAGCGGGAAAGCGACACAGACAGACAGACAGACAGACAGACAGACAGACAGACAGAGTTACTTTCGCATTTATAATATTAGTAGGGATTAAGCTAAGTATTCGTTTAAAAACAAAAATTAAGACTTCTTTATTAATCTAAAATGCATAATTATATTATACTTACCCGTTTTATTATTTTTATTAAACATTTGCTGAGGTCTCGTATATAGCAGTGTAATACGATCAGCTGCCTTTTACCTAATGTAGTCATTTAATAAATAATAACATGATTGTTAGAGATTAAATAGAAAAATATTATCTTAAACATATAAATAGGTAATAACTGTAAATAAACATGTAACACAATTCTGACAAAACAATTACGTCATAAACATTAAACACAGCAAAGTAATTTCATATATTATCGTCTTAATAATTCATCTTCATTCATTCATAATATTCATATATCATAGCTGCTGTATAATAGGCTGCATAGCTTAAGCTCTTCGGCTTTACACATATAAATAGGTCATTAGCCTTTTAAGCGTTTAAGTTACCATACTTCACACTTGTTTTTAGGATTCATAGGGGATCCTAAAGGACAATGAAATTCTTCGGAGAACTCCCGTAAGTTAGAAATGGGGCCGATCACCCGGTATTTGGCGACGGTGTGGTCATCTTTCTCGATTTGCATCTTGGTCGATTCTTTGGTCATCGCTGAGCACCATACCTGAGAATTAGGGAGTATAATTATTTATTACTAGCGGACCCTCCGGTTCGGCAGTCCAACGTTCAACCACACGACTATCACTGCTTACTGATGATGAGGATATAAACTAGACAATACCTGAGCGAAGGAGATGAAGAACAATTGGCGATGGTTGTACTTGAGTCCAGGGAGAGTGAGATTGACATTAGCCGTCTTGCTGTGGTTGACGTACGCGTGGAACGACGCCTTCAACCCACCGTTGTCTGCTATGTTCTCACCTAGCAAAGCACAGAATTAAAACGAGACTCTTAGGGGCCATCCATCCATCCATCCATTACGTCACACGTTAAGGGGGAGGGAGAGGGTCGACGAAGTGTGGGGTCCCAAATTTTGTGACATCACATTTTTTCAAAAATAATATTTAATAACCTAATAATATCCTAATAATAAATGGAACTCTGTCTGCAAATTGCAAAATATGTGACGTCACACTAGGTAGCCTCCCCCCCTCCCACAAATGTGACCAGCTGTGACAAGGACGGGGGAGGGGTCAAAAAAATAATGAAATTCGTGTGACGTAATCTATGGATGACCCTATACTATCCTAACACTATACTAACAATAATTACTAACTGGACTATAACTAACAGGACTAAATATCACTAAAAGTCCCTTCCCCAGTCCTCATACATACTAACAAACTAACCAGCTAATGTTCTGTGTTCACCGTCACCTAACCGGACTAACCATCCCAGTCCCCATTCAAGTCTTGTTCTAAGTTCTTCGGTCACAGTTGTCATGGGCGGCAGCGGTGGTTCACGCTCGTTTGCTACCTTAATTCCATAAAAAAATCCATTACCTAGTGTTTGCTTCCCGTTGAGATGCTGTTTCTCCATGCTGTAGTTGGAGTACTGTCGCTGGATGCACTGCGCGCGCTCTTTGAATCGTTTGATGGTCGCGTTGTTCCACCACTGGTTCAGGTTACCGAATCTGGAGGAGGGGATTGTATTACTGAAATAGTAGTAACGGGACATACCTTACCATACCTACATTTGACGACCCGGATGGCGCAATGGTTAACGCCGGATCGCCGCTCCGAGGGTCCTGGGTTCGATTCCAAGCGAGGCGGAAATTTGAATGATGAGTTTAAATTTCCGTTCTTGGTCTGGGTGTGTGTGTACTTGTCTTGTGGGTTGTCCATGGCACCTACGACACAGGGCATCCTAGTGTGGAGGGGCTATAAGTGTGTAGCGTTATTTATTTATTTATTTATTTTTCCCATCTCTGCCTGCCAGGAATCGAACTCGGGACGTTTACCAAACCCCTTACCGATCGTACTCCCGTCCCTGGTCATCGAAGGCGTGCGTGAGCTCATGTCCCATGACCACTCCCATAGCACCATAGTTGACGCTCTTGGGGTTGTCTCCGTCATAGAACGGCAGTTGCAGAATCCCGGCCGGGAACACTATCTGGTTCTTTGTGGGGGTGTAGTATGCGTTTACCGTTGAGGGTGTCATTCCTGGAAAAAATACACAAAGGGGCCGTTCAAGTATTATTCAAATTGTTCAAGTATTTTTGCAATTCTTAACCCCCCCGTCCCCCTCGTCAGCAAAAGTAAGCAAATCTCTTACCCCTCCCCCCATGCTTACGTAAACATTGGTTGCATTCAATGGTTTCCTTATTGAATTTTGTCAAAACAAATTGTGGAATATCAGAAAAAGTAAAAAAAAAAAATATTTATACTACTGACGTAATCACCATCCAGACTCCCCCACCCCCAACGTCATCAAAAATAAGCAAAGCAAAGACCCCCCGCCCCCCTGCTGTGCTTAATAGTACTTGAATGACCCCAAATACAAAAAAAGTTCTTTACAAAGCCAATGTACATGTACAGAATGTACAGCTCGGTGGTAGTTTCGCCTAAGGATTATAATTATTAACCTTGGCTTCAACCCATTAACAGCTATATTCATGGCTCCCCTCATCATTGGGGCAGCCCAGAATATACTCCACCATGCTGCTCCAGTGCCGATTGGTGGACGGGTTGTAGCCGTAATGTGTCGGAAGTGTTAATGGCTTAACAATCTAGCGATAACAACCGAGACCGGCCGAAGCACGTAGACGCTCAAGATTTTTTTGCTATTAACGGTCACTTTCCTTAGTACCTAATAATTTGAACAATAATAACGACAATAATTTGATCTTTATAGCATAATATGATTCTGGTTTTTCATGATACGCGCATACAAAACAAACGAACATCTATTTTATTGTATGTGTCTAGGTGTAAACTTACCCCACTTAGACTTATTGACGGGCATATCTAGTTTCTTGAGGTCGTTCTTGAGGCTGAACACATTGAAAGCGATGTTGTTCTCGAAGTATTCGTTCGGCTTCACCTCTAGCTCCTCGTATTGCGCGTCCAGCTCTTCTTGGTTGAGGATGTAGTCCGGGAAACCTGGGGAGAGGGGGAGGTAAATCATTATGCTATTAGATTGCTTTATAACCGCAATATTTTACAAGTTAACGGAATAAATCAGTGCATGTATACATGAAGCATACGTGAAATATTTGCATTTATTAAAAGGCTTACAGATGTAGAATTTGAAAAATGTGTCCTTCCTGACAAGTACATTTATTACATGCAAACAGATGGTCAATATTATCAAGACAAAAGTGAACCTCATATTAAGTGTGAGCTCTTTGTTGGCTCTTAACATTAAAAACGTGGAATTCCAGATGAATGGTACCATCGGGTAAGTCCCATGTTGTAATAAACCAAAAACTAGTAGGTACTTTTTTTGTTAATAGCCGGCTAACGAGCAGATGAACCTGATGAAGAAAGTCACCGTCGTCCAAAGGCATTACCAATTAGATGTCTGGAAGAAGTGGATGAAATAAAAAAAATACTGGCTGTAAAGCCCCCATCCCCACCCGGCCTTAATTCTTAAAACTCTTTAGCAAAACTTCAGCATCCTCACCTATCATATCAGTAATAGCGTCAGCTTTAATCTCCGCCGCGTTGCGAGTCTCGGCATCCATCCAGACGAGATTCTTCAAGTTGGTCTTGAATGCTGACCGAATGTTGTCAATCATGATCTCCCCTTGGGTCTTCGCTTCCCCATGAAATACTTCTCGGACGAACATTGCGCCTACCGCGAAACCTGAGCATAATGGTAATAATTTAAACAATTACTTTAAAATAAAAACTAGATAATTACACCGGTGGACCCACCCTAGCTCCGCTTCGGGAAACTTATGTAACAGATAAATGTTTGTTCTTAAGTTGTGGGTTAATGTTGTCCATGCCACCCGTTAGGTTTTAGGTTTTATTATTATTCTGATACGGGTAATTCCTTCACATCACAAACGTACCAATGGCATTATTAGTATCCGTAACGCAGTAACGCCAAGACTCCTCAGTGCCCTCCGAGCCAAACAAGGCCTTCCTCAGGATCTTCGTCGCGTCTCTGAACGACTTGGATAGATACGTGGATAAGGAGCGGGAGACTTGCCACATCATGTAACTTGTTATGATTCTGAAATCAAAACATGTTATGATAAGGCATAGATTGAGCTCGAAATTTCTACCATGACATTTTTACCATGGGCAAAGGCTTGAACAAGAGCCCACTGTTGAGCACGAGTCTCTCCTCATAACTGAAGAGGCTTAGAGCATACTCCACCACGCTGCTCCAGTGCGGATTGGTGGAGGGGTTAGTGGCCAACCTGTATGTCGGAAGTTTTTATGACACCCGCAGGCCTCCAACATGGCTTAACGATTGTTGTCTAACGATAACAACCGGGACCGAAGGCTTGTCCTCAAAAATAACAAAACAAAAACAAGAGGGAACTTACTAAAAGTCTTTCTGATCGGTAATTTGTTTTCACTCACCTTTGGTTCTCTTCAGTTTTGGAGTACCTTTTAAGAACTTTAGTGAGATTCACGAAGTAATCAGGCGCGTAGACAACGATTCTTTCATTGTCTAATATCTGTTAGAATGAGAATGTGTTTAAACAAATATGTAAGATTTAGAAAAACATTAGGAACAATAAGGATGCGTGGATGATATATGATTTGTGTCGCAATAAATTCAGATGTCCGATGTGTCAGATATAATTTAAATACTTACAGTTCTATTCACCAACTTGAAGGCATCGTTAAAGAAGACAGACCAGTTCAAGAAGGGCGCTTCTTTCTGCCATTGCTTTATGGTGTAGGGATTGTACAATCCCTCCTCATCCCTCCTGTCCTCCGACGGGGTTGTTATATTCGCTAATTCTGTTTCGAATTGAATAACCTTACTCATCTGTTCTCTGGACGCAGTTTCATTGGCGCCAAGTAAAACGCATATTCTCGTCATGTACTCAAGGTAAGCTTTAAGAACTTTTTCATGTGCTGTCTTGTTTAGATAGTTGTCGCGTGTTGGTAGGTTCAGTCCGCCTTGGTCAAGCTGGAATAAAATAAATATTCCTGTTATTTCCTGTCCTTGTCAGTCATTTTTGGAAGACGTCTTGTAAATATTTCGCAAAGACAACGTTACCATTTGAAAACTTTTCTCTCAGCTATCGGTCCTTCGTATTAGGTGGTCAGCCTATTATAATATAAAGACAGCTTATCTCTTAACGAAGTGCAAATAATAGATAATGATACTTATTAAGTATAATAATAAAGTACATGTTACTTACAACAATTACATGTTTAGAAGAGTTGCGATCGTCCTCTGTCACGGCCCAGTTGAAAAGACCGCCCAAATTGTATCTGGAAATATGAAATATATGGTAGTTTGTCTAATAGTAAGTGGTTACCGTCGCCCGTGGAAATCAGTTACACTGAAGACCTCATTAATGCGTTGCCGATAAAGCATAAAAAGAAGCCGAGGTCCTGCATTATTTCTGGCTTTTAGGACACTGTGCCAGAAACAGTCGAATTAAAAAGAAGGGTTGTGTGTTTGAAACCATACAAGAGTCGGGACCTGACGCCTGCCTTCTCCGTTGTACAGCACGGTCCTCGAGAAAAGAAGATTAGTGCGGACTCAAGATGGATGGATCACCTAACTCTCCGAACGGTAATCTTTTTGCTGGTCAACACCGGTTTGTTTACATAACCATGTGCTGCTGTGACCAGCCTATCAGTTTTAGCCAATTATCAATATAAGACGGTATCATCACACTTACGTATTCTGAACTTCTTGCACCAATTTCTGGAGATCCCACTTATTCTGCTTAACCTGGGTATTGGGCAGGAGATGCCAGCCGCCCAGCTTCTTGATGACGGAGATGAGAGGCTTCCCTGCCAGCTTCTCAATAGTTTCATTTGAGTCTATACACGCATCGTAGTAAACTCGCGCCTTCGCTTCTGCTCCGGGGGGATTTGTGACGTTGACTTTTTCTGGGGGAAAGATTAACCAATTCTGTTTTTTATGTTAATAGCCGACAATCGAGCAGACTTGTCCAAACAAATCTTTATCAATCTGGAAAATCCCTGTTAATTCTTCTTAAAAATATATACACACACATCCAATGTCTAATTTATCTCGTGTCCCATATAGCAAATGTTCACAGTATTGATAACAAATAAATTCGTCCACTAATTTAGTAGATTGGAAAAAGTTGAAAATGTCAAAACAAGATAAATTTTAAAATTACCAATGAGAAACGTTTTTACCTAATCTATTTCATAAAATGATCTGGAAACCCTTAGGTAACAAGGACCATGTTATAGGTAACCAGAATGATTTATCAGTTCAGTAGGTTTTGTAGATTTCAGGTCATTAGATAATTTAGACCAAGATACCTACCTACTACCTACTTTGTACCAAATATTTATCATTTTATACAAAAGAAATCAAATCGATGACCACGTTTAGTTATAAAATATTACCCATGAGTTAAAAACAAAACGCTTTATCAGTAACGTCAAAATGATTTAGTACCCTTAGAATAATTACACTATAGAAACGAAGTCCGCGCGGCCGTTTTGAAGCACCTTATTTGGAGCCAGAAATGGCTCCAAACACCGGGCAGCTCATGTCAACGCACGCCAAACGTGTCTCGCGAAAAAAAAGGATTATGACGATTTTTCCAGTTAAATTGTGTCACAAAATATCTGAAAAGCTATGTATGTATTATTGCTAAAAACATGATTATCCGCAGCCGAATCATTCCCCGCTTTCGAGAAAGTTTCGGTTTAGTGCAGCGGTTTAGTGCTTCACTTTAGACAGAGCGTTTGTATGAAGACTGTCTTTCTATAGTGTTATTATTCTAAGCTTAGTACCATAATATTATGACGTAAAAAACCATAAGAGGGAAGCACTAATCTCTAACCAAAAGCCAAATAAAAATACCTAGAAATATCCAAACAGTTAAGAACAATAAATTGTACTATAGCATCTGCAAATTGTATTCTATTTGTATATAAAACAAAGTCGATTATCCCGCGAATGGGCATAGAAAAACCAATTTGAGTGAACACGTTTATTTGAACAAATAATAAATATTGTTGTAAAGTAAATGATCTCCAAAAGTGAGGATCGAATTGCTTGAATAAATACAAATATGATAAACGGTGGAGCGTAATACACATTCACAACGGTACACTAATTTGTTATAAGTCAGGCGCCACGAAGGGTTACCGGATGAAATATTTTTGGGTGTTATTACAATTTGTTTTGTATTTTATTCATAGATAATCTCTTATTTGCGGAATACGGCAAAATCCGTTGTTAGCTGACGTCTCCTATTCATAATTCATTGTACTTCCTATTCATTCTATTCATCTCTATGCCCTATGCCGAAATTGCATCTTCATAGGTAATTTTCGAGATGCTTATCGTGTTTAATTAGTGGGTAAGACAGTCCTTTGCATAAATATCAGTTCTAATTTGTAAGGAAAACAGAATTTTTAGAACCATGAATAACGGTTATTTTATTTGGAGGATAGTTGATAGTTGAACTTGGTACTTCCTGCCAATGTTCAATTAAATGCATTTGTATTTACTGTAGAGCAATTTATTATTGTCCCATCATACAGTGTTCCACTAATTACTTAGTTAAATAGATAGAAACAGTACAAGAACAACATTAACAATTACCAGCGCGAGAGCAGAAAAATATTCACAGATTAATGACAGAACATAAAATTAGCACAGAGTAATAAATATAAAAATGCGAATAGATTACACAGTTTATAAAATGGTACGCTACAATTATACGTCATGTAAAAATTACCCTTAAACTGTTTAGCGAAGAATCTGGAAGCAAAATAACAATCTGAATACATCGTTTAAAATACGACCCATTTAAAGTCCCTATACCTTAGAGTATATATCTCTAAGCCCTATACCTACACAAATCTAATAAAACTTTGTAGTTTAGTCTGATGGTGTGACGTACTCAACTTCGACAATGACTAGTAGGTATAGATCACCGGAATTTCCACCTGAACATTCTAACTACCTGCGTATTATGTGAACTTTGAAATGTTACTCAGACCCCGTTCCAACTTCTCTTGTGTTGAACACGGCGATAATATAAAGAACTACAACCGTGACTAATATAAAGAAAATATGTACAATAACATATATTACCTGAAATAGACCACAAAATATAATTATATCCTTTAAGTACATGGACACACTGTAAATAACTATGCGTTAGGTAGGTATATATTATGATACTGTTCTAAAATATTTTATAATTGCATTTTTCACCATATGTAATTAGTTTATCTGAGGACTTAAGTATTTTAAGGATGCTTTGTTTGACCAAAAAAATTTCGGAAAGATTTTAAAATATTGTCTTTATAATGAGGTTAGTCATTAATATTTATCGGTTCGGGACGAGGTCAATGTAATTAAACAAAGAAAAGTGAAAAGGAATGCAGTTTTGTTTCTATTCAAAAACACCTTCGTAACCAATGGTTGTAGTCACAAAAAAGCAAATTAAAAAAGTTGGTGAAAAATTTAAAGATACTGTCCTATCGCTGTCTATCGAAATAATGTAAATATCAATCTTCATATCTCCTTTCGGAATATTTTTTCTCGTCTTCTTTCAACTTATCAACAGATTAATCAACGCTCAGCCAAATAAGATGAAGCTGAAGGCTGAAGGTTTTAACAGTAGGATAGACTTCAGAAATCTTCTAGGTGCATTTCCCCTTAAAACGATATTTGAACAAGATTTTTATGACAAGAATGTTATAAAGACCTTGTTCAAATAATAAAATATTTATTGTAAAACTTACCAAGAGCATATCTGATGATTAACTGGTTCTGCAGCTCAATCTTGCTGAAGATACCCCAGCTGGATTTGCCTTCGGGGATAGGGTTATTCTTGATCCAGCCTCCGCATGCGAACTCGTAGAAGTCTTTGCAAGGATCCTGGGTCTCGTCAATGGCTCTGATAACTTCACTGGCCGTGTAGATGCAAGAACTGGACAGACAGACGCTGGAGTCTTCTGGAAAGTAATTTATTTAGACGTTAAATTGACGTGGCAAAGTGTTAACCAGTTTTTCTGTAAAGCAATGTATTTCGTAAACGGCTTTGGAGACTGTGACGATGATGTATCAAAAATGAAGATGATATAAACGACAATCCCTACTAATATTATAAATGCGAAAGTAACTCTGTCTGTCTGTCTGTCTGTCTGTCTGTCTGTCTGTCTGTCTGTCTGTTACGCTTTCCCGCTTAAACCTCTCAACCGATTTTGATGAAATTTGGCACAGACAATCTTTAGACCCTGAGAAAGGACATAGGCTACCTTTTATTGCGAAAAAAAGGGATGAAGAGGCTGAAATAGAGGTTGAAAGTTTGTATGGACCGAAGGAATTAGTTTCCCGAAGCGAAGCGAGGGCGGTTCGCTAGTGGTGATATAAAATATAGCAGAACCAACTATTTTTGACACATATGATCATCGAACGAAATAAACGTAGAAAAAAATCCAGAAATACTTATTAGGCTGAGCACTCATAAACACTTGTAAGTGAATAGCTCAAATATGTCTCGTAATAAAAACAAAACAATGCACGTAAGTTGTAAAATATGACGTACGGAGGCATTGTCTTACAGTGTCCAACAGTTTTTGCTATTGTTTTCTTCAAATAATGAGCGTTGACCTAAGCACGCGGTTATTATGAATGTCTTAACATAATATTGCTTAATGCTCAAAGTAAAAAAAATTAGTGGGTGCGCTGAAAACTAACTTCCAAAGTAGGCGGTAGACGAAATAAGTTTGAGAACCTCTGCTATGGATAATCATAATTGTTACTTGTGCTATAATTCTCTCATTAAATTCGACAATGACGCCGCGTCGTCGCTTGGTCGAAGCAAATAGGTTACCTTATGTAATGTTTTGTCTAAGTTATTGAATGAAACTTAATTTGAGTTATCCACTTATTTTAATCAGCATGTTTTTAATTTTGTTCAAAAGTTTCGTCTTTTAATTAGAAAAGTTTCGCCATCGAATATTGAAAACCACAATTCGTAAGGGTGATTAAATTTTTTTGTTGATTATAAGTTTCGGTTTATGAGTTAAGCCTAAAAAAATTCGCGTGTTTGAAAATATTTTTCGACCATGAGAGATGGTTACAAAATATATGACAAAAATATTTCGGCTTTACGTACGCATAAATAACACCGCGGCAAGGTTAAACATTTACTAAACTCATTGCAATTGTATCAAAGACAACAATCATCAGGTAAGCCACTACCAATAACAGCCGATTCCAATATTCTATCTAAAGCTGGCGTTTCGCGGCCGAGACCGAGACAGGAGACCGCGACCGTCACTTTGTATAGGCGGGACAGACTGTCTCAGTCCCGGTTGCGAGTTGTCGCCTATACATTGCCTATGGCCAAGTGCCGGTCGCGGTCTCCTGTCTCGGTCGCTTGTTGCGGTCTCGGCCGCGAACCGCCAGCTTAACGTTTATGACTTTTTGATGGTAGCTAGATAATTTACTAAGAATTACGTTACGGATACAAAATATTGGGAGCTTTCATTAAATAATAAGAAATACTGTAGGTAGGTATTTATCTTACAGCACAGCAAATAAACGGAAGTCGAAATTAAATGAAACTGATTCAACAAAAGCCACAAGAGAAGATAAAATTTCACTCAATTAAATTGAATCGACGAAAGAAGTTAATAAAACTCTTAATACAAATGAGAAATACAGAAACGAGATATAACATGGCAACGAAGACCAACGATTGTTTCATAAACGGCTGATGAGACCATAAAAAGAATTGCAGGGCTCGGCTGAAACAGTTACGATAATAACACCGTCGTTTATGAGACACCATCAAAAGTTCGCCTTCGTTTTATGGGGGGCGCGACCTAAACACGTACAAAGGGCAGATATAGGACGCGAATTGTGAGACACATAATGATTTGTTGCTATCTAATAGTTCTAGCTAGACATGATGGATTTTTCTTTAGGTATAGAATTCCACTTCCATCTAGAAGCGGTGAACCTTTAAGTTTAGTGATATATAATAATAATACGCTTTATTGTACACCAAAGCACGGAATAACCACTCTGACCAGATTTGAGCCTTTTAAATCCAGTAGACACATTATTATATTCTTTCTTTCTTTCTATTATGCTGTCTTCGTGTTATTAGTTCACGTCATCAGGGGTTTCATGTCCTTATTTTTCCAAGGCGCAGTTGTCAAATCGGGAACTTTCTTCACCAATGCTTAATGATCCCCGAAGTCAGTGGCAAATCCTCTACGAACTTTAATTACATACCTGCAGAATCTGGGCGATAGCACGGTGGTACTGGCAGGTAGGTGGGACCACGCATCGCCAGTAGAAATGAGATGGTCAGAAGAACTGCTGCCAAGAGAACTGCGACGCATATCAGAAGCAGTCTCTCCAACCTCGTGCGCTGATGCCATCCGATGAAGGATACGCCCTGCAAAGAAATTGATTTTTGAGGGACTTCAAAAACGGAGGTTCTTTAAACGCCTATAGTTTTTTAGTTTGTCGATGTTGTAGTCGGTTTTTTGTTTTGTTTAAGTCGTTGCATTAATCGAAAGCTGTTTTGTTTACAGCCTATAGACCTAATATCTTGAGGACATAACAAAGATATGGATTTAAAATAGTAAGTAAACGAGCATGCAGCACCACCGACAACTGTGAACAAGACTCAAATCGGAGCTAAGATGGTTAGTCCAGTCCAGTTAACAGAGGGTGTTATTCATTTAAAGAAGACGCACTATAAGTTACTTATTATAATTAGAAATTTAGAAAATGACATCCCTTGTTATACAAGAGTGCACGAAAAGGACCTGGCAATATAATGATAACAGTGTAAAATATACCGTAATATATAATGTAAACAGTCCAATATCCATTTATCAAGTTCGTACACAATCTCATAGTTAAGCCGCGGACCCACCGCGGAGCATGCTGTGCACGAGCACGCGGCACATTTTAACCGCTTGGGTTCATGATGTAATAATCATTACAGATTACAATTACATCTGGAGGCCCAGAAATGCCCCCGCGAGCGCCTTCCGAGAAAAGGTAGATAGTGCTTTTTTGGCGGGGGCATTTCCGTGCCTCCATTTTGGCAAAAATGCACCAGATCACATTGCAATCTGTAATCAGGACAACATTTGCCTATTTCTGTATATCACATACATTTTCTTTTAAGCGAAGCTAGACACACGTGTATAGCCTCTGTTCGCCGCAGTGGATCCGCGGCTTTATTTACACCAGCGTATGATGGCATGAACATACCGACATAGCGTTGTATTGACCTTGAAATATTCAGCGAAATGTAAACATTTATTAACTCTGCCTCTTATGGAACATCACGCGTCTTCATGAATAGAAATTCATTTTTAGTGTCACGCTGAAAATTGATTTTTACATAGAAGGGAATATTGCACATTTTGCTTTGTACTTACGTGGTCAGAGTATGTACTATATCTATATGGGTTATCTACGAACAAAGGTACCACGGCTTGTTTGTGTGCGAGCAGCGGTAGCGCGCTGTCTTGTCGTGTCATGCAGGTTATAACGGACACAAAGATTTTCGTCGAATGATGAATGTTATTAATAAAATGAAGTTGATTCGAAGTTGGTTTAAAAGTCAAACTACGCCATCGCATCAACAAATCCCTGCTTTGAAGAAGAAGAAGAAGAAGTGACAAGAATGAACAAGAATGACGTGTATGAAGTAGTTATGTAATTATGTTGAGTTTTTATGAAAATACTGGTTAAACGATGATAACAGTCAATTTATATAAAAGACATTTAAATAAAAGCTTGTTTTTAAAAAAGCTTTTTTACTTTTAATTTATTTATTTTATAATTCACAAAATAGTCACAACGCAAATGAATTTAATTTCTTATGCCTTTGAATGATGCATTTAAAATTGTTTAAATTAAGATCTCGCTACGCACATAAATAATTCAAGGGTAAGGACTTTGCACATTTGATTAACTAACTAATATTTGAGATAAATAGACAAACAATAACAATTAAGCCATAAATTTAACTGAAGTTAAGAAAAAAATAGGCGATAAAATAGTTAATTTTATTTTAACTTTAATAAATACATTGAATAAAAAAATAAATAAGTACATCAATAGCTTCCACCCACAAATTACCATATATGTATAACTAGTATACCCAGAAGTATTATAAAATATCAATGGGTATCATCATCATCATAGCGACCCATAACTGTCCCACTGCTAGGCACGGGTCTCCTCTCACAACGTGAGGGGTACAGGCCATAGTCCACCACCCTGGCCAAGTGCAGATTGGCGGACTTCACCCAACTTTGAGAACTTTATGGAGAACTCTCCGGTTTGCAAATTTCCTCACGATGTTTTCCTTCACCGAAGCAAGTGATAATTCAATTGTAACACACACGCACGGGATCGAATCCAGACCTCCCTTGTTCGAAAATTCAACCATTCAGCTGCTATGATACTAATATAATAACGTATTTAAGGTATAATTGGCAGGTAATTGAGATATTATTTATGTATGTATAGATATAGTGCATTGATGCTCGCTGTAGAATATACAATAGCGAGAGCTGACATGGCAGTATTTATTTTCAAAGTGAAAATCCATAAGCGGCATTGTATTATTGAACTAAATATAAATAGTAATTTGAGTGTTTTTCCACATAAAAGACTTCTAGAGCTGCCCTTACGCAGGTATAATCTTAATATTGAAGCATTCGCGCGCAAAATATATTTTGACAGAATTCTGCAGAATCACTTTCAACATATTTTCCGGATCTGCCAATCCAACCTAGTTTCAAAGTAGAAACGACCACTCGAGTAAATATCGGTCTATATTTAGTGTTGACTGATTGGAGTGGAGCCAACTTCTTAATTAATCATCAACGTGAATACCCAATACAGTCTTTATGATACTGTGATACTCACTTGATACACAACTAGCAAGAAAGTTGTTAAACTGTTCTATAAAAGTCTCAGTAGGTACAAAACCTTTTCTAATTAGTAACACAGAAATTGCACTTAGTAGTCATTCATTAAATTTCATAGTATCATATTAATAGGACGACATACATATTCTTACAAATTAACCCCCCCCCCCCCTTGCCCCGTTTTACCCCTTTCGGTGTATTTTTTTTTAATCCTTTAGTTCTTCCACAAACTATCGAACCATAATCGCCGTGTTAATACATATAAGCAACTTTGTACTTAAAAAGCGTTTTTATCGGAAATTATATTTCTTACAAATTTACCTCTCCCCCCACCATTTTACCCCTTCAGGGTATTTTTTTTTAATTTCAGTTTTTCTATAAAAAATACAAAGGAACTCCTCTACAAAGTCTCATGCTTCTACATTCCCCGATTTAGATATTGCGTTGTCTGTGAGTCAGTAACCGAACGTTTTATTGTGGTAGATAGAAGTAATAATTTAATGTATAGTTTCATATGCACGCCAGATGTTCTATGAACCCCTCCAACAAAGAACTGTGTTCATTCAGCTCGTATGGGAATGACACTTGTTATATAACTGAAATGTAATTGTGAAGTTCGCATAAAAGAGCTTATAAATGTATTATTAACCTCCGATACAAGAGGACGGGTTAATTTCTAGTTAAATTTTTAACTCCCGATACAAAAAAGGAGGTTAATTTAACTCTATAATATCTTCTATAGGTACTACAAACATAGATCAGTTATAATTGTATTATACTTTATCTAGTTTTCTCACTATTCACGATCGAGATTCAATCTAAAATCGTGAGTACCCTTTATATTATAAACGGCAGTTGCGCCTACCATTCTCCAGTCCACTTTCCTAACTTAGATATGCGTAAAAACGGTGACAAAAGACGACTTTTGAAAAGAATTAAAGACTGTCCAAAATTGCATGCAAAATAGAGTCGATAAAGTTCTATGCACTTATCAAATCAATTCTACGTACATATAGCTTCATATTACGGCTTGCACTGTATTATCACTGGAATCACAGTAATATTTATACACCTGTATTAAGTAATACTTGTATTTGACAGCACAACGTCCAAGGTTCAGTCCCGGTGACCGAATAGATTAGCATCCATTGAGCTACGGTACAATCAAATTAATGGGGCATCATTGAACTCGGTGCAGGTAGGGATGGCAATAGGGAAACGGTTTCATTTTTAACGTTACGTTACGTTTGTGAATATTTCTGTAAAAATATACGTATTTCAATATCTTTATGCACACGTACATCCAACTACACATTCATAGACACACCCACATATTCACACTCCCACCCGCATTCACACAAGCACACACTATCCTCTCAAAAACATGCATAACATGTATTAAAATAATTACATTAATCTGGCTCAAGTACAGGTAATCTTTATAATGTTATACAATTTTTAATTAAAAAAGCTGTAAATTAAGTAAATAAAATAAATAAATATAATTATGTCGTTTTAATAGCCGCTCATAGTTCATAAAATCTAAAGCTAGAGAAATGAAACTTATACTATTACTTAGAGCGTTCTTGGCTGAGGCATTTCCATGGCTCCAGATGAAATCGTAATCTGTAAATGATTGCATTTTGCCATTTCTGTCAGAAATCATTACCGATGACCAAACATGCTATCAATCTCATCCGGAAAATAAAAGGCAAACAAGTATGGGTCTTCGGCAAAAGACAATACCGTATAAAATAACAAAGATACCTATGTCTATTTAAAAAAATGGTCGGTATTTTTTTCGCGTTATGGACATTTGCCAACGTTAGCGCTCTGGAACATTGCAGGCCAGTAAACTCATAATTGGAAAGTACAGTAGCATTACCCAAAGCTTTGAAGCTTTCCGGGACTTAACTAAGTACAATCGTATTGCCCCAAAGTAAACACATAATATAATAAACAAACACTAACACATTCATACCCCCACACTAGGATTGCATGGACAGCACCAGTAACACATCACTAATATTATGTCTGTTCTGTGTTCATGACCCCAGCGCAAACATTTATCTGGCAAATAAATATCTACCCCGACCGGGAATCGAACCGAGGACTCCGCGTTTCGCAGTCAGGGTCACTACCAACTAGGCTAAAATATAATTAAAGTTTTTTTAGCGTCGAAGACGTCGTGGCTATGACTACCTGAGAAGTAGCGATTTATGACCTATCATTGCACATGTTGTTCAACCCATTAATGGCCTACTGAGCACGGGGTCTCTCCTCATACCTTAGGAGGCCAAGAGTATACTCCACGACGCTGCTCCAGTGCGGATTGGTGGAGGGGTTAGTGGCCAACCCATGTGTCGGAAGTGTCACATGTACCTATACCTACTTTATTGTTGTTTATTTGAATCGGTGTTCTTAGTCAGTTAAACAAATAAAGACAAAAATAAATTTGACGAAACTGTCCAACACATTAGAATACGGCAACCCTACATGGCCAAGATAAATGCGCACTCGCTTTTATTGGTATAGCGAGTGACGCGTACCTACTATTGTGCCCTAATATAGCCTCTAGTGAATGAGTTCAAATGATACATTATGAATCTAACTAACACGTTAAATTCTCACTGCTGGCCATAGGTCTCTTAGCTGGGAAGATGTGAAACGATTTTTACCCCTGGCTTTTAATACAAAAAAATAACGCTACACACTCATAGCCCCACACTAGGATTCCGTGGAAAAGCAACACGCAAAGATAAAAGACACAAAGATAAAAGACACAAAGATAAAAGACAAAAAGATAAAAGACACAAAGATAAAAGACAGAAAGAAGACAAGACAGCAAAACACACACCAAGACCGAGAACAATAATTTAAACTCATCATTCAAATTCTCTCTTTCTCTGTCTCTTTCTCTCTCTCTCTCTCTCTCTCTCAAAATAAAACAAACATCGCAACCTATAACTGTCCCACAGCTGGGCACGGGTCTCGTCTCACAATGTGAGGGGTACATGCCATATTCCACCACGCCGCCGGCCAAGTGCGGATGTTCGGACTTCACACACCTTTAAGAACATTACGGAGAATAATTATCAGGGGTGCCAGTTTCCTTGTTTTCCTTCACCGGAGCAAGTGATAATTTAAATTCTAATGCACACATAATTTTTGAAAATTAGAGTTAAAAAGATGTATAAGAGGTGTTTGAGAAAATAAGACTTTAAAACTTTAAATTACTACAAAGTCTACTGCTAATCATGAAAATGCATTTAAGTCTGTTTAACCGTTTCTGGGACAAAAATGTATAATTAATGTATTTTCCCAAATATCTTTCATGTACAAACATCAACCAGTAACAGTTTTATTATGAAAGACTCGATGGCCCGGGAGATGATTCCTGCAACATATATTATTTATATCTCAGATTCTAAATGGCGTATTTGGCGTATTAAGATGAAACATTATTTATTAACACTAGTTATTAAGTTAGACTTCCAGCAATACAACCGAGAAAACCGCATTAAATTTCATTCAGTAGTTTTTGCGTGATGCGCGGTTAAAGACGCTAAGCAGGCAGATGGAAATTCTAAAAGTAATATTGTTACTTCTACAATATGAAGACCATTCATACTAATTTTTATATAATATCAGCTATTAACAGAAAAACCAATAACAGATTTAATATAAAAGATTCGGGATTAAGACCGGAATTTGTCTTACCCATCCTACCGAAACTAAACAGGATACGTCAACGTTATCAATTGAACATGTCGTCGTTAACTTGTTGCTTGTCTACTTGAACCCAATCGAGATAAGGATTCAGTGACCATTAACTGATACCAAACAGCGGTTACTTCTCACTTAGGGACCGAAGCGGGAAGTTCAAGTTACGCGTTGATTTGAAGATACGTTTTTTAATTCACTTGACATACTCGAGGACATGAAAGAACATGGTCATAGGTAGATTAAAAATATAAAGTCAAAATTCTACCCGATTATTATTTCAAAAATCGCAATCATAATTATCTAAAAACATTCGGAATGTATGGGCAACAGCCGCCTTAGCGCGGGGCCGAGCGGCGGGGGTTAATGACCTTTAGTGGAGTAATTTATACCGCGCGCTCAGTATGTCCACATTATTAAGCACCCTTTTTAATAATATAATTATTTGGAATGAGAATCGAATACTGAGTACTCCCTATATATCTCAAGTGTCTTACGAATCACCTAGTATAGCAGGGAAAGGAAGACAAGTCTTAAGTGAATATCCATCCAACAAGCGACCTGATGAGTCTTATGGTAAACTACCTTCGCTTTCGGTAAACCTCGCTTCGCTTCGGGAAACTTGTTAAGTTCCAAATATTAAATATTTCCCCATTTTCCCAACATTTTTCATCGATGCTCCGCTCCTATTGGTCGCAGTGATGTAATTGCCTTCAGCGATCCTCGATAGATGGACTATCCAACACAAAAAAATTACAATTCGAACCAGTAAGTAAGAGGCTCCAGCCCTGTTTGCGTCTAAGCCGACCTCCCTGCTCGTGGTGAACAACGAACGATACGGGGCCTGGTCCCTCTTTTCCGAGGTAAGTAGCTGGGCTCTGTACCATCCAGTTCAATCCCGAAGATACTCTAGGATTGGTGGTAGGGCTGAAACCCGGCTGGCTAGCTACCACCCTTGAAACAGCCCCCAAACGAAACGTGTTCCGACTGGAGGCTTGAGTGCCTTTGGTGTTGGAGACGATGACCACTATCAGAGCCATCTGCTCATTTGCCATTACGATAAAAAAAGTGTCGATGACCTTACAACGAGATGACCAAACAAACTGAACAGCGATAAAAGAATCAAATGTACTAAACCTTGAAGTCAAATTAGGTAAATAAAACATCACTATTGTTATTGCAAATTCAGTTTAGGTATTCGTCCTTTGACTAGCCATACATGTTTTGGTAAATGTACACATTGCGTCAAAACACTAATTTTAACAGATTCGTGGAAGCGCCGATTTAGAAGAATACGGAGAATTGGACTAGTATCAATAGTTGGACGTCGCTAGGCTATGCACCAATGGATATACAGAACTTACGTTATTTTCACACTCGTTCGTGCCGTGGCTTGATTGTGTGCGCGATATGTCCATGCTCACAAGGCTTTTGCTTTAGTCAGTCGCCAGACGACTTGTCGACATACGAACTTACTTTTTATGCATTAAGATAGCAGACGAGCATGCACCCTTCCGCTGCTGCCAGAACAAGACTCAGATCGAGATTAAGATGTTTTGTCCTAGCAGATGGTGTCATTAATAACGTTAGTTTTAGTTGGACAGTTCGTTAATACGTATGAGGACTAAAATAGGGATTGTTAGTGATAGTTATTCCTATTAGTTGCTATTAGTAATAGTCTAGTTATCCATTGTTAGTAAGAGTCATTCTAATTCGGTACTGTGATGCTACCCTTGAGGACTAAGGTAGTCGCCTGCTAATAGGTAAATGTAATAATACAACTTACTGAACCATATATTGCGTGACCCAACACGTTCCTTATCTATTTGTATGTAGAAACCATTGGCTATTGTCATATTTTTATTTATCATACTCACGTGTTATGACAGGCACTCCGTACTATGATATCCATTCAAAGGTCTGTAGAAGTCAGGGTTTATGCCTGCACTTGTCATTATTTGCCGCGGTCCTATTGTTTAGTTCATGGTTGGCTGGTCACGGTATGTTACACTGTTTGAATGAAGTTGGACAGAGCAATATAAGGTTTACGATACTAAGAGCCTGTACTTCGAAGTATCTTTCATATCAAAGCAAAAACATTGTACCCCTTTTTACGAGGAGTATGAAATTTGGCACACTTATAGTTTCTATAGAGGAGTGCTAATATTTTTTAAAAATAATGTCTTCTGTTGCCCCTTAAGCCACCCTGGTCTGCCGGGATAGGTTTGGGGTCAGTATCCTAGTCTGTCTTAATACGGCCAGTAGTCATATCGGCTATTTTGTCGGTTTGCCATTTGCTCCCGTTAATCTCAGAAATGGCTTTACCTATTTGGAAGCAGTTCTTACTAGTATATTGTAGTAAGCTTGAGGTAACATTTAGTGTTCGTTTTATTTTAATCGGTTCGTACATGAAAAAAATAAATATGTCTAAAATAAACTTCAAGTAAATCGTTTATAAGACATAGTCGCAAGTCCTCCCTAGGCGAGTACGGAACGTTATACTTCTCACAAGTTTGACAACATTAAGGAAAACTTTCAGTTGCAGTTTTCAGTTTGCAGGTTTGCTCACGACGTTTTCCATCACCGCGGCAAGTGAATATATAATGAATAGTATGAATACTATACTATCAATATACATAACACTCTTGCGTTACTGAGTGACTGACAGACAACGCACAGCCGAAAGTACTGAACGCAACAAGCTGAAATTTAGCATTTATGTTTCTTGGGGAGTGTAGGGGAGCACTAAGAAAGGATTTTTGGAAATTGGCGGGTGAAGCCGCGGGGGAAGCTAGCACAATATATGAAAATGACCAAATCGCTACCCTGTGTTAACATAACAAATCTCGCGTCAACAAACAAATCCTATCTTATCTTACCTTACAAGCCGAAGCGGCTTCGGGTTTTGGCACGGTATCAAACAAATTGAGTCTCGAGTTCTGGAAGAAATCTGGGCTAGAGTTTTCCTGGGAAAACAGCTCAGCACTAGAGCTTTCTCTGGTCAACGACGGTCGAGGGTTTACGAACGGATTGTTTCTGGATGCTTTCGCATGTTTCAGCCAGTTGAACTTGTTTATAGCTTCAGGGACGGGTGATGGCGAAGGCGTATCTTCGAGTGTTGCGCTAGATGATGGTGTTTCTGGGAGAATTGACGCCATTTTTTTCCAATGTTTACAAAACGTTTGCAAGCGTCCGAATTACGTCGCTTGCAAAAATAACTTTTCTTCTTTATTCTTTCAGGTTATTTCTACTCTGCAAAAATAACTTTTCTTCTTTACTCTTTCAGGTATTCTTCTACGCCTATCACCGAGATAAACCATTCACTGCCGAAATTTATAATAACCCTATTTATTTACCGTCTCTAGCCATTGCTCCGAACTGTCGCACGAAGTACGTAATGAATAATTTATTAGAACTCTGGTTAATTTTATTCCGTATCGATAACATTTACTACGCGTGTGTACGTCAGTTCTGAAACCGCCCGTACTCGTAACAGTTTGGCGTTAGACTGAGACCGTTTAGAATATCGACGCGTGCGCACTATGCTATGATAGCGTGGACCGATATAAAGTACATCTGTGTACCATTAGCACGCTTCCACAATACGCTGTATCGTTATCACAACGCTGTAGTGTTGATAATGACCTTCCCAAAGGGGTTTCATTCCCGGTCGGGGCTGACTTTTATGGCAACTCTTACGTACTCAATCTGTACGTTACACTATGTTACAGATGTCAGGAATGCAGACACATATAACAAGATTCGTGAACATTTGTAAATTGTCTTCTCCAGCATGCGGTACCTGCCATACCGTTGTCAACGTTGATAATGACCGACTTTCAGCAGGCTGCATTACCAACAACAGATTGGCTTCCTTCTAAAGTAGGTATTCGGGGATCGTTATGACACGGAATTCTTAAAAAAACATGTATTAATATATCTCCTTCAGGGCCGGCATTGGCGACTGCCTTGGTGCTGCTCGTGTCTAGGCAACAATAACCACTGTACTTACTTACTTTTCTTCCCCCATCCTCCACAGGTTATAGCAGTGATAGCCGAGGGGTTTGAATGTTGGAATCCCGAACTGGAGGTCCTGGTTCAAATTGCATGCACCTCTTAATGTAAAATGTGCGTAGGTATTAGAAGCTAATTATTTATCACTTGCTTTGGTAATGGATATATCGTGAGGAAACCTGCATACCTGAGACATCTCCATAACGTTATCAAAGGTGTGCGAAGTCTGCCAAGTGGTGGACTATGGCTTCACATTGTGAGAGGAGACCCGTGCCCAGCAGCGAGGCAGTTATGAGTTGACGTAATGATCCTCCACAGGATCACTACTAATTACGCTATAGGAGGAGAAATAATTTGTATTACTAACTGAAGTAGTCTGTAGCACTGAAAAATATTTTATATGGCATAGTAGTAATGTGGCAATGTTCTTACACCTTCACTGTGTTGGTGAGTAACACTGGCAACCGAAATTCTTGCTTTGTTACATAGATAGTTGTAGCACTAAGCGATCTCTTTCATACAGAAAGCCAAATAAACAATCTAGAGTATAGGTTATCAAAGTCGTTTCACCCATCGCCCCTTTTGATAAACCAAAAATGAATAATAGGAAAACCCCCCTACTTAAATTAAGTTTACAAAAGGAATTAAAAAAGATATTGACGGTGACTGATACATAATAAGAGAAGGTAATTAAATATTTAATAATATAGTTTTTTACGTGATAAACTCTCTACACTCCCCTTGGAAGTCTCTACCACATAGGAGGTCTAACATCAGAAGCGCTCCTAGCAAAGCGAACTTAAGTGATCGACGAAGAGGTTGTTTCGACGAAGTCGAAGTAGTTGGATAAGTGACCGCTTCGCCAGTGGCATCATTTTTTGAGTGCTTCCGTGCTTCAGAGGACACGCAAGGTAAAATTATGAACATTTATGTATTATGTATAAAATAAAAACGATCAGATAAAGCCAAAGAAAAAAATGGCTATTGGCTTACACGGATGTCGAAACTGCGGTCACTAATCTTTAATGAACCTTTAACGCATATTTCGTCTTTCTTCGTTATAGTTGTATATTTTTTAAAGTACTAAAAGAAATAGAAATCATTTAAGATAACAACAGTTACAACAACAGTTTTCTAGGAGAAAAACAAGCAATGAAGCAATATATTAAAGTTTAAAACAGTAATAGGCATCATGTGACACGACGCAATCACCAGACCGTGTCTTCTCCCGATATGAAAATCGTACTTCATGATTACGAGTATAATTACGTCAGAGACGTCAGAGTACAACTTATATTTCATTTTAAATATATGCACGTATTAAAAATTTCTTTGCGACGTTCGTTGACGTTGTTAATAGCAGTTAGTAATAGTTGTAGACGATAGTTAATTAATAATAAATAATAATAAGGATCAGTTCTTATTGTCCATGACACCCACGACACGGAATTCTAGTGTGGGGCTATGAGTGGGTTATTTTAATTACAAACAGACACATTTGTATAGATATGTATACAGAGCACAGAGCTAACGAGCCGAGCCGACGATTACTAATCAGAACAAGACTGAAATCGGGGCTAGGGTGGTATCTAGTTAGCATAGTATATCCGTTGGTTATAGTCCAGTTAGTCAGTGTCTCGTTTTAATTCAGTCACAGATGTGTTGCTACCCTTGAGGTCTGAGATAGTCCCCTCTATAAAAGTGCTTAGATCCATAGCTTTCACGTTGGAAATAGTACCAGGTGGGCTTAGTATAGCCCTGGAGTTGTCTGCAGGTCAACTCTATGAAACTTTTCATCAACATGGTCAATAGCCCCTTAGACCGTTAGTGACCTTTTATATTTTATTTACATTCTTTACTCAACTCTAAATTTAATCCTTTATAAATAAATATAATGCAAGAAAAGCTGTTGCCAATTCATCATTGTATTCTGTAATCATTTCACGCGATTCATGTGACGTCATCCATTGAATGCAATGTGATTACGTCACGAGTATTTGTTTACATTTGTATGATGATCGTTGTATAGTATCATCAATTATATTAGGATGATATAACGTTTTTTAAAGCGCTCATAGCCCAGCGGCTTACGTTGATCCTAAGCACGGACGAATGGCTTCTGTCAACACATCTGACTTATAGTACCGATATAAATTCGTGCCATCTCAATTCTCATTCTTTCCCGCTGCTTAAATTAATCTATTTCTTTCCAACGTTCCGTGTGGCCTTGAATTAGCCAATCACAGCGTTGAATTAAGGAGTGCGCACATTACAACGACTCCACGACCGACCGACGCCAACGCGACTAAAACCTTGACAAAGCTAACATTCAATTATGAGCCTTATATCTTTGAAGGTAAGGTTGAATTTCGAACTTATACTTAAAAGCCCTGTACGGCTCGCCCTACACCCATAGCCGTTCCGTTTCGAGACCAACGCGTCGACGTTGCGTTGACGACTCACCGTAGACGAGTAGTCCACGCGTCGACCGACACAATGACGTAATGTAACTAGCGTCGGAGTTGAAACGGAGTGGAGACGGAGTCGAGTTGACGTCGATGAAGCGTTGATCGCGGAACGGAACGTCGGAGTTGAAACGGAGTGGAGTCGGAGTGGAGTTGACGTCGAGTTGGTGTAATGTGCGCACTCCTTTAGCCAGTCACCCCGATTCGTCTTACCTCAACTAGTTGCCAGAATGCATTCAATACGGAAAATCAAACATTAGGTGTCTATTGGCTGTGTGGTCGGTGATCCTAAGTGATCGACCGAGTCAAGCAACAGCGGGCGGTCAGTAGTTGGATGGATGACCGCTAATCGCGAAACAATCTTGAGCGTTTCCGTGCTTCGGGACGTACAGTCTTCCTCGTCGGTCCCGGTTGTTATTTTAATTTTGTTTACTTATTTGTGTAATACCTAAACTAGGTTCACAATGGGCGGACTTAATGCCAAGGGCATTATTGTTGCCGTTAGATAGCAGTCGTTAAACCATGTCGGAGGCCTACGCGCGGGACCTCCGATACTTGGGTTGATTACTAAGCCCTCCACCAATCCGCACTGGAGCAGCGTGGTGGAGAATGCTCCAGGCCTCCTCAATGATAAAAAAAGACCCGTGCTCAGTAGTGGACCATTAACAGGATGAATACTTTTTATAAATATAAATAAAACTATAAATCCTGTATGAAAGGAAACTCACATCAAAAGTAAACTCCAGGCGAGGATATCCTATTTGATGCTCCCATTCTGATCGCGATAGAATTTCTATCCATTAATATCCCAATAACGGATCTTCCCTCGGAGCTCAGGGAAACAAAGCTCTAGATTGAAAAGTGTTCAATATCCGTCTGGAAGTCATTTCCGTCGTGCCTAAGGATCTTTCTAGAACACTATTTTAAAAGTTATTAAGCAAACGCAGATGTTACGTCCAGTTGACTACAATAAATAATTGAAACTGCATCCATTGAACGTGGGACTTCCGAACCGGGGGCCCGGATCCAAACCCCTGCACGCACATTTATTGTTCAAAAATGATGTGCGTATTGTAATTTAATTATCACTTGCTTCGGTGAAGGAAAACATCGAGAGGAAACCCGCACACTGACGGTTTTTAAAATGTTCACCATAACCATACGGTGTGTACGGACAAAATTAAGTTGGCTTGACGTACGTGTCTGACATCACAACGCCAAGTATTATAACAATCTAATGTCTAATGTTTATTAATACGTCTTTGTGTCTATTTAAATGACCACTGGTTTTACCTCACTTGCTAGCCCATAACAAGCCTTCAGAAAGGCGTTGTTCTAAAATCAAGAGTGACAAGGTCTAGTATTCTACTTTTGCGGACCACAAGAAGTCTGTGCAGCAGGGACACTAAAGAGCTGGAAGATACCTCTTCCATTACTTGCCTTCTGAACAGCGTAATTCTCTAAGCTAAGCAATAGTGACGAGGCCTAGTAGTGTTTTTATAGCCAGCAGGACTGACGTAAAAACAGACGAGTCAGATGATGGTAAGCGGTCATCGTCGCGTATGGACACGGGCAACACCAAGAGAGTCACCAATGCAACTCCGACTCTGAAGAGGAGAAGACACTAAAACCGCTATTACTTTTATATTAGATACACAAAAAAATGAAGGTGTGCGAAATGAAACACAAATTTATTAAAACAAAATGCTCGTATTCAAGAAACAATCCGTCTCGTACTGGTAATCTTCGCTTTGAAAGCGAAACAAACATTTACATTCAAATCGAAGCAAGAGAGAAATAATATAGGCCAAGGAGTGAATGGGGTCGGATTCTCAAAGTTTCCAACAGATTTATTGATTTTATAGATGGGCTTCGTCTCGTGTATGTACGCTACATTGGATACTTACTTATGGTAAGTGATTTATCTTTAAGCCTTGTTTTATTACCCGACTACGACAGAGGGTTGTTTAACTGGTAACTATGTGTATGTAAGTTCATTTGTTCCTTCATAACTTCTAAATTGGTCATCATAATTTCATAAATGAGGTATCATTGGAAGCATCTTCATCGTCCTCTGGTAGAAGGCTATGTGACTTCATATTAAACTTATGAGTCCCTTTGGCTTGTCTGCCCGTAAAAATGTAAGCAAATCGATTTGTCAAAACATTGAACTGTTTGAAAGCAAGGAAATCTAATGTTAAACGTAAAAAATATTGTTAAGTCATGTTGTTAGAATATTTGCATATCCAATAATACCAATATCCAATATCCAATAATGTTTGCACTATGAATTTAAGTAGGTGTATCATTGACACGAAAGGCGTTATAGCTGAGTGGTTTGTACAGTGGGACCTGCGTCCGAACCTTGCACGCACCACTAATTTAAAAAAAATGTCGGTATTAGAATTTAATCATCAAGTGATGATTAAATTCTTCGTGATGATTAAAAGCTTCGAAGGAAAACTTTTTTTTTACATAATATAAGTTAATACTTGACTACAATCCCACCTGATGGTAGCAGTGGGAAAGTAATGGATTGACGACGATGATAATTGGCAATTGGCAATATTGATTTGATTATAATATGTCGTAGGTGTACCTAATACGGACATATTCCGTTTAATTCTTTGTTATGTAGATAATTAAATACCTACTGATTTAGGAGTGATAACTAACTTAACTATGAAAATTTGTAAATGACCTAAAATTTTAACTTAAGGTAGGTATAATATATTAAAATTTTAGTTTATGTTTGTCTTAAGTTTTCATTTGAAAGAAAAATGAATTATTACTGCGCATTTGACGCGAGTAGGTACAAGAGCATAAAAAATGTACCAATTAAAACTATTTAATTTTCATATAAATAGCTGACACAAGAGCAGACGGCATCTCCGACGCGTTGCTGACCAAACACCAACGTGTTTGCAACACTGCAATGATCTTCTTTGTGGAGTTGTGGGATTACTGTACAGGTGTTCAGTAGATAGCCAAGGCAGAACACGTAAGAGCGTAACGCCACAGCCTTCTCATTGCCTCCTTCATAATTAGTTTGAGAAACACTGCCCAAGGATCTATATTACGATCATTAAAGTCACCTTACATCGTCAGTCGTCACACGAATGGAAATGTACCATAGAACAATAATGTTTCGTATACACTAACATATAAAACAAACGCTTAGCCCGCTAATAAGAAGGTTGCGAATCTGTCTGTCTACGGCACCGCAATGAGTTTTACAAACATAATGTGTGCCGATTGAATATTTTTATGTAAATACTTGTTTTCAAACAGCACGAGAATCCGTAACATGAAGTGTTAAATGAATTGGGCGGTTTATATTTTGTTAGAAGTACCTAATGGTTTTAAGGTCGCCGGTCGGTGGTTCGAATGCGGCAATTATTTTTGCAAATTACTATTTTTTTATGAAATTAAGATAGCAAACGAGCATGCAGCAACAGTGACCGACCTAGAACAAGACTCAAATGGGGACTAGGATAGTGTTAATCCGGTTAGGAGACGGTGTTAGAACAGTTAGTTTGTTAGTTCATGTTAGTTCAGGACTGGGACAGGGACAGTTTGTGATAGTTAGTCCTGTTAGTTGTTATTGTTAGAAGTCCAGTTAGTAAGAGTTGTTAGCAAGAGCCTCGTTCTAATTCGGTCACAGATGCGTTGCTACCCTTGAGGACTGAGATTGTCGCCTCAAAAGAAGTGTAACCGCCTCCCCCAACATTCTATCCGGAACACAATTACTGTTAAAACAATTATTACACGGTAGTAATGGTACTGAGTACCGTGGCGGGCGGTGGTACTACCCCGGGCGAACTCTAGGCTCTACTACTTACTAGGTACTTACCTACTACTTATGAGAGTAATATTGCGAGATTTACGAGAAAACCTGCATGCCTGAGAGTTTTCCATTTGGTTCCCAGTGTTGTGTCAAGTCTCTAAATCTGGTACTTCATCACCATGGTAAATATACTTACAATACCTATCATATTATCACATACGTGCCAGTATAGATTATACTTTTTCTAACTTCATAGCTCTGTATAAATTAAATATTTAATTCAATAGTATAATTTATTTACATAATTATATTAACTTAAATTTTACCAATTTGTAAGGACGTCTTAGTGCTATCTTATATTCTGGATAGCTAAGTTTACCTTTAAAAGAATAAAACCTTTAAAAGATTAAAACTTGTAATAAATTTTACAAACCCAATTTGTTCCAAACACGTAAAGAGCACGGTCGATTTTACTAAGGAGCTAGCCGGGCAGGTAAAAACCCTATCAACACACATGAGTACATAATCAAAGATGAGTACCTTGGGATTAAAAAAGGTATAGTACCTAAGTAGTAAAAATGGTACAGAGTTCAGTGACCTAGAACAGAATGGACCTGTGTACAGTGACGCCATAGCCTCGTTGTTCTGCAGGGCGCCACATAGGGAGGTGCGGACTCAAGTATAAATCGAACAATCGAATACCGAGGAATGGGTGAGATTAACTTACAAACTTTTATTATTCACCGACCCTAGGACACGTGAAACTAAACACACAATATTAAATTGTAAAAACATACACAATCGTTTATATTAATAGTTACCAACTTAGTATCATAATTACATAAAAAATGTCTTCTTTTTTAATATCCAGTATAATATCTTGAAAGGTACCTAAAACAAGTCAATAAAAGATAATTTATAGTTTGAGCGCCTGTAGACAAACGATTAGCAATGTAAATAAGTACTATTTTTATACTTACTTTATTACAAGGCGCTGTCCAAACTTAATCATTTTCATTATCCTACATCTTCTTTATGCTGTGTTAAACGAACAAGGGTTAAAATCTTTTGTAAATTACTTCTAGTAAACATTCGATTAGGTACACCGTTACAATAAAATGTTAATGATTAGTAAAATTTATAAAAAATGGCGTCAATGCGACCTCAATAAATTCAAATGGTATTCAACGTAGCTCGCGAAAGCTCGCGGCAATACCAGGTCAACTGGAGCTTTTCGTTCTGGGGTCTTGGCAAGCTCCGAAAGAAGTTTAATTGGTTCCTTGAAGCTTCGCAAAGCTCGGGATAATCCCCTATTGTTCCTACCACTTGTATGAAACGCTTTTGTTCACATCTTAAATTCAGATTCATCTGAAGTCTTAATTGTAGGAATTTTAATGGACAATCCGCACGTTTTCGTTGTATGCGACATACACGCCCTGTTTGTTGTTAGATACCTAAGATATTAAATTGAGTTAGGTAAGTGTTTTTTTTGTTTGTTTTAGTGTTTTTTGTGAATAATTAACGTAACCGTCCAAGCAGACGGAGTGATGGGCAAAAGCAGCTGTGGTTTGCAAAGTTAAACAAAGACATCACTTACCATATGGTACCGTATATGAGTGCCGCCTGACCTGACCCCTTCGTTGAGCTGGATGGAGCTGATGCTTCCCGCGTCGTCATCCATGAAGCCTGTCTTCTTGTAGCGTGCCATCTGGAAAGATATACCAGTTTTGACTGGAAACTAATGACACATACTGTCTAAAGTGTCTAAGTCTGGTGTAGCAGCTACGCCAGACTTCATTTGTGCTTTAGACACGGGCCTCTATGCTGTACTATATCACGGTTCTTTTATCGTATTTATATTAAAAAGGCATTTTATTCACTGTTGGGCTGATCTGACCCAAAAATTAATCAGAACGTTTGTAACCCCATTAACACTCGAGTGACCCAATTATAATACTATTACGGATGCCGTAATTACTCATAATTTATTGCTCGGAAGTGCTCAATTTAGTTGACAACAGCAAGCAAGTTTTAATTGACTTTCACGTTATATAAAAGTTAGATTTTTAAAATAAACCTGTAAATGGAAAAGCAGTGCTATGGTGTGATAGTTTTAGAAAAAAAGCTGTGATAGCAGAGTGCTTTGAACATCGGACTCCCCTGGGATTGAATAGTGCTCTAATTTTGAAAAAATATGTACGTATTACTAACATTATTAGGTACTTACTCCAGTGAAGGAAAATATCGTAAGGGAACCGGTACACCTAAGAGTTTCAGGTACATAATGTTCTCAAAGGTGTGTGAAATCTGCCACTCCACACTTGACCAAAGTGCTGGACTTATGGCCTGACCCACTCACATTGTGCAGTGGGCAGTTATGGGTTGAAATTGTGATGATGAATAAGCTTTTAAAATATGAGCTAAGAAGTGTCTTGAAAGTGCGAATTTTGTGAGTTTGTATAATATATATAGTAATTGAGGATACATCTCTGGAACCACGACGGAGCCTATTTAAAAAATTAAAACGACCCCGTAGCCTAGTTGGTAGTGGCCCTGCCTGCGAAGTAAGGGGTTCGATTCCGACAGGAGCGAATATTTATGTGACAAATATGATGATGTGTGATGATTGTTCTCAGTTCATGTGTGGTTTTTTTTTCTTGGACTTATTGTAAGGTTTCCGAGTTCATAGTTGTTAGGTATGTGTTATTAGTGTACTTACTTAGTACTTATCAGTGTTCCCCATGCCATCCGCGACACAGGGAATCCTAGTATGTTATGTTATGACTGTGTTAGGGTTAAAATAACCCAATAATTCATGAAAGACATAGATTAATATCATGTTCATTGCATATCAGCTAGTATTAATTTATTACTTTTAATGTTACATTCAATTTTATATAAAACTAAAATAATGAACCTTAAACTAAAAAACCTTGAAATTCAATAAAATAACTAAAATATATTATTAAAAGGAGTCCCTTTAGGCAAGGTTCCGAAGATACTGGCTGCGTTCCCCGTTTGAATAGCTATACTAATTCTTTGTCCGAGGTAGCTGCCAGCTCTTCGGCCTCCTGTGATGACGACTAACCTTTTTATTATTTCCTTAAAAGCCTTATAGCCTTATCAGCTAGTCATGATGATAGTCATCATCAAAATTCGAAAAGTCGTGCATCTTCAGAGCTTCAAGTGTGAATAGTTAAGTTACAATAAAATTACATGGCTGAAATATTCCTCACGAAAAGTCCTGAAAATTAGTTCGTAACAATACTGACAAACAGCATTTAACGGGTTAACCCCATAATTTTTCAATAAACATACGTTACGATTGACGATTAATACCAGAAAATCATAAAACCTAAGAGCTTCTGAAAACAACGCGAACACAGATGGAAGTGCGGTACATTCCATTCTTCAGCCTACGCAAAGATATGAACCATGAATTTTGAATTATGTGGGATAGAGACGATGAGCACTCAAATCTTGAAACATTCATGAAAATAAGTGAATGTAACAAATAATCGTTGCTATGAAAAATATTGGGTTGTTCTTACTAGTTCAACTGAGTAGTTCAACCATTGAACTAGTAGCACAAGATAGTTGCACCACGGTAATATAATTATGATACTATTACCGTGGTTGCACTCAACGTCAATCCTTGGGGTGCGGGTAATTCATTGAATACAGAGTACTATAGTAATTCACGATATGAAAATAACTTAACGGTAACTTATAAAAAGTAAAAAAAAAGACGCGATAAGTTTCGCCTCATATAAACACAAGCTGCCGCCGAGCCGCCATCTCGTGAATGCTTTCCTAGCATTTTGTGTTACGTCACTTATCAAAGTTGTCCATATATGTGCACCTTCTTTCGAAAATGATTATCCGTCATACTTATATTATTTAAAAAATGAGTGAAGATAACGTAAATCTTCCGTCGTGTGTATCCCGCTGGTAATAAATGGGTCAATGATTACGTTACCTCTTTACCGTATGACCGAATACGCTCATTTATCCCCAATTAATAACACTTCAGTAATCACCAAACATGGAATACGGTGCCAACAACATTACTTAAGTAATTACTAATCAATTTCCGATGCTTTTGATACAGAAGGTGTTTAATGCGCAAGTTTATACCGTCTCTTTTAAATAGAAGATGGAGATTGGATCAAAGTTAAATGAATGTCTATAGAATTAACGTTCTTTTTCAAACGCTATAAAACTATGAAAGGAAATCGGGCGTGACGAATAATTTATTTATTTATTTATTTATTTATGACATACAAATTAAACATTGTAGATTCTTAACCTAATGCGTTTACTTCATACGGCTTAATACGGCTGGCTGACTACCACCATTCTGGGAGCATAACAGGAACTTTCATTTTCATTGATCTTCCATCCATTTTTGTTGGCTAGCAGTCCGGTATGAAATCAAGGTGGGAGAACGTGGGGTATTCACAAACAAACGGGTTCTTCTCAGGAATATTTCGTGTACCCCTGCTATAACGATTCAGAGTAAATTTTGACTCCGTATCGACGCAAAAAAGCGGAAACGCTGAGTCACAAAATAGAAAATGTTTACCAGAGTCGATAAACTTTTGAGATTTCAGAACATGTATGAAAATAGGGCTAATTTCAACGCTGTATAGTACTGCCGACGGTTCTAGGCCGCTCTGAAGTTAGGCTTTCGGATAAGTGCGCAGGTATTGTACTTTAGAGAGAGATAGCGACACGAACATTGAGCGTGTGACTGAAACAAACAATGCTCAAAGTGACACCCCGCGCGTCTTGCCACCATTTCGACCCTAAAATTGACTTCTGCGCAGCGATCCGAACAAAGTTCAGGGCGGCCAAGAACCGCCGGCCGTACTATACAAAATTTTCTATTGGTCGTAGAGTCACTGCCCACGAGACTTTGAACATCGGACGCAGAATTTTGTCCCGATTCCGAATCTGCAATAATAAAATTGTCATAGGTGTGTACTTGGGCGTGGGTACATACGATTATAATTCAAAGGTATTTGATTTACTTAATGTACTTAACACGGGTATTTTAAACATTTCAGTCATTGTTTTTTATCTCCTAAATACTCATGAATATGGCTCCCACATTTCCTCCTCGGAGCAAATCGATCGCGAAACAGAAAAGGGAAATCCCAAGAGAGCCCCAATCACACGAACGAATACTCCAGCATTGAAACCCGTATATTTTTAAGCGTGAGCACAATATTATACAGCTGGAAGCTGGAATGGAGAATCGGTCGAGTTCCGTTATTATTGCTTTCTAGTAAATAAACTGTGATTTGTTTACTAACATATAACTGTATAGGGTACTCACGATGTTTGTGTTTTATATGAATAAAACTATAAACTAGTAAACGCCCTCGATTCACTCCAGTAAAGCTAAAGTATTAGCATTAGACACCTTTTCTAGATGACATATAATTCAAAACTTCAAAGTTAATAAATTTATGCCTACCCCGAATTTTTGAAATATCTCATTATAGGTACCTACAGACATGGATCAGTTAATTTACCTATATCCATGGAGATAAAACACAAAGTTAGTACACAAAACAAAAAATCGGTTACAAATCATTTTTACAAAAATGTGATTTGAAGTTACACTAATCAACCAAGTTAATTCGACGAAGCACATTTACCTATGCAAAACCTAATTAATATTTGAAGACGCGTGTCCTTTATAATCGGACTAAAACACCGACACATTCATCGCAGTTCTGGTTAATAAATGCCGAGGCACGAAGCTTGGTGTTTATAAGACTTAAATGGTACACAGTTAAATCTACAAGCGCGACCTTTCACGACAGATAAAGTTTTATGGTAATACGGATGCATAATCCTTAGCGGTAATCAGACCAGACCGGGTTCCTGTTCGACGCAGAAAAGTGAAAACGCTGTAACCCACAAAGAGAAAATGTTCACCAGAGCCGTTAAACTTCTGAAATTTCAGAACATAGTGTACGAAAATACGGTTAATTTTAACGCTGTACAAAATTTTCTATTGGTCGTAGAGCCCCATTTGACGCAGAAATTTTTCTTATTTCGAATCTTCAATAAAAAAATGTTGACTATTTATTTATCAACACACTAGAATAAACAAGTTCTACAGAACTCTTAAACATTTGAATTACATACCTATTTGGTAATTAACATACAATCGCATGCCAGGGTTTGAACTTGAACCAAACTCAAGGCCAGATAAAAGAAGTGGGATTAGGTGAATTAGATAACAGCTTTATGGAATGAGGTAAATGTTTGCATGGCCATAATATTTTTTCCCTATCGTTGATCATACTTACCCGAACAAAATATTGTGATTCGTTGATGTTTTAACAAGTAGAGTAACTGTTATGAATAAAACAGGGATGGGGATCGAACTTTACCGATTTTTGTAATCGATGTGAGGTACCCTAATTTCAAATAAAACCTAAAAAAGGGGGTTTTGTTACACAGTTTCGGCTGCCTTGTCAAAATCATTTTTAATCGTTTATCAACCCATAACAACCATAACTGTCCCACAGCTGGGCTCTGGTCTCCACTCACTATGTAAAGCATGGTCCACACACCAGGGTCCACACGCTGACTGGACTTCACACACCATTGACAACATTATGGAGAACTCTTAGGTGTGTTTCTGACGATGGTTTTGCTTCACCGCAGCAAGTGAGACTCACATAATTTTTGAAGTTATGTGCAGGATTCTTACCCAGACTCCACTTATTCGAAACACTTGCCTATCACTGGTATTTGTTACACAATTTTTACTTCAAATATCACTTAGTACATCCTTCGGTAACAATACTTTATACTTCCAACACACGAACTTTCTAGGTCATATTTGTTTTGATATTAGAGTCATTAACATTTAGAGTACTCGCCTGACCTAGCCTGACACTTCACTAAAAGCTTCAAGCAATAAAGAGGTAAAGCTCGCTAAAAGCCAGATAACTTATCAGAGTGAAAATCAATATAATACCCAATCTATGGCGTGTGGCAGATAATGCACTTAATCTTGATGTCATAACTGTTGACAAAGTTGGATACTTATTATTTTTATAAAATACTATTTTTGTGTAAATAATCGGCAAATGTCATGACCCCTGATGGCAAGTGGTCATCGCTGCCAATAGATTATCAATTATTTTATTTCATTCATTATCATACTAATTTAATTTAAATGGAATATTTACAAACTGTTGCATGCCAATAACGGCCAAATGAGTATGAACTTATGAAAGATTATCTACCTGTTTACACCAAATTTGTGGCAATGAATAATTAAATCAATAACAGTTAACGTGTTACATATGTGTGGTCGGCCAAAGAAGACGAGAAAACAGGATGATAAAATGACTGTACTACCTCCCAAGCCCCAAGCCTGAACACGAGTTGTTTGGCTTAATGGAAAGTAAAATATACTATTATTATGATAATATAAACCTTATAATATTGATGATATATTCCCTACACGAAGCAATATCACCAAGCACGAAACGAAGGCTGAAATCTGACTCACTTGGGATCAGTGTTATAGGACGCCTCATTACGGCCATAATTGCTCTCGCTTTTCCCTATTGCAAAGCAAGGGTTAATTGAGGAGGCCAAGTTTTACCTACTCCACCACACTACTCCAGTGAAGATTAGTCTTCTTTATTAAAACACCTTTGGTAGACCTTGGTAGCGCCTTCGTCCTCCTTTAACTGAGCAATCATTACTTGCACGAGTCGGAACGAACTAATTTACTTACAGGAATATGGAAATGAACTAAGTTTTTAGTAAATAAAACTGGTAGTGGTTTGTTAATAAAATAGCCTGTTTTCCACAATCAATACGGTCAGAACATAACACCAATCCCGCTGATGTACAGAATCAATTTGAAAGCAACGTGCATGAAATTAGATCGGTAGAGTCACTATTTTGGCAAAGATTAGGTACACACATTGCTGCAGGGAGAAAGTCTAACCTCGTATTATTATCTAAACGTATTTAAACCTAAGTTTTACTAACAAAATTCTAACGAGATCAGATTTGAACATTTAATACATTTTAGAAATGTTAATGCCCGCTTTGTATTCTATAATTATAAAGAGTAGAATATTTTTTACAATTATTGTTTGTCTGTTGCTTGCCTGCTTCACAGATCTGTTCCCAGGGTACTTTTTATCCCGGAAAACAGTTAAACTTTCACGGGATAATAGATCTGTACAAGTGAGTGAAGGTTCTATAAAAAGGTTAGTATTAAAGTTCTACAGGATTGCTATAATTTTTGCAAGAAACGAATCTCTTTCTGATTTGCAGAATAACAAAAATTTACCGTTAAATGGATTAAATGAGGTAAACACAAAAGTTATACGCCTGAAACAAATGTGTAGCAATGTTTCGGGTATTCATACTAAAGGCATAGGCTTTCGGAGGCGAAGCGAGGGCGGGTTAATAATTTAATATGTGGGTAATTCCATTGTATTAAAATCCTTTGGGCAATAACGGTCGAATTTGCGGTTAGTGCAAAATAATCTGCCGGGTCGTTACACCATGAATTGTTAAAAATGTTGCATGAGAATTCCGTAATGGATTACGAAGTCATAGAAATATTCCAAAAATTTTCAAATCTTGTTTCAACCCTGGCATCCTTATCACGACTTGAAAGTAAGGCAAAGACTCCACAATATATCTACAAAGAATTCTTAAGTATTTCGGGCATATCGCCAGAAAACCAAGCGACAGCTTGGAGAAGCTCATGATGACTGGAAAGATAGACGGCAAAACTCAGGGCTCAGAGCCCGAAAAGATGGACAGATCAAATGTCCGAACAAATACCAGAGTAAGCGAGGAGTACAGAGGAAGTAGGATCTATATATATAAATGTCTTCTATAAATGAATATTATTAGCTGGGACGGGCAAAATGTAATTATGAATATTATGATTACAGATTACAATTACATCTGAAAGCGTTCTTTGCGGGGGTTGGCTTTAGTAATTTCTGTGCCTCCAGATGACTATTTTTTCTGAAAAATGCTCCAGATGAAATTGTAGTATTCATGATTACAGTTACATGCTGGCTTCAAATTTAAAAATAGAAGAGATATTACAAAATAGGAAAAAAATGCCGGTAGTCTTATCAGCAATGTCCTTTGTACTCGTATATTTGTTCATACTGATATGATGATACAGCGCTTATTTATAAATAGACTATGTTGTCGTTGTCAGCTGAATCCCTTGAGCCTCGACTGCGAGATAGTGCCTTGAAGTTGGCATATAAACGCCGTCATTACTTAGATTTCGGGTAGTAAGGAGCTCCCTCGAGTCCAACCAAGCCCCCCTGCTTCTGATGCAAATTTATACAAAAAAGTAAAAAAAAAATCAGAAAGCAACTTCATAAAAATTCTTACTATAAAAAAATTGTCGCTCTTATTCTTCGATCAACAATACCAAGTTGGTGTTGTTGATCGAAGCTCTTATCATATTCAAACAGTCATCTCTGGGTAATGAAATACGCCCGCTACATAATTATGTACTTTTATTCCCCATTTCGAATTCACAAACAATTTCAGATAATACCGCGCAATTTGCATCGCAATTTTGTGGTACTATAACGCACATTAATATTTGCTCAACGCTGTTTCTTGCAGCTGAGAGCGATTTGCTTTGAGCATGACTAGACCCCTCGGGCTACTTGACCGCAGCCATCTGCCTCAATTTCTTTCATCTCTTCCCACCAGAGACTAATACCTCAACGCTTGTTGGCTCCAGTCTTGTATTTCAAATTGTTTTACAAATAAAATCACACATAGATATTTAAAGAGTTATTTTAAAACATATTCCTGGAGATCACTTCGCTACGATATCACTTAGTTCATGTAATAGACGACTTGAACAGAAAAGGTATCCGCTAAAAAGCTCAGGACCAATTATTGTGACGCCAATTAAGAAAGATCCATGTCCAGACGAAACCCGAAGATTTAAAATCCAGAAACCACGACTAGGTAAGGCATTGAATAGAATTGCGTTAAATGAAGTGTTTGGGTTATTACAGGTCAACTGCATTTTCCGTCAGATATTTCGAGAACGCCTGTTCTCCGATATTGATTACGAATTCCTGCAGATACACATGAGCTTAATTTTTATTGTTATGTTACAAGAACGCATTTCTTCCTACGAAACATTTTCTTCCACCTTTTTTTACTTTTGACTAAATCGTTTCTTTCACTATTGGAGAATATAAGAAATCTCAGGGAGCTAAGTCAGTGCTGTAGGGTGGATGAGTTAAGATTTCGACACCAGATTACCTAAGCCTTACCTTAGATAAGCGCCTTTGTTCTTAGAGGCAAAATTATGTGACCAAGCGTTATTTGCCGAAGCCTGGTTTGGTCGTCTCGTCCGCACAGCTGCAAAAGCTTTGGACATTGCCATTTTCGGCCAACGTTGCGAGGTTTTGGTAATTTTGTAGGTAACTGTCATGAAAAGACCCTGTACTGATGATTGCCTTTCATTTTACAGATCACACTGATAGGTCCAAATTTGATCACAACCTCAAGTAATGAGTTTAGTAACACGTCGTGATTGTTAGACACATTGCTTAATAAGTTACATTTGTTTGAAATTGAACCTAATTCTATCGATTTTTGGAACGAAGTTCCTTATCGCGCGTTGTGAAAGGGGGCTAGACGGAAAAAATTCTTACGAAAAGTTGTCACGACACTTTTAATTCTTACGAAAAGTTGTCACGACACTTTTTGTGTACAGCGCCATCTCGTGGAGCGTTTTTGTTGTTTTTGTTAGATGGCAGCAGTGTGCCACACTTCAAGTGTGCACACTTGACATTTTCAGATTTGTAGGTTTAGCTTTAGTATCACTGACGATAGATAACGCTACCAGTGGGAAATAATTATAACTTAAAACTTAACTTCGTTCCATCCGGGTGTCCCTTGACACCTCTCAAGTTTTTTTTTAACTATGGAGTTGTGTAATATGGAAAACTTATCAATGTTAATCAATGTTATTCTTTCAGTAAGGATGGATATTTAATAGTTCCATAAAACATTGTAAAGACCTTGTTTAACTATGACTCTAATCAAACGATAATATTGTGAATGGTTTTCTAAATGTTATAACCGCTTTAACAACTGTTCGCATAATATGGAACAGAAAGGAAAATCTTACCCTATCCCTTGTTCTGTACGTGACTGGTATTATTGATTTTATAATGGAATTTACATTTGGATATCTTCAACTGGAATCGTCTTGAGAGACTGCATATGTTGTGTAATTGAATGTTGAACCGATTTATCGACAATATTAGCTACTTGTATTGTATTTACTATCAATGTCTGTAAAGAACTTATAATTGACTGAAAACGAGATTTTATACCTACTATTTTTTGCAGAGACATATATTTTTTTGTAAATTTAATAATAACACATTTTTAGTAATTGTAGTTATTGCGTAGATGGTAAGCGGTCACTGTTGCATAATATGAACATCAGCAACACCAAAGTTGACCAGGCATCACCGATGCGTTGCCGACCAAGAAGGAAAGAAAAAGAAACAAATAAATCTGTCGAGACCGAAAAGACAAGAAACGTTGATAGCGCTGAGATATTAGATTTTTCTGTAACTTATAGGCACCTACGTAACGTAAAAATCTTATAAAAGAAAGGAAAAGCGAAAGAAATAATAAGATCTATCTTTCTTCTTTCTTTATTGGCCGGCAACGCGTTGACGATGCTTTTTATGTTGCTTTTGTCGCGTTTCCATCAGATGGTTCATCTGCGGGTCTATCGGCTATACAAAACAAAACTTTATAACAATGTTTTCCTCAAAAATGATTTGACAGATCTTCAGTGTAGATTATTAGTACCGTTATTTTGTTTTCAGTTTCATCGATAACACCATTGGAGCTTTAGTCTCAACCAACAAAAATATTACTCCTTACGTTAATGTAAAGAAAACCGTCGTGGTTTTTCTATTTAGGAAAGTCAAAAAAATAAGGAAAGTTAGGTATGAGACTAAATAATTCATAATTAAATTAATTTAAGGATTTAAGGCATACAAAGTTATCTATAGAAATAGAACATAGCAAGTAGGTACCAGCAAAGTTATAGGCGTAAACCGATCGAAAATCCAAGGTCAAGCGCTCCTTTCGGAGAAGAATTTTGTGATCTTGGAATTTGTACCTAAACTCTCGAAGCGTACAAAATATTTTACGTTACAATTAGTCTATCAAAGTAATTAATAACATCTATGATGAAGTGTTGCTAGAACTTCGATCAAATACTACTAATTAAATAAAATTAAAATCAGAGGTGGAACGGATTTCAGCTATGAAAAAAATAGGTACCTACTAAACCCGGCTTCCATAATCATTAAATATTAGTATTAATTAAACTAATGTTGATAAACCTAATACGGTAATACCAGATGTTGGAAGGTGGCAAACGCTGAAATTGATTGAAAAACAGTAAAAATGGATTCCATGGAAAGAAAGCTATTACAAGCGAATAGCGCGCTAGAACAACTTCGGCTTTTAAGCTACAGAAATTTCAACTTCAATGCAAACGAATTATTTATTAAAATGGTAGGTTCTATTGCAACACTGTTCGTTACAATTTTGTCAGCTGCGTCGACTTTGCTCTTTAAACCCGAGGATTCACACTATTTACACAACGAAGCTTAAAATAATACTGGACACAAAGTCGTTGGCATAAAAAAAATTTACCGTAATTCCAGGCTTCAGGTGTAAAGAGGGCATGGGTGCAAGAATACAAAATTTCTCTCGCACTACACTTCACATTGATTTTTCGCGAATTACAATGTCCTTTTCATTAATCGCGAAGGATAAAACGGGCGCGAAAAATCGGGTTCGTCCGACCCATGGTTCGATTGAAATGTTTTCATTTTGCTACGAGTCGCTCCGCTCCGGTATCCTCAATAATGATCGGCTCCTTCATATAGTTACAGCGCCATCTATTAAATCTACTCGAAACTATCTTTTAATTTGGTTAACTACCCAACACAATGTACACAACCCAACTTATGGTAATAAAAAGTAACTTTCCCTATGTGCTATTATCTTATGTTGATTTATTCCTGTGTTGTAAAATGTAAATTTTAGATTATTTTTAACCTCCTGAAACATGTATTGTATAAAACACATAGATTGGGGTTTTACTAACGCCATCTCGTGGGAATTTTAGTAACTTTTTCAATGTGAAGTTACTCGTCGGCGATTCTTTGTCGTCCAATGAAATCGTAGGGCGCGTTTGTACACATGCGCACTGGAGGGGCAATACCTACTTTGTCTACGAAAAATAATCAGTATTCAGTATTGTAGGTAGGCTTGTCCATATAGTTTAGTTCTGTCTGTCGCGTTCGGGATCTGCGAAAATTATCTGCGTTACCGCCTACGAGAAATTCAAAAATAAACTTTCGTGTAAGTGAAATTTGTGATTGGATATAGGAAAATGACCAACGCACCAGTGAAAAAAGTACCCATACATTTGCAGGTAAGAAGCGAAAAATTATTTAAGCAACATGTTGTTTTTGGTAAAAGTTGCCACTAAATAGAAAGTTTTTTTTATGTTATGCAGTACCATAAATCTGAATTTAAATCACAGCATAGTGTAATTCATATTATTGTTCTGTGACCATCCGGTCTGCCGGTATTTCTCACGCGTGAAAAGTGTGACCCAATTTGTAATAAAATTAGGTTGCCGGGCGCTAGCTAAAAACAGAATACAATTTTATTGAAATATTTTTATGTTTTAATTGCATTTATTATCATTGGAAGGAAGTGTTATTTATTACCTATATTTTCTAATATGATTATTTCGTATTTTCGTACCTACCAAACTATACGCCGTTATCAAATTTTATTACCCACTGTTGTGTAGGTATATCGATACTGTAATGAAATTTTATTTGAAATATGAATATTATAACAATAAATTATCTAATCAAAAATGTGACAAAATGTTGTGGAGCTTAGATATAATTATAAATAAAAATTGTAATAAAAAACTTGGCATTGGCCAGGTCGGTACTAAATAAACGTTGTAATGAAATTAAAAAGTAAACACCTTTCAAAATTCGAACAATTCAGCGATTCGAGATTCATTGTAATATTATAGCCAAAGTGGGAGACGAGGCTACCTGGCTGCAGACAGTATAAAAACGCTTTAGAATAATGCAAAAAGTGCGAAATACCGAACCGAGTTGGTATTTGAACCGATTTTTCGTGACATCTCGTCCGGTGAATGACCTCAGCTATAGCAAAATAGTACCGGGTACCGATATTCAAGGGTTGGCAGCACGTGACATGCGCAATGGACTCAAAGCTTACTGTACGGAGATCGTTTGTTACTGAACGCCAGACCAGATGTCAAAACCGTACCTGATATTAATTACGAACATACAGACTCTTTATAGTTCTCTTAACACACAACCTCCCTCTTCATATCGTGTTGATTTTAATTACATCCAGATCGGAGATGTAATCATATCCCTCGTGGTCTCTCATATTGGCATGGTGATGTGATCCGTGAGATCAGTCACTTTTTCTTAACGCCATACATAAATAGCCCCCCAACTAGGATTCCGTGTCGTGGGTGCATAGAACACACCCAGACGAAAAAATTTAAACTCATCGTTCTAATTATTCTTTCTTTAAAATTCGTAAATAAATTATTCCAAAGTAAGTCAAAAAACCAGTTTGTATGTGGTCATCTATGTCCATGGAAATCGCCAGTGGACAAGGCATCACTGCTGCACCATTAGGGCGCGTTCACATAGGACGTGCGTTTTACTGGATCCGGAATACTGGATCCAGTAAAACGGCATGTAATATTCACACAGCATTTTAGCGCGTTCACATAGAACGTCCGTTTTACTGGATCCGTTTTAACGGGTCAGTATTTCCGTTGTGTGTGGGTTTTTTTACTGGATCTGGTATACTGGATTCTGTGTGAAATCGTTTATTTTGTTGGATCGGTATTTTTTACTGGATCCAGAATACTGGATTCTGTGTGAAATCGCTCATACAACTACATACGTTACTAGCATCCAGTATTCCGGATCCAGTAAAACGGACGTTCTATGTGAACGCGCCCTTAGCGATAACTGCTGCTGACAAAACCAAACTTCATTTTATTAATGTTGGAGCCCCTAATAGTCGCAGTGACGCATGGAAAATGAAAAAAAAAAACCAGAAAAATAAGTTTCTATATTTAAAAGAACGCACCGATGACGTAATTTAATTATATATGGTCGTAATTTAAATCAACAAATTGTCACGGGCTACAAAGAGTAGGTAGGTACACACACCATTTGTGATCGCAGCTAACAATAAGTCGTAAACATGAATACGTGTAATGAACTGAATTCTTTAACATTTTAATTAGGAGCTTTTTTATAATTTTAATTATTATTTAGATGAGTAAAAGAAAATAGTTTTTAATTTTATTAAAATTTAAAATTAGATTAATAAGAAAATTATTTAAAAGAAAGAAGTAAAAGTCTTATGATAAATTTATCACATTATCGTTAAATGTTAAACATATCGGATGTTAATTTAAAGCACAATATTTCCCACTTGAGTCTTGTTTAAGTCGGTCACAGTTGTCATGGGCGGAAGGTGGTGCTGCATACTCGTTTGCTGCCTTAATTCCATAAAAAAAACCTTTTATGCTTATTGACATATGAACATAATAACTCTCGCAACAAAATCAATTATTTCAATGTTAAACCAAATATCTGAGATCAATTTTATTACAATTCCTTAACCAAAAATATTTGTTCATGTTTTTATCGATTATATTCGAGTATACTTTGGTAACCAATGCAGCTTTTGATATTTAAATAAATTTATAATTTTTTTTAAGCTAGACATACACGCTAGGGTGTACTCTATTTTATAGTAACCGTCTTAATCAATAGACTTAGAAATTCAAGTCTGTAACTTACCAAAGTTACAAAATGATCAGTTCATATCAGTAACATCATGTAACATGACAAGAACTCGGGTTAGGTCATAATCAGCAACAATTAATAGCTATGAGTCAGTTCAAGGTTAATTTGTTTAACGGCTAGCATAAAACCATGTGTTGATGCCTCCACTTCTCATGGTCATAAACACGAACGCGCTCCACGTGGGTTTTATTTAATTATTAGTATTATGACCTATTTACGGAGGGGGATTTATTTACTACACTTTCTGGAGGCGACCATCTCAGTCCTCAAGGGTAGCAACACATCTGTGACCGAATTATAACGAGACTCTAACTAACAATTACTAACTGGACTATTACTAACAATAACTAACAGGACTAACATTCACTAACAGTCCCTGTCCCAGTCCTCATACTTACAAACTAACCAGCTAATGATCTAACACCGTCATCTAACCGGACTAACTATCCCAGTCCCCATATGAGTCTTGTTCTAAGTCGGTCACAGTTGTCATGGGCGGCAGCGGAAGGTGGTGCTACATGCTCGTTAGCTGCCTTAAATCTATAAAAAAGGGGGAAGGGGAAAAAGGGGGGAGGGGAAAGTCGATCGGTTTATATGGGGATGTTAACCACGAGAGTCGTCGCGGTAGCTATCTGGCGCGTAGGGGACACTTCGGGATCACCGAAGAACACGATGTCTTAAGTGCACAAAGCCCTAAGTGCAGGACCTCGGAAGGTAACTGAGCCAAAAGAAGATCGCTCAGTTTAAGCTGATACGTACGCGAAATTATTTGCCGACTGAATTTGAACTGACCGAATGAATTTTAGTAACTGTCATGTCGAGGCGCAAACGTAATGATTTTGTATAATATACCGCTTGACTACGATCCACCTGATGGAAAGTTGTTTCTTTCGGTAGGTTCATCAATTATCTAAAACAGAAAGTACTTACATCAAATCAGTACTGCCAACCTAATGAAACTTATATCGATCAGTATTACAATGGTTTTAATAACATCACACATGCTCATACGGTATTTGTATTACCTAATAGTTCCGTACTCGCGGTACTCAATGCTTTTCCAACCGTATAAACGATTACCTCTACACGACAGCCGGTAATATCTCGAGATACTCCAACATGAACCAATGTGGAGCCATCTCTGAGGTTGTCACGGCATTTTGTGTCTTATGGAGCTGAGATTAAGTTTATTTTCGACTGACAAATTATTATCTTTAACTGCTTGACAGGTTTTCGTTGGCTTTTCGTTAGGTTTGCACGACTGTGTTTATCAATAGTGAAGTGGTTTATTATTCAATTTGTTGTCATTTATGTAGTATGTATTATGTGAGCTTGTATTTTTTATAATAGATTTTATGCACTTTTTTATTGATTTTAGGGTTGCGTACTTGTTATGAAATATGAATCTGCATGTTTAAAGGTCTAGTAAATTGTGATACTTGTAACCCGTTTTCAATATAAGGCCGAAATAACCCCACAGGACAGCGTGAGTTTATTTTTAATATCGTTATTTTCCAGCAAACCAAATATATAGTAAGTACCTATAAAGGCAATACGTTTTGTAAACTGCGTCAAACTAATCTTTTACGAAGAGAAAGTTTACAAATCCAGTTCCATAAATTTTAAATATCGAATAAATTTATACGAGTTCGAACAATGACGAATATTCGAATATTGGAATTCCGTTCCATGTTTAAACTTTCGCAGAAGCATTTTCTTAATTCTCTTACGTACTCATCCGCTTACCGCAAGCGAATCTATTCTTGCGGGGTTATGGGGTTCTCCCCTCGCGAGGGTCGTAAACCATGATTTATGGTGACGTTCAACTCAGACACCATATCGACGGATAGCTCGGTCTGTCTGCACTTATGCCGCTTCGATTTTCAAAGCAATAAATTTAAGAATGTCGAAGATATAATTATGTATGACCCTATATGTATCTTAATATATATTCGAGTGTGAGTGTGTATGATACTGAACTCCTCCTAAACGGCTTGACCGATTTGGTTGAAATTTTTTGTGTGTCTTCAGGTGGATCCGAGAATGGTTTAGATTCACAATTGGACCCGGTAGGTGGCGTTGCTGTCGATATATCACCAAAACATTTTTTAACGACTGGACCGATTTGGATGAAATTTTTTGTGTGTGTTCAAGGGGATCTGGGAATGGTTTAGATTCACAATTGGACCCGATAGGTGGCGTTGCTGTCGATATATCACCAAAACATTTTTTAATCATAATGCGGTACGAAGTACGCTGGGACAACTAGTATTATTAAAATGTAATGTACCCTCTGTCGGTGATATTTAGCGTTTTTAACCCCCGACGCAAAAAGTGGGGTGTACATTTCAACCCCAAACTGCTGTCCTTGTGGAGGTCAATCTGTCGGTGACAGCCTTTTGTCTGCCTGTGCTTTTGTTCCAGTTAATCCAAGAAACGGCTGAACCGATTCGAATGCGTCTTTCACTGATGTTCCTAAAGTAGAAACATAAAATACAAACACAAATTGCGGTAACATAATTGTTTATTTTATTTTAATCGGTGGCCAGTTACAAAGAATATTTAAATTTAAAAGTATGGTTAGTAAGGTATAATGATGGTTTTCTAAAGCAAAGCGCGGGTCGTTATTATATAAAATAATCATTTGCTGTTACTTTATTTTTCTTTCCGACTATATTCGCTTGGTTACAGAAAAGTTCTTCAAACGTACTTGAATAACATTTCTCGCTAAATGTCGAGCTCTGCCAACAAACACCCCCTTCCACCCTCCACCCTTAGCGATATTTTAATAACTCCCGTCTGGTACCGAGAGAATGAATAGAGGTGAAAATGTTAACTGTTTTTTTTTAATAATTGTTTATAATATGAAACGTAGTGAGTAACCTTGACTCATTCATGAATGAACTTTGCTTTTGGATATTTTTTCATTATCTTTTTCCTGTTCCTCGTTGACAACGCATCGGTGATCCCTTTGTGCGATTTAGCGATTGTTTCATTTAAATTCGTTCATGAACAAAAAGATGTATTGTATCAAATAAAAGATACCTACCTGTCTTAACATTTATTTTTGTACTGAAATAAAATAAATACGCGGATGCGAAACGGGTCAGTGTAACATGTCAAAAAATATTCTGTCTTTTTTGAGTTTGCGAAACGTGCCCTTTCTTATTTTTATTGGCTTCAACCCATTAATGGCCCACTACTGAGCACGGGTCTCTCCTCATACCTGAGGAGGCCTAGAGCATACTCCACCACGCTGCTCCAGTGCGGATTGGTGGAGGGGTTAGTGGCCAACCCATGTGTCGGAAATTTTTAAGCCGCACGAAGGTATCCGACATGGCTTAACGACTGCTACCATATGATAACAACCGGGACCGACGGCTTTACGTGCCCTCCGAAGCACGGAAGCGCTCAAGAAATTTTTTGCCACTAGCGGTCACCCATCCAACTACCGACCGCGCCCGCTGTTGCTTAACTTTCTCGATCACTTGAGATCGACGCAAGCCGCCGGGCTATGAGCGCTATTTTTATTATTCAATAATTATTTAGTAAAACGTCAAACAATAAGAAAACGCGTGAACAGTATCCTCGCGACGTTTCCCTTCTCCGAAGCAAGTGATAAAAGATTTCCAAGATTTAAATATCAAAACTGTATTCGCTACTATCGACTCGTTATCGAGCTAACATAACGTGACAAGTAGGTAATTTTACTTGTTTCTCGGTTTATCTTGAAAAGCTTAGTCAATGAGTGACTTATCGCATTGGACTTATCAATATCACGCTGGTGCAATATAGCTTTATCAAATGCATCATTTTCAAGATATGTTTGATAAGCTTAAGTTAAAACGATGATATGTCTGTTTATTGACACAATTGACGGTATGTTTAATAGTTTGGAAAAAATTGGTTTAGCGTTACATAAATCGGATGTGAGAAGGAATCGTTTTAAGAGTGGTATCACTCAATCAGACAGAAGAATTGGAATATAAACGTAATCTTTACCTATGCATGACAAAAAAAAATCTGAAATTACTTAATTTTCTTAACTAAGTATCTCGGCTTGATCAGTTATTCTATGACATATAGCGGATATTATTGTTGAATGCGCGTTATTCGAATGTTCGAACGTGAGTAAATGGAACATTCGAAACATTTTAAATAGAAGTACAACATTCGATTAGGATACCAGACTACTCGTTCTATATTTAAAAATAACAAACTTTTTCCCGGACACTTAACAAAGGAGAGGATATACGAATATTTAAGTCCCGTCAATCATTCCGAATCCGGATTAATGTGCCGTTGAAATGCTGTAACATCCAAAGACAAGAGACAGATAAAAATTACAACCAATACATTATTGTAGTTAATCCATAAACAGAAAAGAGATTTTTAACATCGTTTCAAATAAAAAAAGTTGCTGGAAAAAGATAGATTGTAGGGCACGTTTAATGTTGACTAGCCTTTGCCCGCGGCTTCGCCCGTGTGGAATTGGGCCTGTCGCGTAATCTTTAATCTTATCGTGATAACTTTGAAACCAATCATCGAATTTAGGTACTTAGTGTAAAAGACAAAGTTTATCGACAATAAATACTGAAAGCGACAAATGTATATAAATTTTCATTGGAACATGGTAAAATTTTAAAATGTGCATTGTATCATTGTATTTATAGTTCAGTATTTTGGATAAAGTGTCTTCCACGTAAAGATATAATTATGTTGCCACGGACTTTTTTATAAGACTTTATAAGGTTAAGATTTAATCAAACTAGCATGAAGCACCACCTTCCGCAGCAGAGGGTATTAAGAACATTAGTTGGTCAGTTCGAGGTATGTGGACTGGGGCAGGGATTGTGGTTATAGTTAGTCCTGTTAGTTGATGTTAGTAAGAGTCTCGTTATAATTCGGTCATATAAACTAAGATTATCATCATCATCATCATCATCACAACCCATAAGTGTCCCACTGCTGGGCACGGGTCTCCTCTCACAGTGTGAGGGGTATAGGCCATAGTCCACCACGCTGGTCAAGTGCGGATTGGTGGACTTCACACACCTTTGAGAACATTATGGAGAACTCTCAGGTGTGCAGGTTTCCTCACGATGTTTTCCTTCACCGAAGCAAGTGATAATTAGATTTTTAATACGCACATAATTTTTGAAAATTAGTGGTGCGTGCGGGGTTTGAACCCGGAACCTCCGATTCGGCAGTCTAACGTTCAACCACACCGCTATCACTGCTTAACTAAGATTATAGAACTCCACAAATACTAAGTATTCAAAGCTTCAGAGCGATCTAGGAAACGCTGATAATGTTATCTTAAACCGGAACATTGGCAAAGGCGAACATTAAACTGTGTCAACGGAGTTCATGCTGACACAATGTTGGTTTAGCGATTAGTTAACGATTGTGTAATACGTGACTCTTCGTGTCTTCGTGTTAAGCTTTGTTTGTTTAAATATAGGTGGGATTTTACGCAAACATCTCTTTAAACTGTCTGTGTGGTTAAGACCAGCTGTTTCTGCTGTTTCTGTAAATCTATCCCTTTGTATTTAAATATAGATGTGATTTTACGCAACATGCCGTTCTGTCGAAGTGTCTATGGTTAAGTCCAGCTGTTTCCGTATATCTATCACTTGCAGCCGATAAGAGATCGCGTGTCTTTAGAATGAGGAATTTATAGCGAACTATTCGGGTAACTTCCGTAAGCGCACAATACTGTGTAAAGTCAGGTTCCAATTTGGATTCCTACCATTCGTCCGCAGTTCGGTTCTTACGTACGTGTTTACTATGGAAGTGGAACTTATTTCCAGCATCGCTATTCCACAATGCTTTGACATGGGGTTATTCCGGAAATGGTCCATCGCTTCCTTCTTGATCGACGACGCGTTAGCGACGCTAATACCATCAGGAGACTTGTCGTGTTTGACCTCTAATATATTGTAGTAAGCTTAACTTGGCATTTGGTGTTTGTTTTATTTCAATCGGTTCATAAATAAAAATGTTATGTCAGTTTAATGAATCACGCCTAACGATTTCGGCAAAAGCGGGTTTAATCGGAACGTCTACAATTTCCATTTTAGCCATTAAAATAAATTGCTTTCCCCAGACAGATACTATCATTCAAGGGGGAACCAGCTCTGAGTCATGGGGAATAATGGAAATGTGGGGTTGCTAACAGTCCCATTGCTGTTGTTGCCAAATTTTGTTCTTTAGAGGACATTAAAATCTTTATGGGATTTATTTAGTGTCAGAAAAATATATTTGCTGCTCCTCCGCCGCGATTTTCATCCATCTTCAGATCCCTTTTCAGCCAGAGCGTAGTTTAGTCTTATGATAATTCAGTCATACATGGTCGCCTCAAAAAAAGTGTAGCCGGCTCCACACCTTTCTATCCAGAACACAATTGCTTCTAAAACAATTATTACACGGTAGAAATAGTACTAAGGAAGTGCGGGCGGTAGTACATAGATGACGACTAAGTTCACCCACGCAGTGACGACAAACACATCTACATAATAATTTTAACGCCAGTTACCACACAATCGTGGAAGGGTATACTAAGTAACTGCGTGCAAAAACTTAACGACTTGCAAGCACTAAGTAAGCTCCGAGCCTCCGATCCCCTCCGGGTCAGGGCCATGCCCCCATGTAATTTGTTTTTCTGCGAAACCAACGACACCTGACGCCAGCCCTTCGCATGTCGAGTGTCGTTATAAAATATGTAAGTACGCTGTTACATTGCCCGTGAGGGAAAACCAACCGTCTTCTAACGAGGTGACTCTTGTTGACAACTGTACTTTCTTTATTATTTTATTAGGTTTAGGTTTATAGAAATTAATCTCATAAAGACGTAATGTCACTCACAAGAAAACTTAATCTACTTACATACTTAATTTTATGCTAGTAGTTAGGTACTAGGTAATATTAAGTAAACGTCTAAAATACGTGTTTGATATTAAAGTTACGTAATTTTTTATAAATTGTTTCGGAAAATCTTAAGTTAGCAAAGCCCCTACTATGTTTTTGCTCGTGTACCTATATATTTAGTAATAAAATATTGTAATGACAGGTGATTACTAATAATACTTTGTAAAAGAATCTATTAATCCTTTTATTTAATTCATACACATAAACCGCTAATAACTTCGACCCAAGAAATCTGAATGGAAATGAAAATCTCCAGATGGATCTGTCACACGAATTCCCATCGGGAATCGAACACCAATCATTCCACCAGTCCGTGGTTAGGACTTAGGACTACTAACTGGATTGCAGTAAAAATAATGTCATATGACAATAATACAGTCTGTAATAAGAGGAAATATTTGTAATTTGGATTGCAACACTTGCCCCAAACGAATCAACATCGCTAAATTAAATAGAAGCTTATAAAAATGATATGAATGACTTGGCAAACAAATTATTATTATATAGCTTGTATTATTTGATATCGTTGAAGTGTTTATAAAAAGACAAAACATTGATAAGATAATGTTAAGTTGTTTAATGTCGGACGGTAACGCATTTTATTGTTAAAATTCAATATTGACAGTCGCGTTTGCCCCTTCTATTATTTTGACTTATCATGGAAGAGGTAAGTTGAACTTAATTTATTTTATGCACAATAAACACAGAACACACGGAATAAACAAAAAATAATTGACTGACGAGACAGGGAAGAATAATAATTAGCAGTGGAACAGTTTGGTGGATAATACCGAAATAACTCGAATAGACTGTTTACTAAGTAAGATTTATTGTAGCGGTAGGTGCTAATATATGTTTTTACATTCAGTGTTGACAATGTGAATAAAGTAGTTAATAATTTATTGGATCCCTAAGAAAATTAACTGATATCTGCTTAGACTACAGACTGGTCGAGAATGCTTTTAGCATTAACTCCGCCTTTTGTAACACATTGTTTTGATATTAAGTCTAAATAAAAATAATTCGAATACCAATCAGAGCATTGACGTAGTAAATACCAGTTATCAAATTAGTACTGCTACCGTATCAACTAATTCGTTAACTACCTACTGCATGTTCGTGTATTATTATTATGTATTTCGGGTACTTTATCAATTATATTATTAAGACTAGCTGTGCTCGCGACTTCGTCCGCGTGGAATTTCAATTGTTACGGGGTACATTTCTAAAGTTAAAGTAGCCTAACTTACTCCGTATTACATCAGCTATCTGCCAGTGAAAGTCTCATCAAAATCGGTGCAGCCGTTCCAGAGATTAGCTGGAACGAACGGACAGACAAAAATTGTAAAATGTTATTTTGGTAGATGTACCGTGTATACATCCATATGCATTTAAAAAAACCGTTTATTTTAATATTACAAACAGACAATCCAATTTTTTATTTATGTGTATACATAGATAAGAGTTTTAAAGATTCAGTGTATTCATACAAAAATACTAGGATAATACATGAAACGTTCAAAAACTAACTTCATTATAAATCTGATTAATAAATTTAGGTAATGTTGTTAACCGTTGAGGTGTTCCCTTGTCTGAAGCCAATCCTGAGGATAATATTTGGTCATGCTTGTAAACTTTCAGTTTCATCGGAACTAAGGCAACAAACAAAATAATCCAGCTTGCAAGATTTAACCCGAACATTCAAACATTGCGGGGCAATTCCATAAAAGATTGTAAAAAAGATATAGTGTGTCGCGGCTTTACGATGCCTTACAAATATTTATCGTATAATACTTCACATCAAGAATAACCAGCCTTAGAATACCGAGGTGACAACGTGCCCTTGATTAAATCCAGAAAGAAACCTTAATAGGTACTAAATAAAATATATAGAGACCAAATGGCCAAATTAAATTTCGAGCTGAAATGTGTTCATTCAGCTTTAGTAATAGCATTGTTGAGTCTGCCTGTGGAACGAAAGCACCAGGTTCTACGGTTGGGGCAGATAAATGTTTGCTATTTTCAAAGTAAATAGCAAACCAGCCTGTTGATTAATGGTCACACTAAAAGCATCGCTGACACGTTGCCAGCCAAAGAAGGAGGAAGGTTTATAGTTTCACTAGCGACCCGCCCTCGCTCGCTTCGGGAAAAGATTTAGTTATATATTTTGGATAATTCACACTATACCTTTATAAATTATAGCCTATGTGTTATTCTGATGTGTAAGCTATATTATTGTAAAGTTTCATCAAAATCCATTCGGTAGTTTTTGCGTGAAAAGGTAACAGACAGACATAGTTACTTTCGCATTTATAATATTAGTAAGGATTTAAGACACTGCCATACTCGTATACCACATCTAATGCTACTTGCTAAAGTTACATATAACTTAAATAGACAAATATTACAATATTATTAAAGCCACCTACACTCTAAAGTGCCGACCCTAGTGGGGCAGAATACACCTAATTTTAAAGCAGCGGAATCTGCCCCACCAAATCGATTTAGTGGGGCAGATTCCACTGCGAATTTTAAAGCGTTCCACTCTGCCCCACCAGTGGGGCGCTTGGTGGGGCAAAGTGGAATAATCAGAAAAGCTCCAATCGAATACGAGTCGTTTGGCGGTTGACCCAGGCAAGAGTTAAGCCAGCAAGTCTTCACTGAAAGATAATATAAGTACTTATACTAATAATATTGGATGGACTGTATACCTTTTAGGTATCAATAAAAAATAACACAAGTGTATAAATTCTACGCTAATCAATCAATGGATCGTTCATAAAGACCCATTCAATGACGACTCCATTGCCGTACCGCCATTGTCCACCTTACCATATACATCCATTCAAAAGCATTGTGGGTATGTGACTCAGTGACCTTGAAAAATTGTAGTAAAGGATTAGTTTGTTTTCGATTTATAGCGATGATAATACTAAATAAATTGTAAATAAAACTAATAAATAAAATAAATAAAAAGACTAACATGCTGTGCAGATTACTGTTTTGGGCGTAGAGAGAGAAGGATAATTATATAGACGTCTGGTGAGCGTGGCCACCACGTGAAAGTACAATTGTATATACCTATCACAAGGAAAGTTCGACATCAGCTGTCCTTTTTCCTTTTCCTTGAAATAACCGCCACGAAAAGTGAGACAAAACATCGTATCATTCTGTCTCGTTTTTTTTCGTGTCATTGACGTAATTTGTTTCATTTTCTCAGATGACATCCATAGGTCTATACTCTTATCCGTCTATTCTTTGTATGAAACTTCATATATCAACGCATGGTGATAAGCATCGTAAATCGTAACGGCATCACCTCACCTCATAGCTCATGGCTAGAGAGGTGAGGTGGTAAATGTGTGCCCAGCATAAGCTGCATAAAATTGCAATAATGAATCCGTTATACATTGTAATACAAGCATAAGCACTCGAGTTCACTAGACCATCATTTTAGTAGTAGGCTAATTTTATCAAAATAAACGTCAAGATACAGCTTATAAAATCAGACTGATTATGATAATTTAGTTGCAGGATTCAGAACAAAACTATTTAACGATTTCATTGATCTCCGTACAATTTTCAAGTTAATCAGACTTCTAGAAAATGGGGAAAATGATGCTGAAAGATTTCGTTCCACACAAAACATACATACAGGTCAAGCTAATAATATAATTAAAAGCCTGTTAAAAACATAAAGCAATATACCAAGATATACATAATATATCAATATACTGAGTATCTGCTGAGGACATCAACATCTATTTGACCTTGTTCAATGACACGTTATGCAATATCGATACCAATAAAATGCAAGCCCGACGTAGTACCGTTATCACTGTACGTTACTGTTTTATATTAACGCACTACATGCAAAGTAAAAAGCAGTGATAGCCGTTTGGTTTGATATTGGGTTCTTTTAAAACAATTCCAGTTTTATGTGCCAGTAGGTAATAATAATCCGATACAAGTTGCCAGTCGAGCGTGAAACCGTTTTAGTAACCTGATCGCGACGCTAAAAGGACTTTTAGCTGCATAAACATTGGATTAACGCTCGCTTAGCTGCTATACACTTTGTCCAACATATCTTAAGTGTCTATTTACATGTGCGACTGCGATACGACATGGACACGACAAAATGTCGTATACTATATTGGCGGGCATTGGAATGAACATTGGCAACACAGCCGAAATAGTCGACTCTGTAGCCAAGTTGGTAGGAATTTGCGGTCTGAGGTTCGATTCCCGGGCAGATAAATGTTTGTTCTCAAGTCGCGGGTATTAGTGAAGCTTTATTTGTATGTGCGTGAAAGCGTGCCTGTCATTTCTATATCAAAAAAGCATACATTGTCTATGGTAAACAAGACTCCAATAAGAAGCTAACGTGTTAACACTGAAAACAAGATTGGCATGTGAATCGCTGATAATCTCCTTTGTTTAATAGGAGAAAGTTGTGCGTGGGAGAGAGATATTTCGTGTTTTTGTCGGTTATGCAATGTTGTTGCGTATATAACTTTTTCTTTCTTTCCTGTTCCTCCTTGGCTGATAAAGCATAAGCGACGTCTTTGGTGTTATTTCAACACTCATGTGACCGAATTAGAACGAAACTCTTACTAACAATGTCATTAACCGGACTAACTATTATCACTAACAGCTCCTGCACCAGTCCCCATATTTTGGAGTCGCTGGTGACGGTGAACATTCCCCAGGTGACTCGTGTGCTGATTTGTCGCTTGTTAAAAAAAAATTGTGTGTCCTTAGGGTTGTCAGATACACTTAAATAAATAATGTAATTTTGTGATTTTTTTCTTGTTATCAATCTTTGACTGCTACTTGTATTTCTTTTGAAAGTATATGTAGGATCAGGTATGGTTTGGCAGCAAAACAACTTTTACTCTTCAAAAATACTTTATTTATTTACTTCATCAACGCTTATTTTTACTTTTTCGCACCTCACGCTTTCACGCGAATCTTTTCAATCACCGTCTTCCTTTTTACACGCTTTTTATTAGCTTCACCTGTATGTTTGTATGTTTGTTTGTAACCGACTTCTTTGGGCGCGATTTTGACCCATTTTAAACGGCCAGATTTCGTTCAAACTTTGTAGATTTATTGAGGACCGATGACAATACACTAATTTGATAAAATTATTCCATTTTTCAATTTGCAAAATATGATTTTTGTTAATTTATATAATTTTCATCTATAGTCGATAAGGTAAGAAAATTAATTAAAATTTTCTATAATTTTTCTCTACAGTTGATAAGGCAGGACTCGATGTTAATTTTTTTTATAGAATGATTTTTTATTTTTTAGTTCGATTTATTATAAAAGCGTGTTTTTTAAATTTTTTTTAAATATATTTTTTATTCTATTATGCTTCTCTTTCACACTTGTGCGTTCCGATACAATAATAAGTTTACTACTCGTATGACATGGCGTATACAACAATTAAAAAGTCATCTATCAATTAATTTTCAATTACAAATGACATTATCACTAACGATTATATGAAGTCGAAGAAACTACAAGGAATAACTTTGTCAGAGATATATCTTATACATCTTAATTAAGATTTTATTCAGTATACTAATAAAAGAAAAGAAAAATGTATTACAATTTACAGTGTAAACAAAAATTCTTTCAATTTACATAATTATCTTCTACTTATAGGTATATAAACTGATTCAAGTAAAACAAAAATCAAATGTACGAGTACTAAAAAAGTAAAAATCGCATCCAAATAGTTAAAGCCGTTTCTGAGATAACGGGAACAAACGTGGACAAACAGACAAAAATTTAAACGGGATTTATTCCATAACCCTTAATAGTTCTTATAAATAATATAATGTCATATAAAATATTTTAAATGTAATTTTCTCAATCAGTTTGTATGTATAGAGATATACTAGGCATGTTATATATGTATCAAGGAATCAGCTGGTGTTGGTAGCTGGCATAACTCGACTATCAACTAATCTACTTACGAATAAATTCGTAATTCAAATGCCAACATTAATTAGTGATTCAAAAAAATATAGTCATAATATTAATAAATTAATATTCCGTTCTAGAAAATCGTTAAGTGCCAATTATAGTTGGGCAACTATCGATAGTTCATGTATCGATAGTTCACCAGAAAACTAGGTATGTACTATTGATAGTACTTTCATTACATTTGCCCATAAACATATTAAAAAAAAAATGTAAATTCCTGTTATTGGGTATATTGCAGTTAAGTATTCTTTTATACGTCATGTTAGTAGTATCGATAACGATATCTATATCTATACTATGACAACGTGGTCACGATTGTCGATAGTATTGACGACCTATCGATAAATAATCGACATTTAAGCAATCACATCAACAGACACCGCTTTTACAACGATGCTAATTTGCCTTAACGGTTTTTACGATTGAACAATTACAATAATTACGATACGCATACCAAATCGATTACAATTAGATTACGAGAGTTGCACGATATTGAAATCGAGATGTTACCGACCGAGTGTGAAAGTTGACTTTGAATCGGCTTTTCCTTCGCTCCCGATTTTCTCGATTTGGTAAATCTAGTCGAGATCATGTTTAACTTTATGTTGAAGAATTTCTTGATTGAGTTGAAGAGATAATTATGGAGGAATGAAACACACGTGAAAGTCATATAGCTTGAAATTTCACTGATTTATTTAAGTACTTCTTACACTTAGATTTTAAAGAAGAAAAATTTGTATTTTTGAATGTTTGTGACGAATAAACTCAAAAAGTACTGACCCGATTTCAAAAATTCTTTCACCATTAGAATGCTACATTATTTCGGAGTAACACAGGCTATATTTATTACTAGCTGTGCCCGCGACTTCGTCCACGTGGAATATACTATTAATAAATTTAAAAAATTATAAAATAAAAGTAGCCTAAGGCTAATCTCAGTAACGGCTCGACCGATTTTGACGGGACTTTCACTGGCACATAGCTGATGCAATAAGGTGTAACTTAGGCTGCTTTTATTTAAAAAAATTCCCGTAGCAATTAAAATTCCACGCGAACGAAGTCGCGGGCACAGCCCGTTCATAAATAATAGCCATTGTACATTTTGTTAGCCATGAGGAAATTAGAAAATGTCAACATGTTTGGGTATGACATAAGTGACAACCCGATCACTGTAATATTTATCTAAATTCTAAGTTGTAGTGAATGTGCAGAATACATGGCATTTTGTCAAGTTCCGTAAACCTGGCAACTCGTACATACATAATCCTATTAATATTATAAATGCGAAAGTTTGTATGGATGTATGTTTGTTACTCTTTCACGCAAAAACTACCGAATTGATTTTGCTCAAACTTTACTATAATATAGCTTACACATCACAATAACACATAGGCTATAATTTATAAAGATATAGGAATAATTTTCCCGAAGCGAAGCGAGAGTGGGTCGCTAGTATGTAATACGCGTACAACACTGATGTTCTCACATTGTGCGCACTAGTGTTGTGTTAGTACGGAGGTAGGGAATAGGGAATGAACTTTGTTGATGGTTCTTTGTTTCCCGCATGACAGACGCATACACCTACAGCTACAGACCAATAGAGTACATAGTCTGTGTCGTAGACTCGTAGTACTATTATGTGTTCTGTGGTATAGTGTTTGCTTGCTATACTAGTTCCATTTCTTTATTTTCTCGATGACAGTTCTGTAGTAGTGTTGTGACCAAATAAGTAATGATATCGATCGCATATATTTATTATATTAAATTCATCAGATTTTGATTAAAATAAATAAACAAAGATTACCTGTCGTTATAATTATTACGTTTCATTGTCGAGTATCTACCTATACCTACTTATTTTACAACATCTTCGAAAATTTTAATAGAATAAATACGAATAAATACGAAATAAACAAGAATAAATACGTGTAACATCTTGTAATGAAATATAGTATAATATTAGTTAATAAATTGGTACAAAAGTATCCGGCAGCAATTAGTTTCTTACATTTTGTAAAAAAGTATCGGGTCTGTTATCGTGTTACGTTTATCGATATAGCCCATCCCTATCAGTTTCTCCGAATCAGGTATAACCTTGTACGTATGTAAACGTCATATTTTTATAAAATAATGCATACATAATGTAAAAAAGACGCTCGTTCAAGTTTTCACAGGAGCTGTCATCGAGAAAATAAAGAAATGGAAATAGTATAGGAATTATACTGTGAACTGCGTTGGAAAACATTTATTATTTGTAGTGTAGGACATACAGAGATTTATTATGCAAACGTTACTTATACTCCTGGCCACCTGAATTGAGTCACCTTTCAGTTGATTTAAGGAGTGCGCACATTACACCAACTCGACGTCAACTCCACTCCGACTCCACTCCGTTTCAACTCCGACGTTCCGTTCCGCGATCAACGCTTCATCGACGTCAACTCGACTCCGCCTCCACTCCGTTTCAACTCCGACGCTATTTACATTACGTCATTGTGTCGGTCGACGCGTGGACTACTCGTCTACGCTGAGTCCTCAACGCAACGTCGACGCGTTGGTCTCGAAACGGAACGGCTATGGGTGTAGGGCGAGCCGTACAGGGCTTTTAAGTATAAGTTCGAAATTCAACCTTACCTTCAAAGATATAAGGCTCATAATTGAATGTTAGCTTTGTCAAGGTTTTAGTCGCGTTGGCGTCGGTCGGTCGTGGAGTCGTTGTAATGTGCGCACTCCTTTAAAATGTTTAAGAATAAATAAATAAAACGTTGACTTTATGCTGACTTAATTAGTGTATTGTTCGAAATTTTAATTTTATAATATTAATTACAAAGCTATATTAGACCAACCTTAGTAGTGGATGACTTAGAACAGTGGCGTAGCTAGGCGTGGGCGAAGTGGGCCCTCGCCCACGGCCTCGCACCTGAAGGGGCCTTGCGAGGCCTCTTTATGCGATGCCAGATTTTGGGAACGAAAGAAATGGGGCCTCGCTGATTCGACTTTTCCCACGTCTATATTACTCCACGCTACGCCACTGACTTAGAATAATTACACTATAGAAACGAAGTCCGCGCGGCCATTTTGAAGCGCCTTATTTGGAGCCAGAAATGGCTCCAAACACCGGGCAGCTCATGTCAGCGCACGCCAGTGTCTCGCGAAAAAAAAAGATTATGACGATTTATCCAGTTAAATTGTGTCACAAAATATCTGAAAAGCTATTTATATATTATTGCTACAAACATATGATTATCCGCAGCCGAATCATTCCCCAATTTCGGGAAAGTTTCGGTTTAGTGCTTCACTTTAGACAGAGCGTTTGTATGAAGACTGTCTTTCTATAGTGTTATTATTCTAAGAGTGGATGATAATGTCAGTTGTATCATTATTATTCCACTGTATTACTCGTAAGTAGTAGTCAAGGAAGTAGCGTAAAATAAAACGTCCAAGCGAATTAATAAATCGACAATCACTTATTTTGATACTTGTTACTTACCTGACACCAATAACGTACATAACTACGTATGATTTTACGAGTATATCACGGCTTACCTCACGTATTTATACACTCACGAATCGTTCAGTACTAAAACTACGTATGATGTTAGACAAAATCACGTAACACAAGCTAAGTGGATCTTGTAACGCATCTTTGAAATTATCGACAAGTAGGCGCGTGCTTTTGACGCCTAATTCAGCCCGGGTTCCATACGCCGCATCGAACTCCATTACATCGAAGTTCATCCCGATGGTTTATTGACAGAAACTGATGGATAGTTTCCTATAAATTCTAATTTTAACTTGCAGCGTTCTGGAAACTGGAAATAGCCGCCAGATGCGCTGTTTCTGCTGCAGTTTTAATCTTTAATTTGATGGCTTTGAGTACCCGTGTAGGTTCAATATTAATAAATTTTATTGGGAGTATTTTAATAAAATACTGCAATAATTTTGTCGGATTTATAAACATATCGTTTTTTATTCTATTTAGCTTTGGCTATAGCAGTGATAGCCGTGTGGTCGAACGTTGGACTGCCGAATCGGAGGGTCCGGGTTCAAACCCCGCACGCACCACTAATTTTCAAAAATTATGTGCGTATTTAAAAATTTAATTATCACTTGCTTCGGTGAAGGAAAACATCGTGAGGAAACCTGCACACCAGAGAGTTCTCCAGAATGTTCTCAAAGGTGTATGAAGTCCACCAATCCGCACTTGGCCAGCGTGGTGGACTATGGCCTATACCCCTCACACAGTGAGAGGAGACCCGTGCCCAGCAGTGGGACAGTTATGGGTTGTGATGATGATGATGATAGCTTTGGCTATGGTTTGATTTTCAATAACAGAATGTGAAACGCATGTGAAACGCGATATTTATTTTTCTCATTTTCATTTTTACCTGTCATTGAATTTACAATTATTGTACCCGTTACACTGCAGTCTCAATCGACCATAGACCTATAGTACTAATATAGTAGAGCCCATTCGACTATATTTGAGCTAATAAACCCTAGATCGTCTATAAAAACAATTTTTGAATACAGTTTTTGGAGGGTATACCAAGAGAAGAGAGAGTGTAAAATTAATCTAAAAGAAGCGCATCTTGATTGCAAGTTAAGAGGAAATGCTACGGGTCATTTTTCCATACAAACGTTCTCGACTAATCCCTCGCTGGTTTTTGACTCTAGATCAATAATTTTTTCACACAAGAAAAATTTCATCATTATCTATGTCGGTACGTTTTGATTTTTGTGATATTTTTGTTTTCAAAAGTTTTAGGCTACTTCAAACAGCGCTTAAAACGGCCAAATAAATATGCCGCAAACAAACGCCTAGTACACAAATTGTATAATAATTAGCACAAAAAGCTAAACGGTCCGACACAGAATATCTCCTTCCCATTCAATTTCCAAAATTTCGTTAAGATTGCTTTAGTTTTGGCGGGGGGATTAGTCAAGAACGGAACCTCGATTTTGATGATTTTTGCCTCGGGTTTTTACACGAAGCTGCAGTTGTCCCTATCGCACTGACATACACGCCGCTCGCAAGCGCGAGCGAAAAAATCCCAAATTTGAAAAAGGGTTCGCGTGGTATTTCCTCTTAAAGAGCTAAATAGGTATTTACAATGCATTTAATGGAATAACAAATATTTCAGTGAAATCTACAAAAACATTAAAAACAGGAAATAAAAAATAAGCACAACGTACTTAAATATCTTTTTTCAGTATTCACGCTACACTAAAAATAATTAAAGATCTGTATCACCCCCAACTTACAAAATTTCCGCTTACTCACACTTTACACCCAACAAGCATTAAACGCATTCACAATTTCACATAACTGTCTGCTAGTGAAAACAAAACGCCACAGGGGCGGCGAGGAGGGAAATTCCTATTTTTGGCTTCACATTTCAGTTACAGTCCACGCCGCGAGGGGCGCGCAAGTCGCCATCTTTGACGCGACGACGTATCGCGAAAAATATTTTATCTGTATTAAAAAGAAATCGCATAAAATGACTGTCGATACCACTGGCACGTCTGTTTCCGGGATTAATATCAAAGTAAGCGCTTTGGTTTTATTGTCTGTGCAGTATAAATTTAATACATTCCATACGATCCTGTGCACCTTAGTCCTTACAGTACCTACTTAAACTTAGCATTCCTAGTCTAGAATAACGACTTACTTGTTATTTTCTTTGAAACTTTGTAGTAAAATTTTTACATAGTTGTTTTATTATAAAAAAAATTGCAACCGAAACTTCTATTAATTAGAACCACCGTAATTTAACCATTCCCTTAAGTAAACCTTATATTACTTAACTAGAATTTCATACTAGTTTGGTAATCAACTACGTTTATAAGTGGGTAGTTTACCTTAAATAACCTCAAAAACCAGATATAAATAAAATCACGTTTGTTTTGTTAATAAAACAATTTATGCCAAATGTTATTTTGGCAGAGAGATTAAGATGTAGGTACCAAAATCACTAAGAATCGTCCCTTCACACAGCAACAAATCCACACCTACACATTTACACAAATAGATCGCATAATTTCTTCTGAGAGCGGCTTCTTAAGGTCAAGGATTGTTTGTCCTTGTGGAGTCAGTGCAGTAAAAATCCAGTTAATCCAGTTATGCAGTATTATACGTGTGATATGTATCCCTTGAGATCTAGTTTTGTTGCGAGTACCGAACATGTACGTTTCTGCTCCCTCTGATTGTTATAACTGAAGATATATTTTGACTTACCATCAGGTGGGATTGTTGTCAAGCACTACCTTATAAGAAGAAAAAAAAAGGCTGATTCATTTGTAATAATGCTAATATGGCTTCCTGTCTCGGTCTCGGCCGCGAACCTCCACCTTAACGGAGTTGATTGAAAACTTTGCAATCTAATATTGGATGTATGAAATATCATGTTTTAGTAATTTAAATCTAAATTAGATTCGCATACAAGTGATCCGTATCTTGGATAGATTAAATGTGTTTTCCATTTCATTACACGAAAATCTTCTGTAACATACCCGACGTGTTTTGACCATTAGGTACGGTTTCCTTAGCCTTCCATGAAACGTTTTCCTCAAGCATAGTCACAACTATAGCTGGTGGAGAAATTTGACAGTTAAAGTCAGTAAATTTTTCTACCCGTACCGATTGTAATGTTATCGCTCGTTGTTCTTACAAAATCTAATATTGTTACTTCATAATGGACCAGGCAAACGAATTTTTTTTTACACGTCAAATAAATCTATAAAAAATTACAAGAAAAACTGTGTTTTTACTTTTTCCATATCTCAATAAATGGCTGAGATATTAACGATCAAAGTGCGTATTTACGGCCGCTGGTTTTTTTAATAACGCAGGCGGGCGGTCACTACTCGATGACGTCATCTCTCGGTAGTCGCGCGTAGTTGATAGGGATTTTTGACCGAAATGTTAATTTAAACTCAAGTAAAGCCGCGAGCAAACCTTAGTTATCAATAATAAAATAACATATATAATTCACATACTATCTACTACATCTATGCAAAATTTCAAGTCTGTATCTATAGAAATAAGAAAGTTATAGATTTTTGAACTGCATAGACCCATATTTTCTATAGGTGCGCCGTATCGCGCTCGCGGCCGAGCCACGTCGTGACGTCATAGCGTAAGCGCGGAAATTCAAAAAAGGGCTTGAACTTCTCGTCTTTATAACTTCGGAAATACTGCATGTATTGAAGTGAAATAAAAAGTTATGTAATGTATATGACCTAAGCTCGGATTTTAGGTGTATTTGATAGTAATATTTTGACCCTTTTGCCTTCTCCATTATACGTTATACTACTTACGAGTATGTACATACGATACGATATTCATACCTTGCTTACTTCCTTAACATTACCATTACCTACCTTATTTACATCAATTTAATATCTAACCAGCATATTTCTTTGCTTCAGAGCTCTCAGAACCGGCTCCTCATCAAGAATGGCAAGGTCATCAACGACGATGGCATGGAAGATGCTGACGTGTACATTGAAGACGGAATCATCAAGTTCGTTCCCTTTATTTACTTTTCTTCTTCACAACCCATAATTATCATTACTGAGCTTGGGTCTCCTTTCAAGTATGAAGGATACTCAACATAATCCTTCAGACTTGCTAATTGCGGATTGGTATACTTCACACGCCTTTGAGAACACTACGGAAAAGTCTTCGGTGTGCAGATTTCCTCAGGAAGTTTTTCTTCATCGAAGCAAGTGATAATTAAATTCTTTTACGCACATCATTTCTGGAAAATAAAGGTGGCGTGGATTATGGAGTATTGTGGACTGCTTATAGGTTTGGTACAGAAAGATTCAACTCAAAATCACAACTCAAAAAAACTCAAAACTTCTCAAAATGATTATGCTTCTAACTTATCTAAATAATCTTTATTGATCTTCTATAGTTCACTCTTTCTGATCACAGAATGATATAAAACTATACAATCCTTCAAAGCGATTCGTTCATTTGTGAAAGGTTTTTGCTACGAGTACATTCATTACCTTGGAGAAATGTACCTTCTTCAAGACATTTTACGGGTAGCCGCTTAAAAGGCTGCTTAAGATTTGAACGCGAAAGAGTTTTCCATTTAGTGGGTGCCTTTTGTTACAGGATAATGACGTACTTTTACGTTGAAAATTTTGTGTTGTTGCGTATGTTTTTGGTTAACAAGTAACTTCTAAAATATCATTAAAAGTTGTTCTAATGTTTCACTAAAACTGGTTATACTGAAAGTACTGGTCAATGATTACAATCTACGGTATGGTAAGGTGAATATTCTCGTCCAATCATTTTATGAAAATACAAACAATATACATACAATTATGAAAATGTTAAAAATTTTGGAATGTTGTTTCTAGTTTTTCAATATGAAACATTATGTGTAACACATAAATTAAATCGTAAGAATATTTGCAATATGCTTGCGAGATTTGCAATTGCGACGAGGCACATTGGTGTGTTTAAAAACATAATTATACCATGACGTTATCATGAATAAACTTCATATTCTGGGCAGTGAATCGATTCTTATGTCACACCGTCCAAAAGCATTATTACCTGAACCTGAGACCAGCTCTGCACATCAAATTCGACCGTAATGTATTGTGTCGAAGGCTTACTTCACATTGACACTGAATGTCTAATTCCATGTGTAATGTTTTATTTATTAACTGATTATATTTCTATTGCATTATTATATTATTATATAAAAATATTGTCTTTCTCCACTCCTTCTTATACATTTAACTGCCAAATCTTCCGTCAGCATAATTTGCGTAAAAGGAGTACAAAGTTTTTGCTTCAAGTGTTAATCTAATAGATACAACTCTACTACTCTTGATATCATAAAACCAAACGTAATGAATGAAAGTACGATAGATACTACGCGATGAAGTCAATAGTACGGTAATCGATCAACGTACTATAACATAACAATATAAAATTGTTATGAAAAGGAATCATTGTTAGTAAACAAAACGAACTGACTTAAAAGGAAACAACGTTGAAAAAACTTCCTTCAAAGCATGCATAATGTAAAACATGACAAACAATGAATATTTCAAACGCTAGTTCAATTGACCGTAAACAAAGTAATTCTTGGAAAAAGCGACTGTTACATTTTTGACGTGATAACGATAAATAAATAATAAATTATAATTAATAAATTGATGAACTGCAAGCCCGAAAAAGTATGACGTCATAGTCACGTTCCGCTTGAGCCGACCGTGCAAGCGAGAGCGCAGAACAAGCGATAGAGAGGTACGATCGGCCTAAGCGTTCAGTTTTCTTCAATGTTTTCTTATGACATTTTCACATAAACTTATTGTCATAACAATTTTTTATGGATTAAAGATAGTCAAAGACCATGCAGCATCACGCTTCTGCTGTCGCCCATGACAACTGCGACCGACCCAGAACAATACTCAAATTGGGAGACTAGGATGGCTTATCAAGTTAGCAGAGTTGGACAGTTCGTTAGTAGGCATGAGGACTGGGACAGGGACTGTTAATAATAGTAAGTCCTGTTAGTTATTGTTAGTAATAGTTCAGTTATTAATTTGTTCAGTTATTAGTTATTAAATTGTAAGTGTCATGTTTTTATTCGGTCACAGATGTGTTGCAACCCCTGAGGACTAAGATGATCATCTTCAAAAAGTGTCCTCATCCACAAGTTTCCAACTGGAACACAATTGCTGTTAAAATAATTATTACATGGTAAAAATGGTATAGCGTAATGCGTAACAGAAACACGACAAGCAATGAATATTTCAAACGCTAGTTCATTATTGAACGTAAACAAACAAAGTAATTCTTGGTAAAAGCGATTGTTACTTTCATCTTTTTTAATTTATTCATTCTTAGCCATTCGATCCTGCATCGCTTTGGTTCTCATAAATATTTCAATTACTTCATTACCAAGACACCAACGGTCAGAGCGGGCTTTGACCGATACGCTTCAAGTAATTTAGCATTTAAAACGTCCAAAATTTCATCGTTTCTAGTATTAATATTAAGTGAAGAGCGTAGTCGAAGTTCGGCGGTGGTAACAGTGCAAAAGAGAGCTCTTAAACGTTAATGTGGACGATAAATTACTTGATATACCACTTGGTGGTGATGGTGATAAATGAAAAAGATGGATTTCTAAACACGTTAACCATGTTCAATATTTTAAATAAAAAAGAAGTAGATACGTCACTAGGGCGCGAAAATCATCATTGTTATAGTAGTGTCTTGTGGTATCAACGTAACGTATCTATACTTATAATTACAATATTTTTGGTAAATGTAGGCAGAAAAGGACGTTAATTTTCCAAATGCTACATATCTTTCGACGTTTCCCCTTAACTCTGTATTTTCCTGTTCCCTAACAGTCCTTTGACAAATGATACAAATTACAGTTTTAGTTGCCTTTATGTAATCTATAGTATCAGCACAAAACGAAGGCCCCTATGACGTTTACTTGACGTCTGTCCGATCATCAAGTTTCGTTTAAATTATTACATAAATTTGAAGGAGCAAATAGCTGTTCTTCATGGTCTATAGTGATGTGCAAAAAGTCATAAAATTTACCGAATGTATAACTTAGGACCCAAAGTTAATTAATTACATGGATATTGAAACAATATATACCTATATTTAAATATTATGGACTAATGCGGGACCATATAAACAAAGTATGTGGTACCGCGAACAAATTCCTTCACGTTTTTACTAACAAAATACAGTGCCACCTTTAATAAAGGAAGTAAGTCAATTACATAAATGAATATACTATAAATCATCTCAACCCAACAAGGCCCACTACTGAGCTCAAAGCCGAGGAGACCTTAAATATAAGGTGATTCGTAAGACTCTTGTGATATTAATAGGGGGTACTCAGTATTCGATTCTCATTCCAAATATGTAATTAAAAAGGGTGCTTAAAATTTTTATTCCAAAAACGTATCGATGCCACTCGCACTTGACCATATTTTTTCGATACTAAATTAACATTTTTCACGTCACTATTTTAATGTGTCAAAGGGGCCTTAATTTTGTGCTGCTACTGTAACTATCATGTGTCACAGAAAATATCGTGCTAAGATTAATCTACGTTTTTCAAGCTCCCATGTACGAAATGCTGGTTTCGTGCCAAAATCAAATCAGTCTAACTACTTCGCCTCATATTTATTCTGACGTAACTTGTATAATAAAAAATATGACAGAACTAACATATTAATTTGAGAATTGTTCGTAAAATCCACATTTGGCTTCGTACTTGTTAGTGATGATCCTCATTCGTGCCGGATATGATGTATGCTGGCATCTCCATTAACGGCCTATTAAAGACATGGGGTCTCTCCTCATAACTGAGAAGGCCTAGAGAATTCTCCATCACGATCTCCATAGTGAATTTGTGGAGAATTTAACGATTGCAGTCATCTTAAATTTGTACTGCATCCAATTAGTTTATGAATTTAAGATAGCAAACGAGCATGCAACACCACCCAAAGTTCAAATAAAGTAAAATATAATTTGCCTGAATATTTACAGACAATCTGTCCTCTCCGGGGCGCAGTTTCAGTTGTAACTGTTATTTCAGACAACGAAGTAAGTTTCCCCACCCATAACCATATATCAGTACGCACTTAGACATGAACATTGGCAAAAACGCTTGCGTGTCTGAAGCCGGAACTTGAGCGTCGAATAAATCCTGCTCAAGGGTTATCTTCCATTTCAGCATTGCGTTTCATACCTGGCTGTCTGCCAGTTTTAGCGACATGGGAAATTCTATGGTTCCTTCACCCGTGAGTACGATCAAGTACTTGGTTGCAGGTTTTTTATTTGGAGAAGGAAGCACTTTCTTACGTTCTTTGAACAAAAATTTAGTGTCTGTTTTATTTGAATGGGTTTGTAAATAAAAAAGTTATGTGAGTTTAAAGAATCACGCCTAACAATTTTCGAATACCCACATTCGGGACTAAGAGACATGTTGTCGAGAAAAAGCGAGGGTGGGTTTACTAGTTTAGTAATAAATCTCCTAAAAATTCTGCCAACATAAATTACTACCATCTTGGAAACTTGGCATTCATCCGTAGGCTAGAATTACATTTGCAGCCACGTAGTCGTAACTATAATACTTTCTGCGGTTTTTTATTAGTTAAAGACGAAGTTCCATAGCTTCCTTAACATTTTTCAGCTCGTCATTGGTAAAGACTTCGCTCTTGATAAAATTGAATATGGAAATACTTTCATCGAGTTGAAAGAGTAATTTCGTGGTTGGCCACTAACCCCTCCAGTAATTCGTACTAGAGCAGTTGGTGGAGTATACTCTAGCTCGTGCTGTAGTGGGTCATGCATGGCTTCAAGCCAAGATATTTAGATTTTATGGAACATTATCTGAGTTCCAATTTGCGTTATTAGCTCATACACATACGTTCATGACACATTTATCTGTCCACCTTGGATAACACGATTCGTTTCGGAAGTAAATGATTTGTGAAATCCGCTCATACTGTGCGGTTTGTTTAACTGTGAACTACTTTGTGTTCAATCACTGATCCTGTTACTGATTCTGTTATCTAGATCTGGCACGGATGGTTATGGTCAGTCACCGTCTGATTGATGGCTGTTCAATTATGTATTGCGTCTAGTAATTTGTTTGTTTCTTAATACATTATTAGGGAAATGTACGCTGGTTTTATGTTTGTATAGTGACTAGTATACATATATTAAATTGAGCTGGGAATTCCGGAACGCAGTCCGCCGTAGACAGGATGACATTGTTACAGCATGACTGGTCTGTTCACCTTGTCTCACTATTCGTAAGTGTCCCATTCGTCTCGGCACGAATTAGGTTCATCCATTTAAGGTTGTCATTTTTTGTCATAATATACAACTTATTTGCACTATAAGCTAAGAAATGTGACAACATTCACTGTATGTCACGCACTGACGTCTTTTTAAACCCGAATCACGCTATCGAAGTTTTTTGCAACTTGCACATTTACATTCCGAAAATGAGCAATCAGAAGGGCCGTGCAAGGCATGATCACCTACTCTGACGGTATATCCTTTTGCTAAATTGGTGACCCCGACAAGATTATAACACAAGCTTCTGATGTTATCCTGAGATTACCAAAATTTTTGACAGTCAAGATGTCAAGACGAACTTGAAACACAGATGACACAACCTATAGAGATCGAGGTGTAGATAGGAGACGCGAGAAACAGACCTTAGCCCTGAGACTCACAAATACTTCTCTCCTGTCGCCATTGCGGAAGGGAATATCGCTCCCGGATCGGTCCACAACCATGAGCAGATGAGTTCCTGGACAAAGACGCGTTCCTTTTTAATGTTTTCTTATAGGAACACTTTTTAGTTACGTCTCGTAGATATTTCTACTATCTGGAAGCAAAACGAATCGTTTTTCGAATATAGGATCCGGGCATGAATCGTTTGACAAATACTTAAAGCTGTATGATAGGGCAAAGATCTGGGGTGCGAATGTTTGCCGGAATATGTGTGATATTTTGTGTTACTGGTTATTGTTGAATATTTGCACTTTCGTTGGTTTTGCGTGTACATGATAATGTCCCTCCATCTCACACCTTTCTGGTTGTGTCTGAGCGTGTTTGTTTATGCAGTGAAACATTTCATAGTTTAAAAGTCAAGTAAACGAGTGATTTCAATTCGATTTGCAAGTGAAAATCGATTAAAATGTAACGGGGAATTCCGGAAGAATGTATTCAAGTAGACAGGATGATACCGTTTCAGAGTAGGTAATATGTCTGATGCCTTGAGTCACTCTCGGAAGTGTCCTATTTGTATATTGTCACCGGCATATCACTATCAACCAATCATGGGTTGAGGGATGACCATGATGGATGTCTAAATATCGATACAATAGTATGCGACATATCGATATTTCAGCCATGGTTTCTTTCTTATACTATAATAGGGATGTCTATGATTCATGTCTCAATTGACACCTCGCTAAGCGACATATCGAATTTTTTAAATATAGGTGAACGAATATTAATATAACGCCGCACACTCATAGCCCTACACTGGGTGCACATTTCTAATTACGGTACACGTTCCGTGTCGTGGGCACCATGGACAACACACAAGGCAAGCACACATAGATATTTTAGCCATACTTTATTTCACCCCCTTCTATCTTGGCTATCAACCCATCGGAGATGACATTTTTTTTATTGATGTCCATGGGCGACAGTGCCTACTTACCACACACTGTCGAATTTACAATATTAGTGTGGATTGTATTAGTTCAACACTCTACTTATCAATAGTTTAAAGGAGGGTCGGAAATGCCCATCGCTGTAGAACAGGTTTTCCCGCTCGGACCCTTCACCTGGCGAATTGGCCCCCTCTTGACCTTTATGGTACGTGTGGACACTGCTTCTAGTCTATCGTAATAATAGGAACATACATACAAGTGCTTAGATGTTACATGTATAGAGCTGCGTGGTAGAAACTAACGTCAAATAAGTCTTTAGATATATGCTTTATATTTAAAAATTACTGTTTTCATTTCAATATGATTGGTTGGAAGGGATTCTTTTAATTGACATAGATAGATAGATAGATAGATAGATAGATAGATAGATAGATAGATAGATAGATAGATAGAATACTTTTTATTGTATTAGCGTACATTAGGCACAGTGCAAAAGACTTGTTTCTTGTTTGTAAATCGAATAAAATAAATCAAACACTTAGTTTTACCTCAAGTTACTACAACACATAGTGAAAATCGCACCTAAATCGGTACAATATTTCTGAGTCTAGCAACTCTAGCAGGACCAAACGCACAGACAAATGACAAATTCATGTGGTAAACTGTAAATAACTGTAAACTTTTAAATAAAACTATCAATAGACAAACCATTTAAGATATAGCTTAACTCAGACAACTACAATTGACACAAGCCGTTTAAAAACTATGAATACTAAGGTTGTTGTAAGGTAGTTGAAATAACTAAGAAGTCAAGAATATAGTCGTTTTAAAGCTCATAAATAAAGTCCCTGTAAACGGAAGTGGACACCGTTACGCGGGCCGTAATTACTGCACGCACCGTGAATAAATTACCATAGCAAACCATCGGAGAAAGCGCCAAACAGTAAGAGCTGTTAACAATTAATCAGGCAACGGGTTTATTTCTCATGAGTTTTTCTCTGTTACAATTACCCCGCTCAGGGTCATTCTACGTTTGTGTTTACTGCGTTTCTATTGCAGGGTTGCGTCAAGAAAATGTCAGTCAATTTAAATTATTGCCGACATAATGCACATGTCATGTCGACGCAAAAAAGCAGAAACACTGTAACCGTACTGTAAACTGTTCCGTAAAGAAGGAACAGAACATACATACAGGCTAATACTATGTACTTTTGGGTACGCCATACTCGAGTATTTAATTTTTATCTTGCTTCCTACTACATTCATTAAACACAACATAATTTTTTTTTAATCTCTTGATCTTTCATAGTGCTACGAATTATAAATTCACATCTTTAGGTTGGTTTTGAGCGTATAATCTTCGTGCAGCTACAATGTCGTTTTCCTCACATTTTCAATTACACAATGGCGCGGGTCAAACACCTGCCCGTCCTAATTAGATGACTTCATTGTTCCGGGCTAGGGTTGCCGCTCAATGTAAAGTTTTATTATTAGCTCAACATTTTCACCGTGAAAATCTGATCTTTTCTGAGGTATAAGCTCTGTACATCGTGGGCGTAAGCCAATTTACGCTGATTAACGAAAGCAATAGTTTAAAGTTTTTTCGAAGGGCAAGTCGTAGGTTCGTATAGTATCGTTAGATAGCAGCGGTTAAGCCACGTCGAAGGCTCGGATGGCATAAAAAATTCTAATAATTGGGTTACCCACTAATCTTTCCACCAATTTGCCCTGAAGCAGTGTGGAATAGACTAGGCCGTTTTAGCTATAAGGAAAGACCCGTGTCCTGTACCCTGGCTTCAATGTCCCTTCTTGAAGTCAGGGTTGTGTATTCCATCGTGGTGTGGACACCACTGATGGCCAATGGCGACAGGAACCGTACAATCAGGCCTATTTATCAGCGTTTTATCACCATAAAAAGGCCATTAATTACTGTTGTTCTGAAATGTATATCATTGACTTGGTCTAGATTAGGTACTAAGTTTGAATTAAAATACACTAAATACAAAAGAATAATTATCAAACAACAGCGTGGAATTTAGCAAGTAAATGGCCGTATTCGGACTTCACTGTTGTGCATAATTTAATAACATACCATTTACATATTTTAACATTTAAGGCGGTGTTAGTACCTATTCACTTAAATTGCTGTAACTACTACTATAAATAAATTAAATTATAAGGTAGGTAACTATGTGTACAATTCGGTGTTATAGCCGCAGCCTAGTTGGTGATGACCTTGCCTTCGAAGCCAGCAATCCGGGGTTCGATTCCCGGCCGGGGCAAATGTAAATATATACAACAATAATCGACAATCATGTGACAGATAAATGACTTACTATAGGTCAAGTTAAGTCATCAGTAAAGACTGCTAAAATAGAACAATATATAGAAATAAGACAAATAAATACACTTTCTCATTGATAGTACCTATGGATGTAGATATAGATCTCTCATGCCGAGATCGGTATTATATTTGTATCTTACGATTGGCGGTTAACCATCTAACGGCTGCGGTTAACAAGATCGATAACCAAAAGCAGTATTACTGTTGTTAACCGTGAAACGCGCAGATCGGGTTATAGAAGCGTATCATAGGGTTAAACAAACACTTCTGGATTTGTCCAGTTCTTCCAATCATTCGTAATAACTTAATAAGTATTTGTATTTAACTTGCTGTGTTAGTTAGTGTGGGTCAAATTTGCAAGCTTGCACTTCTCAGTGTCCGAGTTGAAATTTTGAATTCGCATTTAGTTCAGATGACAATGCAATTTTATTATGACAAGTATAGGTGGACCCAACGCCCAGAATTGGCTGTAGATATTATTTTTATTTCAATAATAGATTAAGGAACAGACGAGCTTGATGGTGAGCTATCACCGTCGCCCATGGACGTGAGTAAAACAAGGCCTTACTGACGTTGCAAGCCATAAAGGAAGCTGGGGAATTGTTTATCTTTCTTCAGAGAGCTGAAGAATCAGGGCTAACCATCCTAGTCCCGATGTGACTCTTGTTCCAGGTCGGCCACAGTTGTCATGGGTGGCAGCGGAAGGGTGATGCTGCATGCTCGTTTACTATCTTATCCATGAAAATGTTGTTTGTCAAAATTATATATTTTTTTTCATCGACCGACTTAGAACAGGACCCGAATCGGGTCTAGGAAGCCCAGTTAGCAGTGGGTGTTAATAGAATATTAGGTCGTAGTAGCTATGAAGATTGGGGCAGGGAGTGTTAGTGATAGTTAGTCCTGTTAGTTGTTAGTAATAGTCCAGTTAGTAATGGTTATTAAGTCTTATTATAGTTCGGTCACAGAACTCACAGATGTTACTACATATATTTGATGTAACCAACAGCCCTAACCCCACGCAACTGGCTTTAACGCAGTAACTGACTAACTGTATGGTTGTTTAACTGCAGGCACTCATGTAGTTTACTACGCATTGCAGTTTACTACGCACCGTTAGTGCCACAACAATTTCATTGTTCTACACGGCACACCGGCTCCTATTTGATCCAGCCAGTGATCTCACTAAAATTGGACAAGGTTTTGTAAACAAATGTAAAAAAGATTAAATAGAAAAGAATATACCTACCTATACTCACAAAGTATCTTTCAAGTTTTTAATGTTATAATGAAATTGTTAAACTAAAGTGTCCTGCTGGTTGAATTGTAACCTCACTTTCAGTTACTAAAATCAGTATAAAAGTTCCAGTAGCTATTATTTCGATTATTCGAACACGAACCTTTAAACACACTCTAACCATTGATTATTGTTGTTTTTTTTTCTTGTTTGTTTTAAAATTATTGTTGCAGTGTGTTTAAGACGAAATAAATTGTTTCTTTCTTTCTTTCGTCTTTCTAACCAAGCGAACAGCTGTTTGACATAAATTAAATATTTTTTATTAAAAGCATAAATATAACACGTCCTCATTCGCAGTGACAACATAGGCGCGACGGTACTAATTGATGAGTTTCTGAACTGGGAGCGTTCGTTAGTTAAAAATAGAACTAGGGTGGTGTTTGTTAACCTTGGGTGTAAATTGTATAAAGCAAGTAACCCGCAATTATTAAGGTTAACTAAAATTTCCCTTAGTATTTAACCAATCGTTAAACCGATCGTTTTCGAGTTACCAGAGCCGAAGGCGTTCCTTATTAGTTAAGCTCTTTTTAGTTACGCCTCGTAGACAGTTCTAGTCGTTCCATAGTTTCTCAAATATAGGGACCGGGCAACAATGATTTCCATTTAATTTAAAATCGGCCTCTATATGCGAATTCGATCGTCAATGGCATGTTGATAAACTTTTAACGAAATAATGCCTAAAAATATAAACCTAACTGATTGCTACCACAGTGTTTCATGTACCAAACAACCCTTTATAAAACTGTTTTCGACTTTCCTTCTAATAACTCTATTGATGACGTCACTTTATGGTGTTTTGTCATGAACAAGGTAAGCTGTGGGTAGCGTGACAGCGTTGCGTGTTACGCAGGGATACCTTGGAGCCATGTTATGGTAACCAACTAACCAGTCATGAAAGGTATTTAAAGTTTGCCTATTTCCTTATGAGTTTTCTTTTTCATTAGGGTTCAGTTCACATTACACCAACTTTAACTCGACTGAGATTTCATTCAACTCATAGGGAAGCATTGGAATAAGAGCTTTATCTTGTTGCATTTACGTTAACGGTCGAATATTCGGCCGTATTCGTTCGCCGTAGATATACAATGCCAATCGCGCGTGATCAGTAACATAGGAGTCTGGTCGGAGTTGTGTTGATATAGGGTTTCTAAGGATGCCAATAGGGCCCTATTACTACGACTTTGTTGTCAGTCCATGTTTCAGACTGTCCCATAACTGCAAAAAGCAGTATCTTTTCAAATGTAATAGAAAGACAATTAATGTTTTTTGTGTTTTCATTTATATTTTATTAAGATCATAGTGCTTCATCGGCTGTCCACCATAAATTATTTGAATATATCCAGTTGCATAACATTGCATCTATGGATAAGATAACGTCTGACACGACATCTAAAAGCTTCCTGTCATCGGCAGATAACGGTTAAAAATAAATAATTAACTGACGAATCATATTAAACTAAGAGGCTTAGGATATAGGATGGGTGATGGAAGAATGGATGGATGGATAAAAAGATTTCATGTCTAATGTTTGTTCTCGGGGTCTAGGTTAATTAACATAAATAATAATGATGTAGGTATATTTTCACATATTATATTTTAATCTTTTTAATTAAGTATCTTAAGCAACCATTGTCATGGTAATAAATCGTGATATTTTTTTCAATAAATAATGAAATAAATACACAATTGTATTATTAATAACTTATGACGTGACATCACATCGTGAGTAACCAGAATGTTATTTCCAGAGCCTCAAACTATTTCCATACTTATATTATGTAGGTACTATTTCCATGTAAATCGGATTGTAGTCAAGCATTAACTTAGGTATTTAATATATAAAAAAGATAGAAAGACAGTTACTTGCGAATTTATAATATTATTATTGATTTAAATTCGCAGTATGAATTTGTCTAATGATGTCGAATAGGGTAGTTGACAGTAAGAAAATATTTTGAAGATTTCTATTTTTTTATGGTAGCTTAATATTTACAAATGCGAAAAATCGATCTTATTGATTAAATAAATCATGATTATTTAATATTTTTGAGAAATAAAATCCCGAAATTACAGTCACTAGTCACGTGACAGCGAACGCCAATACGACGCGTGACGTCACACGTTGCAAAACTAAACAAACTTGACATAGCATTTTGGTCTTTCCGCTCAACCAAACAGCTCTTCGTTTTCCAACATATGACGTCACACGAGTCGCCATGACAGTTTGACGCGTTTTTGACGGGACCGTCAAATAGTTCATGAAAATATAAATTAAAATATGTTACAGTTAGTATTTAACTGAAATATTAATATTTCAGTTAAATTAGACCATTTGGCAAACTATGATTTAGTTTTTCAAAATTAGTCAACTAGCCTATACTTGCCTAAATAATATCAACTAAAAATATATCCTGAGGATACGTATGTATGTAAATTTTATGTCGAATGAAACAAGATCCTATTTTTGAAATGCGGTCATCGTGTAGGTGGAGCTATACCTAAGTTACAAAGTAGGTATACTTTGGTAGTTATATTTTACAACATATTGTGTAGAATAACAAGACGTTCACACCCAAATCAAGTTTCATGAACTAATCGCCTGTTTGTCTTATCTATTTTAGATAATTATCGCTATGACTACCGTATATAGTCAAAACTCGAGTCTAGAGTTCTAGACAATGCATAATTTCGGCAGGGTTGTCAAACAACACAAACCTATGTATATATATGATAATTATTATCATCATACATTAAACTGTAATCACCTCCATCCTCCCCTAATCCGCACTGGAGCAGCGTGGTGGAATGCTCTTGGCCTGCGTTATGATTTCTGTGTCCTGTAGACAGCTAGATAGATAACCACCTTAATATTTGCACACCAAAGAACAAACAAAAAAAAAACAAGAATCATAAACTTATTTACACTAAATTAAAAAAAAGCGGTCTTAGCAACAAAGCTATTTCATCTGGACAACCCATCAAAGGATACAAGTACAAATTTAGCTCTCTATAGTGCAAGCAAATTGTTTGTTTTTCTATGTGATTCATAATTTGTAGTACTTTATTGATATGAACTCACTTCATCCACCTCGCCTATCGCTAATGGTGCTGTTAATCAAGTTGAGTAACGCCTACGTACCTGTCATTATACTGACTACCTCACTTAGTGATAACTGGATGGATGGATACATATTTATAACAAAATGGTATGCGTCAATAGTCAAAGATAGCCAGTCTTAAATGACCAAAATAAACGCTAACACAATCAATCAATATTAATCAAGATACATGTTTATCTTATTTGTACACACTTGTTTACTAATTTGTACACACACAAATTTATCTGTCGCATTCATATGTATGTACATGCCCCGGCCGAGAATCGAACCCGGGATCCCTCGCTTGGCAGGCAGGGTCAATTATTAAGAACTCTCAGAGGTGCAGGTTTCCTCAAGATGTTTTCATTCACCGAAGCAAGTGATAATTAAATTCTAATATGCTCGGGCCACACTAACGGGAAATGCCGTTAATTATGGCGATGATCGTAGGTGTAGCCACGACTCAACGCGATAATTTCACAACGGCATTCACATTGCCGTTTGCCGTTGGTTAACGCGATAATTAATGCGTTGAAGCGGCCACACCACAGTCATGGGCAGTCACGTTTGACAGTCAAGTGTAGCCACTCACATAACGTGTTAATTTTATCGTAATAATTATCGCGATGTTCGGCATTGCCGTTGACGTTGACGATTTCGTTAGTGTGGCCCGAGCAATACGCACATACTCCCGTGTCCTAGGGACACGGGTTCAAAGGAGAATGATTATTTTTGCCTACAATTTTCTCACACTTCAGATGAACTCCAGAACCATAATTATTAGTTTTTAATCTAACCGTCGTCTAAGTATTAGAATCAGTATTTTGAACAGGGGATTTCATTATAAAGATATAATAAGTAAGAAAATATTAAAACAAAATATTATGGTATAAGTGAAATATGTTTTTGATGCAGCACGTGATTTACATGTAAAACCATGGTTATCATGAGTATAATGAATTAAGTTGTCATCTATGTCGAGAAAGTATGTTGAACTGTAAATATCTTAATAAGATAAATATATTTTTAACCCCGGTTTACCTTTGAAAAATACTTACGTGACTTGGTAATCAATTTTATTTACTAAGCTGATCAAATTAAGTAATTATGAAGCCATGTTAGGCCAATTCCGCATACTTTAATGGTCATTGTCCTTTGTTCGGGAGTCCCAATGTTCAAACCACAAAGCTATCATTATAATGATGGTTGTATTACAACTATCGTCACTGATAGATTCAGCTAAGTTTTCAGTGCGTACAACGGAAGTGGACAAATTAATGATTATGATGGCACTGATGGTGCCAATCTTAGCGCAACTGTACGCACCTACTGTATACTTAAGTATACGGTTGTCTAGAAAGTATATCTAGAGAGCAGAAATAAGATTGATAGCTCTAAAGTCCTATCTTCCGCTTCGGTGGAACGGATTGCTGTCATCGTGGATAGATAAACACATTAATCAGATGTTATGTTGCGGAAATTTATTGTTATTATGTTATTAATTTACTATTGATACTTTGTAATGACGTTTTTTATGGTAATAGATCAACGAATAGACAAATAGACGAGCTATCGGATGGTAAGTGTTCAGTGGCCACCGACGCCCATCGACATGATTCTTACACAGAAACAGAGAGTTATTCTGTTGTGACAGTTGTCATGGGCGGCAGCGGAAGAGTGGTTCTGCTTGCTTGGTTGCTATCTTAAGTCCATAAAAACTGCAGTATTGCATCCTGGACCGTAAATACGGGAACACGCATTTAGAAAGAAAGAAAGAAGAAAGAAAATACATTTATTCCATCAAGCACATACTACAAAAAGAGGAAGACATTAAGCAATAAAATATCTAAACATTAAAATAAAAGCATTGATGAAATTGGACGCACTCAGCGAAAGACCGCGAGGCAAACGTCCGCTGATTTTCAGGGCGTCCCGTTGCAATTTAAATACATAATTTAAATCGTAAACATCCACCTATCCTCAAGCTCAATTGACCCAACGTCTATCTTCATATCCCAGTGGATTACCAGTAGCAGGTTTAATTGTAACTAAATCGGGGCAATCTAACCGATCGTAGGCTGGTTGCAACGATAAATCCTGGACATTCTCCCACACGGCACGACTTGTTCTCAATACACGATCTTGGCACAGTTCAGAAGAAGTCATGGTCTTGTACAGTCGGATTAAAACGACCCACTTTCAGTTAACTGTATTTAACAAGTACATTTGCATATTCGTGGGAGCAGTTAAACCCACTATTTACCTAAAGGCCTATCGATGTTACAGACATGTTCCTTTCTTAGAACAGGGTTTGAAATTGGAATAAGTAGAAGATTTTGGTCCTATAATGTCCGTAAGATCTGACACCCTGATTAGAGATTCCCAGCCGAAGGAGATTTTTATTTGAAACATAAATATTAATTTGATCTCGGTTCTCGAGTTAAAATAAACTTAATAATATGTTGTATGATATTATTGACTTTACTTAATAAATTTAATTAAAGCGTACCTACAGGTGTAACGGAAAAACGCATCGCGATGTACCTACGCGTAATATTATAATACCCTACAAACACAAACATGTACAAAAGAAACGACTACAAAAATTTTACATCGAGAAGTAATAAAATGACAACATCGTCAACGTAGTCGAAATCAATTAATTATCTGTTATTAAGAATAACTCAAATAACATACGTCTCAAGCTAATAAAAGAGTATTAAAAATACTTGTCAGATTTCGCTTAAATTTAAATGGGACTACATGACAAGCTGCAGCTTTAGAATATGAAAAGAATCATATAAGCACCCTGTAAAAAGTTGAAAACTCAAAAAAAAACAGTCCATTGAGAAATGATTGAGAACAGTTTTTATTCGTTAAAAAGACGCGTCGGATTGTATACTAAAGTTCGATAGTTCTCTGCAGTTAGTCTGCGACCGATAAATCACGCGTCCCATAGACAGCACTACGTAATAGCACATTCGGCTAGACGCACAGACGGCTGTCTGAGTTGAAAATCGATAGCGACTGTACGTGACTGTACATAGGCCGAGAGATGAACGAGATTCGTGCTTGTAGAGAAATGTGTCGGTGAAGTTATATTAGTTAGACTTATTTCGCATGTCTTAATAATTATGGAGAATGCACCAGACGTCTGATATAATATTTGCTTGTTGTTACAGCACTGTTGTGGTAAAGCATAAAATTATATTTATAGACCTGCAGCTATACAGATAAACTTCTAAAGATTTGGGAGAAATTTTCAGACTTTCATTCTTATATATAGCATAAAGTGTCACTTCGACTTGTAATAAATATTATTTTCCTGGCCTAACGCCAGTTACTACCATAGCTTTGGAAAGTTTTTGATATGGAGAATAAGAAAGAGTAATCAACTCCAGCAGTTATTGCTACCAATAGCTATCTATGTTTATTATATGTAAAAGAACAAGCCTATATTCATCGTGTATAAATTATTTCAATAATAAATAATCTGCTAGGGAGAACAAAAACAAAAATTTCCTGTTATTTCCGTGATGCAACCCAATTCGACCTAGTTTGAACATGTGTAAGACTCTCTGCAAATCGACAAATCATCATCATCATCACCATCGCAACCCATAACTGTCCCAGCTGGGTTCGGTTCTCCTCTCACAATAAGCGGTAAATGCCATAACGATTGACGAATTGGGAACAATTGTCGAATTATCAACAATTGCAAAATTCTTCTCCAGATTAATTCCAAGATGTTTAGTAAACTTCGTCTTCGAGCGCTTGTAGTACAATAGTACAACATCAAAACAATACCGTTTACAAAACGTTGCGTAAGTATCTGCGTTCGGAATGCGTAACGATGTACGTGTAAGGTGATATTGTTTGACGGAAGTCGTTTCGAATACATGTATAAATAAGCGAATAGAACAACGAGATTAGTTCATGAACAACATTTTTGGTACCAATTTATAATAAGAATGCACGCTTGTGAGTGAGATTTGGTACAGTTAAAGTTTACATGGAGAAATGCAGAAAGCTTAATTTGGTAAAATGTTATAGGTATGTGCTACAAATACCGCTATTTTATTATTGATTGAATTCACTAACGCAATAAATCCCATAAAGATTTGAGCTTTGGTATGTTTGTCGTTTGTCTGTGGGTTTATTGCCAGAGTCCCACTAATCTCAGTAACGGCTTACTTAATAAAGCGATTTATTGCAGTGAGCTTTATGTGGGGTATGTGGGGTAGCGTTTATTTATGAAAAAATAAAAAAGGGAGTCAATTCAAAGAATCCCGTCTATTCTTTGGAGAGCAAGTACTAACTAAGGCAGAAGCGAAGCACGGGCAATTACTAGTATGTTAATAAAATGATTCTCATCTTGAAGTTAATGGTTTAGGTAGCAGTTGATAGAAATTAAAGTAAAAATATTCTATTCACCCTAAACATTTCTTGTCAAAAAAACCTTTGGTCCATTGAAAATCGCAAATCATTCGAACGAAATTTGGCTAAATTTAGCTGCCAGGTAAAAATTTTTTACGTCTTTGCATTACTCTTAACACAGGTTGAGAACTTGTAAATAGCGAATATTCGTTCGTGAAGGATAGTCCCGTTGAAGATTAGGTACCAGTTGATTCAACTTTGCCTTACTTTGTATTGGCCTGTGGCCTCTGAGAACGTCTTTTAAAGAAATTTCCCTTCTATGACTAGCAGGCCACATATAATATTGACAAAAATATTGTCCGCACACACAAAAGTATTAGGTATCAATAAGAAGCGTGTGTGCGACTAGTTTGTATAATTGATTTTTATTCACTTCTAAGTGCATCCAAAACTTTCGGTACCGATTACAAAGTACCACATTCACCAATGCGATAGTAACATATAACATCATTGATATTCACCAATTGTCCTGATCCTGCCAAATAAAGAAACCTAACTTCAAACCACATTCAACATTCAATCCACCTAGTGCCATCCTAAGTACTATTTTATTTACGTAACTGCAATAAAGTTAAATTGAAAAGCGTCAAACGTAACGGACATACGCATCTCAAGTTAACAAGGAAACCGCGCCAAATTCAACGCATTTCAAATTAGGATACAGACGTACCGTTGGTGGTGCGCGCGCGCCGCCGGAAGCGGCTAATGTGGTAACAACCCGGCTTCCGTCACCGTACCATAGATGGTGACCGTTTGAATTCATTATCTTTGACCATTTTGTGCGCATTGATTAGGGACGTAATTTTTTTTTTACTTTTGATAAGTGCTTGATAACAATCCCACCTGATGGTAAGTGGCGATGAAGTCGAGGATGTGTGACGCACTAACTTATTAAAAGCCTATTCATCTTCCTCCTCTTGAATACTCCCACGTGAATAAAAAAAACAGCTGACTGTTGCCATTGCCATCTTTGTCACATATTTGACGTATAATAGGGATTATAAATAATAATACTTATCACTACATACTTGTAGCCACAAACTAGGATTCCCTGTGTCTTGGGTGCTATGGCACAATTCACAAAGACAAGATGGAGACACAGAGAGGACCTAGACCAGAATTACAGAGATGAAAACAATGGTCTCTGAGTGAGTTCTGTAGCATCCAGTTTTATCTCCGTAGTTTTACTTGCTTTAAATATTTCTATTCTATTTGAAATAACTTTTACATAAAACTAGTTTGAAAGGTCGGAAGACCTTGACATTTTCCCATTTAGCCATTAGTTACACACCGAAATCCCGGCGACAATCTTAAAAACCTTAATAAAAATAAATGCCTCGAAAAACAAATTCCCGCATAACTTTATTAGGGTTAATGAGAATCTATTGACCCCACAACGGCTAAAGAAATGTTGTTCACACTTTTATTGGCTAAATTGAATTGCTTTGTAGTTACGAGAATAAATCACATCAAATATCAAATAGTTTCATGACTCAGCAGGATCATATTAGACCCTATTATGACTACTATTTGGGAGAGTTATTTTTATTAGATTTGTAGAGTGATCAATCATTATAAACTGTAATAAACTAATATTTTTTTTTTACATTCAGTGATTAAAAAGTCAGTGATAATGTTAATTTTATGGACAAACAAACAAATCATTAATTATTTTAAGAATACATTTAGAAATAGAAATGAATTAAGAAATTGTCGTAATTAGGAACAAATGCGTCATACAGTAGAAACACACAAGTTAATCTCGAAAGCATTCCATAAATAATAATAACAAAAATGTTTCTTCACAGTGTAACAATTTGTTAACACTAAACTAACATCTAGACTTGTCTGACGCCTGAAATAGGATCAAAGCTTGTATTTCTGGCACCAGCTCTTTACCTTGGACTTGTTAACACTATTCTTACACTGTTGATAACAATAACACTGTTGATAAAAATATTTTCTCTTCTTCCCCAGGCAAGTGGGCCGCAACCTCATAATCCCCGGCGGCACGCGCACCATCGACGCCACAGGCAAGCTGGTGATGCCGGGCGGCATCGATCCCCACACCCACTTCGAGCTGGAGATGATGGGCGCGCGGGCCGCTGACGACTTCTACAAGGGTACCAGGGCTGCGGTCGCTGGAGGCACCACAACTGTCCGTGAGTTCGTGGAATACGAAACTTGGATGCTTTTTGCTTTGGGCAGAGAGGATAGGAAGAATTTAGTTCGTCGCTACATTACTTTTTTGTAGCCGATAAAGGTTTAGAAGAACCACGTGATAGTAAATGGACACCGTTGCCCATGTATATGGGAACAATAAATACATAAACAATGCGTAGCCGGTACATAAACAATGCAAAGAAGAAAGAAGAAAAGAAATTAAAGCTTTAACGCTTGGCTGAAACACGACTAGTCGTTTGGCGGATGTCTCCAGTAAGAGATAAGCTAGCGAAGCGGGCTTCATGGAAAGATAAAGATAGATAGAAGTGCCGTCAGTAGGATTGGCCACTAATTTATCTTTAGATCACTGCAGCAACTGCAACTGCAATGGCCTTGGTGGATTTCCATTTAGTTCACGAATCACAGACAACTACAACTCAATTCTTAAAACTAACTGAGATAATTATTGTGTTTCCAGTTGACTTCGTGCTACCACAAAAGGGTCAGTCTTTATTGGAAGCCTATAACAACTGGAGAGAAAAGGCTGATGGCAAGGTAATATCTGTTGTTTAACGAACATTTTAACTTAGAATGTAATTATCACTTGTTTCGGTGTAGGAAAACATCGTGACGAAACCTGCTCCTAAGATAATTATATTGTCCTCTCTTCTACCAGGTATGCTGCGACTACGGTCTCCACGTGGGGGTGACGTGGTGGTCGCCGTCCGTGAAGAAGGATATGGAGCAACTGGTGACCGAACAGTTCGGCGTGAACTCCTTCAAGATGTTCATGGCGTACCGCGACTCCTGGATGCTGGATGACTATCACCTGTACCAGGCTATTGAGCACTGCGCCAATTTGAGAGCGTTGCCCCAGGTAAGAGAGAGATCAAGAGAAGAGGAGGGTGAATAATAATTATAATTACAACGCTACACACTCATAGCCCCACATTAGGCTTCCCGGTATCGTGGGTGCCATGGACAACACACAAGACAAAACGTACCCAGACCGTGACCGTGAATTTAATTATTAATATTAATGACGTCACGTACTTTTTCAGGTTCACGCGGAGAATGGCGACATTATCGCACGCAACACGGAGAAGCTGTTGGCTGCTGGTGTGACCACCCCCGAGGGGCACGAGCTGTCCCGGGACGAGGAGGTGGAGGCTGAGGCCGTCAACCGGGCCTGCGTCATCGCTAACCAGGTAACGTTAACGTAACGGGGTAGGTGAGTGCAATAAGGGAATAAATACAATACAATACTCTATATTGAGCACGTCAAAGAACGATAAACAGAAATTACACATGCGGTTTTAATAAAATAAACGTTTATAATTAATGATTAAATTACTGAAATATTATAATTAAGATATCTAAAATCCTCGGGAAGCATGGACACAATGTGCAAACGCTGAAAACACTGCGGTCTAATGCCGCTTGTGCCGTGCGATCGGCGGGGTTAGTGACCTTTAACCGCTGCGCGCTCACACCGCGCGCGTGAGTTCCGATTGTCCATACTTTTGGTTTTTAATGGATAATTAGGTCAAATTTTGAGCACTCTTTTGATTTACATATTTGGAATGAGAATCGAGAGATATACTTATATATAAATTGTGTTATAAATTGTTTCCAGGCGAACTCTCCCCTGTACATCGTCCACATGATGTCGAAGAGTGCGGTGCAGGCGCTGCGCATCGCCCGCTCGCGGCAGAAGCAGCCCGTGTACGGAGAGACGTTGGCCGCCACTGTCGGCACTGACGGTGAGCGCTCCATTTGTTATGGCCTAACCCAGGACTTCCCGACCGGTGGGGCACGCCTTCCTTGGGGGGCGTAGAGAAATTTCAGGGAGGGCATACTAGGTGCGTTGCCATTTCCGAAAAAAAAAAAAATTAACGGGCATGTAAATTAAGAAGAGACAACGCTACGTGTTCTCAAAGGTGTGTGAAGTCCACCAATCCGCACTTGGTTAGCGTAGTGGACTATGGCACACACTGTAAAGAAACCCGCGCAGACTGTTATGGTGATGATGACCTCGTTTCCTTACAGGGAGCCACTACCGCAACGCGTGTTTCCGTCACGCGGCCGCGCACGTGCTGTCGCCCCCCCTGCGCCCCGACCCCGACACCCCCCGGGCCATAGTCGAGGCCCTGGCCGAGTGAGTATTGACTTTTATAGGGTTCCGCACCCAAAGCGTGGCAAGCGGACCCCTAATAATTTTAGTCGTCTGTCATAAATAGGAAAATTGTTTAGTTCCCGTTTGTTTCCTTATTTATAATATCTTAAATAATATCCCCTGTTCGAAACACTGATTCTAATGCCTAGACAACGGTTAAATTAATAATTATGGTTCTGGAGTACATTTGAAGCACGAGAAAAGTATGGGCAAAAATGATCATTGTCCTTTAAATAAAATTACTTTAATTTTATTCCAATATCGGGGCACAAAATACATATTATCTTGAATACCCGCATCATGATAAGTTGATTGATGATGAACCTATGATACGTATGGTTTCCAGCGATGACCTGCAGCTGATCGGCAGCGACAACTGCACCTTCCACGAGAAGGACAAAGAGATGGGCAAGGACAACTTCGCCAAGATCCCCAACGGCGTCAACGGTGTGGAGGACCGCATGGCCATCCTCTGGCAGAAGGCCGTCAACACTGGTAAGTGATACCTATACTATGTCACCCATTTTTGCAATATTTTACCTCCCCGCTCGGTGACCACCTGTAGTAGACCCCCCCCCCTTGAGAATTTACGTACTAATTAATTTATATGAGATTTATCATTTTTTTTGCAAAAGTTAAAAACACAACGCCATCTAGGCAATATCATCTGAACTAATATATTACATTGTAAAGCAGCGCTGTACTGTGCTTGGTTGTAGTGCTACCACCCTCTCGCTGTAGTCGGCCGCCAAACGACTTATGTCCCCACTGGAAGCTTGAGTCAGTAATTCCGGCCGTTGTCATACAAAAATCTATCACAATTTCTCTATTAAAATTAGAAAATATTTCAAAATATATGTCGTCACCCCAGGGGAGAATTACATTTGTGACCACGAGTGACAAGGAAAGAAAAAAGGCAAATCATGAAATTCATGTGTTCTAATTTATGGACGGCCACTTCCATTCCGTCCCATTACGATGTGGGGGTCTTGAACTCAAGAATAGGCTTCTAAAACTACATCGATGTTTACCATCCAGTAGGATTTTTGTTAATCAACATAATAAAATTAAATTGTGTGCAATTCACACGTGCTAAAAGTGAAAAAATATTTCATGATAATTCGGCTTTTAAGATCTATGTAAAATTGTACGAAACATAAATCTCAGTACGATTACTTACTAATGTTCCTATGTCATTTTCTCCCACGTTAAAATGTGTGTGTCTTTTTCATTTCCGTTTCGATTAATTTGCGCGTCATTTCCGTTTCATCGAATTCCAAATCACAACGATACTAAAGAAGTATTCACTTCAATAATAATGTAAAAAAGTAGTTCGTCTGCGTATATGTTGTCTGTTTACGCGAACCAACCTCTCCCGCCAGGTATAATGGACCCGTGCCGGTTCGTGGCGGTGACGAGCAGCACGGCCGCCAAGATCTTCAACCTGTGGCCGGCCAAGGGCCGCGTGGCCGCCAACAGCGACGCCGACATCGTCGTGTGGGACCCGCGCCTCGAGCGGATCATCTCCGCCAAGACGCACAAACACGCCGTCCACTTCAATATATTTGAGGTATTTGTTACGTCCACTTGGATATATTTTAATTATTTATTTATTTAAGTTACACCAACAAAGTAGACACAATGGCAGGCATAAAACAATTTCACGCGATTCACTACATTTGTTAACTTATTTTGAAACAAGATTAAGGTATTTATTTGTTCTGTAGATGTTATTACAAAGCAACATAATCCATTGTAATTAAAAACGAACAGTTGAGAAATATTTATGGAAAATATTTCTCAGTGCTTTTCTTTGTGCTTATCGCATAGAAAAACATTGTACTTATCATTTCTTACTTTGTAACCGACATCAAATTCAAAAAAGGAGGAGGTTCTACTCGTATGTTCGTCTGTTTTTTGTTTATTAAGTAAATCAAGATTGTGTTACATGCACCGACCACACGGTGGTTACATGTCTATAGCGCCATCTACATTTCCAGAAGGAAATTGAAATGAAAATTATATAGTTCAAATATGTCATCATAGATGGCAGCATGCAACATTTCTGATTAACTTGAAACTTATTATTTGACTTATGTAAGTACTTATATTAATTACATAATTTCATACAATTTATTTATGGTTGTAGTACCTACCTAACAGAAAAAGCAGATAAGATATTTAATTATCGCACCCTTAGGCCCGAATAAGGGCCTAATTCATAAAAGTAGTTTTTTGAAAGCTCACGTTTTATAGATTCTGGACGAGACACCTCAGCTTATTTTTCGTTTAAAATGTTTATTACTAAGTTATAAGTTATAAGGTACAAGATGACATTTTCATAATCTTCTGAATATGTATTCATAGGTTACTTATACTTAGGTAATAGATTAAATTTAAATTGCACACTATTATTCAATAACCTCTGTTATAACAAACAATAACGCTTTTGTTATTTTTATTAGTTTCATCAATTTCCTTTCGTTTATTGAATCATACACATTTTCTTCTGGTGTCGTCTCTTTTCAAAGATTGTGTTGAAGAATACAGAACCTCATTTTATACTATTTTATTAAGGAGGAAAGTAGTAAGTTGTGTTTTATGAAGCTATGAATAAATGTATCTAATATTTATTAACCAGGGCCAAAATGTGATCGGGAGCCCGCAGTATGTGATCGTCAACGGACGGGTCTGCCTCGACGACGGAGAGTTGCGCGTCGTTGAAGGTATATAATAGCATTATATTGCACTTTGATGACGTTACTAAATGAAAAAAAAAACCCTACTCTTTATTTGCCAGTAAAACTTCAAGTTAAAATTTGGTTTCGATTCGTTTTGCTACTTGTTTGTTGAAGTTTCACTTTTACCGTGTCCCAGCACACATTTAGATTTTTTATATCATGGTATTTAAATTTTCACGAACACTTAATCATTTTCTGTTTAAGCATAGACTAAAACTTTGCTCAATTCTAAAATATAATTATAATAAGTAACATGTGTGTGTCAGGTCTGGGGAAGTTCCTGAAGACGCACGTGAACAGCCCGTACGTGTACGGGAGCGAAGCGCCGCCGGGGTCTCCCGCCACGCCCGAGGAGCTGCAGCACTCGCCGATGCGCGTCGCTAACGGGACTCCGCCCGCAGGTAATTTATTTATTTATTACTTACATTAACAGCTTTTAATTAAAATATTGTATAACATTACATAGATTACCCGCACTTAAGCGAAATTTAATGTAATTAATTTTAATTTATTACTTATACTTATCCATTTATTTGAGAGGGTAGTGTGTGCTTGTGTGAATGTGGATGGGAATTTGAATATGTGGGTGTGTCTATGAATGTAATTTTTTCTAAATTAAATAGTATTCTGTAAGTAGAACAGCTGTAACCAAATACACAATTGATATCATGCCAGCAACTTTTTATGCAGTAATTCTGGGTGATTTTTAATTCTCTTGGCATACTCGTGGACATGAAAGAACATGGTCATAGGTAATGATTAAAAATATAAAGTCAAAATTCTACACGATAATAGTTTCAAAAATGGCAATTAAATTATCTAAAAATACTCGGAATGTATGGTCAACAGCTGTGTAGGTATAACGATCGACCCGCCGGCAGCAGCCGGCCGTGTTAATAACCTTTAGTGGAGTAGTTTATACCGCGCGCTCAGTATGTCTACATTATGGGTTTGTAATGGATAATTACGTCAAATTTTAAGCACCCTTTTTAATTAGATATTTGGAATGAGAGTGTCTTACGAATCACCTTGTATATGGAAGTGTCTTACAAATCAAATTACATTACATCGAAGTTCATAAGTCAATAGTGAATATAAGTTGCCTTCTAAGTTGAGCGGTCTCGCCACACGCTATGTAATAAGGATAAGCTCACTGCTATTTCTTCCTGCATTCCAGACAAAGCGCTGCTGAAGCAGCTGGAGAGCGCGTCTCTAGCTGGTTCCGGGTGCAGCACGCCCACCGGCCGCAAGATGCGCGAGCCCGGACAGCGGGACCTGCAGAACTCTACCTTCTCCATCAGCAGTCCGTATCAATCCAGATTAACCTCTCCACTGCCAGTTGGAGACTAGTGTATAGTGTAACTCGCGCCAAACTTTATGGCTCCTCTACCGGTTTCCGAAAATTCAGGTTGACTATTGTTGGGGAAATATTTCAAGACGAATGTAGCCCAAAATGGTTATTATATATAAAAACACCACTCCAAATCGTTAAATCATGTTTATTATGGATCCTCTACCGGTTTCCGAAAACTCAGGTTGACTATTTCTGGGGTAATATTTCAAGACGAATGTAGCCCAAAATGGTTATTATATTTTAACTAACACAAATACTTTAAAAAGCATCTTTTTAAAACACTGTTTGTACTTCAAATCGTTCAATCATGTTCCCTTACGACCAGCTTTACAACCATGTGAACTACGATATTGGTGGCAAGTATTTGATATGGTCAAGTGACGTCATTGCTACTCAAGGTTACTTTTGAATTATCTATAATATTTACTGTTTAAAATATAAGTTTTGTGTTTTATAAATAGAGAAAAATATTTTTTTTTGTTTCGTATTTTCTCATATAGACAAGATTCCAATTGTGTGCTGCACCTCGTTCAGAGGGGCCATAAAGTTTGGCGCGAGTACTGACTATTCTTCTTTTGACTTGGTTCACAGTCTTTATAATTCAATGACAGTAACACTGTTAAGTCAAGACCAATTTGAAAACGTTACAGGAACTTGTACTATTTTTTTTTATTTCACAGAAGAAGTAGAAGGTCCGGACACGAAGACCTCAGTGCGAGTAAGGAATCCTCCTGGCGGCAAGTCCTCTGGACTCTGGTAAGAACCGGATCGAACCAGTTCAACCCAGTTCGAACCAGATGGCACCGGCTGGGAGCGGTCGGAGCGGTCGATGGCTTCGTGGCGATGCCTTGGATGATTTTGCTTGTGGAAAAGTATGGAGATTGTTTGAATTTATTTATTTTATACTTAATTTGGCACAATACCAACGATTGTAATACTGATTATAGCTAATGATGTTTTGAACCTTATGTTTCAAGGATAATTGTCACCGAGCTCCAATAGTTTACATAAGACCATTTGGTTGTCATAACAGTATTAAAAACTATCAAGATTTTAAGACCTTTTAAGAAATTGAAATATTGGTGTAGATACTCCATAGACGTTCATATTGGATCATATAGCCACCTTACAAGGAATATTGTACAATTCCTGGATACATGGTATTTACAATCAAAATTTATAGAATTTAAGCCTTGACTTGATTATAAATAATTATTATAATTAATTGTTAATTATCCATTATATCATTTGTGTGTATGAGTATAAAAATAATAATGCAATAATTGATTTATTTAAATTTATGATGTATAATTAATTGTTTATTATTAAGCTGTATAATCATAATTGTAAGTTGTATTACGTTGATTATTTCTGCATAGTTTTTCACAAGCTGTAAACGCATTTTGTTTGAGCTTGGAGCGAATATGAACCAATTTTAGTGTATTTTATTGTTATGAACGGTTAGGTAATGCACCGGATTGCACTGTATGAGTAAGTGATATATTGTGACACAGACAGCTCAGAAGATCTTTGCGCTAGATATAAGTAGGGTGATACTTAATATAATATGTATATACCAATGATATCACCTATTTTCACCGACATATGTTTTTTTTACATTGTAGAAGTGCTTCATAAAAATCTCACCTGTTGGTAATTCATAATCATTAAAGTTTTCAACTTTTTCAATTTTATAAATAAGTACAAAATACAATGTTTTTTTTTATTAAAAATGAAATTTTATAAAACGCTACAAAATCAATTCTAAGGGAAATTTCTTAAAAAAATATACTTATCAGAAATCTGAACATACAGAAATACAAATATCATACAGTGCAAACAGTCGTATTATTTATGTATGTTAGCTTATTAGTGGATTTAAGTATCGACTTCTCTATCCATAGACTGATATAGACATGTGACGGTTCGAATAGTTTTGTTTAGGTAATATTAGTGCGTGGATGACACAGGGGCGTATCTGGAGTTACGACCTTCGTACCCGGTATTATAATGTCCCATTTAAACAGCATTCATATTAATGACGAGCTGTGCCCGCGACTTCGCGTCGAATTTAACAAAACAAATCTAAAATAAATAGCCTAAGTTACTTTTGACATCGGCAATCTTCCAATGAAAGTCCCGTCAAAATTGGTCCAGCCGTTTCAGAGATTAGCTCAAACAAACAGACAGAAAGATAGACAGACAAAAATTGTAAAAAATGTTATTTTGGTATATGCACCGTGTATCTATATGCATTTGGTAAAAATTGGTTATTTTAATATTACAAACAGACACTTTAATTTTATTTATTTGTATAGATATTGATATATCTTATACGAGGACATTTTAAACTCGGAGACATAAAGATACGCCCTTGATCTCTACCATCAATAAAGGTTTTTTAATTCAATTTCTAATCTTGAGAGAATGTGTTGAAACGACTTTTTGTACAAGTTAATTATTAATATTCAATATCGTATTTCTAAATTATACTAATATTTTATAGCATAGAAGCGTAGAGTAGCTATCGGTAATAATCGCAATTTGTCGTAATTCATACATTTGTTAGTGGAATGGTAATTTTGTAACATGTTTTAGAACCAACAACGTGTAGCTATTTTTAATAGTACCAATGTTTGAATAAAAACCTATACAATATTTAATCCAAACGTGACAAAGTATGTTATTTGTACCGAAATTTTGTATTTGTGCATTTTTGTGCATTTTGTATGAGGCTTTTGGCTGACAGTAAATCTACTTACGACACTTTGAACCCAGAAATGAGATTAAGATTGTCGCAATTAAATTTTATTTAATACGGCTAACAATTCTAATCCATTTAAGATATACCTTTTATTGACATAATACCTCTACGGTAATATTAGGGTAAGATCTACAACCATACTACAGTCGTAGTAGGATTATTTGCGAATTAAATCCCACAATATCGTTAATAATGGAAAGCCTCGAAGAAAAATGTGACCAAATAATTTGTTTGTATGTTGATTGTGCTTAATGTCTACCTTGTTGTAAGTTAGTGTAAGAACGTTTTGTTTGTAGTTAGCACTATTTCCAATAACCCCACTGTTCCTAACAACCAAATACCTATCAGAATATATTTTTAAAGCTGTATTGTTTTAAATGTAGGTCTTTTTTCGACCATTTTTCAAATCGCAGAGTTACGTATGTTTAGTTATTCCAATTCACAAGAGCATTATCAAAATCCATTTAAGTGACGCGTTAAGATTTTACAACAATTTAATGTAATAAAAGTTTTTAAAATAAAAAAATATTTGTATTCCAATTTCGAACTGGTCTTTTTGGACACTTACATTGTCTTAAATAAGCACACTTTTAAAAGTTATCGCGTAACGACCTAAATCTAAAAGGCAATAATTTATCCCATCAATCAAATACCATAATACCTCCCGTACAATTAACACTAGTTGTACCCTGACCATAACTTCTCTAACTAGTCTTGCATCACAATTTTATAGCGTTTACAACTTTTTTAATTATGTCGTTCTATTATGCATTGTCACAAATAAACAATGTAATCTCAGTATCGCAGTTTTATTTAAATCAGTTACCTTCCTCGGTAGGTGGCGCTGTCAATAATAGCTTTAAAATAATTTAATATATTTATTTGTTTCATTTCATTAACCTGTACTATACCCATTCTACGTGACCCATTCTTACCCCCTCCCCTTCGATAACCACCCGTAGTATTTGCTGAGACCACCATTTCTTCGAGTTGTCTCGTAGTAATTCATAAATACGGTTTAAAATCATTTTTCGCTAACAGAGAGTTAAAAAAACAACGCCATCTAGGCACTCTCATCTGAACTAATATAATAGATTGTAAAGCAGCGTTGTACTGTGCTCTAGTTACAAAATAATACTGTAGATGGCGTACACCACTATTAAAAACATACATACACAGCATACGGCATTTCGTTACTTACTTACTATTTTTTTTATGTAAAAATATGCTTATAAAGGTTTTGCTACGTTTTTAATTTAAATTAATATATATTTTAAAGTTTAAGTTAAAAAAAAGAGGAATAAAACAATAAATACAATTTTAAGTTGTTTATTAAAATAATATTCGTTCGACTGAACACAAGACATGGGTCCATTAATTGAGTTTTCTAATTTGACAAATTTTCCCTACGAAAAAATAACGGGCCCTGCACACGAGCCGCCGTCTTAACAATAAAAACAACCTATAAAATCTATCAACATAAGACCTTCAGAGGTACCTGGTATCCAGAAATACCATCACATGTTTAATAGTTAAATTTGGCACTGATTATGTATATGAATAGTCAATAGTGATCGGGTAATCGGCCCTTGTACGTCTAAACTTAATTTCCCAACAAACATAAAGACATACTTTATTGAATCAATTCAATCAATTAAAGTTACTTATGTCGGATTTGATCTACGGACTAATTTAGTAAAACAAATCGGTATATTAAATTTAATAGAATTATAGGAATTGTCAATGTGCATTTTAATTATCAACTACTATTAAAATTTAACAAAAGTAAATCTTCAATACAATCCTTTTGAAAGTAAGTTTACATAAATGAGCATAATTAAATGAAAATACCTTTACAGTGAATTTTGCAAGGTACAATTTTAGTAGTGTACTGTAAGGTAATCTCACAAAGTCTCCTAAAGTCTCAGTTCCATTCTACTCTTTAGTTACCAAAGTTTAGGTAAACAAGCGACCGATTGCCCTATCCCCAATCGTTAGTAACCGTATCCCTGGCTCTACGTTCTAAGATGGTTTTGGCACGTCGCTCGTCGCTCGTATCCCAAACCAAAACAATGTACTGAATAAACAAACAAAACACCCTCCTTTTGAATAAGAGAAAAAAAAAACATAATTCCATATAATTTCGATATCTTAAAACATTTCTTAACACAATGGACAATCTAATTAATATTTAAGAAAACTATACAGTACCCATATGTTTCAGTATTGCACAAAATAAGGGTGAATTCCATGCAAAATCATACCACTGATTTATTATTAATTATTATTATTATATATTTGGAAAAAAATGGTAAATTTTATTACATTCGTGAACTCTTCGTCAAACATTAATATTATAATCGCTGATATATCATATTTTAATTAATGTATTATGTCTATATTTAATCACCGAGAACAATTTTCAAGTCATGGGTTGATATTGCATTCAACAATGTTAAAATTCTTAATAATAACAATAAAAAGTAATTAACAAAAGATGTGTTGGACAAAACAAACCATCCGCGAACATTCCGAGGGCACTAATATTTATTTTTATAATAATAATAAATGCAATATTCATTTTTATACCAAAATGCTCTAAATATTCATTCGTGAATTACAAATTTATTTACAATACGAGTGTTACATACTCAGGGGTGGTCGTTTTATAAAACGATCCGATATCAGATGTGTACGCCGATGAATTTTAACTTCTGCTTCGGTATTCAACTAATATTTTTCTTTAAACTTCTTTTTATATAGCAATAATGTATATATAAGTAGAATAGTACACTTAATCTCTAGTATGACACAGTTAAATTAACCCTAAACTTTATACATTTACACCGTGTGTACTTACACATATACAGGGGATGTTGTACGAGTGACCTTCAAAAACAAAAAATGTAAACAAAAATGAAACTACTAACGGGAATAATTAATGGAAAAAACCGATTAAACAACACAGAAACAATTAAAATAAAATAAAATAAAAAATTAAATTAATTAAATAAGAAATTAATAATAATAACTATTATTAATTAATTAATTAATTTAATTACTATTATTATTTTATTTTATTTTTATTAAATTAATTAAAATACAATAAACCCTAATCAAAACAAAATTCAATGCCGATGTCAAACGCGTTGGTGATTACGAACAGGTCAGTGGTACACCATCGATATTTCATACAACAATTCTAATCTAATCTACGACAGTCTAATGATTCCGCACAACGGAAAAACAGGATACCCTCCAGAATCGCCTTAAAACTTAACTTTACACGCGACCGGAGGGAACGAACTAAACCGAACCTATTCTAGAACCTTCGACTGCAGGCCGTCAAATGTAACTGCAAATGTAAATTGTAACTGAGGTTAAATAAGGTTTAAGTTAAGATGATCCGAGAGAGCGATATGAGCCGGAATCGCCCGCGCAGATGACTATAGACAATATTAACATAGAGTAGGTACACCGACGTCGTCGGATATCTCTGTCCTCTTCTAAAACGCGACACTGGAAAGAGATGTCAATATTTCGTTTCTATTAAACTCGGCCAACGAGGAATTTAAGTTCATTTGACTGCCGCGTGACGTCATTGTTACGTGCTACGTCTTATTAAGGTCTGCGTTCATTACACCAACTCGACTCATATTCAACTCATAGGAAAGCATTGAATATAAACTTTATGTCGTATCACTTAAGGTCAATTTTCGAGATAATTGCAGTAGTTTGGTAAAAAATTTCAAGTAAATGTTGTAAAATCAACCGTAACGAAGACCATATAAGGCTCATATTTCAAAGCTTTGTTATGAGTTGAATCGGAGTCGAGTTGGACTTTAGTTGTAATGTGCGGGGTGAAAGGAAATGTTATAATTCTCGATGGCCTAACTTTAATTGTGCCTATCTGTAAGCCTTTTCTATTTTAATATTTCAACTATGTCCGTCACTCGGGTTAACGTCCACTTTGATTACGATATAACATTACAGGTAAAACATGGGTTACATTATGACTACGGTGTCATGGGCCAAGTTTCCCCACTTCCACTGACAGGGTTCAAGACAGACCAAATACAAATCTGTTGATTCATTATGGTTGCTAATTTAAAGGCGTGTCTAGTCAAAAACTATTGCATACAA